>OZ018303.1:18369081-19646108 GCA_963969485.1 Nomada goodeniana
GGAAAGTGAAACAAGTACGAACGAAATGAATGGGGTAATTACCATCATCTCTCAGCTTGCCGTTTAAAAACCATTATTTTACACTAGTAAGAACCTCTGGATGCTATTTAAATCATGAAGTACGCAGTCTTTCCTATACCGATAATACAAAAAGCATACAAATTCGCTGGAATTCGGAATCTGAAAAAAGTAATATCGAGCGCTCCCTGTTGCAACAAGAATCCGCGGCAATTAAGCTCCGCCGAACTGATCAATCGCGGTTCAAACGTTTCCTATCTAATCGAAGCGAATTGAAAATGTTAAAGGGCCTCGCACACGCGAATCGTACGCCCCCGGTCACTGGGTTGGCACGATTCAATTTATTGGACACGCTCGACGTAAGTTTGCTGGTCACGTTGAACGAACAAAGGATATGCAATGTGTTTTTGTTGCCTCGTTTGGTTTCTTTTTTTGTTTTTGTTTTTGTTGCGCAATGTTCCCACATTAACCATCGTTAAAGTATATTTCTGTATTTGTTCTGCCCGCGCTACGGAGATTACACCCGTGAACTTGCATTACCTCCTGTCGAAGACGCCGGCGTTACGGAGAGACCGCGCTCAGATCTGCACAAAAAATGCGAGTTACACACGATATCTACGCGTTTCGGCTCGTCTGCCAAACGATTCCTATTATCCTCGATAAAATGCATCGGCGAACCGTCGTCGCATACGTGATGCGGTACCGCTTATGCGATAAAAACGAATATAAAACTATTTGTGAAAGATCGCAAGAACGATGTGTGACGTAGTACCTTACGTGCGCCGCGTAAACATTTGTCCTGCGATCGTTTTATTTAGGCATGATCGACACCGATAAAACGGGATACAAAGTTAAAACGTGTGTATGTATTCTATTTCTTTTCTCTCGATATACGAGCGCACGGCGATATACTCATGCATACATCCTCGCCTACGTATACACACATAGGTGACACTCACACACAGTTTGGTACGAATGTATGACTCGTGTCTAATTAATTGATCGATTACAAATAATATAATAAATATAAAATATATTAAATCGCCGTGAAAGGATTTTGAAGAAAGAAGAAAAAATAATATATGTTTTGGTATAATGTAGGTCCTTCCTTTGAATATGTTCCTAATCGCTTTTGCATTGTTCTATTATTTTTCTTTTCTTTTCTTTCTGTTTTTTTTTTTTTTTTTGTTACCTTCAATTTCCAGCAATTATTATTTCCGCATCGCACACACGCATACACAAGACAGGAACAATCATGGGCGCTCTCCCTTTCCCCTATCTATACTACATATAATATTTCGTTCTATTGGAAATAACTTAGTACCTATATCCGATATATTAGATATTAAATAATAATCGTATCATCAATATATTAATTTTAAATAATATAATTTCTAACGAAACACCCGCCACTCAGCAAATAATCGAAAATATACGCCGACGATATTCTTATTTGGAATTCCAGTAAACATAATTACGTTTCTAATGTTTCTACTCATTATTATAAACTATCGTTCAATATAATTATATTAGTGGCTAACGTAAAGTTCCTCGTAACTCACAAATACATTTTTGGCATACTACGATGCGATACATTGACTACGCGCTAATGAATAATATATGACTCAAAGTGATGGAGATACAAGGGATTATTATACAACCACAATTATCTCCAATAAAACAGAGATTGTGATTTCAAGAAAGTTAAATAAAGCAGTAATATTCATCAATACAGATGTACAGACGCGTGACGGGTTTTTTTCTTACGATTAATGAGAAGTACTGTAAGAAATTGTATAAGATCATAAAAATCGGGACAAAACGGCAAAAAATACAAATTTATCCCACACGATAATCGAATATAAATAGTTCGAATCACGTTTCATTCCTTCGGTTTTAAATAATGATTTAACGTACTCGGTTCAGTTTTTGCTCCGCTCCGAAGCATAAGAAGGAAATAAATAAATATCTATAAATTTACATACGAAAGGAATTGTTTAAATTTTTCTCAGTGATATGGCAGTTCGACAAATTGTAATTAGATATTGATCATCTTCAAGAAAACATTTTGTATTATCTGTTCGAGTACGCGAAGCTTAACACGTCTGGGTGAAATTTTTTTAATCGAATCAATTCCATTTCGCGACGCTTCGTTACTGACGATCCTAATTAAAAAAATGAATATTTTTACTAGTTATGTGTATTAAAATAATGCATGTGCATGGGTCTCATGAACCATCGCAAGACAATGGAAGTGTTCCTTCGTACTATTAGAACTGAATGCTCCTGTTTCGCTTTCACCTCCTCGCCTTATATCCACAGAACACAGCGCATACATTACTATTTTCACTAAATGGTCATATACTCCAGGCATTTGATTTCTATCTTGAAACTGTCCGAAGGTCCCCTCCAAAAGGGGCGCGCCGTAGTTAATACACAGCATATATTAATTATTTGTCCCAATGTGAAAAATATTGATTTAAGTGTTGTAAATACTATCTCACAAAAAATATGACTCTCTCTATAAAATTGTCAAATTCTATTATCTCCCTAAAAAACGTGTTGCGTTAGCGATAAAACAACCCGTATTGATAAAACACTGATCACACCATGGCTGCTCAATGATATATGAATATCAAACTCTTGTTAAATGGTGTTTTCCATTTGCTACGACATCTATCAGCATTATAAATATTCATTGCTCGTTCGAATGTAATCAATTCTATACATTTTTGGTTTTTCTTTTTCCTTTACTATTTTCATCCCATTGATTTAGAAACATTATCCTTGAAAACGTTTACCGTCAGAATTAGTCAATAATTCATGACGTTTATCGTATCGTAAGTTAGAAATGTAGAAAATGGGAAAAGCCGCGGTTTCTATCTTATAGGATAATTAGAGTTTAGTCGACAGTATTTTTCATTATCTTTGTATCAGCGAATTAAACAATTCGTTTCCTTTTGCGTTACTGTGACCTGCGAATCCTACCACTTTTCGTTCCTCTTTGAATACGCAAAACTATATATATATATATATATATGTATTTATACATATATTTATATGTATATGCGTAATGAATCGTGTATTCTGAAGTACCGTTGTACAAAATGCATAACACTCTAATAAGACAACATTCTGTGGATGCGGTGTAACCATTCCTCGTAACAAAAAAAAAAAAGAATCTATGCCTATAAAATATACCTACACGTGTAAAGCTTTAAAAATTATTTAAAAAAGATAATGGGAATTCATTCACCTTTATGATCAAAGTAAATTGATTAATATGTAGTTACGTTTGAAGGGAGACCTACGTCCAGTTTCAATTTATGCAGCAAACTTTGTGCATTCCATTGGTTCCTGTTAAAGCGCTTTATAAAAAATCGAGTCATCCAGGATTCTTAACAAGTCTTTTACCGCGATAATCGTAAACGCGTCGGCAAAAGAGAACCATATCCGAGGGCACAGGTATCGGTGGCTGCCGATTTTCTCTTGGATATAGTTGATCTCCCGGTGGAACTATTAAACCGGGACTTTCTAATCCCTCCTCGATTCTTCGTAGATTTTTACGATACCTATAAATTGTGCGTACGTTGATATTTCATGTGCATCAACTTAATATATAAAAATTCTAGCCGTCCTAACATCAAATAATGAAATGTCTAACTTGAATTTCGTTCGATATGTTACAACGTAATGATTGTATTACGGACGACGTACTGTATTGACAGAAAATGTTATAAATAATAACCGTTAATGACTGAACACTCACCGACAATATTCATTGAATGTCAAAATATAACATTTATCTTCTATACATGCTACACTGTTTGCATCCCGATGCCGTGACGCAAAAACTTCATCTTCGGTATCATACTGAGTTCTACCTTGCTCGGTATGCTCAGGTCTGTAGTACCACAACAATGAAAACATCATTTCACCTGTAATAAAATACGCTTTTATTTCGTTCATTGTTTGCTATCTTAATAAGAAATACACGAAGAAGAAACGAACCATCATCTGGATTTTCCCATAAGGCTGCAATTTTTGCTACGAATGGTAAATCCGCTTTACGTGGACCGCTTTTTAATAAGACGCAGTCACGCGGTCTTAAAACATCACCACTTTCGTGTTTCATACTTGCATAACATCGACGTATAGCCGATTCTTCGTTCTGGAGAAAGTAACAAAATAAATATGGTTGTTCAATAATATCTCCATAACGAGACAATATCCCCATAACTTTAGTTAAATCTTTACCGTTAAATAGACTTTGGCTTCAAATGGTTCACCTTCCCAGCTCCAACCATTACTCCATTTCGGTTTTAAAAATGTTTTTCTGGTTAATATCAAATTCTCGCTACCTACTAAACAATCTTCAATTTTGGTAGCTGACTTTTTTACGAGAGGTTTTTTCACGCTTTTTCGCTTCTTTTTTATCAAAGCTGGCTTCTTAATAGTCTCGTGAATATCGTTCACTTTAGACTTGGTTATACTCTCGTATTTCTTTCCATTATCTTTCGTTTTTGCCTCTTGCGCTTTGGACTTACCCTTTGCCCTACATTTATTTCTCTCCGGCGTTCTTGGCTTCGCGCGCGCGTCTATTTTACCTTTAGATTGACCGCTTTTTGCAATCACCTTCGACAATTTCTTTGCAGCTAATTCCTTTACCAAATCGACCTTCTTGATTACCTTCTTCACCGCTGATAGTAAATGTGATTCTTTCTTTGCTTTCTCTGACTTTTCAACATTCTTGCTTTTACGATCTCTCTTTTGAGTCATTTGCAAGCTTTGCTGTATAACATTATTAATAGTTTCCATAATAGAATTATCAGTGGCAGTATTCTTTAAACAATTTGGGATATTGTTACTTGTGCTCTGTTTAGAAGTCTTCGCCTTCTTCATCGCGATTTCCGAATTATTCGAGTTTTCTACTTTACGTTTGTGATTTTGATTATCCTTTTTAGCCTGCTTCTTTTTCGAGACACTTTCATCGCCGTTGTTGTTATCGGTCTTTTTTATAAGAGGTAAGAATGGTATAGAAATTCTTGATGGAAAATCGCTGCGATTCAAATCTTGGGAAGAGCCAACAGAAAGAGTCCTCTTGCTAATTTTCCTCTTTTTCCTATTATCGGACAAGCTATCTAACGACAATTTTCTCTTCGACACTTTCTGACACTTGGGCTGCACTTCTTCAGCCTCTGCATTTGTCGCACCATCCGTTTCCATAGTTTCCTCGATGGTTTCTTGCACAGTCGCCTCATAATCTGGCTTCTTCCAATTCTCATTATCAATCGCAACAACATCGCCCAATTCTTCCTTAACATCCGGATCTGTATCCAATTTATCATCAAGCAGTATTCCGGAATCTTTGTCGATCTCTAGGATCGCCATTTGACCCTCCTTCATACACTGCTCACATTTCATTATATCGCATTTGTAATCCGATTCGCATTTGACATTACAATTTGCGACACACGACAAATTGTCACCCAATTCCACGCTACAGGATTCACATTTCACATTATTATTCTCCGTTTTAAAATTATGAAATTTACTACTCTGACAGGCAGCAACTGCTAACTTCTCGGTAGGTGAAAGTGTTTCCATCTTGACTTCACAGGTTGATGTACAGGCACGTTTCTCACATCCACACTTCTGCAATTTGTCTTCTGGACAATCCTTTTCATCCTGAAAGTATCGCCGTTGCGAAATTAGAAACGCACAACATTTAATAACACAGAACGCTGATTAACATTTTCATAAAGCAACGAGTACAAACTAAATTAACTCTATATACGATTAAATATATATGACCACAACTGACTCGTTAAACAGAAACTACGTAGCTATTCCCACTAGTTAGGCACAGGATGACGTAAGTACGCGAATCGTAGGAATTTTATCACAAGGTTCAATAATAATTTTGTCTAAAAAAGAAAAAAAGAAGAAGTCACGATATTCAATCCTTTAAACGTTCACCGCCCTCCCAACGACGCGTGGCAATTCAAAATCTGACAAACGAACGATTAATCAATTACTAGAGGAGCGCAGAGCAAGCGATAAAACTGATAAGATAGCATGATTTAGTCCACGAGGCATTCGAGAAATATAACACAAACCTTATTCTTACAATCCGAATTTTGCGGCCTACTATGCCCACCGACTAAATTGTGAGACGGCGGTACAGAGGGTTGGTTCTGATTCAGGTTGCGATGGGTGTTGAGTTGGACGCGATCCGCATCCCAGGCATTGGCACCGTGAGGCGGCGCTAGCCCGGCTAGCCCCCTCGCCGGCGAGGGCGGACCTACCAAAGCACTGGGCGGCAATGACAGACCGGGCCCCGATACCACTGGCGCTCCCTTACCATTACCAATAAGGGGCCCAGTATCCACGTTTTTTGGACAAGATTGCATCGGGCATGGACAACCCTGGAAGGCTGCATCTAAGATAGATTATTAAATATTAACCAGTGACTTATCTCCTAGCGCCATGGTAACAATCAAACTCTCTACAGTCCCCAACTAACTGAGCAACCATGGCTCTCGTGTTATGTTATAAATATGTAAATCGAGAGTAAACTGAGTTTCAATGGTGTTTTTTCCCCTGAATTTGTATGGAATAAGCGCCTTTGCTACCTAGTTCTAAGATAGGATAAAATGAAATAAGATTTTCCTTGGATGATTGGTACTAGGTGAAGTAAGATCTTTATTCGGTATCTTATTCGCGAACGAAACAGTTTTTGAAAAAATGTTCTACAACTCGTCCTTCCTCTGAAGTATCCAATTATACGTACTTTATCTTCTATTTCTTCAGCAATATTAACTTCAACGACATAATACACAGAGTGATCATTGTAACAGTAATAACGTTTCTTTATCGCTTTTGGTGATGTAACAGGAGAATGCTGCGTATCGATTTAATTGACTTTTGGCCGTAAATAAGCCATAGCCTGCAGCATTAGCAAGACCTTTTCTTTCGACAACAAAATACTGGATATCGTTACGATGAATACTCTGCACTGTTATCAAAATTTCGAGTTGTTATTTAAACCTCTAAGTGGGATACCGGTCTCCAATACGTTCTAGCGAATTTTTATTAACAATCTGCCAATAAGGTTTGGTGCGTACAGTGGCTTTTTTTAGACAGGCAGTAACTTTTTGTACCATCAAAATCCGAGATTAAACTTGTCCCAGTTATAAACCAGTGGGACGAAAATTCTACTTCAGGTATAAAAGACTCCCTGACTTAGAGGATTAATCTAATTTCAATTGCAATTGAACAGTCAGCCTGCTTGATGCACGAATATGTATGCGGGGACGTTGTTAAATAATTCTCTACAATACTTACGATCTACGAAAGGTCTTCCCTGGGAGTGCAAATACGCCGGGTTTGGCGGCGGTGGAGGAGGTGGTGGTGGCGGAGGATAAGCTCCATAATACGGTGGCAGTGGGTATTCACCAGGAGGCGGCGGAGGCGGTTGATAATCGACAACCGCTGGACCTCCACCTGCAGCACCACTACCAGGCCCGCCACCTCCACCGGATTCCTGATATCCATAATACTGCCTGAAAAAATATCTTTTTTTTTACAGCAAATTAAAAATACTATAAATCTTCCGTGTTATAATTGTGTGAAAATACCACGTAACATAGTGAATATGTTTTACCTTCTATAGGTTGGCGCGTATTTATAATAAGGCGGCGGATGGGCGTGTGGATGAGAATATGTTGGTGGATAGCAAAGATCTGAATATTGTGGTGGTGTGCCGTAGTATTGGGGACAATATGCTCTATAAAATCCACCTCCTAAATAGAACAAGTAAATACTTATGTATTAATTGGGTATAGAATTCGAAATCATTGTGTACAATTATTCTGCGCAATACACTGTTAACGACGAATAAGTGTTTGAATTGTATAACATTGTAGTAAGAATGAAAAAATACTCTCATAGTTTCTATCAGCTTTCTCAAATTTTGTGTACAGAATATTTGGAGCTTGTAGAAAAAGAGCAAACGGTTTACGATACGTGAAATACGTGGCCATTAAATATTTTATCGAACGTTGAAATATCTCATGTAAGATCTTTAACCATTTGTCCATTGGTCTATATCAAAATATCTAGCACAGACTGAATTGTATGTCGATATAAGAATATGGAAATAATAACGCAATATAGTAATTTAAATATACCTGTACTGTTTGTTCCCCCTGATGTTGTAGAAGTTGCAACTAAATCATCTGAGCCTTCCGAATTTTGTGGAGGTGTGGGGGTTGGTTCTGGAGGAGGCCCCTTAATAGGTGGCAAAGTTGGTGGGTGTTGTATCAGTGGACCAGCCGGCTGATAGTACCCTAATGCGACAAAGTTAACAATATCTTTAATGTTAATCTAGGTTTATACATATTTTTTTCATTATTCAACAGTGTCCTGTAATGAATAGATCGAGTTGTAATAATGCAATTATATTACCATGTTGATGCGGTGCGGAAAATGCAGAGTGTCTCCGAGGTGACATATTCGGATGATTACCTTGACTACCTGGTGGTTGCATCGAAGATAACGCGCTCAAAGGCGTATATGATTTGCAAGGCTGCTCCAATTTTTGCTGCTTTGAGAAATGTAAATTTGTGTTACTAACATTCCTTTTTTACGTCGACCTTATTTAGATGTACATTAGAGGAATAAGAAACTCCTCTAAACGGATGAGGAACACTGACCTGGTCATGAAGCTCAGTGGCAACAGCGGTAGCTGCAGTCTGAGTATGACTTGTCGAACTTATTCTATATTGCATACCAGCAATGCTGCAGAAACCTTCATGGTGCGTAGATCGAGTTTGATTAACATAAACCCCTTAAAATACAATATTTCATTTTAATATACCATACGTGCGGGTAAAAAATACCGGTATAATTAATAAAACAGTTCTATACCGGTAATAGTAACATCTGTATCTTGATTCACGATAACAAGTTTATTGGGTGGTTTTAAATCTTGTTCGGAATTCTGCCTGGACTTTCGTTTGTCAATATCAGAATCATTTTGTTTCCGTTTTTTGATAATTTCCACTTCTGAATCACTAGATGAGTCAGAGCTACTGCCGCATCGATTCCTTTCATCCGAATACGATGCAGCCAGTATAGCTGTAGCATTAAGGCTTGCCATTCTTTTGCAAACTACCATGTCTTTCAAATCCATTACTTCCTCGTTCCTCTTTCGTCGCTTTACTATCTTCTTTTTATTGGGTTCCGTACTTTTCTCCGGCTCGCAGTCATCATCGGAAGATGATGAAGATGAAGAGGTTTCTATCATATCCCAATGTTTCCCACGTAATCCTGGCACGTTCCTAAGCTTCCTTTTCGGAATAATTTCCTCCGATTTATTTTCCACCTTTTTCTCTTTATCCTTACGAACATGCGGTTCTTCCTTCTCTTCTTTAGCTTTTTTCTGCTTTTCCCGTTCCGGTTTTGGTTTACAGAAACCCCCAAGATATACTCCTCCAGTTTCATTTTCATACAAACAATGAACTTTGGCTAATGCATTCAAGGAAGCAACCCTATGCCGCTTGGGTCCGCTCCAAAAACCAAACAGTCTCATTCTTCTAACACGTTCGTCGGATGGAGAACTAGCTTGTTCTCTTTTCTTTATCTGTCTACTCTTTTTGGTGTCTTCGTCGCTATCATCTTCTGTATCCGACGACAATGGATTACCACTTGTATTGTCTCCGTTAATTGGTTCATCTTTTAAATTTGCATTAACTATATTTTCGGTATCAATCTGCTCTTGCTTAGACGAAACATTATCGTTCGCGCTATCCTCGCAAGCTTTGCCCTGTTTGCCACATTCCTCTGAAGATGTTTCTTCGGAAGAAGAGAACGTTTGATTACTAGTATCCGTTTGTACTTTTGCAGCCTTCTTTTTCATTATTTTCTTGCCGTTCTTTGGGGCATTTTTAACTACTTTTTTTACATCTTGTGGCTTCAAGTATGATTGTTCTTCCTTGCCAGCTTTACAAAATTCTTTGTCATCCTCCAATTCTCTTTTTATGTTAGTCGATTCTACTTCCACATTTGGCTCATCTTTACTTGTAATCTTCTTCTGCTCATTTAGCGTTTTCTCCGATTCTCTTGTATCCATTTTCTTTTTGGTTACAACCTTTTCTACAAGTTCTTTAAGCTTATCATCTTTCTTTAATGCAGTACTTACTTTATTATTTTTCGAAGGCGACTTAGCTTTCATATTCTTCGCTAACTTTGGTTTCTTCTCTTGCATAGCTTTGCTCTTAGAAAGGTTACCATTTTTTCTCTTCGTCCTTTTCATTGCTTCATCCTCTTCGCTTACACATGTTTCTTCGTCTTTCACCAATTTGTTTAATTTAATTTTCTTATCCACCAACTTTTGAACAACCGATAAACGAGCCTTTTTTGCTAAGACAGTTTTCTTAGAAATACCTTTCTTTTGTATTGATTTAGTTTTAGAATTCTTCTTAGTTCGTGTTAAAGAACCTTTAGCGTTTATTGTACCTTTTTCCAGTAGCTTCTTGCGTTCAGATTTTTTATCTTTTATCACAGATATCTTTATGCCATCTTTGATGTCTGGTTTCGTTACTCTTGTATCCTTCTTTTTCTCTTCTTTACACTTTTTCTTAGCAATGGTACAAGGGGCATCTAACTTCTCCTCATGGAAATCGCTCTCTTTTGTAACATTTAAAAGTTTGGTCTGATCATCCATATTTTCATCGTCAAGTTTGCCAACTTTCTTTTTCTCTTCTAATTTTTCAGGCTTCTTCTTATTCTCTGTAACTAACTTATCCAATTTTCCTTTCTCTTCTACCTTTTGTACTTTCTTCTTTTCTGCACCATCATAAGTACACTCGTCCGCAACTTTCTCCTCCGTTTTATCCAATTTCTTTTCTTCTACTTTTTCACCCTTCTTCTCATTATCTTTAATACATTTTTTCTTTTCATCCACTTTCTCCGATTTCTCCCTCCGTTTTTCTTCACCTTTTTTCTTGTCCTCTATTTTTTTCTTTTCGTCGGCTTTGTCCGATTTCTTCTTATCACTCTCCACCTTTTTTTTTGCATCCTCCGCCTTATCCAGTTTCTTAGGCTTCTTTTCCTTTCTTATATCAGTTATGGTTTTCTCTAAAAATGAGCGGCGCTTTTTGGCAACTGATGGCATTTTCGTTGCCTTTCGGGCAACCGTTGCCTTCTTCTGTGGCTTCATTATAATTGTTTACTTTTTTACATTTTCAGTTTGATAGAAATATCCTCAATGTTCACATAAGCGCTGAGGAAATCATCAAAACTACCTAACTGCCATTGTAAAGTATTAGAAATTTGTTAAGTTTGCCAGCTAACTATCTGCAAACAATCAGGAGAACATACAAGCGTATTAAATATTTGTCAAAGAAAAATACCACAACATAAATAAGTGCAAAGATGGAGAAACTGCAGTCTACATCTTTGTTTTCTTTGAATTCTTCATTCCATTATTATTAAAGTAAAAGAAATTTATTTTGCACACAAATAATGTTCGTAATACAACAATTATTCGATTTATTCCTAACTTTTCTTTCATGCGGAAAGGCCAAAATGACGTCCAACTGGCACTAATTCTTTGTAATCTTATTCGGAAAGAAACACATTTTATAAACACACAAAATTCAGGCGAAATGAAAGAATTTATATTTTCAATAGAACGCAACGTGTTCCAATATTACTGTGACAATAAAATAAATAAGAATTACGATCGAGAGTGTCGTGAGCGCGACACTTTCATCGACTTGTTGACAAATCGATCCCTTTAAATCTCGTTGCATCCATCATTCAACATGCATTAAACAAATTCGCCGTTCAAGATCACCTACCAGAAATCTCTCAATATTCTGCAAGAATAAATTGTTCGATTTCGCACAAATGAGAAAAAAAAGTGTAGGTTCCACGTTACAGATAGAGAAATTAAAAGGACAAGGACAACAGGATACCTTTTAAATGTATCCGTAGATGGCCACAAGTGGCTAACATAAACCTATTCTACTGATCGATGAGTTTGTCACGTACAGACTTTTGCTAGCACTTGCACTCTATTATGAACTATGGTCTTTAACAATAGATTCTCAATGAAATCACTCGTGCAGCGAAGATGTAAATGCTAACCGGAACGTACAGGAGTGGACGTAAAGCAGCGCATAATTTATGTTTACCTCTAGCGAGCCCTTTAGTTCCTACACACGGCCCGCGAACGCTTTTTTAAACGATAAATTAATCCAGCAGTAACAGTCGATTTGGCTGGCAATTTTCTGCTTCGATACACCACCAATAGAAGGAATAACACAATCTCGTTAACAATATATTTCCTGTCTGGTTTCACGGGACCTAACACGGGTTTCGCATTTCTCTCTTCCGAAACACGTATCTCACTCGACGTCCCTGCCCTTTTACCGTTGCCTTGTCGGCCATTTTCTTCCTCGCGCCGCTCCCCACTCCACCGCGTACACATTGCCAAATAGCAGATTCTTTCTTCCGTTTTCCTTTAGCTACCCGCTAGATGGAATCATGTCACCGTCTCTGTCATGCTGGTAAAGATTTTCATCTCTTATTTAAAGAGCTGGGAATCAAGATACGTCGCCAAAAAAAAAATGAACGGTGACCTTATATATAGAACATTATTTTAATCTATAGAAATAAGTACGAGTATCATCCTTGTACTACACATATTGATGATAATGCATATTTGTACAACCTTATTTGAGTATATTACGTATATTTTTTTTTATAAACCTTATTATAAGAAAAATTTGATTGTTTATGAATGTATATACAAATATGGATTAACTTTGTAAAATGCCTTTTATTTTATTTTATTAAACACACGTTTGTACAACTTCTGTACATTTATAAAATTAAAAGTAAAGTGAGAAAATTTACATATTTCATTCTCCCCATTATATAGACATATTATTATGTATAACATGCAAATCCCAGCAACATTGCCTGTACTATATCTCCTGGTTGCATTACAGTTTTCCCCGGTGTACTTGCTGGTAATATTAGTAATGCATTTGCATCCTTGCAGCTAAGCAATTTACTGCTAATCTGATTTCCAGTACTATAAGCTAGTGGCAATTCGTCAGTACTACGTGCCTCTGTCCATTTTAAAATTGCTCGTGCATATTCGGGACGTGGATCCAATTTATACGACGACAATACCTATCGCCCAAACACACGTTAAACATTATACACGTTTACTCACTTAAAATATAGAAAATCGATTACGTACTTTCGTTCTCACAATTGTTGGTACCGACTTGTCCTTGCAAATTTGTTTTAACAAAGGTAATGCAAACAAATTCATTGTAACTGTTGCAGAAACGGGATTACCTGGTAAACATAAGAAATACTTGTTTCTACCTTGAAACTCGCATGTTGCAAAAGTGGTTGGTTTCCCAGGTTTCATGTTCACACGCCCTAAATATACGCATATTTATTATTAGTTTTCGTTTAAAGATTTGCAGAAACTGCAAATATATCATTTCAATCGGTGTTACCAAAGTGTATCGTTGCATTGAAATAATGTTGCAAGATTGGTTTCAACATATCTCGATCACCCATTGACACAGAACCTGACGTTATAAGTACGTCTACCTGTCTTAAAGCATCTGTAATCTGGCGCACCATAATGGTTTCGCTGGAGCAATACATAAGAATTAGATTTCAATATCCTATATACATCTTCGAATATACAATAGTTGTACAAATATATTTACTCATCTACTGCAATACCCATATCTATAGGATCAAAGCCATTTTCCTTTAACATTGACATTAATGTCACTTTATTGCTATCGTAAATATGACCTGGTGTTAAAGGTTTTCCGGGGCATTGCAATTCGTCTCCTGTAGACAGTATCCCAATGTTTGGAAGATTAGTAACCAGTAATTTTTCATAACCACATGCTGCAGCAAGGCCTAATTCTATTGCTCCAAGTTTTGTTCCAGTCTGTATGATTAACTCGCCTTTTTTTATATCAGAACCAATTGGTCTTAAGTAAATAAAAAAAAAAAAATAATTATTACGTTTTAACTGTTATCATATTATTAAACAGACATAAGATACCTTATGTCTTGCCCAGATTTTACTTCCGACATAATTTCAATTTCCATTTCTTCCGTATTATCCGTTGTACTTTTAATTACCTTAGTATCTTCCACTTGAACAACAGCTGTAGCGTCTGTAAAATAAATTTAATAATTTAGGTACATTAAATTACTTTAGTTATGAATTCCTCCAAGTACGTGTCAATTAAACGCACCATCTGGAATTGGAGCGCCCGTATTTACTCTTACACACGTCCCACGTTCAAGTTTAATTCCACTGGCCTACGAATTCATAAAAGTGAAATATTCTAATTTTTATATCCACATATGTGGTTATTTGTAAGTTATAAGATATTGCTTACTGTGTCCCCTGCTTTTATACCACTCAATACTTTCCTCTTGCCTTTTCCATCAGATGCTAACACTGCGTAGCCATCCTTAATTGATGCTCGAAATGGTGGCAAGTCATACATAGAATGCAGATCACAGTCTAATATTCTACCACGAGCCCCTTCTAAATTCTCCTCCGAATGTGATAAGACAGTTAATGGTTTTGCATGCTTTTGTATTAATTGTAAAGCTTCCTCCACAGAGACCATTGGATATGGCGATTGTCTATTACGTTGAACTATGTTCCCCAAACACGACTAGAAAAATACGAAGCTACAGGCAGGTCTTCTTTCCTTTTAAGTAACAGGTTTTTCTTCTAAGCCATGAATGCAGCAAACAAAATAAAATCTCACCGTAGTTTTATTTTCGGATAATGTAGTTTTTGGCACAATATCATTTTGTACACTTCTGTGTGTATCTTCTATGTTCTTGACATTATCTCTAAGTAAATCTACAGCATGCTGTATAACAGGAGCGACAACACTTAAGCATTCCTTCGCAGCTTTTGGTGAGCCCGGCAAATTAATAATCAATGTTTTCTCTCGTATTCCACATACAGCTCTTAATAACACATTAAAAAATTGTTAATAACAAAAGCGGAATTTACATTATATTACCTGTTACGTTAACAAGTAATTCAAAATAAGATTTCATCAATTTAACAGGAGGAACTAACAATATTATGGAATACAATAAAATTTCATTTTCATTAAAAATTGCTAATGATATTTGAAATATAATTTTCTTTAGTTACTGATGTTACACAGTTGATTTCCTTGAACCATTCCCTTTATATTCGTTTTTCAATTATCGTTTAGCTCAAGACTTAAAAGGCTGGCTGACCACGTTGATCATTTTAAATGCTAGTTAAATATAATTTGTAAAACACTATACCTAGATAACATAGCCTTAGGAGTGATGTTCAAGCTTGACATTAATATAGCCGTAGTTATGCTGTGCGCCTCTTTCTGAATAACTTCTTTGGTTGCTTCAGGAGTTACATCTCTTTTAGAGAAGCCTGTGCCGCCAATTGTTAAGATAACATCTATTTCTCTGTTATCGCTCCAAGAAGTTAAATATGTCTATATGCACAAGGTAAATATATGTGAAATGCTAATGAAAATTTTTGTTCTTATAGTTGTAATAATATATAGAAATATGGTTGATTTAATAAATGATATTCATGTAATATATTTGAGTGGGAAATTGTAAGTAACAAGTATCTACCTTTATCACATATTTTTCATCTGGAACAGTACTTTTACAATATACATCAGCTGTGAAATGTTTCGCAGTTTCAGATTCTTTATCAGTGATAAATTTTTCTAATTCGAGTCCACTTTGGTCCTCTTTTTCACCTTTGGAGCAACTGTCGCTAACTAAAAGTAGAGAGTAAAGTTTTGTTATCGAAAATATGTCCCGTTCAAATATACATTTTCTAAATGAATTGGATTATCATTGTTCTGTAATAATATAACAACAACATTAAAAGGTTTAATATAAATAGTTAAGAGTTAATGCCCAATAATTCGTATACAAGAAGGTGGTTAATTAATAATAAATAAATATTTGGATAGAGTGTAATATTATTAATTGTGCTGCAAAATATTTACCTATTAATAATGCAAACCGTATTGTATCCATGTTTTTTTATAAGTACTTAGGCATAGATAAGAAAGTAATTGTATGTTTGATAATGCTGAAATTATGAAATATCATTAATACAATAGAACAGTATAAAAATGACAAAAAATGAAAGGAGATTATAATAATTTTGCTGTTCGTATAATTGTAGTATAAAATTAATGTATTTACAACTCTTGTTTGAGGGGAAGTTACAATATTGTATTTTCCAGTGTTACCAATCGTGGTTTTTCTCGCGATAACATAGCGCATGCCTGGTTGCATAATGCACACCCACGCAAATGCATTATGTTCAGCATTGATAATGCTTAAGCATTATGTTATGCTTAACACGAATCAAACTATCAAGAATGATTGCTTACGAAAACAAGGAAGAAGATGTAGAAAATATCAGTGGAAATATATTTAATTATTTTTCGATATTATTATATATAATTATTATATATAATAATATATATATATATACTTCTGTCTAATAAATAAACAAACAGCGGCAGCAGTTTTCAGTATAACGGTATTCATGTACTCTAACTTGAACAAAGAAAAATATTATGTATATTACCAATATGTATATACAAGATTATTAAATTTGCATATTATTGTTAATAAACAGTTTAAAAAAAAATATTAACGCACAACGTTACATTCATTTTTCCTTGTACAGCGATAATAATATTAATTTATTTCACGCTTTTGACTGAAATAGTAACTGCGCATGCGCAAAAGCAATTATCCACTTTGTATTCTAATACACACATTCAGTTGCCGCCGTTGCCATCGAGTGGTACAGTTGCGTACAAACTGCATTGTTTATATATGCAAGTCTATCAAACGTATTCCACGTACAGAGTCTAGCAGTTTATAGTTTAGTTCAGCCAACAAGTTGGCACCTTGGTTGTTCAGTGCAGTTGTGAGCATAAGAAGGGGGAGTTAAAAGCAGAGTGAATCGAATATTACGTACGAAGAAGTTACTCCGGCGGCAGTACAACTGGAGGTGTGTCAGAAACGAGGTATTTGAAGATTTAACGTTGTGCATCAGTTCGTGAAGTATTTTTCTACGATAGAACTTCTTTTCGTAGACATCGCGGGGAATCTTCTTAATTCCAGGTAACGTTTTGATGGTTACATTAGACTTATTCAGAAATGGAATTAACGCGTAAGAAAGTAGCGTTCTATTATTAGAGACTAAGTAGATTATTTTGGCCTACTTTACGTGTAAAAATCCAAGATGGGAGGCACGACCACACACACCCTCTGATACAACCAATCAGATCGCAGGTTTCAGTTCGTAAGGCTAATAACCTCTGACTTCCATTTTATTTATACATAGGAGACAAAATAGCGCGTATACACCTTTGTCTAACCAAAGGTGACCATCATGATTACTATGCGTTACACAACGCAATGTAAAAGAGTACATTCCAAATGTTAGCTTTCGTTTAATACAACTATGCAACAACTAATTAATATACGATGTAACGTGTAATTAATAGAATACGTTAAATACTTTTCGCTAAATATAATATAATCGCAAACTTTCTCACATGCAAACGATTACTCGAAACTTGCAATTCTATACTAATAAGGTGATTGACAATACTTTTTAGAAAGTATTAGATTACTATTTCGGTACGCCATATGGAATACTGTACAACATATTATTTCCTTATTGTAGTGTGTTCTTGTTGTTTACATTTCAATTATCCTTTTCATTTACACATTTTATTTATGCAATATTGCTATTACTTTATAGGGACAATTTAGCAAGAAATAACTGAAAATACCTATTTCAATTGTAAACTACTGTATAATACTTTCCATGTTACAACATTTCATTCATTATCATTGACATGAATGTTACTTGTTTCGTTTATTACGAATCTCTTTTTAGTTGTCTATTATTAATTCTTCATCAGATATGCTGCTTTTATTTTTAACGATAAATGATACTCATTTATTTCAACTACAAGTTTAGTGTAGCTTCAATCATAAACTTGTTTGTTAAAAAACGCTCTCTCCCTTATTGTAATCTTACGTTGTCCCAACTCAGTTGCAACGCATAGCATAATATTCTTTTCGAATGCGGAATATTATTAAAATTTTATTAGTTACTTAGCAGTATATGTAAAATAAGTATAGCTGATTTATATATATTTTTCTATACATACAATTTTGTTGATATCATTTAATTTGACATCCTTATAAACAATCAAAATATTCTATTCGCCCATACAATTATTATGTTCATAATTATTTTCGTTTTACTAGTTTTCTAATTCAAAATATTCTGAAAAATGCATCAAGGATTTTTGTTTATACCGAAGTGAATGCATCGCGTAATATAATTAAATTCAGGGTTCCACATATGCTATACATACCTTGACCCGATTTTTCCGACTTTCATATAATCTGCTATTTTTTTTATTATTGTTTTACTACGACTTATATCAAAATAAGTTTCATATGGAATGATGAAGGAAATATATAGTCTGTTCAATTGCGACATCAGTAATCGCTATCGATATGGTCTCCGTTAGAAATACTTGGTAAACAAAAAATGCGTATTTATTTTTCGATACATTTACAGTAGTTATTATTACATGCTATCGTATATGATTCAATTGAAACTAATTCAAATTAATGATACTGGTTGTGTTTTTTGCTGTTTTGCATTTATCGTTGCTATTGCAAAATATGGAAATAGTCATAATATTAACGTTGTATTTACGTTGATGCCTAGTACGGGAAGAAAATTAAGACAGATTACATTTTGTAAAAGAAAAATATGAAATTCGTTAATAAATTGTGTAGCTTTGCTATAAGTGAATACAATAGTATATATAACTTATTCAATTTGTTATTAACTGTTGATGATCCTCCTCTTACATTTAAGTGAATGTTTCTATTTCATGCGAGAACTCCATTTCACCTTAGTGAATCAAACGTTTTCATTATCACAATTAACATGTTGACCTATGCACCCGGAATATATTTATGTTTAATAGTCCATTAATTTGAATACATTCTTATGCAAAGTATCTAGTCTGTTTTGAACGTTATTTCACCAAACATGTAGAATTATTCTTTGGCTTTAATGCCCTAAATGGCCTAAATAATTCCGGCGCGAATGATACAACGAATAAAAGAAATAAACTAATAAAACTCCTCTACTTCTTACGAAGAAGAAAAAAAACAATGACAAAGTTTAATACATTGCTCTAATATCCAAACTAATGAAATAAAAAAAACTTTTCCTTAAAGCACCTTCATTTGTTAAAATATGGTATTCAGAATGTCTCATAAGAGAAATCATTTTTTTATCGTCATTTTCCCGCCTTTTTAGAGGGTCACCGATTCTTTTTAGGGAAGCGAAACATACTTTTCTCGATTGTAGCTTGTAGTGTATGAGAAGATGCATACGAACATATTAATATATTATTTTAAAAATACTTAAATTGATATCCATGGCCAACCATACACAATGTTTGCCGAGCTGTTCACGGATGACTCAAGTACCGAAAAGAAAATTTCCAAAGTGTTGGGTTGGACGTAATCGACGTACATTTTGGCTAGCACGTCCACCCAATTTGACGTCATTGAGCATTTTGTTTTTGAGGAAAAGGTGAAAGAATATAACTACCGATATGAGTCTACCTCTCCACAAGACATAGTGTATCGCATAATTGGAAAATTTAATACATGAAAGAATGAATAACATAAACTGCAGGGTTCACATTTATTATCTCAACACTGCCAGACAATTTTATCATATACGTATTTGGCATTCAAGGATATCTGGAAATTATGACGTAGTCGTACTTTTATGCATTGTTTTTACTATCACAAGATGCAATGGAAGAAGTGCATGCATCGTTCCAAAAGATATCGGGGACCCTAAAGAAAAAAATGCGGCAAAAATGACGGAATTAAACATTTCTTTCCATTGTATTCCTCAATCGAACCCATTCAAAATGTGCCATGAACATTTTTTAAGTCAGTAAAATCGAAGGAGATACTTAGTTGACCTTCTCAGCGATCTTCGACTAATGAAGGCTAATAAAAAATATATTCTTTATTGTACAATGGGTGTTTGAAATTAATAAATATTATGGCATGACCTTAATTATTATTGTTTCTGTATTCAGCATAATATTAATGCTCTTGAAATAATACTTTAAATAAACTGTACACCATCATTCTCTATTCAGAATAAGTCATGATAATAGAAAGCAACGATGGTTCCTCAATTTAGAAAATGACATTGTTATGAAAACACGAACGATAGGCGATATCGGTCGTATAAGTTTATATACAATTATTGTAGTACTATTATTATGAAAACGTAGAAAGGCAGGACGATGAAGTTTCGAACGCTATTCACGAAATACCGCGATAGACAGATACACCTATAAATATTAATTCTTGGACTTTAAAGTAGAGCAATTATCTTTTAACTTTGGCATAGTGCAAACTATGCCAAGGTTATCTTCCTTAATCTGCCATATAGATGTACAGAGTGTTCCCACTTTCAGTCGTCAATGTTTTCTCACAAATAGTAGTATGTACATAGGTATATCTTTTAAATACGTTTGCAAGATAAACAGACGAGAGGACGATGTTTCACTATTTTTCCTACAAAATCGCTGGGTTCTAGAAATATTTGGTGCGTGTAATAGATTTCACGTGGTGACGATGATTAGAATTTACTTTAATTGATAAAAATAATTTTGTTGTATATCAAATAAAATCAGCTGCTGAGACGGAATCTGCAATATTTGTTTGTTTAAAAAAAAAGTTTGACTCCTATTTACCACAATGCACGGAGAAAAATATTGCAGTCTACTAGAAATGCATATAGAACTGATAAGCTGCAACGAAATGCAACACGTTGTCCATTGATAAATGAAACTGTTGGTTTCATTAGTAACCAATGAATATGTTTTTGATTCATTTTGGTAATCGGGTCAATGAACTGATTCATAATAAAGCTTCAGAAAAATATTATCTTATCCATTAAATTCGGAAGCATCGAACAGCTGTTACTTGGAACGTATCCAGATATACTCGTATTCTTGTCGATTAAAATAAACGTGTCTGCTATTATTATCGAACGGGTCTAAATTCAATAACGTTCTGGATTATAAAGTCATTTATTAATTTATTTGATCAAGCTATATTAACCTGAAGATGAAGGATTGTTGGTTGTTTAAAAAATTGTGAAATAATAATAGTTTCAATCAATATCTGAAGAAGTTTTTTAGAATTTTCTATAATATATTGTTCCATGTCAGCTATGATAAACGTACCTATATTAAATTGATAAAAATGTTTGCTAATTAAGAACCATTACGATGTTAATTGTAACTAATTGAATACAACAAACCTGTTTCAATAATTATATGGATTTCGTTTTATGATATGGTAATAATTATTACTATATATATATATATATATATATAAACGTTGCAATATAGAGGCATGTTTAATGAGTTTCACGTCACCCGATGAATCACAGATGGCCTTTGATATTTAGGTATCAAAAGTAAATGTCTCATTGAAAACATGACGATATTCTTCACTTGAACAATTTGTTGATCATTTTTAGAGGCGTTTAAAATCATCATCTTTCGTGTTATCATAGGGTATAGTGCAAAATGTTGATGTTTGTTTTAATCTAATTAAACATCTAACAATTGCAATGAAAATTCATTTTCATCCAAAAAAATATTTGCTTATATGATTTATATTATATGCTTATATTATATGGACTTATATGATTTGGTCTTCTGCATTCAATATCGTTGTTTATTGCATCTAATGAATTACGGTTAATCGTAATAAGTAACAACGATCGTGACGAGCAAGTATCATTTGTTGTGTGTCAATTTGTTAAGCCACAGAATTGATTTTGCGGCTCATTTGTGTGTGCAGCATTCAAATATAATGCGAAATTTATTTCATTAAACGTTATGAAATAATATGTATAAATATGTATTAAAACTGATTCAATTATGATGTAAACGCATCAATTGAAATAATTGATTGCAGTGTCATTATTTTCAATCTATCATCAAGCAGTAAACATAAACATTAATAGCTTCTTCAACCAAGATTTTGAATTTCATTAGACTGCAGTATTATGAATGGCACTTTTCATACTGACTTGTGAGTCAAAAGTAGTTGCATATATCAAATAGCTTATAACGGGTGAAATTTTTGGTGTCACATCTAACGTAGTACCATCATACTGGAATATGACTCAAGTTATGCCGACGACATGCACATATTCTATAGGAAACCGATGCAATTAGAACTTTTCCTGTTTACGAAGTGGAAATATTTTTCTTTCATATAAACGTTAAGTTATGAATTACTTTAAACCGATTTTTTATGAAATAATACAGGACATTTTATTAATTAAACCTCGTTAAATACATACATAATAAAGTTGGTATTTCAGAAAAGATTTGAATGTAAAAATAATGCTGAAAATATATTTCCTCCAAATTTATTTACGAATTATTTAACATACAATCGGAGGAATTCTATATATGTAAAAAGAATTTCCACTGAAAAATTTTGGAAGCTTTATTTCAGTCAGAAGATTTATGTAACTCAACAAATAGAAGGTTTTACCGTAAATACGTAATGTAATAAATATGTAAATTAAGTATACGAATGCAAATCGTTCATGTGATGAAAAAGACGATAAATAAGTATTTACATGAGACACTTATCTTCTACTTCAACATTAATTTATTCTATTCAATAAACACTTAGTATTGTGTAAAAACATGATTAATGAACTAGGAATATTAATGTTATTGGTCTTCGAATTGTAGATATGCATGTGCAGCATATGGTGGGAACGAAATTGTAGAGCAGTAGGAAATGAGCTAGTTGACCTTACTTAAGAAGCCACAATTGCAGTGCACTACATCAATACGTAAATGCTATCTATCCCCTGCATAATACATTGCAAATGAGTATTCTATATTATAACAGTATTGTAATAGTACCGTTATGTAATCACGCACTATATATTTAACTTATTGACACAAACGTATACAGTCAACATCTTTAGACATTAAACTGTGATTAGAGAGAAATTTGATTTCTCACTTGCTATCAATAATTGTATCGTAGTAATGAACGCATGTGTCTCATAAAACTGTATTTACGAGATACATACTACGATACGCGCAATCACTTGCATGACGTTGTTTTGTCTACACTCATTACATTGTCATAACATACGTAATAGTTATGGGCGTATTTTTGATCAAATAGAGTACAATAATGATTACAATGCAATTCGTAAACAATATTTACGTTATGTATAAAGTATCAGTAGTTTATTGGCTCTTTCGATTTCCGGTTAAAAAGAAAGTGCATAATTTGCGATTCATCATGTTCTATCGAATACGTAAATACTTTATTCATAGAAATCAGTGACCCTTTATATGGAAATCATTTTCATTACAAAAAGTTAACATGTTTTGATATGCATATATATGCTTCCTTCAACAGGAATATATTACAAAGAAAATATTAACTACGTGTTATTTAACGGCATTTATTTCCAGAATGTCGTCTATACGTCATTCGATAACGTCATTTGCGCTAACATTGCATGTATGTAGTATATACTGCATATACATATGCATTTAGGTATGTGTAACTGTTGTTTGTTGATCGTTTCACAATCAGAGAATGCGCTATGCTCGATGCATCCAAGCATGCATCTTTTTTAGCCTTTTCATATGATTATGGCCCAGTCTTATATTGAAGCGCTTGCCACAAGGAAATATAATTATTTATGTAAATCCGGTTTTTTGTGGTAAACACGAAAGGGGCCATGATTATTTATTTTTTCCATTGAATCATTGAGGCACGCATTGCTATGCTTGCATATATCGCTATGTTGTACGATTGAGAGTAATTAGATTGTTAGTCGGTTCGTAACAGATTTTGTTATCCCGGGGTAGACATACGATATGAGATTGAGCTTAGAATGTGCAGTGAGATCAAGTAATTGTTTGCTAAAATTGTAACCACTCGGCCAGCCAGACGAACGTCGTTCAAAGTCCAAGGTTATATAACTGAGGCATACAAGTCGTAATCGTTTCCATCTGAAAGTGTACACATTCATACACGTTAATTTTCTACCTCCTTTTTTTCTATGAGAATAGAGGGCATTTATCGTATTCGATCTGAAATTGGAAACAATTGGAAATAATGTAGCTATTGCCTCTGATTACTGTATTATATCCTTACGTTAGGATGTTGTAGTTCTGTTTAACGGGATTGCTTTATCGGTTGATCCAAAAGATTGCAATCCTCCCTTGTTATGTACGCTCGGAATTTAGGAAGAAATGGATTTACATTGCACCTGTTTAAATTAAATATTCTTCTGCGATTCGTTCCAAGATTTTTTTTTTATTAGAAATTTGCGCAGAAATAAGGTTTTTCTCACCGCGTAACAATTCGCGTACAGGGGAAGCGTTGAAAAATCCACATTTTATGCGCGTTATACGTTTTTTAAATGCCATACGACCTTATATGTATATTGTCCTACTAAATAGATCGTATTTATTATTTCAAATTACTCGTTTCAGGTTTTTAGTTCCTTGCAGATGCCATGGCAGAAGCACACTCAGCTGTAGCATTTAGTTTCTCTATTACTCATGAAGGGTGGGATGTCAATTTTGACAGAGAAGTTCTAAATTTGGTATGGCAGTCGGGCATCCGTTCATACAAAAAGCGATTCTTCAGATTCGTCGTAAGTAAATATAAACGTAAAATTGCAATGTAATTCTTGGATTAACATTAACAAAATGATTCAAATTATTTCAGAACAATCTGAGAAGCGGCGTTTATCCGGCTTCTTTAGAGAGCCTATGGTTTACTATTGCTGTGGTCACTGCGATACATTTTGCAGGGTACAAAGTACCTTATGATCTTGTTGGGAAAGCTGCACCATATATTTCAGGGTAAGCTGAGTTATATTTTTTTCCATTGGTAACATTCTTACGCGACTTTTCATTACAGGGTGATTCATTCGCTGGTGGCCGCAAAGACAGTGCCGTCAAATAAGTTGTTACGATAATTCCACGTCGGTATATTTGGACCCCAGAGCCGGCATATATTTAAGCCACACTTTTCAAACCGTCGAGAAGGATCAGAGATGTAAAAACCGTGTAACATGATATAGATTTAATGTAATTCTCACGCCATTTATATTAAAAGCTAAACAAATTTGGAACGAAATAATCGTTGTCATCGGAGATTGTGCAAACGTTGATACGGGAAACATGTAAAACGTAATTTATCGAAGAAAGTGGAATTTAATACACTGCTGCTCTGGAGCCCAGATCCCGCGGGTGTTTAGCGGCACTGCCTTCGGTTCATTAGCAAACAGAACGCCCTGTATAATTTTAATGCAATTGTAAGCTGTTAACACTGAATGCTAATCAACATTTTGCTTCCATTGCATAAGATCCTCGGTCCTGGCGCACTTGGCAGGATCCATTGTTGTTGGCCTCGTCTTATGGCTAATTGTGATATACGTACTTCGATACACGTTAAAACTACTACTTATATACAAAGGATGGATGTATGAATCAAGAGAGAAGGGGTCTAGTATATCAAGATTTACTAAGATATGGTTCACGTTAGTGAAATTGTTCTTCGGATGGCACAAGCCGATGCTGTATAGTTTCCAAGGATCATTACCTCGGCTCCCTTTGCCCCCAGTGGAAGATACAATGAGGCGGGTTAGATTATAGTCCTATACTTCATAATCCTATGATTAAAAGCAAAAGCCAGCTTTTGAAGCAGCCCACTATGTTGCATTCTTTTTTTTCTTCGCTGCTGTATTACAATCATCACGGTGGCGACTAATTTTAATATTAATCAAATAAATGGCTTTTAAACAGTACCTACGAAGTGTCCGACCACTGCTCGACGATCAAAATTATTCTCGAATGGAGACGTTAGCCAAAGAGTTCCAAAAGGGAATTGGATTAAAACTACAACGTTATTTAATACTGAAATCTTGGTGGGCCACCAACTATGTGTCCGATTGGTGGGAGGAATATGTCTATCTACGTGGCAGATCACCTATTATGGTGAACTCGAACTTTTACGGTATCGATGCAATTCTTATGTATCCCACTAATGTGCAAGCTGCTCGCGCCGCAAATGTTATTTACTCGTGTCTGCAGTACAGGCGACTGATTGAACGACAAGAATTGGAACCGGTCAGTATAATATGATGTATAAATAAAATATATTTTGTATTTACTACGGATTTAACAAACTGGTAATTAACACTATAGACGCTAAAAGGTAATTGGAATTTTGTAGTTGTCATTGCACGGGTTAGAAATTGTACATATTATTTACATGTGATACGACTTGTTGATAGATATAAACGTATTGATAATCATTAAACAAAAATTATTAATTTTTAGATATTAATTCAAGGGCTGGTACCTCTCTGTTCGTGGCAGTACGAAAGATTATTCAATACTACCAGAGTACCAGGGCGTGAAACAGATAAAATTGTTCATTATCAAGATTCGAAACACATTGTTGTGTACCACAGTGGAAGATACTATAAGGTTCTGATTTATCACAAAAACAGAATACTTCAACCATGTGAAATCGAAATGTAAGCACATTATTATGTCGTTTTATAGTCTCGTATTTATAAGCATGTTTTGAGGTACATTCTGATTCCTCTTCTGATAACCAGAAGTATGGGATAATTTTCTCGGAAATGGAACTTCTTGCATGTTTATTTATTTTCTCGATGACGTGTATGGTCACGTTGATGTTATTATTAGAATTAGGCTGAGCTACATATTTTTTAAACAGCAAATCTATGTTTTCGTAGTTCAATATTTGTTAAACAATTTTTTATTTATACTACATTTCAATCTTTCGCACTATACAATTATTAGTTATGTAGGAAAGTTTTGTTGCTTCTTTATGTATGATTTCGAGCGCATTCCTAATTATTATCAAAAGGTCCTAAGATTTTCCCGATTCATAATAGGGAATAACGCTATAAAAACGTTACAAATTGTTGAAAAAGAGGATGAATAAGTAATACTTATAAAGAATATCGTCCACGATTGGATAAGTTAAGCAGTTCTGTTAATGAAAATCAACAAGTATTTAGCAACAGAGAAGAGGTTGAAAAGGAATCGAATGGTATTAACGTTCGATTCATAGAACAAAGCAAATACCATGATTCGAGGTGAGAAATGATAAAGTTCAATCATCACATTTTCTAGACTTGAACCATTCAGTTGCACCGTTACCTGGATAAGTGATCGCGGAGCGCATTTGTCCCTTGTCTAATTAATTAAAGTGAAATTGTACTGTACGAAATAAGCCTGAAGAAATAAATGGGCCAAATGCGAGCACTAATCCAAAAAGTACGATATTCTCCATTTTAATCACTGTAAAGAAGAATTTTATTTGCCAAAATTATTATTTATTATTATTATATGCGTTACTTGAAAAATGACAAATAATAATTGATACATTATTTGTTTATTGTATAATATTACGATACCATAAGGGAGTCACTGTGTTGGCGTCAGAACTTTCCTACAAAACGAAACTAATCAAGCAACTTCAAGGGTGGAAAATTGTGAATAATTCAATGACAAATAATATTCAAACGGTTCGTCGCTACTGAAAACTATAGTAGTAAATTGTCTTCACTTCTCTTCTTTTTAATCAGCATATTAGATTATTCATATATTCTATTCGGGAGAATACCTATGGTATAATTGTGACAGATTAAATATTAGAAACTCTGTACTTCTATTATATTATAACATTAACTATTACGTAATAATGGGAAAACATACTTCCCATATAAGAAATAATTCTTCTATGAATTTATAATCAAATAATGTGTATGACAACGTAATAAATCGTATATCTTTCAGACAAATCCAACAAATTCTAGATGATAAATCAGAGCCAGCAGAAGGTGAAGAGAGATTGGCTGCTTTAACAGCTGGCGAACGAACTGGATGGGCAAAGGCTAGGGAAGAATTTTTCTCAAAAGGAGTAAACAAAGCGTCCTTAGATCTCATTGAAAAATCTGCCTTTGTAGTAGCATTGGATGATGTACCATATATATATGATCCGGTAAGTGATATTAAAATTGATTTTAATTATATTTTCATGCATACACATCGTTTATCGTCTCTGTATGTTGAGCGCAGGAACAGCCAGATAAATTAGATCAATATGGTCGAACTTTATTGCATGGCAAAGGATACGATAGATGGTTCGATAAATCGTTTACATTGTGTATAGGCAGTAATGGAAGGGTAAGTAATATTTTTGCGAATATTATATTTTTTCTAATTCTACGTGACTCATTGCATTGATGAACATTAATCGTACCTTACAGATTGGTTTCAACGCGGAACACTCGTGGTAAGTTTATACATTACAAAATTAAGAAAACAGATGAAGATAGATTACTTAAACAGATAATATATAAGGCAAGAAGATGGTCGGAAAACAGGTACTATGCAATTGAGAAAAAAAAAATAGTACGATACTATACGTTCAACAATTTTGTATGCGTTATGAATATCAGAAAACAGTTCTATTAATCTGATATCTCCTTTAATAGATATCTCCTTTAATACGAACTAAATCTACGTTACAAGTATGTGGAACATTTTTATTGAATTAAATTCGCATAGCATTTTTCGGCATAAATGATTTATATACGAAAAAAACAAAGAATTAACCAGATTTTATTATTGCCATTATATCTTAAACTGAAAATATTTATATATGTATAAAATACTTGTATTCAAATCAATACATAAAGAGTGTAATGAGCAGGGCAGATGCAGCGGTGATGTCACATTTGTGGGAGTACGTGATATCTCAGGAAAACAAGAACGGAGTGTAAGAATTTAAAGTTACAGCTCTCATGGTGTTCTTCTTCACTATTCTTCTGCTTGGTCTGCCAGCTCTATCTTCCCGTTAATAGTTAATTATAGTGCATTAACAGTTATTGTAAGAATATGTTAGAACCTTCAAAGAATTTATGCATATTTCGGAGGCTGGCTTGTTAGTTAAAAGTATGCTTAGTCTTGAACAATAGTGGTAAATAAAACGATTACGCCGTTTTATCATGATGCAAGTGCATGAATTATACATTTGAAGGTGACGTAAATGAAACTAATTGTAAGCATACAATTATATTTTATTAGATCGATATTTTCGATTTTTAGTATCATTGATTTGTATGATATTTCCTATCGCTGAATTCTGAAGAAAAAATTATACTTCCATCTTTACGAATGGATAATCATTTACTTGCATTGGTATTTTGCATAATTTTCGCAAATAAATGGCATGCACTCTTGAAGGTGTAAGAATTTCTACCATCTCTTTGTTTTATCTATATTTCTACTAGTGGTGACGTTAGTCATTGGTAGAATTGCTACATTTTGTTTCACGATAACAATTTCTCTAATGTTTTTACAATATGCTTATTAGGGCGGATGCACCTATTATGGGAGCTCTATGGGAATATGTTATCGCTAATGAGGTGGCAACGGGGTAATGTTTTTCTTATATTTCTTCCTTTGCAATTATTACCAATTTTCTTTTCTATGTTTATTGTTTGTATTTAAAACTAACTTGTGTATAACAAATACTATTTTTTCCTTTTTGTGTTTAATTGACATTTATATACATATAGTGTATTAATAGATCGATCGGATTGAAATTTTTATTCTATTTCACCTTATAATAATAGACCCTTCTATACCATTCAATTTGCCTATTTACTGTTAATTTTTTTTTAACTTTGTCTAATCGTAACTGCTTTTTTAATTACGTTACTGTTAATGTTACATATTGTGGAAAGCAAAATGAACATAATCAGTTAGCCGTTTACAACTTATCTTAGAACGTAACAAAAATATGAATTAGTTACATTATACGCATTTTATACATTAATAGTCATATTCCATAAGAAAGAAGAAATATTCATTAGGCGATTACGTTTATTGCATTTAATATAATTATAGTTTTCATTGCAATTATTGTTTAACGCTCCCGTGTTTATAATGTTATTTTGTAATTTTTTAAAATGTGTTCTGTAAAATACATCACCGATCAATTATAGATATAACGATGATGGACGTAACAAAGGGCAACCAGAATTCGCACCCCCATCTCCTACTCGACTACAATGGGACTTAAATTCGAACTGCATAGCTGCAATCGAAGAATCAAATCAGGTAATATTTCACGAATTAAAGTTATTTTTCCTGTATTTCGAGATACATAATAGGAAAATTAATTTCTAATATTAATAATAATTCGGGAACGAATTGCTGGGTGCAATAACTATGATATCGTAATATAAAATAAAATTTACTCCAAATGATGAACATTGTAATGAAAAATATTAAACACTCGTTTTGTGCTCCATACAAATAGTCATGCTAAATAAATTTCTAATTCTCAGGTTGCGCAGAACCTTCTAAATGACGTTGAACTACGTATTTATGTACACGATGCATATGGAAAAGGCTTCATGAAAATGAATTCTATGTCCCCGGATGCATATTTGCAAATGGCTTTACAATTGGCATATTATCGTGATTCTGGTAAATTCAATTTAACTTACGAAGCTTCTATGACAAGACTGTTCCGAGAAGGTAGAACTGAAACGGTGAGACCTTGCACAATTGAGTCTACAGAATGGGTAAAAGGAATGGAGGATAAAAATGCATCTGTAAGTTGAGTATTAGTAAACAGTATTTGCCATAATACATAAAATAATTGCGTATTAAGGTCTACTTCGTTTCTCATATTTTTTAAGTACCCTGGCATAAATAGCGAATATTAGGAATAAGTTATTCTGATTTTATTAGTACCGTATAGTTGACGTTATTTTTATTTCTATCGCAGATAGGTCATAAGTATAAATTATTACTGGCAGCAGCGAAGCAACATCAAAAGGGTTACCAAGATGCTATGTGCGGCAGAGGAATAGACAGACACCTATTTTGTTTGTATGTAGTATCGAAATATTTAGAAGTGGACTCCCCCTTCTTGAAGGTAGTGTTTCGTAGAATCATAAATATATTATAATTGCACGGTGTCTTTAGAGGTACGTTACAAAAGTATCATGATTCCTTTTAGGAAGTTTTGAGTGAACCATGGAAGTTATCCACTTCGCAAACACCACACGGTCAAACCTCATTAATAAACATGAAAAAGCATCCAAATTGCATTTCTGCAGGAGGCGGTTTTGGCCCTGTAGCCGATGACGGTTACGGTGTATCTTACATTATTGCTGGAGAAGATTTGCTCTTTTTCCATATTTCGTGCAAACGAAGTTCCCCGCAAACAGTAAGCATATGCACAATTATCAAATAATTAATTATATCTATATATTTATTGATACCTGTAAATCTTTTACCATTGTGATTGTTCTTTTTTCTTCTATTTTTCATTAGAATGCTGCCAGATTCGCGAAGCAAATAGAAAGAGCATTGGACGACATGAAAAACATGTTTCTTGAGCAAAAGAAATTGCAAGCGCAAAAAAATGGTTCTATGTAATCACGTCCCGAAAAGGAAGAGTAAGCAGTTAGAATGAAAACTTGTCGCTTCTAAGTAATTCCTTTTTCAAATTTCCGGAAATTATCTCTTCATATAGATGATAGTGCATCTTCCGTATCGTCGTACAAGGAAGCCACTTAAACGTGAAAGTATACAGAAGTACAAATTAAAGAAAATATAAGCGGAAATCAATCGAGATACAAAACAGTCGTATTACATTGTATAGAATATTAAAGTAACTTTGCAAATTAAGCGATAATATTACGTAACTCTTTAATGCGGTATACGTGAAATTTAAAAAAAAGACAGTTCAAGTATACTTATCTTTATAAGAAATATTGGAGGGAAATATTTTTAGATAAGGAAGAAGGTGTCAATTTCATTGCCGCTTATGAAATTCTATGACGAAACATTTAGAAAAATATTTGAAGCACATTGTTATTTTAATATTTTACGCTCTCAGGTAATTTCTTCCAGTTTAGATTACCTTAGAACCTATAATAAATCGAGCGTGTAAGTTTTAGATCCCGGAACGGTCGAGGAGAAGTTGAGCTAAGAAAATAGCAATTATTAAGGTTGATATGAAAGGAACTTTTTAAAGAGATTTTTATCGACATAGCAAAGGTTTTCATTTAATGCCTAGTGAGTGTAGTACTGATTATTACATAGCTTCAATCTCTTAGTCTTTCTACAAACTTGAAAAAGTAAACTTTTAGCAAATTATAATTGATTTTTTATGTAGAACATATATGTAAAGAAAAGAGACAAATAGTTTTAACTTTTTACTAACTTTGTGGTACTCATTTTAAATTTGTTACGACAAATACTGATAACATAATTGTTAGTGAAGTTTTTAAGAATTGAATACGCAACTATAAATCGTTAATCATTGTTATTATTAAAATGTTAAAATATAACAATACTTTCATGTATAATATGTGACTGCAAAGCGAATTTCGCGTGATTCTTAACAGTAGTGATCAATTTATTGTTTATTATATTTTAATTTACAAATGAAAGTATGTTAATTTATTGAAAATAAGTTTCATATTATCAATGCATTATTTTAAAAGAAAACTATAATCACGTTAGTGTAGTGAATACTATGCCATAGAATATCTGCAACCTATCAATGCAAGATTTTAATATTATAGATAGTTTTATATATACTGTATAATGAATTACTCGGTTTACCATGTCTTTATTGAAATTATATCTCAAGGTATTGGTGCTTTTATAATTTTATTACTGGAATGTACGATGTTAAGATAGGTATATACATTTATCCGATAAAACCCAAAAACAAACAATGCAATGCCCGACAATAACATAAACTTGTTTCACTTTGTAACCATTGCGAAAACTTTACATCGATATAATTGTGTAATTTCTTAAGAAAAACAGTGTGAAATATTATATGAACGCATGAACCCCCGCTAAATACGTAATATTTGGAATAGTCCACTTTCAGATTGTACATAATTAAATTTCATGTAAAGACAAAATAAAAATAAAAGCTTTTCAGCAGGTTTGTAACATTAAACTATAGTATTTATATTTCATGAAATCTATAACTATAATTATATATGACGTTGTTCCGCTCTGGTTGACAGAATCGCTTATTTGAAATTAAATGGAACAATCGATATCTCGACGTACTCTTCAAAACCGTAGTAAAATTTTCCATCTTTAAGTTACAGGACCAGAGTATTTTTTGTCGTGTAGCTTACTAGTTTCCCTTTCGTTTCAGACCTGGTTGAATAAAATCGGTTCAGCAGAAGCCGAGATAAATGAATTTGTTTAACGAAATTATAAACAAATTCTGTTATTTCAGCACGCAGGAGTGCTACACAAATTATCGCTGGACATAAATTAAAGCTAGGAGCAGCAGCAACCATCTCCAGTAGGTGGGAACATTATTCCATGTGATTTTCATTTGTTATAAACAATTAAACAATTAAAAATATTAATACGGCCTACTAAATACAGTTATAGTAACGGGGTATTTTTGATCGTGTAGCTTAGTCGGTTCCCTTTCATTTGATACCCGAGTTACTCAAAAACAACATCCAGGGGCCGAGATTATAATTTTTAGCAATTTTGTCGGTAACGATATGTCGATAAGGTAGGGGTCGTCGGGGATGTTGCCTCGACTTGTTGCGCTGCCCTACGCAGCGGGTGGCACAGGGATCTTCCCTGGGGACCGTCGATTAGGAAGAAGGAGCTTGCAACACTCTGATTGTCTGGATCCGTTTATTCAAGTTAATCGGAGAGCACGTGTGCCCAGCTCTCCACGTCTCTATATCGATTACAAGAGATTACGTGCCTAGCACGACGACTGATCGTTGACTTCTCGAACGATACTCAGCAACGACTAGTAATGAAGGAAGTTGTCGTCGTGGTGTGTGGAGACCGGGACGGCTCCCCAACTCCTGCACAATCCGCAGGGAGGGGGTAACCCATCCCCACATTATCGACACACAACATGCCGATAAAATTTTAAACTTTGTTATTTCGGCTGCTGGTGGGTTTTTTTTTTATAAATCGGGTGCCACATGAAAGAGAAACGAATAAGCTACAAGAGAACAAATATGCCGTTGCTGTAATTATATGCAGTTGGCCGTATTAACACTTTTAATTGTTTATAAGGAATGAACCTTACATGGTAAAAATAGTACATATTCTGGTAGGTAACATTATATTTATTATAATAGGGTATTGCATGGTGGAAAAAGGGTGTAATTTTAAGCCACCTGTGGACGATGGGATGGCAGAAGTAGGAGAACTTTCAACCACTATTTGAAGATGTCAGGGCTCAGAACGATAATAATTTCTAATTTTGTTTATGTATGAAATTAATTCATTCAAAAATATAAATTGATATGTGTAAGATACATCCATTAAATGTCACCTACGTCATCTACATCCATTAAATGGTATTAACTAACCTAATTGAATTTTAGCCGGCAGATCTGTATTGGTTAGGTTCAAACACAGGAAACAAATTATTCGTAAAGTAGGATTTGTACGAGTGTAGCATCTATTAAAATATAATAAATTGGTATCAAGACTATTGCTGCAGACGAAATAGCAATGCGCAACATAGAAATAAAAGCAAAAGTTGATAACCCAGAGAATACGATTTCTTTAGTTAAGCAATTAACTGACGAGAACTGTACCATCATTAAGCAACACGATACTTTTTTTCAAGTACCAGAGGGAAGATTAAAATTACGAAAGTTTGAAGTAAGAAGGTTCTTCGTTTTATAATTCCAGTTATTAAAGTATGAATGTTTGCCATCACACTTAAACATTATGATACTATAAATAATTTACTAATAATATCATTATTGTTAAATAATCATTACTATACTCTTTCTCGTGTTGAACTATAACGTATAAAATAACTTTATCTATTAAGTATGAATTAAATATCCATATCATTATTACTAAGAAAATAGAATCAGCCAATAAACATCACAAATAGAAAGTGTACAAAATATATAAATCGAAAATAAATATAATAATAATCGATTTATTGAAGACATGGAAACCGTAATATAATTGTTAATTGTGCAATTAAAATATTTTTAATTCTGCAGGATGGCTCAGGAGAATTGCTGTATTACAAAAGGTCCGATACATTGGGTCCCAAACTTTGCAACTATGAAAAGGCAGTCCTAGATGCCGATGCTTGCATTGCTGTTAAAATCATTTTAACCGCCTCAAACGGTTGTCTAGGCATTGTTAAAAAGATTAGAAAATTGTATATGGTCGGTCAGACTCGTGTACACATTGATGACGTTGAAAACTTAGGAAATTTTTTAGAACTGGAGGCAAGTATTGCTGTTATACATGTACCATGTTCTACAAATTGTTAAAACGTATTATATCTCTAATACTGTAGGTAGTATTGACTGATGATCAAGATATAGAAACAGGTGAGAAGATTGCCCAGGATTTGATGACCAAGTTAGATGTGAAAAGCCAAGATTTAATAGCAAAAGCTTATATAGATCTACTTTCGGAATGAAATGAATAATCCCAATCGAACTCACATTTCATGTTCTACAAATTGTTAATATTATATTCCAATTACTTATTAAAATTATACATACATAAGAAAGATTGTTTGAAACAGATATATTTTCGAATGTAAAATAATAAAGAACTATTTATTGGAAATGGATTTATTAAATAACTCTTTCTTGTTTGTTATTTTATAAGATACTTTATTAACCACGCACCGGGAGTGACTTCCTTACTATCGCAATGGTCTGAAGGAACTAACAGCATCCAAATTAACGGACTGACCTGAAGCGTAGACGACTAATCTCGTGTGTGCGGGGCCCTATCGCCTCTTATATAAACAATAGATCAAACCATATAAACGGAGGATGAAAAGGAACAGTATAAGATATCCCCCTTCACACGAGAATGAAACGTAAATTTTTGTATTGATTCTTCTTGAAAAATCTAACACTATTATTGAATATTAATATAATTTATATTTTATTGCATTCCTTGCGATCATTACCGAAGTATTTCGGTAAAAATAGCGGTCAATTATAGGCAGAGAAGGAAAAGTTGTATAAACGAAAAAAGCAAGAATGAAAAGGCAATGGTACGTTACTATCGTGACCGGGATACGTTTCAATGATAAGACTTCCCACGCATCTCTTCCTTCCTTTTCAATGATCACACTCGCTCGTCACATTTCGCCTGTACGAATTCCAATTAATTTAGTGTCTTTCGGTTGATGAGGGCATTGCAACTATTCGATTTAAATTTTATGCGTACACCAAGTGGTAAATTGAAAATACATTACACTGAAGACATAACACATAAATTAATAAAATTGTAGATCGAGGAAATTGATCACAATCGTGACTCAATCGTGAAGCAGCATTAATCCCCGTTACAATTTTAATCAAACGTGTATACTTATCACATTTGTCATTTTTAAATCACAATACGGAAAATCTATTTTATCGAACAAATAAATAATTAAAAGAAAGATCTATTCATTTTGGTTTTCTTTGTTAAGAAGTAATAGGGTAAGATTAAGGATTTTTGGGGTGTTCTACGATAGAAAGTTCTTTCGCAAAGATATTCGACTAATAGAAATATAATTTTTATTATTCTGGTATAAAAAAATAAGATATTTTTTATGCGCACGTAATTTTAAAGGACAAGGTCCATGGCCTTCTGTGACCGTACTAAATGGCCACCATGGAAAGGTTCTTCGATTATGGTTAACAACCGTTGTATATACTGGCCAGTCTCAACTGTTTGACATGCCGTCTATAAACCATGGTGGAGAGGAGTAAAGGAAAACGAATACAAGTGTGCTGCACGTGTGTACTGCAACCAACTGGTTGACGCAATGGGTACATACTGTGATACGACGGTTCACTCGCAAGAAAGTACATATATTTTACTTACAAAATGTTTTGGATTACGTATATAATTTATGTCGCTATAAAACATAAATCCACAACTGTAATTTTTGTTCCGCACTGTGATTTTTATGGAATTAAAAAATGATTAGAACATTACAATAGAGAAATATTGAGACTTTCTTCAATTTTTCAATTATTCAAAGTAGACATTGCAATAATAAATGATATATATATATATTCGATTATGTACGTGATAAGTAATCAAATGTAAATGGAACATGGAACGCCATGACACTGAACAAATTACGTGAGATATATGTACGAACAACCGCTTATTATACTGCAAGCTAAACATTTCAAATTTTTTTTTATATTAAAGCTTTATTAATGTCGTACGGACGCGAACTTAATACATAATACTTAAAACAGGCAAACTATTTCATGAATTATTGTGCACAATATTTTAATGTTCAATTAATATTAATACTTCAACTATATTCAAGTTGCAGTAGTTCAAAGATAAGCCAATGTTCCTCAGAAAATAACTAATAGTAGGGCATTTAATAGTTTGTTACATTATTACGACTGCCATAAGCATGCCTAACAAGGAACTACAGCTACTATTAATTCTTTAATATCATACATACATTGGACATACAACAAATGAACAATACATTAATGTCGTTCACAGTAACAATGTAGCATACACGAATTTGCAAATAATAATGCAAGAAAATTTCCAACTACAAGGAATCTCGATTTTTCCAAACAAAAAATAGCAAAACAAATCTAACAATAACCGTCCATAAATTGGAGCATTTAATCATTCTCTCACAACTATCCTACTCAAATACGGATCGCCGCAAACGCCAGGAACGAAATCACCAAAGCGATAAACCACAAAAAACAAAGCTCTCGTTGAACGCGCCTCCTCAGTCCACCCCCTCGTTCAAATCTCCTCATTCATATCGATCGATCGATCGATCAATCGAATTAAAAGAGCGCAAACCGAAACGAGCCACCGTAGATAAAATCGCAACAGGCTTATCCCATTCGAAACCTTTTCTTCTTCTCTACCGCCCCCGCATACATTCACCCCCTCTTTGCGCTCCTTAGAAATCTCCCTTTGCCCCTCTGTCTGTGTCAGCACCCTCGTCATCCGGTTAGCAAGAAAGGGACCTCATTCTATGTACGGCACTGGTCGCTGTCGGAGGCTCTCCTTAACAGAGAAACAGCACGGGAGAGACGCGTCACCAGGCGTCCACAGCGTAGCCTCTCGTTCATTCCTCATCTCGTGATCGACACGGTGTATCGCGTGGATCGAGTAGTGTCCCTGGATCATTCGTACTTTCGTTCGGTTCTCGCGTATCGTTTCACTCTTATAGTGGACCCACCGAGACGTTCCACCAGGTCGTCGTGCGAACGACTTCACCGAGGTAGATACACCAGAGTTAGGTAAGACGTTTCTCGTTACATTCAGCTACACTCTGCGGTTATTCTCGCTTTTCTTCAACGCTGCTGAACGCTGCCTAGTATCCCGTGTCGAAAATTCTTGCACACGTTTCGAACGACACTTTCGTTCGCCCCCTTTTCGGTTTATTCGTTTTCTTGGATTAGTTGTTCGTTACTGTGCGTTACGTGCGCAGGTTGATTGCGATAAAGGTTTTCGTGGGTCCGCAGATAGCACGATCTTGATTAGACGCGCTACGAAAATCTTTGTTGCCGATTGGATGGGATTTCGTTTCGTGGGATCGGTGCGTTCGGCACGTGAGGATTTTTGACGTTTTGCGGCGGCCGTTGAATCGACGGGGAATATCGAATTCGAAACTGTTTGGACAGAACTGTTTAGAGGCGAGGTGTGAGTGCACAGGCGGACGTATGTACGTATATTAGGTTTTCGAGTGCGACCGATGGCTGAGAGGAAACGGATGTTTCGTGCGAATATTTTTGGTGTATGGAATAGTATCACGTATGTAGTACATCGTGAAAGCTGCTGGCGAGATAAAACGTATGAAAATATTTGAAGATTCAACGTGGGAGATAATATGTATTTTTGTATTTTGTTACAGCTATGAGTAACGTGGAGGTATTTTGTATTATGTCATGTGCGATGAAAAAATTTGTGATTCAGTTTTAAGTGACAATATCTTGTTGTTGTGAAGCACGCATGCTCCGATGTTTTTAACAATTACGGGTATTTATAGCGGGCGTAATAAATAATTTATCTGACGTTCTAGATCTATGAAATCATCGTTTTCCTTTGGTCGTTGAACCAAGTGCGATAAACATTTGTTAACGTGGAAGATTCATTTTACCATCATCCTTTTCGCACTTGAAAATCATCATAGTCAGAATATAATAAAGCGCTTTATATTTTCTCGATCATAAAAGTATCGTGGCAGTTCGTATAATTCGACGAATTGAAAATGCATCATAGATAAGTCGTGCACACATTTATTTGTTACTCCGATCAATTAATATTCGACGAGTTAGTACACTTTACGCAATATTTAATACTTCTGATAATAAGAATGAAATATAATTGAATTACTATTTTCATTTAATTATTCCTAGACAATAAATTTATTGAAAATTTAATTCTATGAGAATATTCGTAATCTCGATGATTCATTGTATGCCGCAGCAAATAGTAATCTGAATTAGCACAGTATTCACTTGTACCTGCAAGAGCAACGTTGTGCTCGAAAATTTGAATGATTTATAGCACCCCTATTCAGCTGTACATAGAGGAACCTAATATTTGGGGACCCAGCTTACCTTGGGTTAAGCCCAATGATTCATTGAATCTTGAGGCCAAAATTTGAAGTATGGAAAAAGGAGAGTAAAGAAAAAATGTTGAATATTTGTAAAATCGCTTTACAGTTCTGATAAAATAATTAATTCAGGGGATTCAACCATTTTCTACGTAGATAAATATAATTGTACACATTATTGAATAGTTATGTTAAAGATCATTCTCGCATTTCGGCTTTTCAATTGATTTCTTGATTACGTTAATATTGTTTCTAATATTTTTAATTACAGTAATGATTATACGTATATAAAATATTTCTCTCATTTCAGATGGAACGTAATGCCCATGGCTTAAATTCGATTCCGGAAATTTAAACGACCGTGGGGTGGAGAGAAAATGGCTCGAATACCTTGTCAAGCTATCCTTGCGATACTGTTATTTGCAATAACTATTGCATCAAGTAAGTATTATGCATCAACAAAATTTTGTCGAAAATTTGTTCACGTTCACCATTCTTATCGAGAATTGTACCACTTGTCCACATAAATCTAATAAAACGTTGTTCTATATAACAGCAAGGTTGTAGATAACAATTTGTTCAAAGGGATTTACATAAAAAAATTCTGATATCGATTTTATAAATACTCTTTATAAAGTGATTGCGGCTGGTGCATAAATTGTTTCATTGAAAAAAGAAAAGAGACAATTCGCTGCGGGATACTTTAGAACTATTTGAATTGTCGTTGACTTTCATCGATCGGGGAGAAAAGAATTTTGTTCAGACGAAATAGTTATGCTCGCCTATCCGTAATCACAACGTGCTCTCCATTCATCGCTCTTACGAGAAGACATTTTATCCAGCATGATTAGATAGCGATTTGACCTCCCGACCTGGCTTCCTTCTGAACCTCTCAAGTTTATTTCGGTCTCCAAAATCTAAGCGCCCTAGAAAGCTAAAGAAGGCCAAAAAGAAAAAAAAGCATTTACATCAATAACCTTCGTAGGTTTTCAAGTTAAGGGGTTTCACTTGGTCGAGCGCACCAAATCTTTTCGACAACCACGTTCTAACTGTATTTATTGCATTTAACATAGAATTTTATTGATAATAAATAGCAATAACAATTTCTTCTGGGCGAAATTAATATGTTTCGTGTTACAATTTTAGAAATATACTAAACATTGCGAAGCGCGAAATAATACAAGTTCCTCGTTGTAAAAATAAATTCTTTCCCCTAAAGTTTATGAAATACTTGTTCGTATAGATACAAGATAAATTAAACAATAAAACAGTAATTAAATCGGGTACGTCCAATATTTATATGATAGGTTTCTCGAATTTCTCGCGTTTTAAGGGGCTTCACTCTTTTTTAACGCTGGTTTCCAGTGAAGCTACATCATAAACATCCGGTTGTCCCTTGCGATAGCCCCTACCGGTAGTAGGACGCCACTTGATAACTGCACATTCTAGCTCCGTTTGAAATCTCCTCCCAGAAATTATATGGTCCAGCTTTTTCTTCACACGAAAAACTTCACCCGAAGATCAGCATTATCGCAACATATATATTATAGGAATCATTTTTATTCCCAGATACAGCAGATCCACAATATGCCAGGGATAGAGGTCCAATGAGAGGTAAACTATAATTATACTCATTAGTTTCTGCTTCACAAACGATCATGCATAATACATAAATCGTAGCTCTCGTTTGGATGAATTTTTTCATTGATCTTCTACACGGCTTTCCAAACGTGACATATAATATTTATTTTCACGTATCTGAATATGTACAGCATACCGTTACAAATACTTCTGACTCCTCGAAGCAAAACGTAGGGACGTGCGCGACAGAGTACGTACAATTAAATATTGGTAAGCGTTCGAGTTAAAAGAGAACGGAGTGTTATAGGATCGATCCAGAGAGGAGATATGTCACCCACGGAGGTGGCCGAAGATCGCCATTATTGGCCGAGGCTGACCGTTCCAAGTCCAGGAGGTAGCCCGTTCTTGCTGGTTTCGCAGATCCTCGTCACCCTGCTATCATTAAATAATTAAAACCGGCATGACAATGCTCCATTGGGAATTAATTTTCTCCCCGTTTCGAATAAACCATTCTACTGTCCCGTGGACACAATCGTGTATACATATATGGTTTACAAATATCGACGTTACCTCTGGTCAATTAAAACAATAATCTTATTATAACATTTGTGATTTAACACAGATATAACTTTCTCGTTAAACTTCAAGTCAAGCCGTGAACCGCCTTGAACTTCTTCTCTGGTACCTTTTATATCCATTTTCTCGACTGTGGTAGTGGTGATACGTACCCGGGCGCGGTTACCTCGACCATTAACTTATCGCACCCAGGTGTCTCGTTAATCCAGCGTAAATAACAAATTTGCCGAATGCGTAGTGCTGGTAGTTGGTGATGTAATGATACACGGACCGGCTGAAGGGGCGGGTATAACTAAACTCGTGGCTAACCTGGGACGTTATTCGTGACGAAGTGTCTCATTATTTTTGTGCCGGTGTTGTTCAGGCGCGCAGGTGAAGAGGAAACATCCCTGCGAGCAGAGCTCGTGTTATCCCGCGACGGGAAATCTACTGATTGGTCGGAAGGCCCAATTGAACGCGTCTTCTACCTGTGGCCTGAACGGACCGGAAAGATACTGCATCGTTTCGCACTTGAAGGACCGAAAGAAGTGTTTCTTCTGCGATACGTCGTTGCAGAAGCAGCAACACAACATCGACAACATCGTTACCGAGTAAGCAACGATTTAACGGAACCAAAGTTTGCCGCAGAATTATTAAGTATTTTAATAAAAGCGCGAGATGCTTGTTACGCATATCGTTTCTTTGGACGTTTCACGTTGGACGTAATTGACACTTGCATTGTAAGATTTGCTGTTGTCGCGAAGCAACTCTCGGGGATGCAAACGAGTATTAGATTGATATTAGATCGAAATTGCATATTGTCGACGCGCGAATTACTGTTGAGATGTTTTTCTTAACGACTGTCCCATTTTAATTCGACAGAAAGAATTGGTGGCAAGCAGAAAATGGCGTGGAGAACGTCACGATACGAATCAACTTGGAAGCGGAGTTTCACTTCACCCACATAATTATCCGCTTCAAGACATTCAGACCGGCGGCTATGTTGATCGAGAGATCGTTCGATTTCGGTAAAACCTGGAAGGTGTACAGATATTTTGCGCACAATTGCGAACAGTACTTCCCTGGGGTGTCTGTGGAGCAACCGCAGAGACTGACCGACGTTATCTGCGAGACAAGATACTCTGGCGTGGCGCCATCGACCGGGGGTGATGTTATCTTCAGGTGTGTAAACAGCGATAATCGGCGATCGCGTAATGCAAACGCATAAGAATGCACTTGGCGATTAACGTTGTCAAAGTGTTACCGAAGCTTCGGATGTGTTGCAATTGGAAACCCGCATGATGCTCTTTTAATAGACGTTACAATTTCACTTGCAATTTTCTACACGAAAGCACAGCCCCGAGACATCTCTCCGTCCGCCTTTTTATTGCCGTTGCACCGAATAAATATTTCAATTGCGACGCGAAAGTACGCGCAAATTTCAACTCACTGCAGCCTCCGCCGCGAACCAAATTACTTGATCGTTATTCAAGATACGAACAGCTCGATATAAGAATTTACCGAGCACCATCGCGTTATTTTTTCGAGGATACTACCATTCGTAATGTCTGACATTAAAACCCCTTCCCTCGACAATTCCAGAGTGTTGCCACGAAACTTGGAAATAGACAATCCGTATTCGAAGGAGGTGCAGAACCTCTTGAAGATCACCAACCTGCGTATCATTATGACAAGATTGCACACGCTGGGCGACGATCTCCTCGACGAGCGTGCGGAAATTCGCGAGAAATATTATTACGCTATACAGAACATGGTGATTCGTGGATCCTGCTCGTGCTACGGCCACGCGTCCAGGTGTCTTCCGCTGCCTGGCGTTTCTCACGAAGAGAATATGGTGCACGGCAGATGCGAATGTACCCACAACACCACGGGATTGAACTGCGAAAAATGCCAAGATTTTTACAACGATCTACCGTGGAAGCCAGCCGTGGGCAAACAAACTAACGCATGCAGACCTTGCAACTGCAACAAGCACTCGTCCTCCTGCCACTTCGACGAAGCGGTCTACGAGCGATCCGGAAGAGTGTCTGGCGGTGTTTGCGACGATTGTCAGCACAACACCCGGGGGCAAAACTGCGAACAGTGCAAGCCATTCTATTATCACGACGTCACGATAGATATATCGCATCCCGAAGCTTGTCTGCGTAAGTTGCTCTTCTTGATTTAACTAAACTGTACATCGATTAATATGCCTATATATTTCTTGTTCGTATTCACCAAATTTTTCAATAATTCTTCAATTTTCTAGCCAAGATTTTTAAGCTGTTATTTATTTTATTCTCGTTCATTTTTGCGTGGCAAAAACGGGGCAGATGATATCCCAGTCTTTGCCGATTCGTTCAATGTAATATACAATTTGTTTTAGCGTATTGATACTCTGGTACTAAGATTGTGTTTTTCATTACCCCTTTCCAGCTTGCGATTGCGATCTCGGAGGTTCTTTGGACGACGGGATATGCGACTCGAGAACCGATCTTCTTAGCGGAGACGAGTCCGGTCGTTGCCACTGTAAACCGAACGTGGAAGGTCGTCGTTGCGATCGTTGCAAGAATGGTTTCTGGAATTTCGATCCGGAAAGCCCAGAAGGATGCCAAGGTATCGATACGAATTTCCCAAATACTTGCGACCGGATAGAAAGCAAAATTATCCTCGAACTACTTCGTTGGAAATTTCACTGAACGTCGATGGACGATCATAATGATTACGGTTCCGCCAAGGAGGACAATTAACGTTGCTTTTTGTTTAGCCTGCACCTGCAACACTTTGGGGACTGTCGATAATCGTGGATGCAACACGGACACCGGCGAATGTACCTGCAAGCGTTTCGTCACCGCTCGCGACTGTAACCAATGTCTTCCGGATTATTGGGGACTGTCGGAAGATCCGGACGGTTGCAAACCGTGCGAATGCGATCCTGGCGGTTCATACGAGAATTCTTGCGACGTGATAACCGGCCAATGCCGCTGCAGGCCTCACATCAGTGGCAGAACCTGTAATCAACCTGAACAAAGTTATTACACCGGATCGTTAGACTTCCTTATCTACGAGGGCGAATTGGCCAGGGCCAGCGATGTAATTGTCTTTCATTTTCTAAATATGTTAATTTAAATATGAAATTTCAACGATCGAGGGATATTAGAGAATACGTGAAATAATATGTAACTAATCGGGGGAGGAAGATAAGAAATGGTTTCATTCGTCATCAAGGTGTTGAATATAATTAGGGTTAACTGGTAATGAAATATTGTTTGAAATGTCCTGACGATTAATAATTTGTTTTAACAGAATTGTCAAGTAGTAATCAGAGAACCTTATCGCGATGGAAGAAACAGCACGTGGACAGGAACTGGATTCATGAAGGCCCTGGAGGGTTCTGTTCTAAATTTCACGATCGACGATATTCGGAAGAGCTTGTTCTACGATATAATCGTACGATACGAACCGGTTCAGGTAGGATCATGGGAGAACGTTCAAATAATCATCGAGAGGGACGGCCCGGTGGATCCAAACGGGCCTTGCGCCGGGTGGACACCGGAGCACGATCAATTATCGGCGCAACTTCCATTGAGCTCGAGAAGCGTTGTCCTGCAGCCATCGGTTTGCTTCGACGCTGGGAAACGATACAATGTTTTGCTGAAATTCCGTAAATTCAGTAACTACGTGGACACACCTTCTGCATCCATTTTGGTTGATTCCGTGAGTAATATTTGAGAAATATGTAATCTCGATACAGTTTTCGTTTATTCTTATGAAATAGAAAAATGTTCAGGGCGTGTAACGCGAATTTGATTCTGCTTAGATTGTCCTGAAACCGAGAATCGACGCCATACCTTTCTTCAAATCACCTGGAATCGGCGAACTTCGCCGTCAAGAATACGAGAGATACCATTGCAACGAATACTTCAACGATATCAATAGCATATGGAATGATGTCCCGGACGTTTGCAAGAAGTTTCAGAACAGCATTGGCTATTACGTCTACGACGGTGCACACTGTGAGTAATAGCTGGGGCAATATCTGAAAACCGAAAGAGCGACGTTAGAAATGTTCTAAATGTACTTATGTTCGACACTGTCCATCAAGCAAATTACTGAAAGATATTTAACGCACACGAGATGGCTTTAAATTTAATGAAAAAAAAAGAAAGATATATATATATATATATACCTATATCAATGTTCTTCTAGCTTGTGAATGTAATCCAACGGGATCGCACAGTTTACTTTGCGAAAATTACGGAGGCATTTGCCCGTGCAAACCAAACGTCGTCGGCAGACGATGCGATCGTTGTGCTCCTGGAACTTACGGTTTCGGGCCAGAGGGTTGCATCTCCTGTGATTGCGACGGCGTAGGCGCCCTGGACAATTTCTGCGACGTGGAAACAGGACGGTGCAAATGTCGACCAAATACCTACGGCAGAACCTGCGGACAGTGCGAGCCTGGCTTCTGGAACTTCCCGCATTGTCAGCGTTGCGAGTGCAACGGTCACGCGGAGAGCTGCGATTCCAGAACCGGTGCTTGTATCAATTGCCGGGACTCCACAACTGGACACAACTGTGATCGATGCATCGAAACTTATTACGGCGATCCGAGAATCGGCGTTGATATTCCGTGCAGAGCGTGCCCCTGTCCAGGTGAGCTGAAAGAGATTTTGTTACGTATATATACTTGTTTCGTGAGTTTGGCTATAAACATGTATATCTAACATTATTTTACAAAATTATTCTAATGAACCATTGACAGATGCATCTTGTCCTTTGTGTGTACTTAGTATCCATCACAGTAATACAATTTATTAATTACTGTTCGTTCTTTAACAGGCACAATAGACTCTGGACACTCCTATGCTGAGAGCTGCTCCTTAGACTCGGTTACTCAGGACGTCATCTGTGAGTGTTTCGACGGCTACACTGGTCCACGTTGCGAAAATTGTGCCGAAAATTATTTCGGCAATCCCGAGATTCCTGGCGGCAGCTGCGAGCCTTGCAACTGCAACAACAACACCGATTTACGCCGACCTGGAAACTGCGATCCTCACGCAGGCCGCTGTCTACAGTGTCTGTACAACACCGACGGGGGCAATTGTCAGATTTGTATGGCAGGATTCTATGGGAATGCTCTCGAACAAGACTGTCAGGATTGTCGTTGCGACGTCTTGGGAACGGACAGAAATGCTGGTCCCTGTGATCATAGGACCGGCCAGTGTCCCTGTCTACCGCACGTTATTGGCCAACTTTGCGATACCTGCGAAGAGAATCACTGGAGGATTGCCAGTGGACAGGGCTGCGATCCTTGCGAGTGCGACGCGGTTGGAAGCAGTTCTGACAGGTTTGCATATTATTGTTTACTCAAAAAGAATACCTCGGTGCGCTGCCGGGCTGCCGAGATATTTTCTATTTCATAGGATATGCATCGCCGTGGTTACAAATTTATAACACAGAGAGGAGAATAATGATTGTGTAACAGTAAAAAGTAACCGTTAGATACCTTCGTTTACATTACAATTTGCTTTCTACATTGACAGATGTAATCCGTTCGATGGTACCTGCGAGTGCAGACCGGGATTCGGCGGAAGACGTTGCAACGAGTGTCAGACTAATTACTGGGGCAATCCAAACGTCGAGTGTTATCGATGCGATTGCGATCTGATCGGTTCTGCCAGTCAACAGTGCGACAGAGAAACCGGTATGTGCGTCTGTCACAAGGGGATCGGCGGCGAGAAATGCGACCAGTGCGATCGTGGCTATCACGGGAACGCCCCTCAATGCAACACCTGCGGCGAATGCTTCGACAACTGGGACTACACGCTGTCAGGCCTGAGAAACAAGACGAACCTCGTGATAGGGGAGGCGTCGAGGATTCAGAAGGTTGGAACAACGGGCGTCTATAGTCAAGAATTCGACGACATGGTCGAATCTTTGGACCAAGTGAAAGCATTGATCAGCAACGCCTCTATCAGAAGCCAGGATCTCGACGAGCTGAACGATCTGGCTATCGATTTGAACAACAACTTGTCCATGTCCACGAAGCAATTGGAAGAAGTGAACAATCTATTGGAGAATGTCAGCCAGAGGGTGAACTTGGGGGACGCCGCTCTTAAGAACTTGAAGAACAGAACGAACAATCTGCACCAGGCTGCTGCCGATCTGAAGGAAAACGCGACGAGACTGCAGGAGGAGAACGTGCAAGGGGCGCTTAATGTGACCCAACAAATGGCCGAACAGTCTAGACAGGCGGAGAAAATGGCGAACGACACCAGCAACGTTCTGGCCGATGCCGAGAGATTCCGCAAGCACACCGAGAGCCTTCTGGCTAAGAATCGCGGCTTCGTCGAGGACGCGCAGAAGAGGAACAGGGATGCTCTCGGGGGGATAAACGAGAAACTGAAGACGTTCGATGGAATTATGCCCAGACTGAATTTGAAAATGTGCGGCGACAACGTGACGGATTGCAGTAGCGTGTGCGGCGGCGCTGGGTGTGGATTTTGCGGGGCTCGTTCCTGCGACGCGGGCGCTGTGACGAAGGCCAATCAAGCTTTGGACGTGGCTAAAAACCAGGCTGCCAAGATCAAGTCTCACAAGGACGAAGCTGAACAGCTACTTCGTAATGTACGTTGCAATGTACAATTCTTTATAAATATTCAGCAATTATGAATATAAATGATTTGATTAATTATTTCCATAATCAGTTTTCAATTGAAGATCCCATTTTCCTTTCAGATGATTCAGGTGAAACGAGACGCGACAGCAGCCAGGTCCAACGCTCAGGACGCCTTCAACTACGCCCTGAACGCACGAAATCTCTCGGACAACGTTACCAAAGATCTCTCCGACATAAACAAGCGAATTCGGAGCACCCTAGACGAAGACCAGCCGACCCCAGCGATGGTCAGGGATCTCGCCAACGAGGTTCTGGCCAAGAACATCCAATTGAAGCCCGACGAAATCACGGAACTGGCGGATCGCATCGAAAGCATCGTCGGTTCTCTGACCGATTCCGAGAAAATTCTCGCGGACACCAAGGGCGATCTTGAATTGGCCGAGGAATTGAAGCAACGGGCGAACAGAACCAAAGAAATCGCCATCGAGAAGCAAAATTTGGCCAACAAAGTGGTCGTCCTGTTGGCCGACGCTCAGAGGGCACAGGATCTTGCCGAATTGGCGATCGACCAGGCTGAACGGGACGTCGGCAGATCCGAGAAGGATCTGGAAGAAATCGCCGAGGTGACCGTAGGCGCACAGATGCAAACGAACAGCACGACAAGAACAGTGGACGTACTGGACGCACGTTTGAAGCAATTGCAAACGCAGTCGGTGAAGAACGACTTTGTTCTGAATCAGGAAATCGGGGTGGAGGCCAAGAAGGTCGCCAAGGAGGCACAGAACGTCGATTCGATGACGAAGAGGCTCGCCACCGAATACATAAGGGCGGACGAAGCGTTGGACGAGAGGGTGAACAAAAGCAAGGGGAACATATTCAGGACGAAGAAGCTCTTGCAGAAGGCGTCCGAGTTGACTGCCGGAACCTCGACGAAATTTAAAGATCTCGATGGAATGGAGAGCGTGTACCGGGATAACGAGAGAATGTTGTCCGACTTGATGGCAGAGGTTGATTCCCTCGCTGGGGAAATGGAGAAGCATCTGGGGGAAATCGAGCAGAAGGCTCAACAGTACCGGCAGTGCACTTCGTGAATTGGCGGAGGGACAGGCTGGGTGATGTTTGAGTCCATGATTGCACGACTCATTTTTCTTCGGGGTACGAACGATCTGCGACGTTCCGTTTTCGATTTTTCAAATTTTCCAGGACCCTCGGGGCCGTAGAAGAATGTTCTTATACTTTTTCTTTCTTACAGATTCTCATTTAGAATAACATAGGTAGTTTTTTTTTATTGATTGGACCGGAGTACATGGGAAAAACAGTTTCATGCAATTTTATTAACTGATTGTTGTTTGATGGACAATTTTTGTCCTCGAAGGAAATTTGGAAAAAGTGATCAGCTGAAACGGTTAGGAAATTTTCTATCCGGAGGATAAGGATATTTAGATTGTAGTAATTTGCAGTTGCTTATATCGGTAGTTTAAGATACAGTTCAGTGTAACGTTGGATGGAACGATTTATTTTTCAACGGAACGTTGCAACGATCGAATGAAACGAGTTAATGGAAAAAATGAAAAGGTTTAAGGCATCGACTGAAGTCGATTTCTTATCGTATCCGAGAGTTCAGATAATTCGATCGATATTGAGCTTTGAGAGAAATTTGCGAAATCTTTCCAGTGCCATAATCGCAAACGAGGGGGCCACTTATTCGTTGAATATTATATTGCATCTTATATGTATATTTGTACGAAACTTTTTTAACGTTTAACGAACAGTGTTTTAAATTGTCTTCCGAATATCCATGTAGCAACGAAAAGTGCCAAGAAACAGAAAAGAAAAAGATCGAATTCCCTTATTGCATTTATTCTAGTGACCTTATTGCATTTATCATAGGTCAATCGTTGCGGGGTGAACTGAAATATGTACAGAATTAATGGAAAACCCTAATGATTTTTTACGTACCGACAATTATGCAGATAAGAATTATGAAACTGTTGTTTCGTAGTTTGAGAACCGCTTTCAAAGTGAAACAAAATTGTGCAAAGTGTATCATTGATCTGATGAGTCAGAGATGTGTTCAGAACGCATTGATAAGGATGTAGATGCCTTTTCACTGCGAATATTCCGCGCTGTTTGTGTTTCAGAGACGATTTTAAAATAACATAAGAAAATATATTAAACGTTGTTCTGCCACGATTCTAGTAATGTTGTACTCGGTTAAGAGATCAAGATATATAAAAGTCAATAACGAGTTAGAATTTTAATTACATAGTAGTTTGCCGTAGTTTCAATAACGATTAATGAAATAGCAAAGTGAAATGATAAACTTTCTTAATGAATTTCTTTATAATCATTTGAGTAAAATGGAGGAGCATTTGAATTATTGACAATACAATTCGACCGCGTGTTCCAATGCAAATGTAACGATGAAACATATTGTAAAAGCTGTTTACCCTCCAAGGAAAATGACTGAACTAGTTTTATAGTGCAGATATAAGGTATCGATATCGATACATAATTTACATAAGATACGATTGATATTACGTACAGGTCGCAAAATCAATTTTTGTACTTATAGAAGGTGTTTACGATGCATTTATGATGAAACGCGGTGCAATAGATAGATAGAAATTTTTTTCTTTTATCAACAGTTTGTAAATATACCATTGTTCTCGTGAAACTGCATTCTTTCATTTACCACGAATTTTTTTAATATATAAAGTACATAAGTTACTTAGAGAATAACAAGTACCAGTGTTCGAGTTCAAACTCGCCAAGAAGAAGAATTGACAATTTGTAATATTAGGTCGCGTATATTCTTTAGGATAAAATAATGTCAATAAATAAATAGAATATTGAACGCTTGTAAAAAAAATACGATATTATACGAAAGTTAAGCGATTTGAAATCTTTGCGGGAGAAGAAAAAAGGCGAGAGAGTTGTTGAAAACATGACAAAGAGAGTTCCTTGGTGAAAGAGGATTTTACTTATTTATAGGTCGATATTTTAGGACAACAACCGACCCACTGATATTGTCAGCAATGGCTATTACGGGGCATCTGCTTTTTTTTTGGGGGGGGGGGGCGAGAAATGGAACAACGCTCTGATTCAAACCAAAAGTTTTTATTCGTATTTAATTGATAGTTATGTTTATACGACGATATTATATGTTAGTAAAATGAATAAAATTGAATAATCAACCAAGCTATTGGTACATACGCCTCTACCCATTTTTACCTTTTAAATATATATTTGACTGTCAGAAATGAGCATATTTATTGCTGCACATTTTTATTATTAAATTGATGTCTTTATATTCGTCGATATTCCTATTTAACGGATTTTTGCTTTCGCGTCGCGTTTAGTAGTAACGCGATTTTCCAAATAGAGATGTAATTCTTAAGTTTATAAAAAATCACAGAAAGGAAATCTTATCTGACACGAAACGATAACTTTTTGATAGAGGAAAATACGAAACATCGTGGGTTTCGGTGCGATAACAGTATTTCCTTAACTCGTGGCTTTATCGTCGGTGAAAAGACGGAAGGACTTGCCGGAAATGTGAAATCATAAGCGATAAAATATTCTCCTTACTACAATGGAAGCTTTCTTTCAAAAAAATACCGTTGTGCTGGAACATATTCGTCTCGGACTTTACATCGTTTCATCATCCCTCAATTGACTGTATTCTACATTAAAACGGAATTATACTCGATATATGGAACATCTGAAATCAGCAAATACTAATTAGACAAATTTGATCCAGCCATGGATTGTAATAAAAATAACGATAATCAATATCGTGCTCGAAATAAAAGTCCAATTTATTCGTATTAAGTGCATAAATAATTGATATAACGATATAATGAAATTGATATAGCGTCGGGTCAGGTTCGTTGCACCGCATTCCACGGGGCGAAACAAAATATCGGTGGCTTTGAACTGTTCTTGTAGCATGTTTCTCGAATGGTTCTAATCGGAAAAGGGCTGCGTAGAAAGGAAGCAAGAACGTCTCAGTGTATTTTGTTTCGGTCGATACATATGTAACGCGGCTCCCTTATAAAAATAGTGTTTGTAGTTTATTATCGTAGAGTCTGGTTTCGATCTACACGTGCGCTCTAACGTTCGGAGTCCCTGTCAAAAATCATCGTGCTCCATCTCTATCGGCACGTGAACTTCCTGAACCGGCATACGTGCTGAATTCAACAGAGATCCTCATTCAATCAATTCGTACGCAATCCGAATTATTTACTTCCTTTTCTGCGTAACGATGCTCGATAACGTTCTACAGAATGATACTGAAATATGGACATTTACGACACATTAATTAAAATTGTTTTTTGTGCATGGATCTGTATAAAATAATACGTCGATCGAAAAGGGTCCATTCAGTTCGTTGAAGGCAAGATAGAATAGAATAGGGTTTGTAGCATAAATAGAGCGACGTTTAATGAATCAACACGAGAATTTCGATGGACAACTGCGACGCTGGAAGACTGGTCGCTTTTCAAAAGATAGTAAATGTTGAAGACCCCTGTTCCCGTTGCAGATGAATTTTTTTTCCTCCATTTGTTACTTCGACACACCTCTCCCTTGAGCCGCCCTTTTGGGTTTCAGAATCGAGTTCAGAGGCTGTAGTATTTCGTGAATAGACAGCACTGTTGAATTGAAATGGTGTATGGGCTCGCGGGACTATGCATAATGAGTTCATTCAGAACGCGAGTCAGTGGTTGTCCGGGTTTACGATTAGGAACGGGAGTTATGCATAGCGATTGGAAACTATGTATACCAACGATGTTAAAGTGGTCGTCCAAGATTGGACAAATAAACATTTGAAATGTTGAATGCAAAAGGTAGCAAATTGTATACTAAGGTATCTTAGTAATCCTAAGTTACAGAGCGCACTTACTTTTCTTCTTTTTATATTTCAACGCTTTTCCCGTGTTCTCGATTCAATTTTCGTTCCGATTTAATTTATAATTATTCATTTCTAAAACGCCGCTCGTTACAAATACTCTGATTGTCCCTATATTACAGCGAAATACGATTTTGATTTAAACTACAGAAATGGTACGAGCATTTGGCGCACGATGAATTGTAAAGTTGAATTATAAAGAGAAAAGTAACTTGTTGTCAGTCCATGATGACCATTTATCGAGAAGAAAGAATTTTTCAATGCACAACTCTTAGCCATTATCATTGTTAGTGCTTGCGCGTGAGACATATTACCACCGATCACTTATTTTCTTGTTGATTGTGACTATCTGTGGAAACGTACTTGCACGCTTCATGCGTGGGTCAGATTCTTTTGTTAGTTCAGTCGTGTTGTAAATTTGCAATCGATTTAAATAAAGGAGTTCGCTAATTACTTTATCTGCATTAAAGTCCGTGAAACTATCATCTCCCGTTGCCTCATTGGGCGTACTGGTTTTAACTATTTCAATCGTATTTGAACTCAAGGGTGTCCCGTTTTAATAGAAAAATAAAACTTGAATGTAAATCAAGATGAATATTTTTTTTAATAATGATATGTTTCCATTTGTTGAAGCATGTTGTGAGGCTTTCAATGAATGTATTTCAATCAATATTCAAACGTATGCATTATTTCAAAATTGCGCACAGAGTTACAGTTATGAAAAGTGTTACTGCTTTGATGCAAGATGTATCACGATTTTCTATGTAGAGTAACACCGCTGCTAATTGAATTATGAAGGGTCTGTGTGAATGCATATAAGATGAGGCCTGGTTTCGGGCCTCCTATCGCAGATAACGTATCGGTGATAAATATAGAAAGCGGAATTCCGGCATTCGTAGCCCTATATTATATTATCTGCACGTTTAATGTTAATATCCTTGATGCTTCGAATATCTGATAAACATTTTATTACTATCAACGAAATTATAAACGCATGATAAATCCGCAACCGCAAGCGTTCAGAAATTTCATTTCAAATCCAATATTTCTCATCTCAAAGATGAAAGACGATTTTCCCTCTGTCAAAGAATTGCCATTAAATTGTAAAAACAATTTCTGACGTTGACAAAAAAACGCAACACAGCGGCCCATTAATGATAACGTACGTACTCGCGATAAAGGTCTTTGCTTGACGAACGTTGTGCGTATTGCTGAAATAAAAAGGACTGTTTTCGAACGCACGAACGTCGGTCGATAACGAGATATATTCTTCTTTCTAAAAAAGATGAAATATTGCCGTAACGATAGCGAAGGGTCCAGGTAAAAGGACCACTGTGTGCACAGTCCGATTACGTGAACCCTTCGTCCCAGGAAGCGTTTGGCCTCCGTTGTCCCGAAACCGCCCAGAAGAATACTCTTATTCTCACGATGCATTCATCCTCTAGGCAGGTTACCTGAACCGGTATTATCGGAGTTGGTTATGCAAAAGAGCTTGTACGAAGCACGTTCGAGACGCGAGGAAGACATTTGGACCATTCTGTACAATTTTATGAAAACAAACGTATTTGGTTTGGATTCTTCGTGACAAAGGCGTGGAAGAGCTAATTCTATCAAAACGGAGAGCCGTTTAAGTGCACAGAATTCGTTATAGGAACGGAAATAGTTGCTGCGAGTCTAATGGATGCAGGCTGTTCTTAACAAAACGCAACCGGCTGTATGAAAGTTTATAAAGAAATTTCGATCCATCAGTGAAATGATGCAACGATAAGGTAATAATGCAAGAAAGGGAAGATAAGACGATAGCTAAGAATCGAAAGAAATTAACGCCGATGATTGCGAAACTTAATGGATCGCTTAATATTTGCGAGCGTGGCGTGCGATGCAACGTAAAAGAGGAAACCAACGGTTTCGAGTTTGGTTTTCAAATTTTCCAGCCAACGAATATAAAGAAAAGGGAGAAAAGGGAGAAAAGGACGAAGGAAATGACGAAGGAGATATTCCTGTTGGTCTTAACGACCGAAAAAATTCTTCCAGTTCGGGAACAAGGAGCCGACGAGCGTTTTCCAAGATTACCTTTAATCGCAGGGTACCAGAGCCAGGTGAAACGTATCGTGGGGATGAAACGGTACGCGGAGGGTGAGTTTTGTTTGTTAGACCGCTCCTTCCGATTGTTCGGTCTCGCCTTTGTGCCGGGTCTACCGACAGCTGGCCTACACGGTAGTAAGTCGTCCCTTTAGCTATCTTTTGGCATCGACGGGGGGTTAACTCGCATTGAAATTCGCCATGAGAAAGTCGACGCATAATTACGTTTACCGCGCTCGGAAGGAGTCACGATGCAAATGAAATAATACGAGAATTACTACCGACCGAGCGCGATTGAATTAACATTTTTTATTCGACGTCTTTGCCATACAGCCTGGAGCTCCATTTCGAAGCATACTATTGTATCGCTCTGTCATTATTTCGCACGGAATGAATTGTTTGTTTTATTTGTATGTTGTACGCTTTCTTAAATTTGATTAACGATTTATTCATGTTTTAGTTCGCGATACGAATTGTCGGCATAAATTTTGTTATACGATCTTTTTACACGAATCTATGCCCGTTAAACATCGTTTACTTGGCGCTGTATTCGCATGCGCGAAAAGCACTTTACAATCGGAACGAACACAGAGCGAATAACCAACTAAAAATAAATAAATCATTAAAAATGAAAATAAACATACAAACGTCGAAGATAGAAAACTGGGGTCGTTCAATTGAATTAATCTCACGAAACTACTCCCAATTTTGCATCTATTTCGGCTGCATCTTGGCGCGTTAAATTATTATACTTTCATCCGACAATCAAAAGGTAGACCAAGTCGGTACTCTTATTGCCAATAATATCTAATCGATACACCCAATCAATCGAGAAAGTAATGACCCGTGGAGGGAGGGAAGCGCGTGAATGTTGCCGTGCGTTTCAACCCCCTTGCGCCCCATTCGCTGAGTTAATTCTAGCGCGTGCCTATGGTGTTCCCGATCACCGATCCCTCGACCGTTTTCACCACCGGCCCGTGCTCACTATGAGAAACGGCCGGCAGTACGAGAAAAGCGTGTCTCGTGGAACGATCGAGGCGTAAAACGCCAGATACGAGCGCATAGATCGTGGCTTGCGACAAGTTTTTCCCACAAGCGAAATATCTGATATTGTAGTTATCGCAACGGGGCCAACGTAGGATCGATTTGGCTTAAATGTAAGACAATTCATTTGCCTATTGTCGCGCGTTACACGCATCGAGTTTTGTATTGAACATCGAACGAGAATGAAATACGAACGTGTAGCGTGCAGCGTGCTTCTTCGTGGGTGCATAAAGATTCGAGTGTGATACGGTGTGCAGCGATGCTTGGGATTGCTATTTCCGAAGTTCGTGACAATCTCGAGTTCTATTTTGAGAAATAAGTGATACCTGTGGGAATTGGACGAGTGGCACTTAATTGGGGAAATTTCGATTCCGCTTGGAGGTAATTAGAAAAATATTACAAGGATCGTTCCTCTATCATTGTTACTGAAATTGTCACGTGTTATTATAATTATTTCGAATGGTTACGTAAGCTGACGTTTTCGCAAATGTAAAATTGATGCGAAACTAACGTTCGTGGACGTCAGAAATAATATTTCGACGTTTCACCTTTTTAGCTTCACATTTTAAAATTTCACGTATGCTTGACCATATAGACATTTGCGGCTATTCAACGCGGGAGTACTACGAAGTAAAGGAAGGTGCGGCTTAAATCATATATGAAATTTCGATTAGGAGGTGTAAACAATACGAAGAAGGACGAAAGCAGAACGGAATGGAACGGGTTGGATAAGGATGGCTTTCCAAAGACAAATTCTGCGTACGGAATAAATGTACGTGTCCACGATATTCACTCATTAGGCATGCAAAACTTTTCCACATATTTCTTCTAGTTTTGCAAACGTTTCTGTGGAATTGCTTTTCTTCGAATTTATCATTTTGTTAGTCTGTAACATCTGTACATAATATATACGTGTATCAAATTAACAAGTACTAGATTAGTTATTTCATATTTTTGTTTTTTCGATTTCTCTCTTTTACAATGCGACGCATAATTTATATCTAAACATTTACGCGCTGTAAAAAGTTCCGCCGCGTGATAATGTAATCCTTGATGTATTAATAACGACGATGAAGAAAAACAGAATTAGAATGTAAAATTCTACTATCTCCTCTGCAGCCTGCCGATCGCGTATCTTCTATCTTTGTGTTACGAAATATGTATATGCGTATAAACATTGAGTACCCCCCCCAAAAAAAACAAGAAGCATGCGCTCGCGAAACGATTAATAAAATAATGAAACATTGAGCGGAACCAACGAATCCACAATCGGAATAGGACAATAATACAAAAACGAGGGATGGAAACATATTCCTCGGATACGTATGCACTGCGCTGCAACGGAAGGGTAGACGTTCGCAAGGTGTACCGAAGGACTCAAAAATTCTCACGACGTCCGTCAGCTCGGCGGAGTATCATCTCGCTCGATTGCACTTGAACGTTGCTCGACGGCCTAACAATGATCTCCAAAGAGAGTATTAATTAATTACGATTCCTTGGCGGCAGTGGTGCTCCGGTGAAAGAATCAAGGGAACCAGAGGGGGAGAGGAGGCATACGAGAGAATCGAAAAAAGGCTGCGATGGAGGAAGCGAGAGAGTTAAATGAAGAAGCGGCAGATAAGGCGGTGCCGTTGTGTTCATCGTAAAAGGGGAGTAACGCGTCGACGAACTCCGTCAGTCGACGAATGCTCGTTGCGCTAGTTAGATCGAAAGAGTTCACGACTCTTCTTGCCGCGATACCGCAATAAACAAAAAAACAGTGCCGTGAATGAGAAGCGTCTTGATTAAAATTTTTTTTATCGACCAAGTCGCGGATAGTATTCGCCTTCGATTGAAATCATTCGCGAACAGAATCGAACAGGACACTGTCGAACGTATTTAGGATTGAAACGGGAGACCCAAGAAGGACAGTGTTATCTAAATGAAAATGGTCGCTCGATATCGGTGAGTGTTTACGAGAATGCGGTGAAAATCAATTACTTTCAATAAGAGAGGGTCGAAGTTCATCGGACCACGATAGTCTCGAGAGCCGGTTATAAAAAAAAGTTAAAAGCCCGCGGTGCGCCGCAGACGGAAGGGTCAAGACTGGAAGCCCTTTTTCCGAAGGTCGACGCTTAGACCCCAAAGCACCAACCGTTCGTTTTATCCACGAGTTTCGCGGCGACAAGTAAAAACCGAGGAAGATACAGACAGAACGAGTTAGAAGGTCGTTAACAAATGGACAAAAAGAAGAAGCGAGGAGAGCTGAATTCAAGTGGCTGATCGGATAAGGAGGCCCCGTGCGTTTAATCGTTCCAGACGCTGTCGAGGGTCGACGGTGAAACGACGACTGTCGAACGCATATGCAAATCGAGCGGCGATCGTGCCGTTGAAACAATAAGAAATTGCGATGCTCGATCGAACCGTCGACATTTTCTTCGGATTACCTAGGTTTCCGTGCGGCGGCGATGAATGATCGTAGAAATGCGACGCCGGTACGTGTGTACGGTTAAATTGAAATCGTTGCATTTATATTGGAATATATTTTATAGATTTCATCCATCTTTCATTGTCACGATTTGACGATGACAACAGGAGTGCCGTTTTAGTGGAATAAGAAGTGCTATCTTGGAGTAAATTAGTGAGCTATTCAAAGGGATTCTGTTTATTGTTATTGCAAATTGGTTCGGCGAACACGGTTAATTGTAAACGGGTCTTCAAAGGTTGATAATCAAATCTGGTTTCGTTGCTTCGGCTATTGACAGATGCCCCGTGCTACGTGAATAAGGTGCAATTAATTTGATTCCGTTGGCTTACGTTTGTTGCTGCTTTTTGTTTCAGGCCAGGCCATTTTAACGGAGCCGCTGGATATTGAAAAATGCTTCAGCGATACGCGTTCGATTGACGAAGTCTCGCTGAAATATTGGGAAAATTTCTCGTTGTAAATGATCATGCACGAAACATGGAAGATGACAAAAGTGTAAATGATTTGCCCTTGATAATACGACGAGATATATAATATAGAATATTGAACGTAAGTTAATTATTTGATACTACTGTTATAACGTAATTTACCATAAAAAAAAGAATAATAATCTGCGCAAATGTAATATTCATAAAATTCATCGAACGACCATTTAGTTGCTTAAAAATCCTATTAGCTTCACTTGAAACGGAAAGATAAAAGTTTCCGAGCATCGTACAGTCACAAGGGAACGTATTGTGAAAATGTGTTGTCGCCGGTCAGTGCAGGTGTTCCTTAATGACATCATTTTTCTTTTCCCAAGGGCTATTCACTTCGTTTTGCGTTTCACATTTCGAGACTATGCAACGAGGAACGGGCGCATAAAGACGATACAAAATGGGTGATTCCGTAACAAACGGCACGATTTTCGGTCTCGAGGCGGAAGGTGAGAGTCTGAAGCACTTTCCACGACCAGTCACTATCGCAGCCGCAGTTTGCGCGATAATTTTCAGTGTCGTTGGAGTCGCAGGTAAATTCGGTTTCTTTTATATTATTTTCGCAATTGATGGAATCACGAACGAATAAGAATATCAATTTGAAAAAGAATCGTACTCTTATAGTTAAAATAGAATTGTAAATCGAAAGCTACTAATGTAACCATCATAACACAATATGGTATAAGTCTGAGAATTAATAAAAAAAATTAATATTTCTTCATTATCTCATGTATATCGATTCGGAGACCAACACAATTCTATAATATAAATAATACGTTTGTCCAATAAGAATTGAAATGAATCAAATTAAACAAAAATGACGAATATTGGGTGAAAATCAAATTTGCGCAGAAAGTTTGTGAAATAAAATGTCTGCAAATGTATTTCGTAATATTTCCATGATTGAAGATGAGTTGCGATGAACAATCTACGACAAAAGTGGTGTCCAGATGTGAGTTCGCGGTGAATGAATCCTTAATTGTGCGTTCAAATTCTTTAGTTGAGTTCTTGTTGACCCATGGATGGTGTCTCTCGAGTAACGTACAGTTAACGCCTTTAATTTATGCGAGAGGCTGTCAAGTATTAGAATAATTAATAGCTTTTCTTAATTATCCACTTGCCTCCATGCTTAATTCACGAGTCAGAATGACCCACGTTTAAATTGCAATCACGAGAATTATTGCAATCGAATACTTTCATTCTATTCTAACAAATTCTTGTTCTATTCGTGCTCCCATAATTACGGATTTATTTATTATTTAATATAAGTTTACGAACGCAACAATTTTATTTAAATAAATCACCAGTATATCCAGAAAATTGCGTTATTTTTTAGATTAAAATAAAATGCTTTTGTTAACTATTTGTTTGCACCAAAGACAGTTTAAGTATCACTTAAACGAATTACTGTTAAAATATTATATATCACTTGTACTGATATTAAAGTGCGATACAATTCTTTTTCGTACGCAAAGAAACGAAATAAACGCAATTTTAATATCTCTTTCTGTAAATTTCAGGCAATTTGGTAACAGTAATAGCGCTGTTAAAATATACGCGGCTGAGGCGACATGCAACGACCGCATTTGTAATAAGTCTCAGTATTTCTGACTTAATATTTTCTGCAGTGAATTTGCCATTAACAGCCAGCAGATATTTGAACGAGGCGTGGGTGCTGGGTGAAACTTTATGCAAAATATTCCCACTCTTTTTTTATGGAAATGTGGCAGTATCCCTGCTCAGTATGGTGGCGATCACGCTCAATAGGTTTGTAATTTCAATCGTACCTTATTATACTGTTCCATTGTTATAAATATCTTTCTTTGTCTTCCTAATGTTTTGATACTTAGTAAGATATCTGTTTGAACAAATCGTCATATTTATGTCATTGTATACGATCTGATTCTTTTTTGAGAAACGCTGACCAAGTATACTAATCAGCTGACAAACTCAGTGCGCTTCTACGGAACGTAATCATCCATTACTCATCTCAATAGGACTAAATGCACGCACGATAAATTCAATACCAACAGCTGCACTTGACATTGCATTGAATTAAATAAGCCCGATCGAGTTTGTATCAATATCGTTGCGAGTAAATCAGAAGCAAAGTGCACGCAATCAATTGCATTGGCATAAGTAAATTCTGAAGTTCGTAAAAACGACAATTAATATTACGACGAATGTACTCGATACTTATTTAGACAACGAATTATTACCTCGAATTCGAAATATGAACAAAATAGCATTCGATAGAATGAGAGAAAGAAAATATGTCAATATATCCTCTCGTAACGTGATAATTAAATTTTCGAAAGAGCGAAAGGGTTAATTGTAACGACGAAAATGCTTCTCAAAATTTTCATCCGATTAATTTAACAAATTTTTCAGGTATATACTAATCTCACGGTCGGATATATACGCTCAACTGTACAGCACGCAACGAATCATCCTGATGCTGATCGCCATTTGGACACTGAGTTTCTCCTTACTCTTGCCGCCATTGCTCGAATTTTGGGGAACATTGGGCCTAGAACCGACTACATTCTCCTGCACGATTCTAAAGAAAAACGGAACCAGCCCAAAGAAGTTTCTGTTCGTGCTGGGTTTCGTCGTGCCGTGCGTGGTGATAAGTGTCTCTTATCTTTGCATATATTGGCGCGTGCGAAAGAGTAGGAAGAATCTCGAGGCGCACACAGGTGTGTCGAGGAAGAAGGCTGGAGGATTTCAACGAAGGGAGGATTCTAGAGTGACCAGATTGATGTTGACGATATTTTTGTGCTTCCTTCTGTGTTTCATGCCGTTGATGCTGGCGAACGTGATCGACGATAAACTCAAAATACCGATTCTGCACGTGATAGGTTCTGTACTGGCCTGGGCATCCTCGGTAATTAATCCTTTCATTTATGCCGGCACTAATAAGCTTTACAGAGAGGCCTACAAACAGATCTTGTGCCCAACTTCCAGCAAAACACCGACTATTTGCCCGAAACCTACTCACTCGCATTCGAGTAAAGTTTCGTCGCCTCAGAACAGTTGAAATTCCATGATTTGTCTCTGTTGGTTTTCTGCGTGGAAGCGTTCGCGCGATCCATTTAAACGACGGCATTATTTTATTATTTATGTACAATGGAGTTTATTTGAATATTTAAGTATTTAAAGCAGGGGCGACGTAAGGAATCCAAGTTTAAACATTTATTTTTTATACAGAATGTGGAGCAACGACTTTTCAAATCGTTGAACATCGTTTATATGAAGTTTCGTTGTTTGGCATTTATATTTAAATGGTTTTTTTCCAATTATTGTTCCCTTTTTCAAAAGATATGGACAAACAAATGTTGATAATCAGTAAGGTGTCTGCATATGCAGTTTTTATAGAAAAACTTGCACTTTAACTCGTTGGTCGTTCGTTTGAATAATGTAAAACGAATGATTTCATCAAGTTTTCTTCGTACCACAGTGGATTGTCATTTCAAATTAATTTTAATTATATTTTTATACGTAAATAATATGAAAAAGTATACGTACACATTTAGTATAATGCGAGTATCCTACTTATCAGCTGCCAAACGAATCGATGATAATTGATAATATTAAATTATTATTTTTACATTTACGATATTATTTAAGAATTGCGAGAAAAACTGTACAGAAAATATAGTCGTCTATAATCTTATAACGATACTCAATGTAAATATCTCGTATACGACAAATGATAGTAAATAATGATATTATTTAGAGTGAAATATTTTTTAACTGCAGAATTAACTATGATTAAAAATATGAGTAACAAAAATATGAATAACTAACAATTTGTGTTGGAACATAGCTTGTTTAAATATTATTTAGGAAAGGTATTAGTTCTCAATCTATTACAACGTGATATGCGATATTTTCAAATATCCGTCCCTGATTTAACTTTTAATTCCAATCGCCACATTCACTGCGAGAACCAATTAAACAATTCCTTAATACCAGAAATTTCACCCCCCTTCCACATTCGCATATGCATACGTCCAACAAATTCTCTAAATATTTTCAATTATTCAGGTACCTATCATCAAACATAAAAATACGCAAAACACTCCCTAATTTCATCAACGTCGAAGATCTATAACGTATAAACAATTTCACGCTCAATTCAATTACCCAATGTACGATTTAACGCAGAAATAATTGCACCAAAAGTGCACCACCGTCCGGGACGTTCGTACAAACTTTTGGCGAACATTTGCCAAACATCTGAGGGCACGGAAGGAGAAACGACATTTTCCCGCGAGTCAACCTAACACCTGTCCAACCTGTCCGAATCGAATAATACATATCACCCGGCCGCGAACCAGGAAGAATCAGTAGCTGTTGGAACACGAACGAGATCGAGGGTGGTATCGGTACAGTTTTCATACCGGCTCGGTGCCTGCGTCCGCGAAACAAGCATTCGTCTTTGGCCGATCGAGCTCGCCGATAACAGGACCATACGATTTACCGTCATTCGGGCGCGAACACAGGCCGCAGATAGAGACTCCTCTTCTCCGAATCGTATCACCGATATAGGCGCGCGGTTGCGTTATGTTGCCGCTAATTTGGATTTATGTTCGCATTCGCACGTAGCCGCGCCGACATCTCGTGCCGCGTGTCGACAGAATCTTCGATCGAGCCCCTTTTTCGAGCTTCCGCGGAAAGTTCTGCCGGCCGCTGGGAATCGTCTCGGTGGTCTCATGGGAGAGGAGGGATTGGCGATGTTCAAGAAACGTTGCACGGTTTCGTAATGTTAATCGTTAATCCGGAGGGGGGAATATATTATTGGAACGGAGGGGGCTCGATTTGGGAAATAATTATTTATTAACTTCGCGGATGGCGGAGGTGCCATATATATATATGATATATACATATCTGGTAGCCATATATGATATATATACATATATATATATATATATATATATATATATATATATATATATATTATATATATGTATATATATCATATATGGCTACCAGATATGTATATATCATATATATATATGGCACCTCCGCCATCCGCGAAGTTAATAAATAATTATTATATAACCAGCCGTCCGTTCGCTAAAAAGTAAAGAAGCAATTCGTGTCGTTGAACGGTGGGCGATCGTTCGCGGAAACGCGCGTTGAATCGTCGACGACGGGGACGAATCGGTAACCCTGTATCGGCTGGAACGAGCCCCGTCGGCGACGATATCGCGGGCCCGGGGTAACTCTGTACGAAAATTGCGCGTCCATCGACGACAAGAAGACGGCACGCAAGCGAGCGGGGGCGGGCGTGAAAAAATAGCAAATCCGATCCGGACAGCGGCGTGGTAGCGAGGGTACAGGCCGAGGTCGTCATTACCTGTCATTATCGTGGCTCAGCCAACCACTGTAATCCGTATTTCATTTTCTGCCGGGGGTTTTTTCTTTTTTCCTCCTCCAGCCGACGGTCTACCCCGACAGCAAGTGGTTACGGCCCTAGATTACAGGCGTTGCTGGACGACGAACGATAGTTTCGCGATAGTCCTCTCCTCGGATTTATATACTCGGCGGTTTGCACCTTCCACCCATTTTGGTCCTCGTCTTTTCCGCGGGTTGTCGCCGCCGCAATCAGGCGCGGCTGACGGGACGATTTTCATTGGCGAATTTTGCGGGGAACGAGCGACACGCGGCTGCGGATTTAGGGGCGGAATGTATTATTTGAAGAATTTCCGATCGGCACGTGGACTGTTGATGTAATTCGCGGACGATACTTTTAACGCTTGTCATTTGGCGAGTAACGTATTATTTGTTTATTAGCTTGAATGGATTATTGAGACTTTATTCTCTAGTTTAGTGAGAAGGGGGAAACTATCGGTCTGTTCTTTTTTTTTACATCAAACGAGGTGCGTTATTAAATTTAAATCGTTGGATAATTGTGTTGATATTGAATATTTGTTACTTGTTAACGTTAAATGTTTGAACGTTCATCGTGTAACGTTTTACAGTTGCTTGACTTGGGAATTCGTGTTTTTGTTAAAAAATAACATAAAGTGTAAGTACACGGAGAGTGTACGCAAAGTTATTCGAGGGCGCATAAAGTTCCAGGGAAACACACCAGATTTGTATAAGAAGTTGGCACCCCGACTATAAAATTGTTGTTAAACTTGCAATTTATTAACTGTGCTTCAACGGCCAAGTGAATTGCGTACGCGCGCGTCTGCAAAGAGCATAACTTGTTTCAAGGCCGATGATAATCCAAAGAAAGGCGATAATTGCAGGTCGGGGCTACGGTGGTCCTTTCTCTTTTATCGTCGACCAAAGCCAAATAGGAACAAAGACGCGAATTACAATTTAGTACAGTCTTTTCTTTCTTATCTTGTACATTACGCATACATGCCGACGTACTTTCTAAACGCCCACAAATTTTCGTCAAATATTGAACACACTGAACGAATAATGTCGCACACGAAACAACAAAGGGAGTGATTGAAATAAAACCAAGGAACGAATACTTGCCGATCACTTACAGACAATTAACACAGGAATAATGAACTCATTATTTCTCGAACATTTGAATTACATTAATTTGGATGAACTAAATGATTTATTAAAAATTACTTTGAATCTTTGTACTATTCTAACGTTTAAGAATTTCAACTATGATTTCATTATTTCTTCAATTGTATTCCGTTCCGGTTTGATTTTCCCGATCAAATTATTTTTCAAAAAATAACACACACGATCGTCGTTCGTGCATTTACGTATCGAGCTACGATCGATCTCCGAATCGGCGCGACAATGCTTGTTGCCCGTAATGAATCTCGGTTGTCGCATAATGAGAGCATAAATTATGCGCTCTCGAACGAGTATTCTTTTCTCTGTTCCACCACAACGAGGTACCAACACGGACCAACGGGGACCAACCCGGTTCTCGCAATAAATTCTGAGCTATATAGACTATACTCGTGTTCTGTCTCTCTTTTTCCTTCATATCTATCCTTGACTCTCTCATTGTATATCACCTTCGTCCCTATTTCTGCATTTTTCTACCTTTCCCCTGGAATGTTTCTTTACTCCCTTATTCAATCCAAGCAACGTTTCCTTGGTCTCCTTCGGTTTTATGTATGCGTAGCTGTCTGGAAAATTTATTATAAAAGTTTATTATTTGATTTATTTGGATCGATTGCAGTGATTTCTTTGTTCATTCATTTCTCTTGAGTTTTCAAGCCTACTGTTTCCTTCTGTTATCTTTCCACGATTCTTGTGTACTTCATGCATATTTATTTCATAATCCTTTCTACATACTTGAATTTTCAGTTTTGTCCTCTTTCCTTTTTCGCAGTTTTCCCTATTTTTCCATTTCATTGTGTTTTCGATATAATTTTCATTCCTTTGCAATTTCGTTGCGGTTACTGTTAGCACAATGTCTCTTAATTCACGTATAACCCATCGTCGTCTCTGGAATATTTTCTTTCATTGTTTCTTCCCTATGTCCCTCATGGTGGTCCCATAATTCACCTTCATTCGTCTCACATTTTCATTCCCATAAATTTCGCTGCCCATACCACACTGTTCTTACCGCCTGCGTTAATATTTCACTTTTGACATTTAAATTTTTCCCCCATATATCATTCCTGAAGAGTTTCTCCTCAACTTCATTGGTATTCGCTTTGCCAATAATATTTCCTGATTACGTATACTTCTTGTTTATATTTCCTCCATTTCTACCCTCGTGCATTTTCTACCCTATTCTCCTCATTTCATTCGTCCATCCTCCCGCAATAGAGATAACAAAACTCACCGGTAAAGAAGGTAAATCATAAAAGAGAAAGGAATTTCTCAATTAACAAAGAATAAAAGGGAAAAGATACCGACATTAACACCTCCGTTACCTTTCAACTTTACTATCACAGCCATTCCGCCTTCCCCTCTATCCACCTTCCTCTTTCTCAATAAGGATTCCTCGATAAGAACCGCGCAACCGTCCAAATTATATTATATTATATTAATATTTCTACGTGATTACATATTGTATTAATTTTTCCACCGACACTACTTACCTTCTCCCAGTCATTATCATTGCCATCCTCTCTACTTTATCTCGCGAAATCCACCTGGTCCTCGCCTAATTATAAGCTTTTCCACGTTTTCCCCCTCGTTCAGCTTCTTCTCTTGTTACTATCTTCTCAAGCATCTCATTGTTCGTCCCCGTTCTTCTCGTTTGCGCCTCCGCCGTAGCCACGTTCACGTGAAGGTGTATCGGCGCGTGTTCAGCCGCGCTCGAGCGGGCTCGTCGCTCGTATATACTTACCTGGCAATTAGTTTTGCGGAGAATGTTGTTGTCCTTGGTCGTACGGACACACGCGCGATCCGCTTGTTTGCGGGGGTGTCCCCGTGCACACAGCAGTCCCTATATCGGCGTGGAACAACGCCGCGGACGGCTTCTACTCGCGGCTCCTCCAGGAGGTGCAAAACGACCCTGCAGGTGCAACTTTTCGCAGATTTGCCTCCGTTACTCGACACACCTCGACCCTGTCGACGGGTCGTTATATCGGATAGGAGGTGCACACGAATAGCTTGTTTCTTATCTGCGAACAATTTTAACACATGCCGTAGAGTCACCTTTTGAAATCACGCTCTCGACAGGTGGAAATCCGCGATTTCAAGTTTTTTCCAATAATTAATTGGCTTCACTGTTACAGATCTGTCCTGATGTCCGGTTCTACAATTAACGCAGTTTTTCTTTGGAACGTTGCCCGGCATGCCTTCCTTCGAGAGTAGCTTAGAAAATATTCATTCCATTAATCTCGTCTTCGATGTTCTAAATGCTCAAGCATGTTTGTAATGAGATAAGTGAAACGATATGTAAACGAGGGTAAGGATAATCAATTACGTATCCTTTGTACCTTCTTCGTCAAAAAAAAAAAAAAGAAGAAAAAAAAGGGAAGGCTATAAATTTTCTCCAAGATAATATAACACGTGTAGCAAGAAAAGCTATACATGGTACTTTCAATGATATCTGTGCCTAATCATTTTTAAATTCGCCCCAACTATCGACTCGTTATCTCGTGGCGCGTTAAAACAGGCACGATACCAATTTTTCCCGATCTGGAGCGAAACACATCCACGTTTAAATTACATCTGCTTAAGAGTGTCGGCCACGGGACCGCTCTCTGATCGCGAAACAATGGCGGGCTGATAAAATAACTGGAGGATTCATTTACTCTACGGAACTATACGTGCCTACGCTCTCATAAGAATACGAACTACCCCGTGGATCAGTGATGCAGAATCATTGGCTGCACATGACCCCCATAAATCTTCGAACGTTGATTTCTTTCGCATTTGAAGAATACGCTCGCAAAATAATTTTGATACGCATCGCGATATTTCCACTGGCGTGTATTAAACAGTCGATTCACGCCGGTCATTATCATTATAACGAATGAATCACGACACACCTATTTATTTTTCAATGAATAAATTGTAGCGCCGCTTTTCATTCTTATTCGTGTGCCTGTTGTTTGTTCTTCGGAAAAGAGTATGCAACGAAGCAATAAAATCGCTCGATTAAAATGACTTTATCGTATCCGTGTTGGCCGTGTTTTTAATGTGAAAATATTTTCACGAGCACTGCAATTGGTGTAATAGAATCGCGACGTTGGTAAAGGTTTATTCGCGTTACAATTGATTTATGTGAATGCCGTTTTATCGGACGCACAGTAAGTATAGACAAAGATACTAGATCAATTAAACGCAGAAACTGTGAAAGTATTCTCGTCAATCGTAAAACGAGCAGTTTATTTCGAGACGCAGATCCTACGTTAATTGTTTTTTTCCCTACCATTTACGAGGAACGAAAGTATTCAAGGTGGTCGAGTTAAGTTGAGACGCGGCAAACATCCGCTAGGAGCATCAAGTTTTCAGCGATTTCTATAATTGCCATGAAATTCTAAGCACTTCAAATGCAATGCTCGAAATTGATCGCGCGAAAACACGATGAACAGATCGATAAGACGAACGAAAAATCTATTGAACGGTTTCCTCGATTTATAAATATTTGCTGCTAGTTTCTAGACGTTTTTTTTACGATCTATTTTACGACCAAAAGGAATAACCATCGAAGTAAATTACCAAAGGCACGAGGCATTAATTACAGAAACCGAAATTGCATTCATCATTATTCATTCACGTGCTATTTGCCGAGGTCCACTGTTTACACATTACATTACTTTTCACTTATCATTCATTATCTACAGCTTCGTAAAGGTGTATCAAGTATTACTCAACGGTTTAACTCAACTTGAGTATGTTGAATAACGGCAAGACTGTTCGGGTATCAGCTTATACTTGAAGGAGCAAACACGGTATTTTATTTACGCCGACACTGGAATACAATTCGCTTCAAATAATAACACAAACAGTTTGCTATTCACGCCATTCGTGCAATTCGCATTCTCAACCGGACAAACGATTAGGAACTGAATTATCATGTACTGTCGTGCTTCCGTAGAAATTCCCAAGCACAGCAATTATCCGAAACGGAACGTCCAATTTCCCACTGTGCTATACAAACCTTTCTCAACGCACTTCGATCATGGAAAACGAATCTTGTACACCGCTGGCCTGTCCAATATCTCGAATAAAAATATTCCATCTCTATCCCTCTCCCACCCTTCTCTATTTCCCTTCTGCCTCTTCGTGCACCCTTGTCCGTTCGCATCGGTTAGTTACTCCCCTTTAACACCGCGGTACTCCTTTACTGCCAGCGATTCAACCACGATAGATCGAAGGGAAGAGCCAAAGCTTCTCCGCCGATCCGTCCATCGTTCTCTCTTCACCTCTTCGCGGCTATTTCTTCCTTCTCTCCTTCTTTCTTTCCTTCCTTCCTTCCTTCCTTCCTTCCTTCCTGGAGCAGACGGCTGAACTTTTTCCCCCTTGAATCGTGGAGTGTCGGTGGTAACGGAGATACGCGGTACGAGGTGTTGTTGCAACAAGGTGTTAGATTAATTGTACGATTAAATCGTCGTAAATCTCGAAAAGGGACGCCCATTGCCCTCGTGCCCGCCCTCTTCGCTCCGTGCAGGGATGATCGTTGGAAGAGAAACGAAGGAAACGATACAGAAATGAGGTGAAGTAGGAGGTGGGCAGATAGAAGAGAGGAGGCCGACGTTTCCAGAGCGATACAAATCTTTATGGCAGAGAGATTCTCGCCGTCCTATAGAGTTTAAACCTTTTGCTTTTGTTTATTGTTGCAGTCGCTCCTTTGCCGGGCTTGTATCTATTCGTTTGTGTGACCGCGCTGTCTGCTCGCTGTTCCGTGGATTTGTAGAATTTCTGTTAATTGGAATCTGCATTTGCATTTCGAGGGAATTCGACGATTTTCTTTGCTTGTCGCATATTTATCGGGCGTTCGCGAAGTAGAGAGTGGAAGAGGAAGAGAGAAGTTGATCACGTAATGATATCTCGTGGTGAACTGTGCTTGTCGAGCAACGAGAAGTCGATTGTATAGATATTTAACGAAATATAGCGGAGGAACATATTTTTCTGGTTACATTTCCCTGGAAATTTTCAGCCGGTCAATAAATCCTGACGACCGGAGTAAAATTCGCGCTCCAGTTGCCGTGCATCTCCCCGTTAATTGGCGTAATTGCACCGATGTAGCGGGGGCCAATTAAAACGCTGTAATTGAAATTGTTAGACCGTGGTGGCATTAAAGCGACACGTTATTGCCGTATTTGTTGCTGGTCCTTTTAATGCCATTAAGGATTCTATTTAATGCAACCGCGGTCATTCTGTTTGATTTCCACGGCGTAAACCGACGATTCAAGCGCGTGAAAATTCGCTCGAAAGTCTCGTCGACCATCGATTTTATTTTTGCGTTTTGTATCTTTTTTTATTATCAATCTTAATAATTTGTTTGCATATATTTTTTCGTCGAATGCACAGTAAACGTTCGATTATATTTTTCGCCATTGCACGATTGTGACACGATTGTGCATCACTGTTGCGAGCGTAGAAAATTGAATCGAGATGAGTCACTCGAATTTTACGCCGATTCGGATTCACATAATTCCAAAACTTTCACTCGCCCACGATCGCGAATTGCTTTCGCCCCGCTTTTTACGTTACTGCCTTTTGGCTATGAAAATAAGTAGGTCCCCGAGCTGCAATCGTCGTAACGTTTATATTTTGTCGACGATACTGCGACGATAGTTCGGCCCACTGAATTTTCATTGCTAATCGTACGTTAAAATCGTTTCTTCAATTAATACAATTTATTATTTAATATACCCGATCGTGTCCGTTATAAATCCCATTTTCTCGATGGATGTTGCTTTATTGTAAATGACAGTGGACTTTTCAGCTGTGCACATGGAAAATTTACGTATGAGAATTAAAATAGGTATTGCAAAAAATTTGTTTACTGAAATTGTTTTCCATCGTCCAAATTTTCGATCGTCGAAACTGAATCTCGCACGAGGGATTTCAATGAAACGCATTGTTTGGTGGTTTTGCAGCATTTTTCTTTATTTTTTTTCTTTTTATCTTTGCTTCGTGTTAGTATCTCGCTTCGAAATCGCGACAGCGAGAACGCCGTCGGTACAATAAAAAATAATAATGTATATAAATATGCGTGTGGTTTTATGAAAATACGTTATTGTCGTTTGTCAATTGCGATTCGATGTATTTGTTACTGTGCGCGTTCAGTTTAATCTCGTTTTAATGAAAACAGCGGGAGGGGACAATGATGGACGATGATATAAATAATTGGTTCGTAACAATGTGTTTCGTTTTGTCGGACCGTTCATGTTAAGTAGCAATGAAACAACGCTTAAGCATAATTAAATAAACTCGTTAACGCTAATTAACATATCAAACGAATGGCAGTCGCACCACCATGGATAAATAATGCGTTCGCATGCGGTTTCGCGATTATGTACACGTTCAGATCGACGGTTCGTCTCGCGATCGTCGAGAATCACCGGTGAAAAAAAAGAATGGAAGCACTCCTTTCTTCCTCTACCGTGTTCTCTCTTCTTATTCGTAAAACCTTTCACGCTTCAGAAACGGCACTAATTCGAACGCCATAAGTTTGACGTAAATTCGAGACAGGTGATTCAGAAATTATGCTTACTCTTGTATGCTTTCACAGTACTTTTGGTGCAACGTGAAATGATACGAGTAGATTGTACAGATCATTAAATTAGTTCCATTTTCCGGTTGCTTGAACTTTTCCTTCTTATTCGCCTCGTTGAAATTACTTTTATTGTTCTCCTTGTTCATCTCGTGGAACGCTTGGCTCGATTGGTGAACAGTTGAGTATTTTATTGTTCGTTTGAAACGATCGGAAATTTTCGTATTCTTATAAAAATATATTAATCTCTTCCGGAGTGGTTACAACTTCGATCGAACTTCGTGCGGTCGAACGAGGTGCATAAATAGATTAATACAGAGTATCAGAAAACTTTCACCTCGTTGTATTTAAATATGTACATTATATATACTCTCCCACACCTTCGCGTTTATGAGCTTTTGTAGCAGACCTTCTTGCTTCATCCACATTTTAATTTCCATTGTAGACTTCTTTTTTTTTTTATTACAAAAATATAGCGAGTAGATTGCAAACACCTGACTGTTTTTTGTCCAAAGATACAACAACTCTCGCGTGAAAGCTTTTAAATCGTTTTCGAAACATGCAAGAAAAAAAAAAAAAGAAACAAAATTCGGAAGAACTTTTTTATTTTACACTTATCAGATTATTTTTGCATTCCACATTCGTTGCTGCCTACTTCCTGAACCGTCCAATTATCAATTTCTGAATCGATTTTACGGCAACGAGACTTCTCTAATTGTCACGCCCCAGATACACTTCGTGTACAACTCTGCTCTAGCAATTACGTTATCGACATTGTTCTCTTCGTTCGTGTTCGTTTCATCTGTTGTCATTTCGATGAAATCTCGCTGAGCAGCCGCGACCGAGAAGCGAGCTGCCGTTGCCTCGACCACAAATGACTACCTGGATTCTTTAAAGTAATCTCTAAGAATAATTGAGTCACAACATTTTACGCTGCTCCGTGATAGTCGACGGCAGATTATTTTTCACGCAATAACGAAACCCCTGTGACCCTTGCGATTTTTTTCTCGAAAACGTTCAGCTATTGCACCTTATTTGTCCCCGGATCTATCCTTCGATATTCTTATGCGATAAATCATCGACAACAGTTACCGTACATTAACGAATTAATTATTAAACAATGGCGTGATCGATGACAAATTTCCCCATTTCTGTTCCTTCGTGTCTACAAAAATACACCACTGCGTTACATTCTATTCAAGCCAGAAATACTGCCGGACAATAAATCGCAAACGATACAATTTCCACATAGAAAAGATTAAACACCGTCGTGTCCGAGTTATCATACGAAACAGAAAACCAGATAACATCATCTAAAAAACATATATGCACCTCTGTCGAGTAAAATATCTCTTACTGCCGATTCAGGTAACCATTTCCATTCTAACAAAAAACAAAAAAAAAAAAACAAAACAATATTCATTCACCGCCACTCCAATAAACCCTTCGCGTGTATCAAAGCCGAAAAAAGTCTTCTCCCCGCAGAAATTTCCGCAAACGTTATTTACAAATCCGTCGCATAACGCTATCTCTCGCCGTTTGAAAATCCTGCAACTCTCGACCGAACAATATCCGCCCCGTTCTTTCTGCAAAATGTCCCGCCGTTGAAAGGGACGCGGACAAATTCACGAGCCGTTCGATCGGAATCGCCGCGGCCCGCCGAACGAAAACTGATAATCTGCCGTGGTTTACGATTACGGCCGATCTTCGCAACGCACCGACGACCAAATCATTTTTCCGTACCTGTCCGCGCCGCTCGGACTCGGGGGACACGGGCATTTTCAAACGTAATCCCGATAAGGGACTCGTCGAAGCGGTCGTCGTATCGTCGCCCCGAGACTCCCCATTAACGCCAACTTTACGACGATTATTAAACGCGCGGGGTCGCGAACGGTGAAACGTTCGCTTCGGATTTTCCACGTCGAACCTTCTGTTCCGTTTCGCGATTTTACGAGCGTCGCGGGGGTAGGCTCGCGCGCGACAATTTACCGCGTGTCGCCGAGCATCGAACGAGCAACAGAGACGCGGCCGAATTTGCATCTCGATCGCGACAAGGCTCGTCGAAAGAGGAACGGCGCTTCCCGTTGCGTGCTCAAGCGGTACCCGCGATTGTTCCGCTCGGTGATTGCTCGATAATGAAACGAGCGTTCGCGTCGTTGGCAATTCATCATCGCGACGATTGATTTAACGGTAATGGAGAATGTAACAATAAATATGACGGCAGCAATGCGAATTATAAGTTCGCCGAGTTTGAATTTGAAAGACGCGCGGCGATCTTGCGGGTTTATTTCCGTTTATGCGGCGCGAATTTCGCGTCGACGAGGAAGCGCTTAATTCGTGAGAATGAGACAACTGGAATGCCGTGTTTATTTGTGATCGAAATTTTGAGACGGGTCGGGTAATTTTCTGCGAATAAATGGATTTATATGTATATTCTCGTGACTCGTGCGACTGTAATCTAATTCGCGATTTTTCACCAATACCATGATCGTGCAATCGTTGCCGCGTCGGCGCAATTATTATTTTCATCGCAAAGACGTATCTCTTTCGACGAACCTCGCGGTCATTCTCGAATCGTCACGAGTAATTAACAGAAATAATGCGCGGATCTTTCTGGCAGATAATATCGCGGACGTAATCGAGCTCATCGCCATGTTCCTCGGCTTAACGATCTATTTCCAGAGATCGCAGGATTCCGATTCTTGTGTTATTTCCTTTTTTTTCTCAGCGGTAACTGCACATCCAGGACACGAGAAAGATCCGTACTCTTTCACGCGAAATTTCGATCGCAACGATTTCATCATATAAATTATTATAATTCCTCCCGTTTGCGGGGTTGCATTTTCTTTCTGTTAGCGCATCTCGAACCTGAAACCAGTCCAACGGTGTGTGTCGCGTAACGACGACGTCGACGTTCCACGCGGAACAACTATCTAACAGCGTAACGTATGCGTATATAAAATATATTAATACGATTACGAACGAACTCAGTTAAATAAATAATTATTAAAAAATAATAATAATAATAATAATAAAATAAAACGAACGTACAAAATGATTACATGTTGAGTATTATGTACAACCGATATCGATGAGCGAAACGATTGGGATGTTAGTAGAAACTAGCAACGATTTCACCTGGGTGAGTTCTTAAATAAACATCAAATCAAATCGCGTTAAATAGACGTACAGGTAAATCGGGACGAGTTCCGGCAGTTCGGTCGGCGTTCGATCGAAATATTCTCGTCGTAAGAAATAAGTATCGAGCGAAGGATATTCATTCGCTATATTTCGTTCGATATTTACGTCCCGGGTCGAGCAATGGAAGTAAGGGGGAATACATGGAATATAATATACGCGATCGAAGGCCGACGATCGCCAGGAAATTTCTCCAGTGTTTCGGTGATCGATCGAAAGAAATCTGAGAAGAAAATTGTTGTTATTGAATACGAGTAGTAAAGGCTAGCGCGACGATTAATTGCATTAATCGTCCTCGGTTAGAAGATTGGAAACGTATATAGGAAGGAGGGATACATAGACGGAAATCTCTTCGAGTAACTTAACGGACGACTCACGTGAGCCGTCACGATACTTATCCACCTAAAGTGAAACTTACACGCTATATCGTTCATGGAACATACAACTTTTAATATATCATAGATATATGGGACCAAAATCACCAGAACCAGCCGCACATTTTGCTTCGAGCCAACCACGACCGCCATTTTTTCTTCCTATTTTTCTTTAACCCCGTTTTCTTCTATTTTTCACTTCGTCGAATTCGTTTTTTCATTTGTTCCCGCAACGAAACCCTGTAATACCGTCGTCGACCTGTCCGTCGAGGGAAGGCAAGGCGTTACCGCGTATCCTAGGACGAATCGATCGTTGCGTCGATCCTTTCACGCCGGGCGAGTGAAATTTTCCGCTCGGCCCGTCGCGTAAAACGGCACGCATCCTCAAAAGGACGCGTGGAAAATCGAAAGGATTTTTGCGGCAAGCGACGAACGATCGACCGCGAATGCGAAAGAAGGCACTTCTCGAAGCTTTTAAACGTTTAAAGGCACGAAAGATATGCACTTTTGTACACGCGTAGTATCAAAAATATATTTCCACGCGCACGATTGTATACCATCTGAAAAAAATATTCGACGCGTAAGGCAGAGGATCGCAACGCCCGTGCGATATTCTCCGTCATCGACAAACTTCTATTTTCTTTCAATGAAAACACCCTTGCCCGCCGTGCATTTGAAAACGCCTGAACCCGTCAGATTGCTCTGTAATCACGCAGCCGTTATGGATTCGTGATTGGATTGCGCGATTGAAACGAACAATACCGCTTTTATCGAAGCGAAATTACAGCTCGAGATAAGGAACATGCAATAACAATAACAATAATCGTTTCGAACGACAAATGTCGTAAATTGCCAATCGATCGCGCGTAAAAGAATTCCAAAATGTTTAATTCTACTCCGAATGTCGCGAAACATCTGATTGAATATAACCGTCGGGCGAATCTGCGGCGACGAAACATCTTTTTGCCCCGCGGAATTCAATAAATTTCATTCTCGGTCGTTCCCCTCCCGCAATGTCACGCATTTATATATATATATATAAATATGAGCAGGAATATCCCCGTCTTACCCGTTCGAAATTTCGTCGGGAATAAAAATGGCAGAACGGGCCAAGCAGAGGGCGAACAGTTCCGCCCGCGCCGGATCGTCTATCGATCGTGGATCCATAGATCGGATGCAACTCGAGGCATTGGCGACCGGTGCTGGTAAGCAATCGTGAGAACAGAGAGGAAAGATTCGTTTCTTCCCTTTTCTCCAACGAAATCTCCACTGACTCGCTTCTTCCTCGTTGTTTTTATTTTCCCGTCCACGAACAAGCATCTCGGATGTTGCACGCTCGAAACTCGCAGGACGTTACCTCCAAGGGAAATTTCGAACGCTGCGATCCTGTAAACCGCACTTTCGACTGTTACACTTCACGGCCGTAAGGGAAATCTCGCGTGCCAACACAAACGCGCGCCAACTGTGCATTGTTAACGTACCGATAATAGTACAACGATATATAATACCGATTTAATACCACCACTAGTACGTTGAGAACGTTAACATTACTGTTAGTATTCGATTGATAGCGCCGCAAGCGGTATTACTGACGCTACCCGGGTACGCAGCAACGATACTGTTCCGTATCGTTCGTGCGTTATCGTTATCGTATATATTAGTAGAACGTTAGTGTTAGTACGTGCGTGCGTTATAAATATTGGTGGTCGATCGGCGTCGTTGCGCTGGCACGCAATAAATGATTTAACGCGCCTCGGGGTCTATCTGATCGCGGGGATCAGACGGACCAGAGGGATCGAGATAATTGCGAATTTTGTCTCGACGGGATAGGGCGAGATCGGAATCACGCACAATTGTAATTTCGCGGGACGAATGTAACGGACAGCGTATCAGTCGAGAGTTATCCAAGTCGATCGGTACAATTGATTCCGACGTGTTCGACGATCGAAACGCGATTCCCACCGTCCGGTGAAAATCGTGGATCGCGAAACGAAGGAGGAACCTACTGTTCGCCGGACAATTCTTTATATTACGAGAGAAAAGCCGGGATAGAAAATGTGGAAAAAAAGAGAGGATACTCGGGGTTACTGGACAGGGAAGAAAAAAGTCGGGTTCGGGGAGGAGGAAAAAAAATTGGGGTCGCCCAAAACGGGCGTACTAAATGGTACCCAACCGTGTCGCGGTGTTATCCTCGAAGAATAATAACACCGGACACGGCGGATCATATTCTTCGTCTTCGACCTCCGTACTGATTATTCATCATTTTTTTTTTTTTCATTTTTTCGTTTTTTTTGTGTGCAAAGTATCAGTCACACACGCACACGCACACGCACACGCATCAAGCACACGCGGGTCAGACAGACAGACAGACAGACAGACAGACATACGGGCACGCACACGGTCACGTTCAATCGTGACGAGTGTTCACGTGGAAAAGATTGCACGTAGAAAGAGTCGGAAGCCCTTCGACGCAACTCCCTTCGGAAACGAACGCCAGTTTCAAGGTAATCAGCCTGGAGGACCTTGAATCTGGAAATCGGTGGAGAGGTGTTAACCCTTTGCGCTTGGCCAGGTACCACGGCGTGTGTACGGTACTCGGGAAAACCACGACGAACTTATTTATCGCTGATCCACCGTCCGACAGATACAGGATCTGCCGGTGTGTCGACGAAAAAACATAAAAAAAAAAAAGGAAAAAGAAAAAGACGTAATCCACGAGTTTATGCAACGAGAATAAAATGAAACAACGACGGCCAAGACGTATGTACATCGATGCTCCCCCGACACGTAGCGCGTTTACGAATAAATACACGAGTATCGCAAACACGCTCGCTAAAACAGGAACGGGGTCTCGGCCCTTCGTTGCACCGCGAACAATAAATACACGAATATCATTCGTTTGTTCCCAATCTTTTGTTCCGCGTCGAACGCGTCGTGGTAACACCGTCGACGTCCACGGGCGCAAAGGCTTAACAGCACCTGGCTTACAGGCAATAAGGATGGCAGAACTGATAGACCAGCCTCTGGCTACGCTCCGTCTTCTTCATGATCCCCTTCTTGTAGTACTGTCTTATGCTGCGGCTCAGCTTGTCGTAGTTCATGGCCGGCCGATTCTTTCGTTTACCCCAGAGCCTGGCAACGCGGACCGAGTCCTCGATCTTGAACACACCCTTGCCGCGGTCCAGCCAACGTATACAGGAACCGTGAACACCCGGGCTCTGGAGCAGCTCCTTCAGGAACTGCCAGAGGTGAATGTGCGAGCCGCTGTTCCGCATTTTACCACCGCCGCCGCCGCCGCCGCCACCGGCCGCCGCTGTTCCAGTTTGGGATGAGGCGGAATCCTCGTCCTCGTCTGGAAGCACAAGCGTGGTCCAGCCGGGATTTACGGCTTTTCTTTTATCGTGAACGAGCCGGAAGTTACGCGGGCGTAGTTACGGCGAGGCGATAGCGATCTTGTGTACGCGTGCGATGGCGTGCTGCTCTTATTTTGTTTTTAGTGTTTGAATTAGTTAGTCGACGGCCGCGTCGCACAACGATTCGTTTCCGATTCGATTAATTTTGGTGCTTGTTCGAGTTTCTCGGACGGTCCGTGCTGATTTTTTTTTGTTATTTTGGTTGAATTGTGTGTCTTTCTGTTAGTTGCTCGTCTTGCGGACGAGGTCCCGCCCTCGGGATTAAATGTCGGTTGCATGCGTGGACGTATACGTGGTTAGTCATGCTGACGTTTAATTTGTAATTGCAGGCGATTCATCCGTGAATCGCGTTGCGATACCGTCGATTGATTGGCGTCGTGGATAATTGTTAGATACATGCAATTTATCGGGATCGAAAAGTATCGTGTTAAATTTTAGCGGAGGTAAAGCGTCCTCGAAATTGCCATATTAGTACTTGCTTTTATATGTAACTGTTTCTTCTGGTTGCGAGTGATTAGGATTATTTATTAGTCCCAGCGAAACGTGTTATTGCTACGGTAATAATAGCTCGATATATCGACACACCGATCGAACGTGTTTCTAATTATATGCTTGATTATTAAATGAACGCAACTGGTCGTAATTATCGCAGAGAATTCGTAATTTCCCGTAGGATCTCGCGAATCTACGTTTGCCTACGTTTGTCATTCATTTGCGAGTGTTCCAATACTAGCGGGTGAATTTAGTTTCGAATATGAAATTTGGTTCGCGTCCGAGCATTTGTGTTTGACGAATTTGAAAACGTGACTAAGCAATGTTTCAATGACAAATGTGTAAGATGGCTTTTCTAAAATATCCCTCATTTAGCGTAATCGAAATGCGTTAATATAAAATAAGCGTAATTCCGAGATCAATTCAAGTTATTCCCGTGTTATTTGTAATCGCTTGAAATTCCATGCGATATTTGAACGTCGACTCACCATCGGAGAAATCCACGCTGCAAGACGAGCCTTTAACAGTAACCGGTGTTGCGTTTGTAACGTTGGAAGTTGCATTGCTGTTGTTGTTAGGTGTCTGAGCAACAGCTGGTCCCCAGGAAGCTGCAAGCGTGTTACGCGGAGACTCTTCAACCGCTGCCTTCCAAATTTCCAGCTGCGCGTGAAGAATGCTTCCGCACTGAAACACGAAGAATGCATTCTCATCAATTGCTGATAAGTAATCGCACCCGACAATCGCTGTTGCTAAATCGCTAACTTTTCCTCGTCTCCCTATCAAAAAGGCTTCGCCGTTTCGTCGATGAAAATTATCGCCCGCGTGACCAATTATGCGGTTCGAATTAAAATACACGCAGCTTCGCGTCGTAACTATTCGCTGCGCTATTTTCACGCATTACAAATGAAACGAGAACGAAGTCTGGAAAAGATGTTATAAAGAAAAGTTATGAATTCCAATTGCGCAAACGGGTTAAGCGATCAATTAAAATTCCTGAAACTGTCTTTCTCTAGTTTCCGTTATCTGTGAAGGAAACAGTTCATTAGAAGTTTATTATTTCGTACGAGCATTGCGATCTAGCCGATGATTTTCTCGACGAAAATGTTATTACCCTCGACTTCCTTGCGCGAGTCGTTTTCTCTTGCAATCTCGCGAAAAAACGAAGAAATCACGTTATCTCTAACGACTCCACACGGAGTCCGTTTGCACGAGTACCCGTCCATCGGCACGGCGAGTAGCATCAAGAATGCATAATATCTGGTGCACATTTAGCGGTTCGTATTTTGGCGAACGGAGAGAATGGGATAACGGTGGGAGGCGCAAGGAGCGGCAGGAAGAGACAGGCGGACAAATATATCGCGACCTGAGATTAATAACCGCACGAATTCTACGGTAACGCGAAACAATTAAGCCTCGCGTTAATCACGAGGAAGAAAGTCAACTAGTGGACGAAAGGAAATGCGAAGTGGAAACGGTCGACGAAGTTGTGCAGCGAGAAAAAAAAGAAATCGGAGCACCTGACAGTAACTGTACATTCCCGATCGAATAATTTTGAAGATACGTCGGGGCAATTAAGAAAATTCTTGAAGGCAACGTGGAGCCGTACCGCTTATAGAAGGTGTAATTAAAAGAGGAACGCTCTTCTAGAAACCTAATACCAGCGTGTGCAACCTGAATGCATACAAGTAACCTGAATAAATGTTTCAACGGACGCAACGAATTTCACCCGACATTCGCCGCAATTTTATTCTCGCCACGCGTCCATTCGACGTAAACAAAAATCGTCGCGCGTAGTTTGCAACGATTCGTCGAGCCGCTGGACAAATCCTTCGCAGCAATGTACGATCGACGATCACCCGGTCGAGTCTTTTCAGCCGGTCTTCAAGGTTCCGCCGGAAACCTTAAACTTCGCGCGCGCGCGCGCGGTCCCGAACGAGCTTACCTTACGAAGGTCGTCGGGCGACGCTTCGCAAAGTTGCTCGATCTTTCGCGAAACAACATTCTCTTTTTAATTAACCGGACCGGGACCCCTCTTGTCGTCGAATTCGCGCGGTGAACAACGGCGAACAATAGAGTCGAAAGCAATTCGAATCGTCCCCGGCGTAACGCGGAGCGACGACGACGATACGCCGAATGAATAACGGACGACGAGGCGGAGGACGAAGAGGAAGAAGAAGGCGAAGAAGACGAAGAGGACGAAGAGGCGGCGGTGGCGAAGAGGGAGGTGGATACGTAAGCGTTAGAATTCCTGCGACGGTGTCGTTGCGCCGCAAGAGAAGAGAAAGCGGCTCCGTTGAGACGCAACAAGCGGCCAAGCAAGTCAGGCATTCAGCAGCCAGCCGTTGACCCACTTTTCGATCGTTTCTGCCGGGCAAATAGCGCGTTCCGTGCACATATGCGCGCGCGAACAACAGTTTTGTTGCCCGGCTGCGCGGATGCTGGTTACACGGGACACCGTGGAGAACACCGGGTGAATCGATCGGCGGATACCTTAGACGCGGAACACCTTGAATGCAATTACGCTGGATATGGTACCAATTTGGCGGGGGTCGTAAATTAACACGTTCGCCATTACGGTTCGAGGGGGAGGGGGAGGGGCAAACAGCGGACTGCCCCGTAGATTACGATTTGTTCCTTTTCCTCTTGGCTTTCTTTTTCATCGTGCGACTGACGGCGCGATTTTCAATTGCGCGTATAAATATGTGCTGGTACGCGCGGCAGAAATCGCACTCGTTTCAGGGAATGTTTAATTGACCGTTCCAGTTTTATTCTTTTACTCGCGATTACTTTCGGCGAGGATCTCTCGATTGCGAGACGCTACTGAAATCATGCGCGCACGAAAGTTGTGAATCATCGAAGGTACGAAACTATTTCTGCGATCCGTAAACGATTACAAAGCCGCCTGGGGAAGTACGTTCAGAAAATATGAAAGTTTTCCACGTATCAGCTTATCTGCTTTCTCGCAATTACGCTTTTCCTTCAGCCGTGTATAATGAATCAGCTTGTTGCGTCACACAGCGAGTCGAGGAACACTGTTTTATACTGACATTTGTTGATACATATACGCGTGTGTAATTGTTATTTCGAAACACCCGCTTTCCACGTTACAGCCGCTTAATCGCGCAGCCAGTTTCCCGTTAATACTGTAACACTACACTCCGACGAGATGAAAATTCAATTACTCCCAAATATCTCTCATCTGTCCAATAACAGGTACATGCGATACGATACACGCGTATCACCCCTACCACCGTAGAAGTGGTCCGACCACCGATCATCTCCCACAACTCTTTCGTCCCTCCGCTAAAGGCGGTCCGTAACAGCTCATCCATCGTATGCACCGGTATTGCCCAGAGAGAAACGGAGCAAATTGCACATTCGCGAAATGCAAATGCCCGTTCGTAATAAACTGGCCGCGTATTTTCGACTCTGATGCAACTGTTCGCCGCGGCCGCACGTTTCCCGATGAACACGCGAGGCCGTGTTCCCGTGTAATTTTCATCCGGCGAATATCGTGTCGCGGTTCGATCCGCAGAAACGTCCGAGGAATCGAATTCCCAGCGTTCGATTATACCCGCGCCGGCTCGCACGCCTCGCCGAGCATCCATAACGAATGCGGGATACGTTAATGACTTCTTCATGATTCGCCGCGGCGCCGTATAAATTATTTGACCCGCGGTGAACCCCGCGCAATTTCAGGTCAGAGGCAAAAACGGCGTTCGCTCGGCTCGCGCGGAATCATCGCGCGATCATCGCGCGCATTTTCCTAGACGGGGAACAATGAACGCTCGGAGCGGTCGCGAAGATCGGCTATCGTCGAATTCGTGTGAGCGCGAGTTCTGATCGAAAGCGGGGCGCGAAATTTATACCTGTAACGGTCCGCGGCTTGATAAGAACGAACTTTTGCACGGGTACGGCATAACGAGGTAGTCACCGGTGGATAAGATCTTTGAGGAGGAGGAAGGTGGGAGCGGCAGGTGCGAACGCGCTTGTATTTAAGGCGCGATCGGAATTTATTTGTTAGCGGTGACTTTTTTTTTTGGCAGGAGAGTTTTCGATACGGTTCGTGGAGATTTTTATTTTAGCATCACGGGGAGAACGTGCGAAGTATCGAAATTGGTTTCATACAAGTTATTATCGGTGGCACGTTTCGTTGTATCTTGAATTGTTATTTTGATTTCGCGAATTCAATTACCGATTGTCAATAATAATTTTTGCGAAAAAAACGAATGCATAATTTAGTGCGAGCAAATTGTTGCGCATTATTGTTACACTTGACGCTAAACGAAAGTAACGTTTCATTTCACCTGAATAACAGTGACGGCGGATCGTAAAAAGGGGGAGTTCGAATCAATTAATTTTACTGCGGATACTGTTATCGCGTTAACGTAATCATTTCCTCTTAAACCACAATATCAAGGATTTTACGATCAGGGATATTATTCGATGGCTCGTAATACAGCCTATCTAAACAGTTATTAAATTAGGAATACTTATAATTGTTATCTTAATAAAGGATATCCCATAAAATATATAGCCCGTTTAATTTAAAAGAAAAGGAACATCGGTACATCGTTTGTACGTTCCTTCGGAAAATGACCACGAGGGTGATCGAATGATTAAGAAACCGAGGAGGAAAATATAGCGTGCCATCTCACCCCAAAGTGGACACGGTTAAAGGTGAATTTTACAAAATTGTATGCACCACCTGACCACGTGTGCTCGATCATGATTCCACGTTAGCGAGTCAGCCATGGATGGGGCACAGTGTAATTATCCAATTACAAGACGCAAAGCTGAATCCATTATACATGACTCCTTATAACTCTGCGTTCGGCCGGGTACGTATATCCTCTGTTCGCCATTAATTTCCGATGAGTTCTGCATGCACGGTTTTTAAGAGACCGAGAGATCGTCCACGTAACGAGAGCGCCGGTTCCCGTGTTACGAACTAGACCGTTAACCTTCGCTAACTTTTGCACCGCAATGTTGCTCCACGTCTCATCGTGAGCGTGACCATTATTCAGTTCACACTTCGATCGATCCTTTCAGGCATCAAACGGAACATGACTGACTTACAACTTATTACTCATTACTAGAACACATTACTATCTCATTAATCGACAATTGATCGAGCGACGTCGTACATTTGTCGCAGTAAAATATAATACCCTGGCCCGACAATAAATTCGACCCGTCGAAAATCAAATCAAGAAATAAACTTTCGCCCCCTCATTCGTCCAACATTTTTACCTCGTTACCCGAAAATGTCCTAAACAATTGCTGCGACATCCTGCAATACAAACGGCGGTCTCTAGCTCGCGGTGCTCGCACTCGTGCTTCCATTCGACGACCCCCGGTGCAAGGCTCGTCGAGTCCACTCAATAACGGTCTATCGAGCGGTGTACAGAAATCTGCAATCGGCGAGCGGCTAAGAGCACGTATTCCGACGACGTGCAAAAGGTATATCGGGAGAATCCTGGTTCCGTTAAGCGGCCACAAACCGTATTATTACGCCAGTTGCTTACTCATGCCGGCGTTCCTTCTGGCCCGACCAGTATGGATTGCGAGGAATGAACGTGGACGCACACCGATTTCCAGGAAATTCACTTTCACCGGACCTTGTCCGCGAGTGTTTCTCGAGTGACTCCCGCCATTAGTTTCTTTATCGAACGGGTCTCGGCTATACGGCCTCTATTTCTTTACTTTTGCCTCTGCCAATAATTTTTTCATTTTCTTTCTTTTTGTTTTTGCCTTGCTTTCTTTCTACTTGCAACGAGAATGAAACCACAATGCCGCGTGCACAGGGCGTAGACGGCGGAAGATGAAACGGAAGTGGACGCGTGTATCAGTTTCCACAGGCTCACGATCGTCAGGATTTTTATCGACGATCGGAAATATCGTGTTTGACGGGCCTGGAAATTGTTCCCGCGTGTTAGATTAATTTCAGGGACCGGTAATTAACGGTTGAAATTGAATTTCGGTCGTGAAATTGGAGCAGCCTCACTTGGCATTGATAAGTACAATGTTTAGTAGAAAGACGTTTCAACAATGATAAACGCTGAAAAACGAAAGATGTTGCAAATTCTTGGGCTGACATTAGATAACCTTTTTTTTAAAAATGTTGACAAGAACGACAAGGAGATAACGCGCAAGAATATTGCACGCAATAATCGCGAACACTTTGTAGCAGTTCACGTTCGTTGTCATTCGGCTTAGTTACGAGCAACTTCAATATTTCTTTATGCTTCTGCGCACAGTGATAACAGAGGTAATTGCGGGTTCGGTATAACGAACGATTCTTAGTTGCAGTAATTTAAACTCGTTTCGCTATTAGTGCTCTGCAATACTATCGGTATTAGCTTATCGTTCAATGTCTGTTATTTGCTGCGCGGTACACCGTGCTAAAACATTCGGTAAAGTACCCGAATTCGAATCTCCTTTGCAACATATTCGATTGCAAAACATTTCGTTTCGCGCTTCGACTTTTGCAACTTTTCCAACAAATCCGCGTTTCCCGATCCCGCCTCTCATATTCCCTCTGCAATAATTATGTCGCCCGACGAAGAGAAAAAGAAGCTTAATCTAACGACTTCCACTCAGTCACCGAGAGCAATCTTACCACCTGACGTAATTATAATTAACTAAGTACTAACGGCAACGAAACTTCCTCGTCTCTCAGCATGATTCTCCCATCCAATTATTCAACGTCGTCCTACCGATGACGTCGGTTCATCCTCAACGGCAATCATCGTTCAATCGAATGTTTGCACCGACAATTCATCGAAACACCACGAAATTCCGTCGACTAATTGCTTCGTTAAAACGGTCCGCGAATAATCGTCGCTGCCTCGAACGGCATTGCGTAACGGTACTCGTTGGAAGTGCGACTTACGCGTTGGCCGATTTCGCGCAGACGAGTCGGGAACCGGGCGTCTTTCTTAGAGATTGTTCTGCACTCACCTGAGGGGCTCGTTGACAGAACTCCTCTTCTGTAAGGGAAGCCAACGTAGCACCGTCGACGTTGAAACTCTCCAACGGCACCGAGGGCAACTGCAGTTGCCTCCTGGCCCATTGGATCCAGGCTGCCACGTCGGCAGCGCTCCAACGTCGTGGTTCTGCAATTAATTAAATCGTTTCGATTGCTTAGATGCACCTATCGGTGCGTTTAAGAAGAGCTTGGCGTTATCTAGAATGGCGTGGTCAAGTCTAGCCGCGGATTTGAATCATTTTATCGCGCAATGTTGTTAAATAATCGACAGGAAAACAGTGTAATTCACGACGTTCTCGTTAATAGGAGAATTCCTGCGTTAGCCGAGCACATTCGTTAACGCTGTCCCGTTCCAACCGCGTAATCCTATAAACCGAACATGTACACGCGTTCATGCGCTTTCCTCGCAATATCAAAACCCGCCTTCTCGACATGAACCCTCTGCGTTTCACCTCCATCCCGAACCCCCCCGGAAAAAACACGCCCGCACAATGCATCCCGACTAACGCGATCTTGCCCGGTGCGATTGAAGTTGCTCGAGCCAAATTTTTTCACGCGTTCCGCAGCACCGTTAGCCCGTATCATTTCATCGAGCCGAGCGGACCGCGAGGCGTGCACAGTTACTTTCGATTTCACCGTCAAACTTTCTACAAACCCGATTACGTCGTTCCTACCCGCGCTCTGCCGATTCTCCTTGCGCCCCGTCATCGACGACCCCCGAGACGGAAGCGAAGCGACCCCCGCCCATCGAAATCGCGACGGCCACGCGGCCGTTAGACGCCGAAAATATTAGAAGAGTGAAGCGGAAGCTGGCCGCGGCCGACCTTGAGCACGGCCTCGAAATTTCGTAATTCCGCTCGTGAAAGGACGATGTAACTTCGTAACTTATTCTGTGCGTGACATCATGCCACCGACTAATAGTCGAACCGGTCGCTCCTACGTCCACGAAGATAACGTTGAACGGTCGCCCGCGGCAAGGTAGCGCAAGAAGGTCTAAGAGTCTAATGGACACTCACGCGCTTTCCTATTGGCACCGGCCGCGTTCTATCCGGTCGCGATTCGTTCGTTTGTCGTGCCACGATTTGTCGATCCATTGCGCAGCGACGGTGGCGTGAATTTTTCTTTTTGTTCGTTCTCCCTTCGTTTCTCGTGCTTTCGTTGCGCTTTGGACGAGGAGGAAAAGGAACGCGAACGGTTCACCGTATAAGCGACCGCCGAACGATTCAGCGGGCACATTCTTTTGCACTTTTTATCGTAGGTCATTGAATGTCTGATCGGATTGTCGAGTTAGAGTTACGACGTTTCTTTCCTCTTCGCGCGAGGCTGTTGCACGCTTTTTGTGCCGAATTATTTGACTGGGCGCCGGTCGGGTATGCTGGGATTACTCATTAACGAATATCGGTGGAACTTTGTTGAGTTCGCGCCGCGCCTCTGCCGAAACGACAATCTATCTCGCGCGAATACTTAGCATCTGGATTTTGCTGACATCGCTTTGGTCGCCATAATGGTTACTATCGACAACTATCGACCCTTATCTTGTATTAAAACCTGCCCTCGGATTAATGTACAATTTTGTTCGTTCGATTCAAGTTCGAATCGAAATTGTTTCGACGTTTAAAAGTGTCGCGCCAGAAAGTTATGCTAATTCGAAACCGGGATCGATATGAAGGCTGCTATCGCCGTTATCATTGCTACCGCGGCCCGTCCAAAATACTGCCAAATAATTGGCGAACGGAATATTCGTTGCAAATTCCGCGGCGCGGATGATCCAATTACGAAACCGTCCACGCACGAAAATAGAACACCGCTCACCTGGATGGATGTCAAGCGCCACACAGGTATTATCGAAGTCCTTCTGCAGCTGTTGGATAGCGAGGCTCAGTACGGGCTCGATTTGCTCCCTGGTCAGGTCACCGACGCACTCGCCGGCTTCCATGTCTTCCACGAACCCGGTCCCGACGCTCCCCAGATCCACAGGTCTCAGATTGTACTTCCTTTGAAAGCTTGTATCCCTCAGAACCTCCCTGAGCAACTGGTGATCGCTCTTTTGCCCGTCCTTGAACAGCTCCTCCTCCTTCTGCAAAGGATTCCTGGCCTCGTCCTGTATTCTCTCGAGTTTCAGAACATTTGTTCTCGCGGCGTCCGCGAAGTCCTTTCGTGCGCCCTTGAATAACAGATTCCTCAAGGGTGAACTGTTCTCGTGTTCCACGGGATCCGGCGTGGAGGAAGTGCTCGACGAGGAGGACGACAACCCGGAGGATGAATTGCTGCTGACGCTACTGTTGCTGCTACTGTTGCTGTTGCAGCTGGACCGTGGCTCCTCCTTGAAGAGGATCTCCTTCAGCAACGGGTGTCCTTGCACTGCGGTGTCCTCTTTCTTGGCGAAGAAGTCCGCGTCAAGGCTGTTGTAAATGTCCTCCTCTGTTCTAGGAGGCGTGCACGGGACTGTGCAATCGGTCGAGTCCTCTCTGTACCCCAGACTCTCGGCCAGGAGTCTGGAAACAGGGTTAAGGGGGATGTTTCTCATTGGAGGGTTTGATGTTCCGCGGTTTCGCAAATCGGCCGATCGGTGTGCGATTGCGAGAGATGTTAAAATTACTTTTGCACGAGGGGGTATATTGTAATTGTTAGAACGAATAAATATTTAAAGAGGGCAGGCCTCGTTCGTTCTTCAATAATACTTAACCGACGTAATAATAATATTGTTACATGTAGAGCACAGAACGGGACTTTTAATATTATACCCCGATATTAATAATTGTCGAATAAAAACTGTGATATCTATTAATTAAACATATGTTTGCCTTGCGATTACTGCAAAAGAATGATAGGATATTTTCCAAGTCTCGAACAGGGAAATTATGCAAGCGAACAAAAGTTTACCTGGACTCTTGCAGAATCGCTAGAAGATCGAGGCTCTTTTCTCTTTTCACCGGCTGTTTCGCGGGTGGTTCCGGGCTGGTCGGGTAATATTGCGCGCTCTGAGGGCTCCTGGGGACGTAGTACGGACTCGTTGGGTATCCTGGAGAACCTTCGTGCGAGTAGTTAGGGGAAAGTTCGCCACCAGCACCGGGGTAAGGTGGACTGGAGTAAGTGGTCGGTGAGCCAGGTCGCGGTGACTGCGCTTCCTGTTTGATTTGCGTTGGTTTCAACGTGTTCTGCGCATTCGTCGTGCCATAATCGTCCGAAAGAAGGGACAAATCGAACTGGAATGTGCTGTAATCGAACGACGGCGAGTAGCCGGCTGCGGTGGGCACTGTTTGTGGCATCTGAAACAATGATTTCAAGATTGGACAGATCCTCTAGAAAGATATCATTAAATGTAATGCGACACAGATATTTTAGAATACATCGCGTCATAAAATATTAGCCATGATCGATAATGATTTCGATTGAAACGTTTTGATTTATTATGGATATTACTAGAGAAAGCTGTTTATCGAACATTGCTGAAAGGTGCTTAAAGGTGTGCAAGTGAACGGAGCATTATTATCAACCGGTGCAACAGTGTTTCCTTCACAAATAATACACACGGAAACAGAAACACACGTGACCTCAGGAAACAGAGAGATTTCTTCAACTCAACACATTGACATTGTCGATAATTGAATCCCTTTCAGTATCGCATCGAAAACTTGTTTAAAAACATGAATACCGAATACCAAATAAATAGCCAACTGATCGGCCAATCGGCTTTTCAGTACTAGGTATGAATATTTTGAATGTTTCGAGGCGCATTGACATTGTTCGTGGCCCGAGAAAATACAAATTGAACCGCACGTCTGGCTAGCTGCAATCGCAATGCTTGAACGTTCTTATTGTTCATGCCCAACGATCCACGATTTGTTTCGCGAAAAGATCTAGACGAAATGATACACTTTCTTCGAGGCTGCAACAATGGACCCCGGGCCCATTTATCTTTTCCCGTGTTTATTGCCCGTCCTGCGCTTAAACTCGCGTCAGTTTGTTACGCTCCGTAAGTCACTTATGGCTTAAGGCGATCTCCATGCTCATCTCTGAAACTCAGCGAGCGTCCGAGGTCGCGATATCGTTCTGTCAACTGTCTAATTCGAACGTTAACGTCATGATCATTTCGATATAAACGTGTAATTGCGCCGAGGAGCGGCGTTATCTCTCGTACTTATCCCGAAGTATTGAGACCGCTCGAGGAATACGATAAACCATGGATACGCGTACATTGTACGACGGTGTAAGTTGTAAGCGGTATCGGTTTTGCGAATGGAACGCAAATAGACAGGAAAACTGAACGACACGTTCAAAATGCAAACAATACCTCTCTCGTCGATGAAAATGATGAAACATAAATTACGAGAGAAAGATATATACTTTGACGCGAAATTTCTTACTCATTCACATTCGACATTCAAAAACGTTTCCAATATTCATCGATTATTCATTCCTGCATCCGCTATTATCTTGCACCCCTTAACCCTATTACCGCCGTCGAAACAGAATGCAAGAGAAATCGCGCTGTGCAACAACTCGCCCGCACGTGTCGACGATCTTTCCCCTCCTTTGTATTTCTCATCATTTTCACGCACCGCAGAATAGACTATAACTCAACAAATAAAAAAAACAAAACAAAACACCATCGATTCGAAGCGGCATTCCAACGATACTCGACTCTCTCATTACTCGCGCTATTAGCGTGCCGTAATTAAAACTTCATCGAACCGCTCCGTTTAGCGGCGTTGGTAGAGGGGTGGCGGGTTCAGCGGATCAAAGGGTTCGATCGCGGAATATCGTAGCGCGAAAATATCGCGGCCGGCACACGATCGTCGGCGCAACAATAAATATCTGCCTTGCTTTCCCTCTAAATAATCGCTAACGACTCGCTATTATCCCAGGCGCGGGTCGGCGAGACACGAAGACAGAAGGGACGGGAACCGAAAAGAGGAGAAAACCGAGCGTGTAGAAGCGAGGGGGTAGCCATGTTGGCCGAGCCGAAACGAAACACTTTCCCCGACGCGGTGTGCCCGTGCACCTTAAGGGCCCATTTATCTTTCCGTGTGTTTATTGCCCGTCGTGTGTTTGACCTCGCATCAGTTTGTTACGCTTTGTAAGCCCATTACAACGTTCCCAGTGCATCTTCCCTACGCTCAGGCGGGGTCGCGTCTGACATTTTGACGTAGTGCACCGCAAAGGTCGACGCGAAATAAACGATTATACCTATACACGAGGCCGCGGATTTGCACGCTTACGGTGTGTACACCAACGTAGAGACACAATACCCGTTCCCTTCCTGCCCGTTGGTTCGCCGTGTACATCGAGTACACGTTCGCAACGGCTAGAGTGAAAAGGATAGACAGGTGAAAAAGAAGGGACGAGCGCTAGGAGAAGAGATACGGGTAGGCCGAGGCACAAAAGAGAACCGCTTATTTCTCGGCTTCGCCTAGCCTCCCGCGAAAGGTCCCGGGCAAAAGAAAGAGAATGTTTATCTATGCTGATGGGATCTATGGGCGATGGAATTCTTGGACGGGGGTTTTCCTCGTGTCGCCCCCGCGCGAAAGAACGGGACGGTTCAACCCTTCCACCGTCCATATTTCTTTTATAGAGGCTTGCACGCAGAGGAAGCGGCGCGGGGACGATTGAAAATTTGGAGAGTGGCGGTATTGATGGGCGTGCATGGTTTTGTAATTAAGTCCTTTCGCTGGTAAGGTCTATTGCTGGTATAAGTGCGTAAATGGTCTGTTTAATTACGCAAGGTGTCATTCATGTGGATAATTGCGATAAGGATTAAGGAGTCCCGTGGATGAACCATTCTGCACTTTCGATATTTCGCACTTGCGAACGACAGCGTTCACCGTCGAACCAATTTATTTCTTAACCTTTGACGCTGATGCTCTTCTTTTGCGTCTCTTCTTTATCTCGTTTCTTTTCTCAATTGGAAATTCTACCTCGATACGTAAATGAATTTCGGCAGGCGATTAAATTAATTCATTCTTTGACTACCTAATTATCGTAAACGCTTGTTTGCTTACACACTCCAATTATATCCGCGTCGTTTCAATTAATCAGTTCTCGTTCTCGGATACCTAAACGCAGCTGTTACTTTTTCGTTTTATTTTACAGCCAATTAAATTCGCCATAATGAAGCATTTTATTAATAGGAACAGGAGCTGTCGTTCGAATCGCTCAATTAAACCAGCGCGTACTCAATCCGATGAAATTCTCGTTACTTGCTTTTTCGTTTCTTTTCTTTTCTTGTCGTTTCGTTTCTTTTCTTTGTCCACAGGGCGGTCGACACAAAAACGTCCCCGCAACGACGAGTTTTTACGGTTTCCACGGTTTCCTGCTATCTCCTTGGCCTTTCCTAAGGACCAGCCATTGACGTCACCGCGTCGAGAGATCAACGGTGCGGCTGCATTCCCTTTCCTTTCGTGCGTTAAACAAGGAATTCCAGCCGAGCCGCGAATCGACCTCATCATTTTCAAGAAATCGACACCTTTTACGCCGGTCGGGCTGGCCAGAAAAACGCTCGCCCCTGATGAACCGCGATTTAAGAGCTCGATAGGTCGATATACAGTCCCGTGGATGTGATTAATTTCGCTTGAGAGGCAAGTTTTTGCACGCGGAACCGGGTGTCTCCGCGAGGGTTAACGATAAAATGTCATTTTAATGGCTCGTGCTCGGCCATGCATCGACTCGTGGGAGTGTTTCTTCCTTTCGCCTTTTTGCTTCGTCGAATTCGTTTGGGACATATTAATTGGTATGGTTGGCCGGCTGAAATATTCGCCTCGGTATAATTGGACAAGAATAGTGGGGCTAAACGTTGTATACGACGTTTTTAGTTTTGATAATAAACGGAGATACGGAGGGTGGACAGTGGGATGTTGGAAGAAATATGGACGAGAATATTTTAACGAAAGCTAAGCTTGATCGTAAATTTGGATCGTTCGTTTACGATCGGACCAATCAGTGTTCGGTTCGGAAGGAAATGTTTCTTCGCTACGAAATTATTCTATTCTTTCTCCCGTTCCCATTTGGCGCGATAAAAAGTAAACGGTTTCGTTGAACGCGCGTTTCCATTGTACGCAATTGAGTCGTTGATCGAGTACCAACGAAGTGGCGATTTTGCAAATCAATGAAATTCGAGACACAGGGGGGAGGAGGGGGACAGAATGTTTTTTAAAATTCCAGTGTTTTCGTATTACGCAAGAATTACGGTCTTTGGTGATTAGTTTGTGTTCACGATTTACGAAAGCTCCGATAAGACGCCTGTGATTCATTGGTTCGCGATGATTCATTAATTTAATTGGGACGAGCGAAATACATAAGTAATTCTCTTACTGTCCGTCAGTGATTCACTGTTATACGATTTGTATCGTCCATGTAATAGTGAGCATCCCCGATGAATTGTGTTGTTTCATTTCAACGGAAAAAGAATTGCGTTCCACGTTTCAATAGCGTTCTGTTTTTTTTTGTTATTGACAAACGTTTGCTCGAATATTAATTTTCGACCGATTATCGGTTCGCGAACATAGTATCGGCGACGTGTAAAATGAACTGAGAGAAATTGTTCGATAAAATTCTAACGTGTCAAAGTCCAGTTCCGAATCCAACCAGATCGTGTCACGGAGATATGCACCTTCGAAGAAACAGAGTTCCCAGAGGATACGCGTTTGCAACATTTTACGATAGTCATGGTATTATCACGACCAATGGTTTCACAATAATCAAAGTCTGGTCCAAACAAACTTTGCACGTGATCGATAATACATTCAGCTAAAGGTCGAATTTTGTTGCGTTTCTTTCACTCTTCAATTGATTACTACTTGGCATTTTTGGGGATACGATATTGAAAATGGAATATATAACAGACGGAATTGATATTAGTTATAAGCACAGTCAATGTTAGAAACCAATATATCATAATTGTGATCAAAATTATGTTTTCCTAATTTTATTAGGAACACGCGAGCACTCGGGAAAAATCGGGAAGAAATTCATGACACACTTGCTTGTCCCGGAGCATAGTTTAAAATCCAGTGATTAGATGTGTCTAAGAATGGTCCGATTAGTAGCTCTTTCTTTCTGAATGAAGTTGCGTAACACAGTATCAAGGAGAAATTGTACAACGTTTCGTTTTATTTTCGTGCCTCGATACAGTTTTCGTACTTCGAACCGACGCGAAATCGTGTCTGAAATCTTAAGATAGGATTCGAGAGAAGTTCAGTGGCCCGAGAGGAGAACAAGGGGCAGGTTCAAGGGCAATAATCATACGGTTCACAGGACCATCCACCTCGGATGATCCCTAATCTGTCATGACGTAACGAAATTAGAAAGGAATACGACGTCAAGGACCAGCCTCGTCAGCCTCTAACGATACTTCCCCATCTCCTTTTCACTGTCACTACTTGCACCTTCGGGAATTAAATTTGCTGGCTTCAACAACTCTACCCTTCATTTATTTTTAACTTTGTTGCATTTCGCGCGGCAGCTGGTTTAATCCAGTAGCAGATTAAACGTTTCAATCGGCATTGATTTCTTCTTTTTTTTCTTTTTTCTTTGTGTTACAACATCTGTTGCATAATTAGCAACAATCTTGAAAAGTTTTCTACGTGTGCGCCAGATCTTTGTATCTTTAAATATGTTGAAAATATGAGCGGTTTTTTTAATTATCTCGGCTCGATGAATAAGTGTAGTAGATTTTTTTGTTAAGGCAGTGATCATTTTTTGGCCATACACATGCATGTATATATAAAGAATTTATGGGCGGGTTAATAAGATAATTTATACTTATCTTTATTAAGGTACACGGGGGCAATTTTTTTATATACAGTTTGGTAGGTACTATTAGGTAAAATTTGAGGACGCCGTTTTTTGCTACGATTAAATGCTAAAAACAGAATTAGTAAAACTGTCGAACAAAACATACAGATTCCCTTCATTCATAGAAACACATAATCTCCATATGTATCTGAAAATCATAATCGCCGGTGAATTTCTGCAACCCTTGACATTTACGCGTTTCCCTATCCCGTTCAATTCAAATACCGACATCGCTATCTGCCGAAATAAACGCCGATAATATATCGTTGCGCAACCTGAACCGCTCCAAATTTTACACGACTCAGCATTCACATTATCAATATTATCTTTGAACGCCGAAATCCGGAAGGGAAGCCACAAGAATTCCACCGCGACAGCTTCCCACGTTACTCTCATCCCGCTCGTTCACGCACGTCTTTCACAGACTTCCGCCACGATCTTGTCCTCAATCGTTCCCCCGAGCGAAGTTACAAACAATTAAAACCTCCTGTCCGGCTGTTTGCCAACCTTGAGCGGCGCACGAAGGAAAACTGACTCGAAAACCTTCGTCGCATCTTCGCTGGGAAACGGAACGATCGCGGCGAGGCGAGCCACGCGTATAAATAAGCAATAAACGATCGTTATTCGCACGATTTAATCTGCACGCCGTTTACCGGCTCGATCTTGGCGAAGTGATCCGAGTGTTAAATCCATTCTGCTCCATTACAGTTCCCCCGCGACGATACCTGCCTTTTCTCTCCTACCGTTTCTCTCTTTTCTCGACAGGATGGCACCGTGAACGAGACCGCGAACAAAAGTCAACGCGACTGCAGCTTTTTTTTTTTTATCGCGGTAGAGCCGCGAATACGAGATCACGGCCGCGCGATCGTTCGCGAATATTTACGACAGGTATTTCCTCTGCGAATTATCGTCATTGTGTCGGCACACGGGCCGCCGTTCCAGCGAACGTCGATTCTCGCCGATTCATCGACGACGTGCCCGTTCACCGTCGGCGTTTACTGTAATTAATTCCAGTTATGTTAAATAACGGACAAATGATGTCAGCTACCACGACTCGCGCGCGCATATAAATCATATCTAGACGTCACCACGCGAAACGCGACTTTGGAAATCTGATTATCGGTTCGTTGGCCGGCCGCTTTAGATTTCATTAGGTGCATCGCAATACGTGGAACAATCGTGCGATTAATTTTATCGTCTACGCAAGACAGATTCGATCGGACCGTAATACTGTTGCGCTTCAGTTTTGCAACCTCTCAAAACCGTCTAGCTCGTCGTCCACGCGCGATTACCGTTCCCCGTGATCCACCGTTATTTGTGCGACATTTTTCACTGTAATTGCGTACCTTTTCGTGGCATTCGTTAATCACGCAGATATGACTTAGAGGACGGAACAGCGAAACTATGAAATGCAATCTGGCATTGAAACAATTTCGATGCTGGAACGTCTGCGGTAACTTCTTCGAATTTCTCTCGAATAATCTTTATCTTCCTTTCCAACGCCTCTTACCCTACTTCTTTTTTTGTTTTTAAATGAAAATCGTTTTACGGGCGCCACGATTTACAAGTGGCGGACGCAAAACTGCTAGCCGATAAGAGGCAAATCCATCGGGATTGCTTTCAACTTTCGTCGCGCGTCTCCGTTTTTTTTTCTCTCCTTTCCTTTTTATTTTTTTTTTTTTTTTTAATGGAAAACGTCGTCTCTCGTCGTCTCGACGGAGGACGATTTCGCATTCAGGAATCCAGTCTGATACACTTCCATGAACGAACGAAACGCGCGGCAATATTAATACGCTCGAATGTCACAGGATTGTACCGTTACCTGTCATGACATTCTGCGCCGATCCGCATACTTCTCGCCGGGATAATTACCATCCGAGGTGTACGTGGAACGAGCCGCGAGCATAGAACTCATCGGGGACAACCTAACGAAACCTATCCAGCCTCATTCGGCACCGTTTGTCTGGCCACGACGACGCAGGGGATGATTCTACTGCAGTTAATGCTCCGCCACGCCTTTTATTTCACTTGAAATAAATCGTTTCAATTCGAGGCGGAGTTTGAAATAGTTGAAAATTGAGGACGAACGGACGAAATGAAAGATAATCGAGAAATGAAAAACAGACATATATGCGTATAACGCAGTGATTGTCTAAGGAAGAAAATATTTTTCATTTAGATTTTACTGTAATATAGTGGCGACAACATTGTTTGCAAGGCCTGCCTGTAACGGTAGACGCGTAACTTTTAATTTGCAATTGGCGATCGGTCGTTGTTTAAATTCGTTCAATGGTTTCGAGGAACGACGACGAGTCGACAGACTGGTTGTTACTGGATTGTGTAATAGGTGATGCAGCGAGAAACAAATAGTGGGCAGGATCGTTCGATCTTTTTTTTCTTTTTCTTTCACGCGAAGCCCGTTATGCAACGCGCTTGTCGAGTGTTTGTTTAATCGTTTCGCGGAGAGGCGATGAATTGCACACAGGCACGGGAACACAATAAGGGCTGTAACAAATAGAATTATGTTTATACATAATTGATGCTCGTACGCTTTTTAACGAATCATTGCTGGAAGTCGCGTTTCGCGTTTAAGGTGGGTAATTACAGTTGATCGGGCAATTAATGGTAATAGGAAGATGACCTAAATGGATTAAGTTTAATCCACGTCCCGAGTCTGTGATTCGTTCGTAACCCTCTGACTTCTTTTTCGTGTACGATTCGAGGCATTGCGATAGTTTGTTAACTCGGGCTTTGAGAAAAATTTGGCGTTATTGAAACCGGTGGAATGTCAGTTAGAAAAATTGAAGTAATTTAATAGATGTATATACATATATATTATCTTACTTCGGTAGTTGTATAAAATATTTCCACGTAATTGCAAAGAAAAACGAAAAATAGAAGAGTATTGTAGTACTATCTGAAACGCAACGTTAATAGGGAGTGTAAATCAGATAAGTAATGGAAAACTAAACAAACGCCAACGAGAATGATTTAAATGTTTTTGTGAAGAAATTATTGGAAGTAACAGGGAAACGTCAGTCACGAAGATGTTTTTCTGGAATCGCGTAACTGTTGAAATAAATTATGTCGTCGAATGGAATCGATTATCTGTCAATGTATCTGTAACCAGGAAGATATGCTCAATGCAAGATTTAATTGTCTCCACCTTGGCAATCGATAGTAAATTTCAATAACAATATCAATTCGTAGAATCCACTTAACAGTATCTGCACCATCGAAGAAAATACTGGATACTAATTACAAATAATGAAAGTTCAGTAGGCATCGCGTTCTTCTCAAACTTTACGCAGGATTCGAACTATGAATCTCAAACACACTGTCGCGAAAATGCTCCCAAATTTATTCTTTATCACCGAGTAATTGAACATAGCACGTCAACAAAATTTAACACTATTCAACCAACTTCGAATTAATTCGACAAATTGATTGCATTAAATCTTTGTCACCGTGTATGTATATATATATAATGTACTGCGTACTTTTTTAATTCATTACATTAGCAGTACATTAAATTTCTTTCCACTTATTACTGACAAATTCAATTCGGAGTATGATCGGCGGGGTTGCAATTATCTTTCAATAGCAGCATTCAGAACGAAAACGTGGCTCACGCTCAGAATGCTTTGCAATTATGAAAATGCTCCATTAAGCACTGAACATTCACATTGAAATCTCACGTGACTACGCGGGCGGTCGGCTACCTGAACTGGACGTGAACGACCGCTGCCCTGAAACACGTGTACCATACATGATAGTTTGCGTACTATCAAAGATCATCGTCCCTTGCAATCATCCCGCCTTCTATTTTTTTTTTTGGATTGGGAGTATAATTTGTCACGATTATGATCGACATGATTCAGATATTGTATCGTGTCTTATTCGTCGACCCGAATAAAACTGATTACTATAAATAATATGTTATTGGTCATATATTTTGTTATTATCGACTTTTCTATTATAATTTGATACTATATTATAAACCATTGATTGCATTAATTGCTGAAAAGGTTCCTCGACGATACAAAGACGTAATTTAAATTTTAAATAAAATAAAATAGAATTTTAAATTGAAGAAAATGTGCCTCGATAATAAAGATCGGTTGAAATTTATGATAATTCGAGAATGCGTACTTATAGTGCTTCCACGTTGTGTCCGTTAGATCATCGATTTGTATAAATTCAATCGTTGCTTCCGAGAAAAATTTTTACCTTTCTCGCGTATTTTCCCAGAAATGTATCTTGCGTTAGATATTATGTAAGGGTCGATTTCCATGAGTTTCATTTGATCACATGCCAACATTGATTATCATTATGCTAGGATTATTACTGATTTATGCTCGCAATATTACTCGAGTGTACAAATAAAAATGACAAATATATTTCGAACGACGTTTTACTTCTTTTTGACCAAAATTTACATGTGTACATTCCTGCATAAAATTTTCGTTACAATGCTTGACTTTGAAATAAATTTATAATTAAATTCAAATTGGTTGGCAATATAATTTGACAACAAATATAAAATGCACATTTCTATTTCCATTCTATCCAACTAATCTTTCTGCCTTCTGTACCACCAAGGACAAAAGGATTTTCCGTTTTACAGAACACCTTATGAAAATTACTTGCTAGATTTTACCTCGATTAATTTCAACTACCACAAGGTTTACGGGATACCTTGTAAACTCAATTACGATCGAAACCCTCGATACGTCTCGATTATCGTTGCATTGCAATCTATAACGCACGAACCTTGATGACCTTATAATGAAACGTCTGACATTTTTATTGATGAAATCCTAAAACTGATAGTAAATTCAGATTTGAATACCATTTGTGGTTTTTAATATTGCCATACGACTTTTTCATTTTTATTCATATTATAAAACCAAAAGTAGCGACACTTTTTAATAAAAATGATCTGATATTTCTTTATTTAATATCTACTTTAAAATCGTATTGCAAATTATTTCCATATCTGATGAAAAGAAAAGAAAAATAGAAATAAAATTCTATAAAAGAACTGGAATTAAAGTACCAAGAAGAAAGTGTCATCGACGCATTACTGTAAAATAAAAATTATAATGGGACTCGCAACCTTACACGGTGCTTGATGCAGCGATTAAAATCAAGACAGGAAAAAGAAACGTATAAAGGGTACGCAGGTGCATATCAACCAACTGTTAATCTAGAACATATTTGAATACTTGTATCGTGTCGAGGAGTAACGGTGTGAGCACTTTAATTTATAACATTTATATGCAAAATCCCAGCTACCGACAAAAAGAAGAAAAAAAATCGCAATTCCACTACGTTAATTCTGCACTGCAACGACGGGTCGTTCTACCTTCCGTAAAATTCATCCCCGAAAGACCCGAAAAATCGTTGCTCTTCCATTATGCAAACATCTATTCTCTGAACGATTCTCCAATAAAGTCCAACATTTAAATTTACAATTAAACCCACTGTTAATTCCATCGCAATTCCCTACATGAATATCGCGTTTGTCAGAAGCCGGCCAAAAATTTCCTGAACATTCCCGTATAAGAAAATCGTTCGCACGAACCGAAATCGAACGTACGAGCGTGAAACGCAACGAAAAGGTAAACGGGTACTATGGGGGCACCAGGGAGAAACGAGGCGAACAGGTCGACATGCGCGAACGGATAAGAAGAAAGGGAGGCGAGAGAAAAAAAGGGGCAGGGGGATGCAGCAACGGGGAAAAAGAAACTGAAATCAGAGTTCCTAAGTAACGTTGCGACGGGCTGGCGCGTGTGTACGAACCACTTGAGAGCGGAAATTATGCTCGAACTGGCGCGCAACGATAATGTGCATAACTTATGCCCGTATAAATGCGAGTACGCCGCGCGTACCATCGACGTTGCACCTTCGTGGCGTTTGCTATATGGAATGCCGGCACGGTAAACCAGCTAAAGATTTCGAATGGCAATAATGTTGACTAAACACGGGAGAACGGGGCCCCCCTTTATTCCCGTGCCTTTCTTCGCTGAACAAGGTATGCACACCTGTACGGGCGATAGTTAAACGCGCGTTATACGCGACAGCGCGTTGAACTGTACGATAAACGTGATTTTACTCGAAACGTTTTCATTGTTAACCCGTCACGCTCAAATCGATTTTCACGCACGGAGCAACGCCGAATTAGTTGTTGCAAGAAAGAAGCTTGCGACTCGTTTGTGATACGCGGACGGGGCGAGAAAGGCGCATCGTTTGGGATAGAACGGCGCGACCGCGTAACACCGCGGACAAACCGTTTGAAGTCATTGAAATGAGATTAGAAAAATACGTAATATCGAGCACGCGATTCGAAGGTTGATTGTGAAATCGAATAACCTGTGTTGAAGCAATGCGTGTTTGCGATTCTTTTCTGTTAATTGTTGCAATTTGCAATGTTGAGTATTGCAGATCGTAATTGTCGCTGATAACGTTTACGATTTAATGTGAGGATGATTTTTGTAACTGTCTTGCTAAGAAGGTGATCTCTAATCGTTTGTATAAATTGCGATTTATCGCTTCTTGTAGATTATCTATTGATAGTGATAACAAACATTCATCCGCGTACTCATGCATACCTATGCTCAGCGAAGTAAGATCTGTGTACATAATGAAGCGTCGTGCGAAGTTTAAGAGAAATTTATGAACCGCGTGACACCTGTCTGATAAAGTGACTGAAGCTTACGGGCAATGAGTGAATGGAAATTCTTCGGGAACTCTCGACGAGTGTCAGCCGAATCGTTAATCTAACAATTACACGACAAATCGACGAACAATCATTTCTATTGACTACCGTGTACACTCTGATAACATCGCCAAATTTCGTAACTCGATGAATAGTAAGCATTGCCAATGACCGATTCAATGTTTCTACCTTACTGTACGGACTAGCGCGGAAGTATCGAAAAGTCGAGTTCAAATTCCACAAATAGGAAGCAATGCAACGCGTCTTACAACGCAAAACGAAAAGTCCACGTGGCAAGTTAAAGACGCGAGATAACAAGACGATACCCCCACACTTGGAACTGTAAACCGTTGCGTGTTCGCCGCGTACGAATAGTTAAACGATGCTGTTGCGGACATTAACGGCTAAACGCAACTGCGAGCCCGTGCCTGTTCCTTATTCTCACGCTTGTCTTTCGTCGAGTTCTCCGGGGAGACTTCATTACCATGCTGCTTCCCCCCGACGAACAAATTAATAAGACGATCGTTGAGTTTCGTTATTATTGCGCACGGTATTTGGCAAGAATTTGCGATCCGTGCAAATACAGCCGCAGACACGATTCGCTGCTCGTAACGTAAATCTCCCTGGCGAAACCCCACGTCAGATTTATCCTAAACTCCTGCGAAATATTGCCGTCCGTCTTTTTTTTTCCTTTCGTTTATTCGATTCCGTTAAAACGGGATCCAAGGGAGAGGAGGACGGAATCTCTAGGAAGACGAAACGACGAACGTGGAAGGCGAGACAGGAGAAACAAATAGGCAGTCACGATAGGGTAAATTGTAACGTAATACTGTATAATATTCGCATAATGCTGGCCAGTAATGACGTCAGTGCATCACGGGGAAGAAGTTACCGCAGGTCTTGCTTTGTACGCCACGAGCAACCCTTAAGGCCGCGTTATTAAACGTTTTATAGGGCTCGCGGTATATTCGCGAATCTCTTGTCCTAGAGGAGAGCTTCGTACAATCCCGCGGACGTTATACATAAATTCGACCTGCCGCTGCCGGTACGAACACCTGGACGACCGTGTTAACCGGTTCGAGTGGAAATCGTCAACGATCGCCGCGAGTTTTTGCCGCAACAAATTTGAACGGATACCGTTTCGCGCGATGTCCTTTTACATTGGTGTTTGCTGCGTTCGATTGTTCAATTTGTTGTAAGATTGAGGCTTGACTGGGTAGAAATTATGACACGAGAATTTGTCGAGGGTTTAGGAAAGCTTAGATAGCAAGGGCTCTAATGGATTTCTTTTTAGAGGGTCAAATTAGATTTGCGAGTAAACGTTTTGAAGCGAACTGAGAGTAATCAGCCTGAAATGCAGCCTGACACCGTTACGGAACAATCGCGTGTTCGCTTTTAAACTGACTCGCAGATTGACTTGATTGGTTTTATTAAGTGTTTAATGCGAGGGAAGTTTTCGTTTGAGCGCACGTATTGAAAGAAATTTCTTTTCTTACTAATATATATTGCACATTGGAAGAATGTGTTAACGTATCTCGAATTGTAGTACGGAATTATATGTAAATAATTGTTGAAGAGAATTTCGGCAGTGTAAAAAGCTCGAACGTGCCATTAATTCTGTCAACAAGAATAATGCATGCCAATGGGAGGTACTTTGCACAAGGAATTAAGCAAACGAACAGTCTATCTTTCATCGAAGTATTATATGTTTTCTCAAGAAACAGGATGACGTGAAACTTCAAAGCTAGAAGAATCAAACACTTCTTCCGTTTCTATATCTAGTATCCTAAGATCCCGTCATCCTTATACTAAAATTGTAAGCGCACACATTGAGCTTTAAATTCATTTGTAAAACACGGAAATTAAAGGAAAATGATTTCGCAATTGTCGCGAGTAAAATCGCGAAATAACCATAAATATCATAACATTATGTGCAGCGGACAATGAAATCATCGTGTCGGTACACGAATTGCACAACTTTGGGAGAATTTTTGAAACCCGAACGTATTTTAAATCGTGCGCAAAAGAACGTCACGTAACACACACCCACACACACAGTGCCGCTGGAATTTTAATTAGTATCAAAACCCAGCGTATATAAAAGTCAAGTGACTATGAAAACTCGCGAAAAAGCGAGCAACGTAATTTGGAAGGTGTACGAAGCAGAGTAACGTTACGTAAAAGTAATTGATAAAAAGTTGATTTTTATTCTATTCTTCAATCTTCGAGAAATTAATGAAAAAATGACGCGACCAAGATATTTTCGTTTTCAAATTTTCTGGTCATGGATAACGATTATAAATGACTAAGATTTTGTTGGTTATCATCATTGTTAATGACCAAAATTGTTTACGATTATAAACAATTGTCATTGGGCGGCAGAAATCTTTTTGGTTATGAATTACTGAAGGCAAACATGACAGATGGCGGAAATGTTTCTTTTTTTATGCGACTAACCAATATCGATGCCACGACTTTCGTATTCACTAGATTCTGTGATATTGATGAAAAGACTTTCGGTGTCATACATACCTTGAAAGCTGCGTAGCCACATATTACTAACACTTGCGTATTCGCTGTGGCAGGCGTCGGCGTCGAGTGTCGTGCGAAATTTTGTTTGTAAACACCGATTACGAGTATAAGCGACACGGAGTCCTGTTTTACGATCTCTATTTGCCCGATTCATAATGCTGTCACACTTGGTAAACAATTTTTCATCATGCACATTACGAAGAAAGCTCAATGAAACGCAGTCGCTGTCGAAGTATGATTTACAATTCATGTTTTCCTTCTGCTAGCGGACGTTTGAAGACGCGACTTGAGAGCAGGGCAACCAACCCAACAATGCGACAAACAATGGAATTTGGGAACAGTTGCACATCATTAGTATGTACTCACTGGATACGACTGATCACTTTGCCTTGATTGGTTCTCATCGTTCAATCCCGCGCAAAAAAGAATCAAGCAATAAAATAGTTTTTCGTTGTAAAGTAAATGAAATGTGTATAACAAAGTTAACGTCTTAAGAATTCCACTGACGATAAAAATGTATTATTACGATATTACATAAAGGGTTAACAGAATAAAATGTTTGATTGGTGGCATTGTTGGTCAATGGACCAATGAGCGATCGGGTTTCTAGTGCACTTTTTAAGTAAGGGGAAGGGGCACCGTTGAAGAAGCAGAAGTGTGGTGACAAGTGACGAACGAAGTGCTTCTGACGAGACAACCAAGGTAATGATTTTAATGACCAATTATCGCAATCTGTTCAGTTTTAAATACTTCGGGTTTGAATGCAATATTGTCGCGACGGTTTTCTAGTGTTCGCAAGCTTAAATGGCAGATGCAAAACGATACTCGACTGAAATTAGAATGAGCTATCCGTTTTCTAGAAAGCACAGGCCGGACGCCATGTTGCACGTCATACGTACATAGTACCCTTTTGACTTTATACGCGATTACCGAGAAAAATTATTGTTTTGAAATAATCCTGGTGTGTTATTGTCTAGGGAGTGTCGTTTCATGTTCAACGCTCATTGTCTCAGGCGTATCCGGAGTCACTGTGTTTGTGCTGATACTTCGAAGTGCTATACACCTAACCATGGATACTGTACGGTCGCAAAAATTGCATGGATTACAATCGGACCACCATCTTGATCAGATGCCTTCTTTGTATTCATGGCAATTGTGTCTTCGTCAGCGAACGGTCAGTCGTAACATACATGAACAAGCTTTTCCATTTCCCACACGCATTCAGCGTCAAAATATTGTTACATTATTATCGCACACACAAGGTGAATTTCGTCCGAAAGAACAAGCTCGATACGCGAAATAATTAACCGACACGCGAAATCAGTAGTATTGACTATTAACGTTCGAAACAATTTGCCGGCGCGTTTTCTATTCATTTTTATTAACACGTTGCGTGCCACGTGGTTCGTACGCGCCCCACGCTGTCAAGATCAACCTTTTTGTTTCTGACGTATATGCGTTGCAATATCCATTAGATGGCAAATAGCATTGTTATCGAGAAACGGTATAACGTTTATCGAGCAGTACAGAAAGGCAACTCATTTTTCTTATTACAAATTATCGTCACAATTGCTGCACAGTTTAAATCGAAGACAGTTGCCAAGAATCGGTCTGGCACGGAACGTGTTAATAAATATCGTTAACACGAATATTTAATTAGTAAAATTTTCCTATTCTTTATATGTTCCGCAATTGATTTCTCGCAATCGGTATTTGTTAGGTTAAAAAACGCACGGTCCCGTTAAAAATTACATTCTTCGCGGTCTGGTTTAATTTTTATTCGGTCCGTGTACCCCCGTTTATACGTTTTACATTTATAATGTAAAATTGCCGGCAACCTTGTGATGTGCACGCGTACCGAACTGAGCATCACCGGAATATAGAGGCACACTAATCACGGAGACCACTGTCTTTCAATATTATTAAAATCGTTATTAAAATAATACCTCTTGCTAAGAAAATGGATTTTGCCAAGTCGAGACGGTTGTCGTCATGCAAAGATTGCAATTTTTTCTCAAAATACCTATTGGAATCTTACGTAAATAGATATTGCATTTATTCAACTTGACGACGTACACCACTGTAATTGTTGAAAAGTGTTTTCAATTGTATACTTCAATTTCCATCCACCATTATATTCTACAATGTATTATTCAATATGTTGATCTTTTCCCTACCTCGTTAGGATCGTTTCGCAACTACCTACCATTCACTCCTCCTGGGTAATGAGTTCTCGTCGGATGGCAAGTACCACCCTACTGAAGTTCATTATATTGGGTGCCTATAGTTATTCGTCTAAATTAAATTATTTACTTAGTAGACGGTTTACGTTAAATTAGTTTGCAATGCAAATTAGAGCGGTGCATTAATTTCTGTACGATGAAAAAATTTGCGAATAGGATCTACCGCTTAACGAGTATAGCGCTTGCTTCTTAAAACGAGCTACACATTTTGTGCTTAGGTTCGCTTCATACTAACGCGACACGTTTTTGATTTATACATGGACCGCTAATTATTATATACGATCTGCAACAGTCAATCCTATTGTAATTGCGCAAAACTTTTGAAACATTACGCTCGCATGTGAAGGAAGGTTTGCGCAAAGAAAACTGACGATTGCACATGGTAATGATAATAATGGCAAGTTCGCGTATTCGCGTGCGAATTAAAACGAAATTGACATGCTCAAACGCGTATTTGCACAGAATGCATATGTATACCGCGCTGGAAAAAAAGCACTATACTCATGCTTCTGCGTGTTTCAATCTTTTCCTGCGGTCCCCTGTCGGCAACTATTTTATTATATGAAAATTAATGAACTGTTCGTCGGTACGACGAAAGTTTAAAACTTCAACTTATTTTAGTAAAAAATATCGCGCAAATTACCAATAATTATAGACACCTGAAACATATGTCGGTAAATTTATTACGACAATATTTACCACTCTGCAAACGCTCATTGCACGAAGGGAGAAATTGGTAGGAATCTCTTCGTCCTAGTGATTTTATTTCATCACGCTATAGAGGCAATCTCTGTTTCTGAGTCGCTCAGTTCTTCGTTTTTATATTCTTACGAACCTTTATTATTATTTTGTCATAGAACCGGTTGCCCTACTGTTTGAAATGTTGTCCCCATAAAAGAAAATCTCGATATTTCCAGTCACCAGCAAATTTTGTTATTAACGTTTCTTATTATACGTCACTTATATTGTTAGTTCATTAGACAGTGCCGGCTATTGGTACAGGGAAAACATATTTATATTTGTTGCCTATGACTATAAATTTGAATTAAATTATTTAGATAATAGAACCGTTACATTAAATTAGTTCGCATTGAAAATTCGAGATGGCATTAATTATTGTACGGTACAAAAATTTTCGAATAGGAACTATTGTTTAACGAATAATGGGGTTGCTTCTTAAAGAGGGCTATACATTTTGTGCCCAGGTTCGTCACATACCAGTCATAACGTGCCAATTTTTTTATTTATACGAGGACTTCCAATTATTCTAGACCTCATCCATTTGTCAACCCTATTGTAATTGCGCAGAGTTCTTTTCGATAATTACGCTCGAACGCGAAGAAAGGTTTGCGCAAGGAAAATTGACGATCGCCGGCGGCAACGACAATAATTGCAGGTTCTCGTATTTTGGTGTGAATGACAAAAAACGTGAATGACACGTTATAAAGCGTACTTGACCACAATACACGCGTACAGTCCGCTTGCAAAGAAGCACACTATGCTCATTGTAATCTTTGTTTGGATGCCCTATTGGCAACTATTTTATAGTATGCAAATTAATGTCCATTAGGGCGACGAAAATTTAGAACTACAGATTATTTGATTAAAACATGCGTGAATTAATAGCAATCGCAGGGACCAAAAATCTGTACCAGTAAATTTAGTTGGGCTCTCGTGCAAAAGCTCATCAGACCTTTCGATTAAGAATAAAACGAAATTAGCAGGGACGATAGAGTCGAACTCCATTTTTAATTAATACAAATCTGCATGAGCACAACCTCCCGAATTTCTTTTCTTATTTTGTAATAGAGCCAGTCGCTCTACTGTTTGAAATGTTGTCGCTTTTAAAGAAAATCTCGATATACACAGTAATCAGATCACTTCGTTATTAATGTTCCTTATTATACGTCACATATTCCATTAGCCGACACGGCGGGTACGTGCATTTTCCGTCGCGTTGGTAATTCGTCTTGATGCGCGCAGTCATCGTACAGGTTGTCACGGTACGAAGAGCGGGTTACGATTAACCGACGTTTCGTTTGAAAGAAAATAATTGAAATTGCACGTACAAAGATCGAATACTATTTCACAGCTGTTGTCTGTTTTTCATTGAAAAAGCCGAAGTATCTTATAAACCGTTTATACGCACGGTGTCAAGTTCCCACGTTATAAATTAAAAACGGAACTAAGACACGAAAATGCATTGAAAGTGGTGCTCAGGCTCGGTACGCTATCATTCTCGGCGATACTTTAAACTGTTCTACGCAAGCATTGTCTTTCGTCACGTGTATCTTTCATATTGTAGATATGTACATATGCATACGTATTATCATACGGACCGTATGAAAAGGTAGGCGACGCACAGTTACTTAATTAATAGTTAGCAGCGTTCAATACATATTACGATCTCGCGAGCCGCGCAACTATCACCTACCCTGCGAACATTATTTGCAATTAGTTACAATAAGATCATGGTTAGATCGAGGGAGAAAATTTTCAAACGCGCAAGACGGTACGATGTAAGAACTCGAACTTCGTGGCAATGTTTTCCTGTTTGCATTCCCCCTCAATTATCACTTATGCAACGATAATTATTTCGGGTGGGCTCAAGCTGAAGTATCATCGCGAAGCTGTATACGCGGCTTTCAATGCATAGCGGCGAATGTCTTTTCGTCAAGATCTCAGATACTAATAGACACGCGAAGCTAAAATTTTAGATCCGAGGTAACCAAAGCGGGAGTGTCCGGCATCGATATTGGTCAATCGTAATAAAAAAAGTAATCCCGCCGTCTGTAATGATTATCTTATCTCTAACCGACGAAAACGTCCGTCGTCCAAAATGACTGCCCGCGACCGACAAGACGGCTCGTCTTCCCTTCTAGAAAAGTAAATCCAATGCTCAAAAAATATTCGCGCCGCGTGCACGCAACCCGTTTAATACTCCTCGAAAGAGAGCTACAACTTTACACCTTGAAAACGCGAAATAAAAAATCAGCACCGCACACCAATCCACCTTATCACGATGGAACGTTTCCGAACGTTTTCGCTGCGGCAGACGAAATGAAAAAAGTGTAGAAAAAGGAAGGGGAAGAAAGGCATTCTCCTTTGAAGTGTCCACAAGGCAAACGTGCTATTACTTAACACGAATCGCTTCTAAGTCTTCTGCCGTGGAAACGGTGCCCCGTGCTCGCTACCTCGACCGCATAATCGAGTCTCGTTAATAATTGCCTCATTATTGCGCACCGTTGCGCCGCGTCGCTTCTACCCGAGATATTGGCAGCGTTCGCTATTAATAACACTTTGCCGCCCACGCATCGCCATTGTTGCGAGTGGGTACCCGCGCGTTACACGTGTGCAAGCCGCGATCGCGGCGCATACATTACGATGCAAAGCCGTGGATGCACGTTGCATCGGGCCAACAATGGCGCGAAAAGCCCGCGTTTCGCATAATCGAGACGATTCAATTCGGTCGATGAGGGGCCCTTCGATCGGGGCTGTGTTCATTGGTCGTGGGCCTTTTTATACCATTTCGTTTCTTTTCGTTTGCGACTCCCCTTCGGCAATCGAATCGATCGACGAGGAATGCGAGAAATCTCGAGGGACCCGCGAGTGGTTGAACGATGATATCGCCCGTGAGCGGTGTAACGGAGGAAATTGTACGGTGTGTCGAAGTTTCTTGTAACGGGAGGGGGCGCAACTGAACTGAACGTTATGAGACGATTAATCGTCGAATTGGACAAATGAAAAATAACGCATTGTTTAAAGTATTCGAACGGGATTCGTTTCGGAGGCGATGTGAACGTATCGGGGAAATATTTGCAGCTTTCCACGACGCGATCTTCGGGGTTCGCTCGTGTGCAAAACTCTCCTAGTTTCGCAGAAAAACGGCGAACAAAAGCCACTTAAACATCGCGTCGGGCAATCTTGTTCGCCGCACGCGAATATAAATACACGATACGACCATTAATTTTCTGAAATGGAGCAGCGCAGTTTGTATCTGGTTGCCGGCCGATCGTGGCCGGCTGTAAATCGCGGCTAAGTTCGCGATACGTATCGGTCTTGGCGATCTTTAAGTAAGAAAATCAGCGAACGAAGATTTGTATCGGGGAAAACCGTCCCGCGAAGTCATGACGCGTATATCGATTGCTAAAGGATCACGAGCCACGACAATGTACGATCTTCTGGTTTTTATGCGTTCACCGGCGCGATACAGGGGGGTTTTTTTTTTTTTGTTACAGGTGATCGTTGAAAAATGTATCGCCTTCTCGGCTCCGTGTCTCATTTTTTCCTCTCGATATAATCGATAAATCTAGAACGAAGGGAAACGCGAATATGATTGAACAATTACAACGTGTATTTGAAACGCGACAACAAAGTTTTTGTCCAACAAATCTTTCTTCGGGATAAAACAAAGCCTTGCTCGGGCCCTCGAATTAACAACCCGGAAGAATGTCGATCACCTACGTTCGCAATGAAAGGAAAAGAAAAAAATCCATGGACACAAGGGTACAGCGATCGATATCTATCGAACGAACGTGACTACTAAACGATCGTTCGATCTCGATGCGAAAAAAAGGGGAAAAAATGGTCGACGGGTGTTCCGGTATTTGTAAAATGACTGGCGCTGATAGTCGGCGGATTTTTTTTCTTCTCCTCGGCCCGGCTTGTAGAACGGGATTAGTCATGTGCTCCAGGTGAATTACGATATCAATCTTTTATAGCTCGCTTCTTTCCGCGATACGTTTATAGATATTTCGTAACGCAAGGTTACATATCTAATGATTGACTTGAATTTTGTCCTCGTTAATCGAATCTCCACGTTGTTGTCCGCGTAAGTCCGTGTTGAAAAAAAATTCATGGTGAAATTCGGCTAATGGCGAAATAAATTGACAGACGGTGAAGGAAGGGGACAAAAAAGGAACAAACAATTTAGCGCGTTGATTAACGTTCTTTTATAGTATAAGTGGCTGACGAAATACAGATAGAACGATTAAATAGATCTATCCTTGTGTCGTATGATTTTTACGCACGTATGTTACGCGCGTATGATTTTTCACCATTCCTTCTTAATTGCATTTCAATATCAACTGCGTTCAATATCATACACGAAATATCCTATCCTGCATCGAAAGAACACGGGTCGCAGGGTCTTTTCTGTTAAACAATTCGCCTGCTTGAATATTAATGCCGATTATCAAACGAACCAAACACGGTGACCAAATAAATGTCGGCTTCCGACAACTCGGCGTCGAGATCACCGGAACATTTACTGTTCCATCGATTCGCAACTGTCCCGTTTTTCATTTAATATCCGTATCAACCTCGCGCTCACATTAAAACGTACATTCTTGTTTTATGCTCCCATCAATCCATATCGGTCGAGTGGTCATAGATCAAACGATTTAATGTACTTACACGGACTGGCTCGTTAGTGCCATCGTAACGTCACGCGCGTCAATTTTCATGGCGTGGAAAAAAAGGAGCGCAGGCCTGAATCGCGATCGCAGGTGAGACCAGTCGCTCCTTCTGACTCACCCCGTACATCGGGCACGCGTTTCTTTTTTATTATGCACTCTTCCCTCGTTCACGGTTGCGTCGACGTGCTTTTCTCACTTCTTCGCCCCTTTTTTTTTTTTCTGCTCTCTTTCGTTTACCCTCCTCACGCGTATTCGTTCCGTCTTGCTCCATCTGACTCGTACCTTCGATCCGGGGAACAGAGACAGAGTTAGGAAGTCGGTCTCGTCATGCGGGACCGCGATTTGGAAAACCCGGAGTGGCCGACCTTGAAGGTGCTAGGCCGTTCTCCAGGTGAGAGAAGGACAATCGTTTCTGACGTCCTTTCTTTTCTCCTTCTTTATCACTGCTTCTCTCCCCTCCCCCATATACCTCTCTCTCTCTCTCTCTCTCTGTTTCTGATGCATCGTTCTATAGTATTTCGTTTTGGCGTTTCTTGTCTTTCGTTGTGCATTTTGCACAGGTATTTTTTACTTTGTGACTTTGCTCTATCTTTGTTTTGTAATAGTGTGTTGTGCGCTCTCTTTTCTTGCTTGTTTCGTGGATGTTTTAATGGATCTTCCGTTTCATTTTGTACATGTATATCGTGGTTTGTTGTTTTCCGATTTTTCGTTTTGCTGTGTTTTCGTGGTGCTTTTTTCTTTCAAGTTTAGCTTAATTGTTTAAATAATTTTCCAAACGGGACCAATGAAACGAGAAGGACCGTACAAACAAATGGACACTCCTGTCGCGATTGTCTAACGAGAATTTCCACGCCGCAACTAAATCGACATCGCGCTGAAATTTCTGCGCACGCAAATTGCGCCGCGCGTGAATTTTCACACGACACAGAACTCATTACCGTTCGCATCGTGGACGTTTCAATTTCCGATCGCGAACAGGCACGGCCGTCTAAAATAATTCCGAAGCCAGTTAACCAGCCGGCAGAACTTGTATAAAAGATTAGACAGCGTTTCTTTTCCTTTATTCAAGGAGGCATCGTGCCGGCGCCTTTCTCTTTGCGCAACCGTTCCATTTCCAGACAACAAAAGCCAGTCGATGCTTCACGTATCGCCGAGAAAAAGGTTTAATAGGATTTGCCAGGCAGGTAAATGTCGAACTACATACTTGAATAATTTATTTCGACCCGTGAACCGTGTCTCGCCCGGCTTGATTGAAAAACTTCACGTTCGACCTAGCCAACGGGCGAATCGATCAGAATAATTAACAGCTTTTCCGCGAGCGGGCGAAATCGTTTCGCCCGTGATAAACAGTTAATTGCTGGAGGTGCTCGCGCGACGTAAGAGCGTCGACAGCCTCGTAAATATCGTCCGGCGATAAGTAATCGGTTAATAAGTCAGATTTTTCACGCCCCGGCTATCCGCGAGCCACCGTTATTTCGTTATTTCGCACGATTTTATCGTTTTCTTAATAGCGACCGATCGACGCGATGCACATAATTATTCGTAGCTCGGCTCGACACCAACCCGTTGCATACGATTTGTCCCGGGACTGAAATGCGTCTATATTATACAATTCGCGTTCACTTCTAATCGGCTGTCGCCGATCGAAATATTTATACGACACTTTTAGAACTTTCTCCCCGAGCCGTGCTCCATTCGGTTCGAACAGTCGGCGCTTCCCTACTTTCCAACTTAATTGCCGGTTCGGGCGCGAATGCAACGGCGAATTGAGAAGATTTAGAAGTGCAAAAGGGCCGGGGCGTCGAGTAGTGTCGCACGGCGAATTCTTGTCGAAAGGAATTCGCACGAACATGTTCGTTGAATTCGATCCGCCTGGAAATGCTACGACAGCGTAATTGAACGTTCCCGGGTAATCGTCCTTCGGCCATTGTCGTCACGAAGATTCAGGATAAGAGTCACAAAAGGCGGATTATAAATTCAAGAACATTGTACGACACGAGAAACGCAGTAAAGTAGAGGCTGTAATATAAAGTTTCGTGGTTTCTCGATTCTCGATCCGTCGAGATTCAATGGCTCGTCATAAATTTCTGGAATATAAAGTAGATGCTATCCTGCATTCCACTATTTTTCAAGGACGAGGTGGATTTTTTTTATTATCGAACAATGAAAGGATGAAAATGAAGGAACTTTTTTATTTACCACATTATTAAATACTGTGTACAGAATTCTCCGTAATACTAAATTACGAACGGACATTACTGGAAAGGAACAATAATAAGTCTCGATAGTTAATAATAATTGATTGCATGGAATTTCTTTTTTTTTTCACATTTTAATCGTTACGAAAATCTGTCAACCTCCCTTTATGCTGCACTAGACAATTTCATCAACAAATTATTCTCCGCGAAAGGAAATAATAAAAATACCCTTCCTTTTTTTATAATGCTAATATTATTGAATTGGATTAATTCACTACATTTCCTATATAGTTGCACAATATTTGCCCCATTTACGAGAGTAAATGGTATCGTTATTTTATGTTCCCCCATTATTATTGAACCGGGAATAAATTGATGGAGGCGCAATCACCTGGATATACATATTTCACTTGAGAACCCCATTTTACGCGATGTGTTGATCGTGCCGACTCGTTTCGCGCCAGTTTTCAGAGCGGCACGATAAATCGCAGGATCGAGCAATTGCGCGTGTATACCGCAAGAAAATACACGTTGCTCAATCCCTTGATAGTTTTCGCGGGGTTCAACCGCAAGAAATTGCGCCCTGTTTATTCTGATCTTCGCTGGAGAGCCGGGGTCAAGAAATTCACTTTGCATTATTAGGTATTCTGCTTCCTCGATAACTTATTTCACGAAAGAGAAAAGAAAAAAGAAAATCGAAGCACAGATCTATCGATAGTGAAATAAGCGTTTTTCTATTTTTGCAGAAATTGAAAATCATATCAGAAATATCTTTCGGGTTTCGAACCAACTTGGCGATAGAAATAAATTTGTTGGCTGAATATTTAAATCTGTCTTGCATATTCTCCACAAATTATTCTTTTCCGTTTGAATCTCTAAATACTTCCGTGCATAATCAAATCAGTCAGCTCCGTGCGATAAACGCGAACATACCTACTTATTATACAATTGAATAATCTTCTTCAAATCACCGATTGTGCCTAAAATTCTCACAAACCCCTATCGGGGCACACATTCGAGACAATGCACCCGTGCCGAATCAGGCCACTCGTGTAAGCGAAAATCCGTTACTCGATTGTCAACGAAACTTCAATAATTCGGAATCGCGGTTAACGAGTCATTCAATTACTCATTTTTACGTCGCGTCGAATCGCCGGGGAATCCGACAAATGAATTATAGCCGACTTGTTGCTCGGGGCCAGCCTCATTTAGCCGCGGTTCATAAACGGATTCAATTAAAGGAACGCGGCGGCTCTGTTAGCTGTACGAAATTCATTGCCGCACGGTTTTCTCTCCTTTTTTTTTTTATTTTCGAACCGCAATCGTTTACTTGTATCGCACTCGGCGGGGTTCGACGTCGAAACGTACGACGATGAAGCGAACAATTTCCGGGGAACAATCGTTTGTCAAAATGTGTTCGACGCTCTCCGCGACTGGAAGGTGTAGCCAATTAAGAACGGTATCGCGTACTAATAACGTATGAGCGGGGCGAAATTTTTCTTCACCTCTTCGTGCTTCGACGGCTTCGAATGTAGGCAAGCAGATTTGGGTGGGTGCACACGGGCACGTATGTGTGCAGGGGGCTAAATAAGTGGCGTGAGCACGCCGGGTACTTAATAAGCCGCATGAATTACGCGATTTTATGCTGCGCTGCGCGTTAAAAATGTCTGATATGCGGAATACGTATAAAGTAAGTGCGGAGAATATTACATGTAATGTAATATCGTCAAGTGTGGCGGACGTTTGTTTTCGCCAGGGGTATTGAAAATAACGCGGTTAGAAATGTAATATTGTCACGAGGGTACGAATTGAATGTTAAATGTATAATTGAAGTTGAAATACGTTTGGAGACATTTTTGTTGTTTTTTGGTAGAAAAATTTAGCCGTTTGTGCGGACAGATTTTGAGATTAATTGTGATAGAATAGTTGCGATCCATAATGATTAAGGGGAGGTATTTTTATATATTTTTAAATATTGTGCTGTCGTTTCGTTACGTATGAGCGCACGATTATTTTCGTTGCGATTTATATCGAAGACAATTGAACAAACGCAATGCTAACAAAAGTATCTGGTAAATGAATGCAATTTATACATTTACGAAATATTTGCAGTAAAGAAGATAAGCTTTTACATATTTCTTATATATTAAATTTAACGAAACGATATTTATTATTTCCATTTAAGCTATGACTTGGAAAATCGTTGAATAATTTGTGGAAATATCTATATATCTCTCTGTATAAAATACGAAATATATATTAACTCACCGCACAAAAAAAGAGCAATGATCGCAACCCACCGTTGCATGTTTCAAATTATTCTTCACAGTTTTAGACCAAGATTGCCTTGCGCACGTAAAACTCAATACACCGATAACTGTACCATTAAAACGAAGGATTTGTTCCCTTCTTTATCGTAATTGTTATTATTATGCCGCGACGACTACTCGTCACTACATCAAGCTTAAGGTAATCAGGTAAATTTTAGCCGCGAGCATTCACGTACCCGGGGTGGAATTATAATAAAATTAACGACGGCCGGCGAATAATTTATATTAATACCTGAAGATGGTTATGCCGCACGCTTTTTGTACATATAATTTCGTTCTGTTCGCTCCCACGATACACCATAATTCAACGGACTTATTAACATCCGTACGATATTCGATTAAAACCACGGTAAGCTGCGTGTTTCCATGTTGAGAAAGCCGTTCGTATCGTGTTTTTCCCTCGAATTACGAGGGGCTTCATAAAGTACAGAATGAGATCATTTTTTAAGAGCTTTTCTGAAGAAAAAGGAGATACAAATTGACACACGTATTTCTCGTATTTTAAACAGTTTTTATTTTCATATTGATATTAGTGAAAACCAAGTGCGATATAAGAATCTGTCTCAAGTAAAATATTGATGTAGCGTATAATTTATTATTCGACAATCTATTGCCTAACGACACTTCGGGTATTATCGATGGCGAACATATCGATGCGTACGAAAACGTCGATACGCGTTGCCACGTAGTATTAATAACGATTCAAGTTATTAAATTGTTACGATTAATTGAGGATACAGAGAGCAACGGTACGGCGAACGAAACAAACAGGTACGTGTGTACAAGCTGGACAGATCCCGAATATTCTCGAATCGTTGTTGTTCAATGAATACGTAACTTTTTCGATGCGAAACGACGATCGGTATTCGCGATGCATGCGGACGATCCGCTTGCTCGCTGAGCGAACATACGTAATTAGGTTGTACGTTTCAGCTGACGTCGGGTCATGCAGGGTTCAGTTGATTGACAGAAACTTCCGAATCGAATTTTCGTTTTCGTATGCATACGTATTCGAGAATTTCGATCGATTTGATGGGGATAAAGAGGAGGGATGACAATTACTTTTTTAGACATTTTGGATTTAAGATAATATTGTATCGTGGCGAAGAATTTTCCTTTTTTTGTTCTTGGATCTTAGAATTAATGTAATTTCGGTGGAAGTTTCGATAAATTGAGGGAAAATGCGTGACAACGAGATTGCTTCAGTAAATTATTGTTATTTTTATTGCTACTTATTTTTCGGGAACGTTGAGAGCTACAATATATCAAATGTTTGATTAAGTTGATTATAGAAATTGGAGAAATTATAGAGCTTTAATAGTATCTAAAATGTTAATTCTATTTAATTGCAGGATTTAAATGTAGAAAAACCTTGTTCGGAAATATTCGCTCGAGATGCAAAAAAAATTCTGGCCAAAAAACCGAGAGTTCCTTATTGTCTACTTGCTTTGAGCTTGAACACAACTTATACTTCTGCTTCGCTTTATACTAGACACAAACACAAGATCCATGCAAATGAACGCTTATAAATGCACATATATTTAAAATACCTCATTCGAATATCCGCCTTGAAAATTTCGCCTATGATTAAAATTCACAAATGTTGCCATTCCACCAATACAATCGAATATTTTTACAGCGACCGATACCAATTATAAAACTGGTCGCTGTTATTACACAAAACAAACAAAATACACTAATAATCCCTCAATTATCCACAAACACACAGACATAACTTTGATTTCTCGCGAGGCTCGTACCATGAGTACCGTTTAATATCATGGTAATAAAGAAACTTGAAGTATACACTTATGCATACTGGGTAGGTACTGCTTTACATATTTTCAATCGAGGAACGCGTTTCTGCGAACGGTGAACAAAAAATCCTAAAACCCTTCGCGATAAATAAAACGAATTTTTCCCTCGACGAATACCTTTTCCCTTATCAAACCAAATGAAACCTCCCCCAAAAAACATCCACTTTCAGAGTCCCCGAAAATTTCCTCCCGATAATAACCGCACGATCATTTCTGCGTTCAACGCAAACGTTACGATCGCAAAGAAAAATCGCACGATTTCGCTGGTTCGCGAGTACAATTGCAGTTTCGCCGTTCGAGGCAGATCGATCTGGCGCTTTTCGGTGGAATTCAAAGTTTTCCTCGTGCGGAGGGTGGAAAGGGGGTTTGGTGGGCCGCGCATTCCACGGATGCACGTGGCACGTACGTATATACACCTACCAGCAGTCGCGTTTTATATCTGCCTGGTAACGTTCGCGGCATATTTTATACTCGCTGACTTATGTTTAATTCAGCGGAACACCGTGGCTCCGTAGCTCGCATACGGACAGAGAGAGGATCGGCGAATGCGGGAAGATTGAGCGTAGATTGGCCGGGTCGAGGGAGCAAACGTCGTGAAAAAAGAACGGTCGGGAACGGCTTAAAAATTGAAAACGCGGCAATAATTTATTTTCGCTAACATCCGAGCGCGCCTTCCATGTCGACCTGTTCCACGCCTCGAGCATTTCGATGCGCGATCGCCTTTACTGTTTTGCCTTTCATCCACCACCACCAACCACCGCAAACCAAACGCCCTCACACCCCTCGCGGTGCCCCCTTTCTGTTTCTCCTATTTGCGTTTGAAAACAGTCCGCGGGGAAGCCCGTCGAAATTTTTCTTTCCTTCTCATCGAAGGAATGCATTCTTCATCATTTCTTGGGGAATTCAATGCCCGCGATTACGACATTCAATTCGATCGACCGTTTGGTAATTATAATATTCTGCTCAAGTAACCGCGTGTCGAAACAGCCTCGGGTACAACGCCACAATTACGGGCAATATGTAAAGCTCAATTCCTAAGACAAACTCGGACGCAAAAATCATCAGAATAAATAATGCACGGGTATATATTATTCCGCAGCGCTGCTCTACTCGTCAACATAAATTTCACTCTCGGACATTCCTCTTCGATACACCGCAAATGAATAAATAACGACCGCTCGAGAAGTCCATCCCCGCCGACATTAGCATACATACACATCAATTCGTGTTTCCAGCGATATTTCAAACCGTCCGCCCTTTTACCGCGCCGTTTCCTTCGAAATGATCGAACCGCTCCCTCGATTTTATCCACCGTCCGGGCAACGTATCGATACGCGCGTACGATCCACAGCCAGGATTCGCGATCCCTGGTTCATGACGTTTTCCTGTCGCGCATCTACAACCTCGCTCGCCATATTTGCCCTCGACCGACGCGTTCGATGCTCGATGAAGGGGGGGCAACGCAGCCACGGGGGGAAAAATCGATCCACGGGCCACGGGAAAAGAATCTGCGCGATTACGCTCTCGGAAACGTCTGGCCGCGGCAGAAAATTGCAGAACGTGTGCAGAACGGTGGTCGCGTAGGTGTCCGGTCGCAGTTTTCTCCTGTTCGTCCCACGACCGTTTCGCCGACTGTCGTCACACCCGCGCTCCGCGAAACACCGGTGGGCGGACTATGCTATTTACTGTATCGTCCTGTGCGTGCCGCTTCGTGTGTAACGCGCGACGCACACACGGCCTCCTGGACAAGCTGCGCCGCGGCGCGTACTCACGGACGGATGATAGAGGAACGTTGCCTCGAGTGGCCCGGATGATGAATCGTCGACGACGACGAACGACGGCGGTTTTATGCGACCCGCGACTGTCGTGTCGTTCGGTTTCGTGGTTCACGTTAAATGCCCCGGGACGCCGCGGTTGAAGAATGGATTCCGCGGATGTTTCGATCGGAAATGGCTTTCGACGGGGTTTCGGGGAAATTCTTCATAATTCTCTTAACCGGTTCGAGGTTAAAGATACGAGATGGACAGTCGGGCGTGAGTCGAGCACGTTTGACTGATTGATAGGTGTATGCAGTTTTTTGGTAACGAAAGGGTCGTGGGAATTTTCATTCGGAAGGATCAAGTCTCAATAACGTAACAGGTAATCACCATATTAGCAGTTGGGCGTGACTAAGATTAAACTGAATTCATCTTCTTCCCCGGGACAGCTTCGCATAACTGTACAAATTATCTTATTTAACTTCCGCTCGAACGAACAAACACAAAACAGTTCCAGTTTATCTCCTATCTATAATTATAAACCGCTTCGGGAGCTCCCGATTTACATACACGTAACAATTTCGTCTAACCATCGATGCATATAATTAACCGCGACACCTCTTAAAAATCCCTTACATTTACAGTTTCGAACTTCTCTCTACAGAACGATTCGTAAATAAATGTCGTATCGACGCTTCGGAGAGTTAAACCTACGTGTCAATTATAAAATAAGAATAAGTAAAAAGCGTCAGCTAAACGTACACGTTCGATTCTACCCTATACATTGCCATTCCCGTACAGATTCACCCCACCCGAAGTATCGGTCCGCCACTTCCAATCGCCCAATATAAAACTGGTCGAAGTGTTCCCCGGGTCGGCGCATAAAATTCCAAACTCATCCAAGAGAAATATAAAGCAAACCGTCATCGATAACAATGAAGTCGACCCGTGGGGCTTTCTACGATTCCACGGGCCATCCTCGCCCCCCCTTTCGATATTCCTTTCCCCGCCGTACGTCGTGCTCGTTACCGGCGAGCAAAATTACCCGCAGCATATCGAACACGTTCCAACGGGACGTCCCAGGCGTCGTATTTTCCGTCGTAAAATCGCGGCGGGCGCTGTCGCAAGGAACGCTCTCGTTTCGAACGGCGACAATACTTAAAGAGGGGAACAAGGGGCCCGATCTACGATTGCATCGACGCTGCGGAGGCGAATGTCCCCCGCGATTGGACTATCGTTCCACCGAGAACGATGCAATCGAGGGCACCGATCGATGTTTCCTGCGAGTCCGCTAAAGACATAACGTTCCCGTGTTTACGATACCTGGGCGAGACGATAATTCGCTCTGCAAGGGCGTGCGTGGCCCCGCGAGCGTACCGCCTCGCCGTTCGCGAGAACGCTCTATACTTTATACTCCGTGCGCTGCCGCGATTTTTCTCGCCGATATCGCGTTTTTGTTCGTTCATTTGTTTCTCTCGTTCTTTTCGGTTGCGGGACCGAGAGTGTTAACCGCGCGGTCGGAAAATTTCACGGCTCGTTTCGGGTTTCGATTTTCGCGCGAGCCTTGCTTGGCGAGGTCGTGAGCGACTTGATCTTTCCGTTGCCGCGTTTGAAAGGTCAGGCGAGATTCCGATGGAGAATCGCGAAGATATTATTTGTAGGAAGTGTATCTTGCGCGCGGGAGATATCGATGGTTCGTTCTCGTGTTCGTAAGCGTTGAATTTTTCATTACGGTGTTCGGTCTGTCGACGGGGCAATGGTGTTTGGGGAGGTAATGATAGCGAGAGCGACATTGCGTTAATATTATTGTGACTTTCGCGAGGATTTATATTTTTCGAACGTTTCACTGGTATTGGCATAATTGGGACGCCACGTTGAATAATTTTACTTGATTTTTGTCTTTTGGAATGCATCGGAGAATGATGCAACAGTGCGCTAAATGATTAAGTCGTTTACTATCGCTGCTCGATTTACGGTTTCTAATGCTATATGTAATAATAGATCTGTATTCCACATGTTCCCCATGAATTGTGAAAGTAGAAGCAGGCCACGGACGAATAATTGTTCTAAAGAAATTATGAACCGCAGTACTCCGACGGGACCGAAATTAAAACTCTGCAGCGAAAGAAACAAAAATTGCAGAACGAACCTAATAAAGTGTAATCGTAAATGCGGCCGAATAAGGACACTTTCAAGAACATCTATGAAACACGATATTTCGGGCACACGCTCGAAACAATATTAATTGTTCCCGTTCTCCGCATTTCATGTAGGTATGTAGGTTGGCAACAAGGTGGCAGAGAAAGGCGAGGAGGATAAATTGATACGGCAAACGCGATAAGGGTGTGTAGAAACAATAAAGGTTAGAGGAGGTGTTTCTGAAATATGATAGGCTAATAACACCTTTCGATTTGATATTCGCGGTTTCTAACGCTTGTACAAAGTACGAGTTAAACGGGAGAGATAGGGATAGAGAGAGGGGGGTACTTGAAAAGGTCAATATGAAATTTCTGTTGAAATAACGAAAGGGGTATACGTAAGAAAATTCCAAGCAACCCGATACACTCCGTGCGCGTTAAAAATAAATTAAACGTCACACCGTTCCAAACATAGCTATCGTTTCGCGGCACGCATAAATCGTAAAGCGTCGTACACGTACAGGTGGTCAGAGGAATCCCGGTGAAACGTTGTAACTGCGTTAACCGGTACGATTCGCCCCACCTCGAAACTAGAAAATTACTTGGAAACGTTTCCGCGAAGCTCCGACTAACGAAACGAGCGAAGACGCGTAACAAAATCGAACGATACAGTAATACGTAACGATCGGCAACGAAATGATTAAACATCGCTAGGTGTACGTTTCTCCCTCGCCGCGGAGCTTAATTAATCGAGCGTCGACGCAACGAAACCGTGGCATGCGCGAAACAAACGGAATGGTAAACGCGAGAGAATTCATGCCTAGGAAAGAGAAAGGGTTCCATGCAGGCGTTCCTGGAACGTGGTATGGATGGCATCCTCGCAGGATAATACTGTATAGTCGCGTACGCGGACGAGTACACGACGCGACGATTGTGCTCGCGTAGCCCGGCATTATAATGGATTCAAGCTAAGGGTTTGTATTGAGATATCAGTATGTGGCCGGGGCACCGGTAATGGCCTCCCGTTCTAAGAACCCGCCTCCTGTGTATCCAGAGCAGATAGGATATGCACGGTACTCTCTCTTTCTGCATGCGCAATGCAGGGTATAACTATCTATATATGTTACCGTGTAGCTGTAATCAGATCTCACCCCCTCTACTCCGTTCGAGACGATGCACGCGGGACCTCAATGTCGCGGCTGAAAACTATTATAATTGAATTGTTCGATAACCAAGCGGAGTTTCGATTAATATTATTCGGCCGGCTGTAGCCGCGGGAGGCGCAACACTCGTCGTTTCGCGTTAAAATTCGCGCAGTTCGGTTCCGGACGGTGTACAGATTTGGTTGCATGGATTTTTTGACGTCACTGCGTTTCGCGGTGCGGCTACGTTGATGTTTCGCTTAATTACCAAACGATTAATTGCGTGGAGGAAATTCGCATGAATACGGTACGCGACCCGTTGAAACGAGGAACGCGCAAAAACTTCGCACGAGGGAAGTTCGGGCGAGAAGTTTAGCAGCCGGCCAAGGTGGTTACAGGAATAGATCGGACGGGGTATCGAACGGGATCGGAGTGGATCGAAATCGAGGATCCTTATTGAGATATCAGTGGGTGACGCCAAGTAATGGCCCGTCTCGATTCTCAGAAGTCGTTCGTGCAGTAGTGCAACCCTTCTCGCTTCTGATAGGCCGCGTCGCTCTCTATCCCGGCGTCATAACTTACGAACTTGCATTCGTGAAGGAAAAGGTGAGAGAGGAAGAACGTGGCGTCGTAAATTCTTGCCCGCGACTCCGTGTACGCGAACGTGTAGAATTAAAAGCCGATACTATAACTCCTCGATGAATTTTTTTTTTTTCTCACCCCTTTCCCTTCGTCCCGCTAACGGCTCTGACGTTTACGCGTCGACCCGGCGTTCGACTCAACTTTGATAAATACGAGACGAAGCCGGCGGCCGGCCGTCGGCCACAGGTGCGAACTCCTTCAGGATGCATTAAATCTTGGCCGGCGGAAGGCGTCGGGGAGACACAACGATGGACTGGCGGCGCGGCCGGACGAAAGGAAATGAATTTCAGACGGAATTTATCGAGACCGCGGGGAACGATCGTCTTTAAGGCAACGTTGCGGATGCGTTGGTATCAATGGATGTTACTAGGTGCTGCTTTTGGTTAGGCTGGCAGCGCGAAGATTGAGATACGAAGTCGGTGGAATTACGGTGAAAGTGAATCGATTTTCTGTTCACTCGTTTTTCCTCTGCAGTCATTTTCTTCACTTTTTTTTAAACGATGGGTTTACCCTGTGGATACGTTACCAAGTATCATTATTATTAACGCAGAACAGGTAACGCTAAATATTCGTGCCAGATCGATGACACAGCGATGTTTTTAATTAAAAAATTCAAACGATACAGAAGCTAATTTATATAATATTACAGAATGATGTAACTTTAAAACGCAAACCGTGAATGAAATGTCGCAAGATCATTTCGCGGTTGCGTTACCCTGAATATGGTAAAAAGAAGGGTAGAAGAAACTTGTAAGGGAAACTCTGCGGAAACTGTACGAAACCGTACAAAAGAATTATAATTCGAATACCGATCGCAAACAACTAATAAACGGATCCACGTATTGTAAAATTATTGCCGGTCTGTTCGGTACAGTATTATCCCTGCTTACCAGGCGACGGAAGGCAAAGGTGGAGGAGACAGGCGCATACGAATTTTGTAATGTCATTAAAAACAGAGGTCGCGGCGAAAGGTGTAGCGTCGGGGAAAAAGGGTAAAAAAAGAAGCGGAAAACAGTCACGAGCGGACGAGCCTCGGGTATCGTAAATCACTATCGACCTATTCTATTCAAATGAAACTCGTGTTCTCCCTCTGTGCAACGTATTTTGCCTCCCCCTTCGGTTATTTCTTTCTCTGTTCGTACAATGTATCCGGTGATTTTGCTTTACTTGGAATTCCACCGTTAACGAAAGTATTAGGGACTTATCTGGTGTTCCCGGCCGGCCGATTAAATATCCGATTAAATTGAAGCCGTTTGTATTCATTAAGAGGGAGAGGACCGAACTACGCTGGACCGCTGCTAATGAAATCGCATTACCCTTTTGCTGGCCCGTGCGAACAAAAGCGGCCTATGAAGAGCCTCGTACCCTCGGCGCATTTTAAACGCGTCACACGCAATTCATTAATGTCTCCCTCCGCGTTTCTTTGTACTCCAGCGAAACGGAATAATCGTCACGCGGCGCCGAAAATTGAGAAACGAGATCGAGGTATCTAGCGGACGATAAATAGTCGTCTCCAGGACTGGGCGAAAGACCTCTCTGGTTAATCCCAAAAAGCGTGCACGACTTTTGATTGTTTTCGAAGCGAGTTAACGCGTTCCGCGCGTACTCCAATTGCCGTCACCGCCGGATCATTCGAGCGTGAGTCCAAAAAAAAAAAAAAAGGAACGAAATGTACGCGGAAAAAGCTTTGAAAACCCGTCCATTAAACGTGCGTAAAGGCCGGCCCGTATGTAGGCGACTCGCGGACAAGAGTATCAAGCGGCTAACGGTAAAGCCACGTACCGAAGAAACTCGGTTGCTGCACGACTGCCTACGTACCAGAGACACGTATGTACGTGACTGCAAGACCCGTTGCGCGCGTATGTGCGCGTGTACGTACACGGGCGAGAACTTGCCCGTAGAAGAAAACTCAGGCAAATGAAAAAGCTAATTAGCGCGAACGTTGAATCTTCGCAGGCGATGCGCTATCGCGGGTTTGCGTTATTTTATGCTGTTCATAAAATGGTGCGCCTTCGTAACTGTACGTGCGTGCACGATTGATATTTATTTGCGCGGTTGCCTCGCGAGATGTGTACTCGGAATCTAAGGGCTTGCTGAATTTCGCGTTTAAACAAAGACGGTTCTGAAATTCACGAAATTTCTTTCCGACCGGTGTGCAGAGAAATGGTGTAACCACTTTGCTCTGTTTCAACGAGCATTGAGATTGTTCGTGATGGACAGCAGGCGATGCTGCGTAACAGGCTGTTCTTGGGTTGAACTTTGCGATTAAAATGGCTAGTGCAACGAAGTATTTTTTTTATCATTGATGCGATCATTTTTCTTGGTAACATCGGATTGAAAAATTACGAGGGTGACTTCACGTCTATCTTTTGGGAAGCTTTTGTTTTATAAATTAATTATATTATTGCTGACAGTATAAAGTGGTTTCAAGTTTGTTCATGTTTTCTACGATTGCCAATTCTCCATCGATGCAAAGTGATGGGTATTAGGTCAATTGTTGGTCCATCGAAGTTCTTATATTCTCGGGTCAATTTATGCGTTTACGTACAGTGGACTCCAAATGTGTTCGGATAATCAATATTAATAGCGAGCTAATTAGCACCGGTTGCGTGATTAAAAAGCATTTAACGTTTGCAGTTTCGTGTTTAACTGGAAAACGCGTGCTGTTCGCGGGTATAAAAGTAGAACGAGGGGAAAGCCAATTACTGCAAGAGTTTCGTTCGCACAAGCGTGAACATCCTGATTGGGTTAGCGCACTGTCGCTAAAAATTAACAAACGATTTCGTCTGTGGATCCAGATTCGACAATCGACAGAATGGAATCAACAAAGTCCAAACCAAATGGGCCTGGAAATATTTTAAATAATATCGCCGACATAAATGTTAATAATTCTCATGCAAATAATTCTCTCGAAACATTCAGCGAAATTCGAATAACAAATGGGATGTTTAAGTGGCCTTTCTTTCATTGCAAGAGATGCGATTTTACTCAATAATCCATGACTCAGCTGTATTTTCAACACAGTGTGAACAAGTCAGGAACTGTTATAGTAGACAGCATAGTATACCTAAACCAGAGTGAAACAATAACAGATCGTCGTTAAGAAAATATTGCTGGTGCGCAAAGCACACTTTAAATTGTATAAATGCGTTCAGCGATGTGCCATTATTATTATTATTATTATTACTATTACCACATGCATCGTTGGATATAAGTGGCGAATACAAACACGAATGATAATATCCGTAATACGAAGGCTTACAAGGTTTGTGTAACAACAGAAAAGTTTACGCAATATTAAGCGGCTATCGTAATCCTTTGTACTTGGTAATTACCTTGACTAAATGCCTGTGAAACTTGTCGCGTTTATCGCAGGGGGAAAAAACGCGATCTCTAGCGGAGACTTTCATAATAACAGTTCGCAATTATCGTAAATAAAAATTAAACGTTGCTATAAAGATAAACGAATCTTTTTTATCGACTTTTATTATTCGGCTTTCCATCGAGCTATACTTGAAAATAGGATTCGCCGTGAATGTCCGCGCATTCGCGTTTCACGCGTTTAGGCGTGGGGAACGAGGGACTAATTATAATTGTCAAAGGCTAGTACTGCGTAAGAGGGAATGGGATTTTAACTGTGCGCGCAAAATGTTGCCGAGGAAACATCTTGAGATCGTCATGAAACTACGATCCTCGCAAATTCTTATGAGATTTTATCGCACGAACGGACAACTAAATGACTGCAAACTGTTTTTATTCGTCGTTCTGTTCTTTCGTTTGTAATTTTTCGTCGTATAATTGGCTTAAGACGTTAATCTTTTTCTACGATAATTTTTCGTACCACCGAATCGTGGTCATTCTTGATGTGCTTCCGAATTAATGTCTTTCCTCCCTGAATTACTCATTACATAAATAATTGGACAGTTTTATGCATCCGTTTGCTTAATTACTTCGCTGAACCGGCCAGAAATTATTTTTCGCGGCTTTCTAACGAGCACTGTTTGGTTGCAAAATTCGAGGACGAAGTCTAATGAAAATTGTACCAGCGTTAAAAGTCTCAGTAAATTTAGCGTTAATAAAAGAAAGGATATATGCCATTGACGGGTTGCTAGAAGCATGTGTATTTCTGAATGGCGAAAAATACCGTCGTGGTAGAATTTACTGAACGGAAACTTTCTTTCATGGAAACGGTACTCGCGCGAGGAAAACCGTTTTAATGAAAGCAGCTCGGCGTAATAAAATAGTAGAACCACGACAGACCGCGGTAACTACGAAAACAGCGTAACAGTACAGTCCTCGCAGCAACAATAATACAACGAAGAAACAACTTGAGCTAATCGATCTGATCGATCTAATCGTCCAAATCATCCACCCGATCCGACAGTCCGATTAAAAACAACACACAAAATACAACACCGCGATGAACATCCTTCGATCCTTTCAAACATTTCCAAATCGTACTTTCCCCCGCATCGGAAAAAGCGTGGACACTTTTTCACAATTTAGAAAGTCCTGCATTCTTCCGTGCGACGACCGTCGTTCGTCTATCGGCCGAGGGGAGCAAGAAAGAAAGAAACAAGAGAGAAAAATACCTTGTCCTATCCCCCGAAGCACGCTAATTTCAAAGCAAACGTCGCCACGCCGATCGCCAACCTGTGTTCAACTAATAATACCACCCATTAGTATTCCGTTCGAGTGTCGTTCGAAACCTTCGTCTCCGCGAGCACGAACGAGAATGCGAGAGGAAAATGAAAAGAGACGAGGACGAGAAACAAAGGGGGGCAGGATGAAAGGTGAGGAATGTTCATTTTCAGGCGTGCGCGGCAGAAGCATGAATGGACGAACGGTCCCGCGACGATTCTTAATTGCGCGGAACACCGACGGCGGTCGTGCAAGTAGTTACGGTTAACGTTGGGGCAGACTTTGGAGGCGCGGATAATTGGAATGCACCAACTGTGCCAACACGGCGCGACTCGGTGTTGCTTATTGTTTGTCGCCGACGTGCGAATTTCTGCCCCGTCTTCTATCCACGTCATCCGGATGTGCGCGAAACGGTCGTTGGTATCGCGGAATCTGGTCGCACTTGGACGTCTTACGTTCGAGCGTCACAGAACATTAACCGTAAGTATTACTCACCGATCTGCCAGTGCACGCGTGTGCGCCGCCGGTTATTTACCTGTGTATGCTTTCTAAAGATGATACGGACCGCGAGATGTCTGTTGCACGCGCGTTGCACGATGAAAACCATTCGCCGGATCGATTAATTGATTTCCAACGTTATTAATGGGCCCCGCTCTAATGCCTGTAAATTTTGTACGGGGTCCGCTCATTAACCTCGTTCGCGTGCTGTGCCTTATATCGGTTTCGTGTATGGTGTGCGAATGCTCGTCCCGCGGTAATTGACGATGGTTGGTTGCGAGTGATTTGTCGGTCGCCGGTGGAATTTTACTTCACCGTATTTTTCCGTTGGATTAATTGTCGGTTCAAGGGAAACGTGGAAATGTATTTTTAATGCTACGGGTTGTGTGGAAGATGAATGAATGGCAATGGTGTTTCTTCTCTTTCTCGAAACATTACCGAGAAGCTATTTTTGAAACATTTTTTTTTGTACACGTTCGATCTCTCGTGGGATATTCCACAGTTGCCAGTTAAACGGAACACCCTGTAGAGGGGTATGCTATAGGGGAGTATTACATAGTGTATAAAGTATGTAGCAAACGATACACTTAAGATAGCAAGTAAGGAGTGACTTCTTGTAATTATTTAGAAAGTAATATCAAATCGTTCCGAGAACAGAAATTATCCTGTTACATATGAAGTATAGTTTCTCCATCGAGAAATTTATCACTGGAGACACGTGCGTAAAATTATAGACATACCGATCAAACGATTCTCTATTATAGAAACCAGTATGGAAATTAAAATACATTTTGTTTGTAGAAAAACAATTTCGATGAATTTCTCAATATAGAAAAGATCGATATAAATTGAAGGCAACAGTGTTGCGTATAATTTCAAGCAATCGTTATTTCTTCATGATTATTAAACTAAAAAAACAAAATTAAATCAGAATAGAAAAATTTCTGACAAAATCGAGGCCGAACTTAGAGAACTTTTCCATCACCGAATGTACGAAAATTAACAAAATACAAATTTCCACGGCGACGAAACGTATCTGAGATTTGAAAGGTATCGAAATGTACGAAATGAAATTGTTTCGAACGATAAATTAATTCTCGCGTACGAGGATCACGCGAAATGGATGGAGGAACGCTGCCAGTTGCCTTCCAGCTGCGAATAGATTTGTTAACATCGAATTAACAACTGAAATCCGTTTACGAGCCTGCGTCCACGGGTGCACGAGCATTTTACTCGGGTCAATTGTCGGCAAGAATCCCGTGTAATCGCGCAAGATGAAATGGTGTACGTGTAACAAACGAGGTGAAAGTAAGAGACGGGCGCCGGTGCAGTCTAGATCGAAACGACGAAACCTTGAGTGTATCACGGAGTCGACGAGCCACGGCGACGTTTCGCAAACGATCGCGGGTTGCATTGGACGCTATCTTATCGTCGTTGATTCCCGCAATTCCCGAATTAATAACACGTCTATTCCAATAACGCGCGTAAACGGCTGACCGACACGCGAAAAAAAACGCTGCTGAATGAAGCGTCTTCCGTGAATGAACGGTGCAACAATAATCTTGGCAGTTGCAAAAAGGAAAAGAAAACGAATTTGCAACAGGATATAAATTTCGAGAATTGTCACGTAACCAGACTTATGAAACGTATAAAAATCCGTTTGCTGTAACATTAACAACTTGGCCACAAATTAATATCCAATATTTCCTTCATATCGCAACCTCCATTAGAACTCATCTTTAATTTATAATAATTACCATCTTCAATTAAGTACCGTCCACATTTCTTCCGCGTAATCATCTATAATGTATCGGCAAATTACCGTTGCACAAGGTGTATCGCATTCCTTCTATCGAAATCAGACTCTATTCGGCGAACTACACGCGGACCCGAACCACTTAAACTCGTCGACAGTAGTATAGGTCGATGAAAAATGGTCGTTCGTTAAGGGGAAGTCAGACACCGAACGCCCGCGTCACAGAAAACTAACCGCGCTGCCTTGCGATATCGCTGAGCGTGTAAAACGAAGTCAAACGATGATACATTCTCACGGGTCCTACATTAGGGACACGCATACGAGCCGAGCAAATCGTTCTGGCGAAATCCCCAGGTGGTAGGAGCGTTCTTCGCGCGGTAACCGAGCACGTTTTAAAGGCGAATCGTACGGCACCGAACCGAGGGAAGAGAAACGGCCGCGGTTGAGCGACAAGACAAAGAATATCAGCCGGTAATGGCCGCTGTAAATTTCGCGTTACCGAGGCCAAAACGATACACCGGTCGACGGACAGACGGATGAACGTTCAGGTACGACACAACGTGTAAAGGGTCTCGGGCAGCGCTAGAGGGGAGGAGATTGCGAGAGACGCGAGTCAATCGTACGACCTCTTCGCAAGTTCTAAGGTGAAGCGAGATCGAGCGAAGATCGAGGCTACGACGAGATGATTCGAATCGAACGGAGTCGCGGTGCGAAAAATCTTAGTTATCTTTGCGTTGAAATCTAGTCACCGTGTGGTGGCTTGTGTATCGGGCAAGTTTCAATCGACGATTACCGGTTGATAATTGCGGCCGAAAAGTGACACTTAGCTTGCGCAATTATAAAGAGTACAGTTAAAAAGTAATAATACAGTCGGCATGTATTCGGTAACGCCGCCGTTCGCTGCAATTACCGCAATCACCGCCGCAATTCTTTTCGGGGAAACTTTCGTTTCATTTGAGGCAGTTTATATTCATTGCTTGACACGTGTGCCATACTTCAATCAAGTGTTCGTTCAATTTAGGCCTCCCGGTAGCAAGTACTTTATCAGTTCTCACGGGTTCCCCGTGGACTTTGAGATCGACGGCGCTTGGCAGGCCAATCGAAAACCTTCGCTTTCGTTTCTTTTAGGAATTTAGCAGACATTTTGCCGTTTATGACGGGAGTGGATCACAATTTGAAGCCGCGCTCCCCGTTTTAATGTGAAATCGTCAATACAGGCAGGTGACTCTAATTATCTGAACGCCCATAAAGGAGCGACATGCGACGTCGTTGCACGAACGGCGTTAATTCCACGGCGAAGGACAACCGCGAGAGACAGGTTCATAGAAATATTCTTTTTTTTCGTTTGAGCAAGTGTCGTATGGACGTTTTGCGGTTTGCCGGCCCCTGTTGTGGACATATTAATTTATATGATATTAAATTGATGGACGATACTATACACCGTACCCTCGAAACGATTATTGTACTGGTATGAACAACATTATATGGCCAGTTGGTAGAAACGATTATAAAAAATATTATTTATGTTGATTTACATATTATTGTTATGATCGTACGTTAATAATATACGTTTCGCGGTGATAAAGGAAGTAAATAGAATTTGGAACAATAGCACGCGTATTTTGGGCAGATACGCACGCGAATAAAAATCATTCGCTCTGCTTGGTCGCGTAACATTTTTTTGTTTGTTAAGCGAACAAATGCGACGAAAGAGTTAGGTGAAATGTTTCAGCGTCCCGCGTAAAATTATAGCCTATCGATATTACAGTGATTGGAACTGCACAATTATTTAAAGTGCTGCACGGTAATTTAATTAATGCCCCGCGTATAATAGCGCAAGGGAATTGATAAATCGGCCGCCCAGCTGGCGTCGGTAAAATAAATTCCTCGTTAGCGTAAATTGGCCGCGTTTCTTAAATACGCAATACAAATATCTCATTTCGTTAATGACATATCATTTATTCGCGACCCTCGGTTTACTACTCATAACCGTTCAATCACGTGTACGCAAACTATCGAAGCGAAATACAACTTACCCCTCACGATCCCGTAATTATTACTCTGCCAACTAATCTCAATCTCAACCTGCTAATTGTACTCTATACTGGCAGACATAAGCTGTATCAAGAACGACTACGAAAACCAGGCCAATCGGCGCGAAGAATATATCCATTTATATGCCACTAAATGCTTTTCAGTTTATTCATTGCATCGAGTCGCGAAGAAAAATATATTACCACGCTCCCGATTCACGTTTCATCTTCATCTCCGCGAACCTCGTCCCCCCAAGACAGCTCAGATACCGTTCGCATAATTTATGCTACTCGCGTTTCAATTACATTTCACACGCAGAGGATCGTGAGAACTCGCCCGTTTTTTTTTTTAAATACCTCGCAAAAATTACTCGGTGCTTTCCTTCTTTCCCGTCTCGTTTTTTCTTCTTCTCTTTTTCCCTTCCCTTTTTCCCCCTTCGTTTTTCACTCCCTTTCCTGTTCATCGAACGCCCGCGTTACTTTCTCGACGCGACGTCGGAGAAATATCAAGGGGCGATCGACCTTTGTGGAAGTTGCCTTTCGAAAATCGGCAGGCCCCCGCCTGAACGAAGCCTCGGCCTCGCTCGATTTATCTCCGCGCCGTAGGAAATGAAACGCGTGTACTGATCATTACCACGATTTGCGTCAATGCTGACCACCCACGTGCACGCACCGTACGCTGATTAATGCCCCCGATTTCGGCCCCTGGATCGTTCCTAGATCGTTGTAGATCGAGGTGGACCGTCACGCGAACCGGCGTCACTTTTGCTACACGTACCGCTCGATCGTAACGGTTGTGCAACGCCTCGTGCCACGACTTTTCAGGCCTCCGCTAAACGGCCTTTCTATTGGTATTTAGAGATTCCATTGATATTCGTCAGTCGTTGTGCCTGGCGATAGAAGCGGTCGTCGACAGGCACGATTAGCGCAGGGAATAAGATGGAATCTTTATTAGTCCACCGATTAATTAGGTACGAACGGCTCGGAACATCGTTTCATCGAGACAACAAGTTTTTCGGCGATTTAACCAGAGAATCGTTTATCGTAGCGTGCGATAAATGAAATACATTTCTCCACAAATTTTGTCAAATTCTGCGACATTGTAAAATCTAGGCGGGGGGACGAGAGTGCTACGAAAATGATATTAAGTAAAATCCTGTAGTTCAAGTTTATAACCACTGAGAATGACGGACAATGACGAATGAAATGCTGCGTTAGCCTTTGACGGATCGATACGTTTTGTTCGGTTTCAAAGATCCCAATTTTTATATCGGGTCCTCGATATTTCCTATTAATATTGGTTCGATAATAAGCATAGGAAAATCTGCGACATCTTTACGTAGGAAGGAGTGTTAGTGTAATCCAGTTTTGAAATATGGGACTGAATATCGTTGGTCGGGGTTGTAAAAATAAGGCCGCGCTAAATCTCGCCTGACCACTTGTTTAACCTTGGCAAAATTAACTTTGTATCGTCGAATAGAGGTGCGATTGATCTTCAGTGCGGTTAATACCACAAACTCGGACAGTATTTTATTGGGTCTATTAATAGCCTTAAAGTCAATGAGATCCTTCGGTTTTCCTGCCGCTTAAACTGTTGATTTATTAATTTCTCAAGGAGTGCCCGGGAACAAATGTAATTTCTGTTTATTGCGCCGCGCAACAGTATATCGAACGATAAAACCGTCAATTATACGAGACTCAGTCTCGAGAGCATAAAATTCCGTTTCGGTTGCTCAATGTTGATTTTAAAAACCGCGCCGATGAATTGAGATAATAAATTTATATTGCTGGGCGCAAATTGCAGGATAAAAATAAAAAGAAAAACGTAACAGTGACAAAGAACCGACTAAATCACTAATGTCCCGCGGCACGCAACCCTCTTAAAATATTTTCAGGAAGCAAATAAATTTCGACCCGTCTCGTCTATCCAATCGCCGTCGTACCCCAAAGGAAAAATCATAGCGAATCTGCGTCGCGTAATTATTAACCGCCACGCTCTAGCGCAAGACCGACGAAAGAAATAATCTTGAAAGCAGCCCCGCATCGCCCGTAACGTTAACAACAAAACGAAGTTCAATTCTTCCCCGCGGATTCATTGTTCCAATCGTTTCTGGTAGCGAAAGAAAGAGTCGCGATGACCTTCTCGACTTTCCTGGAACCGCATCGCGCCTGTCCCCTTTCGCCCGTTCACCACCCTCCGTCCTTTGCGTTACTTCGGGGCCACGCGGACCAAAGAATTCACCGGTATTATTCCGGTGAAAGAAATGTTTAAGTACGGCGACGGGAACCGTTCCTTCGAGCGTTACTCAGGTGTCTACCCCTCCCCCCCCCCCCTTTTGTTCCGCGGCGAACTTTTCAACCGAACTGCCCAGATTTACAGGCGCGCGGCACAATACGATCATTCGCAATGTTTCGCGGACAATGCCGATTTGCATACGCGATATTTGCCGATTTTTTCGTTCCCTCGAGGCGCCGTGTATCGCGCGCGCGCACGCTCGTCAATGTGTTTATACGCGTAGTTGTAGAACGCGGCGGAGAGATGTCGACGACACAGGAACAGATGTAGGTACAATTCTGTTGATTAAACGTCGATGGAAGCGTTGTTCGCTTTTCCTCCGCGTCTCTTTTTCTCTGACGTATCGCGTGTTCCAGAGATAGAGACGATTCTGGGCAGGATTTCGATGGTTGCCGTCGTCGAACGGTTTGCGGCGTTCGCGCGGACGAAAAGCGTGTGCAGCTTAGAATTATGTATATCATTTTTATTTGAGAAGGCGAGGCACGCGGCTTTACTCGCTTCACGCTTGCAGAATTAGGGAATAGTCGGGGGTTAGGTTTCGCGGAGGATTATCTGATAACGGTTGCACTGTTCAGAAATAATAAGCAACGAGGTTGGAAAGGATTGAAACTTTCCGACGATTTTATCGATTTATTTTTCCCGTTTTCTTACGTGAAGCGACACTACGCAACCACGGTAATTCATTAACGGCGTTCTCGAAACGGCGATCTTATTGAAATCGTTGTGTTTCATTGCCCATGCGTCGCGAAATAATTATCTCACAAAAATCAGAGCCCCGCATCCTCGCCGTTCAATGCAGACGACAATACCTTCCGCGTCTTAATTAACAATTCACCGATCCCCGTAACAATCGTTCACCGCGATCCCACGCGCGAAGATCGCTCGAACGCGCCGCTCGAATTCGGCCCAACTGGAGCTAGACGCAACTCGTTCAAGGACTCCTGTTATATCATTTATCAACGCGACACGGGTGCGTTCTATTAATAAGCACCGCGATTTTCTTTTCCCGTGTCCCGGCAACGGTACTCCTCCACGGCCGATACCGCGATCGTAATTGCACGCTCGCGAGTCCGGTTATATAACAAAACGTTCCTATCGTCTCGACGCCGCGGGTCCGCTGCTCCGCGCCCGGTACACTTCCATTGCCCGCTATCAGACCGACGCTAAATCCTTAAGCAAAGATCGAATAGAAGCGGCGAGGTGTCGCTTCGCGGGTACGTTACACGGGCGTCGCGGTGCCGCTGGAAAGTTACGATCGCCGGGCGACAGAAGGAAGAGGCGAGAAGTCGGGTCCGTGAAAGTCGAGTCGCTGAAACAAGTCCGGTGCAATTACCGCGAGGCTGTTATCCTCGGACCAGGAACGAACGACCAACCACGCCCTCGCTAATGCGAGACACGGGACAGGATTTCGAATTGCCTCGGCAAGGACATCAACTATACGTTGCACGGCGCAACCGACACAAAGACCGGCCAGTGAGATTTTTTAATTACACCCTGTTTACGCGGTCGGCCCCGCGGGTTAAGCCTCCGCGCCACCAGGTTGTCTGCCACGGCCGGTCCGTGAGCGTCCCGATCACCGGCGATCGGATTTACGACGCGCGAAACTCGCTGTCGGCGCGCACGCACCAAGTTTCGCGGATCCCCGTTGCATTTTTCTTGCGATTCCTCGCGTCAATATGCGAGCGAGGAATTTCACCGCGGTCGAAAATTGCGATGGATGCGGCAGGGTGCGTCGAATCGTCGCGTCGTTCTGCCGTGGTAAATGGAATATTCACGTTTCGCGTTTCCAACGACTGGACGGGTGTAATTGAATTGATTCGGGATACTTGGATATAGCGGGAGGACGCATCATTGTCTTATTCCTTCTACCGTTATGGGTTGGGAAAGAATCGAATTCGTCGGAGGAAGTTACAGAGGTGTGAGCACAACGAAAGTATTCAATCGATTAAAAAAAATAGATTGTAGATTAATATCGCAATAAACTTGGGCATGGTTTGAAAAGTGTAGAAAATAACTCGTGGGAAATGATATGGAAATATCACACCGAAGCTCGAAAGATCGAGATCCAACGCACTTAACGTTATTAAAGAAATGATTTAAAAAAAAAAATCGACTCGGGATACTGTCAAGTACGCAATAAGAAGAGATCGTAATCTGATCCTATTAAACATTAATGAGCTGGCATAAATAATAATGTAATTGTAACGGAAAATCCAGTACTCCGAAGGATCGATGAATCGCGGCAGGTAGATGGGTTAATTATTCTTGGGAATTCCACGACAAGTGTATTGCATTGATCGATCGAGCGCAGTCATCGAAAGGAACGGGGAACAAAATATACCGCGCCAAGAGAGGCAATATTTTGATAAAAATAGATCATGAGCGGTGTAACGCCAACCTGTCGAATGAAAAGCAAAAAAACTTAAAGAAGGCCGAAGGCACCGATACTCTGGCGCCTAGGCGATAACAAAGAGAAGAAATTGGATCGAAGGACATACGCGGGGGAATAGGCAAATTTTCGACACATCTAATATGTGAATGCGGTAATGTAAAAATCATGTCGTCGGGTCTTGTACAGCCTTTTCATGAATATATAATTCTATTGCAAGGCACACGCATTAACTACTCCACGAGATGAATAAAAAATCAAGGTAGAGGGTCGGAGATAAGGTTAACCTGCTCGCGGGCTAATTTATTATTATTTGCGAACAATAGACCGCAATTTAAAAGCTAAACAGTGTATGCCTGTTCGTACGAATTTCTTACGCGCATCGCTACGATAATGAATTGTGAAGCAGAAATAGGTGGAACGTATCGGTTTCGCTTTGCACGTGAACAGTTATACATCGGTACCAGGAAGAAATTCAAGGGACAAGTACACATAAACCCCGTCCATTTCGAACAGGATAACAGTAAGTTGCGAAAATGATATTTTCATGAAATTTAACGTGCAGTATTTTCGATGAACTTTGACGAGCGATAAACAATTGTACCGTCTAAGTGTAAGTTCATCTGGTAAATGAATTCAATGAAATTAGACATTATAAGTGTACACCTGAAACAGGAACGAGAACGCGACGATTGATCGTGATTGAAAGCAAATCGAAATCTGTTGCGTCGTAAAACAAATAGTGCATTCCCCGACGTGATTTTCTGTACAAGAAATAACGCATCTCGCTTCCGGTTTTACTGCAAAATTTTCCATTACGTATCAGCCGCGCGAATTTCTCGTACCTGACTACAGACAGTTTAGTGGTAGTAGATTCGAAAGTTAGCCTTCTGCGCGACCGTCTCTGACTGTTTCTGTCTTTCTACGACAGGGCCGTATCTACTTAAACAAACTGGGACAATGCGTTCATAACAGTAAAACTGTGCATCCATCGATCCGCCACAAGATAAACAGATTGAATAATTTCAATGATGCTCAGCCTCGATTACACGATAGAGGAAAATCGACTGACACGAGATTACAATACAGAAACTGGGATTTATTTGCAGGGGAATGATAAAACATAAACTGCACGGCGTTCGGTCGAGTCAAAAATATTCTACAGAAATGGGAAGAACATTCGTTACAATTTTGTTATTATTGGAAATGTTGATTACTAAACAATATTGCCCATATAAGTATGTCAAACATTGTATTCTTAATTAATAATAAACATTGTCTTGTTTCATGATTGCATCACAAGGCGGCGTGCAACGTGTAAATAAATTGTCGAAAGCTTCGATTAAAAAGTTACCTACGCATATGCCAATAAGCGCATCACCGGTTGCATTTTTCAATAAAAGCTCTCGATCATTTATTCGCGCCGGTTAATCGAAAGGAAACAATTCGATTAGCACACGGTCCATTACATTTTATTCCGGTAGTGTAATTTTGATTTCAATGTGCGTAATTCGAAACCGATAAACGAGTGCGCACTTTTTATTACGCCCGAGCGCATCGCACAACAATTAACAAGAAAACGTTCCTGCCAGACAAAAATCTTATGCAAGGTGTTTCTTAGAATTCTGCACTTTATCCATCGGCGTAGATATTCAAGGGAGATAAATTTATCGCGCTGATTCGCAAATACGCCACGGGAAACGGAATTTTTCGCGACGACTCCAACAAAAGGACAGATGGCTGCATGCGTTCGCGATTTCAATCCGAATGGGAAAATCATCCGGGCCCTCGTCGGCCAGGTCGACGTACGTTTTTGCTCATTATCGTCAACCGGCAGGCATAGAATTGCATTTCACTTGTAAAACACCCGTTGCTTTTGAAGCGGCTCGGTCAAATTAATTCTAACGTCGATGCGCACGCCTCGCGTGCAAATAAGTGTAAATAAGCCGTAGCTCGGGTACGTTCTTCGGTTTTGTTAAGGGTGACATTAAAGACGCGTGAAAACCGCTAGCTTATTGTCGATGCGTCGCTGAGGATATCGTGGTCTCTCGAGGAAACAATTGTTTGGCGGGAATAGATGTTACGGGATAAACAGCATTATGTATACGTGAATTCGTTACGTTACCCAGTTAGTGAACACTCGCGTAATACGTAATGGTATTGTCAATATTCAATGCTTTCCGCGCACCAAATTAATTGAGATGTATTAATGTGAATGAAAGAAGACGACATAGTAAACTCGCGAAACATTTTAAACGGTGAACAACTTTAACTTAGGCATTTTATTCTGTACCATTATATCGTCTGTGCTATTGTACCTTATTCTTCGTGTCTTTTTAACACTTTATCTTTATTGTTATTATCAAAATTCGAGAGAAATGCAAATTTAGAGAGAAGCAACGCTAACTATTTCAAACAGCGCAGTTCAAAGCCAGCGACTAATTTAAATCGTAGAATCGTATTCGTCGCGGCGACGCGTCGCGCGTAACGCGTGTTTAAATGGTGACAACTTTCGCGCCATTCTTGTTTAAGCAATTTCTTCGTAAGGAGCTTTGAAATTCTTACTTCGACGGGATAATATGTACGTACGTTCGTTCGCAATCGTTTAATACAGTTATTCAACGTTTATCTATATTAACGATGCAAGAACAGTCTATGGAACTTGCGTAACAACGTCCCGAACGAATTCGAATAAAAACAGAGGAAAATTATCATCGACATTACGACCGGTGGATGCCTCCATTTCAATGGAATGCAACGGTACACGCGTATATTGTATAGACGGGGCCAGCCTCCCGTTTCCTTCGGCGTAAACATATCCGCGCTTTTATATCACGCGGAAAATAAACAAAGACATACTCTGACTCACCGTTTCCACCATATCGAAGCCTCCCCCGTACACCATCTCGTCTGTCTCGATGATTCTCCGTGCGATCACACTATTTGACAATTTCTCTCCTCCGTCCCTCTTCGCGGGCCACCTCGACGGACGGCAGTCGATCTCTCGAATCGAGAAGAGAGATCGACCCGCACGCTAGTGTAACTCCAGGCTTCGCGTTGAGGTAACGCGCGATACGAAAGATCCCGCTCTATCAGTCTCCAACACTCTTTACGTTTTGTTTTTTTTTATTTCTCTTCCTTGTCACTGTTATCGGTCGTTCCTTGCACCTTCATTCAACAGCTGCCCCTTTGCTTTCGTACGTCTCTCGTGCGGTACGCTTTCTCGCGCGTGTTTTCGAACCTTCCTCGACTTCTCGAGGCCTTCGTGTGCCGCGTGCGACTGACTGACTGACCGAACGAGCGGCAAGCGCGCGACTCGCCGCGAACTTCGAATTCGAGCGCGCCGAGCACCGGCGAGCGGTGCCGAGGGTTGCCGAACGCGGCGCGACCTACTATCAGACGCGCGCCTTCCCTCGCTAAACCTTCAGACGATCCTTGCGCGCCGACACCTTCCCCGGAACCGATGTTACCTGTGGGTCATTCGAACGATTGCGCGGAAAAGTTTCCTCTTCCTTCGCGAAAGATAACCGATCACCCCGTGGCACCTGTCCGCGTACTTCCGCCGCGATAGGACGCGAGAAAGTTGGCGACAACGGTACACCCACTGCGGCACGGCCGGCTTGGCTTCGTGCGTGCATTAAATCACGTACCGCTTGGGGACGGGGATCCCTTTTCAGTTACATTTCATGGATCCGAGACGCACGATGGAACTTCTCTCTGTCGATTATGGCGATTTGCGCGCGACGCGTATCCCGTGTCACCTTTGTATGACTGGTCCGAACGAGCCGCGCGGGACCAGTTCGTTCGAGCCGTTTACGCGACCTACTAAGGACTCGAGCGCGTGCGCAGTTCGCATCTTCGTTTTTATCGATGATACGATCGACGCGCAGAATTGTTTAATGGTTTGCAATTACAAACGAACTGGCCGGAACGGTGGACAAATTGTGGACGGAACAATTTCGGTGAAACGAAAGCACCGTGAAATCGCTTAATACTTCCATATGGCCCGACTTGCGAATATGCGTTCCGTTTTGTCTGAACGGTCGAACAATTGAATTCGGGTAAAAAGTTGCGGGGTAATATTAAAAACGAATAAATCTATACATATTCCCGATATTTTCGTTGAAATACCGTTTAATTACGATCAAAATGTTTCACTTATTCCCGGGGCATACTGTGATTTAGCAGTCACGGGAATCGATGATCGTTTTCAACGGTTTCTACAATTCATACAAGTTCAACTTTACGAAACGCTGCAAGCAACAATTCTTCGCGCCTGGACGCAGTCCCGGTCTCGCATCGTGCGAGTCGACAGGCTTGTTGCGATAGCGAAACGATTCGTTCGCGATGCAAGACGCGACGGAATAGAAAAAGGGACCGGACGGCGGTTATCGCGGCGAACGAAAATAGCCGATGAAAAGCTTTGTTACGGCATTCTTCTTGCGCGGGACTTCGCGTAGAATCCGCTACCAACCTTGATCCGACAGTAAATATCCCGGTACACGCGTAGCGGGGCTCCTTGGAAACGCACTCTAACGATTCGCGCGAGAGCACGCAGGTATTTGCGTGGGCGATTAGTCGGCGATTAGATCCGCGACACGCTTTATGGAGGAAAAGTGGACACAATGGCCCTTTCTGACTTATGGCGATTCAGGACGATGGCGCCGTCCCGGGGGATTGTGAAACGGATTCCAGGCCAGACTTTTCCGGCTTCTATGATAGAACTTTCGAGTGATCGAGCTGTCCGCGAAAAACCCGGAAATTGTAGATCACCGTTGCAGCGCATCGTTGTGACAATTATATGTAGTCGAGGATAATGAACATTGCGCAAGGACGTGACTAATACGAAGAGAATTTTAATGGTTGCGTGAAACCATCGAGTAGTCGTGCATATAAAAGGAACGAAATGTAATGATAATAATAGTAATGTACGTTTGATAACAAGGAAGCTATATTGGATAGCACACGTTGTATTGTAGATTTTCAAATATTTTCTTCGATCGGGTAAAACGTATGTTTATAAGCAAATGGAAGAGTGAAAACGAGGAAGATTAATTGAGCCCGTGGTGAAACTCGTGAAAAATGTTGTTACACGATTGGCACTATGACGCACATTCTAACATTATATGTTACATCGGCGAAACGAGAAATGCTCAGGATTCTTCAAATGTTCCGTGGCAACAGTAGCAAAGGCGCGTGCCAACACGCGTTGCAGATCACGAGTACGCTGACTAATCGAATCGAACGAAGAAAACTCGCAAGAAAAAGGGAAGTACGTCCTCCGGAGACAAAAATTTTTTTAAATAAAACAGGACGGAAACCGCAGATTGCAGTCACGCGTTTGTTTAAAAAAAAAATGATTAGCTTAGCTCCGCGATACGTCGAAGATAGATGCATACTTTCAATTATATCGTTTGTAATCTAGCCCTGATCGAAGGAAACTATCAATCATGAGGCAATAGTCGCAATCAGTGGTTTTTATGTCCAAGTGCGTCATATATGTAAATCCTTATTTCATCTTGCCTAAAAAGAGTATAATGTTTACGCATGTATGTAAACAGTTGCGCGTGTATTTTTGTTAAATGTTAGTATTCGTTCCTTTCCTTTTTCTATTAGATGTATTCCGGAATGTTACGTCAGAAATAATTTTCGCTTTTTGCTCGAATGAATCATCCTGCAGTGTGCTCAATGTAATCTCGATTAATCAAAGATAACATATATGTATTACGATAGTGTCGTATCCGTTTTTCCTATTTTTTTCCACGCCAATTATTCTATACAATTGACGACATAATTACATCGACCAATAGATCAAACACGAGAAGAATTTTCAACACAATTAATTCGCTTGCAAATACAAACGTGTAGGCTTCTAATGTTTACGGTAATTTGAAAATTGCATGTGACTGATTAAACGAATCGCAAGTCAACGTTTACGCAATAAATATTCTAATAAAAACTATTGATTAATATTAAAGCTCGATGTAACGCAATTGATGCTCAATTCCAATGGTATTGAAAGTGACTAAATTCGATAAATTAAGAGCACGTGGGGTGAGACGTATTCGAGATTATTTCAGCTATGGTTCCATTTTGATTGTGCAAACAATTCTTATGCAAATCAACGGAATACGCGCAAAGTGAGATGATAAATTTTACCGCTCCATTGATCTATCGATTTCAATGCCTCTTATTACCCAATAAAAACACTTCGAACGTTATTGTTGAACCGTTCACAGGCTAACGATCACGTCTAACACTCCGGCACATGGTTTACGTGGTCGTGCATGAATCGGTCTTTCCCCGTTGCGAAAGCCTGTATCCGGCTGGGAAATTAATTCGTTTATACGTAGAAAAAAATCGATTTACGTCCATTGAAGTAAATTATGACACGTGGATATACTTTTCTTCTCGCGATTTCATACGAACCGTGTCATAGAAACGATATTTCGCTCTCAGCGTAACTAAAATTATTCGTTTCAAATTGAATGATACTTTCAACCGGATCAAATTTGACGAACGAATGGGCAGAAATATTTGTTCAATGATGCTGCAGAAGTAACTCCGTTCGAGGATTAGGTTTTTAAGCTCGTTAACAAACAGAAAATATAGTTTCCAAGGATTGTTTAATTTTTATATAAAGGAGAGTCCTGCGAAGATCAAACTGAGTTTAATCATCACATTTTGATTACCGTGCTGTCTGTAATTTCTAAAGCAACAGTTCCCCGTACGTCTTTAAGCGTAATCCTCAAAGCTAAACAAAATATAACGATAATAATCAACCATGCACATGCAACAGAAAATCATGCCCTCCCATTCACGTTCCATCAAAAATATACAAAGCAGACTGCAAGGTATAATTTCTTTCCGCGCTGTGCACCCGCAAAAACCATAAAGGGTGAACGCCTCCTTCAAGCGATCATCTCGCACACGATCGTCCTATCGTTCGTCTGATTGGATGGACAGAATTGCGTCACTGGAACGGAAATCGGGGGAGCTTGATTCAGTGAAAACAGTCTGAACCGTCTACCCAGCCTGTTTTGTGCACCCCGTTTCGCAGGGGACGATCGTGTGAGAATCGCAGAAGCGAGCAGAAAATAAAAGCGTTCGACCCGCGGTGACGTCGATGTTCGCCGCGTTAACGTCGTTCAGCTGTGAGAAAGCAGGGGAAAATAAAAAAAAAAAAAGAAAGAACGAGGATTTATGTCGGGAAGGAAAGAAACGCGGCCCTTATGCGGCTGCCCAAGTACAAGGGCACGGACGACCTTTTCGAAATCTGCGACATTCGTGGCGGATACGCGGCATAAGATGACGTCGAGCACACTTTCCGTTCTCTTTTTGGCAAGGGACGATCGGAAAAACTGCACGAACCGGAGTAGCTTTGTCGTTGTACACGGTTCTTTTTTTCTTCTTTTCTTATTCGCCTTGTTTCCGTAGGTGCTTTCGATACGCGATTATTCGATTTGTCAGCTTGAAGTGGCGAATAGCAGAGTAGAACAAATATGCTTGGCGATTTACCATTTACCGCAACGATCATCGCCGGGAGATTAGACAGAGAAATGAAGTAGCAGACTTTTCGTGCCGATCTCTTGCGAATGAGAATATTTAAGAACGAAGTCATTTAGTAATACGTGCTAATAACGTACAAGATCAGTGCCGGATAATTCATCTTTTACATAGCACTTTTTACTTGTTCGAGATAATACATTTTCCCTAAACGATACAAAAGTGTTCGAACTTAAAACTAAATCGCGCACCATATATACGTAAGTCGGCATATTTATGGCTCAGTTCAAAGTGGAACTACCTTAAAGTTTTTAAATCGAAATAAACTAGACGCAATAAATATTGTATTTGGTAGCAGTGCTTGAAATTCGGCAATCCTTTCCGTTAGCTTGTCGATGCATTTGCCCATAGCCATTCGATTAAGGTTCGAAGCAAGCCACGAAGCAAAAGCTACGGGACGTTGGCGTGCATCGGGCGCAGACAAGGATCAAGATGAAAGTGAACCAGATCACTTTTCCTTTCTTCAAAATTTATCGAGCCCCGGTTATCTCTTCGAACCGTGGTATCCAATTATCGTGATGCCATCGGTAACCGAGGACAGAAATAATTTACGGTCGCTATTATCGAGGAATTTTCACATGTTTTCGTCCGGCCGAAAGAAAATCATTATTTCATCCACGATGAAACATTATCTTCCGGCAATCGAGCAATAATTGTCCACCGTAACCGAGTCGGTCCCGAAGATATCCCATTGTTCGAGGGATCTTCGCTTGAGATACCAGAGATTTTTCATCGTCCCGCATCTTCGTAACGTTCGCGTATTGCGACCACCCCGTGGTATCTTGCATGAGGTCTCCGGAGCATCTTTAGGCCCCGTACACACTCGTCCGCCGGTGAATAATTCGAAAAAGCACGCTAGCAATAAATTGGACAATCGATTCTTTTGCACCGCGACAGGGACCCGTGAACAATATTCAAACGTGCGCGCTAGAGCACTGCGATCTCGATCACTCTTGAACGTGTACTCGAACGCGAATTACAAACGGCACGCAAAGATTTCAATAAATGCCTCGAGCTGCACGTTAAATAAGACACACTACCGCGTTAAATTCGACTTAATAAACATTTCATTCGGGATCTACTGAAATCTTAACGAATCTCGACAAGAGTGTTCGCGGACAGCCGAAAGATTCTGGTTTCGCGTAACAACTATTCAATAAACCGAACAGCCCGCCGCAAGCAATTCCCCCCTCGGAAAGAAAATTCCTATCAATCTCCATAAAACGATCGTCCCGCGAGCGACTGAAAACGCTTCGCTTTTTGCCAGCACCTGTAATCGCCTCGCACAAAAGACCATTCCCTTTCACCGCGGCCAACCGTTCTATCTTCTTTTTCAGGCGGGTTTAATAGCCGACGCCGCGGTTAACAACCATCTCGCTAGATAGTATTGCAATGATCGTCGCGTCTAGCCCCGCTTAAAGCAGCTAATTAACAGGCCTGTTACGCCCAGCGGGCTCGCGTTTCTCGCTTGTTCATTAAGGCGTTTACGTGTTTCAGCGGCGACGGTTCATCGGGTGTGCGCGAAGACGCCACGCGGCCGGAAAACCGAAACGGTTAAGTCGCGTCGTTTCACGGCGATATTTCACGCCCGTGGAACGGGCCGTAACGTGGCCGCCGATGACGTCCGAACAGCTTCGATAGTTATTTGTTTCGCACCTGCACGCGATGACGTAGATCAATGGCGAAACGGGGCGAGCCGGCTTTCGTTAGATACAATCGCGAACGAGGGACAGGGCGCAGGTCGAAAAATTGTGCTGCACGGCCGGCGGTATCGGTATAACGCAATTACAACTCGAACAGATAATACCAGCCATTATCTGGCGTGTCCGCTGGCGTACGATGAGATTCGCGAAAGGTTACGACACGCGGCGCTGCAATTCGTATCGTAACCTTTCCTAGGCACTGTTGCAACCTTTTGCCGCACGCGTTCCCGCCGACGATAGACGGTTTATCATACGAATTAATGCTCCGCGGAGTTTTAACATTCACCTTGATTTATAGGACGACGTTGTGCAACCGGGCATTCATCGCCTCTCCATTTCGTTCGTCCCTACGCGTTTCTCGCTTTTCGCCGCGATTCGCGAGAATTCTTCGGCGTTGAAGAGTTGCGGCCGAACGGTGGGCGAAGCTTGCTTTCGGAAGTTTGATTCGAATTAGATGAGCTTGATTCGTGTCTGGCAAATTGCACGGTGCCGATTCAATGTTTCACCTCGTTGTTCCGTGGAATTGCATAAGGTCGTGTGAATATTATACGTGTACAACGTTACGGCGGAAAATATGACCGAAACGAGTTCAAGTCTCTGATATACATCGAATCGAATCCTGCGCAATTATCGATACTGCATGGGCCATTAAAACAGTGTACGTTTATCTACGCGTGACTCACTAAGCTAGTCGCGCATAGCTACCCGAGTTACGACTTTCTCAACGGGCAGCCGACGTAAAAGCGCAAATCACAGGAAACGGTGCGGCTTAACCTTCCCGTGGTTCCATTAACGATGAATTTATCGGCGATTTACCGGACACATTCAACGTTCGTTCCCTTACCAATCGGAGCACCGGCGCAAGAATCAAGCCCCGCGTCGATTCTAAAGCACCGACTTAACAATATTCCTTAACAGACTTAACAGAACACCGAAACGGAATCAAAGCCGAGGGAACGTGGCATTCGAATGATTGTTGTGAGTCGATCTTAAGGCGATCGGCGCTTATTGAAGAGCAACCTGAGTAGAGGGTGGAGAAAAAAGGTGGAGGGAGGACTGTAAGAAGCAGAAGAAAGAAAAAGGGTGAACAAGGAAGGAGAGGTGGAGGAGGAGGAGAAGGAGGAGGAGGAGGAGGAAGAAGAAGCATCAACCAGCATACCAGACGAAGACAACGGAGAAGGGAAAACGGTGAACGTGAAAGAAAGGGACAGAGAGAAGTGACCACCTCCTCTCTTCAGGGTGCTCTTACCGTGCGTAAATATAGGGCACACCACGTAGCCGAGTGCACCGCGGAGGGTGACCTCGATGACCCTTGGTACCCGAAGGCAGCAGTACGATGAAGAGGAGGCTGAAGAAACGGGCGAAGGAGGACAAGCGGGAGGGTAAGACGAACGGTAGAGAAACAAGTCGCCGAGCTGGGCTGAACGGAGGAAAAAGGAAGGCCAAGCAGGGAAGCTCGACCCGTCGAGTCGTGCGAGAAGAGGACCACGCGAGAACGAACGAGGATAAAAAGGAGCTGGGCGAAGGAGGAGTTGGGAGGGGTGGAGAGGTACGCTAAAGAGACGTACGTTCCCACACGAACCCCCCAAGATGCGTCCTGGCATCGTCGGGCCTGAACCCCCGATGCCCAGAAGCTGATAAAAACAGCTACAAAACTGCCTACCGGTGTTTTCTGCCTTTTGCTCCTGCATTACTCCCACCAATGCTTCACCTCCTCCATCCTCGCTCCTGCCAGTGCCTTTCTTCGCCACCTTCCCACTCTCCTTTACTCCTCTTTCTCGCCTTTCGGTAAAACGCGGGCCACGGGGAGAAGTCCAATACCCGTTCGGCCCCGAACTACGGGCCCTTCCCAACTTATGCGCCCTACTACCTCGATTGACTCGTTTTCCAAATGACCACGCGATGCTAATTTCCTGGTTGCTCGGTTGACCGTCGAGTCGCGTCGCGCCGCGTCGCGTCGCGTTCGTTGGAATATTTTGTTGCGACGCGTGTCGCCCAGCTGATTTTTTGACGATCAGATTTTGCTTCCTCTCGTGATATCGACAGGCAGGGTTTCGGTTCCGACTGCTTCGATAGTTCGAGCATCGGCCACTCGCCCCGCAACTCCCTTCGACACTTTTCTATCCCGCGATCGTACAGCAAGGCAAAATTCTACTACTCCACGTCGCGTCGTAATATATAATATTGCGTACGCAAATTTTTGTAGTGCAAAGAATAAAGCACTCGAAGATCCCGTTAGGTCGCGTTGAAATGCAGGCCGCGCAGGAGCAGAGGTTCGATACGCAAACGAAAACGAAGAACGAATATGTCAGTGGAAATGCCGGGCTTCGAAACGGTCATCTCGCGGATCGACGGGCACAAATATATTTCCGTGCAAAGTACTACAGCCCGCCCCGCCCCCGAACTGTTCGTATAGCGAAATCGGTCATCTCGCACGTAACAGCCTGATGCATAGAGTTGCATCGATCGATTCGCGACGCACGAAGAAAGGAGCCCGCAATTGGAACAGTTTCGACGCTGAAATCGCGTTTATCGCCGCATCGAATCTGGTATCGCGTAACATCGAACAAGAAATCTCGCGTTTCCCCCTCGCTTGCGATTCCAAACCCTCTCTCTCTCTCTCTCTCTCCATCCATACAGAATTATGGCGATCGATCTCGACCGCGAGATACGATAAATATATACAAGCAAGGACGTCCTTAATTATCCGCCGATCGGACAGCTCACCGAGCCAATTTGCGGTTCGCCGTGTGCACCGAATCCTTTCCGCACTGAATCATAGAAAATGTGTGGCAACACACACGGGGCTGAGTCAGTACTGTCATCTCTGGAATCGTCGGCTGAAAGAAATCGGCGTGCTGCGACTGTTCCCGTGCATTCCCACGATAGATCGGTGTCGAAATCGCGACAATGTGCAGAACGATTGCGCACACGCGGGGAATCGAATCGCGATTGCACGGCCTCCGACGCGATCGTCCCTTGCCACTCCGTTCGCGGGCCCCTGCGAAAAGTTCCCCGTCGATCGATCAAACGGTAAATCGATTCCGATGAATACCTCCACCGTGGATACTTTTGTTCCTCGTTGACGTTCATCTTTTACGGGCTTGCTGGTCGATGAACGATGCGGGAAATTGGAATTTCGTCGCCGCGAGATAATTATTCAATAATAATTGCTTGTTCGGTCGGTATCGATCGAGTGTGGATGGTCCTTCGAAAAATAATTCTTGGTCCTTAGGAGCGGTTTGCATTTGCTTGCTGTTTTATTTCGACGCTCGATGTTCGTGGTTTTTATTGGATCATTTTCACTGTTCTCGACGCTCTTTCTATATGCGATTTTAATATATCTAGCGATGCTTGATGAAAGGGAATATGTGTTCGCTTCTTGTTAAATGTGCATCCACGATGCTTTATTCGAGTCGCTACAGCTCGCGACTGTCTTTCGTCTTTTTCCCACTGCAGAATTGATTGAACGTCCAATGCAAAATCCTAATGAATCGAGAAGATTAAAGACGACACCAATAACTTTCGTCTGCAAACGCAAAAATCGACGAAATTCACCTTTCAACGTCATCCCCTCGCGAATGATTCATTGAAACCCTACCACTCCTATAAATTACATGCCACTTCAACACTCGGTTAAGTTCCAGCCGTTAACGCGGTGAACAAATACGTAGCAAACTACGGGGCTATTGGTTCGCGAGAAGAAACGTGTACAGCACACAACTGTCGGCGTGGTAAGCACGTGCTGCTGCTGCTGCTGCTGCTGTACGCCGCGAAACAATGAGCACCGTGAACAGAGAGTCACGAAAATAAATCTTAACTTCGAGACGTCGGAAAATCACCGTTTAGAAGTATGCCTCTTCATCTTCCTCCTCCGCGTGTCTTCCGTGTTGATTATACGTCGATCGATCCTATCGCGGCTGTCGTCGATCGTTCGATGCGGGTGACCACTTAGAAGATTCAATCGATAAAATTAAATATCGAAGGGGACACGATGCGAGCGAGCGTTATCGACGAGCTTGCAGCGTCAGTCGTGCGGTGCACGCAGGCAGATCGTTACGCATCTCGCATTCCCAATGACTGCCATTAGCCGTAATTATCCTCGAGGGTAAGGAAAAATTAGGATAAAAAGGAGTGAAATAAATAAAAACCGCGGAGGCATCGCGAGCACGCGTGGGTGTTCCAGTCTTACAATCGTTCGATGCGTACACGTTAAGCTTCCTCTCTCCCTTTTCCTTTTTCTTTGCCGATTTCTTCGTCCTCGCCGTTCCTTTTGCCCCTTCTGTGCCTCTTCTTCTTCTGTTGCTGCTGCTGCTGCTGCTGCTGCTGTTGCTGCCGTTTCACCTCCGCGGAGGAAGCGAGCCTGGATACGCTTGCTCCCCGTTAATTTATTTAAATTGCCCGAGTACCAAGTGGCATGTGGTACCAAACGATTCGAGCCGGTATTGTCGGTGAGCTCTCTTGTTATTTATCGGCGCGAAATTCCGTTTCAGGGATTTTCGTGGCGAGCCTGCTGTGTCGATACCCTGTACAACGATTCGTTCTCCCCTTTTATCCTCGAGCATGCCCCGCGTTTTCAGTGAAACTATGTTGAACGTCGCTGTCGGCGACGGTGATCGTGGTGGTGGTAGAGTGTAAACAGCGGTTCTATATCGGAGGTGGTGGTAGATGCGTTTCCTTGCCGGTTTATTTTGCCCGGTATTAATTAGGGGGCGATGGGATTGTAAAAAGTAGAAAAATGCTGAGATTTAATTCGATTCGATTTATGGTATCGCTTGAGAGGTATTCTCGTCGGGTGTGTAGAATTGAGGGGTTCCTTTGTTACAACAAATTACACGTCCGTTAAAATATGGTAATTATCGTCGTTCATTCTTCGGTTATTAACGACGCAACGTATTGGGATAATAATTTCTCCAATTATGTATACCACTCGGCACATGTAATTATCAAACTCGCGATAATTTATTAAAGTTCTGCAGAGACGCTGTTATCGGATGACCGTGTGTTGCGCGGTTATAAAATCGTGTTCAATTAACTACTGTGCTCTTCGATTTGATTGAATTTTTCACGTAGTTCCCGCGGAAAAATAATCGTCTTCGCTTAACAAGGAAATTCCGCGATTCTTCTTCGTCGATGCTCGGCGAATCCCGATGCTTTGCAACTCTTTCGTCATTGCTCAGAAAAGTTGCGAATTCCAATTTTCTACAAACAATTGAATGACGCGAATGCTGCAGAATTTTTGCTTGAACTAGTCGTATTGACGGCTAACATTCCTTCGTACGGAAATAGTAACCGGACAAATAATAACTGAAAAGAAAAGATCGAAACAAAATACGCGTAAGGTACACATAGTGCAAACGAATACGATGCATCCCAAAATGTAATGCAGGCGTTTTAAAAATATCGTTGACGTTTGCATATAGCATTGAACACGCGTCAAACAATCATGCACATATGAGCGAAACTTAACTGTATAACGATAGTAACGTTATACGAATACCACATTTATCTTGGAATGCAACGTCGTACCTTGTGCGGACTCGCAGAGGCACAAACGAAGAAAGGCGAAACGCAGTTAAAGTCTATTAATTATTACAGTTAAATCCGTTGAATGGCTTCGGATAAATTACATTTTCATATCAAACACGGAGGAACAGCTTCTCCTACTTTTGTTTTTCGCCGGCACGTCGGAATGATTTATCCTCGCCGTATAAGCATGCTGCTAATTCAAAAGTGTCCGATCATTATTGTAATAGCACGTGACTACTATTTGCAAGAATTTCTTGATAAAATTGAACGACGCCGCCACGGTATAAACTATAATCGTTTCGCGGCTTATCACGCGTATGCGATCAACCAGTGGTAACAACAATGATTCACCCTTAGGAAATGAGAACAAAATACACTTTCGGATTATCAAATTAAATACGTAATTAAAATCGGAATTGATTGCTGTTTTGTTAAACGAATATATCCATGACGATCGGCGAAAACTATTTCTACGCAGCAAGATTGTTGCAAAAACAGCAGAAATTTAGCCAAAAACAGATTGAATTGCACAAAATGCGCGCACAGGAGTCCTCGTGATACGCTTCGTTCTCGTAAAAGTTCTGTTGAAAATGATCGGTACTCTTGAAGTGGATGAAACGTGCCTCGAATTAATTCGCTATTCTATTTTACGTTACATTACCTACCTCGCCTTTGACTCGTTCAGCTGCACGGCGAAAAAATAATCGGAAAAAACATTGTACCAGCAAGTACTTCGCGTAATTACATTGTACGACCTGAATGGATTATTTATTATTTCTGTCAATGCGTGCGAGAGAGGAAGGTCCCCTGTCACTTTCTACTTCTTCATAATCTGCATCCTATACAGTCAGCTGTCCCTAATGACTGTTAAATACGTCATAGCGTGTGATTAATATTCCAGTCCGACCCTCGACGTTGTTCATGCCGAGGAACAGCAAAAAACAGCAAGAAATGCAGCCGCGCACAATTTACCACTACCGCTTCATTTTCTGCGACTTGTTTTTTCTTGCTCTATTTTTTTTTTCTTCTTCTTCTTCTTTTCACTTGCACCTTTTTCACCTTAGCGATTGAAACGAACGCCACTTTTCGCTTTACACTTGGCGCGTGTAAATATATTCTTAATGACTTTTATTATTGTATCGCACGCAAGCTAGTCAAGCTAGTAAAACTAGTTTATTTTCATACACCGATTATAACACGATGACGGACGTCATATCGTGGAGCTATTTTGAATAACAATTTTCTGTCCCGATCCGGGTGGACATTGAGTATACGATTGCTGTAATAATCGCGTCGAACAGACGTCACCAGCTGTTGGAAGATAAATTTATTAAATAGATCCTTGTTGCTCGAGACCGCCATTTAATTATCCATTAGTAAGTAATAGAATCACATTTCCATAATCTGCAACATTTCCAGCGGCTTTCATATATTTCATAACACCGGGCACAGGACGTAAAACATTCTAATCCACAATTAATTAAACGAGGGGAGGATGAAAGGTAGCGCAACCAAAAGAAACAAGAAACTCTCGACTTCCGCATCTACGTTTCCCGAAACGTTTTATTATATCATCCATTTACAAAGCGACGCTTCGTCAGTTTTACAATTCAGCGATACAGCTGAGTCGGAAAAAGCCGCCGGACAGATCACGGGAAAATTGGAATTCCCTCGTTGCCGCATACGACCAGTCGACACTCTCGCGTTGTAAAAAATAAAAAAAAGAAAGAAAGAACGAGAGGGACGAAGCGCAACAACGTTCTGCCACGGCGCAGGCAATATCGCTAAATTCCCGATAGCAAAGTACCCGTCAAACGTTTCAACCCTTAACGCGGCAGTTAAATAACCAAGCTTATTACACAGCGCCACCATTACCACCGAGCTACTATACATACGAACGAAGGACAAAACAAAGGCCCGAAGAATCGTGCACCGTGCACACGCTTGCAGCTTTATTATATAAAAAAGGACGGGGGGGGGGGCGACAAAAAAAAAGAAATAATGTTACGCGACGCAGCGAACGGCGAAAGGTGCTCGCTAACTGTACACACAATACTCCCTTCGCGCTCCTCTTCATTTACCCCTGTCTTTTTCTCTCCCTTTGTATTCCCTCTGACACACTTGTTCCTTTCACGCGCATACACTCCCGCGCGCACAATACATTCACGCGTCCGTCCATACACCCGCTCTCATTCAAAGGTACACGTCTAAGTTACCACCTTAAGCAGCGTCGCCGACGAGGTCGTGGTTAAAGTCGATCTTTGTGGGTGGGCCTCGCAAATCGATCCGCGCTTCACACGTCGGCCGTCGCGAATCGTCACTGTCTAGCGAGTCGTGACGAGGCGCGTCGCCACCGATTAATTACCTTAATTGCGACGAACGTTACAAATGTCTCAAAGAGGTATGGAACCGTCGACAGAGGCAACGGGCCCGTTGTACCCCGTGAAACGTTTGCAAGGCGTCGCACCGATACTCGCGTCGCAACTCGCATCGCCGGACACATCTCGAGTACGTTCCGTCATCGGTGTGTCGTACCCTCTCTAGGGGAGAGGGATTTTTAATGCTTAATAGGCGACGAGCCGGAAATATTGATTGGTATCAATCGCGAAACGCCGTTGTCAAATCTGATTTTAGATTGTTTTAAGCGAAGTAATTGGACAGGAACGTGTTCGAATTCGTTTCAGTTCCTATTCATTTTGGTCTGAATCATTGTAATCGTTTCTTAACTTTCGATTCTTTTCTTCGTCGTTGAACAATTTATTCACAAAGTCGAGGGACCTTGAGATTTTTCAGAGTATTACATATTCGGTATTTCTTCGCGGAATAGAATTATTTTCAGGCTCCTCGTATTAAGAATTAAGAATCTAATCACGCTTGTATCGTTATGCCCGCTATTTGCTAGATTGATTAAAACAAAAATTATTGTAATCACCCGACAACTATTGCACACAATACTGTAGCTTACGTGTGAGAAGAATTCCTTCTGTTCAGTAATGAGTAAACATTAATTTGTTGATCAGATTTTTGGAAAATCGCTGAAAATTAATCAAATCGATAGTGAATACTTGTCCGATGTATCGCTACCACCGTATCCTTCGTGGCGAAAGTATTTCTGTGCAGATTCGCACTTGCATCTTTCTAAATTCTCACAATGCTGAAGTAATTTGTTATTCTATTACATAAATTTTCAACCCCCTCGGTTAGATCGAACCCACTGCCTCAGACACGATTCTTGTCCCGTTTCTGACGAACGATTGCAATTGCTGCGCCGCGCCCTGGAACAGAAAAATCGAAATACCGTGCAACATGTGGATTATTCAGAAAGTGGGGCATAAAATGTTCCAAGATTTCTATTCTAAACCACGATCGTACAAAAATACTATCACGAAAATGCTTCACAATTGTACGAAGATAAAAACTTCCTACATTGTTTTAAAATGTCTACTATCTCCGGAAGAAATATTAAAACCGTTAATCGATACATTATTTCACGAGTGGCAAATATTAAAAGAAATATTTCTTCTTGATTAAAAAAAAAACGAAACTGATCTAATCATGTTCGTACTCATAATAGCACTAATGGAACAAGATTATACTATTCCTTCGCGAACTCTTGATCAATTAATATTAATGAACGTCGCTCGCAATTCCACGACAAATCTCACTTTAACAACAATTGAACACAAACTTCTCCAAACGTAGTATCACGTCCCCCTTTCGCTAAAAGACACGCCATTATTATTACACTACCGCAAACAGCTGTCCATCGTCGAACTAAACGACGAGACCGACTGCACCAGAAACCTGTCGCGAAACTAATTACGTTTACAGTGTCAGTTGCGACAATCATCGTCCCCCTATCATTCCATCCGTCGTTCGTCAGAATCGACCGTGATGCACGAGCGACGAATACTTCAATGAACAGAAAATAATCAGAAAATGACTTACGCTTATCGCCGCGCCGAGAAACTGGCTGAACGCTCTGGTTGCGCCAAATAACGCGCCGTTTCCAGAATTATCGTTACTTCCGTAATTGGCGAACGAGCCGAAGAGAGGCGGCGGGTATGTCGAGCTCGGCGACCAGGTTGTAGTGCGTACCTCCGGTCTTGAGGTTGGTCTCGGTGTCACTGTCTTTTTCGCGGTGTCCGTGGGCCGGGTTGTAGCCGGTGCCGGCCTTGTCGTAATTGTCGTAGACTTGCCGGCCGGGGACGCAGCCGGAGCAGAGGTGACGGTTTGCCCGAGGCTCTGTTACAAAACGAGCAATTATTTTCTTTCATCGCGTACCGCCTCTTTGTTGCTTTGCGCTTCAGCGCTGCGATTCGATAGCGGATTGCTACGCAGAAATAACCGAAACCCCGAACGTAATCGTTTAGGTTTTCGTTCTTTTTGTATTTTTTTGGGGGGAGTCTTTTTTGGAATGCTAATAGGTCGTTCATGTGTGTACGGTGTATGTGAGATCGTATGGAAGTATTCGGTGTTTATGGACTGGTGGGACAAGTATTTGACCGAGATAGATTGTGCAATAATTGTAGCGTAATTATGTATCATTAAATCGATCGATATTAATTGCCAATCGATAACCCTTCCCTTCGATGAACTGCAAGCGATATTTCCTAGTTACTGCTTACCGCTAATAGCAGTTGTTCCCTGATGTTCGTGGAAGGGCTTGGTGGTTCTATTCCACCAGCTTTCAACAATGCCGCCAACAAGGCAGCGTTATTGATATCCCTTGTCGGTGCTGGTGTCGTAGTCGTGAGAGCTTGCCCGCTTAAGATCGCTCTTAAAAACGATTCGTCGTCCTGTGGTAATCCGGGGACCTGTTTCGACGCACCAATTTTACTATCTGTAACATAACAGAACGAACGCAGTGTCACTCGAGATGCAATTAATAATAAATAATTTTAATCTGTTTTACCAGAAACGAATATAAATGTATAATTTCATTCCCCAATTAAAAATACTGCTCATCCGTGTTCCCCTTAAATTCATTACAACATTTCTATCCCTTTGCATACCCCGTTGAACGGCTCGCAGAAGTTCCGCCAGGAACTTTGCGTCCTCCTCAGGGGAATAGGTCGACGTTGCGACGTTGGTCAGCCTTGGATTTGGATTATTCAGTAAGGGCTGCGCGGTCGTCGATATTGAACTCGATATTGACGCCAATTTATTTTCCTGTACAATCGAATTCGGGGTGTTCACTTGAATCTTCGACACGTCCACGGTTCGAAGGGTCGTCGTTGTCGCCTCTGGCCTCTCCGTAGCTCGGACTGGCTTCGGTGTAATGTTCACCGATTTTGCCACAGTTTTCACTGGTTTAGCTTTCACCGGTTTCACGGTTGTCTGTTGCCCGAAGAGGTTTCCCCCGAGAAGAGCTTGAAACAGTAGACCACCCAAACCTAACGGTGCTTGAGTGGTAGTCCTCGGTCGCGGCGTAGTCACCGATTTAGTCTTCGCGGTCGCTGGTGCTTTAGTTGTGCTTATCGAGGCTGTTTTCGCCGTGGTCGATGGGGACGTTACGGTCAGTTCGATGCTTTTCGTTGCGCTTGCGGTGGTAACTGGTTTGCCGGTCGCTTGGCCTGGTGTAGAACTACTTGTTCTTGGAGTGGTTGGCTTCTGAATTTCAGGCGAATCCCACGTGGCCGGTGCGGCTGTGGACGACGGGGACAAATCGATCACGATTGGCTCGGATGGAGTTCTTGTCGGCGATTGGAAAACCGAGTTTGGCGATGCGTTTCCGGCGTTAATAGCTTTCGGTGCTCGGGTCGGTCCTGGGTTATTCAAAGCCAGGGACAGGATCTGTAAATCAAATTTGACAGTGTTTGTTCGAACATTCGCATAATGATCTACATGTTACGCGTGAGAATAAAAATTCCATTTAACGATGGAGGAACAATAACATCGCAGTAATTCTCCTAATACATCAAATATTGCACGAAGCCATTACCCCCTCCGTTCGCAGATAAAAAAAGAAAACTAATTTCAATTCGTTCGATGCATTATGCATCTGCCTACACAATGTTCCGTTCGAAATGGCGTTACGAGCGTATTCACTGCTATTACATCGATGTCGTCCATTTGCACGCATTAAGCTCTATCGTCGAGCAGCGTTATCGAGAGATGACATATCGGACAGCTGTTGCGCGGAATAGAGAAGGCCGTTGGCAAGGCTGTTCCAGTCCATTCACCGCGACTGCTTGACCATGCGATCGCGATCGTCGCAAATCCGTCGTTACGCGTTTACAAGAAGGGCGTGACTAAAGATAACGTTCGATCTGCCGAATTTTTCTTCTGGCTCGACTCGCCTCGTTGCGATTTTATTTATGTCGCCGTTGCAGAGGCACGAGAACGGGGTTCGGCCGGGAAAGAAAACGTGCCGACGTGCGACCAGTTTCCAGCACGATCGCATTAGAAACGGAACACAGTTCGTTGCTGAGTTGTGCAAAGGAGTGAAAGGATCGTTTGGCGTCCGCGTCGCGACTCGTTCCACGGTTTTCACGTGGTCGATCGAACGATAATTGCACCCAGTTTACGTTGAGGATCGCCTTACTCGTTCAATCGATGCCTTGGTTCTCGAGTCTGTTGTGTCGGGAATATTTCGGGAATGGTGACATCGTAAAGGTAACGGTCGAATAAATTTTTCAACGTATCGCCACGACGGGACACGTGCATTTATGGATATACGTAATATTGCAGACTGTGGTTGCGCCGCGTTCATGGGAATGAGAAAATGCAGGGGTTGTTTGAATAAATTTTGAAATAAATTTGTTAATTTGTTTGGAAGTATATGGTTCCAAGGTGTCGGTATGTGGTCTGATAAAATGTTAATATCATGGAAGAAAGTATACTCTAGGATTGTAGCTAAGGCAGAATTTTGTTACTAGTTTTCTGCAGGAACATTTCTAAAGTTATAATATTACGTTTAGTAAGCTGCATACATGTACGCTTACCTTGTTTGCCAGGAGCTGCTCGACTTCAGTCAGTGTCTTCTGTGTCGTACCGCGTGAATTAGTCTGCAACTGTATTGGAAATATAAATTATGAACATCAATCGAAATATCAACAAATTGTTACTACAGTGGGTCATAAACGAAAGTTTGTATCGTATTAATATTCGTATTTTATCCTGAGAGTTATTCCCATTTGTAATTTAAATTATTTACATCTCAAATGTGAGGCCTGCCAAAAATGATTAAGAGAAAACCAAACTGAACCGCATCTTACATATTATACAGCCTACACTACTGCAATCATAGATAGTCTATTATACTTGCCAGAGAATTGAGGAAAGCTAAGTCATCGAACGTAGCTCCAAATGGATTCTGTTGCTGAAGATTCAATAAAGTTTGCGGCGAACTACCAGACGTTGTACGCGGGGGAGAAACTGTCGTTGTTCTAGAAGCAGTTGTCGTTTGCAATTCAATATTTGCTCTCTGGGCCGTTGTTACAGGTTGCGAAGTTGTTGTTGTTGTTGTAGTTGTTGGTGCCGTCGTAGTTGTGGTTGTGGTTGTAGTTGTAGTTGTTGTGGTAGGGACCGTCGTGGTTGTTGTCGTTGTCGTGGGTGCCATCGTGGTTGTAGTCGTTGTTGTTGTAGGCGCCATCGTGCTTGTAGTTGTTGTTGTCGTGGGCGTTGTAGTGGTAGTAGTGCTTGTAGCAGTAAATGCAGCTAACATAGACGAAGGTGTGCCAGGTGTGGTTACTGGTGGTGGCGGAATGGAGCCAACATTGCCACCTGGGACACCGATGGCGCTGGAAAATGGTGTGAAGACCTCGACATAGGGGTTGATCGGGCGTGGCAAGATTTGAGAACCTTGATCCGACGAATCGTCCTGGAGAAAAACGAAATTTACTTTGACGAACACCATTCGTACGAATGAATTTCTGTCGACTGAACGAAAGATCATGCAAATTTAAAAAAACACCTTAAGTGGCAAATTGTATTCTCGATGGATCTCAATTCACTTGATGTCTTTAGTAATTTAAGCAAGTTATATGATTATATTGCAAAATGTTATTAAACCATTCTATTGCGAGTAGATCAGAGACCTCGTTACGTCCAATGCTAATATAATCGATGATTATGCAACGCGACGACTATTAATAATGAAAACAGTTCTTTTCAAAGCGAAAGTTTAAAATATCTGTTAGCTTGGTTGCACGATGAAATTTATTTTTCCCCTGTACAAAGTGACATTAATAGACGTCCCAATGAAGCATGGGAAACCTCGCAAATTATCAATTTTATCACGAACGTTATCGATTTAGAAAAAGAAATAAGGCATGTCGAATACAAACCAGCGTGTTCGATGCAACTGAGGCTGTTATTACCGGCGACGAGGTAGTAATACCAAAGATTTGGTCCAAAGGATCCCTCCATGGGAATCCAGGCGGTGCTGTAACTTGACCTCCTGGCTGGCTGTTCAGAAGATTTTCAAACGATGGGACGGACGGTGATGGACCCTCGTTTGCTGCAGTCTGCATCGGACAATTAGTATACCGATTACATAAATAAAAATGTTCTCTCTCAAATAATAAATCGTGCTACAGAAACGTTCAAGATATTCAAAGTAAGCTATATTTCAAACGAAGAAGACCACCGTGTCTGTAATTGCAAGAAACTTCAATTTAAAAACACTACAAATTTACAGAACCATGGATATCACATTGAATTCGATCTACGATACAATCGAATAATTAATTACTCACGGCTACTGAATTTACTCTCACGCTGAGAACGGTTGGGTTAGCGGTGGATGCTCCATCGGTCCAGTAATTGACGAACTTGTCCTGGAACATTCGACGTTGATCGTTTTTATTTTGTTTTTTTTTCTTTTTTTGTAATCCTTACAGAGATATGTTGCAGCGCTGAAAGAATCAGCTGCGGCGTCGTTGTAAATCATGTTCTGTCTCTCTTGCTTTCTTACCTGTCCGATGTACACGGAGCTGCGTTGACCTCCGGCCTCTTTCGTCCTGGTGGCCTCGTCCCTCTCTCGATCTTGGACGATACGACCGCCCTGCGAATCGGTCGGCGGTCGACCGGTACTTACTATCGGCGTCACCGACCCTGTCCCCAATCGCGTATTCACCATGGCATTGCTCTAAACAATTTTAAATCGAACCAGTTCTTGAATTCTTTGCAAACAGATGATCTCTATGTAGATAGCGATACGTGAGATTGTTTAACAGCGAACGGTTAATCGATTTTTCCGGTACATTTGGAAGAATGTATTCTTTGCTTTTTTTTTTTTTAGATTGAAAGAAAGTTGATAAATAGCACAATTTTACTTTGACTTCGCGACAAATTGTGAATTTATACGGCATTTTGCATTTAGTGGAATGGAAGATAGACTTGTAGAGAGTAATCGATTGAGGATTCGCTGTTCTCGATGGGCCACGCTGAATCGATCGTCGGGAATGGAAGATGAATGATAATGAAATACTTCGTAATTCCTATTCCGAAGATTTTATCGAATATCATTTGCGAAGTTACTCCTTTTCTTCAGTTCGATCTTCGTATGTTTCTGTCGAATATATGTTCGATATTCTAGACGTGGAATAAAAAATTTCAGACATCGGAGGATCAGAAGAAAATTCAATAAAACACGTCCCCCTTTAATAAACAAAAATGTGGAAAAATTCAAAATAGTTTCAAATCTACTTAACATTGAGTGCATACCAAAGTGCGTTGTGCATAAAAAAAACAAACGTGCCAAATACACACAAAAATTATTTACAATGTACAATGAAATTATGTACAATTCGAATGTATTGCAACTGAACAAATTGAAACGGTCTGAAAAGAATTTAAATTACAAAAAATACATTGAAGTAGGCATTTGATAAATTCTTTGCACGACGAACCGCATGAAAGAAATAATAAGAAAGAAAGTAGAAAGAAGTCATTCATATAGTATCATTAATTGAAATGAAATTGAAAGATTAGTATACTACCAAAGATTCTACTTCAACGCAACCAAAGCATTAAATGAGTAGCAAGTACACTGTGTCATTGTCAGCATAAAATAATCGTAACAATCAATAATAAATAAAAGAAGTTATAAATATTTATACCCGTTTAAAAAATTTATATGCATATAATCGAAAATCAAAATACAATTCATTTAACCATGAAATATAAGCACTCGTTAATTCTACAACTTGCAATACAACTAACAAAATAACAATAATTTTTACCAGAATTACTACCGAGTTGACTGTATTACATCTTCTTAACTTATCCATATGTACTTTACATAGTTTATTTGATTTCATATTTAAGAACAAAAAACAAGAAAAAATGTCACCATTGATCTTCGATCTATCAACAAATCGTCACAAAAATTACGAGCACTTATATCCCAAATAATGCAATCGTTATCCTCCCTCGAATATCCCCCCCCCCCCCAAAAAAATTCTCCCCTATCCCTACATCTTATACAACAACGACACGTTCACGAAACAGAACCAAAAGTAACGCGTGAGATGAAGAAACAGAGACGACCCGCCCTCGGGCGGATCGTTTTCTCTCATGGACGAAATCGACGCACGAACGGCTAACGATCGATGATGATGAACAGGTCGAATAAGAGATACCATTTCGTTGGCGCTCGGGACGCTACCAGGGGTACCAAGTGGCCCCGTGTTATCGGGTCCACCTCCATTGGGGCCGACGATCGCGTTGCCAGTAAGGCCAAGATCAACGGTGCCGGGACTTTGGACGTTTCTCATCGGCTCAGGTCTACCGTTATTATTGTACACCGGGCCTCGATACAGATTGTAAGTGCCTTGGTTAGCCTGGTTATAGTACGGCAGTGGCCTGTTAGTGGTAGTGGTAGTGCTAAGTGAGAACACAACCTCGACCGGGTTCCTAGGTGGATCCGGGATTATCGTTCCGTTCGGGAATTTCCGGACCAGCCTGCCGTCCGGGAAGATACCGAATATCACGTACGGGCTGTCCACGTTCCTTGCGTCTATCAGGTTGTCCTCCGGCCGCTTCCTGACGATCGTTTTGTTCGGATAAATTCCGTACACCAGGTAGTCCCGCAAGGGAGCTTTCGTGGTGGAGCTGACACTGAAACGCGGGGCGGGTGTCAATCGGCTGCCACCGAAACGACCCACATATTGCGTGGTAGGATTCTGTGAGGGCGGTGATGCTGTCGGTCTCGTGGTTGTTGGCATGGTTATCGCGGGAGCGGTTGGCATCGGCGTGGTCGTTGATTCGCTTGTAAAGGTACTTGCGGGGGTAGTAGCTGTGGACTCGTCGAGAGAACCTAGTCTGCCGTCTATTCTCATTGTCGTGCTCTCAGACGAAGACGTCGTTGTCCCAGCTACGGTCGACACCAGATTCTCTTCTATATTCGCACTGGTGACCGGCGTCGGGACTGTTGTTTCGGTCATCGGGGTGACAGTGAAGACGTCCGTTCTTGCTGACTGTGTCGTCGTTCGAGGGGTCGATGTCTCGCCGTCGGGAACGCGTCCTGTAGTCGTCGATGTCGTGGTCGCATCAGTCGTCGTCGTCGCTGTCGTTGTTTCGAGCGAAGACGAAGCAGTTGTGACGGGGATGGGATTAGGAGTGGACGAGGTTGAGGACTCGGGGGATGAAGATGCTATTGTCGAGGACTCGGGGATCATGGATGTACTGGTGTCGGTGGTTTGGCCGATTCCCGAACCTGCCGTCCTTTGGGCGGTTGCTGATGACGTATCCTGGAAACGGGCAACAACAGTTGGAGTATCGTTCTCGAGGTTCGGAGTTGTTTGGGGGGGACTTGTGGTTTCGTTGGGCGTATTAGTAGTGCTTTCCATTGTGGATGATTCTGTAGTCGATGTTAGCGAGGACTGATTAGTGGAGGATCCCGTGTCATCCGTGATATTAACATCCAGTGGCGCAGTGGTAGTGCTCGGTGACGTGGTGGCCTCGAGTGTTTCGATAACAGTGGTTTCAGTGCTCAAGGGTGTTAACTGAGTCGTTGACTCTGTTGCTGGGTTAGTCGCCACGTCTACGTTTACACGTTCGACCAACTCTGCAGTGGGCACCACCGTGGTAATCTGGGTGTTCGTTTCGGAGGATGCTGATGGCGTGGTTGCGATTGTATTTACAAAGGAGGGGGTGGTTTCGGAGGCTGCTGTAGTTACTTCGGGCTGATTAGTGCTGGTGTCTGTCGCAAGCTGTGGCGTTACACTTGTGACATTGGTTACTGATAAAGTGGTACTCGTGAATTCGGTGACACTCTCTGTAATTTGTTCAGAAGCTGGTTGAGACTCGGCTGTGGCAGTGGAGTTAGGTGAGGATAAGTCGAACGGGTTAGTAGTTAGTTCGATATTCGTGGCTGGTGCGCTTGTCGTTTCTGTGCTTTCAGCGGTGATAGTGGTTGTCTGTGATGGAGTCGATGTGTCGGGGCTGGTAGTGTCTGCTCTATTTGATAGCGTAACTTGTGATCCGATTTCCGTCATGAACGAGGGGGTGGTCGATTGTACGATATCGGCGAGAGGTTCTAACGCTAAGGGTGTGGTTTCTGTCTGCAGGATTCGCACTTCGTTGTCCGGCACGTTATTTTGAGGGGTGCCAACGGTAGTAGTGTCTGTCGAGCTTTCCGGCGACACGATTGTTGTGGGGTCTGTGGGGTCTATCTCGTTCTGCGAGGAATCAACCGAGAAAGTAGAAAACTCTGACGGAGCTAGGACAGTCGATGTCGTTTCGACGCTTTCTGTGGTAGCATCTGGGGGAACGGACGATGACTCTGCTGGTTGAGCCGTGCCTAATGCGTCGTTCGATAAACTCGGTCGGTCTATCTCGTTTTCTATTAACTTTCCTACTCTAGATGTGACGTTCGAGTTTCCGCCGGGTATCACCGATTCGGTGTCGTTCATCTCTTCCGAAAGAAGTGTCTTGGCAATGGACATTAGCTCTGTCAATAAAGTGTCATCGGTGGAGGTAATCGTGGACGTTGTTGTTACTTCAGCGTCTGACTGGGGACTGGACGAATCCCTTGTATCGCCTACGGTTTCTGAATCTGTGCCCGAAACTGTCTGAGAGTCTTGTGTAGTCGTTGTTGGTGTTGTTGTTACTGTAGGTGGTGTGGTGGCTGTGAATGCGTTTATGTCGTCCTGTGTGCTGTCTTCTTGAGTAGATACTATAGAGGGTGGCGAAGTAGTAATTGAACCTACTGCGCTCTGGGTAGTCACTTCGTCAGTCATTCTTAAACTAGACTGATCCATCGTGACTGGCGAGAGAGTGGTCGTTCCTGAATCTCCCTGAGTCGGCGTCGTTTCCTCTCTCAGCTGTGACAGACTTTCCAAACTATTGTTATTACTCGAACCTGGTATTCCATTCGATAATTCGGTCGTGGTCGCCATGGTGGTTGTGAAATCTTGGCTGGATACTGTGGTTGTAGTATAACCAGCTTGTAAACGAGACAAAATATCTTGAGCGAAGTCTATTAGCCTGTTCCGAGTCGTAGCTGTGGGTACCATCGTGGTGGTTTCTACATCTATCATATTACTCGATACTGTCTCAGTTGTGGGACCATCTGACGCACCGATATCGGCCGTCTGAGTGGCGTCAGTTTCAGATAGCGGTATGGTATTACTCTCTGGACTTTCAGAGGTAATAATAGTAGGAGAATCGCTAACAGTCGTTGAAGCAGCCGCGGTAGTCTCGGTGGCCGTAGCGGTAGACCCACTGGTTACACTCTGAGCTTCCGTCGTCTGCGCCTGGTTGTTACTAAAAGTTGAACTCGTGCTTTCGTCGAGCTCAATCCTGGTATCGATTGCAAAAATCGTGGCCACGCTCGTTGCGTTCGTGGACGAAATCGCGAGACTTCGATTCGTCGAACCGGTATCTATCGGCGGCAAAGCCTGACCGCCTTCCGTGTCTCCGGAGCTGATCGTCGTAGTATCTCCAATCCGTGGAAGTGACTCCGTACTGGTCTGCTCGGTCGTGGACGTAAGATCAACGTTCGCGGAAAGCTGTTCCGTTGTCGAGGACGAGTCGGTGCTCGTGGACACTTGTTCTGTACCGGAGGAGAATTCTGTGCTGGTGGACGCTTGCTCGGTACTGGAGGGCAATTCTACGCTGGTGGAAGGTTGTTCTGTACCGGAGGACAATTCTGTGCTGGTGGACACTTGCTCGGGACTGGAGGAAAATTCTGTGCTCGTGGAAGCCTGTTCTGTACTGAAGGACAATTCTGTGCTGGTGGACACTTGCTCGGTACTGGAGGACAATTCTGTGCTGGCGGACACTTGTTCGGTACCTGAGGGCAATTCTGTAGCGGTAGAAACTTGTTCGGTACCGGAGGACGGTACTGTGCTTGTGGAAACTGGTTCCGTCGTCGAAGGGGTTTCAGGGGCTCCTGTGGTAACCGCGAGGGTGGAGTTCTCCGTGTCCTCGGATAATCTCGGGGTCAGTGTGCTATCTTGAATAGTGTTCGCGATGGTGTCTGGGGTCTGAGGGCTGGTGATCTCTACAGTGGGGCTTGTGGTGTCATTGTTAGGATTATCGCCGGCACCATCCGCGACAGTGGCGTTTGAGTCTACCTGGAGGACCCTGCTAACCAGTTCTTCCTGGGCGTTAGTGTTCCCCTGTAATTGTTCGTTCTTGACGCTGACCGTCTCCAGTGCCTGATAAAAGGTCAAGTATTTCGGCTCGCCGGGACTCGAGACGTCGATCGGTGGCGCCAAACCAGAGTTCTAGAAACAGAAATTTACGTGCGTGCAGGGTGCTGTACATTGGACTCGGTGCGGAGCGTTTTGCCATTTTCTCTTATGCACGGTTCGGTGATGTGTTTTCTATGTACAAGTTTCTGTGTTGCGTTCACGCTCGTTTCAACGTGTATTTACATAATTAGAAGTACGAATGATGCTAACGTTCGTTCTTATTTTAATGGACGTCGAGTGCGTATCGATTAAGATCAATGAGATAAGAGAGTTCGATTAATTGAACTCATAATTGAGTGAGCATACACCATCTCTTGGTAGAGGTACGAACTAGTTAAAGAAGAAGAGAAACCGCGAGTGCTTTAATATGCCAAGGAACACAGGTACCAATAAAATAGCGGTCTACTAGAAACTAGTTCCCCGAGAGAAGGATCGCTGATACAGGCAACGGGGACTGGTTGCCCGCTCACTTTGATTTTTTCTTCTCTTTCTCATCGAGATTTCTCACAGCTGTTATTCCTCTCTCACAGAGGTCTCCAGCGATATGTCTTGCTGCAAGATCGAATTCAAATAACAGCGAAACGTGATTCCCTTTAACAACGATTCAATATTTTTTTCGCAACCGTGAAACGTTAAGAGATGAAACACCGCGTGCAATCGACCCAATTCAAGAGCAACGTGTTTGACGCGATATTGCGAAATTCGAACGAGCAAAGTGGTAATGATATTTAATAACCAGCCCCCGAAACTAGTTTGAAGCTCGCGTCAAGACTTGAGTCAAGACAAAAAACTTGACACCGCGGAACGAAGTCGAGGTTGCACGATGAGAAAAATAATTTCGTGAGGTTGAATCGCGTGTCATTATTTTCGTTTGCCCGCAATGATACAGACCCGCCCACGTGCTCCAGATACCGTCGCGTTAACACAGTTTTAACGCGTAATCGTTACGCAGAGTCAATTTACTTTCACTCGTTACCACGTCGAACACCGCGAAACGGACGAGTCACGAAAATTTACCTAGATAATCGGAATGCGCTCGTAATAGAAAGTAGTCTCGTTCCGTTGTGTGTAAATGAAACATTGTTTCGTTTGTCGAGCAAATACACGTTACGTTTATTTCATTTTCCAATATCGGTGAACATATAAGTTGAAGTATTCATTCAAGGCGATTTAATCAAATTACTTATGCTACAATTAGTATAATAATATTGTTCAAGGATGGCGTATACTCCATTGTCTTTCGCTTATTCAATTTGAAATTGCTATGACGCCGTGAATGTACGTTTCAAATAAGAATCGATACAACAGGATCTTTGAGAGAATCGTTTAATGTTTCTCGGCTATTGTATTTTTATGAGCTAATATAGTAATTGCGAACGCTATTAAATAAGGACGAACAACTGCATGTCGCGTGCGATTAAAAAACCAGTACATTTATTACAAAAAATATGTATATAGTAGGTACGTATGGGTGTGTATAATCTTGTATAACAGAATATGTGCATTACGGTGATAGCAAGAATGTATATACCTGTACACATTAGTAAATGCAAACCCAAAACAAAAAATAACAGAAATCACAGAACCAAACGTTAATATGCTAATTAGTTATATATTTTTGTTCGTTCTTCTTGTGCTACTTTATGATCTTTTTATTTTCATATTAGTCGTAGATTTATATTTTTCGCCTGCAATGTTTCGGTGCAATACACATTGCCCGTGTGTGACGAACGAAAGAAACTGAAAATCTGATAATGTTATTAATAATGATGTGGCTAGAGCACAATTAATTATGACAATCCTTCAACGGCAATGGGTCACTAAAATATTAGTAGAAGAAAATAAGTGATTAATAATTATTAGTCGAACATATATGTATGTATATAATTTGAACGATCAGGTCAACGGAGATAATTTGTATTGATGTCATTAGAATTGAGACTTCCAGATGGAGTTGTGATGATACCAATGTGATCGGTCCACGATGGTGGTGCAACTGCTTCTGTCTCCTCGGGTACATTCGTGGTGAAAACCTTTTAAGCACACAAAAAACGACCACTCTGACTCACTGTTAATCAGCCACAACTTTCTTGTGCCACGTAATCTTACCTCGGTAATCGTCGTCACGATCCATTTCTTTCACATACGACCTTTCATCATTTCCTAACGCTACATTATTGCTTTCTTTTCTTGGGAATAAACTGTACGGAGTTCTTAATTTTTTGAAAAAACATTTTTTTTTTTCTTTTTTTTTGGTTTCTCATCACCTCAATCTAATGATAACGGATAAACTTTTTGTGATAGACAAAAAATTCCTGTCGTGACGAAATCTGATAAAGAATTCGAAATTTAGAAATTTTCAAATATTAAGCGTTGCATCGAGCAACAGCGTTATTTAAGTGAATGATCATCGAATTAATGTGAATTTTGCGAAAAATGACATCAGCGTTATGAATTCGATTAAAAGACTAAATAGATATGATTTATTAATTTAGCGTTATTGTGGCAACATTTAACACACATTTGAGTTACTATAAGTTATTTGTTTAATGCCTCGTGAGTGTGTTTATGGCAGCGATTATATGATGAATTTGTGAAATATTCGATGAGATTACAGTTACGGTATTTCAAAGGTGCATTAATAATCTTACCTCCACGGGTGTAACCGGTGTAGTGGATGAGCTAGTGATCGATGGCACAGTAGGCTGATACGCATTGTTTTGCTTTCGAACAAACAATTCCGCTCCTTTGTATCTGGCGCTAAATCGAGGTGGTTGCCCGCTAGGTGTGATTCTAGGAGGCAAATTCTGTCCACAAATTTCACGATTAGTTGCACTTGAGTCGGGTAAATTATATTATTCGAATTTAATATATGTTATATTAAATAAATAAATGGTTCAACCGAAAACTTCTTATCATTCAATAGTCAAGTTAATACTAAACTGCTCGAAGATCCATTGACATAATTATTGTGCATTACAATAACTCCATTGTTTAATTACATGAATGTACTTTCTACCATTTCATCTTACACGAAATCAAACGGTTCCCCAATTATTATCTATCGTTTGGTTCATTTCAATTCAGCTTTGCACTAATTCAAATTTTCTAATCGCAAAAAAACGAAAGGCATCGCATCGCAACGAAATGTCTAATTATGAAAATAACAAAGGCGATATATTGCAAGAAGGATTGCGTTCCAATGAATTTTCCAACGAATTTTCCTTCTACCAAACTGCAAAAGGTGTTATCACAAAAATTTAATATTTACCGCGCTGTTAACGCTGCTGTAAGATCCAGAGAACACAGGTGTCTTGTTACCAAGGGAGCCCAACAACGGTGCCACCGTGCTTCGCAGTTGCTCCAACAGTGTGCTATTCCCACTTAGGAACACGCTTCTGGTAGGATTGAAGATATTCGTGTTACCGCTGTCGCCGTTGCTGCTGCCGGTAATGCCAGGTGTCTCGGCTGTTGACTCGTTCGCGATCTTCAGATTTACCTGTGCTTCCTGCGCTACCGATCGAGGAGCCGGCGTCGAGGTCTTCAATGTGGAATGGAACTTCGGTACTCTAGGAGTAATGGCGACCCCGCCAACCTTAGCGGTGGTTTCGGCCAAGGTTGTGGAAACCTCAGAGTGTCTTCGATAGGTCGCGGTTCGGGGTCGAAACTCTAGCTTCTTGGCGTGCGTCACTGGTCCCTCTGTGGTCCCCAATTTCAGCTTCTCGCTGATCGATTTCGCCGCGGTTTTTTTCCTAGAATATCTGCTGGTAGCCAGGGGACGTTTGGTAGTGTGCGTATTTTCAGTGTCGCCGGTAATCGCGTTAGCCGGCTTCTGCTTAGTTCGTTTGCTATAGCGAGGTCGAAAGGTGGGTTTGGTAACGCCGTTGCCGAATTTCGTTTTCTTGACAACATTCTCCTCCCGGGACGTCTGCGATTTTTGTTGGTCCCCGTTGTATTTGCTGCTTTGCGAGTGATAGGATTTCTTCAGCGATTCCGTCGTATTGTCCTGTTCCGCGGACTGGTTCGGCGATTTGTTGCGCGGCTGATACGCGTACGGTTTCTTCGGTTTGAACGTGGTAATGGTGTCGCTGTTTGCGGCGCGTCGATGGGTGCTCGCCGAGACGTTTGCGCCCTTGCCAGGCGTCGCGTCCTCCTCCTTGACCTTCTTCCCTGCTCGAACGCCGGTCGGGTAAATTCTCGCGGCGTCGATTGTCGTCTCCGAACCCTCCTCGGCGAACGTAGACGTGATCACGGACGGCTTCGTCGACGACACGTACGGCCTGGTGGTTTCCTCCACGGGGGCTCTCTCTTCGACCGAGATCGAAGTGACCATTCTCTCGGCAATGATCCTTCCCTTCTTCGTACCGGACGATCTTCCGTTGACCTTAGAAGATTGTTCGAGGCCTTTCCTCAACGTAGAAAGTTTCGAGGCTTTCACCCTCGCCTCCTCCGGCGAGCTCTCCGCGGAAGCCGAAGCTCTGCGTCCTAACAGTGCCGCAGCTTGCTTAGAATACCTCGCGGCATGGCTCGTCCCGTCGACCACCGGCACACCGGTCGCCGGCGTCGTTTTACTGAAATAGGACGCCGTGGTTGCGTCGAGATCATTCTCCTCGATGTTCAACTCTGGCTTCACTAACCTCCTAGCCAGCTCCAGCTTCATCCTCGAACGTTCGGCGAACAGTGAGGCCGACGATCTTTTCACCTGAAAGGGTCGTTCAAACAGCTCCGTTTTAGGATAGTGGAAAATCGCTGTCGAGAGAAAAGCCGGCCCCGGAAGCTCGAGCGGGGACTCTGTTAGTGTGCCACGGTCCCGACGTGTTTTCCATCGACAGGAGGAGACGTTCTCAAGGTCGGTCGGAAAGTGTACACCCACGACAGATCGGGAAACGAACGACATTTGCTCGGTTAAGGGAAGACGACATCGCGCGCGGACGATTTTTTCCTACATGAAGAACAGAAGCCCGAGGAAGCGTAGAAACGAGACGATCCAGGCGGCCATTTGGCTCGTAACGAGCTCGAGCCACGATTTCACTGTACTGGACAACAACTGGAAATTTCAATCACTATTAACAGATACGCAGGGACCAGTATTTACTTTTTTTTTTTTCTTTTTTCATTGTGAATTGGAGTAGAGACAGAGACAGAGAGAGAAAGAGAAAGAGAAAGAGAGAGAGAGTGAGAGAGAGAGAGGGAGGTGTGATCACGAACCATGTGAACGATCCATGGAAACAGTGACACGCGGACAGGTAATCGATGCACAACAACGCAAGCCTGACTCCGATTGAAGCTCGTACTTCTATTGTGTACGCTACGGGATAAAATGTTGCTCTCTACTACGGTGTGACACTATCTATCGTTTCTGGTGTGAAAAAATGTACACGTGTTATGCGACGAACCATCCGACAGGGGTTTATTTAAGCGTCGATCAAGCGATTAGCTGCGGTGAACGGGTGTACGATTGAACTCTTGGGACGTTTCGTATTGGTTCGAGAATAAGTTGGGCAAAGTAGCCGTTTTTGCTAGACGGGTTGTCACTGAATTGCTCGACGAATGTAATAATATGTTGCTGTTTGTTTAGCTTCGCGTATCTCTGGATACAATTTTTATTTGCGAATTAACGAAAGATTCGTAACACGGAACTGATCACGACGTAGTATCACGAGACGGGAAATTATTGATTCGTTCACAATTCGAAATGAAAACAGTATGTTCCTCCTAAGGTAGAACATTCGCCGTCTTGTGACAAAAGAATTTCCGCGTCCCTTTCATTCCCTTTCTAGTATGTTCATTCCCGTCGACCTGAAAAATCGGTTCGTGAACTTTCATCCTGCTACTGAAATTGAGAACCATTACAGTTCATTACGGTGACAAAATATCCGTCTAGGACGAATAGAAGAGAAATCGTTGTTTCGAATGCTGGCATCAAAAGTAAACAAAAAAAAACACTAATTAAGAGTGCGAATATGTGCAACTTTTTTGTCATGACTTAACCATTGGTATTACCACGCAGAATTATTACCTCATCAATTACACGCTGCGGTATACGCAACGTACAAATTAAAAATAACTCTGATGCTTCTGTGGCGAGCCGAAAATCGAGAAAGTGTCAAACACGACGAGATAAATGAATTTCCGTATGTACAAGGCACCTTCTGAGACAAGGAGCGAAGCTACAACGACAAGCTAGATCCCGACCAACGTTATCCGACCGGAATAAGTCAGAACTTACGCTCAGGTAGGCCAAACAAACCTTCGCTTTCTCCATCGAGGTTCCAAAATAAAAGCAAGCGAACGAAAAACGAAAACCAGTTTCACGGACTGCGTGCTGCACATGACTCCGGGTATGCCGAGCTCTTGTGCAAGTGAAACAGATTAATTTCACGACGAGCCAAAAGAAATACGTGATTTTCCTTTCCTCCGCGCGAAAGGGATTACTCAAGTGGAATTTCGAGCAATACGCGAATTCGTCTGGACCTTGAGAGAACTCCTCGTCGAGGAATAGTCGTTCCTCGTGTTAGAAAGATATCGTTCAATCCAGTCACGTTTGGGAGTCGACGATATCTTCGAGGCTGTCGATCGGACATGATGTACCCTAGATATTTAAAGCATCCAAATTTGTACAAAATCCTCCGAACAATGTCGACTTACACCAACCACCAATGGGAAGCTTGTATTTCGGTCGACGTTCCTTTTTTTTTTTTTTTTGTTTGTTAATCACCACCCATCATTGTCCAGTCTCGATTGGTATTCAACGATGTTAAAAGCAATGTATTACGCAGTTTGTTGCCCCTACCTCGCCACCAGATTGATGAATGTTCATTTTATGATGAATCCTGCGACGGGGTTTTATTACACGGGGTGTTCGATCTGAACGTTCAATATTTCGTTTGTTCAAAAATAGCAAGAATTGTTTTCTTCAAGACACATATAATATCTACTTATTACACAGTGTATGTACCATAAATGCACACGTACAATATAATAAAATAATTCTATCGAGATTTAATAAACGAAGCTTTAAATAAAATGAACATATCCGTGCAATTTTGATTCAATTGCCTTCATAATTACTGTTACACTTTACGATGTAAGTAATGATTTTGCGAAAATGCAAGTACGATAGATCGCTATTTTCTTTCAACAACAACTACGGAAACACTTATTTGTCATAGATACATTTTGTAACAGTGAATAATTAAGCGGATAAATCTACCAATTTCTGGCTATACCTTTTTATCCGCATATCTTATCTTTTCGAAGAATTTTATAACGCGACTGACGTGGACGAAAAAACTACAAGCACTTCGATCCAAAGATGACTGACGAGACGATGATTGAAAGCCGACACGAATTTTCCTAAAAGCACGAGGAAAGCTCTACGAACGCTACGATGAGGGCGAGAAAAAAAAAAGCGTTCTCTCAATGCTACTAATTTGGCAGAACTCTTACGCGACGCAATCCTTGGCCGTATATCAACGTAAATGGATTCAAGACTAAACTATCGTCCGTCAAAACATATCCTGATGCTTCGGCTTCGAGATCGTCTGTCTCGATCGCCTTCGAGTTGCCCCTAGAGCTTCGACCAAAGATACTCTCCCGTTGTTCCTACACGAATTAATTCGACTACAGAATACTGAATAGTACACTAAATTCCTATAATATTGTAAAATGGCGATAAGGACAATAAGAATAATAATTCGATTCCGCGGGGCTGTTGCAAAATAGATTGCTCGAGAATAAAAACGGCGAATGGTAATATTGGTAATTATGTGTTTTTCTACGTGCGTACTGATTAAATATTGTTCAGTGTTAGAGAATGTATCATACATTGTACACGTTCCATCCAGTCCCAGTCAATTATTTAGCGATTTGTTGATTCTTTTCTATTCGTTTTTTTTTTAGTTTCGATTTAGTATTTTTATGGCGAACGCAGTCAATGTAAACGGTTATGTATACGTATTAAGTATGTATAATTGTTGAGACGAAAAGCTGTAGACTGTTGAACTAGAATAGAAGCATAGAAACATATGTTACAACTTATTAATTAGAGAGTGAGAAAGACGTTTGTTCGGTTGCTGAAAGCTGATTCGAAGTGGCGCTCTGAAATCTTACCTCCAACGGTGCTCTCGAAGTGGTTTTTGGGGCTGGTATTTTCGTGTTGGTATTCTTCTGAAATCATACTTCCCCGATTAGTATAAATACACGGTACATGTGCATTGTGGAATTTTATGGAACAGCTTTGAAATGCGAAACTTTACGCCCGATCGACAAGCGACTCGAGCGCCGAGTGAAAATGATATCAAACGAGTAGGAGAATAACTTAATACGATAAAATGAAAGACGCGGAACGCAAAACTGCAAATAGATGTGAAACATGAAGTTCCTCCCGCGGAATAACAGCGAGAAAGATATGCGAATTCCGTGCAACCTGATTAAATCAACGCGTTAGTAAAAAAAAATTAACAAAATGTACAAAAATAAAATTTGCCCCAAAAATATCCCGCACCTCGACTAACTTGAATTCCGAAATTTCATCTTGAACAATAACATGTTTGTCACTCGGAACCTCCGGGTTCACTGCGTCGATTTGTGCGAACGAGAAGAATGATTACATCACGGCGCGAACCTCGTGTTGCCTCTAATAGACAAAAATATTCAAAAACTTCAATGCGAACCAGCAAACACATCCACCGTTGCATAACGATCTGCAGTAAGCACACCTTTCTTTCCGTTCATCGAATTTCCATACATACCGAACAACTTCCGCGTTAAGACCGCGCCGAAATTACACAAAATTAAACAAAATGGCTCACCAGCTGAGTCAGTCTCGCCTTAAAATCGGGCGGATAATTATCGCTTTCCTCGAGCGCGGCCGCCGTCTTGCCGGGGCCGAAAGTTTTGCTGCCCCTTCTGTAACTTTTAGTAGTGACGTCGGCCGTGCTGTTCTCCTCGGTCGTTTGCAGCTTCTTAGAGCCCCTTCTGGCGCTCGACGTCGAGCTTTCCACGCTCGTTACGATTTCCGTGCTAGTCGATTGCTCGTTCGGGGGGATCACCTCGTTCGTTTGATCCTTTTGAGAGGGTTGGTTCGTCCTCGCGGGACCGTCAGAGTTGTTCAAATGAGCCGGTCGCCTTCTGAGTGTCCATCCCGCGTGTCCGTGCGATTGAGAGTCATTTTTCGACGGGGCAACTTTCCTCGAGTCTACCGTATTCGACGAGGGCCCGTCGTGCACCGTTTTACGCCCCCTGAATCCCAATCCCTGATTGAAGAAATCTTCTTTCTGCTTTCTTCCTTGATTTCCGCCTCTACCCCTTCCCCTGCCTCGGCCAGATGATTCGGATGTGGCCGACACGGCGGTGGAAGGTCTTGTCGTAGGTCTGGGACTCGTGGTAATCGAGGTTGCGGTGGTGCTCGCAACTTCGGAGTCCGAAGTTGTTACATCGCTGATCACCGTTGCATCCGGGGCAACCGTTGTGGTAACGTCTGTTCACAAAGTAGAAGGGGTTAAAGCGGGTTTCTCATTGAAGAGTGCGCTCTAGAAGGGTAGAAATAAAATTCGTCTGTTGGATGTAGAAAATGGGAGGTAGAGGTGTTCGAAAGTATTCGCGATAATTCTGTACACGAAGGAGATTTCGGCGAGGGCGATTTTTGGTGTAATCGAATAAAGCCGAAAAAGTCGGTTCTCTTAAAAGAATTTTGTTCAAATTCTTGAGTGGACGACATACCTAACTAGACAAGTCAATTATTATGGGCAATCTATTTTTTTTTACAATATGTAAAAACAGTGCAAGTTAGTTCATCCTTAAATCGGGTTAATAATACTGAGAAATGCAATATTAACAATATTATCATTTCTATTCCAGCAATTTTATAATCAAATCTTCAATCCATAATTCGCAAACAAACAGTTCAGTATAGAAGATAGCATTCCAATGTTCAAATTGCTACACGTAAAAATCAATTCATCAATACTCTTACGAACCATTGGTAACTTTTCGCCAGGAATCATTTCAGCGCATTGAACAATAGAACTTATAAAAAAATCAATAACGAAGCTACACCACCGACAAAATCAAATATCATTGCGAAATTTTAAACGGGTACAAGATTGATCCGTCTACCTGCAGCGGCAGGCGTGGTACCGTCCGATCTAGCTCTGCTTCTCGATTTCCCACGCGAGTCCTGAGCATCCTGTCCACGACCATCGACAGATCTAGGAGATACATCTAGAACCCTCGATCTTCTGTCCCCGATCCCCTTACGTTTCGCATCCCTTTCCAAATTACCGCCCGAACTGGCCCTCACGCTATTCTCCAAATTTCTGCCCTTCGACCTCGACCGAGATTCGTTCGCAGCATCCTTCTTGGCTTCCACGCCTCTCGTACGATCCCTCGAGAAAGTGTTTCGTCTCGCGCTAACGACCTGTTCGCTGGCTTCCGTCGTGGCGTAATTATTGAACTTGGAGGAGCCTCTTCGAGAACTCGATTTCGATAAGCCAGCCACCTCAGAATCGTTCGATCGTCCGCGGCCCTTCGATCTGTCGGATCCAGTTCTCGCGCTGGGCCTGGTCGACTCCTTGATGTCCGATCTTCTCTGAGAGGTTCCAGTCGAGAGAGTGGTTGCGTCGGGCAGCGGACTCTCGGTTTTGTCGACGGTTAAAGGAATGTCGACACGAACGCTCTCCGATTCGGATAAAACAGCATCTTGTCCCCGTCGATTGATCGAATTGTTCTCTCTGTTGCTGAACTTCGATCTGCCAGATCTGGTACTCCTTTCGACCCTTTCGGTCGTCGATCTACCGCGGCCCTCTCTTCGAAGGGACACGGTGGTGGTTTCGCTGTCGACCTTTTTATTATTGTACCTCCGCGAGGCAGGTACCTGATTCTTGATATCCTTCATCGAATAAGTCGTCTGTATCTTTCTTCCGGTTCTGGATCTCGACGATTCGGTTGTCGCTTGAAACACGGACGGTCCCCTGTTCTCCAACCGTCCGGTGACGTCTGCGTTACTTGTTCGTCCGTTGTTCGCCCTGCGGGAGAATTTATTCGACGTCTCGGTAGCGAGCTTTTGATTGTTCTCCTTCGATTTTGTCCCGTCGTTGGTTTCCGGTGAGTATGTTCTACCGTTTCTTCTGTTGACGGCCGGTTCGACGTTTTTAGTTTCCTCGGCGTTCCTACCCGCGAATGTTCTCTTCGAATCGTTCGTGGCCTCCGTTGTGGTGGCGACGCTATTTTTTTCGGTGATTCCAGACGTTCTGATGAACGAATCCTTCCTGGAATCGAGTTTCGATTCTGAGTCGAGTAACGAAGTTACTGTTGTCCCCTCATTGTGTCTGCCGTAAGTCGACGGCTTTGCTCTATCTCGATTCGATCTGGACCTCGATAGAGTGGGAGATGATGCGGTGGTTGGTTCTTCCAGTGATTTGGAATTGAATCTCAGGACACCACGATTTGTAGTTTTGTGGTCGTCGATCTGGAAATAAAATTGTTTCGCGTTGTTATTAAATAGAGAATAATTCTGCTTCGTCTGGTTAAGTAACAGTAATGATAATAATTATTACTTTTGAGACGCATAATGCATAATACGTAGTCTCATCCATACTACTGAAAATATTTATGCACATCTGGGACACATGTATTTCTATTTCGGGTATAGATTCCACTTTACTTTCGAAGGACATAGAATCACGTAAATATACCTGCTGGCCCACTGTTGCTATCTGTGCACCTGTACAGTTTTTGCCTGTGGCAACCTTTTTTACCTAACTTAATTTTTTGGCCAAGGCCCTCTCGGTCATTTTATTTCGTTGTATTTTTTGGTTAAATAACGTTTCCTAGTAATAATTATTTACACTTATTGAAATTGTTATGCAATATCTAATTTACCCAATATGACTGTCCTCGTTTTACACAGCGCACTTTACTTTAAATAATAATAATAGTGAAGCATCCAAACATCGCGCACATTAATTAAATTAATGTACGAAGATAATAGGACAATAAATAACGCAGAACAGTTATTGTTCGAGCAGAAAATGCTACTCTGAATAAAACATCTGCCCAGTGAAATATCCATTCATAATCTGGCTCACGATCGAACAACTTTCGGTTTCATTGAATCATTCAAATTTATTCAAATATATTCGCCGCGGTCTCTCCACTTTTCTTGTCAAACTTCGTAATAACCATCCCATTTGTCAGATACTCGAATCGCAAAATTGCGATTTAGTGCGATATATTATTATCCGCCACCAACCGAATCGTGGGTCGATCGATTCAAAACCCACAGCTTAACATTCATTCGAGTGCGACGATTCTCGTTGTCCACTTTCATAATGCAACGATAGCTCGTCAATTCTACAGGTGAACGTATTTGCATCGGCGTTTCTAATCCAAACGTAATTGATGCTTCTTTCGCAAGCCATGGCACGAAGACGTTCAACATCGTCGTTGAATAAATATACTTGTCACGTTAAAGATCAATTCAAATGAAGCATTCAGTTAATTTAATTAAACAGTTGAGGCACTGTCAATAAAACGAAATTAATTTATTTAATATTTTGATAAACGGTTATCGTAACTCTCGCGCAAGCTTATGTTTACGTATTATTTTATTACAGATTTTTATATATAACATTTATAAATTTACTTTTCTTTTATTAACACTGTACACCAATTCTATTATCCAATCACTTGTTAATTCTCGGTCTACTTGAAACTAACAACGCACGAGATTCATACAAATTTATTATACTTTTCTTCGATATGTTTCTCCGTTGCTAAACTTCGCAAATTAATCAAATAAATTACACGAATTTTCCGAGCTGCGATAGAGGAATGCTAGGTGCTATTACACCTTGAGAAACCGGGAAAGAATACTAATTGGACCATTATTCGCGGTACCTGTCATTAACTTAAATGGCAGTAACAAGTTTCGATGGACGAACTTATGAATCGATAATCGCATACAATGGCTAAGAAAGCTAACTAAGCAACGTTCAATTATTGAGGCAGCGCTTAAGTAACCGATACTCATCTTAGATTATAGTCCTTCCGTGTCTGTGGACAATAAACGACGTAATAAATTGACTCATGATTTCAGTTTTCAGTCATGAACCGGCAATTTATTAATTCGACAAAAAGAATATCACTCTGGCTAGCCTGTTATGTACTTTCCAGACCCTATAAATCTCAAACCCGTTCACCAGATTCTCATGCAAAAGAAAGTGCAAACAAAGGATTTCTTTTCTCGTCCCCTGTTTTGAAATTTACGAAAAATCAATTAACTGAAAGGAACAGAGAAATTTCACGAACTACGATCCGGCGCTGTTGCTGGTACTATTTTCTTGCCGAGTAGTTGGACATAATGTTTCGAATGGGAACGGTGATTATAATTTTCTACTACGTTGCCCGCGGTACTAGGAATTGCATCTATTACTTACACTCTTTCAATTCCGACAACAAAGCGAAACTGTTTCCTGAAAATGTTTCTTAAGATAGGTACATAGAATTCGAACAATGAACTTGCTCCCCGCTTCAATCTCGATATTCATTTAAAGGGAATTAATACGTTGGACGGATAATTGAACAGTCTGGAACAATTTCAATTTCCTGATTGTATCGCAATTTAGTTGATAATTACTTCTTCGGTGTACCAATCGTATTGCAGACGCCATTAGATTGATTTTCTTCGATTCTTTAAAGGCTTGAAATCAAGTGCTTCGCCATCAGAAGTGAAACTACTGTGTTACTATCAAGAGCAATTGTGTCATAATGTGATAACGGTGCGCTGACTATAATTGAAGCAAAAGTTTATGGTGCATTGGTTCATAGTATTATAGTGCAGTTGCAATCGTTTAACTCGTGGCGTGTGGAATATAATAATAATTATTATTATTATTACTACAACGAAAACCGATCAATACATTCCATACATATAACAATAATTATATTATTATTTATTTTAAATGTAGTTTCCATTCAGTCATGTACGAATTCACATTTAATTGCCTTATTACCGAGGATTCAATATACCCAGTTCCTTCGTCACCGTTACTCTTATTCTACTTCATTTCTCCTTTATAATTTCACTTCAACACGAAGGCAAGACAAACTTATCTTTCAGTAGGGAAATTAAACGCGACGTTTAAAAAAAAAACTGTTGTGAGAGTTCGCTTTCAAAATTATATCTTCTCTCTTCCCTTTCCCATTTCTAATCCCTTTCTAACCAAGTCAGGTTGAACAGCAATGAAATTTAACATTCAGAGTTTGTCCCACTTATGAAACCATCATGCCATCCTACACAATTAACCCTTCATGTAAGTGCCCGTTATCCGTATTCTATAACTTATCGCATTTTTTTAAATAATTCGTAAAACTTCCAGCTCTGTTACAAGATATTCATTATCACCGCGTATATCGCTATTTTGATTTACATAGAAATAATGTTGCAACAAATTCTACATTACAAACGTTGTTACAGCATTATGTTATTCCCATGGCATCTTCCTCATTTCTAATACTAATCGCAAACAAATTTTTATATTCTCCACCGGCTGGTACGCTAAATCAACTTGATCTTCGAACATTGTCACGATCAAGTTGGTATAGTTTTATCCGTACCCGGCGTCACTGTACGTAGCCCGACGTGAATGAACCCCACGGGTCAAGAGGCTGTATTTACCTAAGAATTTTTCGAAACGTAATAAGACCAAGGGGCTAGCTGTCGCGGCAGCGTGCCTTGGCGTTCCAGTTTCGGTTATCCTTATCTGCCCGTGAGACACACGTAGCGTAGAATCGACTCAGAAAGTAAAAGTCGATGTTTCGCGTCACGTTACTTAGTCAAGCATGCAGCCGTACCCGAGTGTAGCCTTAAACATGCCCGGCTGAATGCGCGACTAACTACTGTAAATAGTCCGGCAAAATAACGTATCTGCGTGGTGTTTTCCAAACGCGATCCGCACTTTTTCGCGACATATTTACCTGGCGGCGCCAAATCGACCAGAACGAACAACAGGCACCGGGTTAAATGTTCGCGAGACTGTTGCATTAGAACGGCTGTCGACGAAGATGAGCGACGAGGAAAGACGTGAAGCCTCTTCCACGCGATGGTATCAGTACGATGATACCAATACAGCGATGTCCACGTAATTGGCAGCAACCTGTGGGTTTTTCGAACCGTTATGTGAAGCGACGTATTTTGAAAATTCAGCTGTGGGAGGGAAACAGAAAGGGTGTGATCGAGATATGCACTGGGATGTCTCGAGTCATCGATAAGGGATCGACACTCGTGTGAGGACGACGCCAGGACTCTACTTTAAAGAGCCAGTGATATGCACAATCATAGTAGAATTTGCTACTGTAGTTATAAATTAAAAGATAGTAATAAGACACCGAGATGTGTCGAAAGGAATAGAAATCTCACAGCTTCGTTCGATCGTGAAAGGACTTTTCACGTTGGATGATAAAAAGAAGGACGATTATCGAAGGCTGTGGATCGCACTTTCGCTGGTTGATTCGTTTAATTCACGGCGAACTCTTCTAATTCACGCTCACCTACTTCGATCGAGTATGAAAGAGCTATGATTGCTTGTTAAATCTGACAACTGGTTTGGGCTGTTGCTTTTGGTTTCATCTTCGACGCAGAGTATCGGGTTCATTACGGAAAAACACGAACTAACATATATCGAGCTGGACGATGAATATTTATTAAGCTAGATTAAAGTTTATTTAACCGTTTTAAGTCGTCGAAGATTGATTTGCTGGGAATGAGGATAGTTTCGAAAGTTGTCCCACATCGTGTATTCACAGATGGGCTATAGTAACTATGGACCATAGTTGCTAAATAGGCGAACGAAGTCGAAAAATCGCGAGTAGCGTAGGACACTTTGTTCTGAATATTTAGAATATTAGCATTGCCTCCTACGTCGCCAATGACGTCCGTCGATCGATTTCGAAATATCGAACAACGCTTTCCTGCATTTGGCGCAAGCCAGTCGCAATGGTACTGCAGATCGAATCTGCATATCCGTGAAAAAGTGCATCTGGCTGGCAACAGTGAGAGGTTCACCCAGTACCTTCCAACCCGAGGTTGTTATCGGTACCATCTGTTCGACGAAAATGCATCGAGTACCTGCACCGGTGGGCAATTCCGCCGCGTTCACCTCGATCTCGAAACGGAGAACCTGATTGCAACTGCAATGTCGAGACGTTGCGACACTTCTCGCGAATCGTCGCGTGGTTTGTCAGCCCTTCTGCGAAACACCTTGCAGTGCCTCGAGAGGCGTGAGTTAAAAGGGAAATTTGAGCAATGCTTAAATAATATTTTCTTGGAAATAAATTAGGAGGGGACGAGGATCATTATTTTTCGTCTATGGATCCGTACTTGGATCGTGCCTTTTTATTATTGTTTAATTCATTGGCAGTAGACTTGCTTTTTTCATGTGCAATGTAATTAGTTTCTGAGGTGTTTCGCGTTGTCCTAATTGATTCAATTTATTTCACATCTGTCAAATTGCATTTTCTGCAACGTGTGCTTGGAAAATAGACAAGTTTAACCACATATTACAATAATGCGTTAACCTTGCAAATATATAGCTTATTTTGACACGTGAAATATCATGCAACATTTAAATTGAAAGACATTCGCGATTCCCATTTTAGAATACCTGTTATTAAACGGAGCTTTTGTATAATTTAATAATCTCGTTAAAATAATTATACAATCGCCTTGAAACGACGTTAAGAGCCCACGCATGGCGAGATTATATAATTCTGTATCATTATGCAGCCTTTGCACTTCGATAATCGTTATCCAAACGCAAACAAATAATTTCTTCGGAGTTAAATAAACTGAAACGATTCATTACCTCTGCAATAGCGGAATTAAAAGTTATTCTTTCATTGTCCGCAGACCCTTCGTCATTTTTCTGCCAAAATACAGCATTTGTAAAGTAACGTTCAAAATTTTCACAGCCCCGATTCCTTTTAATATATTATTTCTAACGCAAGTTAGCCCCACTTGATTATTTTCCTCCAATTTGACAAGAAAGTCTGCTGTTAATCCTGCACTTTTTTCCACCTGGAAGAGTATACGTAACGATGCCACCTCCTTCTTCTTGCAACACTGCTACCTCTTCTATGTAATTGCAAATTGCCCGTTTATTCGCGTAATTGGACGACACGAACGAGGAATCGTTTCTAGTTTGGGGAATCTTCGGGGGAACTCTCGTCATTCGCAATTGCAAATACATCTCCTGCGATTATGTCCATGCAACGGGGCCCGCGGCTATGTTGCAATCTCAAATGGTTATTGTAATTAGGGTACCACGGTGTTCAAATACACGAGAAGAATACTACCGCAACGATCTGAAAGGTCGAATCCGCACATGTGTTTAATCGCAACGTTGTTACGCAATTAATAAATTATTTGATTGCTTCATTGCTGGCTAAAGAAAATAGATCTGATAATGATTTGATGGCAGATACAAAGAACTGAACAAAATGTTATTCGACAAATTAGCTACTGAATATACGGAATAAAGAACTGAACTAATTTAGTTTCTGCGTGTATAAACAAATTTTCCCTCGTCGTAATACGAGCTGCAATTATGGACAATTCCCAGCAAGATTTAATCATACACGAATAAACTTACACTCCAACAATAATCAACCTCCTTTTTCGCAACTTATCCCAAGATTATTATATCACGTCATCGATTACACCTACGTTATTCGCCACATTTTTCTCGCGAGATCTTTCACAAGCATCCAGGCGAATTTTGCATAATCGGCCACGTGGAAGGTTGAGAAATAATAAAATGCATAAATCCCGAGCGTCCACCGTCCGTGTCATCCGCGTCGTTATCCTTGCAAGGATAAAAACGATCCCCGCGAATCGTGACGATTTCTAATCGAACTTTCCTCCGTACCGAATATTCCTTTTGTTCGATGGCTGTTCCCCGATCAATACACTTTACGTCTCGTGCATAAAGTGAGGCAGTCGTGCGTAATATCACGAGCTGCAGATTATTGAAAAACCGTGTTACACTGACAGCAGTGAGAGGCCGATACAAATCCTCGAAGGTAGACCGCTTCGCCGGCGTTGAAGTAACCTGCGAGGGGCTTGATTCGGTTCTCCTTGTAAATATGTCACTGTCCGTTATAAGTCCGTCACTGTAAGTTATATATAAGTCCCTTTTCTTTTTTTAATTCAGTCGAACATTAAATCCGGATCATAAAAATATAAATGGGTAAAAGGGTCGAATAATCGAATTGCTATAACACCTTTTTATTTTTACTGAAAGTTCCGACCCTGTGTGCAATACGAAAAAGTAAAAATATGATTATCTTCGCATAATTAATAACTTTTTGTCGCGTATCGTGTTCCTCTTTGCCACAACTTGTTTTGCTCGAATTAGCATAAATTCTCGAGAATTCAATGAAGAATTAATAGAATAAATGTGAACAGCTTACTAATTCTTATTACTCTATCTTTTCCCAACAAACTGTTCAATTAATATTCCCCTGAAAGCTACAAAATATTCCTCGCCTCGCGTATGCCCACCGAGCTACTGAAAACGAAATTCCGTTACTCACGGAATATGAATTTCCAACATCCGATCTAACTGTTCCCACCTTCTTTCGGGGTGAAAAAAGATTTGGCGCACAAGAAAAGTATCATTTCCATTTTAACCGGTGGACAAGGTAATTCAAGGAGAACAAAATCGATCGTTCCTCGCCACTGACCAATAACTACTCGGCGCATTGTCCTTGGATTTCGACAGAATACCGTTTCGTCGATTTGCATTTGAATTTCGATCGAGGGATCACTTTCACCGCCTAAACTTCCGACATCGGTGGATCCTTCCATCGATCGATTACTCGCCCGCCGACCAGAACTACGAAATCGCCGTGCACCTAGAGCCAGTGGAACGATTATCGCCGATCCAGCAATCTACTTGATCAGCAAGGAGCCTCCCCAAAGAATGGTGAATTATTCATAGGGCTATTAATGATTTTCCACGTCGTTCAACTCCGCGAACCAAGCCGTGCCTTCGATTTCACTTAACTAGTGCTTCTCGCCGCAACAATCATCCAAAGATAAATAGACGCTGGTCTTGCGGAGCCACGCGGCAATTAATCGAATTTCTGGGAAGATCCCAGATAGGGTTGAGCAGGATCCCGTGGATAATGTTAACCCCGTGGTCGTCTTGTTGCATACGATGTCTATTTTGTGAAAGGTACGGTAAAGGTGTTCCCCGTTACGTGATACAGGGGAGTTTTCCTAGAAGAGTTGTTTGGTCTGTTACGAAATTAAATATCGTTCTGTCATCTGGCGTGGCGAAAATCGAAATGAAACAAATGGAATGATAATGGACATCAATAACAGGCTTGGACAGAGGGGGACCGCCTGTGTCGCAAGGAATTAATTGACCAAATGAGAAACGCATTAATGTATTGCACACATACGGTACAGTCACTCGTGTACAATGATAATCGTAATAGATACAACGTGAAGTAGGCGGATTATGCAAGGACGATATGCTAAATTCGAACACTTTCGTTGATAAGCCTTCGGTGTGTGACGAACTTCGATAAGTAGAGGAGGCTGTAAAAAAAACTGGTTCGAAGAATTCAAGGCGCGGCTTGATGGGACCCGTAAGACGATCCACGAGGTCCTTTCGCGCGAATTCCTCTGCATCTGTTTCGTAAGAAAGTTTTCGGCAATACCGGAACGTGTGTGTGCACAAAAGCGTATACCTGTGCCGTACACGTGCACACAGGTATCCTCTCTAAAATTCTACACAGTCCTTGATGGACGCGTCGGGTTTCTGGAATTATAGCGATGGCGCTTCCTGGTTCAGTCCATTCTCTTTCGACTCACTTTCGAATCTCGAAGGATCGATATATTTTTAAACGCCCGGATAGAATAGTCGTGCGGGAACGAAGGAGAAATTTGCTGAAACAAATTAAACATTGGCGGGGCATTTGAAGAACGGGGCCCTTGTGCTCGAGTCGTCGCGATTTCTATCTAATTCCCATTCTTCGTGCGCACACCGTTCGCTGTCTATAAAGTTGCGAAACGGATTTCTAGAATGATGGAAAATCTGAAAATTCTGCACGCAACGCGAAGCTGACTATCGCAAATATTGAATAGCGACGATCACTTAGGAGATTACCTTTGACATGTTATTGCCGTACATACTGTTATACGCTTGCTCCAGTTTCCTCGACAGAAATGCAGACCGTAGCCAATCACGAGTGGAAGCAAATGGTTTCGGTTATTTATTAATACGTGACGCGGTATCTCAACTTCAGCAGGATTTTTTGCTGTTCTTTTCCACCGGCTGCTTCATTTTTAAGGACATTGAGTAAGAATTCACGCGATGATGGAACTGCAACGTGTATCCGATCGAACAAGGTTTTCAGTTGGCCGCATTCGATTGAAATCCTGTCGACCTTTAGCACAATTTCGAACCGCAAAACCGAACGGCGCCAACTTTCTACGAGGCTCCGGGCAACAGGAGTTCACAGTCACCTTCGTCAATTCGCGATAAAATTTATGAATCGTAAAGCCACCAACGCTTCTATTATGTCCTTTCGAGTATGCAATAATCGAGCTAACAAAGGACACGTATTTGTCAAGGGGCTGCGGGAAATATTGCGTTCGACGCAAGGTGTTTCATTGAACTTCCATTTGGTTTTTCAAAATGTTAGCAGATTCCAACGCTGTAATTTTGTTAATAATTCTACTGCGAATTGTTTCATTTGTGAATAAATGTTTCATAGGGGCTGTTCGATCAATCTTGCAACCGGTGCAATCGATACATTAATCGAGTTTCCGGAGCAAAGAATTTAGCAAGGCGCGAGTAGTGGGCGAAGTGGCGCGATTTAGCAAAGCATGGTAAAGATTTTGTTTCGATCGATTTTCATCTTTTTTACATCAGGCAATTAATACAAAACTGATTCGTACTGTAATTATGAAATGATAAGTTGTTCCGAATTTGTACTAGCCTTTAATAACAACAAGTTAATAACACACCTGACACTTCTATTCAACGCAGTGACCAATCAAGCGATTGAAAAAAAATCTCCCAACGAGTTTTTAGAGAAGACTCCTTGACATTTATTTTTATTGCGAAATCGCAACATTTCAATCACGACGTGTACCCAAAATCGTCCTCTTTATGCAAACATTCGTTCATAGCGAAAACACGAACGGGGAAAGCAATATTTGCATTCGCGTTTCCTTTTTTGTTCGCTCGTAAATCTCTGGGCCGGCTCTATACGATCATCAAAATTGTCGAAAAGAAACAGCTCCGGCACAAAATAAGGAAGCGATCGATTAAGACGCGACATTATGTGAACACTTTCGACTTCGCTATCTCTTCCGACAGGTGACTTCCGTACATTTCTCAGAAATTACAGCAAAACCATCATCAAATAGAGAAGATTCACCGGAGTTATTTCTTACCAATATTATGGATAAATAATCTAATTTTTCAAAAGTTGTCATCTTGCCTTTAATTACCTTTCTCACTACTGTCATTTCATCCGTGCGTATTTAAACGTTACGTTTTCTGATACGATTTCTGATCCCGTACAATCGGGTTGTGCATAATACGGGATCCTCATCCTTGTCAAATCGATGTTGAAATCGACAATTAACCTGATTATGTACGGAAGAATATATGTCGTCTTTGTAGAAAAAAGAAAGAGACAATGCGAACAAAAAGTGCAATCCATTGATAAATCTACTGAGAATGAAAGAAAACAATTTTTTTGAAAAAACTGTGTACATTCATACATGGATATATTCCACTTGCAACGCGTAATTGCATAAGAAGTCGAGACCGAGGTACGCGCGTTACCAATCGAGCTGACTTAATTACAGACGGGACGGTCATCGAGAAAATGATTGCAAAGAAAAATGAATAATTAACACCATCACGAACAAGAAACAAATAATTATCTTGGCACACAGCAGCTTTCTAAAGACGTATACTAGTTTCAACAATTCCCTAATCCCCCCCCCCTCCTATTATTACCATTATTTTGCAATTAATTAAAATTTATCCGAGGAGGAAAAGAAAATTGGTGTGAGGTTAATGGCAATAATAATATCCCGCGCTCGAAGACAAGTAGTCGCGTGAACAGCGAAAAGCCTATGCTCGTAACAAACCTGTATACAATGAAATAAAAGAGATTGCTGTCAGCGACGAAGGAAAAGTAAGGAAAATTGAAGCCCGGAGGAATTAAGTGTCAAAACGTTGAAACGCGGACTGGTTTTACATCGGTCAATTGAAGGGAAATCGGACGGAAATTTGTTGGATTGTACGAGGCGGGAAATAATTGCCTGGGTTGTTTCGTTATTTCACTCTGCATTCGCTACTCTCCATTGCATGGCGTCTGTGAGGTTACCACGGAATGCGGAAACAACGGTGTGTCCCTTCTGGAATGGAGGTGTGCGTTTCGGTTGTACCGTCGTGATTTAACGCGACGTACGTGCCGGCAGCAATTTCAACGACAATAACTGGAAAAGTACGTTCCGGGGTGAACAAATAATGCTAAAATACGGGCACACTTGCGGCGTAATATTGCGTAACAATGCAACGCTACCTGCCGTGTATCAAACAATCGTGAATGAAACGTATCCTCCGAAGGGATTTCCATCCGTTGAATGGAGAAAATTGCACTTGCATTGCGTTAACAGTGATAGAATTTCTCAATGACGCACCGATTACTGAAACGAAATAAACCGCCCATCTGAATGTTTAATAGGAAGTCTATGATATCTCAGCTGACAAATTATTCATTTTACATTTCTGCTATCGGGTTTGATAACCAGTGTCCCCCTTTGTTTCTCTCTAAGTTATTAATGTAGAAGTAACTTGCGATAATTGTACAAGAATGGAAAAGGGTAATTTATGAACATCAAGTGAAAAATAGAAATTGAATGCAGACAAATCATCGCCCAGGAGGATATTTGTTTCGTGTATCAATTATATGTCGTGAACCAAAAATTCGCGCCCTACACGGCGTAGCCGCGCTCAATTGTTCTCGCTTCGTGTGACACCGTGAAGAGACGGCGAGGTAGCCGTCGAAGGCAGTGAGCCAGTCAGTCGAAAACTAACAAGCAACCGATAACTACGGTCGCGGATAGTAATTATTAATAACCAACGCATGAAAATCAACTATACAAAAACCAGTGTGTGTACGATTAAGGTTCATGAAAGCTCTCCGAATCCCCACTGCGCGAATCATAATGCTGGTTGCTGATTATTCCAACGCGACGGTGACGATGGAAAAACGATGAAAATCAGCGAAAACTAAATGCAGCCAGCATTTCAGGAAGTTAACCAAGCCAAACGACACAGAAGAGCCGCTTTCTCCGAATGGAAAACCCGATTTATACATTATTACGCTTATGCATAGTTGTGGAAGGTGCAACATCCACCGTTTTACACGCATGCACGTATCTGCACACTTTTGTGGGACTAATAAGCAGACTTGCATCGATGCATCTGCGTATACCTTTGGTTGGACGAGATGGGTTCGACAGGCGCATCGTTTCGCGACAGGTAAATGACCGCCATTTACGATCCGGTGCGCCTGTAACGGTGGAACGATTACGTACGCGATACATAGATGCAAATATATACGCGGAATTTATAAAAGTATCGGACATATTAGTGGTTTGTTGCAATCTATTTAGAAATAATAATCCTCGCGGTAATGCAGGGAATAAATCTGCGCTGTTTCTGAATTTTATATAAATATTTATCCGAATTGACAATTGCACTATTAACATGCAAGGAATACGAGAATTATGATTAAATTACGCGAACATGAATTAATCAAATATTTTATCAGACTTTTCTGCTGAGAAATTTTAAATAGCGTGGAAAACTTTCTTTCAATAAAAAGAGGACCTATTTCTATTGTTAGTTACATTCAATTATATCGAGGACGTAAATTATTCCGAATATAATTTTACAAAAATTGAAGTTTCTTAATGAAAGTTCACGAACTCACTAACGATAGTTTAATAATAATAATACCCTCTATATTAGAATCGTGCCGATAACTGCGCTTAAGCCACAAAATAACTCACTTGGACGCGTTAATAGCAAACAATGGGTCAACGGTGATGCAATAGAACGCATGAATGCAACAGGTTAACGCAGTGAGACACATTCAACGTAACTCCACTTGCAACCGGATTAAAGGTAAGCAAGTACAGGTGAGCATTTGCTTTTGGTTTCCATCATCAACTGGTCTCCTGTAATGGCTAAAAGTTTTCCTTTGAAGGTATTATAATCATTGTCTCGGTAACACCTGTATTTCTAGTTGGAGTTGTTAATGAAAACAGCTTTCTTTAAAATAGAACGTCTGGGATCTTAATTACCGGACTACAAATAAGATCGTATTCTGATTAGATGATAAAGTGGTTACTCAGATGAAATGAAAAGTGTGATGTTTCTGGACTTGCTACTAAAAGGATGAGCAATTTGATATAATTGCTCCCCATAATTTTGTAATCCGATTATCAATGTTCGTAACGCATATCCATGGAACAGTATGCATCTGCATGATTATAACACATAATTGAATGAATAAGTAGGTAATTTTCGACGCAATACGCAGCCTTTTTAATATTTATAATTGAAGATTGGTAGGATAAAGTTTTGATCCGTATCCTTTTACCTTTCACTCGTTCTTGATTGCTTCACAGTTAATTTCTATGATTGTATGTTTCCGTATCGAGCCATTACTTAACCATATACATTAATTAAACTATTCTAATTGTAAATGCTGCAACATTATAATGAGCAGGCGAATAAAATATTAAAGAACGATTATGGCGAGACACGGGACGAAGATCTACCTGCATCTCCTTTGCCAAACGAAACTGCAGCAATATATGACAAGGTGTTCTGTTCCCTTAAATAATTTCAATGGAATTCTTTCGAGAAAAAATTCACAAGTGTTGCCACAATTTCGAAATGTATTTACGTTTATACATCTGTCGACACATTTCCCAATGACTGAAACCATAAAATGCAGGGTTCATAATAGAAGCAACTATGTACGTGGACGAGAATTCACCAACTATTTCCGTTATGCAAGTAACGTGTTCTCAAAGTAAATTAAAGCCACGAGAATCGTGCCGCGAATACCACATTATGATACTTTTACTTTACCATGCAGATTGCTCGTCTTGCTGTATGACTTAATAAGTTTCTCGATTAATATTCCCGTGATTTCAGTTACGCGCTCGGACGTATTGTGTTAAATAGAAATTCGAGGAAAGTGGAATTCATAACTCCGCGTCTGTATCCATATACGTAACACGAATTAGTAAAAATAGGGCACGACAGATAGCTCCATTGTGTTTTATTTAAATCCATGACCCCAGGTCTCCCCTGATTTTCTCTTAACTTCAGTCCCTTCACTTTTACAGGCCATCCTAAACACGTACCGCTTTGTTCCGCCGGAATATAAAACCTCCAAACAAACTGTAAAAGAGAAATATATCTCAATGCCAATCTGAAACGAACATTCCCTTGGTTGTTCAAAAAAGGAAAGGACGGAAAATAATATTCGACCGTCCAATTGTACGCCATTATAGTTTCGCATCCTTAACTAAAACCGATCGCCTGTTGTACCACAATGGTGCACGATTATGCGTATCTGCATTTTAAAAACATCGATCGACGATTCGGTGTGATCGTTGGTCAACCCACGATAAAGAAATCAACGCTCGTCGGATTGCAAAATTCCCGACACGCTCCAATTCTTTTTTTCTCTCATCCGAAAATAATCCATCAAGGATACGCGTATCCTTCTGATGAGACTGATAAGGATACTAGAAGTCCCGTAGCAAGAGCCAGGCGACCTTGGACAGTGCACCTTATTCCGCAAGACGATCTACGGATCTACAGATCTGCGGATCGTATGGAACTGGCAAGATGTCTAATAAACGGGATGTTGCGAAGCATCGTCGAGAAATATAAAAACTGTTCCAGATTAAATAAACGATACCCACTTTGCGACATAATGTTCACCTCGTTCGGAATACTATGCCTACGGTTCAGCGGAAAACTAACGATTGGAAAGAATTCTATGTTTGAATAACAGATCGGTGTATTAGAATATAATTACCGCGACACTTGTATACTGTTTTATTGATAGAAATTGGAGATGATGATAATCGAGTTAGCATTTAATATTTGGAAAATGATGATAGGTCGCGGTCACTGCGTTAGACAAAATTTATCGTGCGTTAATTCTCGGCAAAAGTAGCTGTGCAGAATTTGTAATGGCAACAACAGCAATAGTTATTATTATGTACGAAAAAAAAAAAGAAACCGCATACTTCGTTTCGGTGAAATGCAAATTCTGTTTCAAATGCTGCCATATTAGAATAAGTGCACTATTCATGAATTGAATAGCAGATAAAATTGTCTAGAAAAATATACGCGATGCACAAGATGTATAAGTAGAAAATGCTCTTTGCACAATCTTGCGATAGTAAAACAAATCTGATAGATCGCGGAACGCGACGAGCTTTCGCCGCAAATAATTTGACGCGCAACTTCGATTCGGCCTACCGCGGATCATCATCAGTAATGACCGCGCGTGTCCGTAATTATTTGACTTTCATTATTCAAGGTTTCGCGGCCGAGCTTACACACAGAACGGCTATAACAAAGATCCGCGTTTTCCGCGTTTTCGCGTTGAATCTCTCGAGTATCCCGCAAATTGCGCGTACGCTGCATGAAATCTAACAACATCTGTGTCCTAACAGCGAAATCGCGATCAGCAATCTAAACTGGCAGACTGAACAATCTTTCCCGTCCTCTGCTTATTGTACGCAGGTAAATTTCTAAATTTTAAAACATAACATGCTATGTATTGCACTGCCTTTCAAAATGTTCTCCTCCGCTTACTTGCAATCAATCGTACAAAATGTTGAGTGTGCCTTCAACGAATCCCTAAAATATCAACCATAAAATTTCTGTAATCTTGAAACATCTGGTTTCAATCAACTTTCAGTCAACACCGTATAAAGTATGTACGTCCAATCTTGTTGCCCGCGGTTGCATCGATTTTAATCGACATTATCGATAATTAGACCGCGATATCTCTTCCCCGTCTTTCCCTCTATCGATTAATTCACGACGAGCACAATTTAGTATAGTAAAAAAGATACTATTATTATATACTTCTTATTAATACAGCCCAATCGTTGGTGAAACGAAACTCGCCGACCCGGTGCAGTGCTGCGTCTTCTTTTCACGTTGCGATTCGATTACGCAAAACCGAGAAAAGGAGTACGAAGTGCCGTAACACGGGAAGCAACGCCAGTACTAGATGTGTAATTTAGATTGAGGATCGTGGATGATCGTGCATTAACTTTAGCAAGATCGGTCTCCCGACCTTTTCCTCGAAGCTTCATTAACGAACGGCCAACAGAATCATTAATGTTTCCACACGTACCGCGCATTTTACAATTCTTACAAAAGATTCGACAAACGCCGTAACTGTGTAACTATTTTTCTCGACGAGATGCACTTGAAGCCTGACGCCACATTTACGAAATACGAAACGCACTTTCTATTTGCCGCTGGTCCCTTCGAGAATCGAAAGATTCGAGTTGAATTTAAGGCTGTTTTAATTAAGGCTCGATTGTTCTTGTCTGATAAATAATATTTCACTGTCGATCGATATACGCGATACAGTGGCGAAGATGTATTTCGTGGGTCAGCATTCGCGATTTTAAAGAACACGCACGGATCTTCGAAGCGATGGATTTCAATGGAGCTCCGTGCATTTATGGGAGAACGTGTTACAAATTTGCTGCAAAAGGAACAATCTTTTATGATGGAAGGTAAAATGTGATCAACAGTTGCACATTAATGTGAAACAGGTTTCTGAAACGTAACTAAATTGCACAACCAGGAACTTTCGTTTAGATACAAAGATATACTATATAAATGTGTGCGTAATTTCGTAATATCAAAAAGATCTAAAACCATTAATAATATGGAAAAGATCTGTTACGTCGTGCGAATTGACTTTGTGCGCGCAGAATGGATTTACCGATTTATCAATTCGAACAATTACAATAATTCTGCCATAAAAGCTTTGTATGCTGCAGTACAATAACGGAATACCATACGAATAAGAAATACAGCCGGGCCAGGTACAGCGATTCGTCAAAATATTTGCAAGAAATTATTTTAAAAGATTTCACATTATTCTACATTATATTTCCAACGTTTATTTAAAACTGTATCCTGTCATACGAGATTATACAGCCAGTAACAAACAAATGTTTGTATTGTTTGCAAGCGAAACGCGAGTGAAAACAATCATGATATCACGCTACGTGGGTTGTCCCACATTTCACTATTAAATGAAACACTGTTTGCTTCTAGATAGACGTAAGTGGTTTTTACCGCAAAGAAAGTCGGTCATCGTTTATTTTTGGTCGATTACTGTCCCGGATGAAATATCGTATATTTATTATGAAGCATTGAATTCCATGCTAAACTTTCGCAACGTGCATAATATGTGCTACCAAAAAAAAGAAAGAAGAAGTATTGTGACATTTAATTAGTTATGCGCGATGCAATGGCACTCAATGCCTCTGCAATCGCGTTTCTTTCTGTTTTTGGGGGGGCTAATTTCTCTGGGCAAGAAATTTTTCACAATTTCCATAAATCATGGGAAAATTCATGGAGGCCCGAGTCGCTTGGAAAGTTGAAAACAACTGCGTATCAATTCGTGTCAGTTTAATTAGTCGCAGCCACAGCAATTAAATGCGAGTAAGGAGTCGGTTTAAGCTGGCTCTTGGTTGTTTTCGCAAACCCAACGTACCTAACGAGCACCAGGCACGCCGTATCGAAATTTCGAGCAGATAATCCTGGAAAACGCGAACTCGCCGCAACGCGTAAAGTTTAATAAACGAGTGATATCCGAGCGTTTGCTGCAACGGGTTGGTTGAAATAGAATTTGCTTGTTTTAAGAGTACTGCACTATTTCCGGCGAACTTGCAATTTGTTCGCAAAGTAATTCCTGGCATAAACATATAATTCACCGCGCAAATTTTAATTGATAGACGATCCAGAATTACGTTTAATTCGCGTGAATATTTTGCTACAGTAGCAACAAGCGAAACATTTGCTCGCTGCCCAAAGTGATTAACTTCGCGACACGAGGGACGCGCGAAATTTGTTTCATGCATGAGAAAATCAATCGCCAATCGTGTACCTCGGTAGATAAAATGAAAAGAAAGAAACGGTTCGCAATTCAGATTTACCTTTTTTTCGCTTTGACCCGTGCATTCTACAATTCTCGTTACGCTAGCAAAGATCCAGCTTTCAACGATAAAGGAATATGTGCCAAGCTCGAACCAACCACTTTTTCATCACGCTTCGAACAATAACGCCGTTCAATGACACGCATAATCGTGTCCGGCTTGAACCCTACCCGCGCCCCATTCCTCCGCCGAGCAAGACCAGCTCGCGCGAAGCACGAGCTGCCGTGCAACTCGTCCCATGAAAATATCTAGAGCGGTTGGAAAAGCGCAAAAATTTACGACCACCCGTTGCATTATTCGCTACGAGAGATCGGTGCACGACTAGGTGCGGTCCACGCGGACCCGCAGAACTCTTTCCGTCCTCTCTTTCTCCATCGCGTCCATTTCTGTTCATATCTCTCGGCCATCTACTATCCAGCCGCTTCAACGCCGCGATGGATACTCCACCCGCGGGCTCGTTCGAAATCGGGGGAAACCAATGCAATGCCAGGAATACGGACGATTTTCGGCGGAGACGATCCCAGCACCGTGATGGAACGCGATCGCGTCGTTCGAACGGCGTTCTTGTACTCGCGAGGCGATTCGAAACGTTTCAGAAACGTTTCAGCGGCGCTTCGTGGCGGAGGCGGGAACAGGGAAGTAATTACGAAAGAAAATGAAAGGACAAAATATCGGTGTCGAACTCGAGCCACCGAGTACGTACTTCGATCGATGAATTACTTTATTATGTGGAGCGGTCTTTATGCGGAGCAACGGTTTTGTGTCACGATGCACGCGTGTGAATTACTCGTATTTCATGGCGAACAAATGGATCATATTTTTGGGGGGAAAATGTTGCTTGGAAATTATTACCAGTCATTAACGCGACGTCGCGTTAACTTGCGTCGATGTATCTTGAACGCACCTGTGAACAACTCGCGGCCAACTGGTTGAAAATCGCCGATCCAGCGGAACATCGTAAGGGGATCTCAAGCAGGATCAGGGTGTATAATAGACACGTGTAACAGTGTTAATGAAAGTGTATGGAAATTCGAGACACCTGGTGAACGATACGAGTAAGCTGATTCAGAGTCACGATTCATTATTTGTTGCGATTAGCGGGACACAGGGGGGAGACCAAAGAAATACGGATCCGGTGTTGCGATTCGGTTTTAGAATTTCGCTTTGATCGATGAATTTAAATATTTCTAGAAATATAGCGCAATGCATAGGTGCACAAGTTCCTTCGTCAGTGACATAACGAGCGCCTGAAATGCAACGTTCGGTTCCTGTTACTTTTATTGACGATTACAACTTTCCAATCGCCGCCACGTGGCGTTTAGCCACGCTTGTAACTTTGCTGAACGATGAAAGGATTCGCGATGATCAGTTTTTTGTTTTTTTTTTGTCGCGAAACACGTTTCGATAACCTTTGCGAAGCGATGGTGGAATCGAAGTCTTCTTCGTGATTGCCGCGGGGATAATATCGAGAGATCGGTGCAACGACCGAACAACCGTGATATTTATCACGTCTTATTCTGATTTTTTTATTAGCTCAATCAACTAATCGAATAAGATTTTATGTTTGCATTATGAAGCAGAGTGTTCGCATAGTTTGTGAAGCGAAATAACATTTTCACTTTGTGCACAGCGAGATTCTCATTTTATTCAGAAGAAAGTGGCGATTACAGGTGGGTCGATTTTTGTGAAAAAAGTAGCGCAGGATATTGGATTCTCGTTCAAATTGATTTACTGTGTATTCTGTAATCATTCGAAAGTAAGCTACGATAGACCGACGTTATGTATAGATTCTAGGCAAGTATTATAACAACTTTGTAAGTCAGAATGCTGTTACTTTCTATGCTACATGTGCACAGAACTTGTACACGTACACCTCGTTTCGACTTGTATTTTCACAAGAAATATTAACAAGCTGCGTTAAACTGCAATCGTTTCACGTTCTCCGGTACAAAGTTTCGTCATTATTTTCTCAGCTTTATTATTGGAAATAGACTATTGGTGAAAATTGCTATCGACAACAGCAGCAACGAACGAAATTTTAATCTGTTGTTATAAATGTTATGAATATAACATAAAATGAAAATCACAGATCGATTAACAACACTCATTTTATGGAAAGTGAATTCGAGAATTCCAGTCGCTTTCTATGGAGAAACGAACGCCACGTTCATGTATCGAGTAGCGTTTATCCGCTACGTTTACCAATGTAATTAATTTCTTTTACTATTACAATTTGCCTGTCTCTTTGCCGCTTCTCAACCGACGTCTGTCGATTATTCTCCTTATCTTGCGTGTAAATAATTTCAAGGTAGTGGATGCCGACTCTGTGGAAGTTCCGCAGTGAAAACTGCCAATTTCAGATGGTGATTTATTAGCGTGGCATGTGTTTCTGTATATTCGTGAAATATAGCAAAACCGGGATTAAATAAAATATACATACTAAATGTTTCTTTAATTTAAGAACCGAACAATACTCTGTACACATTCAATGCTTATAATCTCGATTGAAATTAATATTCTGTTGGGGTGCAACTCATAGAATACTTCTAACACGGTTCTACTTTAAATTGTAATACATTATGTTTGCGATACACCTAGTAAAAAGTTGTGTCTTCGTCAAATGGAAATTGAAAAATTCTTTTACCAGAACACGGTACATTTCGGATTCTCTTTTTCTATTTAAATATCTATTTTATTTGAATTCTCTTTGCCATTTTTTATTGAAAATAAACTATAAAATATTGTCTCCTTAAATTCTCCCGACTCTAATAACAATTTCCATTCATATCTTTGTTAAATCGTTGCGGCGGCAGATTCTGTAGCGAAACGTTTCTTTCGTGTGTACAACGAAGAGATGCGCAGGGAAACAGTGGAACAGGCAGGTCGAAGGTGCGACTTAACAGCAGGAAGCGAAGAAGCGCGTCGAATTCCCGACAGTGAAGCCGACGAGGATGTCCCTTTCAAAACATAATTGTCGTACGCTATTCATACAAATAACTCGCTTCCTCGATCGTCAGGGAGTTTATCTGCATGGAAGCTCGATTACGAGATTTATTTAAATTATAAGGATTAAACCGTTCCACTGGCGCGGTAGCCTTCGCGAAATATGAAAGAAGAAAAAAAAAAGAATTAACGCCACCGCCACACTAAATGCAACACTGTCTCCTTGACACAGAATCGAGGTACTCGTGGATCAGGTTTTGAAGGGAAAAATCGCGTTGCCAAAGCTTCGCGCGCAAGGATAACGGAGAATTGCAATGTCGATTAACAATTTGGGTAAATGTGGCATCATTTCAGATTATCTCGATCCGTGATTTTATAAAACAGATTCGTGAACTGGATGATTATCGCAGCCTATACGATAAGCACGAATAATTATGCAATAATTAACATCGATTACAAATTGCGCAGAATTTAAATAATAGAAATTCACCGCATCAATGTAAACGTGTTGCGCGGAGAACATCTTTCTTCTTCGGTAGAATCGAAGGATGGCATGATTAATATTAACCAGTTTTATCCACACTTAATTGCATGTTATATCAATCCAAAGTCCAATTAAATTTAATTAAGGACCTTTGTTTGGCGTCCGTGAAACTCTTGTTCGTTCGCAGATGCAATCGTTAAAGTATAATGGATTCGTTTAGAAACGTCTTAATCGCGTCCTTCGCATTTATTTCGTAATGCAAAATGAAGAATGTAAGATTTCCGATCAGAATTTTCAAGAAATAATGCAATATTGTATCGAAAGATTCACATTCACAGTGAGCAGCGCAGATGTACCAAATAAAACTCATTAAACATCGAAGGCATATTAAGATGTACATAATACTTGTCTACATCCGAGTGTCATCTTTGCGTACGATTATTTCTTTTAAGATAATAATTCACTTACCTGAGTGCTACGTTCGCGAAGACCTTCGGCCGTGACGAAAAGCAGCACCACTAATGCCACCACCGTGCACCACGAAAAGTTCCTCGCCATTCTGCAATAATGAAGAAGAAATATGATATTACATAATAACAAAAAGGTCAAGCAGAGAGAGAGAGAGAGAGAGACAGGAATTTCTGTTGGACAACTGCAGTACACAGCAATAATAATAAACTTTTAAATCAATTTAGTTAACTCGAATTCACTAATAACAGAAGCTTGTTATCAATTTTTAATTCTCTAACTTTTAACAATTTATGAATATTTTTTAGGACCATCGAATATTTGATGTCAATGTTCTAAGATTTACGTATTATTATTCTATACTACTATCACCATCATATATCGTTTCACAGTTTATTTTATACCACTAAACGTGAAACGCCCGAGGATAATTTCTATCATTTGCATAACAGAGAATATAATTACTTTATATTTTATGAGATGCTGTTTTTTACCTATATTTACGACTACCTAATCTTGTTATCTTCATACCTTCTTAGCGATCACCCTGTACACGAAAGGCCGCGATGCCTTCGTGTGTGAAAGTCGAGCACCGCCTTCTACATTTAAATTTACTCTTACTCGTATAAAATCGCAGCCTGCTAACCGGCGCGTATAATTCTCGGCAACCGGCACGTACAACAACCTATGAAATCATACGGTTCTGGCCAGAATTATTTAACCGCGCTGCAATAAATAGTTTCGCACAATTACGAACGACGAATTTCTGCATTTTCGAAATTATCTCGTATATTAAACTGCATCACCCTTGCCTATCCCTTCTCGCGTACGCTTATTTTTACACCGTCAAGGATGAATACGCGATTACGTACACCCTTTGTTTCTATATCAAAACGAATCGATCGAGGCATTATTTTTATCACAAAACACGTCGCCGCAGAACGCTTTCGCGTCTCTCTAGTCGTTCCATTAAAAATAACACCGACCGACACGCTGTCATTTAATAATATCGCGATCGTTATTCCCCGTTACGCCGCGAAACGATCAATTCCGCACTCAATTTTGCGTTTAGTGCGATCGTGAACATCGTTGTACCCGGAGTTGAGCACGCCCGGTTCAATTCGTCATTGCTCCGAATGATCCGGTTGTTCGCGAAGAGAAATGAAAAGTGACATCCTGGAAATGGGGCCAAGGTTTTTGTCCCGCGCCAGGTGGAAATGTTTTTAAAAATTCCTACGGCAGCGCGTCCCACCCCTTCGAATTCGATGCTTTCATTCCTTTCTACAGCCGCCAAGATATCGTCGTATAGATTTTCGAGATAGATCTGCACGAAGCCGACCGACGTACAACGGGTTGATCGAGATCAATAAAGTCACAGTAAAAAAACGTACACATATTCTTTGTGCTCGTTAGAATGTACGAAAACGTTCGCACTTGGTTTACGTGTCACAATTACAAAAAATTAATTGAAACCGCCACTTTATGGAAGCGGCTCTAATTACTCGATCGTCCGCTGTATACGGGGCGAATCATTGGAATTGGCAACAAAGAACCGGTTTCTAGATGCGGAGGATTTAAGAAATAGCGAATCCAGGTAGGCCGTCTCAAGTACGCGGGCAATCGTGATGATCGTGAGCTCTCTCGATCCTCTTTCCTCCGTTGCCGCGAAGATCGACAAGGAGAGGAGGAAGATCAAGATCAGCCACGGATCGACGACCGTACTCGAAATACCGTTAGACTCAATCGCATTGTACTACGATTCGTCAGCATCGTTCATTCAACTTTTGCCTCCTCACTTTTCTACCACGTATCGCCTCGATTTTTTGTACCCCAATATTTCTAATATTTTCACGAAACGCGATCTACGGATACTGCACGAAATAGCTGAACCGTTTAAGTCAAATTCGCTTAATTAATCGATCAATGTAAATAAATAATTTTTCCCCCCGCGAACGCGGCAGAGAAACTCGATGAAATGTACGGTACACTTTTATGCCGAGCCACCGACGAAACAGAGAAAGTTTCAATTGTCGCGTGAAATCTAAATGAAAATCTACCGGCGGTGTGTGCTCCAAAGCAGAAACATCTTTCTTAACAATTAAAGGCGGCCTCGCAATTATAAAACTGTCGGGGAAAAACGGGATCCATTAATATCGTTCGTAACGTATTACGGCTCGCCAGGTAAAAACGCTCTCGGGAGAACAGTGTTTCCAGTGTCGGCACCTTTCCACGATCGTTCGTGCGCACGAATCGGTTACGCGCCGATCGAAAGTAAATTCTCTGAGACGGTGTATGCAGCTGCACGTATCACGTTCTAACCGCGATTGTAAAGCATATTCCGTAGAGGATATGGTCCTGGTGTAATATCAGATACCTCTACGGCACTGCCGATTCCTCGATTCGAACTGTTCGACAATTTCTCGGCGAGACGTTGAACAAAATTCAGTTGCGACGATTACAACGAAAGAGATCAACGAAACGTCTCCTATCTCGAGAAAAATATATACGTGTGACAATTACATCGAAGTAGACAATTATTTCGGGAGAATAGTGTGCAAGAAATATACGTATAAAAATAGAATAGACGCAAGAACGAATTTCTCCAAGACATTTTACTCATGCACCGTTGATTCCCAGGCCGATTTTCAGCATTATTGTTCGATTTAAGGCCCCGTGACCGATTCGACGAACGAACCGTGAGTCCCCGTCACAGCGGAGAGATCATTTCGGCACGGCCCGCCCGGGTAACCGTGTTTTACGTAAGCAAAGCCGGGAACATCTGGAAGTTTGCGCGCGTGAAAGTGGACTACCATGTTACAGAGAGCAACGGTCAGTTAATTCCGCGGCGGCTCGGTTAATATTCTCGCAACTCTAGCCGGTTCCCGTGGCGATCGCGGAACCAAGCAGACTGATTTCGACCGACTACTTCGCCAGCCAATCGTCTTTTAGAGGGATGCCTATCGAAAATGTCTATACCTACAGATTTCCATCGAGACCGTCTTTCGAACGGAACCGCGAGAAACGAGTGTTGATCGTTGCCAGCGTTGAGTAACGAGAGAACGATGGATATCGGCTAAAATCTAATCGCCGATTAAACGTATCCGACCGGTTGCACAAGTGGTTTAAGGACGACGATGATTCATTCAAGATGAAACAATCAAGGGAACCGGCTAACTACAACAAACGGAATTGTCGTGAAAAAAAACAAACATGGAACGCAATCTAGAAGGCGCATCTATTTTCCCTCGCGTTAACTGCAACGACGACCTTCGCGGCGTTACGTTACGATGAAGGAAAGGACCCCGCGATCTTCCCATGCGCGGACAAAAGAGCGGCGGGTGTTCCGGTCGCACTTGAATCACGCTCACCTTGCAGCTTCTTAGACAGGCCCGATCCAATGTTTCATCTCAGTTCACCTGACTTCGCCGCAAGGGTCCTCCCACGCGTTCGGTCGGCACCCTTTCTCAGCTCGTGCACAGATTGCCGGTGTCGTCGGTCTCACAGGTGTCACGGGGTTACACGGCGTGATACGATTCGGAACTTGTTAGATAATGTAATCCTTCCGCGGCGTCCAAGTGCCTTTGGATCGTCACTGGAGGGAACTATCAAGGAAGCGGTCGAATTGTTCGACGAAACGTTCACGGATGCACGCGGCTCGATCAAGTCAGACGGAAATGATCGTCACGCATTTTCACGGGATCACCCGTATCTGCACTTCGACGGCGGCGCGTACAACAGTCGCGGACCTCAGTAGACGGAATGCTCGGAGACAAATGGAAGTCGATCGAACGACCGTCGTGTCAAAAAACCTGCCTCTAAATGGGGGAGAAAAAAAAGTGTTCGCGAGACCGTTTTCCCTTTCGCCCGGCTCGACGCCGCCACCACCACCGCCGCCGCCGCGGCCACCACCACCACCACCACCACCACCACCACCACCATCGTCGCCACACCACCCAGTTATCGCTGTCCGCTTCGTGCTACACGTTGCCCCTACCCCGATGCACAGGTACAACCGTAACCGTCCCCTCCCACGACGCCAAGCCTTCGTTCCTCTTACTGACTGATAGCTACTTTGATATGCGTGACTTCCTGCGATCCGAGAACACATTCGCGGACATCTGTGTGCGTGCGTGGCTGCGTGTGCGCGCCGATACGTGGGTTCGATCGTGGACCAATTTTCCACGGCGAGCTGGACCAACGAAAAAGAGGTCGAAATTAAAAGTTGCCCGGCCGGCTGACTTTCGAGATGCAATTTCAAGCGATGCCGAGTGTTTGTTCGACGGTGCCCGGTATTTCGGACGAGATTGTTACGGATTGTCGGTCGGATTCGGTAGCGATCGATCAGCGACGATTTAACTGCGTGAAATTGATTTTCTGAATGCGCCCTTGGATGATGGAGAATTCGCGGCATCGTATTGTTTTATTTATTTGTTCATTAACATTGTTAGACTGTGCTTGGAGTTGCGTTGCGCGCAATGCAGCTGGTAAAACGGAATTATTGAAAAGCTCGTTTATGCGTGCACTTGTTATAACTGCAGTTCGTGGAGTACCTGTGTAGACTGTAAGAGTGACTGACGAAGAGGGCGAACAAATAATTTCATTCGATTAATTGGGTGAGAGGGAAATGAACTGTAAGGCTGCGAATTCTACTGAAAGAGGGATAATAATGGAAAAATGTAAATTAAATGAGTAATGCTATGAACGAATGTTAAGTAACAAATGCGCAGTGGATTGAATATTTCGTCATTTATAAAATACCTCGAATTTTATCTGACTATAAATATAATTTGTCTGACAATTTCTGCGAAAACATTACTAAACTTTCAATATTTACGATTATGAAATGTAAGAAAAAGTGGCAACGGTACCAGGATGAAATAAATCTTTATTAAATGCATAAATCTACTTAAACAGATGCATCGCAAATAAGTTGCACCATCTCCCTCGTTTTTTTTTCTTTTTTTATAAACTGCAGGATGGTTATCCAACTGCATGAACAAACAGTTGACGTAATCAATGATCTAGAATCTAGAATCACATCCAGCAATGCGCTGATCCACCAACCATGGTATCTGGGTCTATATAAATTTGCATAGAATTTTGCATCTGCAACATTTAAACATTATAATATAAGCATCATCTTTCCATAAATTACAATCTGCATGTTGCATTACATACGTCTGTATACGACTATTGCTGGCACAACTCGAAAACGTTTCACTATATCATTTGCATTTCTCGATTTTGAAAGTAGCCCTTATTGCATCGAATTAAATATCACTAAAGATATTACATAATTTGGAGCACAGCGTTTCGTCACTGGTTCCGGATCAATTGTCCAAATTTCGTCCAGCTGACTGATTTACATCCTATTATTGAAGACCACTTAGCACTGTATTAATTATTATCGATCTGTCTGTAATCGCACTTAAGAAAGAATATTATCATAGTCTTTTTCGTATTCTGTTATTCTGTTAGGAGCACCGAAAATTGGCCAGTGATTCCTAAAACAAGGACGATACAGTGAGGCATTATTCCTTTTGAGTTAACGTTTCATTACGCGTGCATTACGTCGCTTTCCCTTGACATTCTAATCAATGAACAAAATCGATCGTTGGCGTTCCAATTCGAAAGTAGTTCGCCAAACCGAACAATTACCCTTTCTAATAATTGTACGCCTGTAATTTCCTGTGGGCTCTCCATAATATAAGAAATATGGAGAGTTCTGCAGTTGCAAACGCAACGAATGCGTAGTCTCAGCACAAAACTGGGTTACTAGACATCGAACCCTTTTATAATGCGTTCCACTTTTCTTTGTGCCCCATGCTGAATCCACGCATGCATATGTGCATTAAAAGACGATTGTTCGAAAATAACAATAAGTATCTGTGATCGCTGTTCGGACTGTATAGTAAACTTGCCATTAGAATTATTACATTTGAATTGACATATATCGGAATATATTTTTTATTCACGATAAAACTTTTCTTGTAGGCTAGTAACAGAAAACTTCAATGAAAGGACTCACATCCATTCCATTCGCATGGTTAGTCTGTTCTTATATCTCGCCTGTGATAGAACCACACTTGCCCTGTACTGCAAATAATAATTCATTGGAAAATAGTCCACATTTCAATCATGTCTTTAATATACTTGTCAGGAACGATATGTTTATTTCTATTCGTTTGTAAGGTTTAAGAAATGTATGCTTATTCGCTCGAGGTTCTGGGGTAAGTGCCATGGGGTTCATCACAGACCTCTTACCAAAAGGCATAGCCTTCACCACTCCGTGGCCAGATCCTCCAGGAACAAAGTCCCTATTCTTTAGCAATTCTCTTCTCTCTAATAAACAATCCCTCCCTAGGTTGACGATTCCCAAAACACTCTTCGACCACACGTAGAACTGCGGCTCCATCATAAATTATACACAGGGTGCACAGTACTTCACCATCCGATCCTATTTCTTCCATTAAAAATACGCTAACGCTAACACATATTTGCATGCGTATACATATCCCCATTTTAACCTTTACCTTTTATCAATTTAATAAAAACTGAAAAGATTGAAATTAAAAAAAAATACAGGTATGTACAGTATATATTCTTAATAATTACGTGTGCGAAAAGTGTATTGCGGATTTTTATGCATTTATCATAATCGAAGTATGCAAAAAAAATGTACGAAACGTGGAAACAAAAGAATTGTATAAAATGTGTACTTAATTATACTGAATTATATCAAAGTCAATAAATTTCATCACTACCCAATCAGAGAAGAACTATTGGAAATATTGTTTCGAAGAAGACAACACTATCTACTATACCGACAGTTTTGCTATCGACCTGATCTATGGTAGACTTACTTCAGCTGTCATGTAACGAACACAGATCACATCGCATGTGTAATCAATTGCCAAGGCAATTTCTTACGATAATGGGATTATCTGAGATATGTATATCAAATTTCTGCGATGCTATGTACAATCCATTATCTTAAACCTGTTTATTGTAGGTGGAATCTTAATTTTTATAACCTTAAAAGTGGTGACATGTGACACTTAAGTATAAATAAACTGTATCCTTTTACAGTAACGTTTCATTTCTAACGTTAATTTCCTACTTCTATCTTAATTGAATTGATTGCCATAAATAGAGAATAAATTCACGAAGATACATATCGTAATAATGGGTTAAGGGCTGTGAGGAAAATATGAAAACTACGCGAAGTATTAATAGTTTTGTCTGATCGTGGTAAATTGCATTTATGTGCAATTTATAGTCTGCATTTCAAATCCCCACCTTCTTATATTAGATCATTCTATGAGTCAAGCAAACCCATTACTCCTTTGTTACTTCCGTGTCATAAAGCATTCTTTTCTGCAATTCTACCTATTATCTATCTAGACATGTCTACATATGTTCAAATTTTCCCAATGTTTTGACACATCGATTTCTAGTGTAACTTGAAGGTATCGAAAAACTGAACGCTATGAAATTTATTTAACTTAATTCCATATATTTAGTCGATTTTTTTGATAATTTTTTAATAGACTAGCAACAATGTCCGATACCATGTCGAATGATGGAAAAACAGCAAATTATACCGTGGAACATTTAGTCTCTCATGACTCGGAATACGACGATGCACTAGGTGTATCCGATTCTTTAGAAGTTACAATCAATGATAATGATGGCACTATAAACGTTGAATGCAAAGAGGACACCGATAATAAGGGTAAGTTGATTAGTTTGACATCCTAATATTCCGACTTCTGTTATCTCCGTCGACTTGTAATTACCTCGGTCTTGTATTAATAATGTGTATTTATATCTTGTCTTTGTCCGTTAGAATGCCTTGGTGTGATACCCTTCTCCGCTATACACAATATGTCCAAAAACTTGAAAAGCCAGCACCGTAACGTTTTCATTCCTGGCGAGCAAGTGCATGTGAACGTAATAGATATCGAACGTAGCGTAATAACACATCCCTTGAACCCAAACTTGTACACCATAGAATTTAGGCATGGTCCCTTTACTTGGGTGATTAAGAAAAGATACATCCACATTCAGAACTTGCATAATCAATTGAAACTATATCGTGCCAGCTTGAACATACCATTCCCTACTAAAAGTCACAAAGAAAGGCGGAGCAGCTTGAAAAGTTTAGGGGAGGCAAAGGAAGGAAAAGGACGTCGCGGTGCATTGCCTAGGTACAGAATATATTTACTTAAATACTTTTCATTGTAATAAACGATTGTATAATAACACAAACGACTCCTTTCAGGTTTCCAAATAAGCCCGACGTTCTAGTACCATATGAGCAACTAGATCATAGAAAAAAAGTATTAGAAGAGTATTTAACTAATTTATTGAAAATAAAAATTTATTTACGCCATCCGGAGACTGTGAGTTAAATTATTCATTTATAATAACCGTACACGCGACATGCATTAATCCGTCTTCTATATTTTCAGATTAATTTTTTAGACATCTCGCATTTATCATTTATCGAAGATTTAGGAATGAAAGGTAAAGAAGGGCTGGTCTTAAAACGAACTGGTTCGGGCGCTAGGACTAGATGTAATTTTTGTGGCCTTGTTGAAGGCGTATGTTGTATTAGATGTAATCATTTTTGCTCGTCCCTATGCGGAAAATGGCATTCTCGACACCTAATAGCTAAAGATACTTTCGTTGCCTATATTAGGCCCAAAGACGGTACCATAAAATCGGTCATTTTAATGGACAGCGGCTTTGGAATTAGTTTTGGCATATATACAACTGGCTTAAGAAATGGCATACAGATAGTCAATCTCAGCAGACATATAGTAATTAAATGTTCGACGAGAAGGAACACTAAAGAATGGATGGAATTTATTCAAGAAATTAGTAACACGCAGGGTAAGCTCTTTCGTTAACGCAATTGTGAAAATTTCAAAACATGAAACAATAAATGACATTGCAGGTCGAGATTTTATTCAAACAAATCCTCATCATTCGTTCGCACCTTATCGTTCACCAATACCAGCTACGTGGTTCGTCGATGGATCGAGTTATATGTCCGCTGTTGCGGACGCATTGGAAAATGCCAAGGAAGAGATTTTTATTGCTGACTGGTGGTTATCACCTGAGATTTATATGAAGAGGCCGGCGATTAATAGCGACTATTGGCGATTGGATAAGATTCTGGAAAGAAAAGCTGTAAGTATTGGAATAATTTGTATCGATTACTTTGCACCTATTTACGGTATTCTATTACTTTGTTAATGCTGACGTGAACATTCAGGAATTTGGGTGAGATCAATGTATCAATTATTGGCATCAGCTTGATAAAATCGGAAACTATGTATTTGTAACGACTCGTATTTTTAGTTCGAAGGTGTGAAAATATTTATTATGATCTACAAAGAAGTTGAAGTCGCACTGGGAATAAATAGTTTCTATAGCAAGCAAAGACTAGTTGAAAAGTGCCCTGAAAATATAAAAGTACTGCGCCATCCAGATCACGCAAGGGTAGGAGTTTTTCTTTGGGCGCATCATGAAAAAATAGTGGTGATTGATCAAAGCATTGCCTTTCTCGGTGGCATCGATCTGTGTTACGGTCGATGGGATAATAATGAGCACCGTTTGATAGATTTAGGTGAATCAAACGATGAAATTCAATATTTCTTATTACCGATATTATGAATTTGAATTAATTGCGTTATTTTCAATGGCAGGCAGCACTCATCATTCTAGCATTTATATTTCATCCAAAGGGAAATTTACTAATACCAGCAGTAAGAAAGTATCCAGTTTAAATGTAAATAAGCATGTTTTGTTATCACTGGCGATTGCAACTAACACAGTCGCAATGGCTACTACGAAGTCGATACCTGTATTGTAGGTTTATTTTCGTTATACATTGTTATAAAATTCGTACGCTAAAATTGATTTGCGTTATATTACATATTTTGCATTTTCTAGACCTATGATGAGCAACAAATCGTCAATTTCTCCGGCATTGCCGCAATTAAGTCCTGGAGATTTATTATTGATGCAATCTGGAGAGGAAATAGACACTATGAAATGCGACACACCAAACACAGAACGTAAAAATCTATTCGGAATGGCGAGAGATACCATGGGCAAGATGAAACAAAATATAAAGTTGAAAAAGCAAGAGTTAATTAGTATGGTGTATAATCCACACGAAAGAAGTAGCGACGAAGAAGATGATATAGATAAGTTAGTTCAGCTCTTAACAATATCTTCCGAATATATCAAGTCATTTATTTATGATTAAAGATCTATTGATATATTTTGCAGCGGTACATTAGAAACACGAATTGAAACTCGTGACTCAATATATACAGAAGAAGACGAATGCTCAGATTACTCAGGAGTAGCTAAGCTGTGGCTAGGAAAGGATTATACGAATTTTATTGTTCAAGACTTTAACGATCTCGAAAAACCTTATCGAGATTTAGTTGATAGAAGCACTACCCCGAGAATGCCATGGCACGATATGGGGGTCATGGTGCAAGGTGCATCGGCTAGAGATATTGCTAGACACTTTATTCAACGTTGGAACGCAATTAAAGTAATTGTTTTATAAGCTTCCAATAACATGGCTATTACATAGTATTCAACAAATTTGTATCTACAGATGGAGAAGGCAAAATTAAATTCCTGTTATCCATTCTTGCTACCAAAATCGTACAAAGATTGCAGAAGCTATGTGCCATTTGTCGAAAGGGCTGCTATACACAATGTTAAATGCCAAGTATTAAGATCAGTCAGCTCTTGGTCAGCTGGTTTCCTAGACTCGGAAACATTGGAGCAAAGTATACAAGAAGCTTATATTCAAGCTATTAGCAAAGCAGAAAGGTAGAATTAATTTTCACGAATATAAATTGCCTAGTACACGAATGTTAATACGATCGTTTGGTTTCAAGGTACATATATATAGAGAATCAGTTCTTTATAACGCTTGCATCGATGGAAAAAACTGCGGTGAAAAATCGTATAGGAGAAACATTATTGAAACGAATTTTGAGAGCTCACAGAGAGGGAGCGGTATTCAGAGTATTTGTAGTAATGCCTTTGTTACCAGGTTTTGAAGGTGAAGTTGGTGGGCCAACTGGTACTGCTTTACGCGCAATTACGCACTGGAATTATGCTTCTATATCGAGGTAAAAATTGTATGCGAAATTAAATGCCAATTAAATCTGAGAAAAATATATTAATTTAATAAAATTACAAACTTTTCTTGTTTTTAATAAATATATAGGGGTAAAGACGCTATTTTAAATCGGCTGATCGATGCAGGAATAGAAGATCCAAGCGAATACATTACATTCCATGGTTTACGAGCGCACGCTATGCTGAATGGCACATTGGTTACAGAATTAATTTACGTTCACAGTAAGCTCTTAATTGTAGACGACAATACGGTCATTTGTGGTTCAGCTAATATTAATGACAGAAGCATGATTGCGACAAGGGACAGTGAGATTGCAGTAATAATTCATGTAAATATTACTCAACTCGCAAATATAATTTCTTTTTACAGTCTTTGATAATTAGTAAGTATCAATTATTATTCCATTATAGGATTTAGAGTACGAAGAGGGAAGAATGAATGATATACCGTTCCCTTGCGGTAAATTTGCAGGATCGTTACGAAAACAATTAATGTCTGAGCATTTAGGATTGTTGAAAACGACCGAAGATATTGTTGTCAATGATATAATTAAAAAATCGTTCTACCGAGATGTATGGTGTGCTAGGAGTAACCAAAACACGGAGATCTATGAAGAAGTATTTCATTGCATACCCACAAACAAAGTTATTAATTTTTCTATGCTAAAGCAGTATCAGGCTGAAGAGCCGCTTTATTTGTCCGATCCACTTTTGGCACAAGAAATGGTCGAACAGATTAAGGTACATGCAATTGGAATATTGCGCAACAGAAATCTATTCCAAACACTTTATTTAACTTCTGTTTAATTTATATTTAGGGTCATCTGGTGAATATGCCTTTGAATTTTTTATGCAACGAGGATCTGAAACCAGCTGCCGGCACTGTGGAAGGTATTATGCCAACAGCGTTGTGGACATAGATTGTTGATATTTGAGAATGAATACTGAAGGAATTAACATCAGTATTTTAAATACTATCCCCAATTATAAATGTGTTAATTTAACTAATGCATATTTGGTTCAGTAAAGTACAAAGGATAACTCTCTGTTTGTGATTAACCTTATCAATTTATCAGAGAAAAATAGGAACGTGCTATAAGTTCAAGCTTCTCCGAATTGCTATTTCTATGATGGAAAGGTCAACTGTAGCAGTGGTGTGAATTTATACATATATAAGGGACATATTGGTGATTATGTGTACCTGTATTCTTTCTGTTCGAATTTTTATTATAAATGCGAAATAAGATCACTATTGCAAAATACTTAACTGTATATCCAATGGTAACAAATCGAATATTAATCAACGTTCGAAACGTAATAAATATTATATATTGTTAATACTACTAGATACAGTTTATGATCGTACTTCAACATTCCACGAAATCTACCTCTTTGGGAAAAAAAGACATGATATTAATATTGTTCCGACAGTCATTATTATTTTATAACAAATTTGATTATACATCGACTGGTTAATGTGCTTAGAAAAAACTTATAGCAATAATAATTTAATATGCCTTTTAACCGACCGATTTGTCTATTATAAACTCTATTTTATAATGCCATTTATTTGTACTGGAATGTGCGTGAAATAAAAATGGTACATGAAGTTACGGTTTATTAATCCTTCATTCAATACACACTTGCAGTATTATAATATAATGTTTATCATTATTGTGATACAATTGTGACTTGTAACTAAATTGTTTAGCAATGTACATACTTCTGTTTTCTCTGACGCTTTAGAGATAATTCTTTAGCAAGATATATCGTATATGTTTCCCCTTGAGAATTACATTTTCTTAATCTTCAAGAAGCCTTCTTTTTATAAATGAAATACCCATGTATATTGGTATTGGTATATTTTAATTCATAAATTAACTGTTATCTGCCAAGCCATGCTAGAAATAACGCGGGTCTCTGCCACATCTACACTGTGTGGAGAACTCCGTAATTAAACCTCACATATAAACATTTAAAGAACGTCAAAAAAACAAGTATATTAGGACGAAGTCGAAAGGACGCTTTTTCAAGGAATGGCTTCCCAAGAGACGCTTTCGAAAACAGGAAACGTTCTTCTTTCTTCTTTTTCGATTCTGCCGCTCTTGACTGGCCGATAGCATCCAGCCAATCATTGAGAGAGCGCCGGATGTCTCTGCAAATCCATTGGGCGAGAGCAGCGCCAAAGTGTTGAGTGCGGTGGAAGAATGAAACCCAATGGCGGGAATCACGGTAAGACAAATCCGCGACTCCACTGCCAATGGCGCGCAACCGAGTCGCCAAACACTGTAGATGTGGCAGAAACCCGCGTAGTTCCATGCATATCTTTATGGTAATACCGTTAAAGAAGAAACACAGAAATAAACAAGTACTAAAAAGCGGTAACATCGTTTTCTCTAATCTGTTGGGAACGTTGTGAGTGACACAAAAATGGTATGGGTACCTCAGGTACTCAGGAATTCGGGCCGAAAAAATACATTGGGTGATTTTTTTATTCCTATATCTCGTCTGCGACTACGTCTCTGTTCAAATTAAAAATGTTCTTACCGACATATACTGACCGATCCTCAGGTGTCGCCACAAAAAACATTTTTTCTAATCAACTCATCCAGTTTCAACAGACCATCTGTCGGCTTTCCTACGTGTCTTATGTTTTAGTGTAGTGAATATTTCTTTTATTATTGGTAAAAATGACATATTTAAGTTCATGGGAGGAGTTTGAGAAAGGTGCTGAGAGGTTATATCTTCAGGATCCAATCAAGGTATATTTCAATCAAATTAATAAGAATTTTATAATTTCTTCTTTACGAAATACTTAAAATTTTCATAGGCTTTGAACTACGCTTCCGTATAAATATGTTTCATTCAATACTTTTGCACAAATTGATTAGGTTATAAATCTTCATTGACACATTAGCACATGACAGATCAAATTCTATTTGAATAAATTTTACGTATAGAATACTAATATTCTCTTCTACGTTCAAAACAAATGCCGGAAATTAAATTTCAGCAACACGAATAAGTACACTAGTAATCGAAGTTCATATTAAATAATATATACACTTATTTCAGTGTTGGATTACAGGTAAAATGGAATACATTAGCAGATAGTTGTATTTATAAATAGTTTAATAAGTTTATAATTTATTGTTTTCTTGTTTCAGGCCCGGTATACAATGAAATATTGCCATAACAAAGGTGTTCTATGTCTAAAACTTACAGATAATCGAACGGTAAGCATTTGCCCTTATACAACTTACCTTATAAATTTGTTAAAGTTCTATTTATATAACACACAGACAATTTTCTTTTAAAGTGCCTACAATACAAAACAGAGATAGCACAGGACTTAAAGAAGATGGAAAAGTTTATAGGAAACTTGATGAGGCATATGGCGTCCAAAGAGAGCTAAATGAAGGACTAGATAAGTTTAGGGGACACTTGTTTTTTAATCAAGGAATGAAAGTGCTGCGCAACGTAATTCATTGTTCATGTTGTTCGCTTTCATGAGATTCACTGACTGATGGGATTATAGATATTTAATTTGAATGAGGTATAAAAAACTTTCTTAAATATACAATATGTGTATAAATGTCTATTTCGTATTTATTTAAAGCTTCATGCTCATTTCGGGCGATTCCATTGTTTATTGTTGTTTTCGATTCCTTGTCAAAGTTCTAAAACAGTACAAGAAGAAACTGTATTACTGCATTTGCAAACATTCGGTTTAAAAGTTTAAAAATGGAGGATATTGTGTTGTAGAGCGAGGTATGGTCACTAATCTTCGACAGCATGACAGTACACCCTTACACTCCGACGCTTGAACTGATACTACGCGCCATGAGCCATCCCCACTCTGCAACGCGCCGGCGCGTCGCGTCGGTGCACACTTCAGGCGTACTTTGAATAGGTTTTTCTTGGAAACCCAATGCTTCCAGAATATGTCCATCACACAAAACTGGACAATAAACAACTCAAATGTATTTGTGCCCTGTACAAATCGTTATTATACCGATCTCAAATATTACAGGCCTATTGCATACTTTAACTTAATTCTAATATCTATGCCTAGAGACGTAGGTTCAGCTACAGGTTGGTCAGAAAATGTGCAAGTCCAATAAGTTCTGACGCGCGGATCGTAGATTCATCAATTTTTATTAAAAATAGGTAGTCAATACAACCGAAGGAATACATTATATTTTATATCAATTTTTAATTTATTAGTTATTGCTAGCCCACCACTTTGTGTTTATTATTCGTACATTATTTTATATACATTTCATGTAAAACAAAATGAAATAGTATAGAGTATAGACATTTTATTTTCCGGAGCATGTCATATTTTGTTAACATGTTTCAAATTGAACAGATAAATGAAATTTGCGGATAATGCTTAATAACCACTTGATTAGATTACATCCGAATTGCGATATTTTCATGAGCGAACGAAAAACTGCACCCATATAACAATACGATCACATTAAATAGCACGAACATGTGCGAAAGATAGTAATACTACAAATATATCCTATTTACTATTTCATTCGTTGTACAATTTGACATAAAAGTTTCTTGGCCTTAATACTTCTAACAAAACAGTGTAGTTGCTGATTATTTCGAAGTGAGGAAACTTGCTACGCTTTACGGTTACTATTATAATGTGTCTTTTTAGCTTACATTTCTCAGTTATTGTCGAGGCGAAAAGTTCAATTTTTTAAATGAACATTCTTTACGTCTATTGTAAACACTATAAAATAGTACATGCAGTATTTTTATTATTTCGTTGAAAAAAGTACGAATATAAATGATAATACAACGATGAATTCACTGTAAATATCAAATTTTTAGGTTGTCACTGTTTTTGTTTTTCATATATATATAAAAGCATAATTAACTTGATTTAATCTCACGGTAGTTTACTTCCTGCACCCTTGTTGGAGAGAACGGAATAAACAGAGTGACCCACTTAGACATTGCTTTTCGCTACAGTCTTCGAATTTACAAAACATATAGTATATGGGTAATGTTAATATCAGCTATCCTTTAACACTTCCTTTAGAATAGAACCTGTGTTTCTAGCTGGAACGAAGTCCGGGAATGTCGGCAAATTAACATTGGACAGTAATAAAGTGGATTGCGTGGATGACGTAGAATGCTGTCTACTGTGTCCTGGTCGGGGCAAAGGCTGCAAAGTAGATATATTTGTTAAGCGGCGAATTTTTTGAGTTTTAAATCAAAATAGAAAGGAGATGTTCTCACCGATGTCTGTATCGGTAACGCAGGTAACTGTGGCTTGGGTTTCGATTCCGTTTCCAAAAACCTTACAAACGCAGCTGACAAGGATGTTTCTTGATCCTAAAAAGGACAATCATTTAAAATACCTGTACATTGTGCATCAGGGAGGCGCGTCAAGTCTAATTACGGGGAAGAAGAATAATTGGATTACCTTGTTAGGAACGATAGATCCGCCACTTAAACGTGAGAACCAACTATTTTGAGCCGCTACGTTGTTCAATCCGGCTTTATCCTTCTCTGGTTCCGTGAAATCCAACACTGTGGAGAATACTCTGAGAACCGAAGATTTGTCTGCTGCCGACGAGCACAGGTAACCCAGTACAAGATTCTTAATCAGAGTTCTGAAACATCAAAGCGATTTTTCTCGTTTACGTTTATTGCAACATTTACCTAATAAAAAGAAAAGGTTCGATAGACTTGGAAATGTAAATCGTATCACGTAGAGAAAAGCATTTAACATACTAACTTGTCAACTTTTCCTTCTCCACTTTGTTTCGCTTTCTCTACCCTGCGATCGGCGGTGTTTGCAAGATTCGCCAATCGGTCAACTAGAAATATATAATAAAACATGTAAAGAAGAGAGGAATAAAGCGGAACCCGTAAGAATAATGTGGAAGTGCAATTTGTACAATATTATCATTCAATAGTATTATGCTTGAAAATTTTACTGCAATAGGTTTGCTAAGTCTTTCAGAAAAAGTTTAGCGTATTGGATGCCTCGTGTTTATTTTCTTTTCTTTCTTTTTTAATATGTGCATTCCAGCGTTGTAAAGTTGGCAGATTCGAAGGCTGAAAAGATATGAGCGTAAGTATAACACAAGTACTGGTTGTCCGAATATCACACCAGTACCTGATGCAATACTCACACCCATGTCTTAATTGCTCATGCTGCATTCTTCGTTTATTATCATGCCATACTAGCAAACTATGACACATGCCACTAGAAGTAAGAAAGCTATATTAATAATAGTAACAAAGTACTTTAGTATGTTACAATAAGTTGCATTGAAGTGTAATAGGTAAAATCCTAATATCACATTCTTGTGATTGCTTACAAATTAAATTGTCTATGTCATTTTTCACGAATTAAAGTAGTTCGAAATTGCTCTACAGTAGGCGTAAAGTGATCTCATTTGATACATAGGGTATTATAATAATAGCGCACAACGAGAGGCAAAAATAGGATACCAATTTTGAATCCGATACTTTCGCACGAATCAAGCTATTCACGATTCAGTCACTATGAATGGCAACGGGCGAAACAGAAGTATACGTCGCGGATAAGAAAATGTAAAAATTTCCAACTACGTACATACTTTCATTCTTGAAGGATAATGGTAACGGGTGGGAAACCCCACGAGGTAATATGAGCTTTTACAATTTACACGCTCACAGTTACCGCATGAGATTACCCACTCTAACGCTACCAAATTTTATTTCTCTACTGCTAATAATATGCGTTACATATTAATGGAAATACATCGCGAAATTAAATATATTCGTCTATCAGTGACATATATATATTTTTTAGTCAAACTCCACAGGCAGATTATAATAAAGATTAGAGGAATACATGGGGTCACATGTTCCACGTGTATGTATCGTTAACATAGTTATTTCGGATGCAGTAAAATTCATTCTCACAAATACATACGTACTAGCAGCTTCATTTAATCGTATCAGTAGCATTGCAAATTTTTACTGACCAGCATTCTTTTTTCCCCCTTAATGGTTTGCGAAACGTTCGTAATGTTATCTAGCATACAATTATCCTACTGTGCATACATACAAAAATTCGGAAGTGTAAGTTGCATGAATAAACCCAGCATATAAAAGAGCGGCAACAATGTCAATACAATTTTTAATAATGTTTCAACAATTGGGACCTAACGGATAGAAAAACCAAAGAAAAAAAAAAGGAGGAAAATTAAATTGTATACACAAATAAGGAAGACAATGATACAACTAAATCCTGTGAGCTGCTGTGCTGTCTAGCAGTACTTTATGTCAGTTAAGTGGATTTTGTATTCAGAAAAAACAAAAATAGGAGAAGATAGTACCAGCACCAGTGGCAATGCATGAGCCAACGAAGATGTGATTTAGTGCGCTAAGGCGATCGTCCAGTTCGTAGCCGGATACCAGCAAGAATCCTGGGCTATTGTCAAAATCCCAGAATTACCAGCTGATATTTGACTACGCAACCGGATTGTCTATGTGTTTTGCTTTTGCAGATTAGTCACAGGTCACACTCAAAATTGATGATTACAGATTTAACCATTTCACCAGTGCACAAATTGTCAATTATAACGTGTGATATCATTCATGTATTGATATATAAATATATAAATAGGCAAGCAGTTACTGCACCAGACTCATTTTTGCAAAAATTCATCGCATGTTCTTTCATAAATGCTTTATACACGAGGGGTAATGTTAAGCAATCCAATATAATATGGTTGCGGAATGTCGATGTACTTAATGCTTCGTACATTTTCCACACTGCAGAGTGATGCAAACTTTATGCAAATTAGTCCCAAACTTGTATGTATATATTAGTCAATATACCAGAACACACTACGCAATATTTATTATTTAATCTGAGGGATGCTTTATTCTATAAAATATATAGGATGCACACTGGAATAATTCATTTTTCTGTTTAATAACATTATAACTGTTGGGAGCGACAAAGTATCAATAAGGGTAAAGTATTCAGTTAAAGAAAAGTAGGAAGTACAAAAATGAATGAATTATTCTCAGCATAATCATATTTAGTATACAATGTTACATAGCAAACGTATGACGCGAAACTCGCTAATTAAGTAGCGGGGAGAAAAAGTAAAAATATTCAGATTATCCTTTGCTCATTACCATTCTCTAATTTCATTAAATAAGGCGTATTAAAAGTAACACATAAACACCCCCGATACTTGTAACCACACCAAAGGAAGCACGTACGGATATTAATTACTTTACGTTCAGGGACACGTGTCGAGAATTACATTACCTGACGTGTTTTGAAATTAATGACATACAACATGACGTTTCGAGAATCTTGATTTACCTCGTGAATGTATTTTAAAACTGCATGAACTTGCGTCCGATATTTAATGATCCAAGAAATATTTTAATTGCAAAGAAAAACAAACCAAAATGGTAAATAAATAAACGCCAGTCATGCGAGAGATAAAAGGAACAAGATGCAGGCAAATATAAAACTAGAAGAAAATTATTCAAGTGAATACCTTCTTGGGTTAGCTGCTCGATACGTTCGGTTTTTTTATCAAGTTCCTCGCTTAATCTGGACGCCGCTTGCAAGCATTCCCTTGCTTCGCTTAACTCCTCCTGTTAACAAGCAACGTAGAAAATTCGTTAAATACAGTTTCACCGTTAAGAACGATTCTTGCTTTTAATATCTGCACGTTGAACATAAACGTACCCTAGTATTTGCAATATCATTAGCCAATTGCTCACGATGCTTGTACGACTCGGCCAGCTTCGATCGAATTCTTTCTGTTGCGGCAACGATATCTTTCTCCTTATCTGAAAGCATTAAACACTGGTTAGTATTTCCAAAAAAATTGCTGGCTCGCTAAAAAAAACCCCCAGGTAAAACACTTCTAATTACCTCGCTGGAATTGTTCCAAGACAATCTGCAAATTAGTCAACGACGCGGCCTGCGACAAGATCTTATCCTCGGCGGCAGCCAACTTGCCCTGTATATCACCCCTTTGTTGCACAATTAGTGCCACTTGTTGCTGCAACGTTTCCACTTGCTGATTCGTTCTTATATTCGCAGACGTATACGCGGTAGAACTGCTCTTCATTTTTTCCTCAGCCTGCTGCAACTTCGCTTCCAATTCTTTTCGCGTTTCTTCAGCAAGCAAGGCCTCTTCGGTGTAGCTCGATTCAACTTCGACCAGGTGCGTTCGTAGCCTTTCCAATTCTCTCGCCGCGTTCCCTTCTTTGTTTTGGCTCTCGCCGAGCTGGTTCTGTAACATTCTATTGTTCGATTGCTCTTGTATCAGAGCTGCCTCCAAAGCGTCGCATTTCTCGCGAAGAATCGCAAGTTCGGCCTTCTGCGTCGAATGATCGACGATCCCACATGTTTCACGGCTGCTCGATTCCTCGACGTTTCTCAAACGTTGCTGTGCCGCGAGCAATTCGTTCCTGGCCCACAAAAGTTCAGCGTCCTTCTCCTTCAATTCGGACAGCTTCACGTCTTTCTCGGCCATCAAGCTTTGCAACTGAAACGTTTGCCCGTCCAAAAGACGCGTCAACCTTTGAATCTCCCCGTGGTATTGGAGACTTTCGTTGTGCTTAATGGTGACAAGCTTTACGAGCTCGTCCCTTTCGTTCTTCACGGTCGCAAAATGGTCCGACGTTTCGATACTACTTTTGGCAACATCCAACTCCTTCCTCAGTACAGCGATTTCTTCGTCCTTTTCTCTAATGAGGTGAGACAGGCTTTCTATTGTTTCTTTAGCCATGTGAGACGATTCTGTGTTATCATCGATCGCTTCTTGCAGTTTCTTTTGCGAATTAACAATCTCCGCCATCAGTTTGCCGTTGTCAGATTTCAAGGCGTCGTTCTCTCGCGCCTTTGCCTCCAAGAGGGCTACAATTTCTTGCTTTTCATTATCACAGACGTCTTCGTTCACACGATTCAGTAATTCCCTCTTCTCCTCTTCCAAACACGCCAGGTCGCGTTCCAATTTCCTACAACCATCGTGAGCAACTACATATTCGTTCCTTAAAATATTATTCTCTTCTGAAACTTTCGAAAGATTCTCTCGCACCTGGACCAATTCCCGTTCTTTTAAACGTAACGTCTCCACCTCGATCGACAGCTGAGCGTGATCGTTTTGGATGGAGTTGAATCGCTCGGTTAAACGGCTGAGCTCTAGCTCGTCCCTCGATTCTTCGTGTTTCCTTATTCCGTTCTTGAGACTCTCGTTCTCCGCACGCAGTGCCTCAATTTTCTCATTTGCTGCAAGAAATTCTCTCTCCAAATGACCGTACTTCTCTTCCGTCTCCCGGAATCGTTCCAGAATTTCATTCAGCTCCCTTTCATTATTCGTTACCTTTTCCTTCAATTCCGCCTGCTCTTGCTCCAGCAAAGACTTCTCCGTGCTCACCAGGTCTATTTTATCATTCGACTCGTCCTGAATGGCAGTCAACTGTTCCATCAAGGAACCCTTCTCTTTCGTTAAACCATCATTCTCTTGGCTTAGCTTCGCTATATAAATCTCTTTCTGATCGACCTGATCGATAGCCTCGTCCAATCCCTTCCTCATGTTCAGCAAATCATACTCCAAGTCGTTCTTCTCTCGCGTGACCTTATTCAACTGTTCCTGTAGATTCCTCAACGCGTCGTTGCCCTCCGCCTCCGAATATCTCTCCAGCCACTTCGATATTTCATCCTCCAATTGCTCGTTCCTCTGGCACAGCTCCTCGTTCTCCTTCTGGACCTCGTTGTTCTCGTCACGCGCAACCGCCAGGCTGTTCTCCAGCTGTTTCGCGTTTGACGTGGACGTCTTCAGCTTCAGTTTCACGTTCTCAAGGTCGAGCTTCAGTTCTTCGATGAATTCGATGTTCTCGTCCAACCCTTTGCACTTCTCCAGCGACATCGTCAGCTGCTCTTGCATCTCCCGTTGCGAGTTCTCCAGCAAATCGATCTTCTTCCGTAGCTCCTCGTTCTCGTCCAGCATCGCGCGGTATCTTCGACTGAGACTCTCTGGCGAGCCGTCGACGTCCTCGATATCCTCGGGGATGTCCTCCAATCTCGTCGGTTTTCTACATCGGCCACCAACGCCCAAGGAGGCCCGGTTCTCTGATCGCGTTTCGCTCAGCTCCTCGTCGCGCAGCGCGCCGTTTTCCTTTCGCAACGTCGAGTTCTCCGCCTGCAGACGTTTCACCTCCTCGTGCAACGTCTCCGTTTCTGTTTCCAAGGAGGCGACCCGCTCCTCGCTCGCCTCCGGTATGGACGGCAGATTCAATTTCAAATCTTGTATCTCGAGCAACAGCGAGTCGATGTGCGACTGCATCACGTCGCACTCTACCTGCAGGTTTTCTTTCGTCTCCACGGCGCCGTTCAGATCTCTGGTGAGCTCTGTCATCCTTTTCTCCAGCACGTCCTTCTTCCATTTCGCGTCGACGTACTGTTTCGCCACCGCCTCGACGATCGTCTCGTTCGGGTCCGTTTCCACGGCGGTGCCTTTCAGAATATCTTTAACCCTGTCGGTCAGTGCGTCGACGGTGTTCCCCTCGTTTCTCTCTTCGGCGGCTGCTTCTGTATCGTTCGTTTGCGCGTGCTTGTCCACGACTCCGGATGCGTCAGTTTGCACGGAACAGGAGAGATTTTCTGGGCGCGTTCGCGCCGTGGTTTCCGTGAGTTTGCCCTCCAATTGGACGACTTTATCTTGGGCCTGGTTGTAGTCTACATAGAGTTGCTCGTAGGCGCTTTGAAGGCACTGGTGTTTCTTCTCGCTCTCCTCCTTCAGGGACAACAGCTTCTCTGCGAAATCGAAAGCAACGTATTTTCACCGTCTGGTCTTTGTTGGAAGGAATAATCGGATAGGATTATAGTTCACTATGGGTTCTTGCGGATGGATTAAGTTGCGCCAGTTCTCTGAACGCAATCGGAGAAAACGTTTCGATGGAATGAATGGATAAAGAGGCGACTCTTGTTGTCTTCTTGTAACATTTTTTTTTTTCAGTAGTTTTTATACTATGGAAACGTACATTTCTTTGTTTTAGAATGGTACTTCTTCCTCGTTGGAACAAGTTCGACGTGTGAATTTATTGAACCAACAAGGAAATATCCAAATACTCGGTCAATGTATTTGAAACGTTTCTGTATCGTTTTTCTATAATATATCGGCGAACGCGGTTTTGTTAAAATATGTCAAAAACTCTTAACTCGTTAATCACTCGGCATTCTTTTAAAAAATAAAGGAAGATAGAAACGATTATTTATTTTAAGTGACACATTATTGTTTAAACTTACCTAGCGATTCCTCGTGCTGTTGATCCAATTCTTCTATGCTGGTGAACAGTCTTTTATTCTCTTCCTGGAGCTCCTCGATCTTTTCGAACAATTTGGACTCCATGTTGCTTGATACTTCATGGAAACCATCGTTGTGATTCTCCGAGTTTCTCTCGAAATTAGGCTTCAACGGAATAGACTCGCCTTCGTCGTTGCCGTGACTCTTCAATTTTTCGTCAAAGTCGGACTTTTCTTGTTTATTGGCCTCGCTGTATATTTCGTTCTCGGTTTCCAACGCTTTCAAGGCGCCCCGAACTATGTCCAGCTTCTCGAGCGAGTTCAGTTTGGACAGGACTGTGCGAAAATCGCTGACCAACGCGCTTTCATCGGATTGCAAACGTCTGGTATTCCTTTCTGCTTCTCGATTCTAATTAAAGGCAGAGAAACTTGATGTGACTCAATTCGAAAATATGTTCAATCTTTCGAAAGAAAGATTACACGCTCTACAAAGCCAGTTACCACTGATGCGATTTCTTAGATTAATTCTTTCATTTAACGCGCGGAGAAAATTTATCGATCGCTCTATCAAGATAATCCAATTGTTTGGTCTAAGAACGAGCTAATTGTTTAAGAAAGCATCGAAACATCGAGAAGCATTTTAAAGGGGATTTTTCTTTATTTCACGAGAGTGCCGTACAATCGCCTGCTGGAACGTCCACGCATGTTTGACTTTCGAACTTGATGCCCGTAGTGTGTAATATTCATTAGTATAGCGTTAACTGTTGACAAAAATAAGTATCTTGCCGCGTGATCGTTTGCGTTATTTGCGCGGGTATATATCTTTAAATACGCTCTATCGTTTAAAACGAAGTACGCCAGGTAGTGCAAAGACTCGCGAATTAAATTGCACGATAAATCGTTTTTGCCATGACGAATGGCTTTCGCGATGCTCGAAAACGTTTCATTTTCGCGGCCATCTGTTGCATCGGCTGATTGTCTCGGTAATCTCGGATTTGTTCAATTAAACACGGTGATTCACTTGGAAAACTTTTCTCCTTTACAATCAATCGTACTATCGTACTTCGAGATCACACTACACACTCCACGCAGTGATACAGTGAATCGATTCGTTCGTATTCCAACCATTTGTGGAATCGGTGAAAAATAAGCTTCCCCTTCGTTCCATTTCTACGAAGAAACAATTTCATACCTTCTCCTCCAGCTGTATTATACGGTTCACCATATCTTGCTTCGCCCTCAGAAACTCTGCTTTCTGGTGTCCATCGGTGAGTTCTTCCTTCAACGATGAACTGTTAACCTATAGTTAATAGAAATTATGATCTTTCCTCCCTCTTCTATGTATTTAAACAAATTTGTTTGTTCCAACACAATGCTGCGAACATTTCTACTTTGCGAGATTTCATGAAAATCCGGAGATCCTGTAAGGAATGTTTCCTTGGAAGGAGGTGCGTATAGCGGAAAATGTCGATTTTCCCGCAAGGCTCGTAATAATTCGTTAACATCTACGTTACGTAATTTGGGGAAAAAGTAAACGGTAATAGCAGATTGATTACGTTACGCGTAAATTTCAACCGGTAAGACGGCTGTGATAGAATATTGATCGGATATAACGCGTAATGACACGTGCTGTCACGTGTATATGTGCGTGAAACTGACGGCCGGTGCAGTTAAAATTAAAGGCAATTAGCTGAAAACAATCGCAGCAGCGATTATCCCTTTTATGCTCAGTGGGACAGGGAAGATAATTAGGTACACGAACAGACGAAAATATTACGTGCATGTAGCGCCAACGATTTTCGAAGAACGCGCTAATAGGCTGTCTCTTGCCGTCAATTAGCCTATTGCATCGTAATATACACAATTATTACTAATGCGGGCTTGCGAAATCATATTTGCACATTATCATTATCATATGGAATTTCTATCGATGAGACTGTCGCTCTGGTTTGAACTAATATGAAAAGAACGCCAAGCTATTATCGTCATTATTATTATTATTATTATTATTATTGGTAGTAACAGTATTATCGTTCTACCATTATATATGTAATTATTAATAATAATAGTGCATTATTTGTACGAGCGAATTCTTCGATCAAAAATATACATATAAAATAACATAAACTGGCTGTACAAAGCAAAAACTGTAATACCGCGTTGCAACTCCAAAAATATAACACATAAATTTGAAACGTGATCTGAACCGAAATTGTTTTACCTACGCGATAAAAGAGGGAATAATACTTTACCTTTTGAATACGTTTAACCTCGGTCTCCAGATCGCGTATCTTCACGGTGGCTTGTGCCAATTGTTCTTGCAGCTGCTTCGCGTGGTTTTGACTCTTCGAGCTTCGATTCTTCGCGCTCGGTGGATCCCAGAAGAACACTTCGCCCTCGTCATCCTGATTCTTGTCGCTCTGCAACAGACGGATCAACGGAACTGAATTATTTTCGACGTGAAAACGCTAGGCGAGAAATTTGTTTTTCTTTCTTGCGCACGCCAATTACCGTGAAATATGGAATGAAATATAATAAGCGAAGCTTCCACTTTCACCGCGATTCTCGGTGCGTTAAATTCGTAAATACCGTGCCTTCTGCCGGGCGCAACTTATTTTATACCCGTCACGCTCGCACACGAGTTTGCAAGCGGTCCGACGAGCGTTCGCCGGTAGCAATTTTATCGTGTGTTTACCCTTTATTATGTAAAGTGTCGATATAATAAAATTATACGGGCGGTGAGATCGCGGCGGCAGAAAAAGGCGAAAAACGTAAACGCGAATTACCACCGAGCTCGATGGAAAATTCCTCGGACGATTACTTTCGTTACAAATGGCCGAGAAGGGGAACCACCGTTCATACGGCAAAGGAAAAGACGATATGTGCACATAGGAAAAGTATTATTCATCGAAACGAGCGTCGGCAAATGCGCAACGTGTCCTGTCGTTTCAATAGCCATGTCGGATGCGGGTAATTTTCGCCGGAGAGGAAACTTACGATTATTCGGTTACACAGCGTTGATTTTTTTCGAATTGAGAAATAAATTAAGCTGGTAAATTCAATCATCGCGCAACGAGGATCCGCCTGTTAATCTAGGTGTCAGTTGCTTTTGCAGGGAAGAAAATTCAGGCGCGACTAATCGATTTGATTCATGCGAAGAGGTTGTTGAAAGCGCCATGGGAATCGAACCGTCGATTATAACAAATATATAAATACGCGTATATGCGAGACATTTCTTAAATCGTTGAACAAATTTCCCGGGACCACGCTGGTATTAGAAATCAGGACGCAGAAGTTAATTGAATGAGAATATCAAAGTAAGAAGATATCACCGTCAATCAAATTTTCATTCATTGTAAACTAAGTTATTAAATCATCTCGAATCGATATTACGACTGACTCGTCGAACAAACCGCCCAAATATTTTCGTTCCTCGCTGCAAACGAGTCGCAAATCTCCAAATATATTAATTCCTGCCGTACAATCATCTCCCCGTAAAACCTATCAATATCCAAAAGAGAGAACCGAAAAATGATGCTCGTTTAAACTAAATCAGAAACTGAATGGCGATTCGCAACGAAACGCGCGTCCATCGTTGTCGTTCCTTCGAAGTTCGAGTGGAGTTGCAAGCAGGATGCGACCGACTGGTAAGTGTATGATTAGTAACTTAGTATTGTTATGCACGTTTACATAAGTATCCCGTGCGCCGTGAACAATGCACCTAGCGCGGCGATGTTTCAACGCGGGCTCGCACGAGCGCGAAAGAAAGGGAAAAAAAGAGTGGAAAATAGGAAAAAACGTGGAAAAACAGAGAGCGGAGGGGACGGTTGGCACTTGCGCAAACGAAAATGCGACCGGCCGCGGCTCGCTTTGAGGAGGGTACGTCGGCGTATTCGGTTTTCGAATTGCACGCACCCGATGGAAAGGATGTCAAGATTTTACGGCGAATTGAGACCTTATAAAAGCCTTGTCATTCCATAGAAATTGCATGGATTATGTAACCCCTTCGTGGGCTCCCTCACGTGTTCCGTGCGTATTTCGCCTGTTGTTTTTATCGATGCAAAAGCCAGCCGAGACGTGGACGAGCCGGCTCGGATATCTCAATTCAATTCAATTCAATTCAATTCGCGCCGTTGATGCGGAAGAGTAAATTGAATTTCGTACTGAAACGCGAGCTTGGATAAATTGCAATCTTGTTCCATTTATGTGTTTTTTTGTTGTTGTTTTTTCATATTTTTTGCTTGTTTCATATACTTTTTCCGCTTCGTTATCGGGAGGTTGATGGCTTGAAATTTGTACGATTGTAGTGTTGGAAACTGTATCATAATTAAGTTGGTCAGGAGTGTATCCGAACAGTTTTGCAGAAGATTGTATAGGGGTAAAGGGGAACTTAACTCACGATCCGTGATTCATGAGCAATCTAAAGTCTATCTCAATGTAATTACGAAGCGTTAATTTTTTTTATATTATTTCTCACAAGATCAAGGAGTTTTTAATACTTGTGTTACACTTCCTCTGAAGTACATACTTGCGTACACCTGTTTGTATTATAGTTATATATTCGCCCGCGGAATAATTGTAAACGACAGCTACGAAAGGGGGCAAAAGCAGTTTCACAGTTAACGAAACACTTGTTCAAGAACATTCGTAACAAAGCAATCGCTAAATTTATTCTCCCGAAGAAAAGCTTCCTTTCGCCCATGGAAATTCAACTAGCGAACGGTACATAGACGAAGTGCAAATAGCAGCAACAAAATAAACAACGAAGGAAGAACCTGTACACACCTTGGGAAAGAATTGTTCCGTAAAACGTAAAAACACCTCCGGGTCCGTGTCAATAGAGAATTAACTTTCTGGCCTATCAATCGATCCGTAAGCACCTCGTTACTCATTACCATAATTTCTATACAAATTATTCAATGAGCTGTTATTGTGACCACGCGTATCGTCCCCACAAAAGACTACAAATATAGGGTTCTTAATCTTCCGTAAGCTTCACCTGATGGGGTGATGGCGGACTGGAGAAGGGGCGAGGGGGCGCAGCGTCACCTTTCGACCGGGCTTTATGCTCGTCCAAAGTTCTTTCATCTAAAAGTCAATTGTTCGCTTATTCCAAACAGATCGCCCGCTTCCTTTTCCTGACACATAATACGAAAAAGACAAAAAAAAATATGTGTCAACTTTACGATTCCGTTCTGACGGAGGTGTGCACCCTTTTAATTCCTCTCGTGAATATTAAAATTCATCCACTCGCGCTGTCGTCTTCGACGAAGGGAAATGTAAGGAAGCGCGATTTGAGGCCGTGAAATACAAGATCCGTCTTTTAAACGTTACACCGTGTTTTATACGAAACGATTAAGAAAAAGATCGATTATTTGGCAAATTTCCCGACGCTAACCCATTCAACGGAAATTCGTTCTCCATGGATGCCTGTCGTTACATCCCAGCGCGTCGGACATTTTTCACGGTTCGTTACGAGAAATTGGAACGGACACGAATACAAAGTGTCTCTTCGGCTTTCTTTCGCGGGACAGCTCGAACGAGGCGGAGAAAAATTCACCGGTCGACGCATGGGTCGGCCAGTTTCGGTATCGTTCCATATTATTCATTCGACCCATTCAGATATACGACCGATACCGAAAACCTTTCGATGCACAGTGTCCAAAATGCTAATCGATGCACGCCCGGTTATGCATCTGCCTGTTTCCGGACCCGACATTTTTTCGCTTCTTTCTCCCCCCCCCCCCCCCCGGATCGATCTTATCCGCGATAAACAGTCCTCTTTTTCTCGATGTTCGGCAAGTTCGACTTCGGCGTACTTTCTACTGATAAGCGGACGCGGACGAGCGAAGAGAAGAAAAATCGTACCATTATACTCCGGTTCAGTTGCTCTTACACACCCCGGCGATCAATTATTCTCCTCCCTGCTTCGTCAAGATTAATACACTTTCCGGTGCATCAGGTAAATATGAACGGCTGGTGTACAATTTCTATCTCGCGACGAGGTTAAATATAAATAAATATTGAAACGTTCGCCATGATTAAATGGGTTTGCTCTTCGAATACCCAATCAGAAGCTTCCTCAATCGTGCCGTATTACTGCGCTTATCCGCGTTACTTGCCTCGTACTGAACGTGCTTTACGATTAATCCACACACCCCCAGAAAAAAAAAAAGCAGTTACAAATATCGAGCGACCGAATTCTAAAGAAAATATGGAAAACGCTTATATGGGTGGACGATGATAAATATGCAGACAGTTTGAGAAGAAGTGTTCGGTTCGAGGCGGTGCAGGCGTGTGCGCGCGTGTGTTCGCGTTTCGCTGCCGAAGAGGGGGCAATTCTAATGAATATGAAAGGAGCCTCCGTTAGGTCAGGTCAAGGAATAATGCATCGTTTGACTTGCATACAGGCTTGAACGACAAAAGTTTTCTTCTTTCTTTCTTCCATTGGCGGCCTGCTTATACGTTTACCTCACCTTGGACAGTCGGATATCTTAGGACTGACACGGAGAAGGTTCACGATCCCAGGGTCGTTCGAAAGCAAAAGAAATTAATGCGACAGTCCGCCATATTATTGGTGTTACACCTTTCCTTTTCAGGACCGTTCGCTTTCGATCGACCACGATTAACACAATTTTCTATTTACGTCGAAACGGATCAGCATTCCGTACGGAACGATGCGTTCACGCGAGTCTGTTGAACGTTCGAACAGGGAGCGTGGGGCTCTGTTTGATTTCGTTGAATAAATATTAAAGGGTTGAAAGGGAAACGACGGTGACCCCTATTTGATCGCTGCGCATTAGCATACGTTCCTAGGTGTACCGTATTTAATATACATCTATTAACGAAAAGCCTTCCTATTTCCCTGGAATTAATAGCTCCCCGTTCTGGCGTCCGAGTTTTAAATAATATCGTCACTATTCGAGCTGAAATGGAAATGGTAATTATTATCGTGTAATTTTCCGTCGTGGCTTTCGTTATTCTGTACGACATTTGGACGCGGCTTGAGCCGCATGTATTACAACGAAGGTGGATTGTATTTTTACACTTTTAAATTTCGTTCGCTCGGTGCAATATCGGTAAAAAAGATGGTCAATGTCCAAATTCTATAAAAAGCAACGCAGTACGCGGGTCGTTTATAAGCAAGTTTATCTAACACCCGAAGAAGTAACGAAATTCATTACATGTTAATTTTAAGGTCATTGTATTATTCATATCGTTATTTATCAGGCCGCCGTAAAAATTGCTTATGATAACGCGAAGCGTTCGAGCTGCCGATAAAATGTCACATAGACTTCGACGGATGCATTTGTATATTTTGCATTCTTCGATGTACAATAACGATTCTCGATAATCCGGAACGAAACTGGAATGAATGGCACCGAATCGCACTGGTCGATCTTATTACACACATAAATAAAAAACAAATAATATTAACGGAATAAAAATCTTACGTCTGATGGTCAATTTCACGAATCTAAAATGTTAAGATATTCAATATCTAAGATATAAATTAATGTGATTATCAATTTCTTGACGTTACAGCTCACTAAGCTCGTAATTCTTTATTAGAAGCTCGGTGTAATAAACAAGAGTGCCACGCTTTCGCGAGCAAAACAGGGAATACTCCGAAACGTTAATTAAAAGAACACCCAGACGAACTTTATTTTCTGCACGTATTTCGTACGATTGCAAACGCACGACAACAAATGGAAGGCCGGGTCTTTGCGGAAAGATGCTTCGCGTGTAATCCATTAAAAACGTTAGCGTGTATCGTTCGCGTACTGAAAGCGGAGGAAATGAACGCGGTGTCTCGATACGATCGCATGACACTTGCTTCATGTTACCTACGAAGTTACAAGGTACATGGAAAGAGATCGCCGATACTGCCGATCGAGATTGCACGTTGATTGACTTGCGATCGTCGTTCCAAGCTCTGCAGCAAGCTCTTGTTAACAGTTTAGTTCCGCAATTAAGGTGACATTAATTAGCCGGATAATAAGAATTTAAATGAAACATGTATAAAATCGCTAACGCCTTACTAAAGTTTCCCCCTTCGAATCGACGACGGAATAATTACTTCGGGGCGAAGGAAACGAACTGTTCAATTTGTAACTAACACAAGGATACCAAATATGCGTTCTTTTTATTTCGTTGTAGCTAAGTATATTATGCCAACAGGGACAGAGTTTGGTGCGGACGTGAAATGGTAGTGTTATACCAAACGGCTCGTTGTTAAACGTAAGCGAAGATAGGTAAAAAAAAAAAAAAATCACCCTGCTTCAATACCCGAAAACAATTTTCACATTATTCGTCGCGATATCACAAGAGGAAGTAATAATTCTTCGATTCGACGAAACTGTCCGCATTCTTGGCACAATTGCGATAAACGCTTTTTTATTTTCCGTCACCGTGGCACTGACGGTTGACAATCTATTCACCGTATACAGGTGTGTTTCGAGAAAAATGGATACTATCTATTGTGTCGGTTTCTAACACAGCACGGGAATGTACGGTTACAATGACACAGATATATAAATGTGCATGCTCCAAATGAGGGAGGGGGTGGGGTGGTTTATTGATAATTAATATAAATCGAGGTAGAGAAAACAACAAGGGGCAGACTTGCGAAATGCAGAGATTTATGAATTGGTAAATTAGCAAGAGCGTCTAGTTGCAAACGACATCGAAGGAATGATTAAAAGCGTTTAAGTTGCTAAATATACGCAACTGTTGATACATGTGTGCGGATCGATAAGAGAGATTTCCTGCACTATTTGTCACGATGCATGTTTCTCTCGAGCAGAGCAATTAATAGCAAAACAAAAACAAAAAAAGAGTTGGACAGAAATCAGTAATTTATCTGAAACGATAAACACGTTGAAGAAATTATCAGCGAGTAACGAACGTATTGCGTTTGCCGCGCCTTTTCGGATAAGGGAATAGGATTTTTCATTAAGCACTTTTATACTCATATCCTTCAGTAAATTTCCTGTCCTTACTTCGACGGATCGAGATAACGCAGTCTGTTGATAGGCGAAGGATTACCGGACGATTTAGATAAAAATAAATCCAGCACTTTGTTCTTAATAAAAATATAGAAATGGACAACAGATTTTTGTGGGAACAATTTTCTTTTTCTTCTTTATCGTTGCTGTAACTCAATCGCAGCTGCTTGAGGTTACTTAGACAATATTTAACGGCGCTTTGTGTAAATGCAACATGTTTCGACAACGAGCTCTCAATAATGAAAATATGGAAGTGCGTGTACTGTCGCGATGTCTAACAGTTTTTCCGAACTTTTATAGATCGAAATAATTTTTCAACTTAGTTCAACGTGTTCGAGTATGTGTTGAAATATGAAGGAAATTTTTTAAATATTAATTGTGCTATCTAGTCAATCATTCATCGGATACATTTCTTATTGAAACAGTATGGAGAGCATGCTGCATATGTATGTATAATTCTGAGCACAACGATAAGGAATAAACTGATTGCATGATATGGCGGATACGTACTACAGTGCATTCCTTATAGAATATATTTTAGTTGCGAACGTTCTCCAGTTCGGTCTAACAATCTTGCCTCCATTATTGCATATTTCTCCAATTAACATTAATTACTTCACGCGAGTTAGGAAAAGAGAAAAAAAGTAGAGAAGCTTTTAATTAATAAGTTTTAATTAATTAAAAATTGCTCTTATTTAAAATGATGGTTTTGGTTTAATGAATCTGCAACGCTTTTTTGTATTATTATTGATTGAAGTCCAATTAAAACAATTAAGTGTTGTTTAAAGGTACATACCGCGATTGCATTTCATTTGTTCGTCGATTTATTGTATCAGCAGTGGCGTGCGAATCGAAGTAAACTTGCTCGTTAGAAATAAGCCAAGATCGTCTATCGAAGGATTATAAACAAATATGTCGAACCCCGAGAATGAAACCTTGTTTTATACGGTTTGTAGATATACTCCGAGGCCTCTATGCACTAATTACAATCTTGCAAAGATAAATGACGTCATAGAAATTCAAACATGGTGACGAGTCATTCGAGCACCACTAAATGGTTATTGATCACCACACTAGCAATGAATCACGTGAAGCAAGGACACGTGTATCCTAACTTACTCTACAAATAATAATTGTTCTATGCTAATACGGATTATTACCAAACATAATCAATTTTCACGTTGTTCATTGCATAAGAGGCGGCATTCCTCCCCGAATACTTTGCAGATTGAACTTTTTAACGAATAATCTACAATCGGTGCTGTAGAACATGAAATGTATTTCAACGAAAGCAACCCGTAGACACGATTACGGTATCCTGAAGCTTTGCTTCGAGACAATCGAACAGAACGTACACGTAAAAAATTAACAGCGATCGCGTCCATCCAAAGCGAAATTTAATTACCGCGGCATTTCTGTCATACCAATCACGAGTCACGATGATGTACAATATTTGCGAAAACACATACGGACACCATTGTTTTCGAACATTTCACGTACCTCGTAGGAAAACTATTTTTACGAATGTACAATCTATTAGAGACAATTGAAATCCTGCCGGCAGTTCCGTCGGAGTTAACTAATCAGAATACAGCACTGAACAGTTCGAATGGAACGTAAGCCCACAAATGAGTACGGATTGAACGAAACTTGCGCCTGCGGGGAAAAATTAATTTTCATAAAAAGCTTACACCGTTCCCGACGTATCCCTGAATATCCGTTCGTAACGAGAATACGAATACCCCCTGCAGTCCTATTTCGAAATGGTTCACGTGGAACCGTGCCATCTTATCGAGGTGACGTGCTGGAACTATACGCTGCAGGTACTGATAGCAACCGTGGGAAAGGAAGTTCCTATCAGTTTGCCGGCAGAAACGTAGCTTTATCCTAATCTCGACCAGACAGAATGCATTAATATCTTCGTTAATTAGTTCGATACGGATGGATCGGTGTGCGTCGAGGAATTAGGCGTGTCTCGCCAGCCAATGATATCGCCGCGAACGCCTATCAATCGTAATGAAAAAGGTGTCCAGGTGGCGATAAAGGAACGCTTAAAATTCCAGTCCATTCGAGCTATGCTGGAATAATGATCGTTTCTGTTTCGATGTTCCCGCGACGAAAACAGTCGCGAGGCGATCGAACCGAGACGTTCAGGCCACGCAGATGCTACTCGATATTCAAACGGTAGCTATGTCAACACCGGCTGCAATAAAACTTGCGTTAGAACGTTTGTGCATGCGTGTACACGTGCTTTGTTTTAATCGCGCGGAACCGAACCGCGCGATTCTTTGTGCAAGACGTGCGGATTCTATTCGATGCAGGCGATCGAACGTCAGACAAGAATTGACAGTTGTGACAATTGTTCCGCAACCTGTATAATGTATAATAGATGGAAACTTATTATGCTCCGCGTTGACGGCCGAGCGCGTACGTCTGTCATTATTCGATTACACAGCGCAACGTGCGTGGATAATTCAATAAAAATCGCGCGGACCGTTGCGCGATTCGGTGCTGGCGAGTTTTGGCGAGTATATTGTTATTAATTCGAGGGATCGAGTTTTCCTTGGATCAACAGTGGACACGTGGCGGATTGTTCTGTGCGATCGAATGAAAAAGGCGGGGTTGGGGAAAAAAGAGAGACAGAAAACGACGAAGGTAAAACTGAAGGCGGACGATTATGCGCATCGATTTGAAAAAGAAAAGTAGGGAAACAGAGTGTCAGGATGTGGTTGCGTAAAAAGTTCCAGGATGTGGTCGTATGCCTAAAAGATCGGTCTAATCGCCAGAATGCTACAGCGGTCGAAATGCTCACCGGAGTCGTCGAAATACGTGAATACGAGATTAATTGAAGGTAATTCATTCGATTCACTCGTGTGCGCAGAGAAACGTCCAAGTCTTCGGAATGGAGATCGCCGTTTCAGAAATTGAAAAGTTTTCGTAATCCAACGCGACGCGAATTATTAATTGTACTTCCTCGTCGAGGATCGGACAAAAATTGAAATACTTGGCGATACAAGTAGATGAACACTGTACGCCTCGGATAAGGACGATTCTATGAAATCAGCGACTGCGTATTTGCACGCGCGAATCAAAATCAGTTTTGCAACGCTAGATTTCGTTAACTCCACACCCCGTTTGACTCCTTTACTCTTCCTTTCGATCCGTCAATAGCAGACGTTCGGTTTGCAGCGGATTTACACCGTGTTACGTCACGGATTACTCCTCGCCCGGTTGAAAAGTAAAAATTTCTCAGCCACCGTGGGAGAGCGTGGTTCGATACAGCTATAGGAATCATCGATGTGTACCTTTACACTTATCGTTTAAATATTTCGCAATTCAATATACGCCCGCAATGGTAACGAGATGCACTGCCATTTTTCGATATTATTTCTGATTTGTAGGCGCATTCAAACTGGTTGAATCTACTGTTACTTGAACGGAGACTCTTTGCATTTAAGTAAGAATTTATTTGTACCGAGTTCTCCTGTTTCGTGAGTTCGCGATGATATTACAATTTCGTCGTATCACGATTGTAATCTGATTTTTATATAGCTAATTAATTGAAGTGGAAAGATGATAAGTGGCCGTAGATTAAAATTATAATTGCATCGTCTATTAAGTATCAATTATGATGTTTTCTAACATAGAAACGGATATTACTCTTGTACAGACCTATAACAGTTTACCTCTAAAGCTGATTTGTTATGGACAAAGCTAATTGAAAATTAAATTGTGCAATCAGTTGATAATAAATGATTATCCGTTGCGCAATGTGATTGGAGCAATATGTTAGTCGGGTTAGAAATTGCATTCATTGATTGCCGCTGAAGGAGCAATTACCTCTCTCGTGAGCTGCATTTTAGGTGAGCGCTAACGTTCATCAATTTAATTATCTATGGAATCTATGGAAATTATATTAAATACTGTTTGAAAGACCATTTGTTTGTATTTACTTCGTCTGCGACTCCTTCACGTTATTGACGTGAAATAAATATACAGAACAGAAAATGAAATGTATCATATTTTTGAAACACCATCGCTATATCAAATCAAAATTTGCCAAACTATCATTTCTTCCGAACTGTACAAAAAATCTTCAACGAAATGAAGCAAAGAACTGTACAAAATTTCCACGAAATTCGAATACACTTTAGGATGAACTTACAAAGTGGAAGTGCGTTTGTCAAGCAAACGAGGCACCTTGCCGCTGACGACGGTAACGAATAAAAAAAAATGGAAAGGAAAGGGAATTACCAACCGAACGACTGGACGAGCAACGCAAGGAGGTCACGATAAGAAGCAGGTAACTAACCAAAGGTTCCCCGTTCCCTCCACCTAGATATGTCAGTCCAGGCACTATTAGGAATAACGAACGTTCGAGCATTCAACCACTCGATGCATTGTTCACACTGCAAATATTAGCTGCAGTCTCGAGTGCCTCTCGTGATATTTCAATCTGCTGGTGGTCTTCGCGTAGATCTGCTATAGAAACCTAGTTTTTCTCGTGAAATCTTCTGACAAATCGTGATTCCGATGAATCTTGTGCGCTGATTCGCAATATTGAATTAGAATCCTTTTTTTTTATTAGCAATTATTTACGTTCAGAGGATGGAAATCGCCTTGAAAACTATAGGTGGCAAAGGTAACTTCACCTTAATATCACTGCGATTAGAATTAACAGAGGAAAGGTGGCAAAAGAGTAATGCTGTGCAAAATAGGAGAAGGAAATATATTGTCGCAACGATGGACGACGTTAATTTAAATAATATTCAGACTGTCGCAGGGTTCTGGATAACGTTTAAACATCGTCGAAGAGGGCGCGAAACATATCCGTACCTGTTGCGTTGTTGCCCGCAAACACGGTGGATGCTGCCGGCGGATGGAAATTTATGCAAAAATATTGTACACTCGATAGTACATTGCCTATTCGAACAGCAACGATTCCGCTCGCGGATTGATACAAAATTACTAGGGAAACCGGGTAGAAACCGTGAAATCGTAGGAAATCGAAAGGATACGCGCGAGCCGGATTGCAAAATCAAGGGAATTTATACGACGCACTATGCGTGTTTTGTTACTTTACTCTGCAAAAAAAAAAAAGTCGTGTCATTTATGCACGACGAGTGCGCGCAATGAGAGATGAAAAGGCAAACAGGTGAATAGATTAGCATAGTCGACATGCGCATCGATACGAAATGCTGTTGTCGAAAAATAACGATAAAACACGGGTAAATGGTAGTGCTCAGTCTGGGACGATAATCGAACGGGTTATTAGTTATTACCTAACTAATTATGTCCAAAATGAAACGCGCAAAATTTTCTTAGTCGTGCACGTGAATGTAGGTTAATTGTATTGCGTAACGGGGTACGTATCGAAAACACGTGTCCATAAGGCGACACAATGCACGTTCGAAACTAAAAAGCGCCAGGTAAGAGGCTTATTGTAAAAGCGAGACAATGGGCAACGGAAACATCTACATCAGTGAAATTGCTCCGCTTTGGCGGATCGGTCGCGTTGCATTAAGCTCTTTAATTAAAATGCAGCTTGCGCATGAACGTGCGGCACAGTATGGTCAAAGAATTCAGATGCCGTCCATCCTGTATCGGCAGTGCGTGGAAAATATCAACCGCGATCCGATTGTCTGTTGGAAATTGCAGTAACCGTTGAATATAAGAAAAAACAAAACTATTCGACCACCGTTATATCGCTGTGCTGTCGTCAGACGCGGGCCACCTGTGTTATCAATCAAAATCCAAATTCAACATCAAGCATCACGAATGAATATCTCCACTGGAGCAAATTTCCATGGAAATTATGCGATACAATTGTTCCATGAATTGCGAAGCGAAGTGACAGGAATCGTCGACGAGTTTTGCAATACGAGACAATTGCTGTGGGAAGAACACTTTCTATCAAAATACGTGCCAACGAATGAGATTATTTTTAGTAATAATTTTAAGTTTACTAATCATCTCTGTTTTTTTTTAATTCTGCGTTTGGTTTCGTTTCATTCGTGCTAACAGCTCTTCTCTCGTTGGTGCTTAATACCCAAAGTTTGTACCGCTTGAAATAATATCAGGAATTAGAGTTGTTTTATAGTATGCGTTTGAAATGATAAAAAGAGTGCCGTAAAAGTATGTTATCTTCGGGGCGAAAAAAAAAAAATGCTTGGTAATTTTTGTGAGTGCAACTTTCAAGAAGGACACCGGTGTACAAAGCGTTTCACGAATTATCAAGTTTTGCAACGTTATGAAACAGACTTAGCGCACCGGTGTCGTTGTGTGCGTGTACGTGTACAATATTTCAGGTTAACACGAGCTGCCCTAATACTCTGCCAGGTACATTGTACCTGTACCGGCACGGGACGTAATAATGTCGCACGACGCCAATGACGTAACTCAATGATGGCCACCATACACGTCTCTACAGGGTGTTTGAATTTTAATCAGTCATATTCGTATATAATTCGTATGTAACGCGACAGAGAAAATTTTGTATTGACTTTAAATTTATGTAATTGCGTAAAGTAAAACGCAAAATGGTAAAAAAATTTCAATTATAAAGACCATGTGTTTCTGAATATTGTTTTCTCGAAATTATTCCAATTTTTAGAACAGATTTATTTGTTACGTACAGTGCTCCGCGCGCTAAGTATTTTTAACAAAAACGATACTTTAGATTCATGTAGGACATACCCTTAAACCGTTGGGAAAAATAATACTACATTATTACAACTTAGTACCACATACATTTACACGTTTTTCAAACATTCTTGTATTTTATTTTAGTATAATTTTTTTTTTCGAAACGTAATGATTCTTTGCTTTCCACAGCAGATGAATGCGATTTCGAAAACTGCGCGTTTAAAATTCAGACACCGTGTACAGAACAGAGCGTAGCCGTAAGTACCACAATGACGGTTTAAGGTTCACTGAATAATAATAATAAATGTTGGTCACCGAGTTGCGTCAGCGCTGCAGTGTTCTATCGTCTTCGATGAATCGAGTCACAAAGAGGAAGTTTTACGCTTTGTTCACTTCTGAACCCTTTCTCTGCGGCAACAAACTTCATGAATGCCGGTTTCAAAATAATTGCACGCGGTTCTCTTTATTCATCTGCAGCGGGGGCCCGATACTTTCTAAATGTAATTATTCAAGTTCAACTGGTTTCTTATACGCGCGCGATTTTACTGTTTCTTATTGTAAATAAAAAATAGAAAAGGGCTAATAAAAAAAAAGAGTGAAAAATATCCTTGAATTAAATTTTACAATCGAATGCAAGTCCATGATGTAAAATAATTTCCAATTAATGAAGAATCAATTCCACGCTTGTAATACAGTATCCAATTAAACGTTCACCTACAATTGAAGCGGCCAATTCGAAAGAGGAACACAAATAAACAGCTGCGAACAAATGCAATAGTCCTGGAAAAACCTTAACGGACTAACATCCAGGACTATCAGGACAAGTGTACAAAGTTCTATAGTACTATCCAAAAACAGTGTATTCCACTGCGAATCGTTCAACGTTCATCGTGCATCAATGGAAATTAATGAACAATAATCCTCCAGCAAGAACGATCCGCCGATGAGACGAGTTATGCATTTCCATCGCGTTCCAGACTTTTTTCTATTCTCTTATCAATTTCGACGTATCGCTTTATCAGTGGCACACAAGCGAATTCGAACACTTATATTTCGCGAACGGATGCGGGAATATTCCCATTCAGGTCACACGATCGCGAAATAGAGGATCGGGGCTAGGAGACAGGCGACGATTAGTCAGCAAAGCGACAAGTGTGTTTGCGACGAGACTCGTCGTTCCCATCGTCGCGTTCTTCCTGTTCTTCGTTTTCTACTGCCTTCACAGCCCGTTCTGGGTAGTCCACCGGTGTCTTCGCCCTCTTGTCGCGATGCTATCGAGCAGGACAGAAAAGGTACACCGTATCTCGCGTTAGATACCAAGAAGTTAACATTCAGCGAGTTCCTCTGCGCGATAAGGGAATTGGATTCGCGGCCACAGCCACGGGATCGCATTTTTTTTTTTCACCACCCTGTCGACGAGGCGGTTTTTATTTTTGACTTACTATCAGTTTGCTTGAGAAATAAATATCTGATTCACAATCGAACTTGTTGGCGACATGTGGAAAATTCATTTTTTCAGACACTTTGCGCTCGCGAATCATTTCGCGACGTTCCGTATTCTGGTGTTTCTGTTTGTTTGTTTGAATCTGTCATGCAAATGCTAACGATCCTTCAACGATACTCGAAAATAAGAAACTCTGCCTAACAAACATTTGTGGAGCTGCTGCTTACTTCGAAACCACCTCGATTCTGTTTTAATTCAGACGTTTTAATTAACACTCGGTTGGTGAACCGATCTAAAGAAATTGGAGGTTGCTTTTCGAAAATATCGAGGAATATTCTATACCAGGCCCTCGATATTTCTTAAGTTTCCAATGGTATCTGCGTACACGTTAAATGCTTAACAACAATGGCAACTCGACTACATTTCCTATACCCTCTTCATTTCTATATTCACTCGCGAATGTTTGCACGCTTTCGTTTAAACCACTTAAGTTCCGTTTCATCGAATGCATATTTCTCTGGCACATTTGCAAACAGACCGTTCCCGGTGTGACGCATCGAAAAATCGAGGAAAGAAAGAAAGAATGGTACCCGTTCCAGAAAGCGTATTACTCATTCGACACGTGCCATTGTGTTTCACGTCACGTAACGCGAACGGAAAAATCTCATATGTCGTGCACCGTCGCGAAACTGTTTGAAAGAAATTCGGTTCAAGTTGAAACTCCAGCGAGTTCCTCGCCAACGATATCCAAGTGCCGCCGGAAGGATGGCTTTTCTTCTTCTTGTTCTTCCTCCTCCTCTACTTCTTCGTCTTCTTCCCGAGAGGAGAGCCCTCCTCTCGTTTCGTAATTCTTGGGCAAATAATAGCACCGAAAATACACACTGACATGTGTGAAAGAGCTTAAAGAAACTCGACATCCAGTTCACGGAATTCGTAAAACCTTAAACAATGAACGGGACTTGGAAATTCACACCGCGGCGTTCGGTCGAACTCGATAAAAGGTTGCGAATGGTTTTTGGTAAAGGACCTGGTGTATCATAGGACCTTGGAACGCGTTAGCGTTATGGGTTCGAATTTGGAACCTCCTCAATTACGAATTTTAATGATACTTCATGCATTTCTAATTAATTTTTAATTTTTATTTTGTAGTTTTTAACTTTAATTTTAATTAACTAGATAAATATGTCTTGTACTGGTCTCAGTCGCAAGTAAGTCCTGCAATTGTGTGTAGCATTTCGCATTTTTTTTTTTTTTATATTAATTTATACCGCTCATTTAATTTCGAAAGAAATTTTAAATATAAATTTCTACGCCGCGATTTTGAACGTTCGTTTATATTAATTAATACATGCAAGTTTCAATTTTTTTCGGAGCGCAGTCGTTGCATTCTGCAACTATCCTTGACAGCGTTTCCTTCATTCAAACTTATACTTGAGATACCACGGTAAAAACTAATCGAATTATCCTCTAAAAATACAGAACGAGGCCTCGTTTGAATATTAATTTCGATTCTCCAAAAACTGATTGATTTAGCTCGTTCGCATGCGCACGTTATACCTTTAAAATGTTATATCTAGTCGATCACGATGAATGCTTAAACACGGGGACACAGTATTTCCACTTTCCGCGACGCCCGTCATCCGCACGTACTTATAAAATAGCAATTTCTTAACTTCCCGTGCAAAAAGTGTGCCTGAATGCAAATTATTGATGCAAGAGTCGTTTCATAACGGGCAAACGTTTTACTGGTTGTTCTTGATCTTTGGTATACCCGGTCGCCCTAAAAAAAAAAAAAAAAAAAAAGATTCTCCCTCTATTAATGAGAAAGTGTAAATAGTACAAGGTGACGCTAGGAAAATGTTTAGTGCCAGTACCGATTCCAGTAGCGGTGGCAGTTGCTGAAATGACTGAAAATTTATTGCTTCTTATTCTTCTGACTATTAATGCACTGGGAACGTAAGCGATACCTCAATGTCAGGAACAAAAAAATTCTCATCCTCGCTGCATCAATATGACTTGCAGCGTTTTTGTTTCGCACGCGAGAGATAATATCGAGCTGTCTTTTTCAATGTTAATATTAGACAAACTATATTTAGCATTACGAAATCGTAACAGACTTTGCATTTATATCTATTATCGTTTTTCCGGATGAGAGATTTAACAAACAAGGCGCTACATGTGCCGTTTCCAGGATATTTCTATAATCTTCCAGGTTCGTCTAAAAATCTTACAGGGAAGTTACAGTTTTTCGAACGTATCGGGGAAAAATTCACGCTTCCATAACTCGGAAAGATGAAAACAACGATGTTTCCGAAATCGCGCATCAAACAACTCACTTCTATCTACGATTAATGTTCCACGTGAAAGTTCTGGCGTAGCCATCACGGAAGTTTGGACGAACAACAAATTCGTAGAAAAATATTTCTCGACAAATAGATGCTTCCACGAGCCAGTACGTAAGCGCGAACAATCGTTCTTGGAGTTAACGCGAGGACGTCGAGGCTCGACGTTATTTCCCGATAATGAGGACGATTGCAAAAGCCGTGAACAGCGGTCGGCACATTTTTCGTATGCACATCTATTAGTGGTTACGCGCGATCTGCGATATATCCCTATATAAACCGTTCGACGGTAAACAAAATTCAGTCGCTAGCGATAATCGCTATCTACGAAACCTTTCAATGAATTGTAGAACCGGCGGCCTGGCCGGGCATTATTCGTTCGGCGCAGACGAGTGCATAACGCTGATAACACCGAACCGGGAGAAGCATCGTCCTTAGTTTGAAAAGTACAAAAACAAAGAAGAAGGAAATGAACGAAAATTAGTAGAACCGAACTCGCCTTAGTTAGAAAAGTACAAAAACAAAGAAGAAGGAAATGAACGAAAATTAGTAGAACCGAACTCGCCTTAGTTAGAAAAGTACAAAAACAAAGAAGAAGGAAATGAACGAAAATTAGTAGAACCGAACTCGCCTTAGTTAGAAAAGTACAAAAACAAAGAAGAAGGAAATGAACGAAAATTAGTAGAACCGAACTCGCCTTAGTTAGAAAAGTACAAAAACAAAGAAGAAGGAAATGAACGAAAATTAGTAGAACCGAACTCGCCTTAGTTAGAAAAGTACAAAAACAAAGAAGAAGGAAATGAACGAAAATTAGTAGAACCGAACTCGCTCGAACCGCGTCGATCGTTCAAGCTTCTTGGACTCGCACCACGTGTCTATGCAGGAAACTATCGATTGCTATGAATTTTTTATTTGCCGTGCTTGAATTATTAAACAGCGAGATTTTAGCCGTTAAAGGGGAACTGTCGGTTTATTATTGACGACAGTGTAACAAGAGCATGCAGCAGCAAGGACGAGGTCAACATTTCCATCATTTCTGCCGTCTAATCGCAACGATTAAAAAGTAAATGAAGGGAATAAACGAACTATTCTTGATCTTTCATGGATTTGGAAAGATTTACCTGAAACTCCACAATATCTTGTTCGTGGCACACGATGTACACGAAGAGGTTGTTCTGTAACTGCAATTTTATAACCACGGCGGCAATGCGTTTGCTACAATTGCATGACAAGCGAAGAATCGACGTTGCCATTAAAGTATTCGAAAAGAAACAACATTCTTCGTTCGTATCCAAGGTAAACGTCGCGGCAAAATACCAACTAATTTCCGGTCACGTTTAATTATTACGTCGTGGCAATCACGTAATAATGAATTATCGCTCTCCCGTGCGAAGGTGCAACCGGCGAATTCGCCGGGGTACTTTGGCTACTTCCGTACAACTCAATCGCAACGAACCCTTTCGCGACGCAGGTACGCGACTCGTGCTATTGCAAACCACCCGCAACGGTGCAGTTTAATAATGTTTATCGAAGTTGAAACGGTCATCTGAGACTGAGTCAAACGAGGGGAGGGCTGGAACTTGCGTGATTACCTGCGTCGATGTTTATGATTGTCGCGCGTAATTGATTTGCAATGATCGAGCCAACCTGAACAGCCATGAAAACCATTGTGCGCAAGTGTGCTCAACGAGATGATGGAAATTTGTCAATTAACATGGAACGCGACGTTTCGGCGGATTTTCTAATTGCACGCGAGGTTGTTTTTTTTTTTAATTTATAAAAAGGAATGGTCGTTGGTATTGTTGAAGTTAATTGTACCGTACAATTAATTGTTTCGCAATAATTGACACTAAAACGAATTGACACGGCCTTTGGGGGAAAAGATCCTCTCAGTTCTTTCATACACCCTTAACGCTACACAATTAGGTAAAAATCGAAGCTCGACAATCTGGCAGTGATTATTGCTGAAGAAGTGACTCAAAGCTTAATAAATCCGAACCTTGACACATTTCATTCGCAATCTATCACTTTTACAGACTTTTCTGGCTCGCTGTACATTTTCTACGAGACTTCGGGACAAAACATAATGTTTACACGGGACTGCTGGCGCGATACTTTCTCCGGTATCAATTATACAACGATCGCCTATCGATCTTCGGTCATCCGCCAGCAAATCAGGCCGCGCATTGCGCGTCGCGTCGCTTAAAAAATCGACTCTATCGAGAGCAACCGACGAGCCCGCAGGCCGCAATTGCGGTTCGCGGTACATTGGTAATCTCATTCTCTGTTCCGCTACCGTGAAATCGTGACGTCGCTCTGCCTACACCTCCCGGCGATCCGTTCGTACCGATTGTGACCCGCGATCGTTCGAACTTCCGTCGATTTCGCGCGCCAGCCTTCCCGCGAGAACGAAAGTTTTCAGCTTAAACGACCCCTGCGCCGAATACGCCGGGAAATCGAAACGGGCCGACAGCCGAAGTTTCGCTTTCACGAGAATTCGTCGAACCCGCTTCCCGGCTGTTCCGAACGATCGTTGCCACGTTCGCCGCGGAAAATCTTTGATAATCGCAGCGACGTTTACGCCGTTCCACTCGCCGTCCCTATCCGCCGAGAGAATTTCCAGCGAATTCCGTTTTTCCGTCGGGGCCCGATCCAATTAATTCGTCGCGGCGAACAGACGCCCGATTGAAGCTTCTGACGGCGCATCCGAAGCGTTCGATCGGTTCAGATGGATTCAATCGGTATGGATGATTGTTATTAATAGTGACGATGGCCGGCGTTATTATCGTTGGACAAAGATTGCCGACGAAGATTGATAGGCGATTAGTATCGAAATTGCACTTGCGCGAGAAATATTGCATTTTGCCGCGGGATTCATTCGTTGTATCTTTTCGATGGACAGGCGCGGTTGGTATTTTTATCGGATCGGTGGAATCGTTTCGGTTATGGCGCGACTTAGACCACGCGGATCGTGAAAGGTGTGGCGTAGTACAGGTAAGGAGACGATTTCTTTGATATTTCGCGAGTTCCATGCGTGGCGAGTAATTGAGCGAGTTCCCTTTCTTCGATGCCCTCCACTTTTCACGGAGTTTCTTAGCGTTCTCGCGCGTACCAGATACGGACACCGATTCGTTTAAGCGCTTCGTTCTTTTATGTAATCCGTGAAGAAAAGTGCGAACGAAGTTTAGGCTTGCTCAAGAGCGTGCAATCGTTCATATTAGTACGCACCGTTGTTTATTAACGTGCAATATTAATGCGAATAATTTTTCTAAAGGCGATTCCGTTTAGTGGGAATTTCGAGTTTCAAGAGTTTGCTTCCCTTGTTCATTCTTCTGTGTACTACATAGGTACCGTATGTGTACATGCTACTCCGCAATGGTACGATGGCTCGATTCACGCCCAAGATTACGCGCGTCGTAATGGGGCATTAGCGTTATCTTCAAAGTATAAAAACCACTGAAAAATCATGCATCCTGTCACTTCTCGTACAGCTGGTCGACGTGGAAGTTCCGCGCGCGATGCAACATGCTGTCAACACCTCGAAACTAAAAATGTTTCACGATTTCTCTCCCTCTCTTTGTATCTTTCGTCTTCTGCGCTCTGTATTTTTGTGTTGTTCCCTTCTTCGCTTTTTCTTCGTAGAGTGAAAATACGTTCGGTGTTAATTTACTCGAGTTTGCAACATTCCACGGGCTGTGTGTTTCAATTCACGCCTAAGCTTCTCCCCAACGGACTGACGTTCAACGAGCATCGAAAACGACAAGAGCACGCTCGAGTGTGCGCGGTGTACGTTATCTATTCTGCGGCGTACTGCAGAAGCGCCGGTGTAAAATTTTACTACGGTCAAATTCAATACGATTTCGTTCGTATTCCCGGTGATTTTTTGTAGGACTCGTCGCGCTCTAATTTTGCGCGTGGTCGATCGTTGCTTAGTGGTGTTCTCCGTCGTTCGTATAAATTGTTTACTCGTAAACGGCGATGCTATTCGATTGGAATGCGCGGTACGATTTTGTAATTATATTCGGTAACAGGGGATTTTAGGATCGAGATATCGGCGAACCGCGCGCTCGCTCGAGAGGTCGTAAACCGCGAATTCAGAGATCAGGATATTATTATTGGCGCGAGTGCGCGAATATTCGCTCCGCTTCCATCGAATTAGTTTTCGATAGGGAAGCAATAAGATTTTAAGGGGGCCACCCGATTAGGGAGGAATGTTTAATTAAATTTTAATTGAAAGAAACGTGGTTTAACCGGGAGGTATGGAATTTGTATTGGAAATATTAGAGCATGAAATAAAACAAGTGTACGGGACTTCTATCGTAGGCACAAAATATTCTTTTGTGTCTATCACGAAAAACTGAACTGAATTCATCAATGAATTTCATGTTCCTACAATATAATGAAAGAAAATGCGTCCTTAAGCCATATCTCGCCATTCATTCCTTCCACTTCATTCATTCATTCCACTTCAGAACATATTAATGTCCATGCAGATTTTAATCGGCATGCATCACACTTGTCGTACATTTTCCCAGTCACGAAGACCTCGAGGAAATTCGCAAAGGGACGGATATTTTCCTACACATACCTGACCCGCGTGTTTCCTCTTTCCTATTTATCGTCGTTCTGAACTTCGGACGACAATTGTCAGCCGTTACTTACGTAAATCCGCGACGCGCCGTTCCATCGTGGCTTCTTGAATTGAACGTACGGGAAAAATTACGCTTAATTCTGCCCTCACCTATCGTTACTCCAAATCTGCGAATCTCGGATCGTCTCGTTACGTTGCCGTTGCTCGCAACCGTGGACCATACAGCACGGCAATCGCATGACGCTTTTTTTATTGCGCAACTGGATCGCTTGAACGGGGGGACCTTGATTGCGATTGCACCTTCTTAGAGACACCGGTTTTCGTCGTTCCCGGCGGAGGATCAGGCTCGCGACGTACGTTTTTCTTTCATTTACCTACGGCGCGTGTTCGTTTCCTTCGATTGTTCTGCAATCAATGGAATAACCGCGGGGGTACCGATGGTTAAAACGGAATTTTTATTGTAATCGGTAATATGCTATAGTTTGCAGCGTATATCGATGTGACTTGTTGCCACCGATTTACGTAACCGAGAAGAATGACGACGGGATCGGCGAGAAGGTATTTTCCACGAACGTGCAACTGTTGGAAAGAAAAATACTGGAATCGCAGAAATGTCCATTTAGTAATTGGAGCACGGCGTTTTCGCGGCCGGGGGTTCCTTTTCCTTTCGCAACGAGCTTGTTTCCAATCGTTTCGCGTTGAAAAATGGGAAACTCGTTAACGAAACGCCGTTGAAAAATGCATAGCAGTTTAATGGTAACGCAACAGATCTCTGATCGCTTTCACGCAGGTATTATTGCACGGCGCAGCCTCGCGTTGCCCGCGATACCTTTTCGAGCAGCGAAACTCGAAAAAAATAAAAAAAACGAAGAGGAGAAGAAGAAAAACGAATGTACTGTAATTCTGGAAACTCGTGTTGCGCAATTCGATCGGTGAACGCAGACCTTGATCGCGCTAGCAACTTTACGGATATTTTTAGTTTCCCGGCATGCAACCGTGCACGAATTTTTCCGTTTCATTCAGAAACGATGCACGTCCGATTGTTCCGATGGATACTCGTCGATAGCAGTTGTTTCGTTCGATCGATCCGTCGGCGGCAATACGCGATCACGATTGTACAGTTGCGCGAAAGTCGTGTGGAAAAAAGGGCAGACGCAACGAATGCCGAATCAAAGATCGAATGGAAACGGGAAACGGGAATTTATGTAACTTCGATCAATCGCCGAGTATGTTATCAGTTTGCGAACGCATAATATATTTGAAAAATAGATAAGAAAAACACGTACGCAGGTAAAACATGCACGTTGCCAAGGATCCAGAAGCATTGTTTCTAAGGTCAAAGTACAAGGCTCGATTTAATTACCGGTAAGTAATACATGTGTGTACCGAGCAGCTGGAACATTTTTATAGTCATTGCATCTGCTGCGTTTGAGCGCGCCGTGACCGCGGCGATATTATTAATTAATTATTATTAATCGACAGGTCAGAACGTAAAAAAAAAAAAGACGTTTTCACCCGCCGGAAAGCGATTTGTATACGAACGAGAACAAAACATTGCGTCGTGAACAAATTATTTAGCGTATCGTCATATTCCAAGGATTACATGTTTTTACATATATTTCCTATCGCGCGACAACAAGAAAAATCGTCGATTCAAGCACGACGAAAATAATGTCACATCTATATAAATCTTTGATAAATTGGGCCCTGCGCGCTAATCTATCGATCATACGATACGCAATCTTAGTCGCGGCTTATAAGAGCGTAGCGAAGCGATGGCAAGCCGAGCAGAAAAATACTACATCGTGTTCTGGCGTCACGCAGCTTGTTCCATTTCACTCCGTTGTGTTAATTATCGTGAATCGAGATCCGCAATTCTTTTTTCTTTCTTTTTTTTTTTTTACTTTTTCATACATTTTCAATCACTGTACCTCCTCTCCCTTTAATAATCCTCAAACCGGTATTTGCATATCCGGACGCGCGTGTCGCTCAATTGGTAATTGGCTGCGGATCAAACGGCTCGAACGATCATTATGGAGCCGGCGGAAATTTTCGTCGCGAAGCAATCGAAGCGCTCGGGCTGGAAGGCGATGAATGCAAAATTTCCAGATATATTGCTGCACGCGAGCAATACCGCGTTCAGATAAGCTTGCAACGCGAACTTTTATCACGCGCCGCAAACGACACGCCGACTTTTACAACGAGAACGACGTTAACGAACGTGGCAGGTATATATGCCGGTGCGGCTAATCGTTCGGCATGTTCGTTAAGTAATCATAGGTAAATTCGTCCTTCGTCTATTATCTACCGATAATGGAACGACTTAGCGCTTCGACGATTGCGCGCCCGTTTCCATATATTTTCGTTCACCTCGCCGCTGTGAATTCCGTGGATTCGTTACATACGCGAAGCCACGAAATTTCAATGTCGCATGCACCCAGCCCCAGACAATAAAATACGTTAATATCGTTTATCTTTCGACCTGTTAATTGCGCATAAATAGCAGGTAGTTAAAATGTTTGCGCAAGAAAATTTGTTTTCCTTTAATGGCAATTTAAATGGCCGCTGCGCGATAATTTTTATCGGCCACGGAATTAAATTGCTTGAGAATATTCGCGTTAAACGAATGTCCGCTTCGAAGAAGTAAATCTAAATTGTCCGGAAAACTTCATCAAATAAATGTGGACGTGAATATACGTTAATAATTAGGGATTCGCGAAACTTTCCGTGAAACTCGTGGAAAATATTAGTCAATTAAATTTCACCCTTTACCAACAATCCCTCCACCGTCCCGTCATATTTTCGTTTCCCCACTATCCCCCCTCGATTACTCCATAATTATCAATCAGGTAGCCGATTCAATGCTCGTTAACTAATCTCGGTACCGTATCTTTAAAAACTAACACGCGCCCGTACGACATTAACCATTGTTTGCCAGAAATCCCTCGGTTTCCATCGTGCACCATCGTTCGGGTTTCGAGGCGCGTTTACGGAAAATCGTTTCGCAAGGATTACATCTGCAACGACGAATGTTAATTCTGCTCATAACATTCGCGTCGTGCTGCGAGCGGATTGTTACACCGTGACGAGCAATGTCGTCGCGGCGAATGTACTGCGGGTCGTTTGCCAGAGCAATTTTCAGAGACAGAGAAACAGTGAACCCAGTGAAAAATGTCGCCGTCCACGGCCGTGATTTGCATTCGCGTACATAAAGCGGCGGCGATCCATTCTTTTCGTTTATTCTCGTTTCTAAAGGTCCAATCTCCATGAATTTCGTTTAAGCCGCGAACGAAGGACGTACAAGGTTCGACGAAGAATCCTCGAAGTTCGATTAGAAGTGGGACGCAAAGTCGTCTGGGCGTGTCAAGGGACGACGAGAGATAGTTGACGAATAGTTTGCATCGGGACGAGTCGTTCGGAAAAGTTCGCGATCGGTGGATTATTGCGGTGGTGTGTTTCCCAATTTAAACGGGGCGAGGTTGAATCGCGCGGCCGCGTGGAAACTTGTTGCGCACCCTGACCGTCGAACCTGCCCCCGGTGCAATGAATTTTTTTTTTTTTTTTTGTCGTGTGACGAGCAAAAGGAAAATAGTTACAAATCACGCAGCGCTTTCCCCGTTGCCCTTTCCTCCCCGGACGTTTCTCGTACGGAGCATCACGGACGAACGGAGTCGTTACCAACGTGCATGTACGCGGTGTTCACGGGTACACCGTTCAAGGAAACGTAATATACTGCGAGTTCGCAATATTCCTCCGTCTCGTGTGTCGCGCGTATTCCCTTTTCGCAGCTAGTTAAACGCGCCGGGGATCAACGATACGTAACATTGTAACGCGAGTCTTATCGCGGAGCGTTACAAATATTACAGCCGTTGCTCGCTACGATAATCTTGTCGCGGTGCGCCTCGATCCGTTCGCTTAATCCGCTCCGGACAAAATACATCGCCTATCGGGTGTCTTTTTACCCGGAATTACGTGCACGTATCGCGTACACGCCGCGCGCAAATGCACGGCAGTCTTTTAAACCCGTCCGTTAAACGTTCCATCAGACGGACGCGTGCACGACACGGGACAACTCCGTCCTTCGACGCGATCGTCCGGCGACTACCACGACTGAGTCTTTAAAACTCGGCCGAAGTAAAAGAGGCCGCGATAAAAGTAACCGCGCATACATAACAAAAATAAGAAGAAGGAAAATGTAGACAATGTGAGTTCTCTTACTTGTTCAAGTAGCACTCGCCCTACCGACAGTGGGCTGCAGAGCTTTCAGCGAGGGATCCTAGCCGACTGGAACCACACACGAATCCTTAGGGAGGGGAGGGGGGGGGTGTAGAACGACAATGCGAAAGCCCAGGGTTGTTGAGGCGCGGATGAGTTCACGACCAGAGGAGGACGGCCGTCACGTGCCAGACGAGCCAGACCACGTTCACCATCCGACCGTCGAGAAGCGACTGTGCGTTCACGGCTACTCTACCTCCTACCACCTAGCAACCCCCGCGGCGCGGCGGAGTGGAGGGCGTACGCACCAAGAGGCCACGTTCTACTGCTGACACACAAACGCTCGCGCCGCGCCAGCCGCGAACGCAGGCAGGCAGATATCAAAGATACGTATGCACATACGGCTGACCCGTGTTCCTCTACCCACACCTATGTGCACAGGTAGATACGGTGTGCGTACACGCTCCTCCGTTGCACACAGCCGGGCCATGTGTAAATGAAGAGCGCATTACCGGCCGGGGTGAGGGGGGGATCAAGAAGAAATGCAGGTATAGAACGCACAAGGCATACGCACAAGGCATACGCACCCCGGCGGACACGTGTTCCAGACGAATTTTGGCTACGAAAAACGTTGCCAACGAGTTGTTCCGTTTTTTTTTTGTTTTGTTTTAATGTACGGTGATAGTAGTACCCAGTGATGGGTTTCAGTACAATTTGGCACAAGCCAGCCTTTCCTATGCTGTGCGTGAATTTGTCTCAAATGAACGTCGAATTTCTCTTAATCGGAATTTCTTTACGCTGAATTCAATTCGTAGACGTGGATGCTGAATACGTTCGATTAAACGAGGCTGAGGCAAAAATGTTAAACGAATGTTATCGGTTGCACGTCAAAAATAGAACACAGCGTTCGTGTCTCTTGAAAGATTAGGGTAACGAAATTGTGATTAATGGAAGTTACCGCAGGCTTATATGTAGCTTAGCTTTTAATTGACAATATTTCTTGTCGAATTTAGGGGAAGCTCTACAAATTAATGGCGATAGTAACGCGGGGTAACACTCTGTAAAACTGTTGATAAATTCATAGTAAGAAGTCTTTATAATTTTACTAGTTAATGCAACGAATGGGATATTGTGCCGTGAAACGATTAATCTACTTTTTTGTCACAAACCCGAGTGTATCGAGGAGATGAATGGCGGGTGCATGCGTGGTAGCGTGTCAGTAGGGACTTGTCGCGCGTGCACGCGAGAATCCATACTCGAAAAGTTTTCTGCGGCCACTCTGATAAAGATCGTTCGGATTACGGTTGAGAATTTGGGCAAGAATTCGAAGTATTCGAGCACAGCTGGACCTTGATTAATCGGTTTAATCGGCAGACAGCCAGGCTAGACAAACTTACACGCAAAGAATACCGTATACTCAGTTTAATAAATAATTTCGACGTGGAAGGATAGAATTGTAAATATCATCACGTGTTTGAATAACTTGAACGACTTGGATGTTTGAACAGCTCGATTTGAACTGAAAGAAACGACTTGGATCTCTTTGGTGGTTTGGGCTGCTTTAACAACTGTAACGTAGCGAGTCTATGCGTTCGGTTTATCGCTTATATTTAATAGAAACGTACGCTACTGCTAATGGCTCGCGCTAATTAGTGTTTTGTAATCCTTAAGAGTTATCTGTACTTGGTAAATTTACTTCCACGAATAAAGATCGTTACTAATTTAGCTTTATTCCCTATCGATTTACTGTATTGCTACAGAAGCCTTAAATTAATTGAATAAGTCGAATGTACGCATTGCAGGAGTCTAGGAATGGACAGTATAAACGACACTTTTCATTCGAAACCGAAGAAATTTCTACAGCCTGCCTATTTCATGTAGGTTCAAATACAACATATTATATAAAAGTCCTGCACGTTTCACCAACATTGAAGTCGATTTTCAGTATCCAAATTGTGACTATAATTGGAGCTCCGTGGAGTTCGTAGTCAATGAATTGGAAGTACGGCTCGAAGGATAATTATTAGACAAAATGAACGTGTCAATAAGCAATTAAGTATCAATAGCCCGTGCGCATGAAATATTTCCTTCTCGTTTTTACGGGCGTTGAAGTTGTAAAAAGGAGATCATAATAATGATCGCCCATGGAGTTCTCCAATTTCTCTCTTAACGTGCGGTAACCTGATAATTAGCGCACTTAACGTGAGTACTTACTTAACTCCGATACATCCAAGTTCGCGACGAATGATCCACCACGGAAATTCCAAGATTTCATAAATTACAACGACACGGGAGAAACAGCGGGCGGAATACGACAGCACAAATCATACCTGCGTGAAAAATGCGAACAGGTTGCGCTAGAAGGTGAAACAAAAACAAAGGGAAGAGAAATTTTTCGAGCGGAAAAATTATATCGAAATGTCTCCCCGCGAAATGAACTTCACGACGAATGCACGTTATTACCACTTTGAATGAACTTTATGCGTCCCATAAATTCACCACGAATTACGACATTATACACACTTCCCTGCTAAAGAATTCTGAACAAGTTCACCGTTGGTCTATTGTAAAACTTCGAAGGCGTTCCTCAAGCCAACCACCTCAAGCATAACTTCTCTCGCTGAAACCACCCTTCCCATTTCTCTATCCGGGATATCGGATGGAAAGAAAAAAGGAGACTATATACGTCCACCGCCGCGAAACACTTTCGATCGCCAACGAAACGATATCGCGGGGAAACGTGACGAACCCAGAGGCCAAAAATTTCACGAAACGCGCATCCTGGCAGACGCGCAGGCTTTTCGCGGGCCCGGCAAGATTCGCGAATAACGTATCACGAGCGCGCAAAGACTGATTCGATAAAAGGAAAAGAAGAAAAAAAGAGAAAATGAAGATGAAGCCGAGAAAGGGACGCCTTGCTCTTGCTCCGTTCGCCGAGCAAAACGCGCCGTTCGAACAGAGAAACATCGTCAGACACGGTCATGAATAATGTAATTAGGCTAGGCTGCCGCCTTTTCCGCTGGGACATGTTTGTGTACGAATGTACAACGCGTCGCTGTTAACGACAGAACATTTTTATCGGCCCCCATGCGAACGGGTGCTGCGGGCGCAGCTGAAGGAAACCAGAGTGGAAAAGGTACATTACCGGTGACATTATGGTAATCGCAGGGTTGCCCTCTTCGGCTTCTTCCTCCCCCACACGACCGTAAACCAAACCAGCTCCATACATTTCGTGGGCACGGGCCCACCTACGAGAATTTCGTTGACCCGCGTCGAAGTATCACTCGAAAACGATGAAACCATACAAATGTGTGCACTTTGTGCGCGCAGCAACTGCGTTCGATGCTTCGACGACACTGGCTAGCAATTATTAAACACGCGATTCCGTGTTCCAAAATAGTGGACGCGAGGTGGACGCTCGTACGCCGCGAACCGTGTATGAAACAAATCGATCCCGTTGATACGCTGCGAACGTCGTCTACGATAGTTGTTGCGGCCACGCTGCAGTGTACCAGGCGAGGATGCATGAATAAGATTTGAATAAAATCTGGATCGTTAATGTTCATTACGGATTGAGGTATTTGCCGCGAGTTAAATAAATGAAGGTCGGCGAGTGCATCAGCGGTTAACTTAGAATCTCCGTGTCACTGCACAAGTGCCATGCGCCGATTGATTTTTTCTCTTTATTTCTTTTTTTGTTGTCACTGAATCGAATTAGCAATAAAAATTTCTGTCCTCCGGCACGTTCGCTCGTGACTGTCGCCTTGCCTGACTCTCGCTCTTACTTTATCGCTGCAATTACGATAAACGTTATTGCGTTTTCGCCAGCAATTTTGTTGTTCGAGTCAGTCGAAGAAAGATGTGCCGTTCTCTTCAAAATTTTCCATTACGAGCCGCCGGTTAATTACGCGAGCCAAGGGAAGAAATCGTTCGATTTAACGCGGGGCGCCGCGATATAAAGTGTCACGGCGGATGGTATTATTGAAAGCTATCAACTAAAACGACGTTAAAGAGGCAGGTTAGGTGGATGGTTCTATACATTAACGAACAAAAATAACGTTTAAGGGTTTGTTCTACTGACCTTTCGGCGAAAATCTTAATTAGACGAACAATGTAGCAGCAGACACGTAAGCGGAGTGAAGGCTCGCTCGACCTACATTTATAGCCATACGTGGGGGGGGGGGGTAGTCATAGACACTATCACCCCCGAGTACCAAGCGCACCCTTTATTCAGCCTATAATATTCCGATGCGTTATCAGTGAAAATGAAGCAGTAATGATCGCGCGTGCTGGTTAAATCGTATCGATGGCGTTCTCCTCCGTGAGAGATCGAACCATTGGTTTTTCTTTCAATTAATTTTAGCGACGAGCAGAAGATATCCACCGAGGAAAAGTGGTTAAATGTTGAAAAAAAATCGTCAGCTCGCGCAAGGACGCGTAAATATAATATTTTCATTCAGTTGGTTATCGTCTAATACCACTTTAGGAGATTATCCACGGAGAAATGGACTATAACAGGGGCACAATAAAATTACAACGTTACGCTATGCTACACTGCGAAATGTATTTTACCTTGCGATATAGAAACCACATTAATAATCTAAATTTAGATGTGCTCCCATCGGCCATTTACTTTCCAGCACTATGTATAATATTTCGTGCACGATGCAGGTTGCCCGCTCCGTTCGATAAGAATTTAATAACGCAAGCTTTTGGGGTATGTAACGCGAAAGTCTTTGTTGCATGAAAATTAACTTTTCATTCAGCATTGAATGTTTTGCTTCCAAATATTTTCGTCAACGCGAATTCATTTCACGATAATGTAATCGTGGAATGTACACATACTATGTTTAATATTCTTCGTCTACGTAGTGCTACCTATTTTTTTTTTTTTTTCCAAAAATCTTTTACCATTCGAATTTAAACGCTGTTCATCGGAACACTTACACAACAACGCCAATCGTTCCTTTTCTCAACGTCGCGTTACGATAACGCATACTCCTATTTCGCAAAGCTATTGTGGAACGAGGCTATTTATCGAACTTCGTTTGAAAACACATAGCCGCTAAATGTAAGTTCAAATGACACCGTGGCGGGGCAATTAACGCGATCTTATTGAGTTAATATTTAGTTAGCACAAACGTGACTCCAACAAAGTATACCACGGTCAACAAAATAAGGTCCGCAGCAGTAATGGTAATCGACGAATTATTTTACGCGCCGTCGAATAGCTATAATTTCCTAACATATTTTACCTTTGACCCATTCGCTGCGAATCAGAAATTCATGTAAACGTTCTGCGCAAAATAGATTTATATAAATTGAACCTTAGGTAACTGAGCGGAGTACGTAAGTGTTCACACATGTAGACCCACGTATCAATAAAATCTGTACAATTTCGTACAACGGGGACAGTTTCGTTTTTTCTATTACCGTAGCGAAGGGGTTAACATTCCTTGAATGTATTTAAAACACTAGGATATTAAACAGAGAATCAACATTCACGTTCAATCTATCCAATGATTTATTCCCAGTCTCGATTCCCCTAACCGCTAACTAAATTCCCTTTCAACTAAGAATATTCAATTTCGTTATCCAATATTCAGCGGAATCAGTCTAAGCGCGACCTAACCGAACGCCTCTAAACGGCCTGAAATTATACAATTGCAAGCATACAACTTCGCTCGCTTAAAACACGAACTCCAACGATAGCCATCGATAACCAACGCAGCAAGTAATTTTCGATCCATTAACCGCGATGCTCGCCAAGGACTCGTGAGCGTGAAAAAGAACAAGAAAAAAGAAAAGCGACACTTCTGTCCATTTAATTTCGCCAGTCATCGATGAATCGAGTCATTCCAACGAATTTTATCTCACTCCGAGGCGAGTACTTGGGCGGCTCTCCAGTACCTGATTAGCTATTAAAAGCTGCAGTGGCGGAGGTCACCGGTTACATCCGGTGCAGAGGCTCATGAATCTCACAATGTCTTCCGTCGAAGGTGCATGTGTCACGTGTCGCCACGTTGGACGCGTAATTTCAATTCGAATGGACGCTTTTGGGGACGAATTGGTTGGACGCGTCGCGAAAGGAGGAGAAACGTTTCGTTGAACGGTGTCCGACGACGATGGACGAAGGGAAGGAGAGAAGATATTGGACCGATCCTTTGTTGGTCGAAGATATGAAATAAAGTGCGAGGCTATGGTTGTCGGGCTTATCTCGAATTCCTAGGCAACGTTCCTATCAGGACACGCGGTGGAATATCGAAGCAGCCTTCTACTCAGCTATTTCATTCGACGACATTTTCTTTTCGACCGTCTCGCCTATTCGCACCCGGACTCGTCGTTCTCTGTCGCCCTTCCATTTTGCATTCTTTTCGTTGTTCTTGCTTCGGACGATTTTATTGCGCTGTTCGGCAAGTGGATGCGGTATGGGAATCGCGAGGGTATTCTTTTATTTTGAGGGACGACCCGGTACAATGCTTTTACCTGCGTTGATGTCCGGACGAATGAGGATTCAGATTGTTGTATTTGCAAGTTTGATATCACGTGCGAGAATTACCATACACTTCGTTAGAAAATTAGGGGAATCGCTGAATCGGCGAAAAGATTGTAGAATTATTATTCGATGAAAGAAATCGCGCAAGGGTCCACCCGGGCCCCAAGCCTCCTAAGAAGCCTCTGGTCCCGCGGTCCTGGTCTAAGAAGTAGCTAAAATAACGAATTACATACACAGATCGACCGTCGAGTTCTTCGTCAGGATAGAATTCGCAAAGCCTGTGCTCGGATTTCTCTAAACACCGCGCGACAGCTCGGCTCCGACAGAAAAAGGAAAAGATGAAGGAATACGTACGGATCTGGTAACTTCCGTTCCATAAAAGCAACAAGCGAACCACGACTTCCCTGCCACCACTGGTTCGCGCGTTCGATCTCGCCGCGGAAAAAACGGCACGCGAGAAAGAGAATAATCGAAACCGGCGTACGAAAACGATAGCGCGAGCTGATGTTCCTCGTTCGGGTTGCGGCGACTCGCTACGCTCGCTTCTGCACGCTTGCGTCACTTTCGAAACTTAATAACGCACCGTGGCAAGCAACTTAATGACACTCGATCGCGGATTATTATTGCGATGACCTAACAATGAGTTATCGCCTCTCGAATGTTAACAGGGTAAAAGTTAGACGTCGGGGAGCGGGTCGCGCGTGGTACGCACCTACGTGCCTCGCGGATCGTGCGGCCGATTCTTCACGATCTGTTCTTTTGTTTAGATGAAACTTTTTTCCCTTCGACCCTTTTGTTTCCATTTCGTCAAAGCGTGAACGCCCGAGAAACGTGTCCGTAAGTGCACGCTCGTTTCTACGTAACGCGGTGGTCGACGGGGTTCAGGGAACTCGGTTCTCCGCGTAACTCAGAAGGAAATGGTAGTGCGGCGAACAGCTGCCGCGAGAACCACGTGAAATTGCGTTCGCTATTGCGACGCAATTTTTGTTTGTTACGGGTCGATCGTCGTGGACTGTCGCGCCAGGAAGCTAATGAATATTATTCAGGAATTCGTTTGAAAACGGAACCCCGTGCACCGCCTGCTATTCCATTGATAGACGAGACGGTGAGCAACATTCAGACCCGTGAAATGATATTTTCATGGTTCCGCAATAGACGGTCTTGCGTGAGTTAAGGCTGTGAGTTTTGCATTAAGTATGCGGCGGTGTGAAGAACGCGGCGATTGTGCCGAATTCGTTGGATCGCTTGAAACGAAGATTACCATTTAATCAACGGATTATATATTTGTTTCGATGTTTAGTTGAATAAGCCCCCCACGCGATTTCTCGATCCACGCTCCAATATTTTGTTAACAATTCCCTTCAAAGACACAGAGAGGTATGCACAATACACGTTCACAATGGGAACAGAAAGCTCTCTGTAAATGGTGTTAAAATAAAAGCTGGGACAACCGTTGGCTCTTCGTTTGTTAATATACCAGATAGGAGATTATTCGCGTGTGTGGGGGGGTGTCTGCAAGGCAAAGTACATACTTAGCGAGGTTTTAAGAGTTGTATATTACTGGCAATGCGTGCAAGCGTTATAACGGCACGACGCGAGGAGGAAAGAGTGTTTAGCAGTTTTGTATCTGCCTCATCAGCTGCTACTCAGCATTCTACAGCGTCCACAGCTATGAAAGAGAACCAATCGCGACCGGTTAATTACACGGGACGGAAGTCCACGGAAATATATTTCAACTGTAACAATAGCCCCGGGAATGTTCAACTTTAAAAGAATTCCATTCTCCTAAACGATATGATATCTTACGACCGTGGCAAATTGATATTGTGCCTCGAAATGGGAACGAAATTTACATACGCACGGGCCTCGGGAAGCTTCGTTATACGATCGCAGAGGATTCTTCAATAATATCATGAAAATTTGGGATGTACTTATGGGTACTCTTTGGAAATGGTAAATGGATGCGAACGTATCACGATTTTTTATCACAATGTTTTCGCGTGAAAATATCTGCTTGCAATCGAACAAACGTTTGGTACGCTTCTATTTAAAGTTTGCAAGCATTTAATGTCGAAAACAGAGCTTTTCGGGGCGAACTACGGCGCTGCTTATTTTTAATAAAAATTGGATCGTCGAGTTTAAAAACATATTATGCCCTGTTTCTACTACTTGATTATTTAAAGACGAAGTCGTTTTATAGCGCACTTAGCTTTATATACGAAAGCTGGAAAAACTTGATAATATATTTTTAAGCATTAGAGGATAATTGCAATCTATCAAAGTACGTAAATGTAGCATGTACGCGTCGTGACTCACCGCAGTATATTATCGTTCGTGTAATTAGCTTTTCCATTCTTTTAATTACTTTCATCAATTTCGAGCAAAAAAATTTTCGAAAAACGTCCTCCGCCGTAAAATTTAATTCCGCGCAATGGAATCAATTTTTCCCCTATCTCTAACATTTCAATTGCTTATGCACAGTGAGTACTTAATTAACGTTCATAGCGCTCAGGACTGGTATTCAGCCTTATCGTGATCCACTTTTTTAAAACTAAACTAACAACGTGCCATTACTGAGTCATGAGCGTACCTATATAAAATTCTACCATTGTATTATGGGCGTTGAATATTCACGTTTGGATAAAAGAAAAACGAGCGTCCCTTCCCGTTCTTTTCATTGCACGTATAACATGCACGACCGTTGCATAACGTATGGTGATTCGTATTAGAAGGAATATGAAACGTTGAAAGCTCACCGAATCCTTTGGCCTCGCGTTCAGTTCAACGACAACCTTCTGGAGTTCACAGTTCTGACGGCGTAGCAACGAAATCTGTGCAACATAAAAAAGATTCTGTCAACTACGCTCCTAAAAGCAATCAAGTCGAAAGTAGAGCAGAAAACAGTCCAAAGAATTCAATACCATGCACAATGTATAGAACTCTGACTTTATACATATCAAATGGAACGGTGAAATTTCCAAGAAGCTTTAGGCACTCGTAAACGTGGAGTTTTGCGATGGTTACGATGGCGTTGACAGCGTTCCTGGAAGTCGGCGATTTTGGCCGTGACGGTAACGAAAAATCGGTATCTACTGAAAGGTGAAAGGGTCTGACAAAAAGAAAAAAAAAAAAAGAAAAAAAAATAGTGGGAGGGAAAAAAATGAAGGTTGACACGGGGAACGCGGTAATCATGCCACGGGCTTAAATATTGGTAAGCATAATCAGAAGGAAGTCCGGTGGTACGCCGTGGGCATACGGACCGTACGATGCGCGTTTCTGTTTGTCTTCCTTATCTCAGGTTTGCGCTGCGATAACCGCCCTTCCCTTGCTCCAAACGTAATTCCACTTATGTATACGGTTCACCATCTTGCCACGGACGTTCGGTGCAACGAAAGCGAAACGATTCGAAACGTTCTACCTAGATCCACCGCCGATAATACGGCTGAATGTTTGACCAGGGCCCTTTTTTTTCGGAACCTTTGTAAACTTTAGGATCCGTAACGGTTCCCCAGGGTGGATTACTTTGAAAGAGATAATGAGGCGATGAAAGGGGAAGGGGTGAGGGGTATAATAAGTTACAGACTTGTGGAATAAAATATTGTTTAATATGCCGGATGAGGATGGAGTATTTTTTTATTTTTTTTTTTTGCCAATAGTTAGATATCGTAAGTGTGGGGGAAAATTGGACAAATGTGTTAGAATGTTTTAGTAATTGTTGATTACAGTTTGTGCTTTATATTTGAATATCTTGTGAGCAAAGTTCTGAGTGTTTTTGGTACGCGATGAAATGATGAATTGATGAATAATTTCCTGTACGAAAGAACAAAATTTCAGAAAATACTGTGGAAGCAGTGAAGGGTGTTTTTTAAGAGAAAAACTCGGCGAAACTTTTAATGAGTGTTCTACCACTACCACTGGCAACTACGGCGCATATAAAGTTTCGTAAAAGATGGTGAAAAAATGACGACAGAAAATCCGTGATCGGGGGCTTGAGATTAATATTAGATTCGATCACGGATTCTTGCTATATCGTGCGATTTATATTCCAAGAATATTGGCACGGATATCGAGCGTTCATATTGGAGAACGATATTCTGATTCCAGCAGGTTGATAACACGATTAACATGTACATGTAACATGTACGATGTACTTGACAATTTGTCCAATTTTATTGGTCCAACTATGACAATAGTACGATTTCAATACAAAACCAAGATAGGACTATCTGAAACTACTACATTCGAAACGAACGATCCCTTGCAGTAACATTTAAACCATTACCACAATGAGCAACTACTACTTTCGACTGATATGCATTTCTTTTCCGTCTCGTACAATATATACCGCAGAGATGAAATAATCGATATTTTGATCAATCATGATAAATTCTCGCCTGGATTTACATAAAAATTTAACCCGTCTTACCACGAAAATCGCCTTTTGTACACAAGAACGCGGGTATATCCAAATCCATGATCGAATTCGTTCTGTCTACGAATGATTAATTACATAATTCATATCGCCCCTAACAAATCTTACCCCCTCTGAAGCTTTTATATATGCACATAATACCCCGATCAATTTACGAAACGCTCGTGTTTCGTGGCAAATACACGATGCCTCTACGGGTCGCGGCAAAAGTCAATTGGTCCGTTAACACTGCAATGTTATATGCATTTCTAAGGGAGGCAGGGTCGAGCGCATACCCATTGTTAATGCAGAAACCGAAAGGCTTTGATATCGCTATCTATCGGTTCATAGAACAACGGTGGGCACGTTGCTGAGGTTTACCACAAAAGCGCGAACAAACGTGGCGTACGCTTTCGGTCTCTTATGCTTCCACAAATTGTCCGCGATAACAAACCGGAACGACGTGACCGTGCAGACTTCAATGACCCTCCTCTCTCCTACTCCTTCCGCCCCCGATGGAACTATTTTTGCACGGTGGAACGATTGCACATCCGAAGGTCGAGCGTGTAATATTTTATGAACGAAGCGTTTTGCGATATCGCTGAAAATGGGATACACTTAAACGATCCATTGGTTTTGGAAACATTCGAATGAATTAATGTTCATCGAATTTTCTACCGTAGAAAACGAACAGTTGATTACTACGCGATGGATCAGCGACAAAATTGAACGATCGTTCGGTGTGTCTCGTTTTTTTATTTCAATTATTAAAGCAAAGCTGATATATTGGGATCTGTTCTGGGAAACTTTTATGCAGAGTGATATCGGTTGATTGTGTTGAACGTATGATTGATGGCTTATGTAATAAAGGACCGATTCCTATCGCTCCTTGCCGAGGGTTGAAAGGATTCGGGGTTGGTGTCACACGAGATAAGGTAAACGTGTTTGCATTACACTCAATAACGTTTATTATGGAAAGCAACATCTGTTAAAATCATTCCTGACCGCAGGGTAACTCTATCCTTATCGAGGCGGTGGACATCTGCGTGTACGACGACAATTTGCAATAAGGTGCGATAGACGATTAATAGAATGGTTTGTACAAGTCGAAATATATTGTGAGAGGAGTAATTTTAATAGAACGTGGAAAATGGTAGAACCGAGGCATGCTTTGCAAAATGAACAAGTGAAGGTATCGCGAAAATAATTCGTTAGTGGAAAATATTACGGTACGTGTGCGATCATTGAAACGCATGACATGCAAATATCTAGAATGACATTTTCAACGGCGTTATTGTACAAAGTTAAAGCAGTGAAAACTGAAGATTGATAAATTATTAATTAACGTTTTCGACATTGAAATCATACTTACTTCGGCATCTTTTGAGTTTAGTATTTCTTGCAATTCAACGCACTTTTGGTTCGCTTCCTTCAATGATTTCGATCGTTCATCTGCACACAAAACAATACTCGAGCCATTGTATGCAATTAAACGTAAAGTCTCATATGGAGCGCACCAACGTTTCAAATTTCCCGCCACTTTGCAATGCTTGGTGGATAATACAGACCCTTATATTGACAGTCGACAGTAATTTGTGTTTGGGGCAATATACACAGGTTCGCGTTGATTGCACGTTTCAGAGATATTGTTACTCACCTACTTCTTCCACGATTCCTTCAGATAGGACTTCCTTTGTAAAACTTGTTATCTGTCCCTTTAAATTCGACAAACTGGGCAGCCCGTCACCGAACCACGCCATTTTACACGTCGGCACTTATCGCTGAACGTTGTATTTTAATGACTATTTGAGCACTGTTTTTTGAGGTTACACGCACTGCATATTTTGGCAAAACTACACACGTCAACAGCATAAAAATATCAAAACATGAACTAACAGGAACCACGTAGTAACCTTCACAAAATATACAAGTTTAGTTGCGAGCATTGTGGGCAACATTATATAAAAAAGATTACTAGCTTCTCCGGGACTTTTTTTCGTTCATACGTTTCTATACCAGATGCTGGTAAGAGAAAGCAAATTCTACCAAAATTTACAATACATTTGATCAAAGTAACTTTATATCGAGCTTATTTAAATCTAACTGCAGCTATTTGATTTCACATGAACGTAATTGAATAGTTTGCTCTCTTATCCTCGGTGCTGACGTATTCTTAACTATGCCATACTCCTCCAGAGGGCAGCCCCGACACCTTTAGGCCGCCATTACGTTTCTGTACAGTGATCGTTTCGAATGGTTTTCGCCCGGAAGATTTCAAATTGGCGGCGTAGCGTATTTCACAACGTAATATCAAATACCTACAAGGTAATTACAAATTTAATATCTTACAATTCGTCAAAATTATAAACGAGTTGCGACAAAATATGATTACTCGTTTCTAACGTTAAGCGTGCACTGTCAGGACCAAAGCGACAATTTCGGTTACGAAACAATTTCGGTTACGAACTTAGCCTATCGTATATGCATTTTTAAATATGTACCTACTATTCACAAGTCGCAAAAGTAGCCTTTAGACCGTTTCGCGTACGCTACAAACGCGTAACCGAACATACCAACAGAAGTAATCCGACGTCAATACACTAAATCGTAATAGGCAACCAGCGAATAATCGTGAACGTTGTTTCAAAACGCCACGGTTGTTCGTCGAAACACGCACCTGTAACACCTGTTTTAAATGGGACGCTCTCGCGTCAATTTACTCCCTGCACCGAAGCAAATAAATTGCCCGGTTTCTCTATCCTCTCTCGTGACTTGTAATTCGAGAATAAAAAAAAAACCCTTTGAAACAGGAGCGGTGGCACATCATTCAGAAAACTGGCTTAAATGTCCAACGAGGAGGTGATTCAACGGGGACCATCTTTTGTTTTGCTCTTTCCTCCCACCCCTTTCTTTTTGTATACGTCCTCTTAATTCGTGTCGCGCGTTTCCTTTTATTTTTAGGAAGTCGACTCGATTGCACGGGCATTATGGGGCAGCACCTTTTTACGGGACTTCTTTCTCTGTGGCGTGTACGAAAGTATTAGGAAGAATGGTGGGCACGAGGCCGGGGTCCTCCTCAATAGAGGAACGTGAGTCGTGGCCAAGAGAGGGACAGACGCTTGGCTATACTGTGCTTACATGCAGGGCCGTATCCTCTCTTTTTAAGGTATACATACTCGGGGATAAAAGGGTATCTGGCTTCAATTCAATTCTATTCGCGAGGAAGTAACAACGAAGAATGTTTGTCGGTAAAAGGGACATATTTTTCGACGATTAAATAGAATATTTAGCGACATGGTGGTCGTCTCATTAAATATAAGTTTTTATCGTGTGTAGTTTAGAAAAATGTATATCTTCCCGTATTTGAAATCGATGCATTGATGCATTGATGCAATTGTCTTCATTATTCGCATATCGAAAGAGTGCTTTACATACTGTTACGCATAATCCTGAAATGAGCTGCACCTTTGAACGATACAACATTTTCCATTCGACTAGGAGAAATGATTAATTAATACAATCGGAGTGTTATTGAAACACTATTGAAACGACAAATCCAGTAGATGCATAATTATCAATAACGATACGATTGCTGTCAATAACAAAGAAAACCGCGAGCACTCCGTAACAATTAAAACAATATGATGTCTGAAATAAAAACTATCATTCCGTCACAGATAAACGAACAATCTCCGATAACCGATCCGTATTTTCCTCGCGACAGGGTTCAACGAAAAATCCCATCGATATACCCGACGAAAAATCAACTTCCTGCGGTTCCATTTATCGTCCTGACGCGCCGCAAAATTCGACGAGGAGAGCGCATGCGAGGGAAGAGCGTTCCGAACAGCGTGATACGCCACTGTCCACACTATCACGATTAACAGAGTGAACAGCACGGGACGTACGGGGGCGCGAGCGAGACGGCGCGTGTGACGAAGGAAAGGTAAAGGAAAGGAAAGGAAGGCGCGCAAGGTAAAGGCACATCTGAATCCTTCGGTTGACTCGGCTCAGTCTGATCCGAGCCAAGCCACTGCCCTGATCCGGCGTTCCTCGTTCCCTCCGCGTTCGGATCCGTTCCTCTTTCTTCTCGCTCCTGACACCGCTCTAATCCAAGCGGTGTCATCGATCGCCGATCCGACTTCCTTCCTCCGCGTTGGTTCACGCTGCGCGGTCAGTTCAAGTCGCGGCGAGTTTCCGTTCCCGTCGCGTTCTGCCCGACAGACGAAAATCACCGCCTGACATGTCACACTGCACGCCGCAGCACCGCGCCGATCGGTACACTCGCGTCCAGTGAGCTGGCGAACACGCACACGGTACTCCACCGCCGTTCGGTTTCACTCGTAGCAAGTTTTTCGTCGGCGTTGCGCGGCACAGTTTTTGTTCGGTTTTTATTTTCGTCCCGTTGCCCGCCCGTACGGTAGACCACGCAGCAGCGATTGGTATTTTCGATTCGTGACCGGTGCGCGTGGTATAACCGTGGTAAACACCGTGGAAAGGGGGAGGAATTTCTGTGGATCCATCGTTTGCACGACGCCACGCCGGAAGTGTGATGACCCTTCCAGCGGGACGTGCTGCAACGATCAACGCGGCGACAACGTGCCTTCGATCTGGGATCTGAGTTTCGCGGTCAAGGTGCGTACCATTGAACTTTCTTCTCGCTGTCTGTGTCTAAGATCTTTTTTCCCCAGACTCGTTCGTCTCCTTTGCCTCTTTCGTTTGTTTGTTTATATGCACCGTGCTTAGATGGATTCGATCTGTAGCTGGCATTCGATGGAACAATTTGTATCTCGTGAGTGCGTGCAGACTGTTTACTGTTTATTGTTTACATCGGGCCAGCTACGTTTACGTCCGCGGGAATTCCGATGGTCGATTTCGTACGGTGCCAGAAATAATTGGCCATCGTTTTATTCGTTGCTGCGATATAATCCTTTCGGCGTTTCGTCGGTGAGCGTACCTGTGCTGTTTGTGCCGTCGACGTTGAATGAGGGACAGAGGGGCCGGACGCGCGGGCAATGGGAAAAATTTATCGTCGGTATAATTTAATGCCTCCTTATAGCCGATCGACGAATGCTTAATGTGGGACGAGAGCGCACTTTGTATTGTATTCCGAAACGCATCGTCGACGATCGTGTTTCTTCCGATGGTTGCCTCTGAAAACGTCTCAGATAAATGAAACATTTTTCCTGCTTCTTTGCCGCAGACAATGGGCTATTAGCTGTAAGCACCAATTATGGGGCTGTACGGGTGCACTTCTTTTCCCGGATAGTTGTGCGCGAATAAAATGAGCCGGGCGGACGGGAGGAGACGCGTCCTCCGTCGACGGTCGTAAGGGATGCGGCGCGGACGAAACCGGAAACCAGGCTCAAAGGAGGCTCAAAGGTATTCGATTCGTTCGTGCTGTCACGTAAGGATACTGTCGCGCAGACCCTTGGATTAATTAGATGCCTTGGCTACTAATACCTGTTGTACTCGTTAGGCCAGCCACCTCTTTGGAGGTGCTGTACTAAAGTTTCATTTTCGTTTAATCCTGCAACACCTTTTCATGTTCTGCATCAATGAGATATAAAAAGAAATGCTAATATGTCGAACATTGTTTAACATTTTAGTCAAACTCCTTCTCCACTGTTCTTGGAAGCATAAACGTTAAAGTTAGTTTTAAATGCAAACGTCAGTGTCACGTTGGCAGGTCAGATAAAAAGGTTGCGGGCCAACCAACAATCCCAGGTTGTCGTACCGGGGTTAATAGTACGCCTATCATCGTGTTACGAAAATTACTCTCGGTATTCATACGTTGATCATCCAGGATCACTGTACGAACATACGTTCCTCTTCGGCGTGGTCGCGAATTCAAAGAGAGAAAGAGAGAGAGAGAGTCAACGCAGACCATGAAACGCGAATCGAGGACAGCACGACGGTGGTTGATATTTGCACAAGGAAATTGCTGCTTCGATATCGGTTAACTGTATCGGTTTCGAGAAGCTTGTTTCGTTTAACTACTCCGCGGCACGTCTGACGACGTAACCATGGGACAAAGTAATCGTGACCGTGGTGTTCGCTGGCGATACATTATTGGCCGAGCAGAGTTTCGCGAATCGAGAAGGAGAACGAGCGATTCGAACGCTCGTTACCTCTTTCGTTTCCCTCTTTTTTTCTCTCTCTCCCTCTCTCTCTCTCTTCTCTTTTTTCCTCTCCTCCTTTCCTTTTCTCTTTCGTTCCTCCCGATGGGTATCGTTTCGTGTCACGGTCGAATAGCAAACGAACGCGTTAATCGAGCAAGGCAGACTTGTCTGCAATTAATTCCGCAATAAGAGCCAACCGTATGGCAATTTGCTAAGCCCCGTCGGTTTCTATTATCCCGGGTCAGATTCAGGGATTCTGGAGACGAAACCTGTTTCACCGATGCACCGAGCAGCCGCTGCTCGTACTCGCTTTCGCGAGTTCAACGGCACTCGCCACAGTTCGGCACATTGGGCAGACACATTTTTCACAACGACACGAGGACAAAATGCGTATGCGCGTGTACTTGGTCCCTTGACCTCCCGTCGGATCGGCGTGCCCCGTCTGTCGTTCGAAGCTTTTGTCCTCCACGCGGGGGGAAAGAATCGCGGTTGTCCTCCGTGGGCGGAACGACGGACGTCTAAACACGGGGAAGCGATTAGAGACTATCCGAGGGTGTTCGATCGCCGAATGGCGCTCGGTGAAAATGAGGATGGCTCTTATACGGTAGCTTCGGCGAGTTTCTCGAGAGGGCGAAGGGCGTTCTGGATAGCCGGGTGTCAATAGTGAACGATGGCTGATTGATTAGGGTAGATCGCGATAGCATCGAAATTAATAGGCCGGTTTCTCGATAGGAATTTTAATGGCTCGGAACGGTTTGTTCATCTCGGAATCCTTGGCGATGGAGTTGCTAAAATAAAATAGCCAGTTGCCAAGGATGCTCGACTAGCGGTTCGTGATCTTCTCTTATATTTATCGGTGATGTCACACGCGAAATATTTAAAATCAATATCTCGTTGCTTCGAAAATAATCTTCCACGACGTTTCGCCCGAAACACGGCGAACCGTTCTCTATTTAAAAAGAGAACCCTCGGAAGCCGCGATAATTTATCGCGTTCGAGCTGCACGCCAAGTTTCAGACGTGTTCGATTAGGATTCGACATTGTGGCGCGCGTACGCGCGGCGTGTACGAACGAATAAAATAATTTATCAGGCCGGTGTGACAGCGGTGAACGGCGTCGGCTAATGAATAAAACGTGAACACGTTCACAAAACCGCGACGATCGCGGCGAAACCGCGCGTTTCGTGCGCCAGGAGGTGGACACGCCGAGGGTGCAGCGTCCAGGAGCCGAGGCTCGCGTTCGCGCCGCCTGAACCTGGAAGGCTACTCTCCAGACGGGGATACCTTCGGCATTCAAAGCTTCTCCGGAGAATGCAAAGCGCGAGCCATTAATTTTCTTAGCGATTCGTCGAGCGTAGGGACATTCTTTTCGTGACTTGATATATTGCTCGCCGCGCCGGCCAACGTTTATGCCGCGATTTTTATTTGCGTTCGACCTCGCGGTGGGGTTGGACAAGGGGGAGACAAGGGGATAGCCCTCGCGCAGGCAACGGGAGTCCTTTTCCAACGACGCACTTCTCAATTAAATGTGCAGCGGTGGTTCTAGAAATTAGATCGGCACTGGTGGAATTGCTAATTATGAATAGCTATTCTTGCTCAGCTTTTTTGGGGGGGTTTTCGCATGAAACGAATTCGCCGCGACAGCGTGCGCGATCCTACGGAAATAATTTGATAAGCATCCCCGTTCGCCTGTACAAAATCGGCAGGCCCTTCCCGATGTTTCACGAACGTTGCACAACTTTAAATACAGCCCGAATAACCAGCAATTCCGAACAATTATCTTCTCGCCGAATTGCCACGTAATCCCGAGAACGAATTACATTCCGTCGCTATTACGTCTCGCCCGCGAAAATTCTAGCCAGGCACTCGAATATTATGCGTGAAATGAACCGCCGAATATTCAATTGCGAATCGCCGTGATCGAAGTACTTACGCACGCCCGGCGAATTGTAAAATGGCCTGAGCTCGCGGCGCTCCGTAATTTCGCGTCGGCTAATGAGTTTAAATATTTAAATTGCACCGACGGGCTTGGACGGACGGGAAATAAGTCCCTCGATGATTTACTCTCGCCTATATACCGGCGCATTTATCAGTACACCCTTGAATCCTTCTCGCGGTGCTCTCGCACGCACTCTCGGGCTACCTTCACTTTTTAATCGGTTCGTTCGGCCGTGCTTCGCCGTGACCTACACGAATCGCGCCGCTTTATAAATAGCCGGAGACAATGAGATACCGTATCGTGAATAAATTCTGTAAGAACTGCGACAATGGTCTGGAGTTTAGGGTTATTGGCGGTGCGACTTTCGTTCTGTATACACGGTCCTTTTAACAGGGATAAGACTTGACGGTGCGCGTGGGCTTCGAAAAGTGTTGATATAGCACGGGGGTTCTTGTAGAGCGAGATTTTCGTAGACTCGTATAACATGTAAAGAAATTTTCTTGTTCGGATGTTAACACTGATTTGGTCAAAAACTTGTGGAAATACGATGGTATACGATCTCCTGCGGAAGATTCGATTCGGTGGAATAGGAATTCTTAGAGGCCTTCGAATGTATCATTGAATTAATATGATTTTGTTGAAATATAAATGCCATGCAGTGTGTCCTGTCTTCTTCTCGAGTTTGCTCGGACGAATATTTGAAGGCTTGAAAAATTATTTGGAGTAGCCGGAGAATAATTTATTGTACGAGAAACCCCGGGGTTACTCGGGAAAGCAATAAAAGACCGCGCATACTGTTCCCAAGAATTCACGAATACCTATAAATTAAAGGAAGACGATGAAGAGGAGATCGGTCATCCGCGTTCCATTAACCTAACACCATTCTCCGTCAATTCACCTGAAGGTATGACAAAACTTGCCAAAACGAATCATAACACATTCAAACACGAGCCATCGATTAGTCACGTTTCACCTGTCCCTTGAACATGGTTTTACCAAAAATTTGCTTCCCTCTGTCGCATAGTCGGACGCATACGTGTAACACCTGCATCCTAATCTACTGTTCGCTCAAGTATATACCTCGACTACTTGTACATTAACATCTCGAATTAAACGTGCTACACATATATATACATATATATATATATATTTATATGTATATTACCTGCGTCTAGTTCATGCAGCCTTCGGCCAGCATCTGCATATCGATTTCATTGTCTCGACGAAACTTTCCTCGCCCTTACCCTTTTTTGTTGTCCCCCGTCGGCCACAGCTTAGATGCATACCAACAGGTCCCGAGCGAAGGTATTTTAAGTGGCAGGTAGCACTCGCGTACACACACGTACACACGTAACCGCGTTAGCACACGGACGGGCGTACGTCGAATAGAAGTCAGGCAATCGTATTGGAGATGTTACGTCCGAACTATGAGCTAACGGTACAGGTGAGCAACCGGGCAGCGGGTAGCGGCTGGCTGTTTACGATTTTTCAAACTCCATCAGGAAGCGTGCTCGATTGCCCGGGGCGTTGGAAATAAATTGGCGACCGTCTGATCGATTAGCGAAACATTCTGAACGGGCCCGCGACAGGAATTCCCGGACGGTTCGCGATCCGACAAATCCACGCCAATTTCTCTCCGCCTGAGCCGCGCTTTCGTTTTCTCGCCTCGCACGGTCGTTTCTGGTGAATTCTAACGCGACGAAGGTGTCGGGGCGTGTCCCGTTAAGACACCGCGAGGCGACCCGGCGCGTCTCCCTGCAGGTGTGTCACGACGTTTCGTTCGTTCGGCAACTGAAAGCCGTCGACGAGACGTGTGCCACCAGGAAATTAAGCGTACGCCCGCTGCGCGGATTTCGCGGGCGTGTCGTCGCGCTGTTTCTTCCATGAACACGTTATGTAAATAATCCTCGTAGCGCGGTAATTATTCGCGGGAACCGGGGCGTGCATAAATTTTCTTGATTATACTTAAAGCGCGGTTAAAACGTACGCGTCGATGGACCGGGACTGTTTTGGCAATTGTGCACCGGAGGAATTTCGCGTCGCGTATAATTTATCGTGGTTAGCACGCGCTGCTAGTGCATATCCGTACAACTTAACGCCAGAACAGTATTTCCCGACCTCCCCCTGGTCGCGAGCCCTTTTCGTAATATTCGAATAACTTGCGAAACCCCGTCCCCCTGATACGAAGTATGGTAAATTTGACGAGGCAAAGGGAGCATATTAATTACATTGAAAGGTTACTATATTTCCTTCGTTTCGTTTGTAATCGGAATTAATATAACAGATGGCAATGTGCACGATTACGTCGCGGTGATCGATCGTGTCCCTAATTAATTTCTATTCAGCCACCTCCGTTACGCGTAATCTGTCGCGTAAAACACTTGGGTAATTTCAGCGGTAATTCCAGCGTCCAACGGAGCGGAAGAAGTAATGTTTTCGATAATCCGCGTTACGCTTTCATTACGCTCGCGACATCGTTTTCTCGGAAGGACCCTTCGGGATTCCAGCTGGTCGGAGTTTGAAAAAAAGCCGCACCAACGATCGTGACGGTCAGATCGGGATCGAAAAGTCGCCAATCGAACGTGGGATCGATTAAAAAGCGAACTCTTCCAGCAACTGTCGATCCGTCTCGCCGCGCTAGACATCGTAAATCACGATATCAATTGTACCGATGCCGATCGTTCCACTCTTTCACGTATCTTTGTCGACCACGGCCTGCCCCGCGATCCGGATAATTCACCCTCGTTTCGTGCCCTTCCCCCCTCCGCTATATCCACCTTCCTCCTCCGCCAGTTTTTCCGTCTTTTGCTTCTTGTTGTCGACAGAGAGTCCACTCTATTAGTCGCACAAGACACGAGATAGATATCTGTCTGATTAACGTTCAGATCCGGGGGTATTCTCCTGTTGACTGATTAGCGAGACAGTCCTGTTTTTTTTTTGTTTTTTCGTTTTTTTTCCGATCGGCTCGTTGCACGAATCGTTGAACCATTATACACGGCCCGTTTTTGCTTTCGCGATTCTATTACAGCGTTTCATCGCTCTATTACGCCGACGGATGCATAACTCCCTTGGGCACGAAGACATTGGCTAATTCGGTCGTTTATTCGGCCATTGTGCGGGTCCATTTTAATTGGCCCCATTGAACCGGCATTCGGGGAACTCGAAATGTTTTCAGGTTTACTCCATTCACTGTTCAGGGCCGGGTCTGGCCGTTCGTGGGACACCGGATTAATGACGATACTTTGTTTCGCCGATTAATTTCGCTTTTCTTGCACGAGCGGCGGTTCGAAAAGCGCCGTGGTACGCGTACGGTTCACGTTGCCGGTAATTAGGTTGTTACCTCGCGATCGACTAGGCGAACGTGGCGGATTTAGTTGCTCGATGGTTGGATATTAATACGGTAGAGATTTATGATACGGGAAGCCGGCAGAGGAGGGAAATTGAATTTCACGGCGGAGCAATTTATTGGAACGCGAATTATGTGACGTTCATTGCTTTCGCGAGTTTTACATGCACCGTGAATACGCATGCGAATAGCTGTAACAGCGTCGAACAATATATCCACGATAGGCTGGTATTATTTAATTAAATTAGTGAACACGTACCCGCATTATCTATTAGATTGCATCTGTTATATTTAAAAAATGTCACAGACACGTATCATTGATTGTCTACTCACAATTAGTTAATAATTCAAATATATACGAACTATCTCGCATACCATGGTACATTGAGGCGCAAAAAATCGTCACCACTTAATTGACAATTTTAGAACATATACGATGCATTCCGTATTATTCACAATTATTCGTTCGAGGTGAAACTCATATTTCACTGAAAGTTCATCCATCTTTTTCAAAGAAAAATGACAGTTACGCTATGTAAAAGGGGTGTACCGGGTTTCGTCTCTGTTAACCAGCGACAACCTTGTGCCTAGATCGAGTTCGCCTGTATCACGATGCACAGGCAGGGAACGGCGACAGTTTTGATCGGATTACAGTGTCGTCCTCATCTTTCAGGATGACTGAAACCGATGAGCGGATGAACGAGTAAAGCCAGGAAGGAATCACAAGGGAAACGAGGGCTGCCGAAGGAAGAGATGGTGGTAGAGTGGCTCTGTCCAGGACTTAGGCCGACCGGAAGCCGTAGGCCTCGTCTTCTTCACTGCAAGGTGATACTCCTCGACGAGCACGAACTGTTGCAGGATGTCTTGGTGAGTCACGAAGCTTAATTTCTTGTAATTTAACGTTTGGCATAGAGCAGAGCAAAACTAGAGATTTTATTGAGCAGAGATTGGTTCATCTTACGGTGATGAATAGATTTCGTGAAATGTTAGTAAAGTTAAGGTTATTTCAGTGGCGGCAAATAAGTTATAAACGATGCTGTTGTATTCAATACTGTTAATGAACTTGTATTGAATTCGAGTTAATATATGTTTCTCCGTGGGAAAGTTGAAATTGCTGTTTTTGTTTACTCAGAACCGTGGCACACATTATTACACTGCGATCAAAATTATTTTCTACGATTCAATTGCTCAGAATTCTCATTTCTTCATCAGATCGTCTGTAGCTGAAACACGACGACTATCCGTAGAAAAGATAGTTTCAAATCGCGGTACCATTGTTGGCTAATAGTAAACGCTTCGAGATCCACGTTCCTGTATTTAATCCACTTGCGATAGCGAGCATATGTTCTATTGTTTCCGCACGTGTTGCGACACAATCGTTAAGACATTTTTGCGTGGAATTGATTTCGCCTTTTTTTTTTTGTACGCACGGCCTACTAACAACGAGCTGAAATTTTGCACGCCCACGCGTAAGCCTTTTCTGGCTATAGAAATCGAGAATATAAAAGGTGGGCAGGCGATGTGGGCGAACTTGTGTCGCGAACGTGTGTTTCCGTGCCCGTGTACCCCTAACAATAATTTTATGGTAAATGCAAGTCTTTTCGGGCTGTTCGTACGCCCTGAACGACTATTCATTCTTGTACAAGAAAATTGTTGCGTGTGATATCCACCGAACGTCGATTTTCGTTCTCCAATATACCCAGTTACATTCGCGTACTCAGTGAAATTATTACGATAGACGTGCAATAATAATTTTATATACGTAATTACCACGTTCATTGATTAGGTATTTTACGAGCCTTCAAAACATAGTAATGCCTCATTCCTAAAAAATAAAGTTCTATCTGTTTTGAAATAACGATAGCACGTTGCAAACGAAATAACGTACTCGTGGTCTCGTTTTGGCTCATTTACGAATACCAAATCTCGTAATTGTCCGCAACTACGTTTACGATTGATACGAGCAAGGAAAGTTCCGCGCAATATTAATCTTTCGACGAGGCTCGGAACGAGACATTCCGCGTAACATGATGAAATTACGTTGCCTCGTGTTACCTATCGCCTTAATGCATGTTACGCGGAATGTTTCAAGCAAATTGCACGAATTTCCGAAAGCCAGAATGGAATTTCATTTGCTGTCCGCGCGTTTCCCGTTTCCATTCCTCTCGCGTGCTACGCGTCGACGGCTAAAATTCGCAAATGTTCTTCGCAGCGCCTCACTTTCGCCGGACAGTCGAGACCACCATTACCGAAAGTGGACGATGATCGTCCGTCTTAGAATGATTATCGGTTCGTCGGGCAATTTCGCGTAGTCGCGTCCCGTAACGAGCGTCCTGTTAATTGCTTTTGCCCGTTGGTTTTTCATTCTCGTCTTCGTAATTGTTCGTTTGTCGGCGCATTTAACGAAACGGTCGTTACATCTATGCCTCGCGACCATTGCTATTTGTAGGAAAGAAATATTGGTGGGAATATTATCTAGTTCGATTACCCACGAGTTCTGCCGGGGAAGAAATTTTGATAGGAAGAGAAGGACCTGAAATGCGTGATAACATTTATTTACCGCTCTGTTGGGACAAATGTTGCAAATTAAGACGGTTGCAGTCGATGTAGGATCGCTTGGATAATGACAGTCGCAGTCGATGTAGAATCACTTGGATAACGATCCGTCAAATTTCTCCAATGCGCCAGCGAGGAAATGTAAAATATTTATTTCTTGTTAGATGGTCCGAGATAATCCTTCGTCGTGAATTGACTGGTTCGTCAATTTTTAAGTAACTACGAAGGTGAATACCAGCGAGCATTACGCTCTGCAGGTATTCCGAAAGACCTTAATATTAACTTGCAAAAGGTCAAGATTATTATGTAGGTAACAGATGTCTTACTGGCTGTGCAGATTACTTTAATTGCATGAGTAGTCATAAAAGAGTTGTATACGCTACACGACATGAATTTATTGGTATTAGCGTTCAACGTAACTATTCTTATCTTTATTACCCCGTTTAATGATTAGAAAGGAATTTAACAGTATTGCATCTGCTAGATGTTTAGCTATTTAACTGCTTCTCCATGTGATAATATAAAATCTCGGTGTTATATACATCTATATATATATATTGTTTCATAAAAATTAAATTAAATGTATCCATCGCAAGCTTGCATTATCGTGTTAGTCGTAAGAAGAAATGTCGGAAAATTATTTTACTTACTTTCCCCTTATTTAGTTGCTCGCCGATCTTTCGTCACGCATAGTAATATTGGAAACTGATATTCAGTTATAGCTGAACAAGAACGTAAAAGCGCCTAGTGCGATTAAATATCGCGTTGCGTGCGTCGTATCGATAATTATCGGCATGCTCATCACGTACGCTCATTAAGGGGAGCGAAATGTCTGGCGCATCTTTCGACAGAGCACGTCCATTTAATAACGTCTCAATTACGGCGAAACTTTGCGAAGAAACGTCGTATTCCGCTTCGGTTGTCGAACTTATTTCACTTAGACACGATAAATACGAACGATACTTCACAGATTGCTTGCACAACCTTGGAATCTCATTTACCACCCTAGAAATTTGTAAAATCCTCCGCGTCGCAACTAGGGGTCTAGCTTGCCCCGAAAAATTTCACGAAACATTTACCCCGGCTACATTCAAAGCGCATATTCGTATTCCCCTTAAATCTCGTCCGTTCTCTGTGCAACAAGCGTCTCGAGGCCCGGTATCAAAAGGGGCAAGGCAACGAACCGCCGTCGATTGTACGCAAAGAAAATGTGAAATTACCGATCCGTAATTGGCCATCTCTGTGGGCTTAATGGAAGGCCACGGCGGGCAGTTAGGATCGTTGTTCGTCGGTGTGCTCGCGGTAGATCGATCGAGGGCGAAGGTCTGACGGCCAACCTCGGTTTTATTCGGTGGCAAATTAACGGCTGTTTGGCGCGTGGGAGAGTAAAATCCCGCGGATAAACTGGCCGACGAAGGTTTATGATTTAATGACGCGCCGTGATATGCTTCTTAATTGCTACGGGGATCGCAGCGATCGATCTCGATTATTGACGGTTACAAGTTCATTGATGTCTGTATCGGCGAGCGAGCCGCGCCGCAGCCGCGTAGCCGGACGTTAGACCATTTCGTTTGCCCCATTCGGACCGGTTAAATATTCATGGTTGATCTCGAACGAACAGCCGCCCCTCTTTGGCACGGCTTCGCGATTCAAATTGCTGACAGTGGGGGGTTGCGCGTTCATTTTTCGATTGATCGAGATGAAACTACGTCGCGGAAGAAGTTTGCCTAGGCCCAGTGCAAAGTGGAGAAGGTTTCAATTTTTGATTGACGGATACGGGGCTCGACTTGGTCGCAGTACACGTGGAGTGCACGTTTCAGGGAAACGTTTTGTGTTCGTGTTTGTGTTACTGATTCTTTTTTTACTATTACGCCTGGAACAGTCGATGAACTGTGTACATGTTACTTCGTGAGTTCTTTTTTTATTACTACAGTAGATAACATTTTCGGACACTTTACTCAACAGTTACGTTTCATGGACATAGCTGTCATCCTCAGGCAACACGCACATTGTCCTTTTCTATGAATATCGCAATTGTGATACAGTCAGGTGGAACTACCAAGTGTCATCAAGGTGAACAATACTTCCTGCCCGACTGGAACTGTTCATTTACATCACGGAAATACTTCTCAATCCATTCACTCCGATATTAATTTCAAATATAGTACCATTTAACCACGAGCCCCGGTACACAGCTCGGATTCAGTTGAATGCCGGAGAACTTTATGTCAGTGGGCCTGGTCAATAGGAACCCCTCAATTTGTTCACTGTTCGCCAGTCCGCGAGTAACTATGGCGATGCCGTTGCAACGATGATAACTTCCGCGAAGCGTCTGGCAATTCGTTGTTTGTTCTCCCCGACGATTTAGGGCCGCCAGTAACAGAAGAGACCGTACGTATACATTGCATCACGTAACGCGCAGAGGCCTCGTTCAATAATAATAAGCGGTGGCCCTAGTTCGCCGGAAGATATGGCCGCTTACGAGATTCATTCATACGCCCCAATCTATGCCAGATATCCGCCAGACCGATGATTTGCATTCAAAAGGACACCCTATCGCCCACGTTTCCCCTCGAAGCGTTCCCATTGCTTCCCGGTGCCGGCATATTTTCGACGATGCCACGCACGCGATGTCAGAGCAACTCAGCCAACTTACACGGTATCGGACGCAACCCTCTCCTTTTTCTCGTTCTTTTTCGCGGCGTATCCGTGACCCTGCGATCGCAATTTCTCATCTCGTCAGCTATTAGACGCACGCGAGACACTCGTGGCCCCCCGCCTTTGATCACGGCAACTGTAGAACTGGCTATTACTTTGCGACTGATCGATGCTCGAGCCGTAAGTCCGATTTCGCAACGGCTTGTTCGTCGATGCTGACAAAGAGGATATATACCAGTCAGGTCGGGCACGGGGGCAATTTCCTTGTCCCGGGAGAATTGATTTGAAAGGGAGCCCGCGATTGGTTATTCCGTCGGGTGTGGATATTCCCCCGGTAAGTGATCCTGCTACGTGCCGATTTACGTTACCGTGCAGCAATTTTCCGCGCAGGCACTTACTTCGGCCGGGTGCAAGTACGTTCCGCGGATTTCGTCGTTACCGTGCAAATAGATTTATATTATGCGAAGCGGTCTCGTTCCGCGATTTCAATTCTACCTTCGCCCATGCTCGAGTTCCCCGGTTCTGTTTGATTGGCATTGTTTCGCGAAATTGAACAACACGATTTATTGTCTTCATTTATATCGTACGTATAGAATTTCGCGGTCGGGCAACTTGAAAATCGTCGCACTTGTAAGTAAAGGTAAAGGACGATTTCATTGCTCCAATTGAACGCACGCGGCCCTTCAAACCCGAATCGACCGTAAATACGCGCAATACGTCGATACTTCGGCGTGTCGTACGCGAAATGTAAACGTGAAACGCGGTGCAGCTCGCGGCGTCGCGACCGTACGGCCGGGTCATTAAGTCCAAGACACTTTGCGCGCTATAACGGCCCTATTATTCATCCTACCCGGTGCTGTCTATCGGCCCGTTCAGCTCGGTTTACCAAAGGGAATTGCGTGGCTTGTAAATTATCCCCGTGGTCCCGACCACCTTTAATTAGATGTCGTCGAGCGAAACGTCGAAAGTGGGAAAGGTCGTCGGTCGCGGGGCATCGGGCACGGTCGACGTACGTTTCCAGCTGGTCCAACGTCGAAATACGACGGCCGGACACGATTTGTAACGACGCGACGGTTTCAGAACCGGCTAGATTTATTCGCCACCCGGAGCTATCTGTCGGCGTTCAATGTACTCGCGACGATTTATCGTTCGACAGATAGTGTATCGTAAAGTCGACGGTGTAATCGGCAAAGTGTTAGAAACGAATGTCTGCGAAACGCGGAAGGTGTACGCCGAAGCATCAAGCGGCCGGACCGATTTCGTATCGACACCTCCGCCGCCCTCGTCTCGAACACCGTGCGATTATTTCCACGCGTTCGGACAACGTTTGATTGACGGATCGAGCGGATCGGCCGGCAGCCGCGGCGGATATTCGCTCGGCGCGATGAATATTACGACAGGGCGGGGGTGGAGACTCCGTTAATTAGGATTTCAGAGCGGTATCCGCGATGGCGACGGTCGGTCGGATAAGTGGGCTCAGTATTTATAATGTATAGAGAGGAATTTGTCGTCATTGATGTCGGCTAATTGCCGGCCGGGCGTAAGCGGGCATCCTCAAATTGATATTCAGCAATTCAGGGCGCGTGCGTCGACATTCTTCAAAGGCGCGCGCGCGCGCGCGCGGATATACCGCGAATTAACCAGCTCTTAGCAATCAACGGTAATCGAGCATTTTACGACGGCCGCGGACGCGTATTGCTCCGCCACTGGTACACCGGCCGCCACGGACGAACTGTTACTTACTTACCAGACGGAAGTACTACGTTACACCGCGGTGTATTACGGTGCAATTATGAGGGAAAAGATGCGCCAGCCTACGCGCTGCATTATTCACTCGCGTAAAGGCTCGACTTCTGACTTTCCGTCTCTGGTTACTCGAAAGCGATACGACCCGGCGTATATAAAATCTAGAAGTAATTAACTCCGCTTTCTACCAGGACCTCTTTTACCCTCTGTCTCTGTCGCATCCCCTCCCTCTCGTTCTCGCTTCTGAGCAAAGATGATTACAAGGGTGCTTTTCTGAATATGGAAAGGTTCGTTCTCCGTATGGACGTTTTAAAAGGAACGTCAAAGGAAGGGTTTAGTTAGGTGGTTTAAAAAATAGATGCATGCGTTAAGTAGACAGCGTGGCGCATAAGTTTAACACGATCTGTATTTTCGATCGTACTCGGTAATATTGGCTATTTGAAAATAAACTGATAAAAAGTCTTTTGTTGCTTTAATACGAAATACGCTAAATGCTTTAGCATTGGATTATTAATTCTATAGTGAAGCTTCGCTTGAATTAAACTTTCGCGTAAATTAAGTTAGGTTCGTGAGGCCCAGCCGTTTGTGTGCCTTTTCGTTCAACGGAACTCTTCTGTAGAGTTAAACATACACGTGCATGGCTCTTCCTAACTCCACATTTTTATCTCACGCTAAACGCCGGGGCAATTAACTCTACAACGGTGAATCCGACAACTTGTTCACGCGAGTTTTCAACTTTCTCTCGATTCCTCGAATACTTGCGCAACACCCACGTTCGAACCTTGGCCGCGCGAAGGGAATGTCATTGTAACGTTCACCGAAAATCAATCCCTTCGAGCGCGTCGATATCGGGCCGCAAACCAGTTCGGGAGCCAGTTTAAAATATATGGAAATTTCGTTTGTAACTTTCTCCTCGTTTGCAAACTATTTCAGGAAACGCGCTTCATTTTCCGTTGACCCGAAGCCGTCGCTCTCGATTCAATAAATCCTCTCGGATCAAATGGCACGCATCGAGCTCAATTTCGTCTGGAAACTTTCCTGCGTCTTGGCAGAGAAAAATAAACAAAATAGAAAAAGAAAATCGGATACGCGTATCGTGCAGCATATCCTGATTATATTACCCAAAAAAGTTTATTGAATTATTCCAGCGGCAATTTTATAACCAACTTATGCTACAATTACCGCTCCTCTTATTTTTCGCCGTTCTTCCAGCGGGCCGGCTTAATAATTGTCGTTCGGTTCTAAACCATTATAAAACCCTGGAATCATCGTCCAGAAAACCACGTTGATAGCTATATTTACGAGATTGTAAAACTTTTCACTGCGCCAATTACATTACGCCATACGCAATCACAAATCCGTTTGATCCCGATCCACGAACCCGATAAAAAATAAAAGGTACTCGTAACAATTACAAAGGGAGCATAATTAAACTTTATACATCCAACGCTGTACACCGGGGTCCCCGATAGTCGCAGCAACGGCCGATCGCCCGCTCGGTTATTCCCGTCTTTTCCGTTCCACCGCTTCGAAAACCGTTCCAACGAGACTTATCCGCCCCTCCAGCCGATCTCGCAATCCTACCTACGATTTATCGAAAAAAGGTTATCGCATCAATTAAACCGCCAGTACGGATTGTACGTACGTGCATGCGTGCTTCCCGTTAAACGCCCCGAGCCTCGCAACTAAATCACACGTCCCCCCACCGCGTCAGATCCGATGGAATTTGACGCGAAATAGCCGGAACGCCTGCGATGCTTTTCCCGCTTCTGGCCAAGCGACCGTGACCGGTATCTCGCAGGTAGCGGGGCCGCATTAAATCGTCCGGCTCGGGGATCGATATTCCCGGTTGCCGGACGGGGGAGGATTCCGCTGGTCCCGTATAAAGGATGCTGGCGGGCCGCGGCTCGCGAAACGCCTCTAATTAATTCCAATTACCGGCGGTTCAGGCCGCATGTGCCCGCTATCTATTATCGGGCCGCCCTTTCTTGCGTCGCTGCCTTCGCGGCGGCGCGAATCTCCGGCGTTCGCGTCGCGCGCGATGGTAAATTGTTTTATGGGAACGCGATTTCGTCGCGGGCTGTCCGCCGCGTCGTACGTAACGATCGAATTCTCGAGGAACGGTGAATTTGATCGGGCATGAGCGTGTATTTGACTTGGGAACCGCAGCGTCATTCGCAGCGGGTGGGAATGGTAAAATTATGGTCGCTTCTGTTGTCGTAATTAACGAGACGCTTTTAGTTCGCGTACAGTCGATATTCGGCGCGGCGTTCTGATTTGCGACAGTTCAGATTGCTTCGAAAGGGGAATTAATGTTTTATTAATTGTATATCCCCTTGCAATTTTAAACTCAACGATTTCTTTCGTAGTGCTAGTTGTGTGGCTAGACTTTTCCTCTCATAAATCGCGTCTAAAGCTTTCTATATTTCCCTCGCCGTGCTTCCAGTTTGTACAAACCCTAAGAATGAGTCCGATAAGTACTATCACGCTCTTGGCAACCCTTTCTGCTTTAACCCACTCTGCATTTAACACGTCGGGAATGTCATCATTTATTACATAAATGACATGGAGTTCATTCATCAAGGCACAAATCCGCACTTTCCACACACTGTATTTGTCCCCATCAAAAGGTTTAATGTTCCTTTTTACTTTTAAATTTTCCATTTTTTTATTATTTATTTTTTATTTAGACACCAAAGCACTTAAGAATACTTCTAAATATAGCTTTGAAAACACTGTACACAGTTTTCACTATCAAATAAAATATATAGTTATTCAACGTACACTGGGCCCATAACCTATTGGAAATGGTGTGTCAAATAAAATAACTATTATATTTTTCTCAATCAATGTATTTAAAATAGCTCAGAAGGAATGTCCTTTCACCCTGAAATGTTCTCTTGAACTGAATTGAAACACCCAGAAGAACTGGGTACTTATACCTACGAATGCGCATCGTCTCATTTTTGACTCCCCAAGTAGAGCCCCATGTGGTTCTCTTACTATCTTTATTAGTAAGCCATTTCTAAGAACGTTGAGACGGTTTTGCTCTGGCATATTTTATATTCACTATCAATAGCAAATATCCAACAAGAATGTACTTAAATGCGACGCGTAAGTAGTATTGTTGCACAAGGGCTGTTCGCGGTGTATCGCGCGATGGAAAGTAGATCTTTCGTCCCCGTCAGTGCTATTTCTGTAGACGACGAAACGTGTGTGCAATCGAAAATCGTGGGCGCACGAGTTTTGTACCTATAATTACTACTGGATAGTCGCGGTTGGCGTGATCGGACGTGCAGTTTCATTGAACTCGCGCGCGGTTCCAAGAAGGTCAGGAGAGAAGCGCGTTCCCCGCGGGAACGTGTTGCAGGGTGTTCTGAACGTCTTTAAAATATTGCGTAATGCGGTGTGACCGGATGAAACGAACGAGTCCGCGTTCCTCTATTTCTACGGGGGGAGACGGTTCAACTGCGTCCCCGTGATCGAAACGATAAATAAAGCAAGGAACGGGGAAACGCTGGGATGATGCATTTTAATGATAAGGGAATTGGTAATCGTGGGAATTATGCGGCTGGTAAAATGAAATTTGCATTATGAGACGGGTCTTATCACGGTGGAAGGAAACGAATGAATAATAATTCGATGAATTAATCACCCTCTTATTCCGCGGTAAATAATTACGAGGTAGTTAATCGCGCGTTTAATTGCGCGACTGGGACGTTCGTGGATTCAAGTGTAACACTTTTCTGGAATTTTACGCAATTATTTACAATTACCCTTACTTATGCCCCATCGACGTTCGGTTTAATCGGATATCTATTGGGGCGGGGTTACAGTGCAACTCTCTTCTCAGTTACCTTCTTTGAGAGATAATAAAGTTGTTCTACTCTGTCCGCCGTTCGCAAGTTAGATCGCGCCTTGCCAGAACAGAAATGCCGTCTATCGAGTGCACCTAGACACGCGTGCGAGTGGAAATTTTACATGAGCATAAAAACCTGTCTAGAATGAAGCGAAACGACTTCCCGTGCAGCGTAGAACGGACTGTTAAAAAATAAGAAGTGAATCGCGACCCATACACGTGGAAGATATCAATGTCCGAGGCGAAATAATTGAAAGCAATATTTCCCGATTGTGCAACTTGAGAAGCTTATCTCAGAACGGTACCATTTTCCTTTATGAACAATTACAGAGTGCGAAGATACGATTTTTAATGTAGATAAGATTCTTTACATCTCGCCCCCCGTATCTTACATAAATTAATTAGCCAGATCTCAGCGGCTTTCAAATGTTATCTCTTTAAACTCTTAACTCTCCACATTAAAAGTAAATCTCCATATTTCCGTTTTGTCGGGTTAATCGACTCGACCAACGCGTGGCCCAGAGGAAAGTAAAAATTCGTACCCACATCAGTTCAAATTCGATATCAATAGAGATACCGAAAGACGCATGCCACGATTCATTTTTTCCTCGCAAACCTAAGACAGACCACCGAGCGTTCGAGCAACAAACGCGCTGTGCCATTGCAAATTAGAAACAGCATCGAAGATCTCTTTGCCCCCCCTCCCCCCTGTTCCGTTTTCATCCCCATTAGCAACAAGTTCGACTTGTCGCGTACCTCGCGGGGTCCCCAATCCACCGCCGCGTTATAATTTAAACAACGTGCCGTTTCCAAGCGGATTCCCCCGATGCGAGCGACGAGCTTTTCGTGACCGGAGGCTACGTCGGCGGTGGGTTATGAGCGGCGATTCACGGACAGGGGGGCGTACGTATCGTGGGGGTACCTCGCTCCGGCTGCTCTGTTATTAGGCGATATACCAAAATTGGCGGGCCACTTCCCCCATGGGGGTAACCCCGTAACTCCCCCAACCACCCTGCGCACACTAATTCACGCGGCTTTTAACTTCGCCCATCCTGCTCCATCCCCTCGACCCGTCCTTTTTCTGCTCCTCGCGGCGGGCATCCTGTTCCCGTGTAACCGGCGCGGATTCCGACACGGACGCGCGCGCGCGCGGGCTCGTGTAAACGCGCAACCGAGAGCAGAGTCCACCGCCAAACATTAAGAACGAGGAAATTATTGCCTAGAGAGGGAATTCGCCGTCTACGGGGGCCGGTGCCGATTAACGGCGACCGTGAAAACTTTCGGAATGCTCCGCCGAAGGAGGGATCCCTCGGAATGCCCGTGCCCTCGGGCAGTTCGAATGAAACACCCGTACGACCGGCGATCCCCGTCTCGAAAGGGTAATCTTGTCGCTCGGCCAGCCAATTTTTCGGGAATAAAGTCCCGTGACCGGCACGAAACTTCCACTGCCCCGCGTCGCGGGGGTAGGGGACGCTTTCGAGCATTTTTCTCCCCGCCTCGACTTTCTGCCCTCGCTTCGTTCTCGATTTTTTCTACCTTTCCCTCCTTCTATCGCGAGGGAACGATCCTGCCTTGAAACGGCACTCAAATTACGGGTTGTATAACACGAAGGCGGAATTCGGTTCGGTTAAAAATATCCGGGGCGACTTTGGTTGGACGCGTCGCGCGATATTTTTGGCGCGCCGGTTCCTTCGTTCAATTTTTGGGCGATTTTCACTTTCGTTCGGCCACGCTGTAAATATTTCTGATCGCGGAGTTGGTCCAGTTGAAGGGTCGACGATTTGACGGGCAGAGAAAACGAAGGAAACGAGCGCGATTCGTCTGGTTTTGGGGAAATGTTCCTGCCAGGAGTTTAAATGCATATTGAGTCGTACGTAGATAATAAAAGGACAGAGTCGGATCCGACGTGCGACGGTGAGAAGTTACAGAAGGCGCTCTACGACTGGATAGGCAACGGGTGAACAAGTTTCGCGTATTTGCCGGCGATATAATTTATGTGATCCGCAGCAGCTTCACTCTCGAGTGGGAAATACGGCTAATTTAAACGTTACATGGGATAAATACGTTATATTATGCGTTACATCGAGTTTCATGAATATTTCATTACCCCTGTGTATCTCTGCATTCGTCGGCCGCTCGAAGCGTGAAGTTCGCGGTAGACTAAACACCCATTGTACGTTTTATACTATTTTATAGGATTTTTATCATCTTATTCCCACGTTCGTTCCCGAGGACGGCCACTGCCTATGATGCTTCGAAGTACATAGAACGTTGCACGGCCGTGTGCAACTGGTGTGCAATATTTATATTCGAAAATGAACCTCGACCGATGTTTCCGTTGACGAGAATAAAATCATTTTCTTACGAGCAACGTTGTCCCGGCATCGTCTTAGCTGTTACAGTTTCGATTATCGCAACCGTTCCCCATCCTTCCGAAAAATAAATACCCTCGCCTCCCTGCGGGGCATTTCCGTTCTCAGAAATCCGGATCCATCGCGAGCACGCGGAACAAAGTTTTCCCCCGTCGCTAATTCGAACGAGTGTACTGTACGATGCCTCCGTGCTCGTCAGCGGGAACCAACGGCGTAACAAGCGCCCGTTTGCAATTGCACGCGTACAAGCTTGCGCCAATATCGTGCCCAACAACAATACAACGCGCGAGACTCTCCTTTCGCCGGCAAACACGGCCGGCGCAAACCCCCGCGTTGCGATATCCCGTCGAAACTCCTTAATTGCCGCGCGTCCCGCGAATTTGCGCCCAACTTGTCGTTCACCCAGCCCCTATCCGAGCGCAGCCGTCAACGTTTTTTCCGCCGCGTTAAACGCGACTAACGGAGTTCGAAAACGGCGCGCGACGAGCGCGGACAGCGTTACCGTTCGTTTCGCCGCATTGTTTGCGCCGGTTAACGCAAACAGGCCGCCGCGGGCGAAGAAAATGAAGTTTCCGTGCCGCCGGTTCCGCCTCGGGACGGGCGGAATCGCGCGGAACCACCGCGACGTTATTTGCCCCGCTCGACAATTATTATCGTCCTCCGACTCGCTCCAACCTCCGCCCAAAGTCGTGAGCGTTCACCCTTCGCCGCCCAGCGACGGTCAACAAGAGAAAATTCGACCGAGGGGATCGGTTGGATAATAGAATCGACTTTCGACTGACGGCGGGGCGGTTTGGATGGGGGATTGGGGGTGTAGCGGAGGGTGAGGCATAATTTAATCAGTCGCGATTCGGGTTCAATTTGACTGCGTTAATCCGGCCCGGCTGGCGAAAGTCATCGAGGAATCGCATTTCAGCAGAAAACGGAAGTTCCGTCGCGACTCCCACGCGAACCACCGTCGCGACCGTAGCAATAGAGAATCGGGGAAGGGGGGGGGGGACGAGCGAGTGGCGGGTTAGGGGGTGGACGAAGCGCGAAGCGAATTAGGGACAATGGGGTACGTCGTTTCTGAAATCGCGACGGGTTGCGCGGCCGTTCTCGGGCCGAACTTTCTCGATCCGATTCTCGTTCGTCCCTTTCCGTTTCCGGGTGACGTCGGGAAGCGACGATCCCGATAAAAGTTCCTCCCCACGGCGAAATTGAAACCAGTCTAATTATACCGTAGATCGGTCGTTCTCTCGTCTCCCTTTCAATCTGGAGAGTCGGGACCCTCATCGCGCTCCGTTATCCTCCCTCTCCTTTCCCTTTCGCTACGGATGTACGGTTATACGTATACAATCCGTAGGAAATTCACTGTTTTCCGACTGAATTTGTCGCGGCAGGGGCGGGAGGGTCGTTAAATAAAAATTCCTTCGTTACGCCCACGCCGCTCCCGGACTGTTATATTATACATGCCGGATGAATTTTAAAGTTGAATCACTTGATCGAGGGACGCTCGGGGTGAAATCGAGTTAGCGATTTCCAACCCCCTCCCCGTTTCCCCTCTTTTCGTAAACCATAAATGCCTCCCCCCCCCTGCGATACCTGGTCGAGGATTAATCGAAGCCGATATTTTTCGTGCCAAGGGGTAAGCAAGTTTGACGATAACGATCGTATGAAACGAATGCGACACGCGGACGGAAATATGTTCGATTCGAACGTACGCGATGTTGAATAATTACCACCTGTATGAATCGACGATTTCGGTGCGAAACAATTCTTCTTTTTATAATTACACGAGCCGAGTTGAACTCCTCCTGATGTATTTTCCGATGCATCGCAACTTTGCCTCTAATAATTTCATTACCCGCCGTGCTTCGCAGCACTTTAAAGCGCTTCAAACCGCGTACACGTCGTCGAAGTTTCGCCGAGGGGAGGCTTCGTATCAAAACGATCGGTAACGGTCGCCGTGGTGTAATCAACGACCGAGGCGGGCACCGCGCGAATCGAGTGCAGAACCGCGAACGAAACATAAACGAAAGGAAGAACGAGGAGGACGCTGACTAAAAATCGCACATCGAGCGAACGCTAGAGAATCCCTGAATAATCGCCTGGCACTTCCTGAAATCGATCGTTTCGCCGCTCGTCGTTCGATCGGCGGCTATCCCGACATCTGTCCCAAGAAAGGAACGATCCGGCCAATCGGGATTCCGTCGCTGCCGCGCACTCGGCGATCAATTTACGAGCTTATATTCGTGCTTACTCACGGCGCGCAGCGAGCGTCGAACGCGATGGAACTCGCAGTATGTCGCCGGAACACAGCAACCCCACTGTCCGTTCGATGAAAAACCGCGACACGCGTATCCTGCCTCCGTCTTCATCTCTCGCGTACAGTCGCCGGGCGTATTAATAGAGTTCCACGCGGGCCAGGTTGGCAAAGAGTCTCGTGATTTCATCGGTATCAATTATCGTGCGTCGTTGTTGCGTTTGCAAAGTAGTCTCTGCACAGCGCGGAACGTTCGACGATTTACAAACTCGATGCACGAGAGAAGATGCATCGCGGAGGGGGCTAGATACAGTGGGGGCAGAGGGGCGAGAATCGAGAGCGAGGGCAAATGGACGAGAGTTTACGGGGAAAAGGCATAGGGAAAAGGGGGACGGGGCGGGGGAAAGACCGAGAAAAGGGTGGCGCGATATCAGAGATTATTAGAGGCGGTACGGTCGACTTGTTCGGTTAGTAACCACGATACTTACAGGCACTATTTCTCGCCATCGATATACCGGTATACGGCCCAGTATCTTCCCGGTTTTATATCGTCGGTCATAGAACCAGTCTCGCGTAACCGAACAGCCTGGAAGAATGGCCATGCGTCAAGATAATGCGACCGGATAAACGTAACCCTTTCCGGCAGAACCAGATATCGCCGATAACACGGTCGAGCAGCGTGTCGCGGAATTCTACCGCGCCGTCTTCCTCCAGCGCCACGATTCCGCGGTATTCCGCATATGATTATTCGCCGATTGTCGGGGGATTGGCGATGGTCAATAAGTGCCCGGCGAATTTCGTGATCCCGATCGAGGTTGACGCGGAACGTCCACGGGGCATAGAGTCGAACGCGGTGGAAGTCGCGTTGTTTTCCGACGATCGTTACACGCGGCGAACTTTGTTGGTAAATTGTCGGGATCGAGCGTGGTTTTCGTGGCGTTTCGTGGTTGGACGTCGTTTAACGGTCGACCGGTTCTTCCATTGTTGGACACGACGGCGACGGTGGAGGTTTGTACGGCGTGTTGGAGTAGGTGATACTACTCGTATCGCGGCCGTTCAATTTACTTCGGACTGGATATACATAGATTTATTTCGGATATAATTTTCTGCACGGCGCGCTGAACGCTGGCGAGGCGTTACGTGAAGGTATAGAAAGCCGCGTGCAAATCCTGTCTCGGCGTATCTTGGTTTGTATCACTTCCAGTGGATTGGGCTTAAGCCTCTATAAATTTGTACGCCGATGTGGACTGTTTATGAACGAGAGGGGAGAAGCGACGCGTTTAAACCGTTCGATGCGCTGCTCGTGAATCGTTCTTGACGCATGAAGCATCGTGATTTTTGTTAATACAGGAACGATACCGTTTGCGCAGGTGTGTAAACGAGTTACAATTCGTGGCAATGGCGATCAAAATATTTGGGGATGTTAAAAATGAAAACACGAGTGCGATTTATTCCTCGTAACGAAATATCGAGAACATCAATGAAACGAGTAACACGGGGGGGGGCGATTGTATCAATTTAATGTTCTCGACGAAGGAAGCGGATGTATTTCACAAACGGCCATTACGTTCCTGTGAGACACGTCCGTTAAAGAGAAATTTCGCTCGCCTGTTATAATAAAGTTCAAGCATTCCGAGGCTTCGACCAATTACCTCCTACGACATCCATCTGCAATTTACGACCGCGTTCCGCGGCATCCGTAGAAGGCATGCCTTCAACGAGACCTGATTAGAAGTGCTGCGTCCACTTCGCGGCAAGTTCCTGCCGCAAAACGGGCGAAGAAATTCACGAAGATGAAACGCGGATGATGAAAGGAACGAATGCCAGAGAGATTTCTGAAAGCAGTGTTTTCTCTTGCGAACGATCCCTCGCAATTTTCACTTTCCTACTTGACTTCGTATCCCCTTTGGTTCTTTCTTTTTTTTTTTTTTTTGACTTCTTTACCTAGCCAATTGGACGTGCAATATTTTAACAGGTACTTTTGGTGTAGCGCTTATCAGCCACGGTCCCGTGGTTACTCGCAACCAGTAGCAGGAAGGCAAACGGGAGAGAGAAACCAGTTTCAAATTTTCTACTTTGCCGCCGGAGGGCTTTATTCATTTTTGTCTTTTTTGCTGACAAACGATAGCAGTATCGTTGCCCCGGATAGTTTTTAGAACAGCCTGTAAAAAGAATCCTCTGTTTTTGTACTCCTTCCAGTCTACCTCCGTTTCGCTCGTAGCCTTGTTCTTTCTTTTTATGGAGACGTCGTATTGATTATTCAGATTCCGGTTCGTTATGAATAAAGATCACATCGAAGTAAACTCCGCCGTTTACGGGACGCCACTCGTCGCTCGAGTGTTTTCAAAGTTTCCGATCTTTATTTCTGCCGTTAAGCAGCGGGGAAAGTTTGGTCGTTAACGAAAATTCTCTTTCTCTTGGACGCAACAAACTGTAACGAAGCACTCGAGCATTGGGATCCTATTGTTTTTTTGGCTGTTTATTTCTTCGTAGTATCATAGTCATTAGCAAAAGTTTATAGCGAGGTGCGTCCATTCAATTCCGTTGCGGCATGAATAGAGTGTATCGTTCTCTTGGAAAGCGGACCCGTATTTAGAAATGTACAAAAACCGATATTTCACTGTATTACAAATCATTATTCATTTATCTTCAGCGATTTTGATCCTTGGTAAGCATTACATTTGTTCGTCTAAATATAGAGAAGGGACTAATTGGTTATCGCAATACTTTAATTAATGACAGCACGGTTGTCGCGAATATAAAACGTTATGCATAATTGTGCGATCATTATTTCCGAATTTATCATCGAATTAATATTCTTTCCGTGCCCGGTACTTCGTCGGAAAAGGGGTGCCGTATTCGAGTGGCCTTTTTTGCCGATGAAAGATCGTCCTCTAGATGAGAATGAATATCCAAGCGAAAGAAAGGTTGAACCGTGCCTCGGAGTACTATCAGCTTTACTTGCCATTCCTCCCTTGAGCTCTTTGATACCTTTGAAACCATCGCTCTATAAAGGTGTCGAATGACAGTCGCGAGCGGTATTTTCACCGGGACAAGCCTTCCGCGCGCTTCTACTCCATTCCCACGGAGAGGGAGATTTTTTTCGACTCCAAAAGTTTTTCTCGCCACTCGTAAGACCGCCGCGAGAAAAAGGAAGAACATTCGTGTTACCACAGATGATTCAGAATGGATCAACGGGCTCGGGTTGTTTGACTTTGATCGTCTTTAAGTGTGCATTGCGTTAAAAAAGAAATCTACGTACTTTCGATGCAGCTAGAAATCAAGGTCTATAAAATTTCTCGCCCTTAAATCGAACTCACGATTCTCAAAGATAATTCAAACCTAACGAAATATCGATATCCTTGCCGTAATATCGATACTCTCGTTCCCATAATTCCAACAAGTATCCAAATCCGAAGAAACCTGGAAGAAAGGGCACGAAAAGTATTCTCTCCGGTCTTTCCCGCACCTTCCCCTTATATCCCGGCACCATCGAGTTCGAGACTCAATAATATCGAGGATATCCTAACAAACCGCGACGTGTCTTTCAGCAAGCGGAGTTCACCGAAGCGAAGCAATCAAAAAAGTATCGACGAGCAGTCTAATTGTCAGCCTCGAACACAATTAAATCCTCTAATAATCTTCATGGCCCGTTGGCCATTGGTGATCCGTTGTTTTCTCCGAAGATACCTCTGTCCCTCTTCTTACCTGCTCGTTTTCTGGACCTGGCCAGAGGCGAGGGGGCAGCGTTCAGCACTTTTTCTCGTGGCCCCGTCAATGATCCCCAACGAACTGTAACAGAGCACGGCCGATGCTCACTGGGGTCAATTATCGCCGTGGTAGAATTATCTCGACCAGTCGGCGTTGCAACGAATGTCTTCTTTCTTCCATAGGCTATAGATCCGTGGGTATACCGATCCTTCGGGTAGTTTAAACGAACAGGTATACTTGAGAGCTGAGAAGATGGCAGTCGGCTCTTGTTAGTTCTAGTACGGTGGCTCAATCTTCGCGCGCAACGAAACAAGAAAGAAGAAGCTTCACCGCGACACTGTGTCGTTCCAAGCAAAACGACTCTTGTGGTGGCGGTGTGTATACATTTGACGATCGAATCGATGCAACTGATTGGACACGACTGACAAGCAGAAGACTATAGAAAAAAAGGGCGGCTCTTAAACTGATCCTATCATCCGCTGTTATGGTCACTGCTTTCACTATAAATCGCAGTTCTAATATTCCTCGAAAAATATGAAACCGTGTCGGGGCCCCTCGATCGCCGCGTACGAACGTTCGAACCCCGTGTGCATCGCGTTCGTAGTCGAAACCCGGGCTATCCGCACGGAGGGCAGCCGATTTCGATGGACCCCGATTCACGGCGTGCGTTGTTCCGATTCCCACGACAAACCCTAGCCCCCGGGGTGCTGAAAAAGTAGCGCCGCTACGAGATGGCAGGAAAGAAGGGCGGTATGCCTAAATAAACGGTTTGCCTGCACCGCATATGAAAAATGAAAGAAACACGATCGTAGTGACCGGTGAACGGGCGAGGAGGAAAGGATACGGGCCAAGACAGAGAGAGGTCGTTCGGTGCACGCAACCTAAAGATGATTACCTACCTCCTGGACCTATACCCGGGTCCATTCGGCCTCGGGCCAGAACAGAGGAGAGCGGAGAGACGTGGACGTTCCTCTTGTTCTGTTGTTATCCTCCTCTCCGGCGAGTGTTTGCTTCTCGTTCGCTCCTAAGTTTGACGTTGGCCGTTCTGTACCTTCATTACACCGGCCCCCCCCGTCTGTACTCTTTGCACGTTCTGTTCGATATTTCGCTTTCGCTAGGGCTCGTGACGCGGCAAGCTTTTAAGTGCTTATCGTGTAGGTCCACGCTGTCGTGCACTGGGCACCGGGGGCACGGTAGGACGACGCTGGACCACAATTATTAATCGGGTTGAGCTGTCTCGACTTCGTTGCGGTTAAAGGGTTGCCGGTATGAAAATGAGAGATCGGACAGAGTTGCCTCTTTCACTATTTTTTTGTTTTTTCTTGTTTTTTTTTTCGAAGGCGAAGGGGTGTTATTTAGCTGGCAAACGGTCTAGCCGGGCGGGGAAACTTTGGCGAACGCGGTGTCGTTTAAACTTGTCGTTTAATAACGTTTCACTGTTTCGTTTATACACTTTTCTCCGTAGCTCGGCGAGATGGCGTGCATGGACTTGCTTCTGTGCTCGTGCCTTTCGGTTTTTTCTCCTTTCAATGCACGTGGTATCCGTTCTCCTTCGCATTTAGTATAGAGCCCTCGTTACTATGTTATTCAAATACAGTTTTACGTATTCCTTTGATTTCGAGGCATTGAATTCTTTCCTCCTCGTTTGATTATATTACGACTCCATTTTATCCCCGCTTTTCAACCGTTCTGTAACCGGCGTACCGGCTCGTTTTTTTTTTCACATCACGTATATTTCTTCTACTTTATCTTCGAAGCACTCCCTTGAATCGTGCGCCGAGTTGGCCGATGGCTGCTTCCATTTGGAATAACCGGCAATCAGCGAAGTAAGTCCACGCAAGAATGATATTTACATATTTTCTTTTTGCCCACCGTTCTGCATCGCGCAGCGATAAATAGCGCGGCTGATTACCTTGAAATCTTATAAAATTGTGGCTGGGAAATTCCGTAATCGTAACGCGGCATCTATTCGATTAACCGTAATTGATGTAACGAAGTGCAACGTTTGTCAATTCGTACGCCGGGTGAAAAATTGTGAAACCAGAATAGAGCGTTACGAACGCTTAAACGATACGCCACCTACGCAGACATCTCAGTATTTATTTCCGCAAGGGATTCGCAATTTTCCACGCCGGTCCGCATATTGGAACAATTGATCGAACGCATCACCAACCGAAGAATCGACCAAAAAATGTATCTCATTGCGATCGCAAACCTTCCAAACAGATTATCGCCGCGTTTCTACCAATCGCGGACCAGAAATCGCGCAAGAATGTTACGCCAGGAATACCAATAAAAAGTCAATTCCCTCCCTGTTCATCACCGGACAGCTTGGTGAAATCCTCGGCGTGTTCCCACGCTCCTCGCCTCATCCCCCGCGGACGTCGATGGTGTTCCTCGTGCAACCGTGAGGGATGCATTTCCCGTTGAAAGCCTATGCGCGCGATCCTGTTGCAGGTGAAATGTTGCCGCGGCGCGTATCTTTTGTGCGCGAGGAACGCCGGGTTCGCTCGCTCGCCGTGTTGCCCCTGCAACGGCAACGCGACTTTCTCTAAGAGTGCAATTTTCTTTGCGCGGGCCCCTCGATTTTCCCGGCTGCATCCGGCGCCCGTTCTCATTTCGTTCCGTCCATTAGCCGGCCCGTCTCTAACAGTTACCCCCGCCCCCTTTCCTTCCATTTCTAAAATGGTACGAGCCGTCGAAGTTGCACAATAGCTCCCGTTGCAGATAGCGCGGAGAACTTCCTCTCGCGTTTCCGCTTATCGTCCCGCGCGGAGAAACCTCGTTGTTCCGGCAATTCCTTCGTTCGCTCGGGGATTTTGCGCGATCCGTATTCATCGATAGACGAACTTCTGGACGATTGCACCCCGTCGCGGTGTGACGGGCGAATGGCCTGGAGGCGATGTTTCCTCGGGTAGTTCGCGGAAGAGTGGATGTTCGAAACAGACGGGGGATTCGATAGCGCTCGGCTGTCGGGTGTATTACACGAGATTCGCTTGGGGGATCGCGGGCTATTTAATTTCACACAGCGAGGATCGCTCAGCGGCCGGGGCGAGCGATAGTTTCAGTCGGACGATAATAAAAGCAAAGGTGGGAGAAATAGCTTCGAAAGGCAAACATTTTATCGCAGACGGGTCCGATTTAACTGCCGATCCACGTTACTTTCGATTCCCTTTTCACCTCGCCGATCGCTATGCCCCCGGCTTTTCTACGATACCTTTGGAACCCGTCGACCAGTGGACGGGAGATTCCAGCGAATGAAGCATCGCATACGAGACCATCGGAGGGAACGTTTAACACCCTCGCGAGTGTGAAACAAGAGGGCTGGCCGAACGATGCGAGGCCAGGGTACAAGAACCACCACCTCGTCTACGTAATAACTATTAAAGCGTTGCGTCCACTTAAGTAACTCTCGGTCGCAATCGATCCTAAGCACACCGCGGGGCATAAATAGCAAAGTTGCACAACGTTTCGCGTGTAGCTCGGCCGCGTGGCTTAGGAAACAAAAAATCTGACAAATGGCCCGACGAAGTGCTTGTCCTTGCGGTCATCGAAACCTCCCCCCTCGACCATAGGCATATTAAGTATGTGCCGCGCATTCTCTCCATGGGCTGCCTCCGCCGTGCAACTATTTATAGACAACCGGCCAACCGGTCGTGATAGAAATGCCTCTACGGAGAATGAAAACCTCCGTCCATTCTTTTCCCTCCTGTCCTCTGCCCTTTCCCCGCGGACGAGCCAAACGGAACCGTCGGCCCGCGCTAATCAACCGTCCCTTGTCCCGTACGCCGAATGAATCTTTCATAATTCCGTGCCCGACGTGGATATCGAGCTAATGTAACCATAGATTTGTGCATGAAAAATGGTAATGGCCGGCTGTTGGGCCGGCCGAACAAGAACCAAAGCGCAGGGGCAACGGCACACGCGATTGCATGGCTCGCGTGTGCGTGAACCGAGGGACTACCGGAGCGTTGCTTCTCTCCAGCAATAAGTTACACGGTACGCGTCGATCGTACGGCGGCCGGGCTACGTTCGCCGGCCGGCATAACGCCTGGAAAAAGTGACAAACAACCCTGAAGAGGTATCGTCCTCGCGGGCGAACCGTTCCGCGAACGGCGAGAACCGCATTAGCGGATACGCAGCCGTCGGCGTTTACCTGCTCCTCTATCGGGACCGTTTAATTGACTAATTTATCTAATTGCTTAACGATTACCCAGCCCGACACGGAAACGTGTAATTTATTTTTCGCCGCGTAACGAGCCGCTTCGATCGACCGTTTACTTCGTTTTGCTGATTACGCGCGTCGCCCGCCCCGTTGCCCGTCCATCGTTTCGTACGAAGAAGCGACGCGGCCCGTTAATTGTGATCGATCGCGGTAATTGATTGATTTCGGGGGGGGGGGGGGAAGGGAGGGATGGCTTCCGTGCGGATTATTGCCGACGAGTGGTGTTTTTGGCAGGGACGCGTTGCTCGGTTACGTGACGCGAAAGAGGAATCGCTGGTTGTTGCGAAGGTCGGCCGGTTGGCAAATTTATTGCATCGATACTGAAGTTTCTGACGGTGATCGCGTTATTTACTTATCGCTCGACCCCCCTCGATGAAGCTGACGAGCGAATCAGGCCGGCGGTGTAAAAAGAAACTTTGCGGGTAGCGTTTAAATGTTTGTTAACCGTTTCGTCGCCCACGACCGCTGTAACGTGTTTACATCGATTCGCGTTGCCGTGGATTACATTTGCGTTCGCCTGCATCGTCCACGGTTCAATCAGCTTCTCTGAACGCACGACAAAATTGAGACGCACGTGTGGCCAAATTAATGGTTTTAACAAACGTTTGAAAAATCCCTTAGAGAAATAAATCCACCGATCAGCATTACGTACACGCTTAACGTAACGAAGAAAGGACGTTTCTCTTCGCCGCTCTTTGGGCGTGTTTAACCCTTTAATTCACCTGTAGCTCGTCGCACGCGGTCGGATCGCGGTCGATCGACAATGCGTCGAGGCCGCGGCGTTGAGCAGCTCGTAGCTCGAAAATTGGTATTCCCCGGTAGGTATGAGTTAGCGGCATCGGTATGTGGGTATTATACCTTTTGTATTCCGATGTGACACGCCTCCGTCACGTTTACGGCCGTACAACAACGACGACAACGTCGACCACGGCCCAACGAGCCCCAGGTAGACGTATTGGTCGACAACGATAAAAGTGTCTCCCGTTCTGGTGTACTCGCGCGTACACCCACACGACCATGGTAAGCGAAAGAGAGGAGAGAGAGAGAGAGAGAGAGAGAGAGAGAGAGAGAGAGAGCAAGAGGGAGTGCACGTACGTGGACGCTTGTACCAATGCACAGTGTGTAGACTTGCGTACACTTGCGCAGCGTAATACCTAGAAAGCATACACACGGACACAGATTGCTCGACAGGGACCATGCGGATGCCATACGTAAAGGTTCACTGGTAGCAGAGTACCCCAGACCCGTATGTACGTTTGAGAATACATTATGTAAGCAAAAGGTGAAAAAAGGCTCGTGGAATAAGCCCCACCAGATTCTATCGAGCCGCGTCCCTTCGTTCTACTCTCTTCCTGCGCGTTCCTCTTCTTCTGTTGCTCTTCTGACCGCCCCGTGTTCCTGTACCCCCGAGCCCGAACATCGGGCAACCAGCATCGGGGCATAGACCTTCGCTCTGTTATACGTATGTACGTACATACGTACGGAGTGTACCTTCTGACGCGTTTAAGAAAATTTCGGGTGGACTCGGCGGGGCGATAGAAATGCACCGGGACGTTTTGATCGATAGTTCAATAGCTGAGGTATTGGAGAGAGAAAGTCAGACGCGCGAATTTCTTTGCTCTCGGCAAATATTATCGGCGCGTGGTGTCGTTTTTATTTGTTCTTTATTACTCGGGTTTATATCGGTTTGGCGAGTAACTCCTTTTCGTCGAAAAAACGAAGTGCACAGGCGCTCGTAAATCAATGAGAGCTATAGAATATTTTGCGGAGCAATAAATAGGTGAAACGGCTCCGAAAATATTTCAGGCGTATATAAAAATAATGCGCAACGTTGCTTTATGTGTTTTGTTGAAACGAGAGAAGCAATTATTCCTTGTCGCGTGCAAAATTATTTCACGCGATTCCAAGATTACGGAACGCGTTCGAATCACCAGCTTTTTCTATAAACAGATCTTTATAAATGTACTAGCATAGATCCATAGGAGATTTTTATCGGAAATCGTCCTTCGAAACGACTGTCGAATCTTCGTACATTTACAACAGTCGCAGAATACCAACAGTATAAGAATCCACCGATTCCGACGCCTCGTCGTGTGTGCGTCGGAAACTGAGCCGCTGGCGTTCGAAAGCTGCGGGAAGGGATGTCAGAGTGAAGAAAAAAAAAAGGAAGGCGAAGACAATGCATCCTGGAAGCGACTGGACGAACTTCTCCGACGATGTGGGACAGAAAGAAATCAAAGAGAATTCCAGTCGATTCTTCTTGCGGACACCGAAGCGATACCCCGTCGTCTTTTTTCGATTTACCGATTAGGAATTGGGGCGTTGTTAAAGAATCTATCTAATAATATATCAGTGCAGTATAATATTCTCGGAATATGCAATGTCGCCAAGCTGAGAAGATATCCGCGGTGGAGCTGGTTTTACCTGTCCTCCATTTATCTCGATTAGTTACTGCTCGATCCCCAATATACATTGCATAATTATAAAACCAATAAAAAATCTATATTTCTTCCAAGTTACTGTTGAGCTGGCGTAAAATCAATTTAATAGCGCGTGGCTGTGATCTCGTTATTGGAATTCCGATCGAGCATCGGATACAGTTATTCGAATTCATTTTTATAACGCATACAAGCGTTTGTTGGTAGAAACATGCACATAGACGTCGAGGAAAGAACAGTTAAAATGCATAAACCTACCGCTCTTCAGTTTTCTTTTAACTTCACCCCATTTTATTGGAAACTCATAATTACACGCAGAGAGAAGAGCCACTGAGTCTTTATTATCCGAACCGTTGTGTTCACGATGTTCGGATAAACGGGGTTCCACTGCGTTAACGTAAGTCCGCGAAGTTCACGAAAAAATGATCGAAAACAACAAATGAGACAGTTGAATAAGCAAATTACCTATGACCTAACGAATATTCAATCTTCAACGAAAATTCATATTCGTACGAATCGAATGCCCCGTAGAAATTGACCGTTTTCGTAAGAACGCGAAATGGAAACGCTGTATAATATCGTAACTCGGGTTCATCAGCCTCGGACATCGGCTGTTTCGTTCGAGGGCCACGTTACACGGGGGGGTACATAAATCTCGCTGAGAAATGCAGCCCCTTATTTTCCTCGTTTGCGATTCCACGGAGGCATCGGTTGATTCACGAAATCCGAAATATTCAGAAGCCATGCGCGCTCACCGCGGATCACGTAGACGTTGGACACAGCAAAAGCTCCACCGACTGCAAGCGACCGTTCGTTGGTTGGTTCCTTGTTTCCACAATGAGCACTGTTTTCGAAAAGTTTCGTTGTTCGCGGTGCCGGCCATATAGATTACCGAGATTTAAAAGGACTCGCGAGAGTAACCGGTCGGGATGGGCAGTAAACCTTGGACCATCGACGTTGAACGTTTCTTTTCTGTTGCTTTCCACCTTCTGCTTCTTCTTCTTCTTCTTCTTCTTGTTCTTCTTGTTCTTCTTCCTCTTCTGGAACTTCTGTCCCTTTCTCGTGCACAGGATTACGTCCCCGTTTCGTTCTGTTCCTATGATAACATTGTTCCGGTTGCCGTGCATCGTGGTAGCGTTTTCGTTTCTTCTTTCCACTCTTCCTTCGCTTTATTTTCGTCGATAAAATCGCGATACACTTCGTTGATCGGCGAACGCTATATTTCATTTGGATCGCGCGTTCATACGCGTTGCGGGAGATTCAACGAGTGTGCCGGAAGATAAGGGAACATTTTAATAAAATTACTCGTGCTATTCAACGCGAGTGGCGCGTCGTAAAGGGAATTACTTCTGTCTGCGTTCGGGATTTAATAAAGGGAGGAAGGAGCAGGCGGCCCCTGTATATTGGTTCCGTTTTTAATTGGAGTTGAAGTTTACGGGTTCTGTGGGAACGGATTTTTCATAAATTGAAGTTTTATCTTTCAATTAGTGAAACCTTTCATTTCGTATTAGAGTTTTGTCCCTTCCGGTTTCATTTCGCAAATGGAGCTTCCGCTGTATCAAATATATACACAGATATTATTTGAGACAGATACATTAATGTATTATTCGTTTGCCGCTGCTTCGTTAGTTTACGTAATACAAATTTATTACTGTATACATGTTTGGAATTACGAGGTGTAACCGAAGGAAATTTTCTACACTACTGAACACTATCCTTATGTGCACAAGAGTTGCATAAAAATAATATTCACCTGCACGCTGCCTTCTGTGAATCCTCCGCGGAGGTGAAATCAATTTTACTACAACACCAGCTGAGCCATTCGAAGGGCACAATTGATAACGGATCCATTCCCGATAACCCCAAATCCGTCTACGACAATACTTATTAACCCGTCCCCGATAAGATTGCACCGTTGACGACGAACGATTAATTGCGATCCCCCGTGGCCCGGATACTTGCCCCTTAATAAATCGACCGCCTACTAGGGAAAGCATGGCGAAGCAGTAATCGCAATTTTTCCCTGGAAATACCCCACTGTCCTTGCAACAAATTACGCGGCCAGCGTTGTGCATTCGTTCGCTGCGCCGATTCCAATGTCATTACGCCTGTCCCTGGCAGGAGAAGAACTGGCCCGTTCCGTGGAAGGCGCAAACCACCTCCCGTCCCGGTAAAAGTGCAGGTGCAGCAGGTAAGAATAGATGCCAGAGCCGCGGATGGGTTCACGGCACCTACAATAAATTTCACGACGCCGCGATCCAGATACGGGCGGCGGGCAGAAGAGAAGTCGAACGGGGAGGAGAAAGAAGACGAAGCAGAGGGACGGGAGGGAAGGAAAAAATTGGAGCAAAAGTTTTGAACGCTGCTGCCCCGTTCCATATCTCTGCCCCCTCTTCACCACTGTTCGCCGCTCGAATATACCCAGGAAGAGCTTTGTCGTTAAACCCCGGAGGAATGAAAAAGGGGCTATCGAAAATCATTACTTCGTTTTGCCTAATGAATTCTTTTGTCGGCCATTCGCCGGCCCGAGCCTTTTGTACGGTTCCTCCTGATATCGACCGACGTGCATTGTACGAAACGCGCGGAAAAATTTTCGGACGCGGTCATTGTTTTCCTGATTATCAGGGTAGGCAGTTTAAGAGTCAACGGACAGGCATCATTCCGTTCGGGGCAGTTCGGTTTTAATATGCCGCAGCGGTATTTTACCGTAATTTCGCCGGCGTTTTAGTTCGACGTTGTTGATCCAGATGTAACGATTGGGATTTTTTTGTTTGTTCGAAGGCACTCGTTTGTGGCGGCAAATGGTACGAGGTTTTTACGTTCTTGTTAAGAAGGGTTAAAGATGCGCGAGAACGGACGACGACTTCATGTTTCATCTATTATATGGCGGTGGATTCTTGGCAGGGTGGTATTTTCCGATTTTTCAAGCAGCTTAAATTTCTCGCGGTGCTGCATTATTTATTTGGTTGACCAACGGCGCCCGACACAGGGTCGTTAATTACGTACCTACGGGTTTCTTGGCAGGATAATATTTCCGTGAACTTCGGTGCGTTATTATGCGGTATTAGTTTGTGCTCCGTTAGACGCACCTTTAAACGTTTTGTTGCGTCCGGTATAGAGTTGAGCCAGGCATTTTGTATGTCTGCAAAAATTAATCCATGCAACGTACGTAACTTATTTAAAATGATATATTACCTACCATCCGCTTTTTTCGTTGCAGATAGATCCATTCTTTGTTATCCTCGTCTCTTTGCTTACAGGATATAGCGTCGTCTTTTTTTAAAGAAAATGTTACGTTCGTTTAGGTATTGAAACAAAATTTTTCTTTCGAGCATGAAAGGCGTAACTGAAGCAATTAGTAAAGTAAATAACTTTGCACTCCAAGTTCTATTAACACTCGCTGCAATCCACAAATAAAGATACACCGTTACTTGATTGTCAGCAGCATCAGCAACATGTTCGCTACTTGTCGCGCAACTCTTTGATACGTTCACGCTGTAGCGGGCAGTCCAAGCGGAAATGATACCCAGGGAGTGGTGAAAATGATGATACGCAAATGACTATATCGTTCAGCGACCTACGCAACGCTTTAAATTGGACCCTTAGCAAACATGAAATGGGTATTATAACGAAGCGACACCTGGTCGAACGTTTCATCCAAAAAGAAGAAACAGAAAGTTCCACCAATGCGATAGACAATCGATTCTAACGAGCCCCCGTAAGTAACCATCGCAAAACGAATTGCGTAACCGCGAAAGAAATAATACCAAAACTGCCAACCAGTCTACGCATATATTCCAACAACATTCAGAGCTGCAAGTAAATACAAACGCCCTGAATTTTCTCGAGACCAACACCCCTATTTAAACTCTGCTTCCATCCCTTCCACGGGCAACCGAAAAATCGTACACCCCTTCCCAGATATACGTTCGTCGACCCCGCGACATCGAAATCCACCATCGTTCCGGTGATCATTCAACGGGCACCGGCGAGGGTTCCACCCCGTGTCTTCGTCTAGAGATTCCGAAACACTTTCCCCCCTCGACAAATCACGGGAGCGTGTCGCAGCCAGCGCAAACTAACAATTGTCCCCGGATACGTGCACAGCGTGGCGATGATCAATACATATCGCGAGCAACTTGTCAAAGTCGAGCGACCGCGAGATCGTTAGGGACATCAGCCGCGGCTTCAATTATCATCCTCGAATTCCAACGGCCCTCTGTGTCGTGACGAGCCGTTCGAGGGAGGCAGAGAAGCCAGCCGCAAGAAACGTCTCACGCCCGGGTGACAAGGAGAACTTCCATTCGGTCTGCGCCACACGGATCGAGAAAGACGGGGACACGGAATACGGAGCGAGGGGTGTTAGTGTTGGGTAAAGGATGAGAGGTAGTGCACGCGGCTACGCTAATTACGAGCAAACTCGACGATATTCTTCCCTCTTCGTACATCCACGGGTGCACGTGAACGCGTATACGCGGTCTGTATCTCGAAGGAACAAACGATCGGGCACGAAAACACGCATCGCGGATCTGCCGGTTAGTTTTCTCCCCCATAGGGGGAACGAACGAGCGTCACGGCTCGCCACGGAGCGAACCGGGGAACCGGAAACCGGCGATTTCGATCTCTGTTCGCCGGCTGGATGTCCCGCGGTTAAATCGACGCCGAGTCGATATTGCATAGTATCGCGAACCAGCTCGTATCATTTTCACACCGACTTGCTTGCCTTTTTTGCGTTTCTTCTTTCCCCATTGCCTTCTTTTCTTGCCTCGATTTTGTCCTCTGTCTCGCTCGTCCGAGTTTTCCTCCTCCTTTTTCCGCGCTTTCGTTGACTTTTCCTTTTCTGCTTTGATCGCAGAAGCTCGCCCCTCCTTCTCCGCATTTTCATTGATTTTCCTTTTCTTCTTTGCTCGCTCGAGTTCTCCACACCCTTCACCGCGCTTTCCCCGAGATTTCCCTACCCTCGTTCGCTCCAATTTTAACTTCGGTGCTTTCTCACCGATTCTTCCTTTCCTTTTCCGTGCTTGCTCGAGTTTTTCCTCCCGTCTCGGGCTTTTCACTGATTTTTTCCTTTCTTTCTTCGTCCCGAACGTGTACGTACGTTCTTATATTTTCAGAAATTGTTCGCTAGAAATCTATGCGAACGTTCCCTACGATAACGTATTATCGTTGCAATTATTTATATAAATTATACCTCGAGTATGGAAGTGTTCGTACTTATAAGCTCAACGATATCGATAAAAATTCTTCAAGAATTTTTAGATTTCAAAGTACGAGAGCGCAGTGGTTAATGGGAAGATCGCGTAATCGAAGTTTAACGAATATACAATTAGTGAATTGATCTCCACTCTGCCATCGATATTCGCGGTAACATTCTCCGCTCCTCGTAGAAGTACGTGATTCATAGCAATGGGGAATGCTCGAAGGATATAAGCAACCCCGTCGGAAGCACAGTGAATCGATAAGAAAGAAAGATCGATCGGCAGAAGAAATGTTTCAATCTACCTAGACCCCGATTTATCATGGAAAAACGAGTCACGCGTCGTCGCGATACCGAGAACGTCGAGGTTGCTCGATCCGTTTTTCCATTACGCGTGCATCATACGCGCCAATACGCGCGCGTGTACTCTCGTTCCTCTAACTACGAAGCGAAGTTAATTATCGTGAGTGTACGAAAGAAGTGCAAGTCCATCGGACGTAATGACATATCGCGCGTGTTCTGCGATTGCAGCAGACGGAAATCGGTTCTGCGGCCAGAAACGGAACCGTTACGAAACGTGTCGCGCGAACCTCCATCGAATAAAAGGATCGGTGCACGGTTGGACGCCGTGAACGCAAATGCATAGAAACGCGTATTGTAATGCAGTTGAAACGACGTGCTCAATGACGCGTGCGCGTCCCGTTTTGAATCGACGTGCCCGTTCGAGCGACGATCGAAAGTCGTGGCTTCGATTGACGATGTTGCTCGTGGCGCAGGAAGTAATTTTACCTGTGTCGCGATCGTCCGCGATCCTATTGGGCCGGTGAATCAAACGACGATTTATTTGTTCGCAGAGCTCGAACCTCGGCCAGGAATTATTGGATAGGGTGTTCAGGCACCTGAATTTATTGGAGACCGCTTACTTCGGGCTGCGTTACCTGGATCACGGCAGTCAGACGGTAAGCCAGTTCTTTCCGAACAAACGAACATCTCGCTGGGCTTTGGTTGGGCGTGGAACGTATTTGCATAGTGTTTTCTGTACCTTTTCTGATATTCGGAAATCAATGGGCCGAATTCGTTGCGCTGTAACATCTTCTTTTTTAACGTGCAATACGTTTTATTTTGCTGCACGAGTGTCAATGCGTCAGGTTCCGTTACGCGTGAAATATTTGTTGCCATTCGAAAATATTCGCATTCTATTGGAAAGCGAGAGACGAAATTGATAATAGGCGGCTAAGATAAATAAGGGGTAGATAGATAAATGCGCACGCAAATAATTTCTGCAATTCCTTGTATCTTCACGCGTGACACAATATTCGGGGCAACAAGTTTAATTTTAGCAGAATTCGATGAATGTTCCCATTCTTCTTCTTCAAAACATACATTTACTTAAAAAACTCTGCCAATACATTCCCATTCATACATTTCCCCGGAAAACAAAACAACAACAAAAATGATTCAAAGCTCCATAAGCGTCGAGTCGTCCTCAAAATTGCCATCCCCCGCCAGCACTTCGACAGTCGTCCAAATTTTACACCCCCCCTTCGAATCAGAGTAACGTCGGTCGAAAATTCAGTCGGCGTTCGTGCCAAAAGCGTCTCTGATTACCGCGGAAGCGACACACGCGGCAAGTCTTCTGCAGTCATAATTCGGAGCCGAATTGCGCTCAAGTCGTTGCATGGCGCCAGTGATCCGTCGCCGGTGCGATTTCGCGCCGAACAGGAGCGTGTTCGATGCAGCGCGGCGGGATAACGCGCAGTTTACCGTTAATTAGATTTCTGCGATGAAAAATTCATGGGGAAACGACGACGGGAACGGGGCTCGGGTAGGTGGGGCGATTGCATCGGGCCACGGGCCTCGGGCCATAAGAGGATAGGATTATTATCCACGGGAAATGTCGAGCTGCCTGCAATTTCCGGTCCGCTTGATCAACAGCTCCAGCGTAACGCGCCTCCCATCCAGAGATTAATTATTTAGAAGTAATTCCCGTACCGTGTTGTTTCGTACACCCTTGCAGCAATGGCTCGACCCGAGCAAGAAGATCGGAAAACAGCTGAAAGTCCAAAAAGGGGATCCAAGCTCGGATGTCCACACCCTCTACTTCGGTGTGAAATTCTACGCGGCGGACCCCTGCAAGCTCATCGAGGAGATCACAAGGTGAGCAGATTGAATTTATCTTGCAGCAAGCAGTCCGCCTAACTCGCCGCGACGCCGCGGCTCGTCGTCGTGTACACGCCTCGTTACAAATAATTCAATCGTTCGAGCGTCGCGAACGACGGCGCTTGACAGAGATCCTTGTCCTCTGGCGTGTTATCCTGAAGGGGGAAACGATGGGCGAGGAGGGCGAGAGAGTGCGCGGTATTGTACGTATAATATTATAATTAACGTCTCGCGTGATGTTCTTTGTCACAACGGGACGTTACGGATAAGAAATATTTCGCGATTGTTCACTCGGGACAGTTTTGCTGTGTATTTCTTTTGTGGCGACGCGATATGTTAATCGCGCTGAAGCGCAGATCTCGAACGATTGAGATTTAAATTTAAGAAGCCGGACGGGAAATTGAAGGGGGACGCGACGAGTTCTGTAAAATTGATTTGATACTTAAATAACGATGAATTAAGAACGCCCGGGTTGACGAATGATTTCGTGTCCATTAGAATATTGAATAACGTAATCTCGTTGAAGTAACTGCGAGATACTGTACTTCAGAGAGAGAAGGTTCAGTTCACCGAATTCTCGTGCACGTATGGAAATCGTGCGATAACTTGCAATGTCCGTTACAATGATACGCTTGATGATCGAGCAATGTTATATACGCGTGACGGTATAATAGCTATTTTAGCCACGTCTTTAGTGCATATTTTTTTCCCTTGCTAATGATTATTTCGCGCAGTTTACATTTATCGCCGGACGCTGCTGTTACACTTGATCGCCAGACTAACAGAAGCTATATTCATTTATTCTCTTACATCTACATTTATTACCGCATAATCGTCTTGCACTACTCATTGTTCGATCGAGGAATAACAATAGCGCGTATATAAATTCGCACAATTTTTCACGAACTATTATATTTCACTTCCCACTTCGCTGAAGGATTAATGATCGATTGTAACAGCACAAATGAAATACAGTTACTATCATCAGCGTCTTTTCATTCTTCTATAATTTTATTATGATCGAGGGGGAGGAATTCGATTCTGCAAGCCAACACCGACGTAAATTTTCATCTCCATTTGTTATTTCCTCGCGATCCTCGAATTAATGGAGGAACTGAGCTTCGAAATCTCTCAATCAATTCCAATATACGGTTAACGCAACGCACCACGTGTCCCGTGTATTTTGCGCGTACGCAAAAAACCAAAACACAGACACACGCATACAACCGAACTGTCGGTTCTGTGCATCGTGAATACGAAGCAGGTACTTTTGCGCGCGTATAGGTCCCGTATCACAGGCACTGGATGCCTGTCTCGTTATCCTAATGAGTTGGGCTTAAGATTCTCAAAGCACGCCTGAAAATCTTTTTACCTCGGCGCCATTCCTGCGCGACGAAGGAGTTAAGAGAATTTAAAATACTCCTTCCACCGGCATTGCACTCATTCCGGAAACGCGCGGTTCAAACAACCGCGATTTTTGTAGACAAACGGTTCCCCCTAATGGCATTCATTGCACTCTCACGTTCTCGCGTTCTCCTCTTTTGCAATTAATTTATTTTTCTACGATCGTTCTTAGTGCCGCAAACAATTCCGAACTGTTCAATGTATCACCTTTTTCTCGAATAATAAGATTAAAAAGTGTATTGCGTCGCTCTAATAGTCGAATCGTCCGTCTGTGCATTTCGTTACTTTTGATACCCCGGTGCTTAGCCGGAAAATGGAAATTTTCCCGGAGAATAATTGAAAAATCGGCCGTCTCGAATATTCGTCGACATTTCGCATCCGGCGAACGATATTACGCTTTTCGAAACGAATCGCTGTCGTTTCTCGCGACTTCGCGTCACTCCGGCGCGCGACCGATAACCGTGAGTGGTCGATTTGGCCGATCGATCGTCGCCACCGTTCGATGGTAGACGCTCGTTCTCGGTGTGTCGCGGCGCTTTAAATGGAAAGCCGGGGAAAAATCGTGGGCTCCACCGCCGATAAACCGGCTCGATTGATTCGGTGTTCGCTCCGGGGAGTGTCTCAACCCTTTCGCGCGATTGCCGCTTTCGCCCTCAGCGATCGGGCGCAGCTCTTTTTCCCCCGACGTCGTCGCGCATACAGTTTCCCTTTTAAGTTCCAGCTGCGAAGATAAGGCGGCATATTTTTCGATGCTTCTTTGCTCGCGCTCGAGACTGTACGCGAAGCTAAGAAAGACGACTATCGTCTGCACGCATCCGAAATATTCGAGGATCCGCTTCCGGGTGATCGAGGTACAATCGCGTAGATACGCTTCTGTCGCTTTGGCACTATGCGTCGCGATGGAATAAAATCGTTGTTCGTTAAACGGGTAATAGGGGAGATTTCGTGAGTATGGTTTGCGTACAATTCCTTCTTATTGTTGATTCTTGTTGGCTCCGTTTCGATGAAAAATGTTTGAACTGAATGTTCCGTAGTAACGACCGTGTTCAAGAGATTTTGTTAGCGCACTTTTCACGCACAGTACTTTGACGCTCGTTTGAGAGATTTCTATTAGCGTCGAAATATCCGAATGTTCATACAATGAATGGACTATTGTGGACGTTTTGTTTCGTATTATGTTCGACTGTTTGACGGTTCGGTGGCGCGTGCTGTTTGACGTGGGTTGGTAGATTTCTCGATGTTTCGTACAAAACGAATGAGTTTGCCGAACGAATTTCATTAACGACCCGACAAAAGCTGGACGTTTCGTTAAGTTTGGAAACGAAATGCTTCGTTTCTAATTGTTTACTCGAATCCACTTTACGCTTTTGCTCTCGAAAATCTTGTCGGCATTGTCTCAGCATTCATTTTCGATGCGACGTGTGTACGCGCGTACATGAACTTCGCGCGTGTCTACCGTGGAAAGCCACAAGCGATAAAACTCGTCGACCCGTTTGATTGCCTTCGCGAGAAAACGTCCTCGTGGAAACCGGGGGCAATTTTGTTATTACGTATTTGAATGCAAAGTATCGCTCTCGTATGGAAATTTAAAAATTGTGCGTTTGAAATTATGATAATCTTTGGGGAGGGATCGTTTCAATTTTTATACGAAACGTCTTGCCGTATGGAAATATTTCGAGGGCAATGAATTCCAGTGCGCTGCGTTTTCAGTAATTTCGAAGAAACCCGTTCCCTTAAGCAGCTCATCTTCCTAGACGGAATTGTTGTTCTAAATATGCGCGGGCACGAAAATTGCCTGCGAATATACGTCAAGTTCCGTAACTCAAATTGGACTAGTTCCCGCAGTTTCTCGTTCAATCCAATTTTTAACATCTTAAATACATCCTGAATTTTACAGAGTTTGCACAGCTTCAAGGGTTCGCATATACGTATACGCAAGATACGTTAAAGTTCCTCCACTCCATAACTTATTTACATAATTATACTGCACGTTGCAACTGATACACTCAGTCCCAGCATGAATCAAACTTCTTCATATTTCAATTGAAATCAAGCAACTAATCGAATCACAGCAATCTAATGAACGCGTCAGAAATTCACCTGAAAGTTCTTAACAAATTCGAATCAAATTTTCTTCGTAATTGTACAAAAATTCATAGAAATAAAAACTATTATCTCGTCAAATAACTAGTTGAAAAATGTACACTATTCGAAAATAAATTTCCATTTATCATATCACGAGAGACACGCGTTTCACTCACATTGATCTCGCATCCGTTACCGTAACTCACAAATATTTCATTCTACGAGTAACATGCCGGCGAAGGCGGTCAATTTTAAATAAAAGAAAAACACAAAAGAACGATCTATCGCGAACGAAATCTGTCGACGTCGCCTGTACACACAAATTCGTACGAACCCCGACATCGAGCTTGTCCTCCATTATTCAAAATTTCGCGGTATAGCGGAGAACTCGACGAACGGGCCCGTCCATTTGATCCAGTGCCTAGCCAAGCCGCATCGCTCTACGCAACGGGGAAACGAGAAAAAAAAAAAAGCGACGTCTCTGGAAACGGACGAACTCAATCTATATGCAAATGCGTACATCTTTTATCTCGAGTATGAGCAATCGATGGACGGTTGTCGAGACGCCCGACGCGGTTCGCACCTTCGACTCCGTTGCACAATGAACGAACCGCGGGACATCGGGATCTAACAACGAGACTTCTTCCACACGGCGATACTGGTGTTGCGTTGCAACGGACCTCCACCGCGTGCAGGAGGTCACAGTGTTGCAGGTGACTGAGGTATATATCGTGGCGAGACGAAATCGGTACGGCGATACTTTACGACTGGAGAATCGCGGCGATGACGGTAGTTCCATTGGAAAACAATACCTGGCCGGCGAGTCGGTTCAATTTAACAATTGAAGTATTCACATCCTCGCAGCGTAGAAGTTTTCCTATACATTTTTTTTTGCTGCGATGGAATACGTAAATTTTAAGAAACGCGGCGCAATTACCGACGAGGGTGTTAAAAATTTAATTCGGACGCATGTCTCGCGTAAACGGCGAGCTCGCGAATACTTCCGAGACCGGCTGTAAATTGTTCCAAGGATATGAATTGTCCTTAGGATGCAGCGATTAATTCGTTACGACTGCGAAAGTCTGTAATGAATAAAAGCTATAATCAGCACAAGAGGAGGGACGGTGAAAAGTATTAACACGTATGTAGTACGCGTGAAATCTCGAACGTTAACAAACTTCCTGGTGAAGCTTCCCTCGGGCACTTAAATTTTATTAAATACGCGAGAAATATCGAAATCTTTTCATCGCGCCGATTAAACGGCCAGGGCTTAGACTACTGTCGCGATACCGGTATCGCCGTGCGAAACAGGCCTAAGCTCTGCGTGCAACGTATAAATAATAACGGTAATGAGATGCAGGTACACCTCCCATTTCTCGTATGTCTGTTATTATTATTCGCTTTCATAGAAAGCGAAGCCCGGCCGGGACTAATAGGCCGGGAGATCGAATTAATTTTACGCCCGGCTAAATACTTTCACTGTCCATCCTTGTCGCGATCATCGTCGACGGGCCCACGCGTTTCGCGGAAAAGTCAGCTGATTGGACACGTTTCACGTGTCCGCGGCGTCGGTTTAACCGCTTCTGCCACGAATACGGGGAACGGTAAGGACTGCGAGGGTTCAGTTTCAGGATATTATAGCCAGCATTCACGGGCGTTAAAACGCGAACCGAGGAAATTTATGGGACTGTTACCGTGCAGTCGTTCCGCTTGTACGGCGAGGCAGAACCGCGGACGTTTCAATTCCGTCTTGTGGTTGCCCGGAAGGATTAACGAGGGAATCGCGATGGCAGCTTCGCTGGAAAAATCGTTCGTATCGTTTGGACGAGCGTGCGCCACGATGACGCGTTTTAAGGTAGAGCAGTTAGACGAAGAGTTTCTGAGAGCAATCGATACGATCGATATGTCTCCCCTGTGTGTGGTACGTTCAAAGATTTCTTGGAGTAATTGCCTCAGGATATGCGCATTGTCCCCCTGTATTGTCCCCCTGTTTTACCATAGGATTCTCAATGATTTCAATTTCCACCGAGTGAGCAAAGGCTTTCGCGTGAAATTAATAGTCGAGCCCGATATCAATCGGCGGCGTATTCGTTCGAGCTTCGGGATCGACATTGGTAAAACTGTGCGAAGTTCAGCGAACGTCTGATAGCTGTATTTCGCTGTATCGGTGTAGCAGACGAGAGTATTGACCCCCCTCGGTGATCGAAACGGAAACACCTCTCGTTTCCCTTCCAACAAGCAAGTTCGGATCCTCGGCTATAGATTAGCGTGTGTTTAGCCTTAGGCAACGAGCTTCTCGCCGGCCCGTAGCAATTAACCACTGACCGGCAATTATCTACCGAAAATGAAAATTATAGAGCATTGTTCGGTCTAAACGGTAGGCGTTTCGGTAGGCCATTCTACTCGTGGGGGTTTCGCCTTATGCGTTTCCATTTCGTAAAGTTTCGCTCTCGGTCGTGCGAAGGGACGAAAGGGAACAAATTATCTTGCCGATTTAAGATCCTAACGATGAAATAATAGGGGACAGTATTCGCTCGTGCTGTCTATTCGTAATTCGGACTAACATTGATCGAGATTGTATTTAATGCGACGCCTCGGTTCGTTTCAAAAGGGGAATGTATAAAGTACTATGTAATTCATGCAGGCGACGTTGAATAACATCTCAAAATTCCACTTCTGGATAAACGAATTTATGTTAATACAAATATAGACATTGTTTGAGCGATTACTAACGTTTGTTTCGCTGGATATCAATAATCGAAGTGGAGCCTTGCATCGTGACGTTTGAGATTTATAGAAATACCAGTATATGTTATAAAAAAAAAAGTAAAAAATAATTTTCGATTAAATGACAAATTCAATGCAATTTAAAATATAAAAGTCACGTTGTACCTTGCATACACGATAAGGCTACTATCTCCTTCGCCGTGCTTCATATAAACTGAAGCTTCTATATACTGTCCATTTCGTTTTCTCGAAGCAGCAATTCTGTTTTAATTGATAATTCCTCCGTGTCGGTTTACGATCGTTTAAGCCCACAAAATCGCGTTACGAGGCTTTCCTTCATCGCGGTAGCTCGGAAACGTTATGAGGGGACTCGTACTGCTGCCTGTCGTTACTAATGTCCGCCCACGATTCACGTGAAGATCGTAACTTCCTTCTTCGCCGAGTTCCAGAGGCCTTCGACGACGTTTCATTGACGTTGCAATACGTACCTCCTCTGCCTGTCTACCTGTGCGTCTAGCCACCACTCGCGTACACACGCGCCCGCACACAGCCACGCGGCCGCACACAAGTAGAATCGTTTTATGCGCTTGCATTCTGTATATATCAGTTTACACGGGTCCATTTTCGATATACGCCGATGCAATCTCTCGTAATTGGCCGGCGCAATATGGAAATCGATGGCGCGAAAGTTGGCAAAGTAGTCTCCTGACTCGTTGGATCTTGCGGCGTATGCGGGCAATTGAGTTTGGCGGAGTTTCAGGTTAAATAAAAGTGACAAACGAGATGGGACGGATAGAAGTTTCAGCGAAAAGTGTTTCCCAAGTAACGCTATTGATCCTGCGTATCCCATATTCAAATTATATTAGGTACGATAAGTGGGGTAGGCAGGAATAATTATTAATGAGGGTTGCGCTTTGAAATTGTCGCTGATACTGTTTCAGACGTTCCTCTTAAAATGTTCGTTAAACGCGGTTTGATTATCGAAGATACTTACCACTAATATTCGAGGAACATCATTTCCTGTCCGAGTGATATTTAAAATTACGCAAAACTGTCGCAAAAAGGATTCCCACCGCCGTAGTAAACGCAACGCGATCAAATCCAGTTCACTTTACACTCTTATCGACGTTTCATTACGTTCTCGTTGAGATACCATCAAAATTGGAAAAAGATTCTTGCAAAAAATATTAAACTTCGTTTAATCTTCGATTATTCCGTCATTTACAGTTAAACGCAAAAACTTTGCACAGTCTATCGAATAAAAATCACGATTCCCCTGTCGCAGGGGATAGCCACAGATATTATTCAGACAACAGTGATTACAGAGACTACGGGCGGTACACCTTTGGGTTGACGAATTCTGCCGCCAATGTGGAAGCACCTTAACGCGCGATACAAATGCATACATGCTTGGTCGTGCTACCCTGCACGATATAACAGGATACGCGATGCAAACAGTACGACTGGACCACGAGACATAAAACCGTGGCTCGAGGAAACATATAGCGCAAGCCGAACGGGTTAAAAGGATAACGCGCTCGTCGTATCGGCGATCCTCCACTTTTGCCTGCACGTGCTCACGTGGCCGCGTGCAAATGCAAAAAGACGCGTCACGAGCTCGCAACACGCGGAATAAGGAATACGCGACATCCAGACGCTGTGCGGCAAGGTGCTTACCTGGATACGTATGTACATATGTAGGCATACGCACCTGAGGATAATCGTGGACGCGCGAAGCAATTAAACGGTATGAACGATAGGGTATTTATGCTGTAGGTAAATTCGGAGGGTTAATACTCCTCTTTGTATGTTCGTTTTTGTGAAATCTTGAGGTCTTACGTTTTTGTATGTTGTTAGACAAATTTGTTGAAAAATGTGTAGGGCGACGCGACTTCTGGTGGATTCTGTTTTGAGTACCGGTTGAGTTTGTTTATTCCATTTTAGAAATGTTTTCTGGTGTATTCTGGCTTTTTGAGCTGGTGGTTAATGCGTGTGTGTGAGTTTTAAAGGGGTCGAACAATCTTCTATTTATGTGCTCCGTTTTATTATATTTGCGTATCAATAATAGCAGGCTGCGTTTGCTGATTTATTAATGGGGTGTTAGATTAATCAGATTTCTTTTGATATTATTAGGGCAACTTTATATTTAGAAAAAAATTAGAATGACAGAATTTATTGGACTACTCCCTGTTCTTCTGTGACATAAATCCGAAGTTAGCAAGGAGCAATCAGGAGTGAATAAAAATACACCGAATGAACCCGTGTATAAATATTTAATCATTCCTATGCGTGCGTGCGATATTAAAAGAAGAACAATCGACGGTGATAACGACATTGCATTATAGACACAAACCTTTCGTCACAAGAACGATCCCCGTAAAAATTCGTCGAGAGAATCAACTCTCTCTTCAACGAAGAAAAATGTCAAATATCTTTCAAACGGAATTTCTTTTCGCAAGAAATCACCGGGCAGCGGTTCCCCTTCGAATTTCCCTTTCAATCGCTCTGCGGCACGTCTCCAGAAAAGCTTCGCTCCTCACTCAGGGTGGCAAGCGATCATCGATTTCCGGTGAACGCGAAAACGTGCCGTTTGCTGTGAAATTTAGCGCGAGCACCGATAATGCCGGCAATTTTCGCTCGACGTCACGTCTGCATGCGAGACGATCCGTGGTCGACCACGAGCTTTGAAATTCCAGGGAATTCCGGAGTCGTCAGTAGCGTTTGAGAATTCCGTCTGCGTTGAAATTGTACGTTTCTACGGTCGCCTGTGCGTGCGTGCGTCCCCTGTTTTTTCTTTTCTTCACAAAAGCCGAAATTCGAGAAGAAGGATGCGTGACCAAGAACGAAGAATTATCGATGCTTTCTGGAAATCTTTTCCACGCGTCTTTTCGTCCAGATAAACTCGCCGGATTATATGCCACGCGTGTGTACTCATAAATGCGAAGAAACTCCGAACACGCAAGGAAGGAAATAAAAATGATTTTTACACAAAAATCGACAATGGCACCGATGAACGCAAACATAAGGAATGTACAGTCCACGCGTGACCCCAAGTGCGCACGCATTCAACGGCACCGAAAACCATAGTAAATCCACGCCATCTTCCTCCAAACGAAAAATCTGTAAAACGGCGTTCAGCAAAACAATTTCGCGCGGCATAGAAGAAACCTCGAGTGAAATGAGAAGCAGGTGTCGGCCAGTGGAGGGGAACGGTGACGGGGAAAACACCTAGATGAAAGAAAGGGGGGAAAAATCGACGACGTCGGGCAAAAACTTCGTTACCTGTCCTCGAAGCACCTCGAAGCACCTCGAAGCCAGCCAGCACTCTTGGCGTCGCGTGCGAGCGCCGTGACGCGTCGCGCCGTTTACTTTGCATAGCTTACGCGGAAACGCAACGAGGAGAAGAAAATAAAAGCCGGCGCAGCCAGCCGCGCTTGGAAACGCGACGCGAACGGAGGAAGTGCGCGAAGAGGCGAATCGCCCGGGCGATTCGCGAGAGAATTCACGAATAACGTGACGCTGCGAGAGGCGGGGGGACGAGCGAAACCGCGCCGAAAGACGTTTCTTACGTTTGAAAATGACGGACCCGTTCGAGGAAAGAAATCGACGATTCCTCGATAACGCGGGTCGATTTATCGTCGTGGAGCGATGACGTGGCGCTGTTAATAACCGGCGCTCTTCGTCGATCGTGTAACCCGGCGAACGGGAAGCGAGAGAAAGGAAAGGGGAAACCGCGCGTCGAGAGAGAAAGGTGGACGAAAAGAGGAGGCGCGCGGAAGAGTAACAGAGGAAGGTTGGAAAGAAAACGTGGCGCGAATACGGTGGCAAGAACAACGCGAATGGAAAAAGGAAGAAGCGGTCGAACGAGAGGGAACGCGAGAAACGAGAGAACGGTAATTGAGGCGACGACTGGGATGGAAAGGGAAGAGGGCAATCCCCTTGGTGAAAAAATGTTGAGGCGAATGAATGAGATTTTAATGATCGCGCGATAATAAATGAAATTTCATTTCGAGAACTTCGTTGATACGAAACGAAGGGGACAAGACTGGCGCGCGTCCACCCGCTCGGCGGGTACTACGCTCGGAACGAAGCGGGGGAAAAAACCGAAATAGCGATGGTAAATCTCGCGGAATTACCCTAGAAGGAATTTCGCAGGTAATCCTTGCATCAGCAGACCGTTGGGGCGGCGGGGGAAAAGGAGATAAGAAAGGGGGGGAGAGGAAACAGAATTCGAAAGAGGGAAAAGTCCCTCGGGGATTCGGTCTGGCTTCGGAGGACGCGGAGGATTCACAGACGGCCGGGGAATTATTCATGCGTTAATAAACAGCGTTCGGGGATCGTGTATATCAAGAAAATGAAATAGAAAGAGAGTTTATCGCGCTGCGAGCAAGAAGGCAAGAGGTGCTTTAAGCGGGAATGTCGTTTGGTACGGGGGGATGGGTGGATTTAAAGGGGAGAGATATTGTGCGGGATGTGAATGCGTGGAGGTATTATATTAGAATTTGAGAACTTATCCCTTGCCAGTGTTTCGCTGGAGTTTAAGGCTGGCCGGGTCGGTAGAATTGTAACAAGGTGTTCATTTTTATTTGATAAGCTTCGGTCGTGCGTGGCTGAAGAACGAAAAGTAGAAGAGCGCTGTCCTTCGTGAAATGTTGAATGAATACAATTGTTAAATGACGAAGTAACAAAGGAATGGGTGATCGAGCTATTTAATCGGTCCAATCATTATCGTTGCGTTACATCAAATCGAACCGGGGATTATTTCATCAATAATCAAATCCGTCCTCGGCAGTAAATGGAACAGAATGTTAACTCGCCCCGCAGGAACACCTTGAATTTGTTTCAACTACTGTACACCCAAGACAATAGGCACGCAAAGCGGAATCAGTGTACAAACGGTTCCCATTGCCGAAGTGAAGCGGGATCGAAACCGTTTCGTACCGTTCCTGCCAGACCTGAGGAACAATATCGCTCCGTTTCGCCGGTTGATAGATCGCGTTCGCAAACGGGACAACGGAAGAGCTGACGAACAGACAGACGAGGCGAACGTGAAATATCCCCGGGGATATAAGACGGCGGAGGTGAAAACGAGTCCGCCGGCCGGGCAACGGAAAGAGACGACGCCAGAGATTGGCAGGCAGAAAGTGAAGAAAAGGGCAAGGTGGAAGAGGAAGGGAGAAAAAAAAAGGGGGAAAAAGCGTGCTGGCGAAAAGGAATCTGCGTGCACGGGGAAAGGTATGCGCGAAAGGGAGAACGGGCCGGAGGGAAAAAGAGACGGCGAGTGACATCGGCAGAGAAAGGCCGCGGCAATGAATGGCAAAAGCGGGAATGGAGAAAAACAAAAAAGACAGAAACTGCGAAATCCTTTAACGATGACTCTACAAGAGGAGAAACCGCGAGAGCAACGATGCTAAAACCGAAGTTCGCGGCGAGACGAGCCGCAAGTTGACCCCATCGTAACTTCTCCCTTTTTCTTTTCAACCTGCTGCTTCTTCTTCATCATCGTCCTCTCTCCTTCCATCCCCTCGTCTGCTTCGCTTCCCCTTGTCCCGCCGGCGCGGGCAACGTTCATACTCGTCATACGTGATTAACCGTGCTTGTTGAAAAATATATCGCTCGGCTTAGTCGGCGGGCAAATTTTAAGCTGTTTTCTGGTTCGTCCCTTGAAAGTTTCATGGAAGTGATGGTTCGTTGCGTTGGTTTACAGGTACCAGTTCTTCCTGCAGGTCAAGCAGGATATTCTGCAAGGAAGACTTCCGGTGTCGTTCGATCTGGCGGCGGAATTGGGAGCCTACGTCGTGCAATGTGAGAATACGATATTTATTATTATTATACGTATCTTAGATTATTATTAGATAGATTTAAGGAGGTTTTTTTTACTTCCACAATAAGGATCTTTTGTTGAGATTTATTGGGAACCGGAGGTAAGTGAATATAATGAAGTTTGTCGAGTTCTTAGTTCCTTTCCACGTGGGAATTGTTTGTAATACGCGCGACGTTCTTTTTACGAGCGCAAGTATATAACTGAATACGCGACAAACCTTCCGAATATTCTTATTAAAGCGAAACAAATGTCGTTAAGAGAAAGCATATCGATATTCTCGCGTAGAACTGCGTGATTAATTAAATTATACGGCGTACTATTTTTCAAGCGTATTAAATAACAATAAATAATTTTTATCGTTCCTACGGCGAAAGCGCGTGGCGCGCGCCGGACACAAACAAATGACATCATGCAATTATGTAAAGTAGAAACGAAGCCTCTACCCCCTGCCACTGAAACGAATAAAACTCTCATTTCTTTTCCCTCTCGTTTCTCGGCATAGGAAGTATCTTTCAAATGCGGCAAAGTTATGATTCTCGAAAGGAAATATATCGTTGCAAAGTATGCATCACGTGAGCGTGCACGGTGAACGCGATCAATCAGACGGTCAGTGCTCGCTCGATTTCTTTTTGCAACGGGGCTACCGTCGGCCGGCCGAGCGCAAAGATTATTACCGCTTCTAATGAACGTTATGATTAAAATTGGTGGCTCTAATTAAACCCCGGGGTATTAATCTTTTCAAGGCCAAAGAAAGTTGGCCAGACACGGAAGAACGGGCGGGGCTTGTAATAGCGTCGCGGAATTAACGTTCGTTCCCGAACGTGTCCGTCGAAAAGCTGGATTAAATTCGTTTCCACCGCTTGGAGTAACGAGACAACGCTTTTCGAGGAAGAAGCTCCTTCGGGGGCTCGGCGAACTGAACGAAACGATTCATAGCTGTTACCCGGGGAACTGAGGATTATTAAACAGAACGTTTTCAATGCAATGGCACGCTGCCTCGCATCGTTCAATTACAATTTGTATTCGAAAGTATCGCAAGCTTCGAAGCATTGAAATATCTCGTCCGCCCATTGTCCTCGATCTTTTATCAACGGCGAACTGTGCCCGCCGACGGAGATTCCGAGAGACACGAGTGATTCTGATGAAAATAATCCCGGGTACAAGCACAAACGCTTTCGTAATCGTCGCGAAGGAAACAGTGCTAATTGAAACCGAGCATCGCGGCCAATTGAGGAGGAACAGTTCGGAGGGAGAGGGTTCGTTCTTCGCGGGGAACGCGCAAACGGCGGATGGCGAACAGGCGTAAAGGAAAATCGTTTAAACAAGTAATCTCGGCGGGACAATTACCAGCGTGAGCCTCGAATTGCCTCGAGGCGCTCGTCCCTCATTACAGATGCCACTATAATTCTGAAAATGAGGCGCAACTCCTTTTGTTTCGCTGCCAACGACTCGACCGGGCCGGCATCGTCTTCCGGTTGCGATCCTTGCCGCGAGTGTCCCTGAATGCCAGCATGCAAAGGAGCGATTGTTCTGGTTTGCGTAGCTTGCGTACAGTATATCGTATGAAAAAGTCGACAGGATAGAGCTTGTGTAATGCCCGATCTCGTAGAACTGGTTTCGCGTAATTATCAATGATAAACAGTCGATAATTATATCGAAGTTGTCTCGTCCGTACAGGTTTCGAAGGGTTCATGATTATATAAATTTAGGATGCGCCGGCTAACGATTAGATCTAAATTAAGCAGGAGCTTATATTTCAGACGATTGCGCCCCGGTTTGCTTCCATTTTCATCAAAATGGCAGCTTGCAATGGACGTTTTTCCATGTGTGCACGCGAACGTGGTGCGTCGCGAATGGTCCCTTGGAACGAAATACCGTTAACAGATTTTTTTCAGAATTTCTCGACGGGGTTTTATTTTGCTCTATTTTAAGTGTGCCCCGTTTAATTAATGTATCGCACATGTTTGCATGCGATTAATTTATCAGATGGATGAAATAATTAGCAGATTAATTATCGACCATCGAGGGCTTCCCGTGAAGGATCCGATTTTCAGGCGAAGTTCATTTCCGGACATTCGTACCGAATTTATTACGAGTATTGCATTACCCGGTTTAATTAGCTTAATGTAATAATTCGCTTAACGCGTACGATTTCGCGTGTAATTAATTTGATAGCAACTCTAATTATCGTAGAATACTTCTGCCACCGCGTATGTATCGCGGTTCCATTTAAAATTTGTAAGCAGGAATAAGCTCAGCCTCGTTTTCGTAAAAAAATGCATCCATGGAAATCACTTTCTCCTTAACAATCCTTCCCTGCACTTCGTAGACAAGTCTTCCTAAATCTCCACTTTCCTATCCTAAACAGAAACGATTACAGAATTTTTCCCGACGTCGAATCTGCGCCAAGAAAAATTACACGAACGTCCCCGTCATTCTTAATACCACCCCCACCCCCCTCCCAAAACGAATGTCTCGCAATCTCGCGAACCGTCCCGAAACTCCATGCGCCCGTGTCAAAATAGATCGGCCCGACCGTAACACCGTTCGCGCAATTTGTAAAGCTTCGCGAAATAAAGTAAGCCATCCCCGCGTGCGACAACCTAACAGCATCCCTCGAGACAAAGGGTCGTCGCCGCTATCCTCGTTGCCATTCACCTTGTTTTTTTTTTTCGTTGCCCCCCTGCGAGCGCGTCGCGCGATTCCCGATACGGTTTCACGCGGCGAGAATCGGCCGGTCCCCCGCGGTCCGCGTCGAAGCACGCAGACGAAACGCACCCGATGGAACGGGTGGGGTGCTCGATAACCGTGCAAATTTTTATCGCGATAACAAAGCCTCACGGTGCCGGCCTCGTGGCGAAACGACGGACGGCCGGGGCACGGCGGCGCGGAAATTTCACGGGACAACGCCCAACGACGACGGGGCACGCTTATTTCCGAGAGAGTCTGAGGAAAATTGCATGGTGGGTGATACATTACATGCGCCCACGCTCCTCGAAGCCGCCGCGTCGAAATTACGCTTGGCGGTCGATTCTTTTTCGTCGCGTTTCCGGCGAACGGGCAACGGAAAGCGACGCGACGCGGCGCGACGCTCTGTCGAGTTTGCCTGATGCCCAACTGCGTGAACCACGAGGCCTTGAGTTTCCGTATTTTCGGCGGACATTGTTTTTGGTGCGATAATCGGGGGATGGGGTTTGTTTTTGGTTCGCGATTGCGGCTCGCTTCGAATGGTGCTCGGAGAACGGGGAACGCGGAATTGAAATTTTAGTGCAATCTTTGGTGGGGTATACGCAGTGCGTAGCGAGAGTGATTGAGCTGTATAAAAGTTGCACAAATGTTGTGATTTAATTGGATCATTATGCAAACGTCTATTCTTTTCAACTGTTTACTTTTCGTATTGCGGGCTGTCTGGACGCACGCATCACGGAGATCGATATGGAAAGTGTACAGCTTTTTTTAACAAATTGTGAATTCGTTGAAGAACACTTTGTGGAAATTGGAAATGAACGAATGGGTGAACGTACGTATTCGAAGTGAATTAATGGATCAGTGATTGTGAAATATAGTTCTTCAGTTTAATATTGCTGTGAATTGGTACATAGCGATATCATTAATAAATTTCAGTTCTGCTATAATTATTATATGTTTTCGTTGAATTGTCGGGCTGTGTTTTTAATTTGCGTAAGGTACCGTAAAACGTAATAGAGATTTGTAGATTGGATTTAATAGAATAAAAAAGTACATGTGGGTATATCTTTTTGCAATCCTTAACACGGTTTAAAAAAGGTGAAACGCAGATGGCGAAAGCAGGATACGGTATACTTTTAGTCCATAGCGGAAAATCAAGGGGCTCTACATGAGTACTTTTACCGGTGGTGAAAATATGACGAAATGAAAAATCACCGCGTTCTCTCGCTCGTTTAATCGTGGATATTTTAATCGTAAACCTCGCCATGGATTTATAATTTTGCCTGCAATCGATCATTCTATGCGTAAATCCACCTTCAGCTTCAGACTACAATTTAGTTGTCATTCGAAGGTTCTTTTCAATTGGACAAATTTTAAGTCAAAGGGAATTTTGTTAATAGCCCACGTATTTGGCATTTATCGTATTTCTTCGTATGAAGTAATGGAACACAGTGAACGCAAAAATTTTCCAATAAATTATAGCTATTCAATCAAATAATTTGAATACCTGCGGACAAATGGGATAATTGACATTTGAGTTATATTTAGATATAACGGGGGAGAGTAAAACATTTTGGCGAGAAAGCGAAGGTTCTTTAAAAGGAAAGGGTTTTAGAATCCCTTGCCATGCGAGGACGGATAAAGTATTCGGCAAACGCACGGTCCAAGGAAAGCGATTTAAAAAGATTCTCGGAACCTTTGAACGCCATGTGATTTCAATTTCAGCCCACGAAAAAGAGACGTCCGTGGACCGTGTTAAACTTTTGTGAAGTACTTCGAACTTTCCTCCCTTCGCAGACAGTTATTTCTATTTCGAAATACTTTCGCTCCAGCATTGATGGAATCGCGAGAGTAACCAATCTCCGTGAAAGAGTTTCGCTTTTCCTCGTTCGTGCGTGTCTTTGAGCAGCAGTTTTCCTTTATACGCTGCTTCTTTTTTTATCGCGGGGGGGAAAGAAGGACGAAGAATTTGAACTGCTATTAAAGGTGACCAAGGATTATCGATAGTAATAACAACGATCAAAAATCGTACTTCCTTTTCCGTTTCGTATTACTTCATTTGCGTAATATTTTTAATATCGAATATTGGCCGCAAACAATTATTCGGCCAACGATATCTTTCGTTTCGTATTTCAATTCACTGACTGTGGCGCAACAAAGACGATCGAAGATTAACTCGAATATACCATAACTCCTTAAATTCGCCCGCGAGATCTTCCCAACCCAATCAAACCCCACGAATACAGATTAAACTGTTTTTACATACCCGCTTGCTCGCGGCGCTTACGAGAAAAGGAAAAGAAAGTCAAAATACACATCATTACACGTTTCCATTTGCACCCGAATGAACGAACGGCGCAAAGACGTTGGCGAGCACCGGCGGAAGGAGGTTGCAGCTCCGCGCGTTAGTTATCTGCTGCTGAGATTCAAAGTCACGCAAATAGAGAAAGGGTGGACGCAGAGAAAGTGCGACGGAGAACGGGAGGACAAGATACGGTCGTGTTTGCGTCTCATCGCCGTCAAAAGGGACGAAATGAATGCCCTTTCTTCTTGTTCAGTCTCTCTGCCCGTTGACAACGAAACGCGAAACAGGCGGAGAGGCGTAAAGGTGGCGATGAACAGCCGAGAAAAGGACACGCCGCGGTTTCTGCCCCGCGAAATGGAGATAAAACTTCCACTGAATGCGCGTGCGGTCCGCCGCGGATGAGATCACCGCGTGACAGTGGATCGCGACATCTTGAGCCGCAGAATTTCGCGTGTTCGACCCTCGGTCGCGCCCTTTCAACCCTTTCACCCTCTGCCTGTCGGCACCAACGGGCCAGAAACGTTTCCAAACGCGATTTATCCGGTAGCCGCACTACACTCGCTTATTAAGATTGGCACAGTTTAAAATATTCTTCAATTATCGTCACGAAAAGGTTTATACATATTGCTCTCTTTAATAGCAAAGGGATGAAAATGGGTGTCTTTTTTTAAGCATATTTCTTCGAGACACGAGAATAGGATATACAAGTGGAATTCTATATTTTTGTATTAATTGTTCAATACTCGACATAACTGTTTGCCACATACGCTTATACCGAACTTTTAGCAACGTAAATAACCCTCCGTTTAAACAGAAATTCGTTTAACGAATATCCGCATTCAGTGCGCCTTTTTTGGAGCGCGATTGTAAAATATGTTCTCGAAATTTCTTGAATTAAAAAACCGGTTGCGTGCCGAAATAACTTGCATCGCGGCTAACCCCCGGCCCGCGGCTGTTCCTCCGCAGAAATTTTCACATTTTCCTTGCCCCGTTCGGCGCAGCAATTAAGGAAACCTCTTTCACATTCGAACGGGAAATAAAAACGGGGGAAAAGGGAAAACGAGAACTTCGTCGTTATATGCATAGCGTACGCAATTACGCGGTTGTTCAACGTCGGAAAGTAATTTCGCGACGAGGACAGTTTAACGACGAATATTAATCAACTCACCAACCGGGATAGTCACCCGTGGGTACACGATTTTTATCTACCCCTCCGTGTTCTCCTTTCTCGTGCTTGAAGCATGCCACTCTTCTGGTAACGCGTTTTTCTTTCGCGCAGTGAATCCTCCAAGCTATGAACCTCTTCGCGCTCCGCGTCCGCAAATATTGGAGTTGCCGTGGAAATAAAGTGGACCGTTTCGTATTACGAACGAATGTGGAGGCTTGAACGAACGAGAAACGTTGTCCATCTTCGTGGAGATCTCAAATACGGATAGCCAGGGTGCTTTTCAGCGTGCAACGCCGTTACAATGGCGACGAAGACACCTTTGGGCGTTCGTTCCTCTTTGGACATTTAGACCGGCCCGAGTTCTATTATTGTTGCCGGGAGCGTTTACTTCTTGTCCCCGTCCTGGCCCTTCCGTTCGAACGGCTTCCGATTATTCGTGCTTCTTTTCTCCGCGAGACTTCGTTTCGCAAGAATTAATTTAGTCTACGTCCCGTCGTTGTTTCGCTCGCCCCGTTTCGTGTCCGCACCGAAGACGGAGAAGAAGATGCCCAGGGAGGTTCCATTGAAACGCGGACAATGGAATCGTATCTGGAAACTTAATTGTTTCCATACGTTCCGGCTGTTGTTTGTTGCTGCCCTTTGTCTCTTAACTATGCGCGCCTTCGGGACGAACGATACCCCGGTATGCAAACGAATAAAATTACCGTTTCAAATGATTTTCATTCGGAGATATCGTTTTTAATTGTGCTCGTCGATTGATGTTAACGTTAATGCCTGCGTCGTGTTTTTCGCGTGCATATCCAATTTCTCACTTTCGTTCTTTTTACGACATTTTAAAATTGTGAGGGAATCGTCCGTGTGCACTTTACCGTACGATAAGAATATAGGGGAAACAAATCTGACGGGGGTTTTTGTCGTTGATATTTGATTCTTATCACGGCTGAGAAATTTTCGGCGAAGGAAGATATCGGTTAGGTAATTGTGTCGTTAGAAGGGATTTGATCAGTTCCTTTATTGGAGACAGGAAAAGGGACAGCAGAGGGGGACAGGGAAACCTTTGGCTCGTCGACGGAAATCGAAGACGAACGCAAGTCCAGAGGGCGAGATGTGATTTGAAAAGATAGGCGTATCTTTTCATGGAATATGATTTCAATCTTGCCGATGGGAAGGAGCGAAAAAATATTGCACATCTTCCAAACTAATACGACCAGACATTTCATTTGTAACCTAGGACCGGTATAACGCTGTAGAGAACAATTAATTAAAAACTGCTACACAGGCGTTGCAAATGTTCAATCTAAATTATATTGCATTCCTATTAACATTTCTTTTTAGCGTATCAGCAACATATCATCGATTAGATCGATAACAAGAAATATGCTCCATCGTAGCGTGCTTTATCGATTTGTCAATCGGCAACGTGATACGGCTTTCGTTCCAAACAATTTGCACCGCGGACCTCGAGGCATTTGCAAACACGCTCAACCGGCATCGTCATCGAATTACGAGTAATTACACAATCCAACTGAAGGAACTCTTCGTGCAAGAAGGCGGCCGCGACCAGGCGACGAATTCTGTTCCGCGTGAACAACCGAAGAGAAAGAGGCAGAAGCAGCGAGAAAATAAAGCGCCCCTAACGCCGGTCCGACCAAATATTCATCAGAGTCAGTGATTCGATTAAGCGACCAGGATGATTTCTGGAGGGCATTTCTGTGCTTGCGCCCCATGGGAATTGACGGCGACGGGTTTCGAGGGGCTGAACCAGGAGGCACGGCGAAAGTAGCGAAATTTCGTCGAGGACCGATTCCTCCATGCGAATCGTGTTTATGGGATTAGTCGCGTGGATGTTGAAACCTCGATTCATCGGCCGGTTACGGAACGGTGTTTTAATTCGTTCAGGGAGCGATTTTTCCTGGCTTGGGTAAACGTTATGGAAAACGGGCAATCCAGACAGGTTTGGGTTAATTGGAGTAAACGCGGTTGAATTTTGCGGTACTGTTGAAGTTGTGGAAAGATGTATTTACGTTTTTATATCATTCAACATTTCTCTTCGCAGTTCGTAGGGTTCTCGAAGTTTTATGGTGTACCATGTGTTATATTTCGGTGTGACTTTTCGATTATGGAGACAAGCGAGTAACAATTCAAATATGTATCAGTGTCGTGTCACATTTAATCTATTACTTCTCAATTTGTCCGTCTCTTCGTTTCTTGTATACGGAATTACTTTGAAATCTAAGAAACGCCACGTCGTAATTCTTTCGATATCGTGCATTCCTGTCAATTTCAAGTGAATGTAATATTTCTCCAATATAGAAACCAATAACAGTTCTACGACATGATAACGTTATGATAATATCGCGCTAGAACTCTGGGAAGACGTCCCTTAAAAAAAAGTAGCACCGCTTTTTAACTCGCACAATGTATTCGTGCGGGCACGTTAATCTGAAATCTCGCGCGTGTTTGAATCGAACAAAGAAAGAGACCAAGGAAACGAAGGGAGAACGAGGGCAGACGAAAAAAAGGACAGTGCATAGAAGTTGTGCGTACACAGATTGCAGGATGAGTGCACCTCGTCCTCTTCCTAGCGTAGATAATGCGTGTGAGCATCCGGCTGGCGGAATGCGTGTTACGGGACGATTTGCTTAATACCTTGAAAATAAATCGTGATCGTGTTCCACGTATACATACATATATGCGTCCTATGTACTCATTATGGCCGTATGCAGCAATATGTTCATGCGAAGGGACCAAGTAGAATTGCATAACAAGTAGGCATTAAACATTTGTGAACCGTTACATATATGATAAGCAATTTATCTTCGCGATAAATGTATAAAAATCTCATCGCAAATTACATCGCGTTTTCTTACACACGCGTGTATGTTGATATATAAATAGGTAGATAGATAGATATATTGCTTTAATCAAGAAAATGATGAAATTCGTATAAATAAGGAAGGTATTTAGAATATTTTTTGTACAGTTATATATTCATGTATTTGCATACTTGTCGATTCGTGTAATCCAATTTCACGAGATTTGTTTGCTCCTGTTGCAGCGGAGCTCGGTGATTACGATCCAAGGCGACATTCCGTGGGCTACGTGACCGAATTTCGATTTTTGGCGAATCAGACCACGGAATTGGAGAATCGTATAGTGGAACTTCACAAAACTCTCGTGTAAGTCGATTCTTCAAATTACATTGCGTGTTCTAATTCGGAAAAATCATTTTAATCATTTAACCATTATCTATAAAACAGATGCTGGCAATCAATTTACCTTTTCAAAATAAAATTATTTCGTTTCCATTGCAAATTGAACGGATCTTCCTCCCTATCAATATTTAATCAATCCACATTCGTTTTGACAAAAATCACACCCACTTTCATTGATATCTCGCGAGATACATACAAAACTGGCCGTCAAAAGATTCCAGCCGAAACGTGATTCTGTTCTATTTCTAATGCTAAAGGTTCTTAAAAGCGACGACTCGTTGAATAAGTATAATTAGTACAATAAATTGTTCATTTGCAGTAAAATATGAAGTGACAAAAGGTAATATTGCAATTGCTATGTGTCCAAAAAGCTTTTAACAGCCGCTCTACATGAAATGTACTTGTCTCTATCGATTACGCAATTCGTGCAAATAATAACCACGTTAATTTAGAGTAACAATGACCCAATTTTCCAGAGGACAATTACCCTCCGCGGCAGAGCTGAATTATCTGGACAAGGTGAAATGGCTGGAAATGTACGGGGTCGATTTGCATCCCGTATTGGTAGGTATACGTTTCTCGAATCGACTGGCGGTGTCGCAATAAGACACGGTAATCTCTGAAAACCCCATAATCTCGATCCGTAGGGCGAAGATAGCGTGGAATACTTTTTGGGCTTGACGCCGAGCGGGATAATTCTGTTGCGCAACAAGACCAAAGTGGGAAATTATTACTGGCCTCGAATCAATAAGATCTATTATAAGGTAGGCGAACTAACGTTAGAATTTTCAAGAAATTCGATTCACGTTGAATAAATTTAGCTTGGCGAACGTATACCAACGATACCACCGATCTCTTGCACCGTTTCTGGGAATTTTCGTGTCAATTATAACTGGAACCTTCGTGGGAAATTTTACCGTTTCGCGTGTTCGTATAATTATACAATTCTTAAACCTGCCTTGAATATTTCGTACAGTTGTGAATACTGTATTTATACTAACAATCAATATCCGGTGCATCGTAATTAATTATAAAAGCGAAAACGATTTGCAAACAATCAAAATAAATCGAATAAAAACGTGCTACCAGGTTCATTAATATGTTTAAACTGTGTTCCTGACACTCAGCTGACTGATTTCTGACGGTGCTGTAACGCTACGAACAATCGACAATATAAAATTACAACCTGACCAATGACCACAGGACCCACCGAAATTTCCACACCAAATAAACTATCCACCGTTTACTATTCCAGGGTAGATACTTCATGCTGAGAGTCAGCGAGAAGAACTCCGAGGAAAGGACGCACGGTTTCGAGACACCATCCAAAGGTGCCTGCAGACATCTATGGAAATGTTGTCTGGAGCACCAAGCGTTCTTCCGGTTGATGGCCACGGGACCGCCGCCTCTAAGTCCTTACTCCCGTTTCCGTTCGTACAGTCCTCCGTCCGGCTCCGAGAAGCACACTGTGATCAGACGGAATCCACCCCCGATATTCCAAAGGACACCCAGTCGTCGAGCTCAGCGACGAGTGGTAGAGGGGCAAGAGATGGTTGGCCCGTTCGTGGAAACACCGGCTACGGTCAACTCGAATCCGAACAGCAATCCGGCTGGTAGCAATGTTTTGTGTAATACGCAGAACGCGAGACAGGTGAATAACTCGAGTCCTAGAAGTACCAGAAGCGCCCCGTGGACGCAGAGCCAACCACGAGGCCTTTATACTTCGTCTAGTCCTCGGTCCGTCCGCTCCGCGGGAACGGCACCGGCAGTACGTTGTTTCAGACTTCATTAAATTAATTTCAGAGAAGGTCCGTTACAGCTTGGTCCTTGTGGCAAACGGGCGTGACCCCCGGACAGAGGGGTACGACTCGAGAGGTCGATTTCTCGTGGGATGCTTGCGCAACGATATCCGCGTAGCCGTGGATAGAAGAATGTAGCTGAGACAGTATTTCTGTTCGGCGATTGTTGAACTTCCGTTCGTCACATCGCTTTCGATTGTCATTTATTCGCGTGTTGTTCTTTTAATGGTATGCTTGGTTCGCGAGAGGGCTGTCCGGAGCGTTTGATATTCTAGAATGTTTCAATTGAAAATATTTAACCGTTTGGCAGTGCTCGCGTGCGAACCGGAAAACATACTAGGATTAAACTGCAGGATTGATAATCGCGGGGAGGCTGTTCAATTTCCATTTGTTCAACATGTTCAAGTCTGTTTAATAGTACGAATAAAATTTTGTAGATTGACATTTTAGATTAAATGTCTCGTTATGTCTCGTTGATGTTTCGTTAAATAAACCGTGAGATTATTAGCGTGACAGGTTTTATTCGTTTTTCAGCTCTTGAGCAGACTCCAGCGAAGGAGCAGCTCCGTGGAGAGCCAAAGTTCAGGGGACAGCCATAGCCGCGGTGGTCATCGCAGAAGGAGTCATAGTCATAGTCATCGAAGGCACAGTCGTCATTCTGACTGCGAGTCTGAGCTTTCGAGGGGTTCTGATACCAGGTCGGGTCACCGTAAGCACCGCAGGAAGCACAGAAGCTCTCGTTCTTCTAGGTACAGTGACTCGATGCGAACAATTCCGATCGCTGCGCTCATAACAAAATTACATATATTCCGATTTTATTTCTGAGCTTATGCTTTATCGATCGATTCATTTTGTTCAAAGATTCGTGCCTCCCTTTCTGTATATCTTTCAATCGTTACACCGTATCACGTATTTACCGTGCGATATTTGCTGTACAAATCTGACTAACTGTAAGAGAATTGCGCAACGGAATTGGGATTGGGAAAAGGAAAAATGTATTGTGTATTGAGACTATTAAGGCAATTAAACGTGGAAGACGCGCTAGGCGGTGTAATTGGTAATTAATTGACGTAATAAAGGACGGTGATGTGAAAACGAAATAGCTTGCCGGAACGTCTTGGACGAGTTCGTCGACCGTAAAGGACGGGAAAGAAACCCCCGTACTCATTATACTCTCACGGTAGGGTACGTAGACCGCGTAAAGGTGATAATTATTTTAATGACGACGCGCATGGGAAGTATCAACCGTGGCCAACGAAATCTTCCAACACGGCGCGAGTTCATATTCTCAATGAAAAAATCAGAACGAAGCAGAACGATTCAATCTCGGTTTGAATCGCGGCGGACGCATTAAAACAGGCACGACTATTTTGGAGTTAAACTGTGCTACATGTACGCGTGTAAATTCTTTCAGACACGAATTGGTAGATTCTGAACCGCAATGGCGAGAAGCACAGAAGCGAAAGGGCGAAGGAGTTCAACGGGCTGTCGTAAGTCTGAATGAAACATCATTTCCTCTCCTCGCAACATTGGACACTGTTGTCCAGGAATACTTGTCTCAAGTGATACATACTTGCATGCACTCTTTTTTTTTTAAATTAACACCCTTTTTATCGAGACATAGTATATCGTTAATGGGTTGAACGTTTCAACAGGTGAGCCACACGGAACCGAGAAGAAGGCACAGGAGTCGACACCGGAGTCCTTCACAAAAGCAACCATTCTCGGACGAGCTTAGGAAGTACGCTTTCTTTATGCGATTGTAGCAATAGTAAAATAATGGTTTCTTTAATTCGCATATTATATATAATACCCGTGGTTGTATATTCTATATTCTACAATCGTGTCTCTATATTCGGTTTAAGCGTGAAGGCGCGAGGGTTGATTGTTTAATTTGGAGGGGTAAGTATGGTATTTAATACTTTACTGTAACTTTTGTAGCATTACATTTTTGTAAAATGTTCGTGTTCGGTTTATTGTGTTTATTAAATGAGTGAAACTTTATCTACCTTGTCGAACATGGAGTTGACACTTGAAACCCTGTAAATATTAATGTAAAAAGAAAACGCACCAATTATTTGCACAAAACTCCTCCAAATTAAACAACCGTGTCCCGTGTACATATGTATAAAAATACGAAGTGTCTTCTATTACTAATTTCATTTCTGCTGTGCACACGGTAATCCCCGAATAATTTGCACAAAAACGGGTTCGCACAGTAGCTCGCACAATGCGGTTTACCGCGTAATTTAACGAAATTTCCTTACACGATATATGGTAATTGCAACAACAATGAAACAATGGCTGATTTTCCAGACACTTGGAGTTTGGGCTAGTCGATACCACCGGAATGAGCGAACAGCAACGTCGAGAAATACCATACACGGTGGTACAATCACAATCGACCGTACAGCAATGTACATTACAGTCTAGCAATTCCCGATTGGACGACCCAGACTCGTCGTCCCTACCTAGGTACGATGATCTCAAGACGGCCAGCAACGTCCACAGTCATCCTCCGCAACTGGAGGATGAGACGGGATCCGTAGTGATTGTTTAACACTTTCCCCTTGCATGCGGTGTTTTTTAAACAAATTTTTTATTATTATTATTATTACCCTTCTTTTTTTTATTTATTCAGAGCATGTACATGATCTACTATAAGCATGTCCCCTATTATTTATTTAAAGCATGACAGGTCCTTAATAAATCGATGAGATTAACAGCTTGTCGCACCTGTTTTATTTATTTCCTGGCTGGCACCTATACTGATGCTTCTCGCTAGTCCATGGAACAGTACGCATTCCGTTCTGTGGAATCACGTGCTAGAACCAAAGCATCTTGCTCGTTGCGTGTTCTGTCTGTTGTGTTAATGTCTCTGTGTAAATTCTCTGCGGTATTATGCATTGTATTAATTGTTAAGTAATATATAATATATATATATATACGCGTGATTGGTATTTGGTAGTGTCGAAATTCTGGTAGATATAATTATCGTCAACGATCGAGAAGATCGTGATTCGTGTCAGTGTATTTTGTATTTCTGAATCCTCCTCTTTTAGGTAGCCGGTAATTATTGTTTCTCCTCAAAGTATTTGTAGACTTCTTAAATTGCATTGGCGTGTGTAAAAAGGAAAAAAAAAAGAAAAGCAAAAACTCGTCGACGAATGGATAAAAAGTGTGCCATGACAATTAGTACTGTATTGTGAATAAAAACAAATGTGTATCGCTAAGGAATGCAATATAGCTCGTAGTGTATTAACAATGTTATGAACGTTTAGCAAACTAAAAACGCATTACATACGCATCGATGTCGTAATGGTGTCCGATCAGGGATATGCTTAGATAAATTTGCCGTGGTATCCCAAGATTGTCAAGGAATCACTTTCAGAACGATCGGCTCCATTGGCAAACGAAACAGAAGAATGATACAACATAATCGCGACGGAAGTTATAATTTGCCGCCGACCACGCCGGGTCAAGTCGAGACAAAGTACTACGTTGGTAGTAGGAACGAGTGCAATATGAGGAAGGACTTTTATTATACTCGTAACAACAGAATATTAATAGGAAGTAACGTGGACAGTGGTCTTGGGGAAAGTACACCGCAGGAATTTTCAAGTTGCTGCTCAAGCTCCGCCGACAGCGCTAAGCCTGCTCGTGTTGTACGTATTATTATTATTTTAATTTTTTTTATCGCCGCTTGCTCATGTACAACTCATATATAACAAATCCATATTTTGTTCATTCATTTTTGGTCAACAATTCTCGTTTCAAGTGGAACTCATTACTTTTTATTCGTCCGTTGCTGTTTGCCACGTAACACGGAAGTATTAGTATGGGAAAGTAATGGGTGACACTGTTGCTTCAAGTAGTTTAAGCTTATTGCTTTTTTAAGAAAGAGAAAAATGTTATCACAGATACAATTGTCTTTATTAAAATTGCACATATTATACAAAAATCTTTTAGGCACACCTGGCGCTTTTTTTTTATGAATACACGTGGTTGAGGCTTGCTACTTTCTCCTCTGCTGGTCGCAGCATTTTTGTTATATCGATTTCGCTTTCGTTTAATGAATTAAACGAAAAAAAAAACGAAAGGGAAATTGTTTCGGTGAAATGCTGCCGCTAGAATGTAGTGTGTTGTATCGTACGATTTTCTGCATAGTAAATTAGTAAAATAGTTTTGTTTGGTATAGCCGCAAATGCAATTAGGGGGAGAGGTACGCTATGAACTGTCTTCAAATCAAGAAATCTACCCTCCCGTTGATACTACTCTGGATGCTGTCCTTCAGCCCATTATATCGTAAGTGCTTCTTTTCATTGCTTTGTGCTTCTTTCTTTTAGATCAATATCCAGTAAGAAGTTCGAATCAAGTTTGGCTTTATTAATAACTAATGCACTAGTTGCTGCTACGACTCATACATAATGACACTTTGCCGAGAAGTATTAGTATTTCTGCAGTAAATTCTATTACACCACATTTCCACATCGTCATGTATTGTATAATATTGTAAATGAACTTTTAAACCAAATGTCCACAAATACAGTAATACATTTTCTTCTTGTACTGTTTTAGAACTTTAACAAGGAGGCAACGGAACGGCCCGAAATGAGCATGAAGCTTTAAATAAATACAAAATAGACATTTATGCACATATTGTATATTTAAGAAAGTTTTTTATACCTCATTCAAATTAAATATCTATAATCCCATCAGTCAGTGAATCTTATGAAATGGAACAACATAAACAATGAATTAAAATGCGCAGCACTTTCATTCCTTGATTAAAAAACAAGTGTCCCCTAAACTTATCTAGTCCTTCATTTAGCTCTCTTTGGACGCCATATGCCTCATCAAGTTTCCTATAAACTTTTCCATCTTCTTTAAGTCCTGTGCTATCTCTGTTTTGTATTGTAGGCACTTTAAAAGAAAATTGTCTGTGTGTTATATAAACAGAACTTTAACAAATTTATAAGGTAAGTTGTATAAGGGCAAATGTTTACCGTTCGATTATCTGTAAGTTTTAGACATAGAACACCTTTGTTATGGCAATATTTCATTGTATACCGGGCCTGAAACAAGAAAACAATAAATTATAAACTTATTAAACTATTTATAAATACAACTATCTGCAAATGTGTTCCATTTTACCTGTAATCTAACACTGAAATAAGTGTATATATTATTTAATATGAACTTCGATTACTCGTGTACTTATTCCTCTGGTTGAAATTTAAGTTTTGACATTTGTTTTGAACGTAGAAGAGAATATTAGTATTCTATACGTAAAATTTATTCAAATAGAATTTGATCTGTCATGTGCTAATGTGTCAATGAAGATTTATAACCTAATCAATTTGTGCAAAAGTATTGAATGAAACATATTTAGACGGAAGCGTAGTTCAAAACCTATGAAAATTTTAAGTATTTCTTAAGGAAGAAATTATAAAATTCTTATTAATTTAACTGAAATATACCTTGATTGGATCCTGAAGATATAACCTCTCAGCACCTTTCTCAAACTCCTCCCATGAACTTAAATATGTCATTTTTACCAATAATAAAAGAAATATTAAGTAAAGAAAGTTTCACTACACTACAACATAAGACACGTAGAAAAGCCAGGCAGATGATCTGTTGAAACCGGATTGATTAGAAAAAATGTTTTTTGTGGCGACACCTGAGGATCGATCAGTATATGTCGGTAAGAACATTTTTAAGTTGAACAGGGACGTAGTCGCAGACGAGATATAGGAATAAAATAATCACCCAATGTATTTTTTCGCCCCGAAGTCCTGAGTACCTGAGGTACTCTTACCATTTTTGTGTCACTCACAACGTTCTCAACCGATTATAGAAAACGATGTTAACGCTTTTTAGTACTTGTTTATTATCTTTGTTTCTTCTTTAACGGTACTGCCATAAAGATATGCGTGGAACTAGGCGGGTCTCTGCCACATCTACAGTGCAGGCTATGGTTTCGTCATCTATACAAAACAGCTTGAAACTACTCGCGCCTCTGATTTACCTTAAGTGTAGATATTTCAGAGGCCTGAGTAGTTTCATGCATATCTGTATAGATGGCGAAACTAATGACTATATAAAGCAGCATACGTATAGTTTCGAGTATTTCTTCATAGATGGCGAAACGAAGCACACATTGTGTGTTGGTAAAACGGGGATACGAGTGGTGTGTAATTCCAATCACTCGTTTATAAGTAGCGGTAAGATAAACATCGTAAAATCTGGGTATTATGTCTTCATTTATAAAATTAAGTTAATAATGCTCGAAAATTGTTTGGTACTGTCATTTACATATCAATAAATTGTTAACAAACACAGGGTAAAACTACGTAAGTGCTCCGACCTCTCCGATTTGGATGATTTTTGAATATATTGTAGAACTGAGTATCCAGAACAACTTTTTCCTATGCATGTAACCGCCGCTCGGCCTTAGTTTTCGAGATATTTGCCAACAAATATAGCTACTACTACATTGAATTTTGTATGTACGTGCACGCTCGTGGCAACGTGTGGGACCGCCACTTATCCGGCGGCCGGCGAAGAATCTGTATACCGGGTGACATTATAAAAATTGTACCTCTAGAACTAGATATATCATATCAGATTTGGTATTGGCGGGGGAGGGCCCACCCCCTGCACCCCCCTCCCTCAAAATCAAACCCAAACCTAACCCGAATCTAATTTTTATTTAATCAAATATGAGTTTGGGTTAGATTGTTCTGCGCAGAGGGTGGTAAATAATAAATGAAAATACAATTAAATTGAATGTTATAATGATTTATTATTCATAGTGAGGGGAAATACCTCAGCCATAACATTAAAAAATTCAATTAGGCGGCTGTCGTGATCGAATTGCCGTCTAAATAAAAATTCGGCAATATAGCCAGCACGGTGTTCCTTTCTCGTACCGAACCGTGGAATATTTGCCCTGGTTTCCCGCCAGGCACGTTCTGTGTGTTGGGTATGTGCTCCACTGTCGGGATCAACGAAATGAATTTTATGGTTGACGGCTAAGTGTTTATATCCCTCATCGTTTAAACAATTGTACGAGCGCCAACAATCAGACATAATTGTAGTGCCCGGTTTAATCCATTTTTTTATACAAGCCAGCAATGTTTCTGTGGATCTATTCGGCACTGCTTGAATAAATAACCTTTTGGTAGACCGTTCGAAGCCCCCAAAAACCCAGTGTCCAGTAATAAGTCGTCCCTTATTATATTTCCTTTTGCCTATTTTTGCCTCGTCAATTTCCACCACTTCATTTTCGCCGCCAATCTGGACAGCTTTTTTCTCCATCCATAAAATACACAGTTCGCGGCAAAAACGGGCCCAGTCAATCATGGCATTTTGGCCTATACCTAGTTCACTGTGTATAAAATTATACCGCGGAGGTTTCAGCATTATGTGGTATGCTACATACCGACAAATCGTTTGCAGAGGAAGGTGCGCGTGTTGAAACCAAGTCCCTGTATAGGCACTAATCAGTCCACCGCATTTCACTTTTGTGCGTTTCTTATTTCTATTTTTAATATAATTCACTTTGTGGCACCTTAATACTAATTGTTCCCGATTGAACTGCATCACTTTTCCACACTTTGGACAATCCATTCGACTGTGTATCACTTTTCGCTCAATTAAAAAGTCAACTAGCTTATCATAGTCATTGCATATATTTAAAAACTCGTACAATTTCATGGTTACTTTTTACTATACGATGTGGAAGAAAGTAGGATCTTTACTAAATGTTGTCGTGAACCCGGTGAATGAAGTGACTTTTGTATACTATAATACTATTGGTCATTGCTATTTTGCGAGGGAGTGGGAATAGGATTTTTGGGGAAGGTGGTAATTTATGGTTTATGAGGGCGAGGCATGTTCCTTGTCGAAAATTCCGTGTAGGAAATTTAAAAAAGGACCGAGGATTCCTATGGTTGTTTTTGGCAGATGTGCACGTACTTGGGGATTCCCGTGGTACTGCAGGTATGACGTTCTGCGGACGTGCATGTGATATGGACGCGGACGAGCGTGCACGTATATACGAAATCCAATGTAGTAGTAGCTGTATATGTTGGCAAATATCTCGAAAACTAATGCCGAGCGGCGGTTATATGCATAGGAAAAAGTTGTTCCGGATACTCAGTTCTACAATATATTCAAAAATCATCCAAATCGGAGAGGTCGGAGCACTTCCGTAGTTGTACCCGAAATTATTCTTTATTTCGGTCTCGCAGCAACGAAAGTTGGGTTAGTGTAAATATAACCTAACTTTGCAATACTGTCACTCTCAACCACACTCATCTTCTGTTTCGCTCTTCCTTTTCATACATTCACTACTTATGCATCACACCGTTTCTTGTCTCTTTATTGCACGTCTAGTATACATTTTTCCATTTCCTCCCTGTTTCATATCAAATTCCTAAGTCATTTTTGCGCTATCAATTGCTGACTTTTCCTTATTCTGTCTTTATTGAAGACTGTCTTTCTGTCTTTACTGTACTGTTCCCGTTTTAATTTCTCTCTCCTGTTACATACTTCCTAATATATTTGTTGTGTGCGCAGGTTTTGTAGACAAAGGATCAGGAACATTGACCATCAATTCTTATTGTGCAGAAAAATAAGGCAGAAGATAGAATAACTGTTACCATAAACTTCAGTTATAGTAAGTTGGTTTTGTAGGATTGGAAGGTTTATGCAATGAAGGGTGATGAAAGTGTAATATAAAATATTTGTATTTGATATAACAAGGGGTACAGCATTGAATTCAATGTATATGTCTTACTTTATTTTACACAAGCCTAAACTGTTCTACACTGTTCTACACTATGCTGTTTCACCCCTAAATCCACATTAACCTATTGCTAAATCTATTTTCTTCTGATCCTCCGTCGAGACTGTGTAATTCCAGTCGTTCATGCAGCCCATTGCTATTCGTCTGCAGACCAGCCATGTCCCAGGTGAATAGTATCAATCTTCATTTTGGGGCTTGCTGCAATGAAAGTTGGACTTAGTGTACATATAACCTACCTCCACAATACTATCTTAACTCTTGCACTCTCATCTTTTGTTTTCCTCTTCCTTTTCATACCAGCTGAATTTGCAGGTACATTTCCATGTCCAGATGTTTTCCAGCTGCTGCATTTCATAGTTTCCTCTTTTAAGGAACTCCGTCGAATCCTTCACTTCTAATGTCTCCAAATTCATTCTTACGAGACTCATTCCATTCCATTTTAATTCTGTCTTTCTCTTATGCTTCTAGTGTGGCTCTGCCCTATTTCTCTTTCCTCTAAGCATTCCTTACCAATTTTTTCTCTCTTACGTATTTACTAATATATTTTGGGTGTGTGCAGGTTTCTTGGGAAAAGGTGAGGATAATTGACCAGCACTTCTCTTCTCGCATAAAAACCAGAAAGAAGACGATACTTTAGTTATATTTAGATTTATTTAGATCAATTGTGTAATTAACTGTCTTATGTATATCTGTATATATATTTATATAGATATATCTATATAAAAGCGAGTGAAGTCATGGTCACTTCCATGGGAAAATCTCGAATAATAAAGGCAAAAAATGTGAAACCATGATCATGGATTAATCAAACTTTTACTGTACGTATTAATCATAATTTTTCAAAAATAATTTATTCCATAATATGATTATAAAATCTGTTATACATATAATAATTTAAATATCAGCATTTTTATAATTTCATCTGCAATACAATTAAATTGCGTATCCTGATGCTATTTACATATTTTTAATTTCCTTTTATTTATTAACAATAAGTATAATATACATATATAGTAGTAACACATATAGATGACATAAAAGTTATAGGTACAACTTCTTTAATAATATGTAATAAATTTAATTTAAACATTTTACTTATTCATCATTCGGGGACTACGAAACAAAAGGTGTTGTACTATACGTATGTATCATTTGGTTCCATTAGGAATTATGTAAAAGACGATTCTATGGAGTATACATAAATATATATGTGTGTATGTTAACATACACAATACATACATATTAGAATCGCGAAGAATGATGAACACACACAGGTACTGTCAAAATACATATTTTGGGGAATAATATGTCATGGTCTGTGTTAGATTAACAGCTGGTTTGATTGCGAGTCCCTACATCCTTCAAACATACGAATATCATTTTGGATAAATTGTCCATTACTTTGAAGCAATGAATAAAGAAAATATTGCAGTTGCAGTATTTCTCCTCAACCGAAATAGATTCTACTTTGTGAAATATGTAGATAGTTTTCTACGATGGATCTTGTTTACAGAAAAAGTAACAAAATGTATTTTGAATTCACGGATGTTACAATAAAATTTGTCCATCATATCTGCCCCTAGTGCGAAAAAATCTGTTAGGAAATTAGAGAACTGTTATCATTGTATTATATCAGCTTATCATTTATCTGTCTGTTACATCGATTTTTCAAATACGAGTAATAAAATAACCATGCATTATTAGGTCACTTTTTTGAAGTATTATTAAGTTAGCAATGAGCGTTGCATAATATAATATTGTTAGAACTTAACGAATACGACTATAGTCTATACTATACTATACTATACTATAATATAGAGTATACTCATTACGCATTTAGCTGTAAATGTATACAGCACGTGCTCGCTTTAGTAAATAGCCAAATGCAATATGCATTTAAAATAATTCATATTGAAAAATAAAAATTCTATCGTACTTCACGGTTACGTAATTTGTTGTTGCATCCGAAATACGTTTGTCGGCCCAATTGCTCAATGCCATTTGTTATTTAAAGTATGTCTCCATTTCCAGCAGATTAACTTAACATGTGATCAGACCGCTTTACCGTTTCTTTTTTCCATATTTACGTAACATGAATTATTAGTTAAAAAATGTATAACACTAATTGTAAATATATCGCGAGTTAAAATCATGAAAGATTGCGATTTAAAGGAAAATATTGAACGGATGACAATATGTTTCGAATGGGCGAATATGCGTGCCTGGTGTGACGTGTGTACGACTTTAGTTTAAATGTATAATATAAATTATACGTAATAAAATTGATTATTGATTTCGATTACAAAATAGAAGTAATTTTACTTCTATTTTAACAGGAGAAACGAGTACAGAAAATTTGTATCAAATCGATATTATTATACTCTCCCGTTTTTTATTATCGATCTTTACCAGTTATTCGTCATTATTAATTATTCCTAAAATATTATAAGCCATCATATCTAACGCAGTCTAACAGACGACTATCAATATAATATTAATATTGTGTACCTTTAGTAAGAGACAACGACGACAATGTATAGCAGCTAACTAGCGAACTTTTCGTTTTTGGGCGAGCAAAACTGATGTCAGATTAGGAAAGATGGGTGCAATTACCAATTACGCATTCCAGTGTTGTTTATGTAATTATTACACGAATATGACACTGGTTTCACTATCGAATCGCATAGAAGGCATGTTATTATAATTGAAGCATCGTTCAATTTCAACAATAGTCAGACGACAAATGAAAAATATACAAATGTTTGTTCGCGTGATTGTAATAACAATTATGTTGATAAATGAATAATAATACATATCAAACGTAATATACGTTTCCTTTAATAATATCTATTACAATGTGATAGATACTCTTAATTGAATATAATAAAAATTTCTAGTGTTTGTTTGTATATTAGTTTGAGAAAATTTATTATTGTTGAAGAAACACTCATTCAAGCAAAACATTCACAATAAATTGAAATAAAATAAAATTATAAATTTGTTTAATAAACGTATAAGGCGTTTTATATAATCGTCAATTATACGTTCATGGTGTATTCATTAATGAAAATGAAGGACAACGAAGTAAAATTAAAGGAGAAAGCAATGTAAAATGTTAAGATAGTATATTAGTTTATAATCTGTCGTAAATTATATATATTTTTTTTTAACATCGCTTGATTTATAATTTGCTCAACTTTGACAAGGAACTTGAAAATTCCAATGTTGATAATACGAAAACATTAAGAATCGTTTCACTTTTGCTTAAGGAATTTTCCGTTTTATAATCACGATTACTGCACGATATAGATATAACACTTAAACATTTAACTAGATTAACAACGCTTTGTCCGTATGCGTAGTTCGATTCGAGATGCTTCCAAAAATATCTAATTGTAAGTACAAGCATATACACCTAGAAGATTGTACATTTCTTTTCTTCAAATCAACATTCGACGTGGACACTCGAATCTATAGAAAGTTCCTCCTAATAATAACACATATTATCTTATTCGATCATTTCGAAACAATTTTTGTCCCCGCAAAATTATAAATCTCCAAAATGTGCACGTGCTATACAAATATTTATATCGTGTATTTATATTGTATATATGTATACATACAGAGTATTTCATAAGATATGGTATTTCAACTGCAAGATACTTCGACGCCCATAATCGGGCAAACAAATCGTTTAATATTTCCAATACGACTATTGAATGTCCACCTTTTAATTAACAATACTTATACAAGTTACATAAGTATCATGTAACATTAATTTTTTCCTACTGTTAGAGCTTTACATTTTACATTTATATTCAATTGCATGAGAATGAGAATAATATCCTGACGGTAAACGATATTTATATCTTTGGTGTAGAATCACAAAGAACAAGGCAGATCGTTAATCGCTTTCTGACTCAGACTGCATGTTACAAAATGAATACAAAGGGGGCAGACGAAAGGAAAACATGTGAATGAGGAATACATCAATAACGATCACGTATACGGAACAATAGAACAAATTGTTAAACTAAATTAATGATAAATTAACAATATTATCACATGAAGGGCAACATGGAAAAGTATCAGTGTTATAATCACCTGGTTTCATCTAAGCGAATACCTCTCATCAAATGCTACAAATAAAGTTACTGATCAATAGCCGTATGAAAACGTGGCAAGATATACATTTCGTTTAAATTATTCACTCCCGTATGGAATATATCGTATGAAATACCCCACATACACTGTATTCCGCAAGCTTTTACGTCAATTGCTAAGAGAAAACTCGACATCGCTAAATAACGTGCCGCTTCAAAGACCAATACGAAAAAAACCCATTATAACCGTAATGAGAGTATTAGAAATAGCTAACTGTGCGATTCACAATAAAATGAAATCTTAAATGCAAACAGACGATGATCAATTTAACAACCCTTGTACATATTGTTAGTAATTCGAACGAATTTTCCATTAGCCATTCCTTTCACAACTTACGAAACAACCTGCGTATAATATATATTTTATATACTATGTACAAACGCATTATCGAGCTCGTTACAAGTATTCTATTGCTGCGATATCAATCTATTAATATGTATATTAAATGTATATACTATATATATATATCGTTCGTATCTCGTAGCCGTTGTACCGACAGAAAAATCGACACGTCTGTCGACACCGATCGCCCCCTAATTTTTCTCTAATTACTAATAAAGTGTCCCCCTTGTGCATCGAACACACTTCGAGGAAAAATAACGTGTGGTCTCGCTTTGTACTTTAATAAGTGGTAGACAATAGAATCATTGGTGTTTCATTTTTAAGAACTCTAGAAATGACCGTCCGGTCGGATCGGGCGTCCTGAGACAAAAAAAAAAAAGAAAGATAAGACGCTCGGATGCACCGGTCGCATGCTGGTCCGGAGCATCTTTGTATTTGTCAACCCCTTGTCACTTTGGATGTCCTTCTGCCCCCACGCCCCTTTTGTTTCGCCGACAGCTACGCTACAAACACGTACAAAATAGCCGCGTGCTTCCAATTGATATTTTTAATAAATACATATATTTTTAAAAAATATAAATATAAATATAAATGTTTGCCAATGAAACGTAAATTGTCGTTCGTTCATCTAAATTTATGAAACGCTAACAATACAAAAATATATCGATGCTTAATTCTAAACATTTCCATTTACATGCGCGATAAATATAACTGGCAAGGTACAAGGGGTTGAGGCTACACTACGATGTTCGAGGGGGTGAGTTCCTGAACCCCCTCGAAATTTCTATTCAAAGAGAAAAGCATACGCGACAACGTTGCAGTCACGTTTTACGCCAAAACGCGGGCACATATCCCAGCCGCATCCTCAAATGAAATACAATTACACCGAAAGAATAAATATGGAAAGGAATAGAAGTTCTTCATATACATGGCATCGTACCATAATGGACTTCGTGAACGACCCAGGAATTCTATTCCAGTCGAGTCGCGTTGATTCCCCTCGCGTACGTCTGATAATACGGGAGAATTCGTGGTTATTTCCGCAAATATATTTCCCACGGTAATATTATGCCTTTGTGCGCGTAGAAAACTTCTGCATTTATTTACATAGGCGTTTTGAACACTCGTTGCCATTTTAATCGGAACTTCTTTCGCTGTGATGTCCAGCTACACGCCGCGGCCTTCAATCAATTCTCCATTGAACGCACATGCATTTCGTCTTTTGCGTTTCAAGTAGTGTTCCCCTCATCCTGTCGCGCAATATTCGATTGATTTATTTTGCTGTGGAGGCCGCGATCAAGTGGAATTTACCTTTAGTGCCTTTCATAGTGTACCCTTCATTCTATTACACTATATATTATTAACAAAAGAATCTCAACTCGCTCGATACTTCGCAATACTACAGAAAATTAGATATCCCTGATAAAACTATGTATAGAATCATTTCATTCTAATAACACGTGGCTATATTAAAATGTATTCAGAAATAGAAACAGATTCCTCTGTGATATAAAAATATTGAGTTTCCGAAGGGATAAAAATATCTGCGGGAATATCCATTTTCTGTGACGAAACAGCGAACAATTTTTCGTAATTATAAAGGAAGAAAAATATAAATACATAGTTGTAATAAAGGGTTTAAACGATACCACGTTTAACAATGGTTATTCGTTGCTGTAAATTAACACCGGTATACTGAGAAAGTAACGATCGGTTCGTTTCCAGAACTTCCTTCTACTACGATTGCAAATGTATAATTAAACGTCGTGTCGAATGCAAAACACGAACGTATTTGACTAATGATCAAATAAATATATAACAACGAATTGTGCTTATTGGTTTCCATTCCAGTGGGTACATCAACGTGAAGTGGACGGCATTGGATTAAACTGATTCGACATGTTGCAGCAATAACACGGAGCCAAAATGTTTGCGTTCCTTCATAGAAAATATAAAACGAATTAATTACATCACTGAAAATAAAAAATAATAGATACTACACTTTTTACTTTTACAAGTAAAATGAATATTCGCTATTTTATTAGGCGCGCTTAAATAATAACTAGAGGAATTCTTCTAGAAGTTTCACACATTGAACATACCTCAATTGTCTTTGCAATTTCCGACCAACTTGTCCTTTTCGCCCATGCTTGCCGCACTGTTTCTTAGGCTCACATAATAAACGCTAAGGTTGCGAACTGTTACTACCGCTAGTATGTTCTCCTTGGCCAATAGAATCAAACGAAATGTCTCCTCTGCTATCCACACTGCGACTGAAAGTACTAAAAACATTGCCTTTATGGTATTTTCTATTCTTCAACAGTGCATATCGATTAAGTCGCGTAACTTTGTATATATAAAAAAAAACTTGCTGTATAGCTACCGTACACTTACTCTCTGTGAAGGAAAGCAGTATTGCTTCGTGAAGTTTCGTCTACCCTTTCTGAGAAGGCACGAGCAGTTGCCCGATCAGTTGCATACGTCGAGGGTTTGCTTTTAGACGTGACTTCGGATTGATGACTATCAGGTCGTTTACACTTTTCATTTGTCACTTCACTGCTATTTGATGCGTCAGCTTCATCCACTGGCAGACAGGTTTCTACCATGGCCTCCAAGCAATTAACGAATAATTGAGCGCTCTCAGCTGTGCAGTTGGACTAAAAAATACATCGTCACAAATGTAGGTTCCATTAATATTATTAGTACGAAAGTTAGCACTTATGTGTGCTTACATTTGTATATGGTCCGGCGAATCTCCATAATCCACCAAATCCACAGCTTTGCAGGTAGTGCAACTGTTGTTGACTCGTGTCCTCACAAGCGATCATGTTCTGTATAATTGCTTGTACGGAATTCAATATCGCTTGATCGTGACAGAAGGATAATACCATATTGATTTTCGCATCGAGCAAATTGTGACTGTGAAAAACATATGAGAGCATTAATTTTTATCTTTCAATGAAAATTTTATTTCAGTAAAATCATGGATAGTAGTTACTCACATCACTGGAAACACCTTCGGAAACACCACCGATGCTTCGGCAAGGTATTCGTAAAGTATCCTTTGCTCATTTTCGTCAGTCGAATTTTTAACTAAAGTGACCAAGACGGTTAAAACCAAGGTCTGGGTTGAAAAATCTGTTAACACCTCCGGATCGAGCAATACATTGTTCTCGTTGCTCACGCTTACTCTGGCACTTCGATTCTGCATAAATTACGAATGTTGTAATACACCTATGATTTACTGCGATACGTGACTATTTATTTGATTTTATAATTAAATATCAACATAGAAATAAGGCGGTAAAAAATTACAGAATAAATTCCCTTCGGTAATAATTATAAGAATAAGGTTTCATATCCAAATGAAAAGATCTTACCTTTGGTTCCGGTTCTTCGCTCGGTTTTGTTTCCTTTGCAGTTGGTACAGAAAAGGATCGCTGCGTTTTAAATAAAATCCGTCCAGTCTTGTTAATGACGCATACACCCATCATGTTTTCGCAAATTGATGGAGCATGATACGCATAAGTAACAAGTTGCATTGTATTTCATACAATCCCAGGCAGAGGCAAGGCGGATGCAGGCAGATGCGAGCATAGGCACCGAAATAGTAAACAGAGGCACGTACGGGAACACAAAAGAACAAACAATATTACTCGACGGCAAATAGAATTCCTACAAAATATTTTTAAGCAACAAATTACCATAATACTTCGGTTACAAAATTCTTATTTAGGACGGTCATGAGTCTCTTAAAACTATGTATGTGCAAAAAAACAGCATCAAGATATTGATACGTGTCTACGCTTTTAAAAATATAGTCTCTACCAATATTATATAATTTTTTTTCAATCTTCCCTGTGGTCAAATTGGGAATAAAAGCAGTATTCAACATTTCTTGCTCGAAAGCTTCTACTACGTTCAGTTTGTAAATATTATTTGAAAATGCAGCCTGCTTAGCATATGGCGTATCTCGGAAGACTTCAAACGAAGGCAAGAAAAAGAATATGCTACAAATGAATATTATTAATATTGCGCAATAACATAGCGACAGCTCATAATTCATATCTTAGGTCAATGAATATAACGCGAATTACTGCGCAAATATTTAATAATGAAAATAATCGACGCGTTCATCGAATTATCGTCTTCGCGATTCAGATATAAAACGTACCTGATGGGTCGAATACTGTTTTTGTTGTCGTGCTTGTGTAAGTGCAGACTGGTCCAGAAGATCCCACGATTTTTGCCGGCGGTTAGTGGGATTATTAGATGTCGCGTTAGGTGTATCCTGTATCATTGGTATTCAATTTATTCGAATAATTATTCCATCACGATTTCAATAAACAATGCTCATTATTACGATATCATGAATAACTCTCTGTAGGCATTACTGATTCAAAGGACCGCAAATATATCGGTATCGCAGACAAACTTGTGAACGGTTACTCACTGTATTGTGCGGAAGCAATATATCGAGGCAATCGGTACTACCGGATTCTGCATTTTTCGTAACAGCATGTCTAATATGACATCGACTTCGCACTTCCTCGGACACAGATACCAATGCTAAGTGGAGATAAAAGGATATGAGAATTGTCAGTGAATGATACAAACAAATTGGCAAAGTCCGTTCAGACGTACCAGACAAATACGCCACGCTTTCCGGCGTGACTTCGAATTTGTCCCTCCTAAATGGTTTAGCAACGATGCCTAATAGCATGGCCAGTACTCTAGCTGTTCTGGTAACAGTGGTCGGTGTCGGATGTCTGTATCCCTTCAGAAGATGTCCAACCAATGCGAAATGAAAATTGGATTTAAACGAAAGTCCCACGGCGTGATCTAATTGCTTAAAACGCCATTCTAATGGCTCACGTGTCGACATCATCACGTGTTCCAATGTCTAAAACATTTCAATGCAACGATGAAAAATCTGCTGATCGTAAATTGTCCCGTGAGCGACGAAACAAATTGCTACCTTATCATCGAATGTTCCTTGTGAGTCTAAAGTATGCAAATTTTGTTCAAGAAGCGCCAAACCACAAGCATACAGGGACGCTTCGTCCAATTGCAGAACTGACGTGGCCACCCAAAATAAATATCTGTGTATGGGGGATTCCTTGAAAGTGTTAAAAGTATCATATTAAATTCTTATGGAAAAATATCGCCGAAACGATCATACTATCGTGTCGTATATACGATTTAAGTGTCATAACATACCGGTCTAAGCAATGGTTGTAATCGAGTGAGGCACATAATAATAGCTTCCAGCAGGGTGATGTCGTTAAAACTCTCGAGCGCTTTCACCAGTATCCTCAATAATTGTTTCATATCCTGGTCAGTTATACTTTTACTGATACACCCGAAAACTATCAATGCTCTCGGTTGCAAGGCCGGATTGAAGCAGAATGCGAAGTTCTTCGCCAAGGAAGTCCAGGTTTTTAACCAATCGCACTGTGGAATGTCTCGCATACAGGCCTCCATAATTTCAAGGAGTGCGTCCGTGATGATTTCCAAGCTGGTCAACGAGAGTCTCTCTTTGTCGTGCGTTCCGGTGACGCTGCGCTCGTTGCTAAACCATTTCTCGTTCGAATGTCTATAATTCGATCTGAATGCTGTGCCCGCAGCAGATTTCACCTTGCTGATCCCGAAAAGTAAATAAAACTTCGGCAGAGAGAATTCATCCAAACTCATCCGTAGTATCCGATAAGTGTCCTCGGAGAAGGAAGGGGAACTGCAGGTGCAAAGGGAGTGGATGCTGTTGATGACCAAACCGTGAGTGGAAGCACGCATGCTTAAGCTCCCAGAGCATACCAGAAACGTGACTGTGTGAAATAAATACGGCAAATGCGTTCCAACGTCCAGACAGTTGTTAAACGACAGCATCAACAAGTACCTAGCTAAAATGGCGATATCGTCCCATCTTGTATGCTGTTCCAACAACGGTGTCGGTGAGGTACAGGTCTTATCAACCACTCGACATAGCCTCCCTATTACTTTCTTCGCAACTAACTGAACATTTCCCGAAGCCAACGCTACAGCTGTGTCGGCCATTATCTCCACGGTGGGAGAACCAAGGCCAAAGCTGACGCTGCGTTGAATAAAATTATCTAGAACTGTGTCGATCAGGTCTGGTAGTCTTCCTATCGTGCTCCATATCTTCGCTTGTATACTTGGATACATCTCCACCTCCTCGATGGTTAACGTGATTAGCTTCTCTAAAATTTTGGTCACTTGTTTCTGTCGCTTACCACCCTCGTCGTTCGGCTTGTAAAATCGTACGAGATTATTCAGCCACGGGGTCATGTATTCTAAGCAGAGGTGTTTCAGCTCGATGCTCGACAATCTGAAACCTTGTATACACTCCTCCAAAAATTCCAACGTAAGGTGCGGGTCATTCGCGGCCAGAGTTTCGCTCAAATGTTTAATGAATATGGTATTGTTCGATGGTATGCAAAGGCCAGACGTTTCCAGCAGTTGTCCCTCAATTTTCAGATCGAACGTCGCTGTTAGGGCGCACAGTTGATTGTACGCTGCTGTTCGTAAATTCGGGTCGGAACTGCCGAGATTCAGTAACGCCATGTTCAATAATGTTCCAGGTACATCTTTAGGTCTTATCTTCGGATGAACAGATACAGACTCGGGCTGCGATAGTTCCCATCGATTTCTTATATGAATTATAGCCTGCACGATGCTATCACAGTCGTTGTGGATAAAGGACAGTGGGCCAGTTTCGTTCGAGATGGTCAATGTAAATTGATTGTCGTCCACCAAACAAACTTCTTCTATCTCGGACGCGTAATAAACATCATTTAAGAGAACGGAATGCGATAATACTTTGCACTTCTCCGCCGAGGTAATTTGTATAGCAGTTGGTCCGACTTTTATGGATACCTTGGTGTCCTTGTGAGAAAGTTTCAGAGCGCTGTTAAAAACCTTCAGGTCCTCGTCCAAAGACAATGTGGCACCGGGTAATTTTTGTTGATCGACGTCGATCACATCGTTCAAACGTCCAGGACCGTCGATGAAGACCACCTTTCTGTTGCCCTTCAACGGCGCCAGGATTCGATCGTGAAACTTCGTGTACTCTCTCACCCAACTGTTGCAATTGTAGATGTACGCAGCGTGAATATTTTCGTACGCCACCTTTGGCAACACGTAAAACCATTTCTGTAGAAATTCAGTTCTAAATCGATTGTCTGAACATGTGTGGGTGAAATCAACAACCAACTCAAACGGAGAATGGCAAAATGGTTTTAGCGTAAGGATAACGTGGTATATTAGCAAATCGCCATTCGTATCGCCAATTCTGCAAAAGAATATGGACAGATTACATTACAGATTAAAATATTACTCTGATACTTTTGAGCGGCATTTTGTGTTGAAAGGCTAGTCCAAATATTGGCGTCAGATTGGAAACAACTACTCGAAGGAAACAGTTTATATTCGAGTAAAAGTAGTATTAAACTTGCAACATGTGTATTAATAGAAAAGAAATAGAAAATAATACGTACTTGTAACGTCTGGCAATATAATAAAACACCGGATATCCTTGCTTACTGGTTCCAGCTTGATAAAAGATATTCAAATTCTTGATACTCTTAAATTCTTCGTTCTCATGCATATTGTGCTTCACCATGATTTCTTCGAAGTTATTTGAAGACATATCGATATTTGACCAGCGAGCATAAGACGAGGAAAATAATAAGCTATCGAAGAAAAATTATATACAAGCACGTATACATATGTATCTAATTATGTCTAATATAAAACATCGCTTACTGTGAATCTACTGGTTTATGCTCCGGGGGTCCTAGATAAGCCAATAGCGTAGCCATTTTATCGAAGGGTCTTCTGCCTACTGCTTTATGGTCCCGACTACTGCTAAGATAATCGCCAATCCGTTCCTGATGATTCCATAGTAATCTGTGCAGCGCTAAAACGTTGGCATCCGATACAAACGACATTGGATGACTGGCCTGATCGACCGTTTCACAATCCGACGCTATTTGTATGAAAAATCTTCTTCCGATTTCAAAATGTGCTCGTAAAAAGTCATTAAACGGCAGCATATGCTGCTCTTTACTAAACTCTACGTGATTTGCGATATTCTGAAGTATCTTAGACATTAACATAAGACCTCTTTTAATGTGAGGTGGTACAGGCTTATTTACAATGCCCATTTCTTGTGGCGATACAATGGCTGGATTAATGAATCGCAAAAATATTACAGTCCCAACAGCTCCGATATTATTCTGAGGGCATTGCGGGAATCTTTTGCTTAGTACTTGATACAGACAGTGACACATAGACCGTAATTGCGGAGGAAATCTAAAAAGATACAACCAAATACAACGGAATTGTTATAAATTTGAACGCAACTCAGCAATATAGATATAATTAATTATAATTACCGATCAGCCGACGATACTATAGCATCAAATACTTTCTGTGTTAATGCTATCAAGTTACGACCGTTCAGTTCTATATTTTCATTAGCATCTATCCTGGCACTATCGACTTCGAACCCAGTAGTAGGATCATCCAACAGCGGTGTAATTAAAGGCTCCAATAAGTTTTGTAAGTAACTTGCACCATAAATTTTAAAACAAAACGCCATAATTTTGCTTCCAAGGCTGTTCCCGCGGAACAACGTTTGCATACAATCGGATACCTCAACTTCACGATAGAACATGTTCCACAAAAGAGGTGATAATAAGTGCTTTGCGTCGAATAATGTTACAAATACGCGTGCCAATTCGTCCATCTGATTCGTCGTCACTACGTTAGCTAATGCCATTGCAATTGGCAATTCTCCTTTGTCGCTTATCATTGTAACAAGCTGCACCAGCTGCTCGAATCTGTCGGCCAATACTGTTTCTGCCAGCGTGTCAAATTCTGTTCCTTGTTGGAGAATTTTCGTAAGAACTTCCATGAATGCTGCTCTCGTTTGCAGATCCGGATTATATCCCAAGCCTGAAAGTATTCGGACGCAAAAAAAATATAGTTGTAGGTCGGCACCGTAGATAGAAAACGTAAAGATACAGCGGAGTCTAGTTAATTAAATTTAAATACGTGTACAACATCGCATTATCAAGATGTTTTCTAATTATTTCCCCATTACGATTTGTGATCAACTCGAATAATCCAGACTCTTACTGTATCACTTTATACAGGGTCACCCGCTGTCTCTGAGTCTGCTTTTAATCGAGGGGTGGCTGGAGTGATTCTGAACAACTTATTCCTTCACCAAAATGTTGGCTGAAGCTTCGTTTTTGAGTTATTAACGAAAACACTGGGCAGTCAGAGCACCCGTAGAGCGCGCGCTCCGGCACGCGACCCTCTCTCGCTCACGGTCGCCGTGCTAATGCGCTGGTTACCGACCACGACCGCGCGCGATTGAAAGTCGCGTGCTGGAGCATGCGCTCTACGGACGCTCTCATTGGCCAGTGTTTTTCGTTAATAACTCAAAAACGAAGCCTCAAGCAAAATTTTGGTAAAGGAATAAGTTGTTCGGAATCACCTCAGCTACCCCCCATTAAAAGCGGACTGAGATATTCCGGGTGACACTGTATATACGAAATAAAATAATACATTTACTTACTCAGTGAATGCATTAAACCGCTATCGATATTTGCACTAAGAAGATTACTCATTGCTTGTATAGTAGCGTTCCGTAAAGTAGATAATTTGCCACTGATTAAACGTGGTTGCTGAGACACAATCTCTTTTTCTTCACTGGCCGCTTCGTTGCAATCATTTAGCAAATTCATGAACAGGGTGAAATACTTTAAGAACAATTGAGATTTCGCTTCCATTAAATCACCACGGTCAGATTCTTCTGGCTGAAGGGGAAGTCCTCGCAGCAATGCCCCCACTGCTTCCATACAAGCTTGATCCAAGTCTCTGAAATCACGGTAAAGGTATTTAGCAAATATAAGTATTAACTGTATTTACAACGTTGCTCTACTGAAATACATACAGCTGGAACATTTTTTATAGTAAATTTTAAATGCCACCAAAATTTGCAGAAACAAATCTTTTATAATCAAATTTTTCTCTTTCCTCATACATCGTAACAGTTATTGAAAAAAAATTATTTAATATAAATATATCTCATTAAAAAGAAAACATTTACCGTGTATAAACAGTTATGTCTCCACCACTTGACGGATTAATTTGATGAGTAGTACCCATCACCCAATCGGTCAAATATTCGACCAATTTATTCCTAAATTTCATTTCCTGTCGAAATGCTAAGTCATCTCGCCTTTTCATCATCGCTTCAACGAGTTCGCACAATTTTGTTTTAATATGGATAGAATGCACGGTCATGTCCAAATGTCTAACGTATCTAACTATTGCTAACATCATTCCTTCTATACTGGTCATCCCAAGATATTCGGAAGGCTGGTCTGTCTTAGAATCCAAGATATTTTTCATGATGAATATTATATGCTCGATAAATTGTGTGTTAACATCCATTACTATAACTTGACCTTGCTGATTAAAGAACTTCTCAACTATACTTTTAATTTGATCGAAAAGTATAGGATACAGAGCAGGGCTCATTTCATGCCCGACTAATTCTTTAACGTGTTTCTGAATCTGATTTCCAAACTTCTCGTTACTACAAATTAACAGACGTAGCAAATTATAGACAAATTGCGTGCAATATTGCACCTCTTGACTCGGATTTGATAAGCAAGGTGTGGGTTCTTGTTGCTTCGAACTTTTCTTTGCTTCTGGATTCGGAGGTATTCCGGATAACGGTCTATTTGGAGAACGTTTCTGCAAGCATACACCGCCTAAAGCGCAGAGATATCCTGTCATGTTGGCCCATTCATTGATTTGTTCTTCTAGCTCGTGTTCTGAATTTTGGTGAGACGCTCTTCGTTTTCCTGTACTTCGATGAAACGATTCCATTTGTCCGTCTTCTATTTTCGATTTCGGGTAATTTACTAACTGTCGTGACGTCCCCTCCCAATTTCTAAACGTTTCCTCCCAAGCCTAAGATCAAGGGATACAATTGTATTTATTGTATAATAATTTAGAACAGAAAATAAAACCGACAACAAGTATAACAATATTAGTTATTTATTATAACAATATTCTATTACTTATGGCGAACTTTGTATAATTTATTGTTAATAAAACGAAATATTTCGAAAAATAGTGATTAAACTTTATCATTGTTATTAATATATGAACAACTTTAGAAACATAGAATATGAGTTATGCAAAATATACGTACTGGCTGCACGCCATTTGTACAGTGCTCTATCTTCCTTAACAAGGCCATAATTCTTTTTTGCAAAGCGGCGCGCCCTAAAATATCCACAATATGTTCAGTGTATGTATTAACTGTATAGGTGAAGTCATTATCCATTAAATGTAGCGATTAAGATAAATAAAAAGGAAAAAAAAAATGAAACACACTCGACAGTAGAAAATAGAGGCATATTTACAATATGAGCACTTACCATAATTATGGTCGTGATAACATATCTTACTTTCCCCGCTGGCTGTTATGGTAACAAGGTCTTTAATACTCTACTGCAGCCATATAAGGGTTATACTAATCAAAATACAAAGTGAATTCAAAAATTCATGAATGAATGTTTGAATTCAAGTAAAATAATTGTTAGTAGATACCCGAATCGAAACTATCTTGGAGAGAATAAGGTCACTTAATCTGTTTATGTCGTATTTTAATGACGTCATAGTGAGCATAACAAAGATTTACTTTTCATTAATATTTCATCGTATTTCTTCTGTTTGAAAGCAAGGCTATTATGTTCTCCCCCATATGATACATACTAATATCTTGCAGTGCCCCTCGATTCGAATTTCTACTTCTACTTTGGAAAGTAGGATACCTTGCATTAAAAACGAATCGGCATGATTCCCGAATTTTTTTCAAACTTACCAGTGATTAACACAGTTGAAGCTTGTGCCAACTCGAGATACAAGTGATAATTAGGAAGTAGACAAGTTACTGCTACTTCATCGCTACCACAACGAATCTCTGCTTCTTCGCAAAGCAACGCGAAACAAGACATTGATACTAAAACTGCTTCCATATTTATGCTCCACAGGTACATAAAGAATACAACCTAGAATAAAAGTGCCATGAAATTCTCCTGCAACTTAACTTTTAAGATAACTTACGAATAAACTAATCATTTTCTACAGTATAAACATGATCACATTTAAAAAAGCCCAAACAAACCTCAAGCTTAATATGTGCTTGCTTGCACACTGCGATCTGGCTACCGACATTAGCATAATCCTTACTTTGCGCCAGAAAAGCATTTCTACAAATTAGTATTTCCCTAAGCCATTTTAATATACAGGTGTAATTAACGATTTGATGCTGTATCAATTTTTGGGAAATTGAGAAGAGAACTTGTGAACTAACGTCCCAAAAAGTATTTATGGGGGCTTCCGGATTCCATGCTTTTATTTTATCTGGATGATGTAATACTAGTAATGCTTCCATTGCTTCGTTAGCAATGTCAGGCATCGTTGGTTGATGAACTAAAGAAACTAAACCATTAATTAGTTCTAAAGTCGAGCTTTGTATTTCATGACCAGCCTTCCCTTGATTCTGTAACGAATACAAAAAATTGATAAATAGTGCCGCAAGTTGTGTTTGAAATTCTCGTGCAAGGTACTTACATGCAGCAATAACATAGGATCCGCGTGAATAAGTTTCACCATCCATAAAAGTAAATTTCTATAACTTGACACTTCTTCACCACGATCTCTATACTTGTTCTGTTCTTTGCCTTTAAGGGTTAAACTTTGGATCATTCGCAATGCTGTATGTGATATGTAACTCTGTGTGACTTTATTTAAAATATCCGTAAACATATTCCTAAGTTCTGCACTACGAGAATACAGAAGATCTATTTGAGGCCACCATGGCAGTCTTGGTTGAGTTACAATTCTGAAATAAAAGCTTCTTATTACCATATATTTCCTTAAGATTATAAATTTATTTATACTACTTTTCGTGGACAAAAATTGTCTTTTTTTTCCTTTGAATAATATGAATATTTTAATTTTTTTCTTACTTGTATAATGAGCTAACCAAGACGAACTGGTATGTCGATGGATAGTTCAGGTTCAAGCAGACTTTAAGTACTTCGTTGTTATGAGGCTTAATGCGAAAAAAGCTAACAAAACAGTCTATCATTAGGTCGATGTCGTGGGCAACGTAGCTCTGACCACGAGAGAATACTTTTCCTGGATTAAAAAGTAGTGCCATCAAATCATTCATAACATGTTGAACAAGCGTGAAAATAACATTGTTTGAGTCCAAATTGTTCACATAAGTCGACGCTTTGCATAATTTAATACATGTTACTGCAGCAGCCTCTACTAGTTGCCTACCAGAGCTGCTATGTATACCTAGGCCTCGTTTAACACTGTCAATAAATTGCTTTTTCTTTGAATGCCGCGGTGAGCAGGGTGCACCAAAGTCAGCATTCACTATTTCCTCTAAAACTTTCGGCGAAAGAATCAGAAGCATAATTTGTAATGGCCAAACAGCAGCGGCTCTTCCCTTTTTATTGTCTGCGAATGTATCAAGAATGTCAAATAATTCTTCGCACGCTTTTCCAAGATCTTCATTAGGTTTCCTTTGAAGATCAGCAAATTCTTGGGAATAAGTGTCCATCCAATTCCAAATTGCCTTTTCCAATGAGTTCATGAGAACTATGTGGGCAGACTTTTTAAGCTGTTTAAATTTCTGTATCGCTTCTAGAAAAAATATGTAATGACAATAACACTAATAACATAACTTGTTCATTAATACGATAATATAATTAATCGATGTGATCAAGAATTACCATTTAAAAGTTTTGTTAGCCTACACAAATCCACATTTATGTGTTGAATTAATTCAATGTCGCTGTAATCAGCATTTTCGTCGCCACATTTTGCCAGCTCTTGAAGCCTGGATGATATTCTGTTAAATACAGCATTAAAGAAATTTAGACTGAGCGCAAACAGAACTTTGCTCGCCAAGTTCTTCAAGTGTGCAGTTTGGGGGCTATCGATCGGTATATCTGAAAACAGCAACACCACTTGTGATCAGGAATTTCATTCCACACATCCATTACATTATATGTATATAAGGGTTATATCTAAGATAACATACCTATAAATTGGCATATTTCCTTCAATAAAAACTTTACATTCATAGCCTCATCGAATTTAGCTGCGTCTTTTGGTTGATTAGCTAGACACTTTTCCAAAGTGTCTAAAATGATGATAATGGATTCGTAGCAATGCCGATCTTGATCTGTACTATGAAATATGCGCTGGCCCCCGACACATGGTACCATTTCATTAACATTTTGGAGTATTTTGGTGAGGTTGGATATTACAAGAGAGAAACGGTATTGAGAAATTTGTATCAAACATTTTTTGTTTCTCTCTTCGTTCATACGAGAATGGGTGGCCTGTGGGCCACTGCGACACGGCAACTAAATACAAAATATGGAAATTTTAATAATAATCGATTTCCAATATAGAACAAAGTAATGAATTATAGAAGTTACTAATTATAAATTCGTAAATTTTAATATTATATAAACGTGGTGTGTCTCGTACAGACATTTCAGTAATAATATTTAATGCTTTTATAATGAAACGGGAACGATTTTTTTTACTCAAATCAATAAAATACGTAAATACATTATTCAGAATATAAGAGCTTCATTAAAATAAATGATCACGTAAATAACTTGTTAACAATAGGATATATAATATATTCGAAAATCTTTCCATTCAAGTTATTTAATTCTCCTATCCTTTACTACGTTTATTAAATAATTAATTACTGAGATATTAAAGATATACAATATTATAATGGTCTAAAGGTCTTTTTGCTGTTCGTTATTAAACAAGAATATAATTCTTGGCCGATCTAAATATTACTGCTTCTAATAGCGAACCGTAAGTGCATGAATATTTACAGTGAAAATGGAACGAGTAATGCATGTCGAGCATTCATAAAATAATCAAGACCTTTATACGTTATATTTGTGCATATATGCATATGTGACCGATCGAAGACGTCGTTACAATCGCATGTGCCTTACAACAAAATTCGGAAGTTACGTGCATGTTCATGTAATCGCATTTATATAGATTCGAATTCTTCGATAAGCCGTGCGTGAAGTGAATGCAATTTTCATTCATGTATCCCTGACACGACGGAAGCGACGTTGGGTTGGTATAGCGGGGTCACAGGGGGGCAGGGAATGAAACTCTACACGGTAATTCCAATAATGCATCCTTAACAATTTTTTTCTAATACGATATATCGTTCCATTAAATAATAAACTGTTCACATTGTTCCCGTAAACAATAGACCAAAGGATAAGCATTGTTTATACATGTATAACTAAAATTCTACCATGCATACTGCGTGTATTCGTTAGAATTATATGGATTTAAAGAAGAAACGAAAAAAAAATAAGTTCGAATTTATAAATACTTTTTAGTTCTTTAATTTCTTTGCGGCGTCGCATTTTCGAATTTCCATTGCAATTAAACAATGATTAAACAGCATTTTTTAAATATTCTTATAATATATGTATATAAGAAAAAGGCACTACATTAGAAATTAAAACCATTATAGCTGGGAGTTTGGTACATTTCAAAGGTAAAGTATGCTCTTTACTAAATTATTGAAACAATAGGCGGATTTTGGAACACCCTATATGTACATTTTAACTCGGGGCGGAGAGAAAAAGGAGAAGGGGCGAAGGTCAAACCGTGGACTCCACGGCGTGTAGAGGGAGGAGACCGCGAGAAAGCATCTTCCCATGAATGAACGAATCAACGAACAAACGAATGACGGTGCATTCACAGAGAACAACGATATCAGCCATTAATAAATATGCCAGCAACAGTCGAAATAGTAGCGGCATTCTGTGTGCTAAATCGCACGTTATTTTCTTACTTTATCGTTAATGCACTTTAACTTTCGGTTAATAGTAAAAAAAAAGAAGAAATTAACAACTGAACGAAACAGAACAATTTAAGCCATACGCGTTTAAAATATTTAACGGACACTGGCTCGAATACTATGTGACTTGCTTCAAGTTTCATTTGTACAATCGTTGTAAAAAACATCGCTAATTTGCGAAGGTATATCTATACTTTGCCTCCCAGTACAGGAATACTGAAAGAATAGAACTTAAAACGATTACCAATGAATGCACGAATAGAAATGTCTCACTACCGTCAAAGTTACCGATTCAATGTTAACTTGTGTCACTCAACGCCTCGAACTTCTGGTCACTTTGCCGAATGTATTCACTGGCTGATGGAAAATACAAGTCGCACTTGCCTCGTATTCATCGCACAGGGATCGTGTCGATTCTGCGAAACTACGCCAATCTAACCGAATTTGTACGAGTCTCTGATAAGAATGACTGTTGCCGGTTTTTTTGGCGTGTGCATAAAATAGCTCCTCCTGATATCAATGTGCCCCGGTATAGCTCACGTAATAACGAAGAACGGTAAAGTACAATTAACAACAAATGAAGGGAGACAGGAAAGAAAGTAACGTGGAGTGATTAAGAACGAGTAATGAATAAGGGAAATGGATTAAAAGAATGCAGAGTGTAAAGTAAATAGAGGAAGACAATAAGAAAGAATGAGAGACAGCACCGGAAGAGGGTAGGTGGTTGCGGAGAGGGAAGACGGACAGAGCAAGAAAGGAAAGTCTAAACAGATTTGTAGTTGTCACAGCTGGGATGTACCTGTTCCCCGAAACGTGTGATCAGCAAATTCACCCATTCTTCCGGCTTTTGCGTGCCCATCGCCGTCCGAGGTTCAGTGACGAGCCGTCATCACGTACGACGATTCACCAATTCGCTACGAACATTCGACATCGGTACGTCGCCATTTACGAACGTCGACTGGCACCCGAGAGAGCGCCGCAGCGACTCGCTTTTTCTCTCCCGTTAGGGAGGGGCGCCGTCACAGAGTCCTCAAGAATTACTGCGGGACCTGGGACGAAGATCCTCACAGATGGAACCGATACCAGCCGAACCTATCCGACATTCACCTCCGGCTGACCAATCGTGTCACGCTGGTTAGGGGTGTATAGGCATATTCGAAAACCCCTGTAGAAGTTTTCCAATGCAGGGAAATTAATATGACCATATTATGTAAGGACATAATGAACAGTAAACACTTACAGTAATGAACAGACATATTATTTTTGCATCGCATATTAAGCTTTGGACCTTCTCTGCAATTTTGTGTTGCGCTGAAAGAATAAATCTTGAGTATTATTTAGAGAATTGGCCATTAATATTATTTATCGAATTTTCGTTTATAAATTTTCGTTTTATAAAACACTTATGAACAATGATTTAATACGTACATACGTTTTAATAAATTCTGCTGCATGTCATACGTGCTACCATTTATGAATAAAGTGATAGTTTATTTGCTTATAGAATTGACCAGTTATGATAGAAAGGAATTATTATTCATAGATTATTAATTATATATTATCATAATGAATTCATCATATTTTTCTAAGAATCGTTTCTTTTACACCCTGTGAATACACTCCTGGGGCTGTGGTAGATGGTTACTCCCACCTCGTCCTAACTGTGTCATTCATAACTGCGCTGCACGCCCTTGTACATATATAAGGCGATTAATTGTATGAAAATCTAATTAGATTGTCTTATGAAGCGCCCACACGTCTACTAAAGTCATTGATGTAGTAAAAATTTAATGACACTCTCTCAATTACAAAGATTACAATATTTTTAATTTTCTACATTCATGAAATGAGGCGTTTGATATATATTTATATATGTATACTATTGTATGTTAAAAATTTTAGCTACACCTGTCTTTTACTGCTGCCATATATTTTATTAAATACCTCAGCTGTAATATTATAATCTACCCACAAAATTATTAATTACAATATTCACGCGAAAGAAAATATTTTGATCCCGCTTAAGGATTGTGGAATTAATTTCGCTCTAGTTAATATTATATTGCCAACACAATATACTTTACAATATTTGTTATAATACAATAGAATAAGTATTTAGATAGAATAGATTTTTTCAACGAAAATAAAAGGCTAGTAGTGTTTAAGGTAATTAATTTTGATATTCAAAAATGTATAATTTGTTCATACTGTTTGATACATAGGACAACTTGGATATCAAACAATTTTAAACATCTGTAAAATCAAATTGAAACAATTATAAGTTCAAAATGAATATAATGAACTTTGCAGAAACGCAATAATGCAGACTATTTTAATTTAACATATATTTAAATAACAATACAATTACACCATACTGCATAAAATAATATTGTATTTTAATGTTCAAACATATAAAGATTCAATTGGTCTATGGACTATATACGATTAATTGACTATTATAATCCTTATGTTAACGCATAATACGAGTTACAATGAACATAAATTTTTTATTTAATATAAGTCATAGAAGATTGCAGAAGTTACATTTACAAAAATGTACATTTTACAGTTTTATAACGTGGGGCAGTATTCAAGCAAAATTAAATATCCTGCACAATCACCTTATCTGAAATCTGTTTTTCCTACTTAAATAAACATATATATATTTGATATTTCTACAGTGTATTACTTATTATTGCTTTTACATCATTTCGTCAGAAGAGACATCAAGTATTACTGAGTAAACGAAATATTTCGTAAACTATTGAAATTATAATACTATAATATTTTAAGCACAGTATCATATTTTAATACATATGTATTTATGTCATTACTTTTTCATTCTCTTTTATTTTGTTGTCCAATTTGATATCTGAATTTCAACCTATATAAATTCATTTATAAATCACCATAACTATGGCGCCCATATTTTTTCTATTTTATTAAGCTAATTGCACTTATCGATAAATAAAATCACAATACTTCATTTTTAATAAGATCATGACATATACCTACATCATACATATGACAATCACAAGTGGCATTTAATTCTTGCAGTTACATGTTGCACAGTCACGTTTACAATTTTCTTATTAGTATTATTACATATTTTTTCTATTTAAGTCTTACTATCTTTCGCATTGTATAATTTGACGTAATTTGTTTACATAACATAATTTAATATTAGTTTACCCTTAATTATTCCAATCTCACTGATATACCAAATTTAAATCCCTAATTTAATAATAAGTAGATGATAAATATCTTCAAGTTTCTAAAACTGTTCGCCGAATGATCATATATGAACAACGTTTAAACTTTGAAATAAAAGTAGTCAAGAGATCATTGTTGATTAATACATTGCTTTTGATTAAACAGTTTTAACGAATAAACATTAATTCACTAGTAGCTTCACGACAAAGTAATTGTGACTAAATAGATATTGCATATGTTTACATATTCCGGCTATGCGATAAATGCACGTATTGCCGGTATTCATAGCTATATATAAAACATATACAACTCGTATACATTAAAAAAATATAAAGTATAGGAACGTCGTCCGATAAAATTTCAATGGAACACTACTGTTGCGACAATCGGTTTTCTGATATCGATTGATTTTTTATAACAAGCTCTTCTTCCACAACAGATATTACTGAATTTAGAGCACAGATATCCCGTTGACGATGTTTTTCGATACAACGCAGACTTTTGGGATCCAAATCTGAAATTTGGATGTTAAAGGTAAAGCTGAGTCCATCCGGAAGTTGTATTGTATCTTCAGTAAAAGTTGACGGTATCGCATTTCTATATGACAAAGTAGAACATCTATTAGCGTATAAAGTATAGGAGAATAATTATGTATCGTATATTATCGAAGCAGTAAAATAATCAGTATTTATAGAATAATATGGTTTTAGAACTTACGGATTTATTTCTCGGAACGACATTAATATTGAGCAATCTCTTGCACACGAGAACAGAAGATAATTTTGCAAGGAAAATATACTTTCGGTGTTGGCAGAAATATGTGTTGTATTTTCGTTGGGGTGCATCTCATCTCCATTATGTATTGTACTAGGTTTATTATAACATAAATGGTTCTTTTCAGAATACATTGGAAATGGAATTGATATGGGTATACGTGGAACATTTTCACCAGCTTGATTAATATGTTTATTGCCATTACGATCGTCGAGCGTAGATATCTTTGAAATCGAAGTATCTTTGGCACATGTTTCTATGTATGTTTCCCCCGATCGTTCTGTATTATTCCCTATAGTTCTCTGAAAAAGAAACAAGCCCTTAAAATATTGCAATGCAAACAGAAACGCAATTATTTACTACAATATAGAAATGTTCATCCAATTGTACACACTGGATGTACAACATTCAAGTGTTATACGGTGCCTTTGGAAGAATTTATTTTGAATAAATTACAGCAAAATTAAGCTAAAAACTTCTAATTCAAATATTTCCATACTTTCTCTTTGCAGTAGGATCTTTCACGGTCTGTAGGACTGTGCAATTCTATTAAATTTGTATATATCATATCGTCAGTTACAAATGGCCGGAATTTTAAATACATATTATAAATGTAGTCTGAACTAGTAAATGCCAGCCGTTGCATACGAAGAATTCGTTCCAGCACAGAATTATTCGGCAACGTTTCGGTTTTCAGATTGCACTCCTATAAAAGAAAAAAGAAATGAATGATACATAAAATTGCACATTACACTTACGTATTATTAATTATGTTACAAACGTTTGCATACAATCACTAATTAGGAGAATAACTAATTCACAGTACATCTACAGTATTTTAAAACGTTTACCCGCAATGCTTGGTGTAAAATGTTATTGAAAATTTTAGTGATCTTAATTACGTCCTCGAGGTAATAACGTTCAATCTTTAAATTAATGCTCACCTCTCCAGCGAAGTAGAGAAATTTTTTGGCTTTCGCTATTAGATCCGGATTAATGTACGCGGTTCCCTTGTTCAAGTCTTGTTCAAGAGGTGTATACAATTCGCACGAAGGAAATGAATCACATTCTTCCGAAGCAGACGGATACAATAATGCGAAGCAAATTAAACTGCAGAATTTGTCGATGTATTCTCTGTTTGTAGAATTCACAGAATTGCGAAACCACCCTGTTAGGATGCATTCAAGATCGCTCGAAGACGACTCGTGGTCGTAAACCACGACGCCATTCTTGAAAATCTTCAGATTATTTTGCGGCGATTTTAGTAATCCCTTTAATGCTGATTTCATGCGTCCCTCCGCTCCGGAGAAAAGATCAAATGGACAGTAAGTGCTGCGGCAGATAATAGTCTCCTTCTTTAACTGCAATCGTACAAAATCATAAATCAACCTAATTAAACTTTATTCATGCAGTAGAATCTCGTTTTATAGTAGGATCGTGATTGTACAGGGTCTCGAATTTTCTAATAATACATTCATGTATATTAAAATTGGTCCAAAACAATATCTCTAAAATTGGTTGCGAATGAAAGTGATACAATTCTAGCGTTCAAGAGAAATTTCTTTTCAATCGGCCCTACTTCGGATCCCCATTTACTTAATACGATCGAACCGGTTAATTAATAAATTACTATATTACCTTGTAATATTGTGATAAACAGTAAGGACATTTTGTAAATTTCTGATCAATGTCTCGCAAGTAGCCTTGTTTCGGTTTAATTTCAACGGAGTATGTTTCACTGTTCCGAGCAACATCGTACTCCAATTTTCTCTGAAGAAATGTGTAATCTGGAAATTTCGTAGCATATGTTTCCGTAATTTCCTTACTGCGACGCTTATCTGCAAATGAAAAGAACAATTTATAGGTACATTGCATACATTCACCCTTAAAACAGTTGCGCGGAAGGAAAAAATTGAAAGAATGAAGAAGTGTGAAGATTGGCGACAATGATGTTTCGTTTCATATCTGGACAGAAAATATAAGTCGACGGGCACAACGCATGAACGAAATGAAAATATAGTACAAATTTAAAAATCTGATGATCACAGAAAGAATTTTTGAAATATAGGTATTCTAGTACGATAAATAATTATTTCGAGAAGTGAGTGAATGGGAAAGAGGCCCCATAATAGTTCAGAGGCAATAATACCTGTCTGTAAATAGCAAAACGGACTTCGTTTCGTTCTGTTACATTTTTATACAAGTCTCTGGTGCAATTAAAAACGATGCTGCCAGGTAGACGAAATCAAAAATGACTGCAACAGCAATTACTAAAAGCGGAAACGACCTTTTTCAAACAGGGGTCTTTAAAGCTAATCTACCCAGGTACAGAGATATGAGAAAAATACAACAGCTGGTAAGGATAGAATGTTTGGATATGCGCATTGGAGAATCGGAGTTAGTCGAGTCCATTCCACTCGCCATTTAAATTTCTAGCATTACAGGGCGCGTTTTATCGTCATCTGATTGGTCATGTTTGTTGCAGACATTATTTTCCGAAGCGTTTTCTCGGATAACGTAAATAACGAAGGTAAACACTATTATTTATAGATTTAATAATATAAAACAATATACGTAGATGCATTATATTTAAGGTGAACTAAAAGAAAAAAAAATTAAGAGGCAACAAATTCTCCAAAAATATACGTACGTAATAGGGACAATTTATTTGTTACATCAGAAATATCATTACGATAACCGTGTGCTACATCGCTATCAATTATTTTCTGTTATTTTACATTATTCGATATAACAGGAAAGTTTTGTAATTTGTCGAGTCGAATGTTTGTCGCGCATTTCTACAAAACGTGTGAATTATAAAGTAAAATCAATTTATCAGTCGGTCCAATTGCACAAACGCATTCAATCAGTCGATTGTGGAAATAACCCGAGGACAATCTGGATCATTACGTGGGCGTTGAAATTGCCTATATCGTAATAGCCGGGGCTCGCTTTTCGTCATTTTCACGTCCAGGTAATAACACAAGTTACTTGCCGCGAACGTTCTGGGACAGGAAATCGATATGCTCGCGACGTGAGTGCGCAATATCGCTTTACTGATAACGCCATCATGCCTGCGGCGACTTCTAAACGAATCGATCATTTCACGAAATCGAAAACTTTCTATAAAAAAAAACAGCAGCAATCGAGAGTGCCCGCGTGCGTATATACGACTAAAGGTAATCGTGAATCGGAGTACATAATGTATTATATGCAGACAATATTTTTAACAAATACAGGTGATAGCTGTATTTTTCTTTTTTTAAGTATTTATAAATAACTGTACGAGAGTAATCAATTCGCTCACGGTTAAAGCCAGTTAGAAATAATTCGATTCTTCTGCCGCAATATGTTACTTTCTTTGTACTAGATGCATCCACTGCAAAAAAAATACGAAACCACGAGCACTAACATAAATACTCTTTACAGAAATGCCGTGTCTTAATAAGTTGCCAGTAATATTCATGCGACTGTTAAAAGGACCGAAAATAAAATGGAATAATGAGTAGCTGCAGTCACGACGACCGCAAAGCGTGAATGTTCATTATGTACAACAGAGTAGTAATTTTGTACCCGTGCAGCGCTGGTTTTATCAAACCGACAATCACGGAACACCAGATTGTTTTGTTAGGTACTCGTTTTATGCACTCGAAGGAGCAAAGAGTTAGTCGTTTGGACAAAACAGATGGTGGCGAGATTCCAGGATATATGCTTGGGTGCCTTAAAGGGTTACTGGGAAAAAAAAACCTACCGAATTCTCTTCCACATTGTTTTTTTTTTTATATTGTGTAGGAAAATTATACCGAAGAATACCGAATACAAAGGTAATCATCGCGTGACGATACACGACTTAGTTACGTATGGTGAAATTGTTAAACGAAACTTCATTTCGTTTTACCCAGGTTGTTTCGATATCCCAAACATTCGTTCATTATATTACTCAGTATCGTGCGCTTTCAGATTCGAACAAGTCATACAGGTTTTGCGAAAATACAATCTTGAAGCAAAAAGTGAACAAGTATGTTTAATATAATTGCACCGTGGAATATCGCAATTTACAACGATATTTACCTACACGTTAACCAGGAGTGCTTGTTCAATGCGTAACATTAATTGGTACTCGCAACAGTGATTGAAATTAAATGATATGCATAATGGTATAGGCGGCCGGGTGCGAAGTTGCGATTTGAACAGAAAGTCCGGGCATCGTACGCTGAAGAGTACCTGCATTAATCAAAAAAATTAATCTGCCACATGTACGAATACCTGACCTCAAGTTGATTACCTTACCCTATACACCGATCACGGAATTGCAACTACACGAGTTTCTGTAATTTCAAGCATACCTGTACTAAGGAACATAATACGAATAACAACGTTAGTCCGCTGAACCCAGTTAAAAGGTCGTGAGAAACGAGAGTTCGTAGAAAATTGCTTTCCTCCTTTGAATATATATTCTATGCAACAATGGTTATCCAATTCGATTGATTCGTAGCCAGAGAACTACGACAGTGTACATAAATGAAAAACAATTGGAAAGCATTACGGTCCCGATGTTTAATAATTTAATTAATTAGTGACCGGGTGGTACGTCATATGACACCTCGTAAAGTAAGAACAGTGTCGATTTTCCTGAAACAATGTGAAACTCTGCTGTCAGCAAAGTGCACGATGAAAAAATTAAATCGTACGATGATACGTCAATTGCAATATAATTGTTCGTTGTGTCGCATGGTATTATTTTGTAAATGGTGTTTTGTCAACGAAAGATACAAGGAACGGAGGAATATCGAGAACTGAAGACCAGATGAAATGCACGTGGTTCATTAACGGAAACCTATTCGAGCTTCGTGGTACCATGTTTTCCTCGTAACTCGAGCAGTTTCCATTCTCCGCGAATGGTTTCTCGTATGGTTCTAATTTCTTACCTGCCCCTTACTGTTATATACTTCTTATCGTGTGAATTTCAAGATACGATTCCCATGAAGCAGTAAAATCTCCTAAAATGAGTTACCTTAATGCACGAATTGCTAGGTCACGCTCGTATCCCGTTAATGCATTCACCTCGTGTAATTGCGATTTGGTACAACAAGGTTTAACATGGATTTATCGCATCAGCAATACTCAAAAGCGTTGAATTTAATCTTTTTTTTTTTTATCAATAAATGTACAGAAATATTGAATACTGAAATGTGCGTATTTCGTTCAATAATATTCAACACAGCTTGTTCAATTTAATATATCGAAGAAAATTGATACTGTACACTCTGCGGACTCTACGTGAAAATAGACGCCGTGACAATTATTCGGCTTTGTCCATTCTTTTACTGCGTATATTGTAAAACAGAAGCCGCTCGTAAGTAAAACGAAATTGATTTTTTTTACTCTTTGATCGAGAGGAATATTACTGGAAAGATCAATCTTTTGAGCATGAAAAGTCGCGGGTACACATGCACGTACAGTAATGAAATTGAAGTGAAAGTTAAACACACAGGCCAGTGCAACGATGAAAATCTAATCCATCTATCATTTTTTCAAGTTGCCTCTTTTAATCTCTTTTACAAGATCTCTGGTAATAATCCGACTTACTTTGCCGATACGACAGAGCTAGCTTTTACTCAATCTTTGAAGAAAACGAGGCAGCCCTCTGTCGTAACTCAAAATCAATTTCGCCGTCAGAAACAGGCACATGGGAGAAGAATGTGACAAACACACAATTTAATGTAATAGCAATCGAATAGAAGAAAAAGTACCCACGCACAATTTTAACACTTTGCTTCAAAAAAACAAAAATTGCAATCGGAAATTCTAAGTACGAATCCGCAAGTAGCGTTCACAAACTTGCTTGTCGGGTTTCACCCGAAATTCTCCGCCGTATGCTCCGCTATTCCATCGATCCTAACAGGTATACCTTGCGAACAAAGGTGATCTACGGTTAATCCTCAGTTTGAATGTACATACGTCAGCTTCGAAGCCAATGTTATAAAAGGGGGGATTTATCGATACCGACGAATCGATGGTAGGAAAAGGATGCATGTCTCCTATTTCACCGGTGCCCGACAATGTCTCGGGACTTCCGGCCAAGGCAATTAATTCTCCGGGAAAGGGGATGGATCGCGGAAAAACGGTATTTAAGTGACCTCGTCCGGCGAAGGAGGTGGCTCAATAGGCCGTGCATCAGCTTTCCCGATGGAGAACACGACGGATGTTACCCTTGGGGTCGTGCCCTTTTCGTAGGAGTGACTGATCGCACGTGTGTTTCTCCGTGGAACGTGTGAACGCCTCCGTCGAAGCACGAACGAGCTCGAGGTCTAGCTTTAATGCCTCTCCGCGAGAGCGTCTGGCGGCGTCGTCATCCTTTCGAGTGGACACAGCTGCAGCTGCCGCGTGGTCCGACAATGAGTGGCATCCATAAAATGCGTGTCGTAAAATTTCATGTGCCCATCGGCGATTAATTTTTCGATGGCCCACCGTTTCCGTTCTGTCGGCCGTCTTCGGCCGACATGTTTCCTATTACGATTTAGAACGACCGCGTGAAAAGAGGAAGCGTTCACTTGCGCGACAATTGTCGATTGGGCACCGTGTAGGATGATTGCTCGGGAGCTTCTATTCACTTTTTATTATTATTACTGTTGTCGAGAGAAAGGGGAAAGGTTTCGTGTTAGAAATGTTGTTATAAAGACGGCGGTACATATTTAGCAAGATGAAATGCACCGATTGGACGATCGTTCGTGTTTCGACGCCCATTAATCATGGGCGGTTGCTCGATTGTCAATTTGACGAGAAAATCGTTCGAAACGATGCGGATTTATCTGGTAGGGATTGCAGTGCCGGTTCTTTAAGGTCAATTCTAGCGCCAGAAAGAACCAGTTCGGTAATTCGATGTGAACCGACTGTCCGGTTGAAAACTCTTATGCCGCAACCCACACGCGTAATGCAGCGGAACGGTATTATTATTATTACGACTAGAGATGTGAATACAGAGGAGTGGGCTACCTCTCTGTGAATGAAATTGATCAAGCACGGGTGGAAGGGTACACTGCAAGCAAGTAACAATACGATTCTGCTTGAACGTGTAATCGATGTAATAAGGAATATTTTAATTCTACGAACGGAAGCGAAGTCGAATAACTATGCATCGGGTGAGATTCAATTTTTGCAAGGGGAACTTCAGGATATTGAACGGCACGTTGCGCGAGCAAGCCCTACAATTTTTCTTCGGAAAGCGAGTTGCGGCCCGGCAGGTGAACGCGCAGGAAAAAGGTATGTACGCTATACGAGTGGTCAATGAAAGTTGAAAAAATATGGAGGTTCCAAGGTACGTGCACGCTACAACCCGACACCTGTCGCTTTCGCGAACAATAACGTCGTCGATAGACATCTGTGCTTATCCGCACGGCTATGCTTTCAAGCGAACAGCCTTTGCATACGTACGATTAATTTTGCATAAAAGAAAAGGAAGAAATCCCCGAAAGATTTACATACGTATGTCCAGGCACTTATTGTTACGTTCAATTTGACGGCGGTCAAATTATTCGTTCTTTACTTTCAGTTCTGAGGAATTCTTTATTTATTTTCTAGTAGGATAATTATTATAGAATAATCGTGGTCGACGTGGTTCACTGTTGAAGTGTATACAACGGTGTACAAATGATCGCGAGGAGAAAAATAATAAGAGTAAAACGCGATTAATCCGCCAATAAATATTTCAAATATTTACTGTTTCGTAAAATATTTGTATGCACCGTATTAAATTAGTATAAGTTCCACGGTAAAACATTGCATTGCTATTCAAAAAATCAGCGACGATCATTCATTTTCAGAGCAACTGTTTCCATAAACAAATCGATTTAAGAAAAAAAAAAGAAGGCAAGTTAACCAAATATATTACGCGTAGAAAAATATTCCACGATATACAGTGTAATTTCTTTGTTCGAACCACCGATTTTCTGAATGCATTTATGCAAACCAAAGTGGCTGGCTGGCGAAAAAATATGATTCACGTAAATTCCAAGCTACAAGGATGCCGTTCAAAGGAAGAACTTTGAAAACGGAAAAGCAATCTCGATGTGGAGCATCCCCACGGGGTTTCGCACGAGAATTTCATGGTATAAACGTGTTACCTGGTCGAAAGGGCCGAATGGCTTCCGAAAGTCTGGCAATGTCTTTCATATCGTAACGAAGAATCTCAGGGATCTGGGTGTATGGGCCCAAAAAGCAGGAAGCCACGAACCTCACGAATTCCACTTCTCGTTCGGCTCGTTGTTTGCCGCCATCCGGTGAAACATCGTCCGGCAACGACTTCCGGAATCGAATTACTTTGTGCTCCTGAAATATACAGGGAGAAAAACGTAATGAAAAAGCGCAGGAAAGATGAAACATACGGTGGAGGGTCTTTTATTTTTTTAATATTCAAATGTCAACAGGTACACGTTTGGACAAAATTTTAGGGCCACCAGGTATTTTGAGGCTGCACAAAGATTGTACGATTGTACAATCATTTTTTATTTAAAATATCAAAAAGTTCCAAGATAGAGTTTATCGAAACATAGTTAATTACTATTTGTTTCTGCACGCTCACGTTTCCTTGTGCGATGGCAACGCTGACAAATTTCATAGGAATTATTATTCTACAATTACCATATCGAGATCTGTATGGCGAACGAGTAGAGGGAAATGCTTTTCTCCAGATGTCACCGATATTATTAACAGTGAAATCAATTACTTAAAGGATCATTGAACACGTTGCTGCCTTCACGATAAATAGTGGCGAGTTTTGCATACTCGCCTGACGCAGTTGATTATCTGTTATCAGGGACAAATCCAGACTGGAGTCGACCCGTCGTGACATTCGAGAAAATATGCAGGTCAGTAGTATGAAAAATTGCAAAGTTATAAGATAACGCAGAGAATACGCCCTCGTGGTTCACCTTATTACTCTTTCGTATCTAAGGCCAACAATTAAATGGGACAGGCGTTTCAAATTCTCCTTAAACTTACGTTTTAATTACGTTCGAGCTAAACACAAAATTTGCTTAATTTCTATATGCAATATTGTGCAATCAACGCGTAAATCTAAAATTCGCATTGATGGATAGCATATGTTCATCTTTGATTATTCAATTTGGATAGGACTTCGAAAAGCAAACTATATATAGCGTAGATTAAATGCAGAATTAATGCACAATACTTAACACCTTCGACGCTACTCGCAGGTGCAATTTTCATTTAATTGAATTTGCACGTATAAATATACAATTTATATTTCCGGCAGACTACTACAGACTTTGAAAGTATTTCCGAGAAATCACATGAAGCACAAGGTGCGCATATTCAGAAGAATGAAACAGCAGGTGATGCACATGACACGAAAATAAAAATTCCTGTTACCTGTTGCTTAAGAGTTACAAATCACATCGGACACGAACAATTACACAATACATGAAATCTATTATTTAATCTGCCATATCAGTGAATACAATACACGCATTCGTTACCGCGGTTGCGTAGAAAATATGATAGGACGAGACAATCTTATTGGAGTCGCAACGATCTGATTACGAGGATAGAGGATGTTCCGATGCGAGGAATGAAACTTGTTACGAAAATAGACGGCGTAGGGCAAGAAAACATTTTTTTTTCGACGTTGTCGTCGGTTTCGTCGACGGATTGAAATTAGGTCGACACGCGGCATTTCATATCGCGGCAAACCACAATTTCTATTGCGCAGCAGGCTTCAATTACTATCAGTGAGTTGCTTAAAATGACGTGGCGTTAATTACCGGTGCATACGTCGTGCATCGTAAAGAAACTGGCCGTGTATGTGCGCCAACGAGTACATACCCGTTTTGCTATGCTAAGAAGTAATAAAAAAAGAAAAACAAAAAAACGAACACCATCGCTTGATCAACGATGCTTTCGCGGCGGTACTTTGAAAGCGTTAAAATGCACCGCTACGATAACGAAACGTGGCCATGAATGTACTGTTATCCGTGTATAATATGTACGTACAAACTATTTTTGTTTGGCAGCGTTTTTCATTTTCGTGAAACAATTCAATCGTGACTCATTTGTGTTAATAATAAAAGAGTTACAGCATTGAATTTAGCGATCCTTGAATTTTTTGGCGGAGTGTATATACAACAATTAGCAACAATTGGCAACAATTCAACGACGCAACGTCTACCATCATCTGAGGGTTTTCAGACTTTTATATTCGAGAATCAGCGAACGGTCAAACGCAATCTAGCTGGGCAAAAATTCAGCGGGAATGTTTCGCGTTATCGATTAAAAAGTCGATGTAGATAAGCGATGTCAATACACCCGAGCAAAAATAAAATCTAGAACATCTGATTTTGCGGTACCTATCCATGTGAACTTCTCAGGTGCTTGTCGTCTCTCATAAACGTTCAATCGATAAATCGGCTGTTCTCCTCTGTTGGTTGACGTGGCCTCAAGTTTATCGTGCGTCACCCATGTTTGTTCTAAGTACTAATGCACATAGGCACCGCCTTTTAATATGCGTCTACGCAACGCCAGGACCGCATACATACCTGTATGTACACTTGCTACGCCTTACCAAGAAAAACGTTACAGGAGAAATGAGCTCCTCGTGTTAAAGAATTACTTGAAGTAACTTGTATAGGGTTTGTTTCTTATTGTAGCAGGTAGAATTAAGCGGGTGCGTTTATGATAATTAATAATATCGGTATATTTATAATAATCATTAATAATCTGTAGTGCTGAGTTATTGGACGAAGTAAGATTTCTAATGAAAATTCTTATTCGGAGTTGACACACATTGTTGGGGTACCAATAAATTTACTTGAAATTTATTTGTAAATTGTAAATTTGCATCTGAGCATAGTTTAATTTCAAGACAGATCAATAAGGAAATCAATACTATTGCACAGTTATATTTCTCTTTTGCTTTAATTTAATCTTACGGTCACTGTCTTACAATTAGACCTACTGTACTACACGACGCCTTCCACGCGTCTGAAAGGCAAAGCTCATCGATCATTCATCAAATCCCCCTCCAGCAACTTCCATCCCCACTACCTAACGATTTCCCCCACCAAGGATCGTCGAGGTCAACGGCCATAGCTTTATTGTCCTTTTCCTACTCGCATACTGCTTAGGTATACCTTTCCTCTTTTAGCTTGCGCGTGCGCGGTCATTTGCGAGCAGAATAAAGGCCATGCAAAATTGTCAGTCGTTCTTCGACTGCCGTTCAGTCTTTTCGTTTTTCTACGCTACATCGGTTCATGACTGTTGACGAGTTTATGAAAATTACAAATTACAAGCAGATACGCACTTGACTATTCATGCGTTTCTTGTAATAAATCAAAAAATAAATTTCTATTCATTATTAATCATTCGTTTCAGCGGAAATCTTCCGAAGTAATACATACCTCATTCATTAGTAAATTTTATGTTTGCCAAGGCAAGTATCAGCGTGTACTTAATAACCTTCTTGAATTCCCAAAAATGCCAAAGGCTGACTATTTTATATTCGCACATGTATATACGATCAAAGAAGTAGCTATTGTATTGAAGGGGAATAGTAATTCGTTCTATTGTATTAAATTTTGTCCACTCGTACTAACAAGTACGGCCAAGTAAAACTTCATGAACGTTTCTTCGAAACGCTAAGTAAGCGTGCTCGATAGTGATCAACTAATTGTAATCATAGTAATTATGATCGCTTCACGGGCCAGTGTGGAAAATAAAGTAACACTTGACGAGACAGATACGAAATAGGCGTAATTGCGGGTACGTGGGCGAAGTACGGGTGATTTGTGATTCGCCATGAGTGCGAAGGCGGATGTTTATGTGATAAATGGACGCTGAGAATTGTAAGAGGACGTTGGAAGCTTGGGCAGAGAATGTACGAGTCGTTCCTTCGATACACTCTTCCAGATAGCTAATCTTTTTTAACAACGCGAGAATATTGATGTCGATTTCGAAACTCGGCGATTAAGTACTTTTCAACGTTCAGGTGTCTATGCGAGATGACGTTAAATCAACAAGACAAACTCCTAACTATGCCTTGAGACACACAAGCGCTGCCTCAGTTAGGTAATCGACGACATTGATTTAACTCTTTCTGGACAGATCTTTTTCTCAGCAATGAACCCAATAACATGACAAGTAATTCGCACCATAATACACTGCGTCGCACAACTATAGAACGGACAACAAAATCCCCAATTCTCGTGTGCTGGCATTAAAAATTCCACGTAACTATAGAAATTTCAGAATGGTTTTATAAAATGGGATATACAGCCCCATCAGTCCTTACAGGAATATATTCAAACAGGTATCACTCTGAGCAATGGCAGAGCCAGTTAGACGCAAAAGTTACCTTGGAACAAATTACCTGGTAGACTCGAATGGGTTAACGTTCACGAGTACGCAAAATGTAAAATTGCAAATTAAATGAAAACAAATTTTACCCTGCTTGTATAAATTCCTGTTAATCGATGCGATATAATTTGTTATAATAGAATACTCTAATGCACAACGGAACTCGATTTTGCATTTAATTACGGACCCGAGGACTATAATTGGCATTATTTTAAAAATAATTATCGAACGGCATAAATAAATCTCCCCGAACAACTTTCCTATTAATTTATTCATATGCGTGTATCGTGTTTCCGTGCACGCATGCATGCATGTACTCACGTAAGACGAACGTGCAACCAAGTGCATCGTAAACGTGCGTACAACGCGTGTAATGCACACGTACCTACAACGTCGTCAGTATGTTTTCGAGAATTTAATATCGCAGACACTCTATCTGTTCATCAGAATCTCAATCTCGATTACGGTTCCAAATATACGAACGTCTATAATTATGGCACGAATATCAATCTTTCTGTTATCGATCGTTATTAATGACAGCTACAGTTGTTACTACGCGATTAAGGTAAAAACCGTCGGTTCTTCGTATATCGATAATAATGTGAAACATGTGAGCTGTTCGGCATAGCGGAAACACCTGTCGTTCACACTTGACGAGGACTTCAAAATTCGACTGAATACATTAAAGTAAAAGTAAATTTATTTCACGCAGTTATTGCATAGAGGGGAAATATTCATTGCCCAAACCTATTCTGTTAACGCAGACATACAATGAAGTTTCTTTGAGTTTGCTCCGTGCAAATGTGCGGTAACAAATAAATCGTAAAGGTAATTAGAATTCGGTGAATAATATGGAAGTGACCTGGATAATAGGGCGCATGATTACAATATTACTGTAACGAATGCAAATCTGACTTTGAAACGGTACGCAAATTTAGTTTACTTTATTAATGGTTTTACGCCGCACTATTGTATGCAGCAAGGAGGTTACAGCGCAGAATGTTAAGCGAGGTCAGTGTAAAAGATTATCGCTGCGCGACTGCATTTACATATGTCTATCTATCGTACAGCTATCAATATGCTTTTACAGCGAAATAGGGAATTTTAGCGAGCGTGCAAAGAATTTTATAACACCTGTCGATTGCACGATCAAGTATATTAAATAGAAAAAAAATAACTTGATATAACTACAACGATGGCGAGTCTTTTCTTCGTATTTCTACATAAGAATTCATAGGAAGTGTCTCACGGTAATATTTTTCGTTCTTATCGTAACTTTTTTTTCCGATGCCTTTCAAATTTCTCGAGATTCCAAATTATCGATACCTTACAGGAAACAAATTTTGAATCTTGAATTTGAATCTTCTGTGTTTAATATAATTTTTAATTTATGTTTTATTCCTCCGTTCAAAAGGGTGCAATAATTTACAGGGCAATTGAACTTGAAATGATACAATTAAGTAATAATGTTGTAACTTGACTTTTTGCCACTTGTGTGTAAAATGTAAATAAGTAGTGCCCTGTGTACCATTAAATTTTTTTATGGAAGCAGCTATATCGTAGTGGCACAAGTTTATAAATCCCGGTATACTATTACGTCGTAATAAATAACACCTTCGTACAATAAATGGCTGACCCGGCGCCCAAGATAACTGTCGCCCGTAGCAAAATATACGATCATCAGGGCGGAAATCTTCTATTTTAACTGGTTTTGTCTTATCTGCTTTATCTGCCCTCGATCTACTTCAATTTACCGTCAAGCTTATTGTTAGTTACAATTTCGGCTTACAATTCGATCAATTTCTCTGACATACGGATTTTTCTTCCAAGAATTGACGGTTACTTTACTCCAAATTCAACAGATTCAACGTCCAGCTAACTATAATTACCCTGTATCTATGTACCTATCTATGTAGAACCGCCGACTTTTTCCACTTTTTTCATTTTTGTGCTTGGGTTAGTTTTTGAATACTAACGCGCTGACTCACGTGGTTAAATTATAAAGCGGCGATGATGAGTCAGGCCTGGTTAAGGTCACTATATATGGAGAAAACGCGTGATTCTATCGTCGTCCTAATCGAACATATAGCGCGTCGCAATAGCATACTTTCTTCTTATTCTCTTAAGCACATGCATACATAGGTACTTTCAAGGAACACGCGAACATAGAATTAACCATGTCGAGCCTACGAAGCTTCTAAATGCACTCTCTTTAATTTGCGTACAGTACCAGGTTCGATAAACTCGCAGTTACGGTTCAGGAATAAAGGTCATTAGGGATACGATCTCGTGCTGTTGCAGGTAATGTGCAGCGTACCATTAAAGGCCCTGAATTTGATTATAAAGCCGGTATAAAGCATTGCAGAAGGACAGTGGATGTATGTTGTAGATAGTATAGATTATTCTTGTAGAAAATGGGAGGAAAGAAAATATATGAATATATACATAAAAGATAAATATACGAATTTTCTCTATTATGTACCTGTTGTCACATTTTTCATATTGCACAGCTGTTTCGCATCTCACGGACGGGAGATTTTTAATTACTGCAATTGATATGTTATTTCAATTTATAGATGGTGTTAAGGCATCGTGATTTGAATCAGGTTAAATAAAGTAATGAGGAACGTGTACTGTGATATCTTGTTCTGTATATCGTGCATATATTTTAGATATACATTTTGCATATTTCGATGTATTGTATCTGTGAGATGGATTGAACATTCCAATTTTAAAGCGTTATACTTTGAATTTAAGCGTGACGATGAGCTTGAGGTAAATTAGCGTAAAATATCATATTCTGAGTTTCATCTTTCTTTTTCATTTTATTACGACACTTAGTCTTGAGAGACTTTATTTATTTGCCGGCAGACGATATTGCGAAATATTTACTTTAATAAAGTAAAACGAAAATTTCTATATCTTTGTATGCAAAAACTCGTCACACTATTTACCATGACGTTCGGATTATTGAAATACTTTATACTAATATTAAACTAGCACTTAAAATACCTGCTGGTATTTAAATGTCATTTAAATAATTCGCCAATTCTCTATCATTATCTTTACATAGAATTGCATCAATTATGCAATCGAGAATCGTGCATGCGATCGATTTGCAACAATTTTACGCATTACAAACTAGCGCAACGAATAATGTCAAGAGATTCTACTCAAATAATTTATGCACATTCTGCCTTGAACACTTCTACCTTGTTGAAGCTAAGCAAGACAAACTTCCATTGGAGGCTTAAGACGAATGAACTTTCCATGCTGTCTACTGAACAAAGTGGACAAACATTGGAACGGCGCTGTTTCGAGATCTGGATAAAAATAAGACGTGCTAAATAAGTATCGCACGTTTACCCTTCATAATCCTGACTGATGGACTCGCGGTGGTATGCAATTCGAAATGGATAAAGGTTGTCACGTTTCACGATACTCGTCCTAGCACCGGCATGCTTAATTATGATTAAACCCGAGTACTGCGTAAAATAATATCTCGATTAAATATTTCCGCGAGATAATGGTTAAAGAGAATATTCCTCCTGGCATTGACGGCGGAGATATGGTTTGAAAATTAATCGTACACTTATCGAGATATCACAGTAGCGCAATGGAAAATATCGTCGCTTGCTAGAAAGGGCAAACTATATTGAAGCAGAAACAAGCAAAGTTTCATTGAAGAACGAGACTTCTCGTCCGACATATTTTTCGAACCCCAATGCTATTCGCAGTACATCAACAGTGTTGCAGAAGCACGTGAACGTTTCGTAAAGCGTGCAGATTTCTATTATACATAACGTGACGATAATGCGCGGTGAAAAAGTTACAAAAAATATTTGCACACCTTTTTAGAGTGAAGAAACAGGCATCAGTGTGACATGACACTGTAACGTTATCGCATAATATCGCATGCTTATGAGTCAGAATGTCCGTACAGTCTTTGTATATCGAATTACCGATGTGTTCCAATGAAACGATTTCTACAAAGTACATAATATATCACGAAAACTTTTCGTCGTCAACAGACGTTCTTGTAAAACGCAAATAGTAAATCAAACGACAGCTCAAGATCGCGGACAATCGAAAGTCTGAATAATCGATCCGGTTAATCGAGGCCCTGCCACGCTATTTTATAGGCAAACGATTTTTGTTTGTTTTATGTAACGAGTTCAAACAAAATATATATTTTAGTTCAATTTCGACATATGAAAAGGAAAAATCGAACGTTCTCCGTTTCAAAGGAGTGTTCTTTTAGGGGAACTTTAAAAAAGAAGGTAGTTGTATGTGACGAATTTAATATGAAATAGAAAACAAACGTAAATGTTTAATATCACAGATATCGTTGGATTTATTATTTGTGCATTAGCACTAACAAAGGTTACTATTAGCATCCAAAAAACGAATAAAAAGAAAGGAGTCTACCTTATCCTTGACATTTAGACCAAGTTTAACGCACAGAAAAGGACGAAGCGAACAACGAATAATGCGTAGAAAACCAAAGAATGATATCACGATCCTTCAACGTATTTTCGCTGCAGCAATTTATGTATCTTTATTTCTGCTGCACTTTGCGCAGAATGTTTTTGAGAAAAGCCTGAAAACGTTTCGGGCAATATATTCGAATGCGTAAGCTCGGTTTCGTAATTTCGCGAACCTTTAAAAATAAAATGGAACATTTCCGTCGAACAACTTTTTCTCGCGAACACCAAATATTAAATTGTAGAAAATTACGTTTCCGCGAAGCACGCCTAATCAGTGATGTCATTGTGTATTTATTTTAGGGAGCAGAAAATTGAATTCGACGAAAGAAAAAGTTCATTAACTTACTTTTGGTAGTGCAACAACGACGTTAGCATTCCCCTCGCCTCTGTAAACGCAGTCATCGATGGAGAGCGTGGTTAAGGGAAGGGGTGGTTGTGGAATCGTCCGAGAATCGTCGTCCGAGCTTCCGGTGGAAGTGGTCATCGATTCTCGACAAAAGGCAGTGGTCGCCACAGGATTTCCTTCGTTGATTCTCATTGTTCTGTCCTTATCCCTGAAAAAAAAAAACCAGATAAAAATGTCTTGCACGAAGACACTTGTACGCAGCGTGATTGCGTTAATTAATTCGATAACTCGCTGGTTCGCGAAGCACACGTACAATAGGTTATTATTTTCGTCGCACATATAGCAAATTGAATGAAGTGCAACGTTTTCTTACGGATATTCGAATTATGCGAAAGGCGATGCGGTCGAAATCGGCGGTGCAGCAAGGGTATTTAAGAATATTTCTCCCATCGACAGGTGCGCCGGAAAATTCCTGGCGGCACTACAGCGAACAACAAACGAAGAGAATTTCTTATAAATTGGTATAATGCCGTAAAACCTTACCGAATCGCAACATTTACCGTGTCATCCGTTTACTAACCGGCAGAGAGAAGCGAAGAGCTAACGTCAAACGTGAAATTTTTATCAAAAGAGATTTGCTTTGCCGCCATCGCCAAGCCGGTGCATTTCTGTTGCCTCGGAAAACAAGTTTGCAGCAACGATGTTAGCACGGCCAGGCCTTATGCAGCCGTGACATTTGTCTAAATGTTAATAATAATATTAAGCCGTGCACATTAAGGATTTGTCACGTAACGGAGAAACGGCGAAAGTCGATCGAAGGCCACGTAATCCTATCTACACCGGCTAGTGAATAAAAATGTTGTAAACTCGAATGCCGATCGATCCAGTTGTTTCTTGCGCGTTGAATTACGCACACGGTCGCGTTAACGAAGAAAAAACAAAAATTGTGAAACAATTACGCGAGACGCTCTTGATATCGATTGCCGATTGTTGACCAACCAGAAATCGATTTACTATTTCGCGTTGCAATTCCTTGGATCAAGCTATCATTGACCTATCATTTAACACGACGTCAACAACGTTTAGTGGCATGCGACGTTCAGCTGGCCTTCGATTGGCCATCCTGTTCAATTTTTTTTTTTTTTTTTGTTAATTATAGCCTTACATATTTTCCATTAGATTATTTTCGACGCTCAGAAAAACGGAGTTCCGTAAGCAGAAAAATGTAGCGGTGACCTTTGTTTCCTTCAATTCAACGCCGATCGGAGAACAAATGTAATATAATTGAACGAAAATAGGCGGCGGACAAAATCCTCGAATCAAACGAAGGTGAATAATCGAACGATCATCACGACGATCCCGACAATTATTTTCAATCGTGAATTTCTATAATTTATAGAATCCGCGCATTAATGGTAATGACGCAAGAAGACTGGCCATGAAATTTTATACGCGTCCTAACAGATTAATAGCGCCTATATCTATTAATGTTTCTAATACTATTCTTGAAATCGCGTGGCAATCTTGTATCGCGCAGTCCGACCCAAAGGATAAGAAGAAAAAGAATAGCTATAAATAGCACCATAAATACATGCCTTACCCTGTTATCCCGTGTACAGACATAAATGCAGGTAGATACAGCAAGCAAACACAATGCGCAGTTTTCTTTTCCCGGTGTTAACGCAAATAAATCAACGTCTGCTCGCGGTAAACGTTACAGTATTCTTGAAAAAGAAGCAGACAGAACAATCGAGAAAGAAATCGCGTTGAATCGGCTACGAAAATATAATGCTAAACAAATGTGCTGTTATATGTCCAAAGGTTACTACGTAAATGTCTTAGCAACCTTTGAGGAAGCAAAAAAGGAAAATGAAAAAAAGGAAGTATCAACTAAAGTAAAGCTGCTCGCCCGATGGTTAATTATCAGCGTAGGCTGAAATACCGCATTTCCTTTTATTATACTGCCTGCTGGTGAATGATCGATATGAAGCGCAGCACCAGCGGAATATTGAAATCATTTCTTCAGTTTTTTTTTGGCAAACATCGAAGCTCTTCATAATATTGCACTGATAGAAAATTAATATTGCGGAGGTTAAACCAGTTAACTTCTAACCTAATATTAATTTAATCTAATGTATCGTCAAGTCCTTGGCGAATTTCCGTCCTCGTTACGATGCCCGGTGGTTCAGTATTTTTTTTATCTTTTGCGTGTGATTTGTTACGATCCAGCAAGTGTCGTAACACTTTTGAGTGGCGGTGTATATTTGAATATCAGCTTTCAAATGGTTCTCAAACTAAACAGTTATTATTGATCGCGGCTAATTTATGCATTTATGTATGTAGATGTATGTATATTATATCTTCTTATTTTACCACTCACATATTTATTATCCCATAACCCCGCGGTAGCTTATGCATATACATTATTAGCTACATTATATTAACACGTTGTTTCACGCAGCACTGAAAACAACATGTGCAACGTAATGCTAGGAACTGGAACGGATGTGGCACTTTTTCAATTAACAACAGAGAAAATTGATAGAACGAAAAGTTCAATGGGTCACGAGAGCTGTTTCCCTACATATATCCCTACAATACTGTTGATTCACTTCTACCAAATATAAAACGCAACTGTCCATTGTAAACTCCGATATATTATAATTAGGATGTCGTTGATGTGTCGCTACAAAGAAAGCTGAAGGTACAATTTGTGCTCGAAGAAAATCCTTTTCATTCGAAAAAGGAAATCAACGCGCCACGAATATAACACACCTTTCAATAATAACAAAACTAATAAAATGTAGTAAGTATATAGCAGAGATAATAAAAAAAGATATTATCACGAATTAAAAACTATTTCTTCAGTCTGATTTCTCTCAAACGTCATTACCACTTCTGCAATGGAGATGGCAGAAATGTGAAACAGGTTACTTAAAATGTTCAATCAGCATTAATTAACGATGCGCCGAGAAGGAAAAAGATGAGGAGCTGTAAATCGTTTCGAAAGCAGAGCCACGTAGTCGTGAACTCTCGAGGCGTCGATAAGTCCAACATAAATAAGACACGCTCGTTTTATCAGAAAAGAAATACAAGAACTAACAATAACATCTAGATAACAAAAACCCGGCATCACGAATTTCAAACTATTCCCGTGTCCCCCTCGCAAACACAGTTGCCAAGATCTCGCATTCAATAATACAAAGCCATCAATTAAGACACTGAAATGTTCCGATATTCAGTATTAACCCTTTCTACAACGGACTTCGCCCCCGACGCGACAGAAATACGTCTCCCTAAAACCCTCGAGCCGCCCCTCTGACGCGACGCAACGCTTAATTAAATCAGACTCGAGCACAGAACAAACGGAGAAAACAATTACGGGGCAAAAGCAACGATTAGAATAATCGATGCAGCGACGACGAAAAATTACAGCGGCCAGGACCAAATCGTTTCGAATGAAACGCGAACAGACGTCTCTCTATGGGACACGCTCTTCGGGATAAAGAAAATCGTGAAGTTAACAGAATTCCCTGTTTCATCGGACGCGTGTCATGGTCCTTCGCGAGATCACTGTCCTATATTCGAGTACGATTTGAAAAGACGAAGAACCGGAAAAAAGGGAGACAAGAGAACAGCGAAGCGGGTAACCATGGCGTATCAGAATTTCCACGATGGCCTTTAAACCGAGGCAACGTGTGCAAGCGAAACGGTGACGCAGAGAGACGGTTGCACTTGCGGCAAATAATAGCACGTCGGCGCGAGGAGAGTGCAGCTCGAGACTGCAGACGGGAAGTACGTGGCAATTCGCATCCGTCGCCTTGCTGAGAGAAATCTGAACGATAGGACCCGGCCAGATTATTACGTGCCTTTTAACGCAACGCTAAATGAAACTATTGGGCTGTCCGGAGAGTTCGGTCCGATTTTCAACAAGCGATGCCTGAATGCGTTCGAGTGAATGAGTTTTAATGAAAATCTGCACGTATGCGCATATTGCAAACATATTTCAAAAGTAATGCGATCAGAAGTATACGATTTTGTTCGTTAGTTACCACCATGAACGAGATGGGTATGCACGCCTTTAATTTATGGACAAGTTTCGTTAAACTGTTGCGCACATTACGTACTTGATCGATCATTGTTACTTTTAATGGTGAAAGATTCTATCGCGTAGCATCGTGTATAAAAGGATCTGTCACGTTCCCTTCCCTGAGCTAAATCAGGATTTACGTATCAATTAATATTACATACGACCTGTTCGCACGAAATATCATTTTTGCAAAGTCATTAATATTTGTTTTATATCGGGCAGAAGGTCGACTCGGTTTAATTGTTTAAATATTTCTGTTATGACCACAGGAGCGTGATAATAATTTAAACATTTAGTTAAGAGCGTAAAAATTGACCGACGTATAAATGTGATGAAGCAATAGCCATCTGAAAATTTGCAATGGAACCTGAATCAGCATTCGTCAAGCGTTATTTAAATAATAAATGTTTATCCAGTCGTTCAGTCAGACGGACATTGCTGCATCTTGAAATATTTCTTTCAAGTACGATAGGAAATTATCGACGTCGTTCTTGTATTCGGTAATTTTAAATTCATACATATTTTTTCTGCGTATGTAAAACGTCACAATGAATACCAATTAGTTGCAAATGTTGCATAATAATCACGAGGTGCTCCTTGGGCTGCAAGATTGTATAACTTCCTCAATTGCTTAACAATTTCTTACGATTATATCAGTGTCGTGTAACGGTGTATGTATGTATACATTAGAGCAGTTTGGTTTTCTCCATTCCGTTCCAATGTTTAAGAAGATCCTTATTATCTGCTTAAGGTTCAGCCTTTACGAATAAAAGAAACTTTCGTCGATCATTTGTCAGTTCCAGTACAAATAACCAGTAGTACCGCGTTTATTGACGACGAAACGTTATCTAATTATTGCGAAAATTATAATTGGCACCGTGTTAGACATGGAACGTGTTCTGTTATTATGTGATTTTTCGCAATTGCCCCCGTAAAATATATTTGGATATCTTCACTATCAAAAGAACTGATTTCAGTTTAGAAAATAAAGATTTCTAACTTGAAAGTTCAAAGTGCGGTATAGTTCAAAGTTTAAACTATACTGCACGGATAGAAAATAGTGAATAATATTTCTTATATTTATATTATGTTGTTATTATATATATTTGCATACAATAGATAACAACTAGAAATTCGATGGAGCACAATACATTTTTATAGAAACAACCACTTCTATTTCTATTCATCGATTTGCATATTGTATAAATTACATACAGAATGCAATTTTATTTCGAGAAATTTAACCAGCACGAGCAACGGCGAAATTTATCCCCCATGTGTCACGGGGCACCTTTCATGGTTGCAACTGAAATAACGTTGTTTTATGCAGACATCGACGACTGATAGTGTTCAAATTTCCAATGATGTTCCCGATGTATAAAGCCGATGAATGATTCAAAGTGGCGAACCTGCTTTCCCTCCTGCTATATTTACGAAATGTGCTTCAGCGAAAGATTCGTGTCTCTTCGTTAGTACTGTAGCGTTTTACTGTTACTTTACGTAACTTCCTTTTGCAGGAGTACGAGGCTCTCATACTGAAACGTCTAGAGGCGACTTGCTATTAGGCAAGCAATTTTCGAACGAAATACGTGGCGTGAAACGAAAGAAAATCAAACCGTGTATGTACCTTTCTATTCTACGCTGTACACCCCTGTTGCGACAAAATTGTATTAAATTTCAAATATAGGCAGGTTGAGGTAGTGCAGGATAAATCATGTAACATAAAAGTAATAGCGGCTATCAAAATTTCTTTTGCTTCTAATTTCCAAATATTGCAAGCAACTCAGATAATTTGGGTTGTAACCTCGAGTGACTCGTTTATCCCGTAGATTGTAGATAATTCAACGTACGTGTTTTGTAAAAAATTTCACTATCAATTCACGCAAACGATCGGACGTTGTTACATTATTTGATCGATCGATTTTTCATTCACGCTTCGATAAGATTAAATTACAATCTCCTCTCAGATTTAACGAACTCTTTCGGTTTTTTATTTACTTGCGAACATTAGACGGAAATATTCGACTTCCTGCGCATTATTCTATTTTATCAGGGGTAACATAATAATAATATTAGTACTAAAAAACGCAAGCTGCAATTGCAAATCGGGTTGTCAAGCATCCTACCATAGTGCCCTGTCGTCTGCCGGCAAATTTATCATATTTTACAACAGTCAACTGGACAATTGGCATTTATTTGAATTAAAGTGTAGAAGTTATTTCTATCGTTCACACGTCATAACTTCGCGACGTAAGTCTGAAGGTATCCTTCATCGTTTCGGGTATCAATGGCTCCGTTTATCACTCACGTGCGATTCGACGAAGTTGGAGTGGACAATGAACGAAGATAAAGTGTAGATATTAATAATTCCTTGATAAAATTACCGCGTCATGTGGCTATATACTCTTTCCCCTTTCAAATTAATCTCGATGAGAGGCGAAATGCTCCATTAACGGATTCTATTTCTTCATCTTCCTGACGTCCTCTACACAACTGTACACCTATACAGAGTGTTATACAAGCTTCGCCCAATTTAAATATCCCTATTGTCTCTATTGTCCCAAGGAACAAGCGTTGTACATTATGCAGAAAATTGTATGATTGCAAAACTTACAGATGGGGACGTAGAGGTAATCTGAAGGACAATTTTAATCCAATTGTTTTGTAACCAAACTCAATAGAACAATGAATTCTATGGAAATGAAAAGTGTCCAAGACCACTTATCGTAAAACTCAACGTTCCTGAGATATTGAACTTTGAACATCCTATTGTTTCCATTGCGAAACGTGCTCGAAATGATGCTTGTTGCCAGTACAAATTATCCTCGACACCTCGAACATGTTTCATATATCGAATATCTCAGGAACCACGAGTTACATGAAAATAAAATAAAAATGTCTGCCACGGTGTTACGTATGAAAATAATTAAGGGATTTCTTGACCCTCTAATAAAAAAAATAAAAAAAAAAAACAAAAATAATAGAGACATTTGAGATAGACAAAGTTGATGGCACATCGAATATACATTTATATCGCGTCACTGTATTCAAAGTGCCAGACAGGAAACGATGAGTCACAGAAACGAAGTCGCACATGACGGTAATGAAAAGGTCCGTGAACCATACAGGTTGACTTTCGAAATCTCTAACGAAGGTACACACATATATGTATATACGTACATACAATCGCGTATTCATGCCTGCAGTGCAAACAACGATACAATACGCTGATCAAACAATTTCGACCGATAAAGCATCTGGAGTATCGCTGAAGACCGTAATGCCTATGTATATCGTCGTCTTTACGTCAAAACCATATTTACCCTAATTAATCCTGACGCGCAGTTAATTAATCCCAACGCTTATATACGAAGTCCCTAATTAATCCAGCCATTCGGCTAATTAATCCGACCGTTTCCATCCTAAGCCCCTAATTGATTCTGGCATTCAGCTCCAAGCAGTCCCAGAATTTTTCGCGGTCGTCGCCCGATGGGAATTTAATTTCAAGGAAAAGTTTCTGGGACCACGGCGCGCCCGTTAGCTGGCTGAAACACTCGGCAGCGACGATGCTTAGGGGTGATAATCTAGTTACGAGACCAGTTATCTCGTTATACGCGCCGTTGTACGTCGAAACCTGGAAGGTGGTAAGAGCGTGCGAATGTGTAAGGGACGACTGTGCATGCAAAGACGGCGACACGAGCCTCTCGTGCACGTGCACAGAGCTGGCACAGTTCGGGCATGCACGTTTCTCGCTCCCATCGCGCGATTGTATCCGCACAGGTAGGCACGGCCGAAATAAACCGTCGTGTGACCTCTGGCAGACATTTCCAAGCGAAATACCAATTATCCCCACCTCTACGGTTCCCTTCTTATTTTTCATAGATCGGCGTTTCTCTCCTTCCGTTTCGACCACTTCGTTCCCCGTTGCATCGCCGTTCGTCTCTCTCGATTATTCGTTCTTGGTTGCGCCGTCGAGCGGAACGCACTTCGCGTCGAAACAGTTTGCCCCCGCGCAATTAACGCGCCAAGCGGGAATTGAATTCGATTTTTCGCGATCGGTGCCCGAAAAGCGCAATTTGGAATCGCTCGTGGTGATCTCGCGGGCGTTCTGCAGCAATTAGGGTTCAATCGTGAAGCTTCTCGAATGCGTTTAATGATGGAAAGTATATAGAACGAATGTCGACGCAATGTGTCTCGTACGAAACGGGACGTATGTACCTTTATACGCGAGTCTCACGATCGCTTGCTCTCGCTGTGCGTTATACGTGCGATCACTTGCGCGAATACGAGGCAACGGTTCAACGTCGGGTCGTGTAATAATTGATGCCGCGCACGGTGTTACAGCACATTAAGCGGGACAATTTTCATACAATTACACAGAACGATGACACGTCGTTCTTGCTACTTAATGAAAAACAAAAAAAGAAGAAGAAGAGGGGGAAATAATAACTCGGAATTCTTGGAACTCCGTTTTGCATTACAAAAATATGCATCCTATTAACTTCGTACCGACGAGATATTTAAATTCGATTTACGTTCGTCTTCATATAAATATTTTTCTATACATATTGAAAAGTTTGCAACGTAGAAGGAATTATTAAGATCATGTTATATTTTGCGTTCCCCGAGGAAGGTAAATCCATGGAACACCTTTTACGTAAAGCGTGTCGCAATATTAATTGCGATGCAGAAGTCTTGAAATTATTGCAATCGGTGTTTCATGATATTTGCTTCTCATTGGACTAAATGATAAAATGGTAACAATACTTACACACAGTGTGTTCTTGCAAGTTAACGTATTGCCGAATTCTGTAATCTTCTCTTCTGGTACATATATCTTGCAGGTTTACATATTTTCGCACTTCTTTTCGCACTCCCTTCTCTGTCTTTCTTTCGTTATTAACCATCGGAAAACGTACATCAGCTCTTTTATCCGCGCTTTGTCTGCAGTTTCCGCGTGCCTGACGAAACGCAAAGCCGATCGAGGCTTCGCGATACATATTTCGGTAACTTTGAGAATGCGCGAGAGTCGCCGACACAATGTAGAAAATTACGCAACGGAGCGTGCCAGAAACGTTCAGTTCACGACGAACGGGCATTTAACGTTAATCGTTTCTAACACGCCTGCGAAATGTCGAGGCACAGGGGAAATCTATTCACCTATTAATATACACGGATACATGGATGTGCGTGCAAATGGATCCACAAATTGCGACCCACTCTTGCGAGGACTGTTTCGAAACTCGCTAGGTCGTACTGAATAAAAAAAATTGGAAAAGAGAAAAGAAGAAGGAAACAAGGTCTCCCGGTTTATCTTTTATTTAACCGCGGTCTTGTTTTCCGCATCGATCGCGCCTCATAAATTTCACGTGTGTACGGGAACCAGTACGTGAACTTATGTAGCGCGTGAACCACCAGCGTACACAGGTGCGCGCGACCTAAACGGAAAAGCGAGTGTCGCGTTGAATATGTGTGTAGAACAATGCTGGAACACGTATTTATGCGCCGTACGCTACCGTCCTCGGCCGAGCCGTTTGCAAATGCATCCAGATAGATTCTCGTACGATCCGCATGCATACGCACACATAATGCCGCTATGAAATATCAAAGGATGTTGCGAGTCAGAATTTTCTCTTAATTTACGATCGTGCCCGATCCAGCGTCGTCTTCATTCGTATGTTTATGCCGAACGATCGTTTTTGTTTTTATCGTAACCAAGCTCGGCACAGGCATCCCCGCGTTTCTGCACGCACCTCTCACTAGGATTTGTCTGTCCTATTTGCAACGTTTGAAATACCAGCCACGCTAGATAATGGGAAATTCTCTACGAAGTATACGAATGGATGGAACGCGTGACGATCCGTGGAAACGCGCGAGGATAGTTGAGATACAATCCGAAGCGAGACTGGACAAACCTGTGTCGACAACTCTAGGCCTAATTTAGACGGGGAATTCTTCTGTCGATAGACTTTGCAGAGCACATTCGAGAAGCATTATTTTTTATGGGATTTCTGAATGCGAATATATCATTCGGTTCGATCGTAACTCGAACGTGATGATTCACATCAGTATTACTTTCGTATATATCGGTCTTCGATTTAAGCGAGCACTGAGGAAACGATTACTCTTTCGAATAAAAGTTTTGAATAGAAAACAAGTTGCGTCGACGTAGAGCCAGGATCGGGTCATATTGATTCGAATGCAATGCACGGGTTAATAAGGCGTACGAAGCATTTCAATGATTGCCTCGAAAGAAATTGTATGATTTTATGGCGAGACAGATATACTGGGCAACGTACGATCCGACAAAGATAAAACGTGATAAACTTGTGAGAGAGGTGCACGCGAAGATAGCACAGCTTGTATCTGTAATTTTGAAATAACCATGCTAAAATTGGAGAATAGTTTATATCCATTTTATGCGTGAATTATCGGATGAAGAATATTAATTGGTGCCACGCAACGTTTCATTTGTAATAACTGTACTAGCACTGCACTGAGCTGACAAAATAATTGCTATTCGTCGTTCACGCTACTTTCAGTTCCTGCAGAGTCTTACTATTGTGCATCACGCCAGATAACAATACTCGAGCAATTACAAATCGCAACATTAAGCGCGATAGTACTCTCGAATTACTTGTAATATCGTTTTAATTATTTAATCGGTTCGATGCAACGATTTGTCATTTGTCAAGTGTTTAATAAAAAAAAAAAAATTCGTTCGGAGCAGAAACAGTTAGATCACCAAACGAGTAGCATATGTCAGACGTTTATCGGGTTAAGTTTGATTTATCCTCGTGATTTCGCGTTTCTCTTTATCCGTCTGTCGCGTTTCTTATCTGTACACTCGTCCTCGCGTTACTTCTACTGCTCTCGTTTATCTGCTCCTTTTGCCGTCTACGCGCCTATCGCCTTCTAAGAATTAACACAAGAAACACCACTCGCATAATCGTAGAATATTACATATCTGAATCGCATGATAGTCTCGCGAGACGGTACGACACACTCGCGCGATACCGCAGAAGAAGTCTTATCTCTGCTAGCAAAGAGTCTTCGAGCATTTACGAATGCATGCAACGTTTACGTCCTTTCATGCCATTTATAGCTGGGGATTACGTATCTCGTCGTGACAGATACACAACCTGCGTTACAGTTAGACGTGGCTCGGTGCCGATTAACAAAAGTGTCTAACGAAGATTTTTCGTTTCTACGCGACGAATTATTTCTCGGCGCGCGTGGCGATCTTATCGTTTGCGAAACTTGCAACGACGCAACGACCGGGCGACGCAGACATCCACCAAAAAGCGTCGTGCTTCGTTATCAACGAGCAGAAGGAGAAAAGGAAGAACGGAGAAAGGTCGCGCTTTCTAATTTCGGCGGCGCGCTATCGGACGGGCGAGCGCAATTTGTCGAAACGGAGTTGCATCGAGGCGGGGGGGGGGGGCCTGGGTGCGACCGAAATGGTTCGTTTGGCTGCATCAATGCCACGAAATGCACCGAAAAGAGGTGGCGCACGCGCTCGCGTGTTCCGAACGACGCGTACGCGCGCGAACATACACGTTACCGTCGCCACAGCCGAACTGTCTTATTCATTTTCCCGTAAGGTTAACGACCGGCTGCTTTGCGAAACACGGCGGCGACGCGCAGCGTGCAAGTACGAGCGCCTGCTGAAAGTCCGCCTGGTATCGTACACCGGCATGATGTATTTGTGCAATTCGAAATGGGCACGTTCGCACTGCGCCGGACCGCATATACCGCGGAATGGTGCGAGCGTGCGTGGACCGCTTAAAAAAGCACGGAAATTTCCGTGACTCGATTACAGAAACGGAGCCGGTCGGGCCGTTTTCGGTTACGCCACTACGATCACTTTGGAGCTGGAGCTTGCGACAACGGGACGAGCGGGATCCGCGATCCCCGTTGAGATCGTGTGTGCAGTTTTTTTCTAGATTGGCCGTTCGCGGCCCGCCGACGACGCAGCGTGGTCCGAACGGGACGGAGACTTGGAAACAACTGAAGGTTATTCAGTCCTTTCGATAGCAATTGATGGAAGTTCGTTTGTATTCGCGAAGGAGGCACTCGGTTGCGCGGGGCCACGAGGTCGTGCATATTGTCCCTTGTACGATTACATACGTATGCGCAATGCTTGCCGAAAACGTGCTCTCGGTGCGTTGTAAAATACATGTAACGCGATATGCGATATATTAGACCCGCGCGTTTATGTACGAAAAGGGAGCAAGATGAGAAACGGCGGTGAAAATCGTCTCTGCGATAAAACTTTATGGACAGACAATTCTTCTCTTTGATAACAGCTGTATTACAGGGATTACGCTCGATAGGGAATCGCATACGTAATTGCGTTCGGCGCTTCGACGTTGAAGATGCAAATTCGTATTTAAATGCGTATTACAGGAGCTAGAAGAATTTTCACGAAGCCTTGGCCTATTTCAAACGAACGTGCTACGTTGTAATATTTATAGTAACCCCGTTGAGGAAAAATTGCATTGTTCTTTCATGCAGTGCAATACGTTACCAATTGTCAGGAATGAAATGATAACGGAGTAGTAAACAGTCTAGTTGATGGAATCGCAAATTGAATATTTGCAGATAAATACGTACATACTGCCTCATCTTTATATCTCGCGTAGGTACTTGACTACGAGTTAGTTCACAAGTGCGACACAGTAGGAACTCGATTAACCGGCTCAATTGGGAGACAGACAGGCCGGTTAAATCGAGATTCAGCAGGTAATTGATTTAGAAACGTATTTTACATACGACGCTGATACTTCTAATATAAAATGTTGATCTTCTGGAGCCTCGATTGGCTCTTCAAACAAAAGACAGTGCCCTCTCCTTTTCCGACGCACAATATTAAAAAAAAACAAAAAAAGGGGGAAATCTACGCGCACAACATTTACACACACGACGAACTTCCGAACGGCAATTTTCATTCGCAGTCAGAATGATAAGTCAGAAGAAAAGGGTCTGCAACTGACGAGTTCACTGCCGATCTCTAAAAATCCTATTACCGGTACACGTATTACATGTACAACGTACAATGCACAAGCTACGCGTCTCGATCCGCGGCCGAAAAAGAAAATGCAAAACAAAAAAAAGGAGACGAGTAGAAAGTGGAGAAGAAAAGGGCCGCCCTTATGTTGGACGCGGAGGAACGTGCAAGGCGTCATTTTTTCGCGGGTCCTCGAACGCTCGAGCGACGTGCACAAACGACCCCGTGAGGCTAAGCACACTCGACCGAGAGACAATGCACGGCAAGGGGGGGGGGGATGCACCGTGCGAAAGGTGCTAGAAGAGGGGGCGGGCAATTCGACGATAAGAGACGAAAGAAGAAAGAACGAACGCCAAGGAAGGAAGAGTCTGCTTCCTTTCGCGGCGCAATCGATAAATTTAATCGAAGTCTTTCGTGTCCCTCTCTTTCACCCCCCGTTCTTACCCTTTCCGTCCCCGGGGGAGGACACGGCCAATCCGTTAAGATCGAGCCCCGCATTCGCGGAATTTACTATCCGTCGTCGACGAAACGATACCGATAACAAACGAACCTCGCGGGTACCGCGCATTAATTGTTCCCTAACGCCCGCGCCACTCGGATAAGATAACGCGCACGCTGGAAAAACACGGGGCAAACGTGTGCCACGAAGATTACCTGAATTTATTACACCGGACCGCTGCGCCAATATGCTGGTAATTACGCGGAAGTTCAAAGACCCAGACCAGTCGTGGAACAATAAGTCCTACTGTACGTAGGACCTCGATTATTACTTGAGCCGGCGAGAGGTACGATACAGTATTTTATCGCGATTTTCGAGCAGTTCGATAGTAATCGAATGCTTGCGGAGGACGGCGATTTTTCGAACAGCGTTTCTCCTTTTTATTCCAAAGTGTCGTAAATAAATGGGGTCTGCAGAAGATTTTTCTTCAAAAGAGTGTACTTACACTTTTCTGCCAGCTGCAGAATTTAAATAATTACAATGCGCAAATAACATCATAGAAATCTTCCCCGACATACGCAACGGGTGTTTGACTTTTTCACTTTTTTCTATGCGGCTTCGACCGAAGTGAAACGAGGCGTACAAGGCAGCAGTACATACACCGTAAATCATTAAAGGTATCAGCGTAAAAGGAATGGAAAACGAAGCGGCAACTTCGTTACAAGTACTCGTACAGGCAGCCGAAGGATGAATGCACTACCAAACGGAGAAGTAAAAAGAAAACGGCGACGAAAATGATAAAACCAACGATCTAGGAAGTAGGTACAGGAAATAAATGGCAGCAAGAGCGCAATAATGGTAATTGAACAATGGATTGTAATAAATGCGAGTCTGTGCCATTAAAAACCGCGTGCGGTCATTGCGTCAATTTCAAGTGAAAGGAATTGTCAGATGGTACAAAAGTCAACGGAATACGAGGAACCTGCGGGAAAGTACAGTCGTGGAGACCGATGCAATACGATTTGTAAAATAAATCGAGCGTACGGCAACGAGTGTCTCTGTTGTTAGAACGGAACGTTCGAAATTTGGAAATAATAATGGAAATAAAAATCTCGACACAAAAGGACTACACTTAGTACTAAAAAAAAGATACATTTATATAAGGATCGAACTGTTTATTCCTCTAAAAGAAAAGGGAAAGAAAACAATTACCGTTCCACGCTGCCAAGCAAATACTCTGCCAATTATTTCGAAAATTTTTCCGTAATCTTAGAAATTTTCTGACCGCACTAATATCGGTTCCACTAACTGCACGCGAATGTGCACTTGCCAAGGGACAAAGGCCATGCGTCACAGAAAGGGGCCGGCGAAGAAAATAAAAGTGTGAAATTGTAGGAGCAGATGTGCGTCCCAAGGAGCAAGTGCTCAAGATAGGACGGAACAAAAGGAACAGGCAATGATTTAGAACATGACCATTAATTTCTCCGAACATCTGAAAACTTTTGTGGCCCCAAAAAAAAAAGAAAATAAAATAAGGCCACACGTTTAGTCGCAGATACTACACACGTACTATCGGTAACATTTGCCACTCTTACGGATGTACAAAGTTCTCTTACTCAGTCTACAACATTTTTAACGATCGGAGTCTTTCGACGATTTCACAACGACGTTGGCTCGAAAAAAGGTGACAAGCGTGGAAAGCAACTAACAGCTGAGAACGGGCACCTTTAATGTACATAATAAAAAGGTTCTATGGCGAGACAAGTATTATAGCGTAATATATATATAATATTTGCCCGATTTATTCCGAAATTTTCTACTGTCATTTTAATCTGTAACAAAATGGAAGATATGGCAATGTTCCCTTTCGCGAAATACACGCGTTCGAGTGTACGTAAAAGCCGCGTTTCGAATCTTATTGTGAAAGTAAAATAGAAAGGAGCTTGAGAAAACTATTTTTAGTGGACCGATATTGCTTAACGAGTTGTCGACAGGTTGACTTACAATTTCTTCCTTCTCCCTTCCTCTTGGATACGCGCAATGTATAATACGCGCGAAATTAGACAATTCTCGTACTACCACTACGGCATATACATATACAGTAAATCGAAACTATGCACAGGTGAACAACAAAAGTGTCCGGTTGCTCAACAAAATTGGAGAACACCGTTCGTTTGTTGTTCACCCGTTTTATACGTCTGAAAATAATGTTTCATAATCGTCGGAAAATAGACGTTACGCGTTTGTTGAAAACAAATTTCGAGCTACTGTATATTCTTTCACATTACCTCTACCCGTCATTTGATCGACGGAATCTTTCAGAAGATATGAGTAACGTGCACCGAATTACAAACAGCCAATCAATTTCAGCCGTACAGTCGACGAAAGGGTTCTGGCGGCTAGATACTGCACGCGGTTTTTATAACGAAATGACAGTCACGTATCTTTTATTCGACAACTGGTAGAAGTGAAAGTCAAACCCAATATGTGTTTCACAGCCGTCGCTCGACAGACATTTCCTATTGCCTTTTAAGGAAGGCAGTGGATTTTTAGCTTTATAAACGTGTGCCGGCGAGTACGATTTTCTGTATTTGAAATTCAAACGATCTCGGACGTCAGATTTCGAAATTATCAAAGAAGTCGCGTCAATTTTACACGCGTTGCACAATCAAGAGGTACAATCTTTTTCGTTTGAACATCAAAGTTGCAAAATCTTGTTCACGCAATGCCACGGTTCTTACGCGGAACAATTATGCAATTTGTTTTTTGTTTTGTGTCGATCAGCGGCGTGGAGTAAAAAAAAAAAAGTAAACCGTAACGCGATTTCTGTGACGTTATTATAAAATATCAGCTTCCAGATTCATAACAATTTCGCGTTTGTTAACGCATCTCTTTTGGCATGCAAAGCATAGCGTGAAACAAGATATTCGACAAGATTCGATAGGACTGAACGGGGCTACTCGAACACGCGAAACTTTATCCAGAGGAAACAAAAAACAATTCTGACGGCTGATCTTTAACTTTTTCGCGAAACACTTTATTCGCCCCGCCCAGTAATAGACAATATGGATATTTTATGTGAACGCAATTTACGTGCCACAGGACAAGCATCGAAACTATTTGATATCGCGATAACGCAAGTTACGCAACTCGTTTACGTAATGAAAGAAAACCCATTATTACCTTCGATTCGTAATATAAATTACGTAACGGGTACTTTTCAATAAGCCCACGATGAACTGGCTCCGGTTAATGTGACGTAACGCCAAATTGTGAGTTGCACAAGCCACCCCCTTTTTTCCCGAACGTTTTTAAAAGGTTTTACTAATCCCATACCCGCGAAGCATGGAATCAATTGAACGTCCGTATGCATGTACGTGCACACAACGTTTAACAGAAATTGTAGCCCACGTATTTCGAATGGCTTGCGCATAATTTATTTACACTGGACGGTCTTGTTTGTTCAACTCCACTTTTAGCACCATTTCACAATCATTCAGTGCACAGTACCGGCAACAAGCAAATAATTCAGACCGCCGAAATCTTTCTGTTACTGTTCGGGGAAAATGTACGTTATCCTGCAAAGTGGCAAAGTCCCCGACCTTTCTGAACAGACCTTGCATTTTCGAGGAAACTCCTTATCTTAGAATTTTTCTGTATCAATACGTCTCAGGGTACCAGCACTGTACACGCAAAGAAACATTATTTCGTCTTATTCATATGCTCGCTGCGGTATGTAGATCGTGACCGAGAAAGGGTTAGATCGTACTAATCGTATTTCACGCGGGGCAGAAAATCTGCGGAAACGCTTATACACAAGATAGTTTATCATCCGCGTATGCATACGCATGGATATACATGTACATACAGCAATGTGGGTCGCGAGATTCACGGATTTCAAGCCCGCGAAGTTCACGTAGCAGTTGAACGACGGATGTGTTGGTACAGTGCGCGTACGATAGTGGCAATGCAATGGCAGGAAAATACTCATTTACAGCGCAACACTGACGGGGAACGGTGAGCCGGCGTAATTTTCTCAGCCGTGTTTAACGCCTATACCCCGGTCCGAGAAGCAAATGTTTATTATCGTTACACGCGTCGAATATATACGTGGATATATTTCGCGGGCACGCATAAATGAAAAGCGACATATTCTGCGGCTCGCGACACACCGTTACAGGACCATCGTCGCAGACAATCTGCCGCTTCTCAACTTTGTCGGGACAAAAGGTTGCGCGTACGTGTTCACTGAAACGAGCCTGGTTTCCACTGACAGGATTGTGCACCGACCGTGTCCCACACCATTATGATCCACAAACATTTCCATTCGCGAACCTGCGACGCATTGTGTTGGTCGCGTCGCGGGGCGGCAGTGCGCGACGTTAATTCGTGGCTATTAAAAATAAGTAGCCCAGACGATGATTAATTGGCGTGCCACGGATGTTTCGCGCCGCTCCTTGAATATGATTCTCCCGTTTCTAAAATAGTTTCGACGGTGACCCCGGTGCCGACCGATTGGACTATGAACGATCGTTCTTGAGTGATACGAATGATTTCAGTTCTCGTCACCGTCGCGAGTAATTGGTGACGAATTGTCAAGGAAATTTTTGCGGCCAATCGTATCTATGCACGTAATGCAGCGGACAGAGATTTATGTAATAATTATTCGGCGAGTGCATTGGCGGTGGACATATCGGAGTCGAGTTAACTTTTTTTGAACGGGGCTGAAGACTTCTCAAAGAAATACTAAAATCGTATATCTCCCTCGAGTTATATCAAATTAATTTCCAATCCACGTGCCTTTACTAATCGATGAAGAATAAGCGAACAACTCTTACGCTATGCGCTATGGTACAAATAGAATATTTTAATACTTTGTTGCGCAAGCTCTCCGATTGTAATATCATAAACCGAACACTCGCCCATGAAGAAATATTGAAACTTTTTATGCAATCGATGCTCTACTTGTAGGAAGTAGGAATGTAGAAAAGGGAACGATGCAACTCGACGATGAAGGAAAGTGGATTGAGACTCAACGGGTTCAAGCAGGTATCCACGAGTCGAGACGTGATCGCTTCAGCAATTCTTGCGAGTAACAGTTCTCGCCAGGCACACTAATTTCAACGAAACCTTTCATACAAATAGAAAGATCGAAAACCCTGACTGTGCAATTTCCTGTATCAGCAAGTATTCAAATTTGGGACACAATTTATATATATATATATTTTTATGCATGCACATCACGATAGAAGGAATTCAATGAAGAGAATAAAAATTTGTCTCGCGTACTAGCCAATACTTCGAAGTAAATAAAATAATAGAAACGACGAATGCGATAATATACTGGATTGCAAAGATCATAAGAATATTCTGTCTCTGTGAAAAAACTCATTTCCTACCTTGACAATTATTCCTACCGTCAGCTGCAACGAATACGTCGCGGAGAGGCGCGAAATTAAAATGCGATGCCTTGTAAGGGTGGCAACGTTATCAGATGCCATAAGATTATCGGTTTTCCTAAGGTCCGCTTCAATCTCCTAAATGTTACGCAGAACTGCCACAGTGACTAGAGGTTTGTTAATTGAATTTATTGATGATTTATCATCGCGTTATCACGGACTCGTATCTGCGTGTCAGTTAACCGATTGCAAATTACTACCAATTTAAAATTACCTTGGACAATGAGTCACAGTGATTTACTCGTTATTATCTACGCATGTGCTGTAGGACAATAATAGCTTTCACAACTAATCGCATTATATAAACGCGGGGCACAGTATTGATTTACAGGAATACAGAGAAAAATGATGAAAGAAATAATATCCTGTCTCGTACTTTTTTTGTTTTTAATTTTCACGATCGTCCACAGTTCTTCTATTATGAAGCATGAGTTAACCGAAAACCAAATGTTACAATATTATTCATTAAACGCGGCTCGATAATACATCGAGCCTTGGAAAAATCTTTTTCCACGGAGAAAAATCTTTCCGTTTATTAAATTGCAAACATAAACGAAATCCTTGTAAGCTCTGACGTAAGATAAAGAATATGTTACCCTTTGCCCGACCAGAGGCACAATCACACGTAAACGAGAACAAGGTAAAATGAGAAGAAAAGAAAGCGCGTACGTATATATGAAAATGTCAACAATCAGGAATAACGACATGGAAACAGCGAGGTAGGCAGCATGCAACGAACGCGACTCGACTGTTTAAGTTAAAAATTAGTTCCAGCCGAGCGGTCTTAATTTGAACGAAAAAGATCCTTGCCCCTAATCAAGCAATAATTCTTTTCTCCATATCCCACCCCAAGCGTTGAAACTATCAACAGTCAGGTAGATATCACTTTTTATTTGGTACAAAGTCCTACCAATTTACAACTACCGTATAGCAAACTGATAATCCCATTTACAACGCCAGATTTTGTACACATGCTAAATGCCACGGTATATAATAAATACTCGATCCGTGGCTTTCCAACAGGTAGGCTAACGGAACACCGTATATAATCGAATTAGGGTTCCACGTAAGTTAACTTTTCCCGAACGACGACTCGAGTTTTATTGCAACTGGTACCGATTGCCAGTTTTAACTGCCCGAACGCTGGATTCTAGCCGTTCGAAAATATCTATACCTCTCGGACCTTAAATAAAGGTCGAGGTTTATAACGAACCAGCCTTGAATTCACGAAAGAATTGATCCTTGGAGAATCAAGGGTCGAGTGTACCCAATATTATTCCTCGCAGTGAGATTTAACGCCAGGACTCTGATTGTTGGCCCCCAATAACAATAAACAATAAGAATGCACAAGGCCTCGTCACCTAATCGGCGCTGTCGACGATACTCCAATAAAAAATATTCCTTCAAATTTCTCCTAAACCGTCCAATCGTATTCACGTATGTACAAGTATAGTATTGTGTTATATTCATATACATTTATATATAAGTATGATTGTATTGAAAGTAGATCATTAAGAGTTTTATCACTCCAAGAACTGCAGAAACATTGAATGACTTGTTAGAGAATTCATCGACTCGAATTTAATCCAAGAAAGAACTTCGTACAGACAAGAAAATACTGCAGGCCCAGAAGGGTTAAGCAGTCCCAACCCTTTATTAAAGGTTAAAGATTAAACAGTTCAAATATCGTCGCTCCACTGTACACGTGTATTTCAGCACCGAATTGCCCGAGGATCGCAACATAGATTTCGTTCGCTCCCGTCATCGCTGGCGCGGGGGTTGACGGAAAGGGTTGGCAGTGCGCTATAGGAATAAAACAAAAAATCAAACAAGCAACCACGGTGGCGGTGTATGTCGTAACATATGTATATACATATGTTGAACGGAGTGGAATCGCGATTCTAAGGCATAAAGGGGGGCAGCAACCGAGCGGGCCAAGCAACGTCAGGGGGCCAGGGCAACAACCGAGGCTGACCTCTACGACAAACCATCGTTCGCCATCTCTTCCTCCCCTCTCGCGACAGCTTGCCACGTCTCTAAACCCCTTCGCCCCTTACCTGTACCATCGTGTGCCCTCTTTCTCCTCCGAACGAACAGTCCGTCCCCCGCAACAACACCTTTTGTGGCTCCTCATCCTCCGCGGCACAATAATTCGCCGTCATTTCGCACGCCACAGACCTCACCTCTTCACGAGGGACCGTCTCTCGTATTTGTCCCACATCGTCACGGCCTGAACGCGAGAAACCTTAACAACGCTCGGGAAACGGGTTGTTGAACCGTGATGTCGTTTCTTGCCGACGGGATTTAACCCCTTCCGTTTTGAATTAATTTCATCGCTGAAAGGAACGAAAATGAGGGAGAGAAAATGTTATCCTCGGCGAACGAGGATTACGTTCGTCCCTGCGTGCGTTGGGTGTCCAGAGACGTAGCCGGGTATAGGTTTATTTCGTTTTTAATATAATAGTGCAAAATCTCCTGATATCTCCTCGAATGTTTGAAAGGCGTGGGATCGAGAATTCGATGAATCGTATAGTACGATCGAGTGGAATGCAAAACTCGTCGTATCTTATAAATTATTGCGCAGTGCAAATCGAATTGTCGTTACACTATTGCGCAATTACGTGGCGATGAAATAGGATTAAAGTATAACACAAAGCCAATATCCTATTGTGTAATAGGATAACACAAATCCTATAAAGTATAGGATTAAAGTGGAACTCGACCGTTGACTATATTTTCGTCGTGTTAATTACAATCGTACAAAATAGAATTGCGAAATGAAACGAATAAAAGCTACGAAAAATCGACTCAATAACCCACCTCGGTCAGTCTTAAATAATTAAAAATTAAACGACCCGGAAAACAGAACAACTGGAGAGACAAAAGAAAATTCTCACGGCTAGGATTCAATATACTGGAACTTCAATTAAAATATTATCCTAGTTGTTTCAACGTGAAACATGGTATATCATTCGATATCGTAAACAGGTAGCACATACATACGTACATAAACTACGTTCTGAATATCGTGCGTTAAAACGAAAAGATAAAAAGGAATTTCTTTTCCCAATCGCTAAGTATTAATTTCATTGCATTCAAGGTAACTCTTATCGATGCCACACCGTGGCGGAATTTTTGTTGTCCTGCCGCGATATCGCGAACGGAAAGACAGGTTTTGTCGTGTCGTTAGCCGGTATGTATTTTTTCGCCTAGATACGTTTTAATATCCGTGCGGCGATCGACGCACTCTCCTTTCGAGGTGGATCGAGGCTGATCTTCAACTTGAAAGTTCGATTGCCAATGGAAAAAATAGCGTATCGTATTCCGGCGGCAATACACGATACCCTTTCTCCTGCCATTCTGATACTACGGACAAATTGACCCGGTAACTGAGTCGCTTGTCCATTAGAAACTCGTCTTGGGCGCAAATCAAAAAGAAATATGAATAAAGGTCGACTAACCCTTGCGCTGGTCTGCGGTCTGAGTTCTTGCAAGTGCATTGTGCTCCAAAGGCGAGTTTGATTTTATTTTTTCATTTATCGGCGAGACGAGAATTAGCTACACTATGACAAATTATAGTTAAGCTTCTTTTTGTAATACAATTTTAAATATCCCGCTGTCATCCGGTTTTATTGACTGTTATTCTTAAACATCGTTTGACGAGTCCAGAATTGTTGTATTATTATGTGCGTTTCCATTGTCATATTTTTGTCAGAGCGATGTACCTCTTGTTTTCAATGTTTCGTAGCACAACAGAAGTCGGTCTAAACTGAACTTGCTTTAAAGAAACAAAGCGCGAAATTACGCGAGGTCATTTTTTACAATGTTTCACGCATATACATGCGTAGAAATATCGATCGATGTACTATAATTAGGATATAGATCTTGAGAATTTAACTCCAGCTGTACATTATTGATAGAGTTGCAAACTTTTTCCAAGAGTAGAGTATGTTATTAACGGGTCGTTGGGGAAAAATCAGAACGCCAGACGATAGATATTTTATATTCATGAAATTTCATAAGCACGAGGCCTTTGTTTTTATTATCTCTGTACAAAAACAGTCGAAAAAATTATAGATTTCTTTTGATAAAGATTTAATTTTTTCGAGCTCACGGCATATGTACAAGCGGGAAATGATAAACATAGTAACCTAAAAACTAAATATAATTATACATTGATATAATAATAGATATAATAATTATAATCCATAATAATTAATAGTAAACCTACAGTCTACAGATTCGAGAGTGTACGTAACGTGTTCCTCGTGTCTGTTCCATGTATCTCGTCAAATGTGTATTCCGTGTGCATGTGTACGTGTGCATGTGTACGTGTGCATTTGCTTCTCCCACATGTATTTACCCGTGTGTTTTTGCATGACTGTGTGATAAACATCGGTAAAGCAAATTTTCTTCTATACAATATTCATCGAATGGATCATTTCTTTTGCTATGAACTTGCACGTGTGTACTGTTGATATCTGTGTGTAGTGTCTGTGTGTATATGTACGTGAATTCTGTTCCTGTGTTCAACGTGGCTGTCTGTATGCGAATGTATTTTTTTTCCATGTGCACTGGCCAACAGGGCCGCCGAATTCGGATCTAGATGACGTTGGGTCGGTGTCTTTTTTATTTTTATCGTTTACGTTTCTATCTTGAATGCGCATTAAAATCACTATGAGGTCTCTCTAATCAGTACAATAATTCGGCATCACAATAATATTACCACAATGGGACCCACGGCCCACTTCACCCGAGTCGAGCACCCCTGCCGGGCCTCACGCTCCCTTACTGTTCAACCCCTTTCTTTTCCACCCACGTTTTTAACTCTTTACCAACACGCGCTCGGTTTGCTCCCTCTCCCTCTCTCTTTCTTTCTTTCTTTCTTCCTTCCATACTATCTATCTCTCGTCTTCATGCTCGCGAAAAAATGCTTCAAAATTGTTCTGTTTTAAACCTCTTTAAAACATCTCTTTCCCTCTCGTGCATTCTGCTTCCTGGTGTCCCAACCAAAAAAATTAGCTTCACAGAAAAGAAGGACACACGGCATATACTCTAACTTCGCGTTTCATATACATCATGGATTTGTGACTTCGACTCCTATAATCTTTCTCTCTCTATCGATCAATCAATCAATCTCTTTCTCTCCCTCTCTCTCACGCTATCACTCCCTTTTGTTCGTCCATCGTACGTCGATAGAGAAAGCGGAGGGACCATATACGGAAAATGCGAACGGAATACGTATGCAATAATTTGTACAATTTGTTTTTTTTTTTTTTCAAACGTTCACAGAACCGCGTGTGATACGCAAAGCGAGACTATATTCTTATTAAACAAAATATATATATATATATATGCATTTATAGCTGTACAATGAATTTTTTATCACGCGTCTCGCAAAATAAAAATGTACAATTATTAACACGAGCTTGCCAACGAGCCGTTAAAATAATCACCAGGTGACAGTGCGAGATGCTAAATTGGCAAACAACAATTTCGCGTTAAATGTATGAATTTCATTCGTGCAATTGCAAAGTGGGAGAACGGAAAATCTCGCGCCCGATTTTCGTATCACCCGCCTGTATCCGCGAACGTTCTATACGATCGAAATACATCACATATACACATTATCATCATCGTATTTACAATTTCAGCGAAGTTCGTTGATGCAATAATCGTTCGCAACGATTGACCGACGTCCGTATAGAAAAATTTCGAATTCTAAATTATTTTGTACGCAGCGTTGCGTGTAAGCGGTGCATCTTCTTTCTTGTTCTGTTTTTTTTTTGTACAAGTTCCGTATTTTAAATATACACATGATAGATCTATCATTCTCGGTTTGCCCTTTGGAATAATTCTTTCTTACTTTCCCCCACCTTCTCCTTTTCGCCCATCCTGCAAACGCGTTTATTCCGCATTCGACGTTTGTAACCCTTTCATCCCCCTCCCTTACACAACATGCAGAAGTATCTTTCACTCATGTCTCACTCACGAGTTCTCTCGCGGTTCGAATCTTGCATATTTTTTTTTTTATATCGTTTATCTTGATTTTGTCTCGTTTTATTTAAAAAAATACTGAATTAACCAAGCTAAAATCACAGACTTGCTGGTGCCTTATTCCAGCGGGTTTGTACAAATTCTTCCTGAAGGACTCTATGTATAGTTACAAGATGTATAGATATATATACATACATATATATATATATATAATATATGCGTATATATATATATACACACATGTATATATATATATATACACACATGTATATATATGTATATATAGTAATTACAATTCACTCATGAAATAGTGTTTTGCACCTCTCGCGCTCTCATTCTCGCAAATTTGTCTCGCTGTGTTCCTGTTTCTTCTCCTGTGTATACGTGTGTCTCTTTTCACTCATACATTTTGTGTATCTATGCGTGCACGTGTTCTCGGTCGCTGATCGCGGTGCACATATAAGTTCTAGGTTACGCGAGTGCAACGGTACATCGAAAGAGTGCTCTCGCCCAATGTATTGTACCGTCGGATTTTCGTTCTCCGATGGCTCTAGATAAAGGAAGCATAAAAAACGGAAAGAGATAAAAACGAAAAAAGGAACGGTTTCTCTGCTACCTGTTTTATCTATAGGATAATATCGGTCGAAGAGACTGTATTACTGTGTGCGAGAATTTTCTACGCTGCCGTTCGACTCTCCACACTTTCTCCTGTTTCGTCTAACTTGACTTTCCATAAACATTTCAACGGTCGCCCAGAGAGAATCCCCGTTTGCGATTTCTGGTCTTCGAAACGAAACAGCGGTATCACGTGTACTGTTCTTATTTTCTCCCCGTTTGTTTGCATGTATGTATGTGGGTTTGCGCGCTCGGTCGCAATTTCGCATGCGGTGTAAACATGTTTAGCAATTTTAACCGAACAATTACGCTTTTGCACTGGTGCGCTTTTGAAATTATGTAAATCGATCGAAACAAGCGTTACAGAAAACACGGTATATCCGTTGGAAATAGATGCGAAAGGCTTGAAGAATGCATAAAGGCTCGAAAGGTCGGAACGACCAAAAATTCAACGTGGCATTACTTTCGCTCGTCGGAAATAGACGGACATTAGGAAAATAGAGTGCAAACGAGCGCGATGAAAGAAGAATTAATCGTATAGATACGTAATGCACAATCCGGAAGGGTTGGTCGCCATAACGCGACTAATCTAACGATTCGTTTAAAATTGCCACGCATATTTCTCGATATAAACATATTTATACATATATAGTTTTACATATCGGTACAATACGGCGCGTGTATTTTGCGATCACGCGGATCAACGCGTACCCGCGCCTCTAATTAGGTCGTTCACGCACAGAGATTGCTCATATTGTCTCTATATTTTTAATATAATCACAGACACGGTTTCTATATAACTGCTACAATGCAGAGTCTTCTGATTCGACACCGAACGCGACAACTTTACCACATATTTCCCTCTACTTCGTTTCTTCTTCCTCAAACACGCTCCTTCTATTTCTCTCCCTTTTACTCTTACCTTTCACACGATCCTGTACCATTGTTATCGCAAACGAATCGACATTCTCTCACAAGTTCTTGCACACGACTGCACAATCTATCCACTTTGATACGCAACCGTATGGTATACGTAGCGAAAAATTAAGGAGAATTTATATTTTAAATCGTCATGCAGCCATATCATGGTTCCATTGATGACGCGCCACCGGATAAACTATTGACGAAGCGTTCGAATATCTACATATACGTACGTATTATGAGTAAATTATATATTTATATATAATTAGAATGATTTTACTTTGGGACAAAGGAATTGCAAAATTGATATTCTCACTTCCATATATAGATATAAATATATACACTTTATTCTTCGATTCCCGCATCAAATTTCTATTGCATCGTTTACAGTTCACTAATTGCATTTGCCGTTTATTGCAACAATTGCAACTATATATCTTTGCAGCTGTATTCAAGGAGAATCCGCCAATTAAACGAAAATCGTTCAACGAAATAAACCTTAAAAGTTAAATATCGATAATTTGCGAGAACGAGCGGTGGAAAGATATTATCGATCGTCTAATTTAAACAAAAATAAAAACATTCGCAAGAAAAAAAAAATAACCGGAAAACAAATTCGTAGCAATGATCAACGATTCGCTGACGATGTTGTCGAAATGCAAAAACATATAGAACTAAAAGAAAAAGGATAGTCGCGTGACCAATCGTTCATCCGCACACCATTCGAAACACCAAACGGTTTAACATACATGCATTCCTCATTCAACACGGATCGCTCTCCGTCACGTTCGAAACACCAGAAAAGACAATTGGTACGATTTATACACGATCAAACGCTCTTTTCATGCGGCGAAAATCACAGTTATTTATTTCATATTTATTTCGTTTGCCCGTCTCCTCTTCAATCAAGCTACACGCACACATTCATACATATTCACAGACATACACTCTCTCCGCTTGCTCGCCTATCATACATACTACCATATTTCATTCGCACGTGCATTCTCCCGCTCTAATACTCTACTACGCACGAAATTAATATACAATTCGACACAAACATGTACACGGAAGCTTGGCCCTCGCCAGCTGACGCGCGTACATGCGCCTACATACATAATACCTATATATATGTACATATAAACTCACGCATTTTGTTAAAGGTTTGTACGTATGAAGTGTAAACGTGTGTTTCTTTTCGTGTCAACGATGTCAAACGTGTGGATCGAGCTCGGGGACCGCTCGGCAGCCGACGGACCAATCGGATTAATGGCAATGGACGATCCAAGAACGGTAAGTGGGCCACACACTGCTATGGTACAGATAACGCCAACGGTTGCTCGATAAGCGTCTTCCATCTTCCATCTTCGGGCTCGTTCGTACACGTTCCATAAGGGAAGCTCCAAAAATCAATGTAGTAAATTAATCAGATATCGACAGATCAACAAAATAGATCTCGGACTGCGACAAATTTCTCCCGTATATCCGACGCCGTGAAAAAGAATATACATCTCGGTTGTTCTTCTTGCGCAGAGCCGGCGGGCTGCCTTACATTATAAGCATGGTATTCGGTGTGTCTATGTGCGACTCGGTGGTAATTTGCGTTGATAAAGTGCGAGGTTTTGGGGAGAAATGAAAGATCCTTCACGGCCACGATGACTGTGCAACGCACAGAAAAGTGAATGCAGCCGACGGACGATGGCTTCGTCGATCCTTTTACCGATTGGCGAGGAGCTTGTTCTCTTTTTTCCTTCCCTTTTCGTTCTCGTCCTCGATGCTGTGTTCTTCTTCTGAGGGGTGAGGTGGCGTAGAGGGAGGAGAGTACCAAGAACATCGGAACACGAGAGAGTAGATAATAATCAATTAGACTGATACATAAGAGACGTTCGTGGAAGAAAAGAGATTTTTTGCGGCGATAAAAACACGTTGTTAGATCCTCCTGGAGGGAGAGAGGCTTGTTTCCCTTTTTCCTCTCTCGAGAACAGAGGAGAGGGTCAGACTGGTTCGTTGTTCCCAACCCCCCAGGCGTAGCTTCCTTCGGGATTAACGGAAGTACGCACGGGAGGAGGGAGAGCTGAGATCAATTTGTCGGGCTGAGGGAGATCCTAGCCGGAGCCCGCCCATTTTCATTTCTGTAGGTTCTCTCACTTATGATGCAAGCGTGCTGTGTCCCGCGGGGCCAGGATATCCATCTGAGATATATCTATGTACGTAGTTGGAAATAAGAAGCCGGATCTTGTTGCGAGATGCGCCAGGACGCTAGGGGACCCCGCTTGATGGTCTTGTAGGTATTACAGAGGTCGTTACTCGAACGCGCAGTATTCTTCTCTCGAATATTCCATCGACGATGGTGAGTTTCCGTTATGAGTATCGTCTCTCTCTTTCTCGTATGGATGTCGAAGAAAAAAAAACATTTCAGGGATGACTCATATACACACGGTTGGACTAGAGTCAAAGTTGCGTGGTTGAAATCGTTTAAGCGATCCGTCGGGCGACACATATTGGACGAATATTCTTCGGTGAGACCAGATTTGACCAAGGGGGGAAATAATTTCGGATGTTCATGTGCGTCGTTTCTTTTTCTTTTACATGCACCTTTGACCGCCTGCTTCGCAAACGAGACGCACGGTGAAAGGGGATTCTGTTGCACTTGATATCTTCGTTATAGAACTCGTCTCGTGTAGGGAATAATATTTTCTTTTGCGCGCTCGTGTGCACGAGTTTGAGACAATTCACCCGGCCAGAGAGAGGAGGTGCGATCACATAATCACGAAACGCGTGTGCTTTTGATCAGTCCGAGAGCGTGATGCACGTCCAATATAAATGAAGCGAGACGCTAGCGTCGTCGCATCGGTGAACTTTTGTCGGGAAACGATTCAACTGGAAACGAATGCAGCGATTTGCTCGCTGAACTGCGAATGCTCCAATAGCAGCGAATCTTTGCAACTCTCGAATTGTTGTTGCTGTTGTTGGTGGAGTAGATGCTGGTGTTGATGTTGGTGCACATGTTGATGCTGGTGCGCGTGTTGATGCTGATGTTGGTGCACATGTTGATGCTGGTGTAGATGTTGCTGGGATTCCTCTGGGTCGGGCTCCGTGCGCTCGTACAGTACGCAAATGGATCCATTTTCTCCGATTCTGTACGACACTTCGGCAGGATCGATCCACATGGTGAGCTCGCTTGGAAACAAGCTGTGCAATATCGTAGGCAGTAAACCAACGTTTGCACCGGCCTGCGCAATCACCGGATCCATTTTACCGTTGATACGTAGACAACGATATCCGGAACCACGGTTTGGGCGATCTGGGAACCAGTGATCCCTATAGCGATGGCGTAGGACCTCCGTTAAAGAAGACTTGAACATCTCCAGCTGACGTTCAGACAGCTGGCCCGTCTGAAGACGGAGCAGATGCACCAAAAAATCGGCCGCTGACACAATTTCCAGTCTCATGGTTGCTATGCAATTCGACCCAGGACGAACGGTCTATGATAAAATTTCCTCAACGATACACCACCAACTTTCTTCTTCCGTCGTTTTTTCTCCGCCCAATACAGCCGTGGTACGACGCGTACTGAAGACAACACTATTTCTTCCGTGATTTGCGGGGTCACGGCACGATAGAGGCCGTTGTTGCTCGCGGAACGCACACAAGAGTCTTCACAAAATGGCGTCGCCGCCACGTCGCACGATCGCGCTTAATACTCGTTCGTCGACGCTCCAGCGCGAAAAGAAATACACCGAGCGATGTTCGATAATTTCTTTCGCGAATATCGACAACGATGCGGCACAATGCAGTTCTACCGAAACGGAAAGCCTTTGCGTTGTGTAAGTGCTTCGATTTAGATGAAGCTTTTTCGAATTCGTTCGGATCGTCTCCTTGAACGGGCAAGGATCAGTACTGCTTTAGTCAGAGGTGTCGCGACTTTCTTTTCTCGGTATGTAAACGCGCTCCAAATCGTTCCCCTGTGATACCTTGGATGGCAGATGAGTATCGGTAAGGTCACAAAATATGTAAGACTCGATTTATCGACCACGGTTATTCTTCTCCTCTCCCACGCTGTTTCACTCCGAATACCGTACAACCGTGAAAAACTTTCTCGCGCAACGCAAACCGACAGACCTTCCTCTGACTCGCGGAGCAACCGCACCCAACAACTGCCAACGACTTTCTAGTGGCACCGACCGTCGACGCAAGCGAAGTAGCTTTGCCTCTTTGTTCACGCAGCTTGGAGTGGGGATAGACCTCGCGCTCTCATTGGGCCGCTCCGTTTCCCACTACTGGAATTGGTCACGTGACCACAAGCTGCGCGTACTTGCTTGCGCACATGTCTGCAGCTGCGTCCCGAATACGGATCGCTGCGTGAATAGGGGTTCTCAGTCGTTTTACGACGACAACATGCTGGGCGTCGATAATTTTCGACGCTCACGAAACATTTCTCCGAAATTTCAGTTACATGTATCAGGTGTACATATGAATTAATGTAAAGATTGTGAAGCATATTTCACGAGTGAAAATATAGTCAATATTTTAATATAGTACTTCCGCTTCATTTCCTTTAAAAAATGTATATCGTAAAATAAACATTTAGGTTTAAACAAATAACAAACAGTTGTTTGTATTTATTTCAAAATATTTCATGGCATCAACGCGTACATATGATACGGTAATCAACTTTCCTTTATATTCCTTTGTTTTTATTAAAATAAGTAACCATAGGCTAAGATTTTTTCAACAAAATGTGCTGCATTTCACCTTCCAGTTCGAAAAAGTACCGAACGCGGAGTAAATAACTGTAATAACGTACATGGATTAAAAAACCAATAATTACCGTGCTAGTCTGAAAACAATTTTTCATATCAATGAATGGAAGGAACAAAAAAGAACATTTTATTAGAATGGAGCATAAATCAATTCTCGGCTGTAAGTACAAAGTGTAATCGAAATGATTGTTATGTAAAATAAAATTATGCACGAGAAACCCGACAGGCTTTGCACAGACTATTTACTATTTCCTGATCCATAGATTGGATGTAAAGGACAAGTTTCGTTGCCCACTCGTTCTGCAGACTTGACCAGATTTTTCCTGGGGCTATCTGAGGAATGAAGTTAAGCCAGCAACAATGCGTCAAGATACGAAAGATCTTTTTATCAGATCGTGCACTGCAATGCCCGAAGAAGCAACAGCTTCATCACTTACATGAAAAATCTTTTTAAAAGATACCTAAATAATTATTGATTTTCGAACCCATATACTATAACTGTAATTATTTACTCACCGTTCAATACCCTTTCGACCAGCAGGATCGAATGTTGTGTGCTGCTCCGTTTAAAAAATTGAAGGTGAACTAAACAGGAAAAAAATAAGCAAAATATTACTGTTCCCTATATAACCCTTAATGTCGCACAACTTCTATTCTGAAACTGCTTTGCAAATGGCAAACGGTTTACGAGTAGTTTCAGGTAGTCAAATTGGCTGACTCACCCTGTATATTGAAACATTTTAGAAGGCGTATTATAGACTCATTAAAGTATATGCCAGCTGTTGCACAGAGCATTGCTGGTGCCATTAATATCAGAGTACATTTAGAATCGGCAATTTCTATTTTATTGCGATTGCTTTTCCAAAAGTTCCGATGTACTGAAAAGTTTCCAATATAAAGAACAATTAATACGATGAGGTGATGCGAACGGTGGACAATAGTAGGTCAAAGTACTGGTCTTGGGAATATTCTAATGCATAAACACAATGGACATCCATTATCTATACAACGTTTTATGACTTCTAGACTCTTCCTTGAAAATATAATGTAATTCAATGTTTGTGACACAATAGCCATAACATTGCATTTCCGCCGATAATTTCGCGCGTCACGCGAAAAACGTGTGGAGCGTCCAGTTTCCGTACAATATCAAACTGAAGATATGTCACGTACAACGTTATTGATAGTAAATTTCTGCGCGTATAAGCAAAATATTGAGTTTTCCGATATTTATAGCTGTTTTTCGTAAAAAGTAATACCAAAAGAAATGTCGACTTGATGAATGATTCATGAATGAAGTGTATCTCGAGACGATAATGACCGATACGTTTAGCGGAATTTCATGCGCATTAATTACGCGAACTTTTGCCGAGAAAGAGCAGAGGACCGAGTTCTTCATCTATGCTTCATTTGTCATTTTTCTGTCGTTGGATCTGCGAATATCGTTGTATATTCAATGACTGATTTCTTATTGTGTTACTGTTTAACCATTCCTGTATTATTTCCTGATTAACCCTACTCTTTATAAGGTTCTCTTGTATAATAAATTGAATAGCCTGACCTCTGACAGTAACTTATACAACTGCGAAGGAAAGTTTAAACGCATTCGTGAAATCTGCAATTCGTTATTTTTGCTTTAATCTGCATGTTTCTTCGTCGCTGCTTTGTTTTATAATCATATAAACCAGTATAAAAAGATGATTGGTCGAAGTTACTTTCCACGATTTATGATCTGTGTTATTTATGTAGAATGCTTCAGCTTGTTTAGCCTAAAATTATTTGTCCTCCAACATGTAGGATACTGGATCGTTTCTGTCTAATTGCATTTACTTCTCGCGAAATAAAATATTTTCCTTTTTATATGAAAGTTTGTTCACTACACGACCAAGAATGAGTAAATATTGCAAACATTTATTCCGAATATTATTCCCTAACATATTTCCTCAAATTAAAATAATACAGACCAAGTACCATTGGAACAACAATTATAAAACGCCAAATACATTTGTACCCGAAGCATGTACTTAAAAAAAGAAACACAAATTATTCAATAAAATATTTCCTCTTTGTCTTCAAAACATACAATGCAAATTACGACAGAAATAATACGACTCCGACCTTCGAGAAAAGAAAATATTGAAAAGAGCAACCTCAATTTAAAAATATTACCAAAGCGACTTCTCTTAAATCATTGCATTCAATACATTTCTTACACAACAGCGGACTAAACAACAAAATCGAAGGAAGCAAGTATCGCAAAACGAATAAGAAGGTCAATTTCTCACAGATCCAGGCAGTGATATGAAAACACGGAACTTTTACTACCATTAGTAATGGACGTTGCACATAATCCAAAATCATACTTTTGCTCGCGCAAATTTCTGGTCTATCACACCAACATTGGAGAAATAACGGAATACCACGGACAACAATGGAAACGATTTTAACGAAATAAAATTGCTCGTGGTCACTATCGAACGACCATTACTTTCCTATCAAATCTAATGGAATAGCGTAAAAGGATTACGGGCGAAGAAATTAGTGTGCTTTAAAATAAATTAGATTCACTCGGTACGAAATTTGCCCAAGTTCGTTTGCCCGGCATTTCGTTTCATTAATATAAGCGGAGTTTCGCGTATCGATTTTCTCACAATTTCCCCCGTTTATTTCATTCTACCAGCGCTGGATTATCCTTCATCCCCCCCCCCCCCCCGTCGAGCTTGATAAAAGGATACGCAGAGTCTACATACCTGATGGCCAGGGGTGATTCGCGATCCATGATCCCCCAATGGGCATTACCGACCCCCCTTCTGGTTTAGCTACCTAAGGCAACCGGAACGATCGAACATAAAACTATCGCCGCCCGCCTAAAAATGCAAACTGCACAAAGCGTAGCCGCGTGTCACGAGTCACCCTGCTTTTCGCAATAATAGCGGACTGCGACACTGATTTCGACAATTGTGTGCGAGCCTATTGACGGAAGGAAAAAAGAAGAAAAGACTTGCCTACCTACTTTAGAACCCTTTCGATCCCTTTCAGAAACCGCCCTCCGCGTCTCGTGAATACTGTCGAAGGGCTACTACTTATATTATTTGAATCGGCGATTCTCAGAGCGTTCGCCGTTGTCGAACACGCTGTAATCATGAAACGACCATACTTATACAGGATTTCTGTGACGGTTTTTTGGATTATAAAAATCCTGCTGTCATGGTCTAGTTCGGCAATGTTCACGGTTTGGCATTTGATCAATGATCGAGATAATTGGAGGAGGTATTAGAAGCGGTATAAAGATACGAAATTAACGAAACTGAAGGTTATTACCAATGACCTGTTCGCGTACCACTGACATAGATAATAATCAGAGAGGGACGTTCAGGAAGCTAGGAGTGATTCGTTGGACAGCTTTCAATGGAATCGACGTCGATACACCGTGTATGTTGGTTTCTTATTGGTTCTCGAGTGGCTTTAATTACGATTGGACTGGCTGGAGACGCAAGTTAGGAGTATGGAAAACTGTGCGAGAATTAATATTTATTTTAGTCAAATTAAGTAAAGGCTGAGAGGCTTTACGATGAATTGAATATCTGGCGACGTCTGAAAGAGAACAATTCGTGTCGGTTTAGCGATGAATGTTGGGTGCAGGGCCATTGATAAGGGAGCCCTGTATGCATATATGACTAAGAATCACGCGACTGAAGGCTAAATTAAACACGCGTAATTTTTATGACAGCATGATAACAATGCCTATCTTCCTACACGTCACTGCGATATCCAAGGTATTAAAGTAAAACGTTGTGCCCCCTTTGAAAACGTATACATTACACGCTAAACCGATTGTGGGCAATAAAACGTTTATATTGCCGGATATAGAAACAATTTTCAGGTATGCCTACGGATATTTGCAGCAAACCTTTGTATTAAAGTCATTTTTCAAAATTTAGTCGAAATAGCTGGTGGCGTGTAATAGCTGGCCATTGTTCAGGTACTAAATAGCATCGGAAAAAAAGGAAAAATTGCTTATGCAGAAACGGGAGGATACTACCTGGAACACCTTTTGTATATATTGAAGGGAGGATTACGGTACTATAAACTTGATCTATAAATCGCATTCTTTCGAGACATACAATGGCTGAACCGTCGTATTTCTGAAACAAAGAATCTATTGTATTTTCGATGATAATTAAAGTTTCGACCGGCGATTACTATTTCTGAATGTTTCCCCACGATTTCGTATTCGCAAGGCGGGCAACTAACGCGTTTTCACGTGAGTCACTCGAACGAAAGACTTTCCAAGTGTATCAAGCAATAAGCAGAACAAAAATTGATAAACTTACAAACGCTTGAAATACATTGTTAAACGCATCGAGCTATCGCAAGTTTAGCAGAAACAGGGATATCATATTCGAACGAAATCGATCAAAATAATTCTCTAAAATAGACCCTACATATTTCCTAACCATTCATTCAATATTAATAAACATGCATATCAAGGAAATTGATTTCATTCGAAAAACAATTTTACTGCCTACAAGCGAACGCCATTAATTCATAAGCATCGCAATATTTAATAAAACCCAAGATCTTGGTGCAAAAACTACACAAGTCCATGGGTTACTAAAATTATATTTCTCATATATTTCAAGAAACGGACAACCTTCAAAATCTCAGTTCACCCGGTTTCCCCAGCAAGCTCTTCATTTTCATCGATTCTGAATTCTTCGATTCAGCTTGCTCCAAAAAAATAAAATAGAATAAAATAATACACAATTCGCTGTCACGTTTCCATCAACCGGTGCAACTTCGACCACGTTAATGTGTTGCTTGTTTGCATACACGTAGAGAAGCACCGCGCAAGCACAATAGGCTACCGACTTGGATTTCCGTTGCACGCATCGGCCGTGAGTGTACGAGCAAACTGGCGATATTGTGTAACGCGTGTTACGACTGCGTTCAAACCCGGCCCGGTACTCGTAGTTTCACGAGTTATATCGAGATATTTCCGTCCTGGTGTATCGTATCGTCTTGGCTGTAATTAACGCTAGTTAGAATGAGTCAACGGTCGACAACCAAAGGCGTAAACGAGCCGATTCTGTTATGGCCTCTGGCACGTACATAGAGAAACGCGTTTCACGCATTACCGTGGTCGTCGTCCGTCATGAAACTTGTCCACGTCTCTACAGAGCAATATGTAACCGACGGCGGACGACGGGGAAAAAGATCTTGCCGGGGTATCTGCGGGATTCAGGATGGAAACGGGCGTACGCGTAGAATTGTTCTAGACAATTATCGGAAACGTGAAAAATTGATTAGGCACCTCGTGTACGTAATTTATCATCATTGAGGCGCGGTGATGAACATTGAGGCGCGAAGCAGTTGCGCGGAAATTAAACAATAAATGTTTTTACTACGTTTTTATCGCTGCGTGGTACGTTTGAAATCATTTTCGTCGTTCTTTCATCTACGAAGTCGTATCGTTCTCTGTAGCGTGAGTAATACTAATCGTAAGCGACTCCCGTTGTTTAACGATCGTACGTTTATTGAACTATTTGTTTCTTAACTGTTGCCGGCCGGTGTGCGTATGGAACGATAGTAAATGAGATGATTAATTATCTTCTGCGAATAAATACCTCATGAAATCACGTATCTGTCAATAATGTGGTGACAAAAATGAACACAAGCTGTGCGATTATTTAATGAACATACACGCGGTAGTAAGAAAAGCATCATATGTATAAACGTAACAACTAAATTTTACGAAAAAAGAAGAACATACTCAATCGTTCGCAGATAACACTTTCTCGACCTACGCGATCGTACTTAAAGTATAATTTCACCCGAAATCATCAGAACTCCTCGGTGAAAATGAAAACCATAAAATAACACGTACATATTACAAATGCAAACTGAATGGAAAAATTGTGCTCGAATGTTCAAAATGTCTTCCACGTAATGCCGATTATCATTCGTACAGAGCAAACTGACGTTAATTGCCAATCGGCGGTTTTTCGTAGAAATAGTTTAAACGCGAAACGACCAGGTAGAAGGGGGTGGAATTCGGTGGATCCACCTTTCCAAAAGGTACGAAAGCAGACCTGATTTGCCAACCGTTTCGCTATGTAGAACATTTCATTCGTAATTCCGGGAGTTCGCCGTTGCCAAGTTGGCAACTAAAGAGCCGATCGATAAACTCAGATTATTCTGGCTGGCTTCGTTCCCTGCGTACATGCACAGACCTCCATTAAAGTTCGCGTACACATTGAAAATTCGCGTAACACCGACGGTTCTGCATTCTTCATGAACTTAACCGATGCACTTACCGGTTTTCACAAATTCACCCCCCCTCCCTCTCACCCCTCCGATCCCCTTCGCCGTGGAAAAGCCTTTACCTGGCCGGAAGTGATACGAGTACTTGAATATCACTCGCAAACAGGAACTCGGATATAATTATATGAACGTCGCTTTCATTTCGTTTTTCTCATCTACTAATTCGGTGTAACTTTTCACCGATGCCGATCGAATTTATATTTATTTAATTCGCAATGGGAATTTATTTGATTCGCTCGGGGAATGAGGAAACGATGTGACGAAAAACTGAATTGAAAAGTCGCTATTCTTTTCCTGTTCATCGGTGGTAGAGCAACATAGTATCATCTATTATTATAGCGGAATCGTATGCACGTAAGATTGTTGCGGCACACTGATTGCGAGTCGTAATTGTTCGACCAGGACGCGATCCCCGACCCCCTCGCCCAGAATTGGATGATATTGCAAAACCAGCAAAAAAACAAAAACAGGATCCAATTCAGTTTCAAGACATATTACTCCAATTAAGCTCCTTGCAATTTATATTCCTTTGTATTCATCTGCATTAGCATGTTATTATCGTTATTACTACACGCGAAGATGACGACCACATTATTGATAATCAGCCGCAATCTGTACCGAGTTGATTTCATATCAAATTGATATGTTAAAGAAGAAGAAAACAAGTGTTATCACGTGCCAGTTTTGTTCTCAACCCCCCAAAATAGATCTTTCATACTTCACGTTCGAGGACGGTTTAAAACAAAAAAAAATCGCCATTAAAATATCATCAAAGCTTTTGCGATGTGTAAAACACGTTTATTAATCTTGTCGCGTGAATTTGAAGGTACTTTAATGTAAAGAATAGTGAGTGAACATGGCTGTATGTGTGTATGTGCCAATGTTGATTTAACAAGTTTCGTGATGGGCCTTTTGACACTAAAACCAAACCTCGATTACGTAGGCCTTCGTCGGTTAAGGATTCTGTTGTGAAACAAGTTACTGGCCACAAATCTACGGCAAACATCATGAGAAATACCAGAAACGAGTAAGATATGCCGCACGGTAGTTTTGCGCCATTTAGACGAGCTCAAAGTGGTTTTCAAACGACAAACGAAAGTTTCAAATTGGTATTTCTATACGAGCCCTGTTCGAAAACAAAATTGGTCAACTCCATCTCTTTTTTGATGATTTCCCCGATTTTAAAACGAAGCATGACAACCGATATTTAACATTCCATAAATAAAATCAATTGAAAAAGATTTCATTATTGGTTGTAATAATATTTCATTGCATTCCTGTTGCTTCTAAAAAGATACTAGAAGTCTTTGAAAATTTATTATTATACAATATTTTGTTATATTTTTGTATAAAAACATAGTTCGAAATTACTCCCAAACAAATAATAACAGTCGTTCAATTGAAAATGTGTTGCCCACTATCTTGATCAAAACTAAGTTGGACAGGAATTATGTATTCTGTCGGTCATATTCCTATGAAAATTCTGCATATTACGTGATTTTGAAAGCGACGTAACAAATATCTCCAGTACATTATACGACCATCGGGCAATTTCTAGATTAAACGTTTTATATAATTTTGAGGAAACTAATTTACGACACAGGTATTCTAATGAACCTTTTTATAAAATTACGACGTGTTTTCCTGTCTCGCTTACCATTGGAAGTTTCTTCCGTCCGCCTCTGTATATACGTACACGCACTAAAATATTGAGTAACCAAATGTTTCGAACTTTTGAGCAACACTGATAGTATATATGTACATGCATGTATACGTAGGTCTCTCACAGTTTCATGGCTGAATACAAGAAAGATTTAGAAGCACTTGCCATTGCTGCTATTATCGTTAAGTGTTTATCGAAGGCTGTTCCTCGTTCTACTGTTCTACACCCGTTGGGGTTTGAACTACGGTTCCTTCGTTTCCTTGGCAAATATCCACGAACACATGATCAGCTGTACAGTCGATTTAAAAATAAATTAGCGGATCGCCCCTGTAATATCGCCTGCCTCGCATAGTTCCTAGTAAAAAAATTGGCCTATACATTTCTTGGAAGGATAACAGAAAATCGATTTTCATCGTGGGAGACACAGAAGCTCGGAAATATTAATATGGCGAGTAGCTGAACGCAATTTACGAAATCATTTCATTAATATCGGAGATCGAACGCTGCCGTCCGATTTCGATGAAACTATCACTTCAATGATTCGAAGTGACATTATGTTGCGCCGCGTGAATGAATTAAAATGGAGGCATAATAATTTTGGTACTAGCAGGTTAATTCGTTGAGTAAAATAATATTTCCTGTTGCTAGGAAAAACTCGTGCCACCTTAACGATATATCATACGTTACCAATTTCCGGCTTTCCATATCCATTTCTTTTCCGGAATTTCATTCCGCAGTTTCGCTACATAATTAATACGACATTTACTGCGTGCAACATACCGTGCACTTCGTGCGTATATATCAGCGTTCTAATATAATGACAATATTACGATGCATAAATATGCAACTTATCCTGAATACATTTATACGCGGCAAATCGAGTACAGTAGCAACAAGCAATTTCCGGATTGCCCTATTAACGTTGAAACATTCTCTATTTGTCGTTTATCGTACCTAAAGATCATCGATTTAATAATCTTACTATACATAATGCATATAAATTGTACGATATCATTTTTCTGAACAGAGTTCGCAAAAGGTGTCGAGACTTTTGTTAAATATAATATATCTTTTTTTTGTGTAATAATTTATTGAAAAATATTAGACGTATTGGAAATAAAGTGCAGTGGAAAATTATCTACCTTTTCCCTAACATTTCCCAATGCTGTTAGATTTGTAACAATTGTAAAGAAATTTTTAATCAATCCTGTGCTGTGTATCTAATATTTAGGGTGGTCATGCGTCACTCCAAGGTGTCCACAGACTCTCGTTAATTTTTTGTTTTATATTTCACCCTACAGTCACTGCAGGCAACTACTTACGACAGTAATGCTGACTACATACTACAGATCGTTCGTTGCTACAGGCAAGGTACAAGAATTTCAACTATCTTTGCTTTCAACACGACGATGCTCCAGCACGCTACGCAACAGATGTACGAGACAACGTTGATGAAGCGTTTGTTGGGAAAGTTATTGGGAGGGAAGATTCGATAGAAATATTATCTAGATCCCTGAACCTAGAATCTATGAAACATTTTCGTTCGTGGGCTGGTTAACCCTTCGGTTGCGGCTGGCGTTAATAAAACGAGAAAAAAGGTGAAAGAGCATTGCACTCACCAAGGTTGGCTGTAGCCTGTTGATAATATTTAACATCAGAAATTCGCCACAATAACAAAATAAACTAATAATATATGCAATGCCATAAAAGTTTGGAAAAACGGTAAATGAGTGTTCCACGAAGTTCTCATCCATGCACCATAAAAAAGTAAAACAAATAGGAGAACGGTGTGAGAAAATTTTTGTTTACTTTCATGAACAATTACGCAACCCACTCGATAACTAGTGACTCCCGTACGAATGATGCAACCGTTTCGATGTAATGGGATACTATTCGTCAGTGCATTTGAAAACGGAAAAATTCAAAGTATTCTTTAGCGATGCCTAATCAGCGTGGCGCGGGAAAACTGAAAACGAATGGAATGTCTGCAACCGTGGGGCAGAACGAGCCGTATGGTCGGCCAAATATAGCAAACTCGAAATTCGCCGGAAGGGGTATAAAGGGGTGACGTATATTCAAATTATGGGGTGACCCTTCTCGAAAACTTGGCGAAGGGGAAAGGGGAAATTACCGCGTGCAAGCCAGCAGGCTTGCTTCTCTAAAATCAATAGGGCCGCTTCAACCTCGTGCACACTGAGCTCAACTTGCAAAACTCGAACTGCAAAATTTCACGCTCGCCACGAATTTATTTATCGCCCCACGGTTTTTACCCGCAGAGCTGCAAAACTAAATACAGAAACGTAGAAACGAAATGATAAATAAATATAATTAACCGCGTAATCAGGTTAATGTAATAAATTATTCCAGAGAATTATTGCAGAGCCGAAACGGGTCTATCGAACAAGATATTCCAACGGACCTAAAATACACATGAGTTTGTTCGTACAATAATATTGTAACGTGAATCGATATACCGCAGTAAGAATGATCGAAAGACAGCATCGAACCCTCTAATCGCCACGCGAACAACGCGAAATATCTTCCGCAATTGTTAAATAACGTTCCAACGAACGGGTTAAGCAATCTTTGCAATATCGAAGAGTAGCAGATCGTGCAAAAACGGGGATCATTAAAAATCAAAGTAGAAGTGGGACTTCCATCGCCAAAAAGGGGCCACACGATCGTAGAAAAAAGTCGAGCCGGGTTCCGCATATGGAAACACATAAAGGCGTGCGCTTTTTTTCTTTTTCTTTTTTAGTTGGCCAAGCATACACGATCCCAGGTATCGGCCAGCTAGGAACAGGTTTGTCGAAGAAGGATCTCGCCAAGGAGGGCAGTTTTCTCGCAGTCGCTACGAGTCTGGCTCCCTTCTTCATCTTCATTTTCATCGTCATCTTCTTCTTCTTCTTCCTCTTCTTCTTTTTCATCTTCGTCGTCGTCTCTTCCTGCATCTGTCTGTGCCGCTTCACTTTACGACGGATCGCCTCGTAAAAGCGACGGCGATACACAACTCACAGAAGCAGCTTCACGCGAACCAGAGGAATACTGCGTAATCGCTTCGCTTCGAGCGGCGAATTTTCAAATTTTCTTCCGCGAATCTGGCCACCTTACGATCGACCCCTACGCGAACCAGGGTGTAATTGTCAAAGAGATGTCGCGCCTGAGGCACAGGACTACCTGGGCACCTGTAATCAGCTTAGCAGCACCCATCGTTGCTTCGATGAATTTAAATGAGCAAACACTGGCCGAACGCACGGTGTTTTGTTTATCAAACGGTTCAGCTGATAGTTCGCCAATGCGTAATTATTATAAAATGTGTATAGGCAAAAATGGTTACGTAGCTCGAGAATAATTTGACGTGGAACAGTCATACCAATCATCTGATACCAAACTACGTACATCTATAACTATATGGAAGTCCGAGGCGCGTGCATCATCTACGTAATCACAGATAGTCAGTTATTTCACTTCACTATCAGTGTCCTTTAATATATTATAGCAACGAAACTTCTGCCTCGCGAAATTTTGCTTTGCTTTCTGTACCTATAGCGCGCGCTGGCGAAGCTGGTATGAAAGAATGTCGTTATCTTTTATTTCTTCCGTATTGTTGAAACCGTAGTTCTGTGCCGTTAACTAGGACACTCTGCATAGACAAAGGTGGTAGAAGCGAGCATACGTCGCGACGCGACGCTAGCGAAAGCTGGCCATTGCGACAGTATTGTTCCGCTTAAAGTAACAAAAGCAAGTTTTGGAACAGTGTAACGAGAAATTGTTAGGCCTGAGCGACGACTGGGCCCGCGAGTTTCCCGCTACGTTCCGGAATCTAGAAGGTGTATATCTGGGCTTAAATCTAAACATGTCAAGAGGCAAGAAGGCGGAGTAGCAGCGAGAGGCCAAAGATCGACAGTCTGGAGAAAACGACGATCTCGATCTCCCGGACCGGTCGGCCGGGCCAGCGTCATCACGTTGGAACAATTTACATGTACATACGTAGACAACGTACAAACACATATATAATATATAGTACACTTCTTCCCTTGCAACGAACGTGCACCAGCAAAGCTTGAATAACTTTGTACTTTCAGATCTTCTAACGCACTCGGTATTCTTGCCCCGTGTTTTTTCGCCTCGTTTTATTCTGTATTCGTTGCATTTTCAAATTTTATTGTCCTGCCAAGTCTTTCATTTCGTTGATCAACAAAGGCCCCGCGGTGGTGCACTGTTTGCCATGTTAATAAGGTCAAAGGGAAAATTGGAAATTCTGCGATGTTTTACTTTGCGCCGCGCACACTTTGTAAACGTGTACTTGTTTTGTACTCCCTATTTTTTTTTTTTTTGTTTATTTTTATCTTTTTCGTTCACGCGTCAAGTCGAACCAGCGCAACGATCAAAGGATATTGGCCACGGCGAAGTGCATTTCAGCGATACTTCCACGTGCGAGAAATCATCAACCTTGATGAAAATTAATGCATGTGAATACGTTATTACTCGAGCGCATTAATTAACAAGCCTATTGCACGAAACAAATGATAAGGAAGGAAACTCATTAAATACGTACATACAGTACACCATTTATCTAGCATTTTCCGCCTCGCGGAACTTTCATCCAACACAATTTCCACCTCGACAATTATTCTGTAATACGTAATCCCGATTACACAGTTTCGATTTGAAATTCTGTAAAAGTTGAAGCCGCGGATTTGTTTTTTGGAGAAAAAAAGGTGAGGAACAAAATGGAAAGAGGAAAAAGAAATTGTGATAAGTAGTTTAATTAACATCTTCCGAGTACATCGCTTGAAGTCAACTTTCATATTACTAAGTGCTAGGAAAATAGAGGAAATTATGGTGATAGAGCGACACGAGTGTACTCGACGGATAGATAAGAAAGGTGCACGTACATGTGTGTGTGTATGAGGAGGCGAAAGGAGGCGTGAAGGCTTGGCGATTTACTAACATCAGTGCCATCTAACTGTTTTGTAGATCCATCCTACTTTTCTTTCGAAGCTCTTCAGGTGCTCAACTCGAATCACGAAACGGTGGGCCGTTCCATTTCGAAATGGTATAGCTCAAGGTGAGCTTGTGAAGTAAGGCGACAATCTACCGAGTCAAAAAAGAAGAAAAATTCGTCACTCCTTTTTTGTATTTTTAAATGAACTTTCCACGCCACGTTACTGACCTCCGAATGTTAAATAACAATAATAATGTCTTGTAAAAAAAAAAAGGAAACGTGGTCTAGGATACAGGGTCTATAATATTACTAGGCACACTAACTACTGGACGAATTAATTTTATCGCTCAACAATGTACGTGGAATGTGCAATTTTTAGAATACAATTCCGGCAAAGTGACCGATGTTAATTTTATTTCTTTCCTAATCAGAAACAGATAACTCGAGGGTGTAGCAAAGGAAATTGAGGTATAATACTTTACTTCAAAGTTAATGTATGCTATAATGAATTTCATGGTTAATTAGATGGTATTTTAGTATCGAAAAAGTCTCGCGCAACGATACCATAAATATTTCCAATAAATTATAGTACTTTTCCAGCGTGCATCGACTACTGTTCAGACACGTGACTGACAGGAAGTTACAGGTAAAGGTAATTTCCGTGAAGGAAGTTCCACGCGTATATGGTTTCAGAAGTTGCACTCGAGGGGAATTTGCATTTTGAAGTATTCGTACCTGGTTGTCAACGCAAAACGATCATTTTGAAGCAACGGTCGTATCATTAATGACACGAACGCTGGTAGTCGTTAAAACTGTAAGGTAGAAACGGGTTTCCACGTAAATCTACGAACTTATTGCCTTCGCGGCGCAGAACACGTTCTATCAACATGGCCGACAGGTATACGGCAAGGTGAGGCGTCGAATTTTTATCCGGTTTCTTCCGTCAACAGATCTTCCATACGCGTGCATGCAACAGTGATTGGACCAAATAATGGCAACACTTCAAACATTAAGAAAATTCTTTATCAATATCATGTACCAAACCCATGTGCACAATACACAACTGATAAGCGACGTTTCCATTGTTTGCTCCAACGCTTGCCCGTTTACGTATACAATCTGTCTCGTACGTATTGGCACCATCATTGTTAATGACAGAAATTTGTCAAAATTGAGTGCAATAAATTCTTTACCCTTAAACGCTTGCCGAATATCCATCAATTTCTCGCGAAGACAGCAGGGGTTGCGACTGCATATAGGCAATGACTAACAAGTCTGACTGCAAGCGTACATACGTATGCACGTCATACTCCAATTGGTCAACGAATAGCTAATAAATCTGAATATGTACACCGTGCACGCGTGTACACACGAAAGCTCCGATCCTGTTGCTTTGCTTGCGATATAATCGATAGTTCCTACTACAGTACGCGTTCCTACTATCCTGTATAGTAAAAATAGGTGTGTACGAAGCTAAATGACAGACCAAAGGAGTGGAAGGCTGGGAGAAAACAAGATCTCGGACTCTTAACCGGTCGTGCGATTGAAAATGGAACTCGTGTGCGCTATTGCACGCGTGTATGTACACGTAGATGTACATGCATACCTGTCCGCTGCGCTATATGTGTGGGTACAGGTGTGTGTATGCGTACCAGACGGTCGAAGGAGTCCAGCATCAGAGCCGGCTAACTGTTAGGTGGAACCTCCCTCCTCTGGAAGGAAACTCTTCGTTCTACTTTTTTTCTTCCCCTTCTTTTTGACCCTTGCGGTGGATCACAAGCGGTGCTCAGTTTGCACTAACACCTCGGCGTTAGTGTAAAACGGGCGATGAAATTATTACAATCAGCTGGCGCAACTTGATGATTCCGCGTGGAAACAATTTTTCATGATTTCTTTTTATAATTTTGTAATTTAAGCGTCACTTTATTCGGTATCCTCAACGGACGGCTATTCGTTGATTGAATTCAATTCTGTACTGGGTTGGCCGTGTACTTGGATATATCTATTCCATTTTCGAGTCAATCCGTTTCCGCTGCTCGCTAAAGCAAATCTATCTCGTTGAGTAACTTTCGAGTTTCCCCTTTTCCTCGGACCGTTCGAATTTGGGTTGCACAATTTCGATGAAGAACTTACGTCGCGTCGTTTCACTAAACAGACTCTATCTATTCGTATCAACCAAATCGGACGCAGAAGAAAGTTTATGTCTATCAGCTGACCAGTGCGGGAGAAGTTCACACTTTCCTTATGTTAATATCACCGTGTGCGCCCACATCAGATTCCTTTCAATCAAACCTTAAACAAAGAACGCGCGGGGGCGGGGGGGCACATTACATACTTGATTCCTTTTGCACGTTCGCAAATTAAAATTTCGCCGGTTTCTTAACTGAATAAAGTTAACGAAACAAACCAGTTTTGTCATCAGCAGGCTCGAACTCTTTTAATTAAACAGCATTTAAATAATTGGATAGCTGGTTCCTATTCTTTTGATGCGTGGTGACGGACAAAGGAAAGCTTAAAATGCGTATGGTACGGGACACGTGATAATTATATAAAAAGGAGTTGAAGATTATTGACATTACACGGAGTGAAGTTGTATTGTAGAACCAACGAATGTTGCGAATGCCGAATTTTTAATTTTCTACTAAGTGCTTTTGAAATGCAGCTTTCACTAATTAATCTTCGATATGATATCTGGAGTTACTTATAAGTGTCACGTTAACCCTTGTACGAGATTTAAACGTACCACACATTTACAAAACACCAACGAAAAATTTAAAAAATTCAGTTTATTTGAAAGTATCGTTTTAATATCATACACATTCGTATCTATTCCTACCGCGAAATTGAATATTAAACGCTTCAAGAATATGATTAGAACTCGCGACAAAATACAATAATAACAAAATCTAACATCAGTGCATAATTAAATTGTTACGAAAGAGGCAAGAACGCGTGAACGCTAAAAACCTTCTGAATCTTTCGGAAATTGCGACTTTAGAGAAACGTAATCTTTATCCAATTATTTGCCTCGAAGTTTGCCGTCCTATCAGATCTACTGTTATTCTCCAAAAAATCAAACAATTACCCTGCCGTATTCTATCCGATGACGCACGCCGTATTTGTCGCAAATGTTACCTAGACCGATAGACAGAAATAATCTACGCCCTATCTTCCTTTATTTATTATTTCGTACCAATAGTTCGACGCGGTTCTGTAATATTCCTATTAAATCATCAAATCAAGGGCAGAATCGCGAGAAGCAAACCTCCAAGAGTATCCCGACGAATTCACGTCGCTTGAAAAGGTAACTCGGTTTCAAAGAACGTAGATGGGGACAGTTAGCCGGCGGTAAAGCAGAAATTTACAGGGAAGAAAGATGACCAATAACGGGACAGAAAATAGTTTTCCAATTTCTGCAGCGAAGAAACTTTCTACAAGAGCGGCCCAGGCTAATGAACAGAAGCATCCCGAGAGGGTTAATCCATCGCGCAGTGCAGATCTCATCTCCGAGTCTTTCTCCGAGTCCGAAACCGCGCCGCTGTATACTTACAGCGAAATAATGCCGAATAGATTGCACGAAGCCGTCTACTCTTGGAAAGTCGTTCGTTTTGTTTAGTTTCACTGCCGCGACCGTAGGAGCAGTAACTGGCGGCCACTTTGATGGTCGATCCGAGTTCGAAAGCACGATTCTGGACAATTACAATCTCCCCCGGTCGTTTTTCTTTCATTCGCTGCCTTCATTTCAGATGGTCCTTTACTTGGAAAGTCTTGGCCGCGGCTATGCGTTCGGAGACTCGGGAGAGATTTCGGATCCAGGAGTTGTCCATGACGCGACGATCCAACGCAGATACGTTTAGACGCTGCCTATCAATAGAACGTAGAAGGCGGGCCGACTTTCGCGTCCGAGGCTAATTATGTTAACGATTTCTATGTAGCCGCGTGTACGTAAAAGCCAACGTTTAATAATGATTCCGTATTCGGTTTATCGGAATAAAATTGTTGGGGTTAGACGGGTGGAAGAAGATCGGCGTGGGTGGTGTTTAGTCACGTTGAAGCGTATAGGAAAGGTCTTGGTGAAATTTTAGTTGGAAGGTTTCCTGACAATTAAACGGAGTGGATCGGTGGGCTTGGCCGTGCGATCAATACCGTTTAATAATTCCCGCCGACCGCCGTTTATTGTTTCCCGTTGCGTTTTCAACAATCGACCGGATCGCCAACGCGCACCGGTGGTTTTTCCTCGTCGAAACAGCTCCGGCCTCCTTCTGCCACGGCGAATCGTTACAACAGGCAGTAAAGAACAAGAGCGTGGGAAGCACGAGAGCGTACAGTTTGTGGAAACGATGGATACGTACATCGAACTGTTAGAGAACATTTTCTTCTTACACTTTTCATTTAGTTTTAGGACAGGGGATCACCTTCTGCACGCTCGTGCATACCATATTTTCAACGGCAGCTTGCATAATGTTTATTCATTCTTGTCTACTAAACTATACGGTAAGCGATTAAAATTGTTAGCGTCACACCTGCACAAATTGACGATTTTACACAAATAATCAATGTTTTATAATTACGCGAACTAAGTTTAATCATATTTTGTGGAATTTATTGTTAATTAAAAATCATTGCACGTAAAAATGTTGACAATGTGATTTTCTCTGTACACAGATACGGAAAACGTACATTTTTGTAGTGGGACTCTAATAATTTTATCGATCTTATCAGCAATTTTATATCAATTTTATCATCGCCTAATAGATACTATTCTGACACTCGAAGCATGAGTTTTTTTTTCTTTTGATTTCTCGATTAATGTTGAGCGTTTCCTGTACCGTTTCCACCCAGGTACACATTCAAGAAGTGAATAAAGTTTCCCTGTGTTTCGTGCACGGGTAAAATTCAAGTCGCCCAAGTGCAGCCTTGCTGGTCTTGTATTTCTGGCTATTTCTACCTACGGAAGTCTGGACGTTTATTTGCCCACGTTGCACATTGTCAGTCTCTTTGGCCATCGCGCTGGAAGTGAGTTTAGATAGAAGGTACGGCTTTTAGAACGGGTGCATTGCTAGAAGGAGTTTCTCGTGACTTAACTCTAAAAAGATTGATCCCCGAGTTCGTTGAATGGAAGACCATGGAGTGGATTGGCAAGGTTATTATATTTTTAGTTCGGGAAGCTTCGGGCGTGAAAGAAATATAGCATCTTAAAAATTAATACGAATGTTTCTCTACCGAATATTAGAGCTTCAATGGGTCACGTTTCTAATATCCAGCCGTATATATTTATGATAATATTCAATATGTTTACACGAAATTCGCAATTTTGTACTATCCCCTCTCTTCTTTCAAGGGTTCTTTTCCATAATAAATATTCAGAAACAATTTAATAATATTTTCCTCCCTTTGTACGGCGTTGACGTTGTTAAACGATGTGAACCGATCATGTAGAATATTTGCCAACGGCTTAGCTTCTTGGTCTCAGCTAGAGAGGACGTCGCTTAAATATTTGTTTAAAAATAAACCAGCTGGAGATTGATTTTACAGGAGCGTAGGCTGTATAAAATAGACACGTGACGCAAATGAGAGAAGAGAAGGGTTCGTAATAGGTCATGGGCTCACGTGGGGTGTGAATGGCGAATTATTAATAATAAAAATTGATTGCCCCGAACGATGGCTCGTTTCAGTCAATTTTCAAGGCTTGCGCCCGATCGAATCGTTGAAACGTTCACCGACTTCTATCTGACTTGCACTGAACTTTTCAACGTGCAAACGTCTATTACATTCAAACAGACGACACAATGTATTATTATGCACTAACGATAAATAATTTTTTACCACCAGATCATTTCAAGGTACGCAAAAGAGTGCAACTTATCGAAACTGGAAACGGAGACTGCCTTCATAAAACAACAGGTAAGAAAAATGGAGAAACATGGAAATATTGGTTTATAAAATTACCTTTGAAATAAACGAATGTCGCAATGTATATCAATGAGTATTCAAAACCACCACAATTATTGCACATAAAGAAATCACTTTAAATTGCAGTTAATTATGATAGGAACGACTTTTCAAATGTCCCATTTATTATTTAGCTGTTGCATCAAATTTTGCGCAACCAATAATGGTAAACAGAATTACGATGATAATTTATATCGTTCGCGAAAAGTTATGCGCCAATGAAATACTTTAGCGATGGAATTCGGAAAATTGCAAGAACTGTTCGACACGCTCGGTACCTTTGCAATTTTAATTATTTTCGCCTTAGCCTCCGTCGGATAAAATCTTTTTCGGCGAGAGCACGGAGTGTTTGGAATTGCCCCTCGTTAACCGCAAAGTGAAGCATCAGGTATGTACATACACCTATAACGATGTTCTCAGAAAAATATTTTCTCGGCCCGAAAGTTAAAAGCTCCTCGATTCGCCTCGCCTCTGCAGATTGCGATCAGATGACTTTCGACTTTATTTTCGCAATAACGCACTGCCGTGGTTCCTTCGACCAAGCAAATATTTCTGCGCGCCTATTTATACTGCCGCAGAGGATAAACTATTGTCATGAATGTACAAGTATACGACAGTGCAGCCAAAGTATTATGCATCGGCCAGTTGTATATTAAAAGAAACGTGTTTTCGGTGTCGAAAAACGAAAACGTACGATACAATGTGCGATGTAAATATGTAACAGCCTGGATCACGATAGATAATGAAAGACTCACGCTTATCACTATTTTCACAAGTGTACGATCGAAACGCGTAGCAAGCGCGGCGGATCGAACACGGATTATTAAATCTTTGTTACTTTGTAGCTCGTTTGAAACGAATCTAATGCAAGGTCGGAATAATCATAATGGCGCGTATACGGGGCGATTCATTTAATCATGGCAGAATTGGGATGGCGAAAGATTTTCTTTTTAACGACGATATGTGTAATAACGAAATGGTAGGAGAACATTTTTCCCTTGGTACGCAAAGCCTCGTTTCCGAGTGAAGCAACGAAAAAGAAAATACCAGAAGTATGTATGTGGTATTTGGTCTATTTTATTCTGCTTTGATTTTCAATTTTATATTCGATTAAATATTAGCTGTTTACTTTGTAATATTTATTATTTATTGCGCAAAGCTGGCCCCCGACATAGAAATCAATTTAATGCTATTTCCTCGAATTCAATAACACCTCTTCAATTTTATTATGAAAAAATATCCACTGTACTCGCTGCTGCAATATTTCCCATTTATTATCGGTACAATGTACTGGCCAGCCTCGTCCGAAGCTGCCCGATATTTGGCTCCCGTCCATCGCATATTGGTTAAATTTTAGATTGATTTAACGAATATTCAACTATCACGCTTCAAGTATTGATCACAGCAGTTTGCATGCTGCTCGCGTATTCGGGATTACGTGTCCATAATTGATCAAGACAGGCACATGCCACGTTCAAGTGGAAATTAATGTTTCATAGTAGAATGCTTTAATAAAATCCACCGTAATCGAATTGTTTTGCTAAATTTACAACGACGAGGAAAAGCATCGGGCCGTTTGCGATTCGACAAGCATAATAGCGTAATCATATGGAACAATCATTCCTGATCAATGAAGAGTTGCCTGACTCCAAAATTCATACCGAAATAATATTTTATGTAACATAACGTTGCATCCGAACGAAGGAAAGAAAATAGCGGTTTCGAGTAAATTCTTCAATATCCACAAATATTTAATGTAACCTCATCAATCCTATTGTCCGGCACTGTATATTAAGTCTACCACTCGACTGTTCTTATTTAGTTACTTAACCCTTTGTGCACCGTTCGAACAAATCCAAATTGACCCCGGCCCAGAATTCACTGAAACAAGTATAGACGCGTACAAATTTCCTGACGTGACACGCCGTCAACCGATAAAAAATTAATCAACCGAAGAGCCAGGCCGAAAAGTAAATGGAAGAAGGAAAAAAGAAATGTCGAAGATTTTCCACGACGAGTAATCGGTTTTCCCTGGCCAATCGTTCGTCGTTACATCATGCTATTCGATCCAAATGTAGCAGCTTAATGAACAGCAAAGCTCGGGACTAGAAGCAGAGAAAAGACCGCTTATTATCGCCGTTATCCATCCTGATAACAGGACCTCGTCCTCTCCAATGTCTCTATGCTCGACGATACTCGTTGTGGTCGGTTTTTTGCTCGTGTGTTCGCTCGAGGAAAGACCAACCCTCCGTCCTGTGACCTTCTCCTGTTAATTGGGCACGTTCCAGGAAATTTCGTGCGAACAGAAATTGATTTTCCTCTACGACTAGCCAAGCTGGGACCGTATTTGCCAAGGATCATTTCCTACCTGCGAAATTCTCTGGTCGACTAGTCCCTCGGCCGTGTCCCTCTCGGAGGAAATGGCTTTTCGGATAAGCTACACACACGTGTACATGCAGTGGGTGGCAAGTGTATTCGAACGGAGAGGTAGTCAGATATTTACTGTATATAAATTGTACGAAATTGTATGTTGATTCGATGTAAACGAATTGGGTATATACTTAAATGTGCTTGCAACACTTTCATCGATGTATATGAAAGGGTGTACACTGCTCGTATAAATAAACATTTACCACTTCTCTGGAATAGAAAAAAAGAAACTCTTCGATTGTTAAAGGGGGTTAACTAACACGCATTGTCAGCTGTTCGCGTACTTTCGTTACCCGTTGCGCCTCGAGCCGATTTATTCGAATAACCTGCATTACCATTTGGCACCGTAAATCGATGATAAACGATAGAGCCTGGAGGGGCTATTTCATGTATATCGTTCTAATATTTCACGTTGAAGAATTTCCGGTTACGTATTCGAGTAATCAGCAGCCGGGGAATCAACGTCCGGATAATCGGTATTCGGATAACCGGCGTTCTATCGTAATTCCGGAATTCGATGGAAACGTAGCTCAATGGAACCGTGTCGGGAACAGTTAGCCTATTCGAGGCTGCAACAATAGTTCAGGAAGGGGAGTTCCGGCCGAAGAAACGGAATATCCGAGCCGTGATGTTATAAACATTGTGTTTTCCCCTCTTGTTTTTTTCTTCCTTTTTCTTTTTTCCTCTTTTTACTGTCAAAGTCGACGCCGGCTATCTGTGCCGGACGTGATTCGAATTGACTATGACCGCCGTTGTACCGTGGTACGTATAAAATGGTCTACGTTGAAAATTCGTATGAACGGAGAAACCTGATATCGCACAAAGTATCGCACGTTCTATTGTTCCCTTTTAGGATAGCCAATACATCGACTGCGGTTTAGTTTATTTGTCAGGCGACAATATTTTTTAGACGATATCGATTAGCAAAGTGAACGTAAGAATTTAGGCGGCGGATGATACGTGAAACGTTTTCAAACAATAGTCTCGATAAAATAATTTTTATATTTCCGTAACTGTGACTCCATTTCGTGCACGGTCGACCGGTATATTTTCGGATGTTACACGTAAATCGTTTCTACTTCGCCCAGAAAGACAAACGAAATTTCAAATTCACGAGCGGGCATCTGCAAGCCGACAACAGAATGGTCGCGAGAGGGGACGGGATTCCGGAGGTGTGCGTATGCACGTGACAGGAGATGACGATAAGCTAAATAAATCGGTATCCAACGACAGAGCGTTTTTTTTCTTTTTATCCTGTTCCTGAAGACAAAAAGCAAGCAAAATTCTGCGCTGACGTCAACGAATCGTTATAGTTTAAGACTCGAACGAGAAAGTACACTGGAGACTCCTTTCGTTCGTGATGGTTGATTCGAGGCAGAATGTTGTTTCGTTATTATTGCTTCGTGCTATTTTCCCCCGTATGCTCCTTTTCACAACATGCAGCGTTCTCGATCGCGAACACGTTATTTTTACTTAATTTGTCCGTTTGCATCTGTCGACGGGGGAAAATTTCAATGCTTTCGCTGCACGGACCGTTTAAATGCAATTTCCAGTGAAACATAACGAGCCGTGGAAATGTCCACGCGTGCTCACTCTAATTTTTAAATCAAACAGAATCAGAACCGTGGGGCATATATTTCTGTACAAATTCTACGTTTTACTTCACGATTGAATTACTGAATTATATTGCATTACGGCTCCACGAAATTTCATACTCCAGCCTACGAACTGCTGCATTATTATTATTATTGTTACCATCTATTACTGGTCAAACAATCGATCCCATTGAAAGGACTAAAGTAATCCGAGTCGTGACGAATAACGTCATTAAAAAATGGGGAAATTCGAAGCATCTATTGGCAGCTTGTCGGTTCGCAATATATTCAACGCACCAGGTGTCATTAAAATAATCATACGTTTATCTCCGATCAAAGAAATAATACGAATTTTTACGATCCAATTGCCGCTGCTTTAAAATAATAATAAGCATCTGGTATAATCTGTTGAATGCTAGACTTAACAAAATACGCGGGTAATTTTTTACACGAGGATAAGCTCGGTTATTTTATAGCCGTAGTTAAATCTAACATTAACGTAAGCGTCCGAGGAGGGAAAGGATAGTGAACGTACTGGGGACTGTGCCTTGCTTCCCAAGGATTTTCTGATAACAATAAAGAAGATAACTATTTCACGAGCTTTGCTTAAAGCGTACCCGCGTAATTAAATTTTATTGCTGGATATTTGAAAGTGAAATCTTCAGTGAAATCTCCAGCTGTAGATTGTCACACGTTCGATGGAAATTGGAAAATATCAATTGTCATTTTATTGGTTATGAACCTTGGATGGTGCGCAGGTGATTTTTGTTTGTTCATGCAAAATAATTTATTGCCGTTCTCTTGGTAGCTGAGGTAAACAGTATTATGAGTACATACACGCTTTCAAACGCGTGTTTGAACTTCGATTGAGTGTTGGTTAATATAAACGTTAACATCAGACGAGATGTTCTACCTTGGATCACTTTTTCATATTTACTTTTTTACAACACTTACGATTTTCACGCGAGAAACGAGGCTGTCGTGAAAAACATCTCTGTTTATTTCAAATTCTTGCTCCATGCCACTTTCCAAGCGAATGCGATGCTTTCCATCAGCATTTGTTCCTATTGTCGAAAACAAGTAAGATATTAATGACGCTCAAGTGAAGTGAGAGAAATTTGCATTTCAAACGCAATTACATGTCTTTTTCAAATACAAGATCGTGTCGGTCTAACACGAAGGGTTTCGTCGCGTTCCTATAACGTTGTAATTAATAATAATCCTCGATAAGAGTGAACCGTGCACAGTCGAACGTTTGTACGTACGATAAAACGGTTGAAGAAGCGACGATAGTTGGAGCTTTTAGACAATAAGATTTTTAAGGCCCCGTCCACCTAACGACAGAATTGTGAAAGGAAAATTGTACGAAGGTAGATAAAAGCTCCTAATACGTATTTGGAAGTAGCAGAAGGGGACCTGCCCATTATACTTTCCATTTATATTTCAGACGACCCGGGGTTCGTTTTATCGTTACCCGATTGATCTCGTGTGCTCTAGGCGTTATTTTCTCATGGATTCAAGCACTTCCGGGGGGGGGGGGGGAGAGATAGAAAAAGCCTCAGCATCGAATAACGAGGGCCGCCCAAATATACATATAGACCGACTATTCTTAACAGACGATAGGATCTACTTTGTTCAATGGAAATCACGAGTTACTTCTATTTTGTATAAATACCGGGTAAAGAAATTATTTTCTTCGCAAATGCAAGTGGTGTGGCTAGTGACAACGCGTGTCCCTAAAGTTCAACGAATTCTCCGTTAACGATTCCACGAAATTCTGTATCCGGTACGAAGATTGTAGTCTCATAAAAAACAATTGATTACCAGCCATAACGGGATGTCGTGATGTGGAACATGGCTACGCTATTCACGAACAAGCAAGTCACGGAACTCATTTGCGTCTGGAATCTTACAGCCCCGGCAACTGCAACGATTCGGTTGCACCACGCAACGATTTGTCTTATCGAAATAGTCTCGCGGAGCGTTAATCGTGACGGCAGAAAAAAAACGGAAGAAAAAAGACTGCACCGTTTACACGTTCGGAGATAAGTGAAATTTTGTCTACGTTTGCGTGCGGCACGTGTGATACGGTGGAAACGAAAGTGTCTACAGGTATCCCCACGTGTTGCCGACAACAGCTACCGAACATTTTTGAACCGTGGGACTGTTTAGGCGTTCCTCTATTTAACGGTCCCATCGATTATAAACCGTGCTAACAGGAAAAGCATAATTAATTTCAACATTTTCGACTTATTTTTCCACGGCACTAATCACCCACTGGATACACTGCACACGTGTAACTTCGACAAGATTGAACCTTAAAATTTCCTCGTCTCAGAGATAACAGGACGAACGTGGATGGACGCTTCTTACGTAAAGGAGGAAAATTATGACAGAAACGATTTCCTCCTCGAGGTTATACTTAGTTCCGGAATTTGAAGTCCACGAACGTGTTTTCTAACGAGACGACTTATGTTCATTACGTTACTGTGACGCGTGAATGGATAAATTTATCCCCGGTGCCCCCGAAAAATATTATTTTCGCGAGACAAAAATCATTTTGTACGAAACCTGCATGGGGCTAATATTTCTCCACGGATGTTTCCATGCGTTGCTAATATTAAATCCTCACTACCGCATTTTCCTCTCCAGAATCGTTCGAAACGAAACGCAATACAATTCCGTTCATCCAAATAGCGCTATAACAAAAAAAAAAAGTATATCAACAACCTTCCATTATTACGCTCGAACACTTTCACCCACTAAAAGTGATTTACGCGCTCATTACAATCGATATCGTGCATAATATATAACCCTATATTTCCACGTGAACACACGCTGGACGAGTCTCGCGTGCACGCGCGCACGTGTACGCATACACGACCAACGATCGCGTGTATTTCGCGTGCACGCGTAAAGACACGTTGCTATTTACAAGGTATCGTTCATTGTCTCGATGCTTTCAACTCTGACCCAAATGGTTTCCTTCGAGGCGGGCAAGATTGATCGTTAAACGTATACAATGCGTACACGTCGTGAATCATAGATACGATCAGGGATTCATGCAGAAATACGCGCACCGTGCCCCCCTTTTTCAAATTCTCCAGGTCACTTTCTCTCGATCGGGTCAGCCCGGACGATTTCGTACGAAAAAGGAACCCCGCCGATAACGGCGCGACAAAGAGAAAATTGAAACGGCCAGGCCATTAAAACTCTGCATTACATTGCAACGTCGCCTGTAAATTGTACCGTCGTTGGTCCCCGCGCGGCGCGAGCTTGCAAATTGCGACGCCTTTTCCGCGTCCTGATATTCGCAGTCGCGCCTTGTTCTGCGAACTTTTCGCGCTAAATTAGCGGAGCAAGCACGGGATACGATTTAACACGTTCGTCTAGTTGACACGGTCTTTTCGTAGGGAACGCAGCTAGAACTCTGTTGCACGTTACGTGCGCACGCGCGTTCAAGCGAAGAAGCTCTTCCAGAAACTGTCGATGGACGTACTGTGCGCGGAGCGGTTCTTGATAATACCGGTGAAAGTTATTTGCAGAATTCCTTCCGTCGTAAAATTGCATTTACGGGCGGACTAGCTATTTATATCATTGTTTTACTGCCTCGCGCGTACGCAATTCCTTTTTCTTTTCTCCTCGTTTCGAGCGTTAGGGCGGTTAAGTGGAAACGACTGGAGCCAGGGGGTACAACTCGCACGTTTCCGCCGTTATGAAGTAATTAAATGAAATATTAAACGTTGCGTTTCTTCGCCCGTCGTTCTAACGCTTCAACGCTTTCTAATTATCGTATCGCTGATCTTTCTCGTTCATTATCGGGTTCAATTTACGATCAATCGCGAACGGCCGCCCGAAGCGATCGTACCTTAGAACATTGCGCATTTAAATGCGTCCGTGCGCTTATAGTAATGAACCGTGCGTATCGCTTTCTCAATTGAAACCTGTTGATATTGGGTGTCGTTGAATTATCGAAGGAAATTCGGTTTCGTCCGCGCCACAATTAACCCCTTCGCGGCCAATGGGTGCTATACCTGTCGCGTGAATTACTCGAACAGACGTTCCAGGTAGATTTGGTCGAACCATGGCGATCTCGATCATAGATAAATGCGAAATTCTTTTGAAATGAAACGAATGGACACGGTTACTTTCGTACAGCAGGTGGCACGAGCTATGAACATTTTACTATTTTAACGTCGGTCGAATTATAATGAAAACGCACGCGAATTATTAAATGGACGCGTCGAATAGTATTGTTGAAATTGAAAATGATTTGTGGGTGTTGATAAATCATTATGAAAGGGCAGGCTATGGAAGCGTGATAAATTATTGATACATTCGACAATGGCGCGATTGTGGCCGATCATTTTCATGTGACGAACTTGCACTATCGTTCGTACCACGATAATGTACGCCTGCATATCGTTTCTCGTGAAACACGGTCAAGTCGCATCTCGTCCAAGGATGCACGTATGCAGCTGGATTTTTAGCCGACAAGCTGTGCACGCGTGCACCGATGCTGCACAATTGAAGAATATTCTCACGTATTAATTCGAACGAGATTTTGTTTTGTGAAATAACACATCGAGGAATTGCATACGGTATCGACGATGTTTTATAAGAGTACGATAAAAATGATTACACACGTGCCAGTAATTGCAAGGCACAGCTATTGTAAGTTATTCGAGACGTACAAAAAAAATTCTTCTATAGCTTGTTACTAAAATCGCGCTACGATTGCATGAAGAAATGAGGAATAACTGTTGGAGAAAGGTGGGTTATGTTACGAACAATATTTGATGTACTGCAAATTATTAAGAATTCCCCCACAGCGTGTAGTAAGATGTCATAGGTGAATACGAAAAGTGTTCTACAGTGGCGAATATATGTTCACTTTTCTCTCCATAATCGCGGCGATATATTTGTTAATTCTATTGCATCAAGAAGCTGCAACGTGGATAACGTTATGTTTCGCTGAGTTTACAAAATTAATTTCGAACCTATCCCAATTTCTATCTATTAGTCAATTGAACATCGCTGATATACTCCAGTGTAACGGTACTTTGTACGGCCAATGATAATTTGGTATTGGATAAATTTTTCGTAAAACTAAATATAAGTGCAACGGGGAAAAGAGCAAACAAATTAACGAACTTTCGAGACGTTGTCTTTTTAGGAAGACTTTGTCGCTAACAATAACGACCTCCTTTCTCGATAGAGCGAAAAATGTTTAGTGATCACGATAGTAGGTCACGTGGAATTTTGCACAGATAAAAGCCAAGATAGAAAATAAAGGTACGTTGAACGGCATGCAAAATAAGACAAATTGAGAATTGATTATTAATTTTTTTAGCTTCAATCTTGAATCATCCAAAATGACTGATATTAACGTTGTGTTGATCACGAATGCAATCGTTCGAAAAATAAAAGTGTCTTACATTGACGATAATTTGTAGCAAGTGATTTACCAATTGCGGAACAACGTTTCGTTTGCACCTGATATTTGTAAAAGAAATAAACATTACCGAAACTTGTTGCATCGCTTCAAATAATTTATAATACACTCCACGTGACCCAGAAAGAAAATCAGTCAGAAGACTCACCACAGCAGAGAATGCATCGATTACTTCACAAGCAGTAAAACCCGACGAAACACGAATTTGCGATCGTTTCAAGCGTCCACCCAGTTTCATACATTTAGTAATAGAAATATTGTTTTCTCCCATATACAAGATTGTTAATAGAAATATATTTTCGAGCAACATGTGGCGCCACAAAGTTATTCCAAGTTCCGGAACAAGAATTACAAACAGACATCGGCGGGATTCAGTTTATTTTCGTTTAAGCGTCGCGTCGATACAGCCACCTTAAGTTTTCCACCCTCCCGTCTTGCTTCCTACGATATCTTTTCTTCCTCCTCTCTCTTTCCCTCTTTTTCTTTCCTCCTCGTCACACGTTCGCTGCTCTCTCACGATTTCGATAAACCAGGGCAGCCAAGCAAAGTAACGTGATTTTAAGGAAGGTAAATATAAGTCGAGCGAGAAATAAAACGCGCATTGCCTTAAAAGCAAGTGGATATTAGTGATTTTACGAACTTTCCTCCCGTATTTCGAATGACACCGATCCCGAACACGATAACATTTTAATTTATCCGTGGCGGCACTTATTCGAAACTTTAACAGCGTGTTAAAAAAATAACTATTTACTAAACCGAGTTAAAAGAAGAAAATTGATAAACAGAGATACGGTAGACATGGGTGAAAGAATGATCATCGAATATTCGAGCATACAGCGACGTACAAAAGAAAGTTTAAAGTTGATATTTGTGTGCGCGAGTATGCATCCAGTAATTTCCATAATAAATATTTCATTTCTTGGTGGTTAGATTACTCATTAATTCCGAGGTATATCTTCACAGTACAACGTATAGACAGTCTGTATTTCCTTGCTGTAAAATTGTGCTACTTTATCGTGTTATATAATTACTCTTTCAACTTTCTTTCGTTCGCCACTATGGCCATACACGCATAGATACAACACAATTAGAATTGAAATTAGAAATTTAGATCACGCGGAGAAACGATCGGTAACCAACTTTTCAAGCAGTGCACGTTATATCACTTTTTCGTTTTAATAATTCCACACTTAGAAGAAATATATATATATATATAATTAACAATTTCAACAACCTGGATAATCCCAACCGTGAATATTATAATCGTGCGAGTCATAGCCAATCAATCAAAATTTTAACTCCGCATGTCTGATAAAGCGTCGACTCGTAGGAAATTGTTCTGCCCGCGTGAAAATTTCGGTTTACGTGATCATTCACACGAAAGTCTCTCCCACGAACGTCTCGGCGTGAATCGCCACCGCGAAGCGCCCGTTACCTCGTACAAAATATACGAAACCTTTGTCGCGTATTGCTCAATCGTGTGTTCTTTTTTTGCTCTTTTTTTTTGTTTTTTTTTTTCAATTTGCCACTCCGTTCGTATCTTTCGCTCGTGCGTATCGTTCACGATCGTTTATCAACGGAACAGCGTGCGACCACGATGGCTCGTTATTGCGCGGCGTTCGCGAGAAAAACCGGAGGCGTGATCGTTCGCATGGACGCGTTAACACGCGCCTTTCGTCTTCGGATCAGTCGAACGGAAATAAGGCCACGGTATGGGTTACCGGCCAGACCCGTGAAAACGATGAAATCGCCCAAGAAAAGTGTGCACGATTTTCCCCCCAGTTTTTATCCTCAGACGTTTCTTTTCTTCCTTCTTTTTGTTTTTCTGTTGGAATGTGCGCGATGTTCGATAGCACCGACGTTAGGTATATGGAAACAATAATTGCGATTACGCCGTTACAAAGTAATAAAGATAAGGTAACCGAGGATTATTACCGCAGCTACCCAATTCTCCGCAGCTAACGGTAACGAATTTTCATTTCCTCCGATCACTATGAGACGCTATAAAAGATCAGTAACTTCTGCAAGCAAATAAAACTGCCTGGAAGAAGGTAATAATCGAAATTATTTGGGGTTCGAATTGCGGACCTACATACCCGCGCAATAAATGAAGAAAGAAAATTACCGCCAGCTCTGCACCCGTGCAATCTCGAAAAGGAAAATCGTCCCGGTTGGCACGTCGCAAGTGACTGTCCCCGCGTATCGTTGATATTAAAAAGTTGTCGGATTTCGAATCGGATTTCGCGAAAGCGTCTCGCAGGACGGGAACGCGAGCCGTTTCCTAGACGTCGCGCGTATCTCCTTGCTCTCCAAATACATAAGAAAGCCTCTTTCGTTCGTTGGCGAAACAGGTCGAGGATGGGGGGGGGGGGGGAATGTACCCTTCGAGAAATGCGTGAGCCACGGATCCCCGGGGTACAGAGAGGCTCTTCTCCTGTTCGTAGAAACGATTTTCTTCCCCCGTCTTCAACCAGGAAAGAAGCTGCGAGACGGGGCGGGGAATGGCGTTCTCCTTCCTGGAAAACGAGGCATTCTCGGTTCTCAGCGGGCTGCGTGAAATCGTGGATCGATGGTTTCATATCGCGATCACCGTGATTCTCGTGGGCCGCCGTTTGCCGAGGGAACGTCTTTCGTTCTCTCGCGAAAACCGTTCGGCGCGTTTCGGCGAGGATATTTTCGCACCTGAGGATTTCGGGCTGAATGACTGTCGCGAAGGAAAAGTCTGGATCGACGAGCGTATTCCACTTGGCTCTTCGATTGATATTCAAATATTCCGGCCTGTTTCGCTCATAAATTTTTCATCCGGCTCGTTTTATTTCGCCGATAATATGACGGCACGCCGGGACGGACGTTACGTAAATTGTTCTGTTTCACGATTTCTGGATTGTAAATGGAAATCTCGTTCGTCGGATTTCGCGGAACCCGACGAACTCTCGATCGTGGTTGTTTCTTTTAACCTCCTCCGTATTCCTTTTATTTCCTTATTTAAACGATTAACATGGGCGAAAATGTTTTCGCACCAAGTGATTGGGACGATAGTGTTGGATTTACGATTGTCGTTTGAAACTTGCTGCGCAATTCTAGATGAATTTACACGGGCGCGATACATTTCGCATTGTTACGCCGCTTCGGTGTTAATTTAATCGATCGATTCTTCTCAAAATTCTTGAGATCTCGCGAGAAGCTTAGAAGTTATATTTTTGCGAGAATCGAAGGAACAGGTTTTAAAAATGTATCGCTACTATTTGAGATATTAAAGATGATCAGCCCCATTCACCCCTTGAGGAGTACAAGTGCAATCCATCGTCGACTGTATGCAATGGAGCATCGAGCACTAAATAATTCTATACAAAAATTACAATCTCCGCCGCGAATAGATTTCATAAATGGAGCTTGCGACACATATTTCGTGTGACTCATTTTGTACTGGCTACATGTCGCACGCAAGTGTTAAACTATTTCGAGAATGGAAACGTCCCGAATTACGTACTTTCGCGAGCCGCTGTGCAAATTTCCAGGAAAGGTAAATAATCGTAATGGTATTGTTGCTACGTACGTTGCTATCGCCACGTAAAACCTTATAGCAGTGCACGACGATAGAAGAGCAACGCGTGTTATTCGCCAACAGCAAAAAAGTTTATCGCCCGGCTTGTTTTTCGTTGAACCTCACTCGAATTAATCGCTGATGGGACACCTAATAGCAAGAACACGAAACTCGGCGTCGTAATTACCTGCGATAATCGTCGTTATACATAGGCACCTGTTTACATGTACGAGATCATTATCCAATAGTCGAATAATATATCACATATTGTTCGTTGGCTTATTGGGATATTTGTTGGCTTTCATTAAAATGCATTTCCTCACTGCTATATATGCGTATACGTGGGTAATAATTTAATGCGCAACAGCTATCGATTGTCGTCTCTTCGAGCGAGACATTATCTACTAATGTATAGGTAATACCTGCAGGAGAGTAAAGATTACGTATCTACGCAACTTCGTGCAAAGTATTTCGAATGAAGTTTATCTCTTATTTTCATTTCTTCTATTTTCCTTCATTTTATTCTTTCGACACCTCTAGGCTCGTTGCATTTATCTCGCGAGAAAGGTGGACATATGTAATTTGCACGGGAAAAAATGACGGAATAAACTGCGGAAGGTTAACAGCACAGTCTCGTGAATTATGTTTTGCAATTCGAAAACCAAGGCTGCTTCATTTAAAGTGTGGAACATTTTTGGTGAACTGTTCATTCGTCTTGACGTTCCCGGGAAATATCGAACAAGGTTGGAGTGAAAAGTAAAAACTCACCGATCGTAGTGAAAAGTTCGAAGTTTCCCCGTTCCTGAAACACCAGATAGAAAGAAACTGTAAGTCGATTGAACGTATATAGGTGGGCATAAAAAAGAATAAAGTGTTTTACGCAGTTGACATAGAAATTGAATTGGTCAGCAAGAATTTATGCTAGCTATGGTTACGAGATACGAAGAAACCCACGAAGGACGGCGACTATTTAAATTTCATCCTGTGCCATGTAAGCATTTTCAAATTCTTGCCATTTTTATTTGACGTTTTCCTTTGATATTTATGACCGAGTTTCGAACCACGCTGACCAAATTCCGCGTAAGAGAAAAAACGCTTTTCGACATTAAAATTGAATTGCAGGTAAAAATTGTTTAAAGTAATTCAGTGTAAATCCGACGTTCTGAGATCACGGACAATTTTGAATGTAAATCTGCTTGCGAAATATATCTGCTTTGAAGCTTTAAAACACGTGGCCAAATATGTATGACAAAATAGATGTGTAATGAACGATAATAATATGATTCTGTTTTATCTTCGGTTGCAAAATCGAAAGCATCGAAAGTGTTTCTGGCACTAACGAATCGACTTGCCTAATTTTCTAACAAACATTAGACGTAGTCGAAATTTTATGATGAATCAATTATTAACTATTATTACTGCGTGACATAAAAATACTGAGAACTCGAATTATGATTTAATAATTTGCACAACTGTTCATACATTGTATTATAATTAAATAAAGTAAAAATGCCCGCGTTAATTAACTAATATTACGCCAACTATGAATACACAGGCATACAAATTTGTAACCGTATGCCAGCCATTATTTGTTGTATACAGCAAACAATGCGTCACAACATAAAAAATGCTCGTGTACCTACTACAGGTTTTCCATCCAATCTGGCGTGCATCATCTAGCGTTCCATGATTCTTCTACAATATTTAATAAGAAGTCTACCCATACACGTGAAAAATTCGTACAATTAATTTATTGTTTAGGAACTATAATAGTTGCACAATCGATAAGAGCGTGGAAAATATTGACGCTGGCACACTGGCTACAATTATCAAAACATTTTTAATTCATAATTGTTATCGCGCAGCGCGATAGCCTTAATCTTCGCGTATTCTGATAGGTAAACAGAAATTTCGTAACGTCGAGCTGCGCAAAAAGAGTTTTACGCGTTACATGAAATCAACAAAACAGGAGCACTGGACTATTCCGTTTCAATGCTACTCTTTTTGTTAGCAACATCATTATTTACCTCGTCTAATAATGAAAAAACAAACCAGAGTGAATTGAGATGCTAAGATATACGCGATTAACTCGCATGTCGATACACAACAGATTAATTGGTAACCATTACGTAAAGATTATATTAAGATAATTATCATGTAACGCAGTAAATCATAGAATAATGGATCAATTATTACTATCATCGTACCAGCAAAAAATTACAGGCGTAATACACGAAATAATCAAAATGCGGGATAGAACGTAAATAGAACGATGATAGGAAATTCGAAGATTAAAACGAAAAAGAAGAATTGAATCATCTATCGACAATTTCTTCGAGTATAGTCTATATGAACTCAGTTGGACAAAATTATTCGTTACGGGCAATGCTTCGTGCATTTTTTTGCTTTTTTACAAAATACACAATAAATTTTCAGTGATACGCACGTATATACTTTGTGTCATAATAATTTGAAATTCATTCACCGCCGCAATATGCGACGATGATAGCAAACCTGTTAAGCAGCTCAAAGATTGGAAAACAAATTTTTTACCGCATATATTTCGTACGTAACTGTCACTATACTACGCCTGTACTATAATACACAGACGCTGGATTTTTACGACGAAGAAAACAAATTTTTAACATCTATAATAGAAACTGTTGGATTTTTCACGCGATGCGACATCGCGGACGTCGCCGTCGCGCTCAAAGCGTTCATGCATTTTAACGACGATTCTGAAATGGCAATTCGCCTTATCCGATCGCTCGAAAATCTCGATCCCGATACCGATTCGTATAATTTCATGGTTCACGTGCGTAAACACAATCTATGCCGGCGAGGTGCTTTACAAATACACGGTGTCCCGTTTCGCAGATACAGTTTGGCGAGCACGAAACGCTTTTCTAACTTTCTTTTTTCTCTCCCCGCTTTTTGGAGTCCCAATGGCATGGAAACACGTCTAACGATGTGATCCTGTTCAGTGAACGTGTATAAAGTCCGGTTACCACTTTGTGAGTTATGGTATACACGTGTCTGAAATAAGCAAACATATTCGGCACCTCTTATTGAAAACTTAGCTCATATCTTTAGTTCTCAAGTGGATCGAGGTCCTATCATCCAATACTCGTGTCATTGCACTTGTACGACACCCAATTAAAAATTATCCGACCTTAGGGCTCGTGTCAAGTATACATATGTATATATACAGTACACATGGATCTGTGTTTCACTCGCAATTGAATAGAAACGACAAACACGCTGGATTTCTTTGAACTCTGTCTCCCTTGATAGGTGACCAGATCTAGGCCCAAGTCACTACCCAAGTGCATATCTACATATGTTATATATACATATATACAAGACCTCTTCTACACAGTGATCCCGGTATGGCAAATAGGTATTGCCGCGTGGAAGGGGTCGAGGTATCACAGGTGACTGATAATAAGGTTCCCAGGTGACACGAAATCAGTACCGCGTTGCTGTATGTCACAAAAATCGCCGCGGACCGCCCCCATTGGTAGATACAAATGGACGTTTCGTATCCAGGTGGCCAACATACTGGTACCGCGATAAAGGTGTCGTTGTGCAAAGGAGACCCAACTCGTCACTACTGTCCATCCATCTTATATGTACGTATAATTTAAAAAAAAAACTGCGTGTTTCTGTGTGTGTGTGTAAATTGTCTGGCCCACATGAAAATGACAGCGGCTGACGTGTGCCGAAGCACGAACCACCCCAAACGAAGAAAATCGAAAGCATTACAACGGCTTCATTCACCACTGACACCGATTACATATGCCGAGTATGTATTCCCTTCTTTCATATCGCGTCTGGTCGGGCGGAAATCGCGCCTAAGACTCGCATTTCCGATATCCACGGCGCAAGGACAAATAGACTGGAAGGGAGGTTGTTTTTATCGGCGCAATCATCTTTTACGGCCCGGCAAGAGAAAAGAGAGGGCCTTTGCGAACGCTCGACTTATCGCGACCTCCGCGTTTTCAGTTCACTCGCGCCACGAAAAAGCTATGCACATATGTATGTATGTAAATGGTACGGCGCGACGGTTCAAATCGATACATCGAGCGGGGCATTCGAACGATCATTTCTATTCGCGTTATGAAAATTTTGGACGGTTCAAATTTCGGCGAAGTACACTCTGCCGCCGCGTTTGGAACAACGACTTGGAGCAAATTGATTGGAAAATTATTATTGCCGTGCGAATCGTCGGCGAACGTTGCCGTTGAGGTTGTTACTATTTTATTGTTTGATGTAACTACGTTTACAAAAGGTGAGGAAAAAATGGCCGAGTTTTTTCATGACACCGCCAACGCAGTCGAATGCGTATTCGTTGTACAAAGTATATACGTATTGATTCTCCATTGTTTTCCATTCGGTGCCAATGCATCGATAATATATTTTCGCGCGACAACGCCAATGACCCTATCGGTCCCGCTGTACGTACATCGCCAAATAGATAGCATTATCCTGCATCGTCACAGGAATACTTTACATTTCGTATCGCGGCGTTCGATGCTTACATTGATCGGATCGTAGTCGACAATAGATTCTATTCGACGATATCAATAAAGTCTATGGTAGAAATTCTCTTCGTTCATAAAATATCAGATCCGTCCCACGCTGCATAAAACATGGAAACGAAATAAATTTCTTGGGGGGGGCCCAACATTCCACTGGCTATGAACTTACTTGAAATACATATAATAAGCGCGATGTCGTTAAATACGACGAGCGCATTAAATTGTAAAAGTTGTTTCAAATTGGGGAGCGCGCACTTTGATTTGTTCGAAGTGAGGAAAAGATTGGAGAATAAATGATGTATAAATTTTGCGTCAAGCATCGAACGATAAGAAATCACCGAAGGAATGTTTCATCCGCCGGCGAGCAATGCAAACCTGAAACGAAAACAATTGCAACACCGAGCACCAAAAAGGAAATGATTTCCACATTCGAGCTCATGAATACGTAACTGGACAGGTGTTAGAAATATCACGACCCAGAATATATCATGTACTCTGGTGCGTCGTTCAATGGGCATAATTAAATTGCCCGTGGTAATAACGACGACGTTTCGGTGTAGAAGGGAAGAGAGGAAGCCCAGGCGAAAATTTCACTTCCGCCAGAACCGTCGGGACAGATCGGCGTCGGATCGAAACCGCCAAAGAGAAAGGTGGAAGTTAAAAGAAAAAGAGGCACGAGCTAACGGCGAATGGAAAAATATCAATTTCCCGGCTCGTGTCGTCGGCCCCTCGAAACGTTTGCATTTCCAATTTCCTGCGTCCCTTCCTTCTCCCTTTTCTCACCCCTTCTCTCTCGTCGAAGCATACGGATGTATTTATATGTATGTATATGCATATGTATAAATTCGTTCGAGTACCGCTTCTACTGAAAAGAGACCGCATGACCTATCGATGGTTGGTTGTAAAAGATAACTTTGCACAGACGCGTGTGTATATCGTTCAATGCACTAACCCGCGATTTACTATTTCGGAATAATGAAATATTGTAAAATACGGTGAGTAACAAAAAGTTACAGAATTATACTCGTGCAGCACGGTACTTTTAATATTTGCAGTGTTATATAAATTATATGGAAGGGGGCCATTTGTTGAGATTAATTACACGTGGACTAATTACACCTCGGTAGCCAGAAAAATGAAAATGCCGGCAGAGAACTTTCGTATCGTCTTTCAGCGAGCAGTTGCTCAATATTTCGAACATTTTCGAAGAAAATCAAATTCTAAATTACCAACATTACGAAAAAACCAGGGATTTCAACAAATTCATTCAACAGCGGAGAAATCGTCATGATCGCTTATTGCGTTCGGCCGTTTCGCACAATACACCTTGACTCAAATGCATTAGATACAGGCGATTAAATTTTCGTCGACGTAATAGGGTATGAGTCACTTCGGGTCTTGAAACTCCTAAGTGAATACCTTCGCTTCATAAAAAATACGAGGACAGGTGATAAGGCTTGGTGCAGGTAAAACAAACAGATCGCCTTATAGTAAAGAATAATAAGTTCGAATATCAACATTCTGATAACAATTCCATAATTCCCCACTTACAATTTTCATTTTCATTCGAAAATCTACCCATACTAATATACTCTCCACAATTATCCATAAACGAAACTCGAATTGCATCAATAGTAAAGAGGCCAAAGAAATTCATAATCACTCGTTCCTCGTTCCTACCTTCATCCGCGAATATAACTTACCGACGAACGGATCGCAAAAGATATCTACAAAGTGCACAGGTGCGACACGCAAGGTGTTCCCAAGAAAGCGGGAAAGTTATATTTCAAGATATATTTCGAGCTGCAGTAAGAAACGAAAAAAAGAACGAACAACCACAATGATGATTACTCTTCAGGGGCGGAGGTGGAGGGGAAGGAAGTCAGGGTCGGTTTAACAAGCATCATATCCAAAGGATCCATGGCGTCTTTTCGGTCGGGACACGAACAAAGGAAAGGATCCGAGATCTGGCAACAAGGGAAACCTTTCCGAAAGGATACACCATGGAGGCGGTGGTGGTTGCCAAGCATGATGCCTCCACCCTCAAAAAAACATCTGTCGGAAGACAGACCAGCCTAAGAGCACGTTCGTTCGTTCTTTCTTTCTTTCTTCGGTGGTGGCGGTTGTATGCCATGGAAAATACCACTGTTCAATGCTACTCGCTGAAAAACCTGGACCGCCTGAAAATCCAGGTAAACTCGACACCAGCCTCTTCCGACCTCTCAAGTTGAAACTTCATATTTCGAACCACTTTGTAGAGCAAAGTGGTATGTCTGTGTTACGGTATGAACGTTTCATCGACGTCATGGAAATTCGTTGAAATATTTTACGATATTTATTTCGACTTATTTATTTCCCATCGGTATTTAATTTAATCTAATTTATTTCAATTGAAATAATTTAGTTCAGATTAGCTTAATTTAGTTGAATTCGATTAAATCGAATTAATTAAATGGGGAAAGAGTTGAATTACAATTACGAAATGAAATGTAATTTTCACGTAGGTGTATTATATCGATAAGGATTTTCCACGGTTAAAATGGAGAAGGAGGATTCGAGATTCGTTGAAGTAACCATCCGTCACGAAGATTGCAGTAATTATATTAATTAGTTCAAAGTTGTTTATTTTCTTTACTCGCAAAATAGTTTAGCTTTCCAGGATAAATTATGATGCACGGCGAACACGACTTATCAAACTAACCCTTTTTTTCTCTTAATTACATCCGTAATATACTTTTTACGACAATCCAAGCCGAAGATGGTATATAACTTCGAGATATGTCTGCGTAGGCAGGTGAAAAACAAACTGGTGCGATACAACAATTTATTACCATTTGCAGTAATAAAAGAGCCACGAGAATTACACCTGCATAATTGCCCCACACCTTGTACACACGGGTATTACTGGCAAACTAAATATTCCAAATGATGAAAACCGTGGATTATCACTGACCGATTAATCATACCTCTACTTTACTCGGCGAAATAAAATGTGCACAGCGACAATTCGTAGCTCTTCGTCGACTCGATGAATCCAACGATCACAAGTTTTCAATATCCCCATAATGGTATACGTACAGGTATCTTGAAATCTCAAATGCACACGAATGAACCATTGAAAGTTTTGTGTCGCCAAGAAGGCCAGGTGCCAACGGTGCTGTACAATGGTTGCAGTAGAAAGGAGTCTGGTGCATAAACCTGTGAGCCGTGACCTGAAGCACCGAGCACGACCAAAGCATAGATCAAGCCAAGTCCGCGAAACTTCAAAACGAATTTATTCTAGGACCTCGCATTCATTGAGCAATAGACATTCTACGCGGTAAACGGAGGAAAGGTCGGAACCTCACAATGGAAAACCCATGGCCTATCGGGACGTGGACAAGAGGTTAGGCATCCGTGGATACAGAGGCTGGTACTACGAAAGAAAGCTGTACAAAAACTATACGCACTGCCCCGAAGCCTAATTCATTTAACATGGTCAATGAAACTCCAAAGTTCCGTCCTCCTTGTCCGAATTTTCTCTTATTCCTTTTTTTTCTCCGGCAATACAGCCGCACTTCGATAACTTGAAAATTTCTTAAGGGTTGAACTTCGTTCGTTCCCTTGCACTCTCTGCTGTAAAAACCTCTGCCACTCGAAATCTTTGCACCCTTCGATTCTTCACGGCAGTTGGCGACATTTTTATTTTACAAGTTCGTCGCGATAAAGTGCAAGACGCTTAAATGTTATGGCCCGTTGCAAATCAAGATGCATAATCCGTTTTAGATGATTTATTGCGGTAATTGTCGTGGTGCGCGATACAAAAGCTGTTTTATCATTTTAGAAATCTGAGCAGCAAATAAAAGTGTCAGTTATCATTAAACCGAATAATGAACACGGATAGTAGTAGAGAACGCTTGAATAAAATGAAAGTTGTCAGATTTCAATGTTTTATGGTATACGAACAATGAATCGATTCGGATCATTTCTTGTGGTACAAATTTCATTTCGAACCCGCCTGCATTGTTATACGTTACGATGCGATCTGTCCGGTACTCTATTACTGCGCAATTAAGGGCGAAGCTCGCCAAGAAATTTTACCACGAATTGCAAAAATAAACAGAGACATAAACGAATGAGAAAATGAAGAACGAAAGGAAAAGAAAAGGGACAAGAGGCGCGTGCAATATACATGTACTATCGAACGATCGACCCAGGTAGTTAAATCGAAGTACGACAGGAAGTGGTACCTCCACTCGATTTCTTGTGGGTCAGGAGCGTGGGTAGAAGCGAGGAACTGGAGCGCCCCTCCCACAACCTACCCCTACTCTTTTCTACTTTCACCCTGCACCGATCCTTCTGCGTTTATCCACCACTGTGGATGTGCACACTGTTGGACAACATCTGCTGGTAGTGTGGGTGGCCCCTGTTATTCCCGATGCACGCTCCGCGTTATTTATCGCGGACAATAAATTTGGTAACGGGAAAAACGTTCGGCGCCATCACTTAACGGCAGAGAGGCATTGTACATACTGCACATAAGGCACATTGATTAGATAGCAGAACGAAAAATCATTGATATTCGTGAGCGTGCATATGCACATCGAGATAGGATGTGTACGAAAACAAAGAAATAAACCGCTCGACGAGAGAAAAGAAACAGCTCGGTCGATTTCTGCACCCACTCTACCGATGACTCTTGCCCCTGGTAAATGAATTATAATGGACGGAAAATTGCTATTATTCTGTATGATAATTGGATTTTTTATTTTAATATTTTAATCCTCTTAATTCACGATAACGAATAATTAACGTTACTGAACGTCGCACAGAATAAATAGGATGGCTGTGTAATACGAGTATGGAAAATTTGTTCCGAAATAAAATAGAGCGTACGATAAGGAAACTATAATTGAACGTAGCCATGTACGTTTTATTATATTAATCAGTCGCTGGCAAGAAATACACTCCAACCAGGATCAGTCTGTCGTTCGAAAAAATAAACGATAACAGGTATTTGCGATCGATACATTATCAAATGTTAATACGAGTATTCGTTATTGATTTTGTAGGCAGAGTTTCACGTAATTCAGTTCACATTTCAAGTAATCACTAGTACATTTCAGATAGTAATTAATAGTTAATAATTAATTGAAGCACCAAAACGCATGGTACTATTAATTTAATTTGTAACCCTGAAACCGAATGCATCGCACTACCCAGAGACTATACTCACAATTAAACGACCTCATTCATAGGTTCATCAACAACCTTGTACAGCACTACCTGAAGCTCTGTTTCCTGATAAATTATAAAAATACATTTTGTAAGATGAAAAATAGGGATACCACTGGATCAGCGCATGGTGTGCTGTAACATCTGTCGGGCCTGCTGAAATTGCAGATGCATAGTTTCGGATAGCAGAGCGGATATATGCGTCTCAGATAACGCTCGAGTGCCTTTCCTGTATCGGGATCACTTGAAAAAATTTCTTCACAATGTTATTTAACTACATTTCTACGTGTATAACCGCGTGTACTACTATATTTATTATATACATACTGCTGTACCATACTACTAACTGCATACAATATAAACGCCCGTTCTGTGATCACTCTCCAATGAAATTTATATCATGAAATTTCTATTCTCCTTTCTTTTCCATTAAGGATTGTGCTGATTGTACTTTTACCGAAATATCTTATACGGTGGTTGTTCCCTTTGTAACGAATATAATTTGTGGACAAACATAATTAACTTAATAAAAATGACTGAATTTACAATGGACAGACCTTGACTGTGATTGAACGAGTACGTAAAGCGTCGTTTGAATCTTTTCACAGTAGATAGTCGGTGCCTGAATTTGACAACCAAGATATGCTGATAACGTCAAATACAGATGATTGTCTCTCTTTCTCCCTCCATACTGTATTCTACTCAATTTGTCCAGCGAGTAGTTAAACCTTGCCTGTTCCACAGTTGTTATTCAATTTCCCGACCGTTTTCTTCAGATTGTATTATACAAATTGTTAACAGCGCAACAGATAGAGTGAAATGTATTCACGTCGCAAATGGGGACATTGGTGACGACTGGGTTAAAAGTGTAAAAGAAAAAAGAAATGTTTCTATTGACGGTGAAGAGAGCAATGTATTCGTTGAAGTTATATTTATAAGATATACTTTCGATATGAAAAGTATGCTTGATAATATGAAAAGTAACGAAATATCCGCAGAAACATCTGCAAGTGCATATTGCATTTCTGGCAAGTAATTATCCGCATTGAACGTGGACGAGCGCTGGTCGGTTGCGTATTCAGATACAATTTCCATTGTCCCCCGTTTCTTTGGCAGATATCGATTGGATATTGTGCAATCAGTGGCATGAGTACCCGTCTGATTCATCATCATCTCCACTTCACATGACGAGATTCGGATTGAATCGAGTCCCCGAAACTGCAGATTTCATTTTCATAACTTGGTACACCATATGGCAGGCTGGAACGAATCGCTAGCTTCCTAATGTTTCGGAACACCGTTGTCATGCGCACCCCATGCCGATTTTGATCTGATTTTCACAGTGATTATCGGGCAAATTTATCAAATCGAAGTCACTGAAGTGAAAAGCCAATCGAGGCAACCGTATAAATTCATTTCCCGCTTGCGGATTAATTTTTTTTAACAACTTCAAAATGACTATAAATACCTACTTAAAAAAGGAGAATACTTAATTTATTAGTATAAATTTACGTATAAAAATACGTTTATTTCTTTCAATAAATACGATGTACACACGCAGATATATCATACTGCGAAGGATCATTATTTTTCCTATTTACAAGTGATCGTAAACATCATTTTGAAAATTAAACTATTCAGCGTTTATATTCTTCAAACGCTATTATTGTCAAGATACGTGTATAAGAATATTTTTGCACATGATAATTCACTATGCCAAATATATCGTGCTCGTCAATTACTGAATAATTTGGAAACGAAAAGGTTAAACCCAAATCGGTTCGTGACGTTTATTGCATATTTATTCAATGCAAATAACGCGATCGGGCACTGTCGCATAAAAACGATCTACCTTGCATTAAAAGCATAGAAGAAAGTGAGGATGAGTAACACCATGTTAATAGTATTATTAAGCAGCGCAGACGAAGCATATTTAGTAACGATGCAGAGTTTCCATGAGTTACTGGCACACAATACAGCCCGTTCTACTCTTATTTCAGCGCAACCGGTTTAGGTAGAGATTACGCACAGTGCCCATTTGCAGAGCAAAATCTGTGTACGTGCATTCAATTAGATGCACTCTTCTATTTCATAAACTCGAGAAGACACGCTCTATATTTTCTCCCTTCTGTTCTGCCGGCACCCAGAAAAACTATTACAATGATGTTGCATCGATAGAACAGTTGCAGTTGCCAGGTGCGTATTTAATGCAGAATAACAGAGTTGGTACGGTCATCTCATATTTACTTAACATTTCCATTTATCTGATTGTTGTCCTTCGAAACAGATAAAGATCCGCCTGTGCAATGCAGCCGGAGATAAAATTAAATGGACCACACCAGTGGAAGTGATTATTGTATCGACTTCATTAAACCAGCTGCATCGGTGTGCTCGGTTTAATTGCTGGGTACATATATACGTTATTTATATAAACTCTGAAAAATTATTTCGATGGTCAACGCTAATGGGACCATTTTGAATGGACCTGAATAATAGTAATTTTCAAACGTTAAATTGTATTATTATGCAAGTTTAATTGGCACATTTGTCTTTATTGATGAGTTATTGTACGTTAAAATTGCTCAAATGTTTGATTTATCTTGGTCAGAATAAAAGTATCAAATTCTATAACCAATAATAATTCCGCCTACCACTGTGTAAAATAATTTTTTAATTACAAAAAGAATTATCACCGTAAATAGCTGCCCAACATTTCAACGTTTATTTAAGTATCTACAGGGGGGCACTAAATTGTAATGGAGTAAAACTGAAAGCACTGAGATGGAAAAATAGACTCTAGATGAAATTTTTCTTCTACCGTTTGTTATGAACGATGCTGCGCTACAATTAAATGCAGGAACCGTTTCGAGAAGCACCATAATTAAACATCCACCACGAAACGCGAAGAATGTGAGACATTTGATTACAAGAATGCACTCTCATATCGCGTGGAATTGGAAACAAACAGAAGCAAAGGAAACTAAAAGAAAAAGTGTGACGCCCAGCTCTGGGAGGAAATGAATCCGAGGGAAGAGAATGAAATTCTGAAATAATTAGAGGGCGGCATGGAAAAACCGTGAAACAGGGCTGAAAGGAAGCCGAAATATGCAACGAGTAAATATAATACATTAGCAGTTGCCTTTTGCCAAGGAGCAGCTGGCAAAGGCCAGATGTTGATCATTAATGAGATGCGTTGGCCACCACGAAATTTTACCAAACACGTATACCATGGAGTTAAAACGCTCTCGTACAAAAACCACGGTAAAATTCACAGGATATCGAAAAACATACATGAAAATATTTATTGATTTTGATAAAACGAGTAGTGCGAAGGGGATGCAATGAAACGCGAAATTTTCATACGTTTTGAGCCATTAGAAATATTTGCCGTAACTGAATCCTATTGGACAGGTATAGTTGATTAAAAGTAATGAGATTAAGAATAACGCTTCGGGCATTGTTGATAAAGGATTTCACGCCTTACCTGCTTTAAAATTATTACAGATTCTAATAAATACAGTGCAAAAACGAAGAATCATAAAGGTACTACAGAGGAAGCAAAAGAAGGATACAAAAAGCATGGGGAACCTTTTCTCGCCCCTTGATCTTTAGTACCTACGGTCAGGCTTTCTTTCCCACATTTTTTTTACCTCTCTGTGAGTAAGGTGAAACGCTCGCCGTCTGTTCAATCCTTCCTTAGAAGCATTCCTGTCTATTCCTTATCCTTGTATATACATCACCTATACCTTTCTCATATATTCAAGCGAAATATACGAATGGCTGCATCCTCTATGAAAGAAATTATTCTCTTTCCCTTCTGCTCGATTATTTATTCAATATTTAATGGGAAAAACTGAGAGCCTAGATCTGAAGAGGATTTTAAAATCGCATGCACAGCATCCATAGTGCAATATTTCACGGTAGAGTTGAGAAATAGTGAAATGTGACATGGTGACAGTAATATTTAAGCAATTCCATTATCATTCTCCCCCCTTGTATACGATTCTATCGTTTATTAATGCTATTCTCAGAAGTGAACTTTCATTAGAACAGCGTGTGCTCAGTTCCATCGAAGATACAAGATTAACTGCAGCTGATATCACGACGAGGGTTCGCTTATTGCATTACATGCTCCAGGTGTTTGGCAAAGGCTAGCAGTACGTTCTGATGGCCAAAAAAAAAAAAATAGGACACTGTAACATCGATTCTACCTTCTTTGAAGTTTGTTGTTAGCCTACAGTAATTATACTAAAACCAGCAAGACCTCTAACATAATGCAATTCTTTTTCCGCTGTTTTCTTAATTCTCCAGTGTGAAAATAATCCCTAAAGGTTACTGTTAAACATATGCAACTAACGATTTACTGGCCTTTGTATGCTTTATAGAATTGTTGGAAACATGTAATTTAAATATAAAACGCTCACCACCCTCTTTATTTAAAAATTAAATAATAAATTCCACCTCCCGCATACTATGCACAAGACTGCAACAACAAATTGCGACGAGTTCTCCTCGCCTGTTCATTCAGTCACAATTTCATCTACTTACTCCAAACCCCAAAAGTTACCCCAAAAGAAAAATACATAGTACGGCAGAGCGTCAACTTTAACGTACATGCTAATGCATTGACCAGCATTACGATTTTACAAATTCGCCGATCGTAAGTCACGTCCTGTGTTGATCTAACCCTGTGGAAATAAACAAGGTATAATTAAACATCAAAGGCGCGTGCAGCTGGTGGCTAGACCAGGCCGATAAGCACAAGCTTCCTCCTATTTTTAGCAATACCAGATAGGACGCATTTTAAGTGCGCGCCCTTTGAACAAGTGGAAGAAGACTTACACGAGCGTCAATGTATGAACGCATGAACGACCGTCGCTCGACTCGTTGCCAAAGAGAGAAGAACAGGGTGAAGGGGGAACGGGGGAAGGGGAGTCGAAGGGAACAAATAAAACTAGACTGCAGAGACAGCTGGTCTCTGGGGCTCTATCCCCTCGTCAGGGACGCGACGACGAACAACAGGCCCATATGACGTACGCACGAATGCACACTATCATAGAATGACGAAAGTGGTGATCCGCATGCGCATCATTCGCTTCACCCTAGTCATATCGGGTTCAGGATTCTCGCGGCCACCGTTCCATGACGCACAAGCGCAACTGATACACCGTTGATCATGAAAATTGACCGAGTTTGCCCCGCTTATACTCTTTCGTTACGATCGTCTCTTTGTCCGTTTCAGACAGGGGATCTGCGGTAACGAAAACGGTGGAAACGACCCATCTGAATCGTTTTCAGGATATCATAAATGCGTGGCAAGATAGGCGACCTTTCTGTCGGACGCCGAGAAACTGTTGAAACGCGGCGGGGATGAAAGAGGACGGGAGGGTACGTCTCTTGTTGCACGTCGGTCGAAGTTTTGCCCTAGAAACGAGAGTAAAAAGAGGCTGGGAAGTCTCTTTGGTACGGGGTCGGGGGAAAATATGAGATTTCTTCTTTTTCTTGGGCATTTCGGTTGATTTATGGTGTAATAAAAGTAATTGTTCCCGTGAATCATTTTTGTTACTTCTTCACATAACTGTGTTTCCCTCTTGGGAAAGGAATATAGAATGGAGAAGATTGTTATATTGGTGTTTAAGTAAGAGATGTTCTTTTCCCTGAGTTAATTGTAAAGAAAAATTAGAACATTGTAACTGGTTTATTCAATTCTTATGAAATACAGTGTAGGTGTGAAATGAACGGAAATGGAAAATACAGTCTTACTGGTAACGTTTTAATGAAAGAAAGAAAAACTGAAACAATCGCAGAAGCTGTAGTTCAGCATTGTCGCATGTAAAGTGTCATTAAATAATACAAAAAAATTACTGAACTCTACACCTTCAAACCGATTTTTAATCCGTCGAATTAATTTTATACCAATTGAACGTAAATTTGCTGTCCTGAACGATGTCATATTAACCCAGGAATTACTGTCTCCTCCAAAGTACACTAATTTACGTTACAATCGTATGTCTGGCTGGTATTAAAACCGTCGAAGTATGTGTGTAGTAGGCAAACCACTAATACGGTAGATGTTTTAAGTGCGAGTCAGGCTTCGATCGCCGCTGAATGGCTTCCGTTTCCATCGCTTTAAGAGCTTAAAACCCACAACGTCTTGAAAAGGGGGAAAAGTGTCTGGCGGACTTTTATTTCTCTTCTTTTTGGACAGAAAACAAGAAAACACACGGAACGAGGACGCGCCACGCACATGGGTAATGGTGTAATGAAACGAGGTCAAACCGCAAGATTTCGAAAATATTCTACAGGGTGGGCTGCGCAAAGTGCTTTTTTTAGTTACAGCCAGTTTCGTTCAACAACCAGTTTCCACCGACACTATTACAGATGCCAGCAAGAATTTTTTTGATTAAACTCTTATTCCTCGTTGCTTTTTCAGTACACATGGATTCAGTACGCAGTAACAATGGATGCACGACAATGGACAATTGAAATTGAAACCCCTATGGGGTGAGACAAAGTGGGTACCCCTATTTTCTTAAATGCAGTGTTGCGTACATCCTCATATTTTGCAGTAGCTCTATTCAATTCTGACAACTTTTATTTTATTTTCATCTTTTTTCTTTTTTTTTGTTACTTCGCAATAGCAACTATCGTTAAAATAATTTCTCGATATCTCCAACTGCATACAGTTCATTTAATTCGCACTCTGTGCATATGCATATTTCATCCTTCTTCGTAGCTTGTGATTCAGAATATGCGTATTTCAAGTTCGAATCTTTGCACCTTTCTTTGTTCGATGAGCTAATTGAAAACAAACTCCAATTTACTGATGTGAAACCACTTGTAGAAAAGAAAATGGAATACTTTTACTCTCGATGGAGCAAACAGCGCTTGAAAGCATGTTTCGTAACACAATTGTTACATAAAGAAGCGTTTAACGAATCAATCAAGTCTATACATAGAAAATCGGTGGACTTTGATGAACTTCGATTGAAGGTATGGTTTCGTAGATGTTAGTCGGCTGACGAGTAGACATAACGCATGATTGAAATCTTGTACGGGCCCAATGTGAACGCATAAATAGTTACAGGGTCAGGGATGCAGTTCATCGTGTAATAAATACACAATTAAAAGATGATAAAAGCGAAGACAATGTAGACACATACACGCCTATCGAAATAAAAATGTTAAGGACAAGTACTCTTTTGTTCAAGGTTTAACGCTTTATCTGAAATATAAACACGTCTATCTTGGAAACAGTAAGCAACTGAAGAAAATTATTAATAACCATGCTACGTACGTCGTTACTAAACGGCATGAAAATATGTATACGGTACATACACGTTTATAATGAAATAATACTTTATCGCTGCTTGGCCTAGCTATAGTAACTCCTCGCAAGTAAAATAAATTATTTCTAATCAAAGCAAGGCGAAGTGTATCACCGCTGAATAATAAATACCTCATTGCAAGGGTCATGGTAATTAATGAATGGGATAGTTTTATATGCTCAATAATACGTTCCGCGGTATCTATTTGTGTATATATTTCAAACAATCCCGTATATAAAGATAACTAAATTGTTACGAACGAGTTACATGAATTAAGTTACAAAATTATATAGTAGTTCAAGACAAAGAAAGAGTGTAAAATTGATAAGTGGCATAGCTCGCAGTAGTAATTGCAATGTGAAAACTGCACTGAAAGATGTATGCGATCTACTGACATTAGCAATTTAATTCCTAGCTACAGCTACCGATTCTTTATCCTACAATTAGAGATCGTTATGAATCCAGTTTGATTTTCTACTTTTTTCTTCCTTAGTTCAAGCCGTATCGTGCGTCTTGTTATGAGAATTAATTTCAAAAGAGAAAACTGAAATTACGTCAATTATCAAAATCACTCTAGTTCTTTTACAATACCACCAGTTCATTCCATCGCTTTCACTCGCATGAAACTTTATACCGTAGTATCTAACCGAACCCAGTTCACATAAATTAATTTATTTTCTCCTCATTTTGTCTGCATATAATAGTACATATATTTATCACATCTTCCTTCTCATAATAGCATCGTGAATACATAAATCAATTAAAATATTTAAAGGGAATGAAAAAGGATGGAAATGAAATTCATCTTTCGCCAGATTATCACTGGTACTTGCACACCAATTTAAAGCTGTGCGGTATATATAACTATAACATGAAATACAGTCTTCCAACTACATACAGCTCGTTCTCACGAAAGATAATAAAATTGGAGTAACTAATTTACAGCAGTGTATGTATTAATATTTTAGGTTGAAAAATCGCTGGGAACTAAACTCACCAATGCCATTCTACAAGGCTCACTATATATACATTCAAAATAAAACAATTTACTTTTCTGAGTATTTAAAATTTAGTAATTTTCTGAGAACATATAGATTCTCAATTTCAATAAGACATAGTGTTCATACGAATTAGATTAATTGTAATGTTTTTTTACATACAGAAGAGCACATTTTCTCATATATCAGATTAGTACTCTTCGGCCATTGATTGAAATATAATCTCACATGCTGTCCAAAACAACGATCTTTGAAAATGAGTAGATTTATTGATATGAGTGATAAAAGTTCCTTTATTTCCTATCAATCGTGCATTGTTGCCAGAACACATACGTTATTCAATTACTTAATTACAGAGTTGCATAATCAGAGGTATGCTCTACAAACGTGCCTTTCCTCTCCACGAATCCAACCTTTCGATTTTTTATCAGCATTTATTGAACATCACACAATACTTTCTCACGGTGTTTCGCCATAAACAACCAGTCCCTATTTATAACGTTAGGTAATAAATCTGCCAAGGCAATATGTAAGTCTGATAATAGCTTTACAGCAACGCGAATGCTTTAAGCGAAAATAAATTATTTTAGATGAATTGATGGTAAATAATATACTATTTATAGAAATATGAAAAAAAAGCGTACTAGACAACAATTATCCTACAAGAAAATAAATAAATACTATGAGAAATAAAACGGACTTCGACGAGAAACATTAATTGCATATTTCATTTATTTGCGATCACTGGAATGAATTATGCTGAATACTGTAAAATTACGAAGAAATTTTTACGTAGAATATTTCGATGTGTTAATTTCCTTGGAGATAAATACGGGGTTACGAAATTGGTTTCGTTCCCCTATCGATTAATAACAACTGATGCTCATAAAAAATATTTACAATTATACACGTTGCATCTGACACTGGCAAAGTGAAAAAAACATGACTCCCGTTAAATTAAAAATGTACGAGGATAAGTTAAGAGTGCATAGTACACAGATACGCTTCGGTAACTTAAAGTTGCAATGTAATGCAATCTCTCTAAATATAATATACCTTATACCACAAGCATGCAGATATCGAAGTTCTACTCTTTCAACTATGCTTGTTTTCAATTTTGCATCAAGTTTCGGATATGGTGAAACTGGAATCAACACCAATAATGTAACATTCGATTTCAAGGAGCATAAATAATATAATGCAGAACAATTTCAGTTTCAGTATCACTCGACCGTAATTTGTAATTAGGATATCTATAATAATTGTATGCAAAAAATATCTGCTAGGACAAGGATCAGAATTTTTTTTGTTACACGTATCTCCCCCACTGAGCACATTCTCTGTGCTCATTCTCAGCTTGAGACTTTCAACCACATATTATTAGACGTGTATTTTCGGTGAATTTGCTGGAAATAAGTAAATACCCATGGGGCTTTCTTTCCAGCGATCATGCTGTTAAACCACGTAATAGAAATTATTATGCATTAAATAAAACACTTGCTGTTCATTCAAATATAAGATATATTAGCAAGCAGCATTCATCTAGCAAAGCGAATTGAAATTAATATAATATTTACAAGCCAAACTATTCTGTTCAAACGCGTCAAGGAAAATACTATAAACTGCTGGCAATTGTACAACAGACCTAGAGAAAGCTGTAATTCGGCGAATAGAAGCAATGTAATCGTACGAATAAAGTACTTCATTCTCGTTTTTTAACGCATTGCCAGCTCACTACTACGTTTTCTACATCAAACTCGTCACAGGCAATGTTACCAACGCGTCACTATGAATCACCTTTACTTTCTCAATTTTTCATCAAAGGTTACTATTATACCGTCCACTATTTTTGCACAATTTCACTTTAATTCTAGAAATACTGAGTACAAATGCACAGAGTTCGCGTGATCGTTGGCATCGCAACGTGTAGTTCGTTTTCATTTTCTTATGCACCTGTGTTCTTTCCCACGCAGAAACGGTAATATATGAAATAACAAACTCAAGAGTGTATAGACAACAAATAATTATCTGCAATTCTTCCACGCGAGGGGAATACTTTCTAATTTTACATTATTCGACTTACAGATTCGTCAAACCTCTCAGATAATGTATCCATTTTTCCATATTCGAGTAATTTTAATCAATCAATTCGAACAGAGGTATTAATTATATTGTGTAATCATATAAGAGAACGCAGCGCAATAAATGCTCGTTCAATTGCATTTCATGCTGAGCTCGTCGACTCTTTGAAATATCAATTAATCCATTGGAGCTCACAAACACTATCGACCAGGACTCGATATTGTTTTCATTGCTCACAAAATTAATACAATTAATTCACCCTTCGCTTGCTACACTTCTTCTCTCATACGCGTATGTAACATACGCGTGTAAGTCGTCGATATTTAGAAATCAATTCCGCAAAGATTATTGGAAATCACAGAAACAGACTTGAACTGCAAAAAAGGGTTAAGGGATGCACGTTACATTATGCTGGTAACACACAGAGTTCATGATAGAACAACGTTACGTGTTACAATGATTCATCATAGTGTAACCGACACGGTAGCGTTATTTCCGCGAAACCATTTTCTGATCTTAGCCGATAATAACGAGGAAAAGCCGGGCAGAACGATGAGGTTCGCCGATTTATCACACACCCACGCTACGAACAAACCGGTTCTTCATATCCATCTACTTCCTACCCATTCAATAGCTCATTTCAATCAGATCGACCGCGAATCTTACCGTCGCTCTCTAATCTGATCAAAGGAACAGGACTTTGAAACTAGTTCCTTCGTGATCGACACCGTGAAACATTTCACACCGATAATCATTTTTCCTATCCGGTGAATATTAAATTTATTCGAATTACTTCCCAGCGACGGGCGTGTCGTTAATTTGTTTAATAATTAGCAAAACATCTGTACGCATATATAACTTGTATATTCGTTTTTATAATGTTCCATCGTGTAGATTACAGTTTTTAATTTCGGAACATAAGCGAGCTTGTTCGTGTTCGTGTAATCACGCGATTAAACATGAATTGAAATTGAGGTTTCGATCTGTTCAATTGAAAAGGTTCGAACCTTTTTTGTATCTTTGTGTTTGTACTCCGGGGACTATGAAATATCAGTGTGAAAGGATTTTGGGAAATCTGAAAGATTGATTGTATTGCAAGCTTTTTGGTAGAACCGCTCCAGTGTGAAAAATGTACATTTCAAATTTGAAACGTGATTCTCTTCGCGACTCACATTTCACGTTTGAAACAGGCAAGCACGACGTCTGTGGAACGCATCGATCAATCAACGTAAACCTTTCATATTTTTCTTTTTTTTTTGCAAGCAAATATTTCGTTTCACGGAAAACAAATTTACAGAAGCAATATAGACCGACAAAAAAAAATGCAGCGTAAAGGTATTTCTAACTTTGAAACAACATTACTTTGTTAATATTTTGCGTTGGACTTAATTTGTTTTCGCCGAATTTAATAAAGTTCGATAATATTCTCGCTGAGTTTATTTGAAAGCAATATTATTAACGAAATACTATAAACAATTTTCCTACTCACTTTTGCATTACGTTTATTTTATCTAATTTTGTTCTTAAATTTGTCGTCTTGTATTTCGTTTGAACTTTAAAACCGAACATGAAATATTTTCTGCAATTGCGACCCGCTCTTAATCATAATTAAACCTCAAACTGATGTTCCTAACGTCTATTGACATAAATCATCAACGTGTACTGCCCTGCATGTACGGGGTGTTGAAGAAAAGGATCACCCCCTTTTCACCAAGCACTTTTTGCTCAATTAGTAAGTCCTCCACGGCCTGTAAGTGGGTAATTCTTATTTCTAACCCCCTGCCTCGATAAACCGAAGACACTTGTGCTATAGATTTTACGTGAAAACTAAAAGAATTAAAAAAGACAGCACGAGAGCAAATTCGAACATAACTGCGCGAGTGAATGGCACAAGTGAACACCAAAGTGAAACTAATGATATCCTGTACCAGCCACGCGTAATTAAAAATACAACCAAACATTTTAAAATACCCGCAACAAGTCACAAAAATATCACCAACCACGCGCAAAACTTGTTTCGTATGCGATGTGCAACTTGCATATATATATATATACCAGCGTGTGTGTCTGGTCGTAGGTATATAGGCGTAGCGTGGGAAGGCATGGGAAAATTGCGGAGAAGGACCCAGACTCACAGCTGGAGGGGAAACTAGGGACAGAAGGGAACGTCGAGTCGTTGGACGCTTGGCTGAAGCGCAGAGAGGCTAGCCGGGTCGGGAATCGAAGGGTCTTTCACGATGAGTGGGGTACCATAGAGATGGCGAACACCATGGCGCGAAGGATGCATGGTGGGGATACGGGCCAGGCCTGTGCTACCTCCAGCGCTTGAGGGTTAAGGCCCGTTACGCAACGTAATAACCCCATGACTTTTTTGTTCAAAAAAAAAAAAACGTCTGCTCGCAAACCAGTCGGAAAGTCGACACAAAATTGCATAAATCGTACAAGTGTCAGTATAAAATATTAAAACACGGCACTAACGACTTTTTATCTATTTTCCCCTCGTGTTTACATTATACATATACGGTTTTATTGCGTTCACTATAAAATCTATTGATCGGCTATCGGGTTGAACGCTTCGCTAAGGCAACATCGTTTCAATTTCGCCGCGTCTCGAATTAACATTAAGTAATACCGTTGAGAAACTGCGCGTGGGTAATAAAGTTCAGAAATATTGTGCATACGTTATGTATGCATTATGGCTTCAGGTGAACTTATAACCTTCGTGAATCGAATGATGGAAATATCGGAAGGAATATCACTTGTGAATTTGGAATTGAAAGTTTACAGCTAGATGGCGGATATTTATACGAACATTATTAGAGACTGTATTATGGCAGAACATACACAGATGATGGAGAACCTACGCAGGGACTTGTTTTGTGGATTACAAAGTTGTGCAAATATGTATTTTTTTACTTTACACTAATTTGTCTTTTCTATTTTCTTTACTTAAACATTTGGATATCCTAATTTGGAGTGAATTATTCCTAATACAGCATTGGCGAATTTGAGTAATTTTAATTTGTTCAATCTCAATGCGAGATTGTTTAACAAAATGAAAGTACTCCCGTCAGATGTAACCCAATATATAAAAAAAAAGAAATCGTAATCATATTGTACACTCGAAACTGGAAAATATTGTTAACATAAGCCCAGATACTTTATTACCGTATCAACATCGTTAGCACAGGTATGTATCATTAACATCTGTCGTCACATATCTTCGTAAGTACGAATCATGGCAAGCATAAAGAAGATGCATGTGTGTATCTGAATACAGATCCAACAGTGGGACAGCTTTTACCCACGTTACTAGATCTTCGTGTTCGCTCCATAAAACAGAGAAATTCTAGCGATGACCAACTTTCAATACCGATTCGCACAGACGTTTCGTGACGAAGAGATCTATCCACCTCAAGCCTTGCTTGCTATCAAGCAAAATTTAAGTATCAATGCTTTCGGTACCCTCTGTATGTATACATGTGTGTGCGTGTCAACGTGAGTATGCCTGTATATACAGCGTTGCCGAATTTCTATCATGTAGAGAAAAATGGCCGTCGTACAGGGACTCAGGAAACCAGGGGGTAAAAAGAGACGAGCAAAAAGGGACAAGCAGAAAGAGAGGAAGGAGAGGCGATACGAAGAGAAAAGAAGGGAGAGATGAAAAAAGAAAAGAGACGAAAGCAGCTGTGAGAGAGACGCGTGAAAGCCACTGATACTGTGTGCAGAGGAGGGGGGAAGATGAAAGGGGAGGATACTCGACCCAGTAGCGTAACCACGTAGCCAGAATACAGGAGGCGTAATGGAATCTAGCAAATCTAGTTTCTGATTAAACCATTTACAATTAGTAATGACGAAGGTAACACGAATACGTACGCAGAAAGAGTACTGTTCTTTGGATAATTCGCAACTTCCAAATTAAATTTAGAATTTCCCCATGGAACAGAAAACTATACTCGATACGAATGTATTTCATGAATGCAACATTAATGTTCAATACAATTTGTCCGTGCTAGAATCGCATACCGAATTCAACAAAACTGTTCAAATTAATTATATTATCATATAGAACGTATTCTCCCAACACCTTGTCAATATTATACTTGTGTACAGCAACGTTTCAATTCATTGCTATTCAATGTATTCGCGGGCCTACAATTCGCAAGATTTTCAACAATTGCTTTTGTAACGGCGCATATGGATAAGCCATATTATTAGCAAAAGATTTACCAGCATGATGGTTCAAAATCGACTACCATTTCTAAAGATCAAAGTTTCGTTTGTACAGATTTCACGTATACGTATAGCTGTGAGCGGACTGTTCTTCGCAGATTAAAAGTGTATGTATGAATACATGTGTATGTATGTATATGTGCTACTGAAAAGAAGTCCTCGTTCATCCTGCTGCGAGGGTTTTTTTTTGTGAACGCTCGAGAAGGGGACCGAGTGATCGTACTCTCCCCTCTACTGATTACGCCACTGGCTCGACCCAGCGAGGCAGCACGAACAACCAGCTGCGCTGTTGCCAAGCGGAAATCACAGACCTGCGGCATTTTCTTCCTCCATGAAGACACGTTGCGTTCCCTTACCGTGTAAAATTTATATACAACAATTAATTAAAGTAACTAAATTGTGAATTGATTACGATATTTATGATGAGGCCACTGATATTTATAAAGTCAATAATAATTGACCGTATCTTGAAGACAATTTTACTCCCTTTACAGAACAAGCATCAAGTGTATTGTTTTGAATTTGTATAAAATAATTATGAACCATTTTAGCGCCGCTTTTCTTTAATTAAACGGATGTACATAGTTTTATTAATATTTTGATATCAACGTATATGGGGTTGCAGTGGAGCACCGTAAAATATGAACTGAATTTGCTTTCGTTGATCGATGCAACGTAAAAAGTGAAATTCAGGAATAACAGAAATTTGAAAGTAATACTAACACTTTCACGGTTGCTACTGTGATATCGATAAACGACCCGTTTTACAAGAGTCCAGGGAAATTGTAATGATTAAATCTTAAATGTTATTTTTTACATTGGCAAACAACCGTAATAAAGCAATTTTACATTGTTCATACTCTCGATAACAAGGCAGCATGTATGATATTAATATAATAATGGAAATATTGAACGGCTTTATGGTTAATTCACCAATATTACGCATTTTGTGATAAGGAAGAAAAGTTTTACTTAAAAATATTCTGAAAATCGTTAAACAATTTTCTAAAATGAATAAGATATTCCTAATTGTCACATCTACACGTTCTCCACCATATTCTTCACTCAATAAAAGTGAATTCAATCGTCGTCAAATTAGAAATTTCAATTATTATAAATATTTAACGATGCACATGTGAACTTATGCTTTTGTTAGCCCAATCAATTGGATTATACTAGTGAACAGGTTTCCTTAATAGTCTACAACAATTGTTTGATGTTTCCTTATGTTCCATTGATGTTAAGAAGAATGCGTGCGGAACAAAGTTTCGTAGGAAGTGATTAGAATTTCAACTGTGCTAAAATAATATCCGGACTTCCTCGTGTTCGTTATTTGATACACGTTGAAACCAGTGAGAGTATGATTTTAACGAAACCACATCCTAACGAGCGAATTAATTAAAATACGTTTATACATGCTAGCAACATTACAATACGGAACATTCCAAAATATAAATATACAAAAAATACAAAAATGTAAATATACAAAACATACAAAAATCAAGCACGAAGGCTATAAATATTTAGAGAAAGGTTGCTTACAGATACAAAAATTGGAGTTAAAAGAAAAATTGCATAAATTCATTTCCGTAAAAGTATTCCTTGAAAAAGTTCAAACCATCGGAAATGTTATTTCGCTTCCTATGCGAACATAAGGTCACTGCAGGATACTAAAAGCAACAGCTGTCGGAAACGTTTCGAAGGATAAATATTTAACAATTAAGGCTGCACATGAACAGTATTTTATAGGTAAATGTGCACGTCGTTCAGGAATAGTGTACAATACTGCAATATGTTTGTAAAGAATTTTAGAAAACAATGATAAAACCACGAATCTACGCTGGTTATTTTCGTAGAAGAAATAAACCACGAGAACAATGGAAATTCTTTTTCCTGCGCACGTGTATGTCGCATGAAAGGGCACTCCCGAGATAAATTGTATTCCATCAATAAATGAAAATCAATGCCAGTTCCCGTATATCTCCAAGGTCCAAATAAGCAACGAACAATGCAGCACGTTATTATTCTCCATTGGTTCGTGCACACTGAATTGCGAAGCAAAATTTGAAAGCGTAAAATTGATTTGCGACTCGATCTCGAATTAAATTCTCAGTCAATTTACTCATTGCTGTCGTTAGCCGTTACATTTTCAATCAACTACGGTTAAATACATTTATATGTAAGTGTTCTCGTATAGAGACTTAAATACAAAAATTGTATTCTTCATTTTCATCCCATTTTTCCCCACCGAAAAACGTCCATTTCTCAGTTATGTACATCGCGTACTGTATATACTCGCCCGAAGGCAAAAGAATAGCCAGTGACGTCAACATATGTGTCTCTTAGGGAGAAAATAGCGTAGACCACTCAACTTTGCGGAATATCTTCGTGACGATTTTTACGTAAAGAGAAATCAATGTGACGTCGACACAGCGATGGTGCTATAAAAAGAGAGGCTGAACGCGAAAGACTATTCTCTGTTAATGTCGTTGGCATATCGAGACAAGAATATCGATGGAGCAATACAGAACGGTGCGGTGGCCAGTTTCGACAAATCCATGTTGAGGAAAAAAAGAAAGAGAGAAAAAAGGAGCCTGTACGAAATGGAGGTCGATAGCGTGATGACCTCGAAGCCAATCGGCAATTTTACAATGCCGTGGCCTCTCGCATGAAAGATGTATATATATCTGTACGTGTAGTGTATGTAGATACTCTGTTGCCACATTTTGATTCAGCGTATATGTACATATACAGCGGCCAAATACGTTTACAACAACAACGAATTCGTGGCTACATGTATAGTACACCACTGACAGACCTTAAGGCGACGTCAGAGATATGAGCATATCTCTTTAAGGCAGAGAACAACATGGCCTAGCAAGTGGTCAAAACTAGATATACATACTAGATAGTACATAGATAGTACATACGTACATCGGGCAAACGCTATTGACAACTAACCTTTAACCCTTGCGTGGGCAAGTGAAATGTTGAATAAGTTTGATTAATAAATCTCGTTTAAAATCTTAATATTCGCAAAAAATATTGCAGACAATTATTTATATATATATATATATAGCTGAATGAAATAATACTCCAATTACTACGATATATCTAACAAATCATCTAAAAATGCGATGAATTTTCAAGCCACGACTGAACAAAACAAAAAATCTCAGAAGGTAAGACCGGCAAGCATAGGATCTCGGCATCCAAAGGAAGCTGCGCCAGGTAAAACCTGTCCACTTGCCTGTCTCCTTCCCTTTTGTGAGAAGGGCAGGTGGTTGCAGGAGTAGACGCTCAAACACGGAAGGATGAAGAAAAAAATCCGTGACGAAACTCGAGAGGAAAACTACGAAGGAAATGGCAATGTTCTGCTTCCGAACAAACACGATTTCCTCAGACTAAAGTGTTTCTTGTAAATCTTTCGACGTGTTATTCGCCAAGGATGGAGTGCACTTCAACGACAACTTAGAAAATGGCGTGAAGCGAAAATAGCCAACGCAATAACGTCTTCACAAAGTACTTTTGTATTTTACGAAATACCCGTAAAAGAAGCTTACTCTTGCAGTTATGTTGCATTAAGTCTGGATGATTCATAGTTTCGTAAAAACGTAAGAATGATTCCGTAGAAAGTGGATATTTTATATTTCGAAGCGGAAATAATATATATTTGTGACGATATATAGATTTTAATCTACTTTAAAGTTTATACATATTGTGGCACGAGGTCTTTGTATGATCCGAATCGGACTTTCAATATAAGTATCGACTATCTGGTATAAAAATAAAAGGATATAATTTAATTTTTGATAAACGTATGTTTATTGAATAATTATTATATTTGTAAACAGACATTTAGGTATTTATAATAAGCTTAGATAAAGTAATAAAATATTGCACAAATTGTGCAGCTAGCTTATGTATGGCGTAAAAAAATGGAGTGCAGTGAACTCTACTTGCCGTGCAAGATACAGTAACATAAGAAAGTGATAGCATTTATGACAATGAAACAAGTAACCCTTTTGTCAAACCGGTCTGTGTACATATATTATGCACATACGTTTCCAGGTAAGTACAACTCCTATTTTAATCGAATTTTTTTGCACTAGCAAGGGAGGAACATTTTGGAAATTATGACCAAATGGCAAAATAATATTTCAGATAGAACATATAGGAAAGTTTACTTGAGAGATTGCACTACTGAAATAATTAAAAGTACACGTTCATATCTCTCCAATAGAAGAAATATAAAATATACGTTCATTAACGAATGCACTGCTGTCCTCATTATATTACGTCAAGTTCGATTTCAAAAACTCATTTTGAAATATTGTAGATAATAGGAACTACAAATACGAAAGGAACTCCAAGTTTATAATATTAATTCCTCTAAATAATTGTTATCATAATAACTATCGATTCGAATAAATGTGTTGAAATTGCATTAAGAGGTTTGCATGCAGCGATCAGAGGGCAGCACAAGACAGAGAGTGGAATGATAGAATGAACGAAAGGAGCGCTGCAAGCAAAACCGGTCGACGTGTTCTTGACACGAGACTTTTAATAGAAAAAAATTTATTTTTGGAAATTGACATAGTAAAAATGGCCAAGACATTGGACAGAGTGCATACGATCAAAAAATGAAAGCTTACCTTTCCCCGCTTATGCACGGAATGCATCATCAAATTCAAACTGCAACTGTCGCATCCAAACCTCTAACCGACAAAGTGCGGGTTCGAGGTTTTAATTTTCAAGGGAACATCACCTGTCGCTTCATAATAATTCTACACTCACTTTCTCGACACTGTCACCTCGCAAATTTTTCTTTCGAAAGCAAAGACAACGATTTCTCAGACACTTTACCGACGACATATTCAGGAACGAAATTGTCAATCGCGAAACAACCGCATGGCATGGCGACCGCGGTTGCAACTCGACATATACGGTGTTTTAAACGGACGTCACGTCTTTGATCTCGAATACTATTGGCTAACTACGAAGATATCGACCAATTGGCTCGAAGCATTTCTTACTACGCGGGAAACTAAAGCAAATTCTATTAGACATATTAACCATATACCGCACGGATTTTATGCTGATTTTATTGAAATGTTTAAAGAAATTCATTGAAAAATGAAATGTAACCACACAAATAAAATGTTTATTACAAAAGCTGAATGCTGAAGTGACAGACGTTAGCAGAAATGTAATAGTGAACACGCACACACTTGCAAATTATCGCCGCCATTGCTCTCTACTGAATTCAAATAGTTATCATATCAAGGCCTACATTAATTATAATTCCGTTTAATTCGTTTTAGCAAAGTTCAATTATCATCAAACAAATAAAGTATGGAAGCCGATAACAGTTAAAGAAAGATATACAATTTAACAATGTCTATTCATATGTTTTTTAAATATATTTATATCGAAATAGAATATGGCTGAAGTAAAAAACTTTCGAGAAATACTTGGGAAGAATGGGATTACATATCTCTTACTGCTTTGTCCATTCTGAAATTTATCCATACTTACTCTCCCCCCATCATTCATATAGTCAAGACTTGAATGCGTACAATGTTATGTCACATTATAATAAGAATTACATCAATTGCTTCGAATACGACCAAAGCGAACAATTGCATTCTGATTTTCAAGATATGGATAGACTATAATTAGTATAAATAGATATCATTGTTATATCTTTAATCAACAGTACGTAGTAAAAAAAACTTCTCACCCCTAATATATTCGGCTTAATCTGCATAAATAAATCACTTATTATAAATCGGTTAAAAAGAACAGGTAGCGCGCAATTAAAACATTTGGTCGATGGAGGGGCACTAATAGTAACGCATGACGCTAAGATGGCAGCACTTGCTGGACGCGTGCTTTGAGAGTAACATGTATAGATTACAGAATTTGAAAGTTTTCGCGTATACTTTTTGTAATTACCAAAAGATTGACAAATGAAACGAAAATTGAGACGGCACTGTCACTGTCCGATGTGTCGGGTGATCAAAGACTGACAGATGATTGTTAAACGTATAGCAAAATAATGAATTATTTGAATAATTCAATAGGCAGCGGTGTGACTGGTGATTCTGGTCTCCAATTGAACAATGTCGATGTGTTATATACAAAAGTGCAAAGAGTTTATATTAAGCCGCAACATAAGGAAGAACGTCAACGTGAATTAAGGGTTAACGTGGAAGTTCATGCGGGCATTAGCCCCGTGTGTCGCAAGGTAACCGATAGTTCCAGTGTTTGCATTAACCTCTCCGCTGTTGACATAAAATACTAGACACAGCTATATTTCTAATTAATCCCTTTTTTCTTTTTCATCTCGAGAAACGTTCGATAATTTAATAATATGTTACATGTTTACGTTACAGAGTTTATGCGTTTTGTTAGCGGATGACAATGATCCTTGTTTTCTATACTCTTTATTTATCACAGAAGATGATTTTAAAGTTTTAAAATCGCAGCAAGGATTGTTAGTCGATTTCGATAATTTTGCGACTCAATTAATATGTTTGTTGGAACAATGCCAAATACCTCTTGCAAACTTATCGAAAACTCCGCCGAAATTTTTACTGCTGCTAGCAGAAGAAGGCGGAGAATGGATTTTCAAATTAGTTGAAACGAATAATTTCAAGCATTTATGCCATTTAAGTTTGAACATATCGCCTGCGAGCGATTCTGATTTGAAAACACATATGGCGATGAAAATAAAGCAGTTGAAGGAAAATATTTTGCAACAGAATAGAGATGCGGTCACACTTGAAACAAGATTGACTGATTTATCGAGTAAAGTAGAAACAAAGACTAGAGAATTGGAACAGTTGGAGCAAAAGTACATGACAGAAAAAAGTCAAATGCAAATATCTTCCACAGAGCAAATGAGTATTGAAAAGGACAGGTATGTAGATTATTTACATTGTATAAAATCTGATTTATGAATTTTTTTCTGAATAGTATTAATATTCCATAGATTTTCCAAAGCCCGCTTCGAGTGGCAGTGCCTGAATGAAAAAGAAAAGTTAGAAGTAGAACGTAGACATACAGAAATTGTGAAGCAGCTCCATACAGAGCTTGCAGAATTACGAACGCAAAACTTAACATACAAAGATAAATTATCCCTTCTAGAAGCAACGAATATTGAACAAATCAAACAGTTACAAAATCTTGAGAAGGAACTTAGCGTTGCTCAAAGAGATCTGAATTTATTAAAGAAACAAAATTCCAAACTGGATACAGATTACCACGAAAAGGATGATACGGTAAACAGTTTAAGAACAAAAGTTGCTGTACTCGAACAAGAATTGAAGGATAAAACTGTACTTATCGGCAAACATACAGAAATGTTAAAAACTGCAAAAGAACAGAAACAGCATCTTGAAGATCTCTTAACCGATAAGGATGGCCAGTTACAACGTAAACAAAATTCATTGAGAAATTTAAGCGATGAGCTGGTCAAAGCTAATGAAATACTGACAAAATTGCAGAACGAGCTTGCTTCAACGAAATCCAAATTAAAATTAAGAACTAGCATAGCACTCGAACAAGAAAGGTTGTTAGACACTAAGCAAAAAGAAGTTGGCCAATTAGAAAGTAAAATGGATAATCTTATGAAGGAGACAAAAGATGCAAAAACCGAAGTGGAACATATGAAGGAACAACTCAGATCTCAACAACATCACTTGGAGGAAAAGGAGAAAATAATAAAAAATAATGATAATGGTAATAGAAGAAATTCAACGTATATTGTTATAAAAGTCTTAATTGCTGATAGAGCGTACAATTTTTCTTTGTTACAAATTTTAACTAACAAAAATATTTTCAAATTTATTTCTTTTATAATTAATCTTACTGTCTTGTACTTTTACAGTGATTAGTTGGCTAAATAGACGATTAGCGGACAATCAATCGCCTGCACAAAATCCTGTTGTAGCAGCGGCAATTACAGTACCACCGTCAATTCAATTGACATTACCGAGAACGAATAAGTTTATAACTAATAAGTATGAAACGCGTACACCCGCACCGAATACAGTACAAAACAGTACATTATCTGGGCTGCCACTGAGAAATCCCATCGTTCAAAATCCGAATATTAATCAAACTACACGCATGACACCACGATCAATGGGTGTTGGTATCACCGATACTACAATGGGTGCGTCTACGTTCAACAAGAGTGGACAAATTTCAAGCACTAGTACACCTATGGAGCGTATTAATTCGTTGAATAAATTGCCTGTAAGTGTTGCGGGTTCTTCATCAATGCCAGCTATTATTGAAAATAATAATTCAGCTATACCATCAAATGGTATAAAGGCAAAGAATGCAAATCTTACGTTACAGGGTGGATTAAGAAGGGCAGGTTTGTCTGATAAACCAATTTTGCCATCTGCATACTTTCCCAAAACATTACATTAATTTTATATATATATATATACGAGTGAGATTGCCAGTTCAGCACAAAATAGTAACGTATAAACATTGAAGTTGTAATAATGTCGTACAAAACATATCAAAGTAAGACACTTTGTATGTAAAACAAATCGTTAATCCTTTGCACTCGAAAGTCGTTTTTTTGATATTAGAAAGTGTTAACTCGAAATAGAGTAAACCTTAAAATAATGATATTAATGACCATGCCGTACTATGAATTGCAAATAGACTAAACGTTTAAAATATAAAGGGAAGGGTATCCGTTGATAAAAAAGTTATGGTCACCTCTCAGTCACCATTCGTGTTTTTGTGTCAAACCAAGTGCCGAGTGAGAGTCGTCTTTTCCAGTCCAAAGGGTTAATAATTCAACTTTAATGGTCAAACATAGTACAAAGTAGTTATGCAAAATAATAAGTAGCGTTAATAAGACTTAATTATACATTTATGAAGTATTGCTTTTACGAATTATGTGCATGTATTGTAGTAGCATGATAAGAATATTTAAATTTTACATTTCACATTTAAATATAACAAGCAACAGTCATATTAGTAGCAATTGTGAAAAACATAACACTCTTTCACACAATAACTACTAATTTGGACTACTAGATAAATTAGTATTAATGATAATTAGTGTACTTTTCTACAAATGATTTGTTCGTGTGGTTTACTATGATAATATTATTAAATTCGAAGGATGTAGATTTAATACACGTTCGATACTCTTATACAAAATTTATGGATCTTTATGTTTATCATTACATGTACATAATATTTTTGACAATATAATGTCAATTTAATTCTCGTTGTATTTGTATAACTTTAAACTTGCCAATATATTATCGCGTAATTTTATTATGCATTTTAAAATTTTGAACGTGTCAAATGCCATATGGAGATTCAACCGGCACACATGATCTATAAATTATAAAAAAATATTGCCTGACATTCATTATCACAGATTATAAGATTACAATATTGTTTTAATAAGTACCTGGAAATTATCGTATTATACACGTTAGTATATAAATATTTTAATTACTTGACTAAAACTTTGATAAAATAAACAATAGTATTAAATAGTTAAAGTCAAAGAAATCAACATATTTTTCTAATGACGTTGATTTGGAAAACTTCTTTATGTTTAACAAAGCTGACAATGTTTTCTTATTGTTAGAATAAATATTATAAGTATGAATAATATGTGCGCATTTTCCATAAACTATTTTTTTAAATATTTCGAAGATATGGTTTACTAGCATAATATTTCGTATATTTACACATTCTTAATTTAGAGCTACTTTATTTTAATATGAAGGTATTAGTTCAGACAATATAAACGAGAAGCTTTAGCGAATTTATACAATTTCGACAATTATATATGTAAATATATCATAAACATGTAAGAATTATAAGTTGGCGCAATGTATTGTTCTCAAATATGTTTAACTTTCTGTTCTAATTTTACTTGCATGACTCTTTTGTACAAATTTGAACTAGACTTTTTAGATACACGAATTATTTCTAGTCTAAAAGGTACTTGATATATATTTTCGTTAATGATATAATGATCAAACTTCATTAATATAAAATAAATTTTTGCATATACTGGTTATAGGTAACAATAACTGTAACTATTTAGTTCATTTTCATAAGTAAAGTACCACTGCTCGGACATCTATAATGAAAATATAATCTCAGAGAAACAACAAGCCAGTATATACAACTTTTAATTTCTATTTGCAGATTTAAGACAATAGAAGTAAGTTTGGAATTTGTGCGTGCAAATTTGTGTGCCTATTGGATATAAAGTATAGTGATGTACGACACTACATTGATCTAAAAACAGTATTAAGTACAATAAATATTGCGTAACTTGATGAATGATTTATATATTTTGCTATCTTTTGTACATAAAATTTTAATAAAATGTATGTTACATAAATATATGTATTTCTTATACAAATTTAAAGATTCGTCCTCGCAAAATAAAAGCTCTGTAATTTTAACGTGTTACAGACATATACAAACAAGAAATTAAGATTGGTTATACAATTTACATTATTAGCTATTATAAACGTAACGATACAGAACTATTTAAAAAACAAGAACAGTTATTTACATATAAATATTACATAATTTAACGTTTATATGTTTATGAAATCTCTAATTATCAAATTTTATAAGAATAAGTTTTAATAAAAATATAGCTCCGTTAAAATAATCGATTTATAAGAAACGGATATCATGAATACTTTACAATTATTCCATTTACTGAGAATTTTGTTCTTATTCATGTTTCATTCACTGAAAGTGTTGGTGCATCATTTAATGATAAATCTGTACATCCCACATCTAAAAGTGGAAGGTCCATACGTTTACGTTTGCGTTCACATTTTGGACATGGTTTGTTAGCATTTAAACAGGCCCCATGAAATACTGCATTACAGGCTCCGCACTAAAATCATTTGTTATGAAATAAATAATGGAATTAAATTTGAAGAATTATCTTGTAACTAATGAATAATCGGATTAAAAAGAAATAATTAACTTACTCTGTACGTCGACTCCATATTAAATGGATAAATGACTTTTGGATTATTGCAAATTTCGCATATAAAACCTTTCTGGCTGCAAAGCCAACAGTTTATAACATGATTTTTTGCAAATTCAACTACTTTCTGCAGTTGTTGAGCAAGGATTCCGTTAGGTATATCGAGAAGATCAGAAACCGAATATTGGTGTACATGTTCGTACAAATAATCTCTAGGTGCAACTTTTTTTTGTAAAGATTCAATTATAGGCTCACGACATGTGAACAAGTATGCTCTCAATAAATTCAATTGAATTCTTAATGATTGCAATTGAGCCATATTATCAACAGCCATATAAATTCGTGGATTCAAAACTTTTAGGTCCAATAATGTAGAACAATCCTGCAAGTATGCTGCAGCTTTATTGCAAACAGGGTAACTCTTTAAGTCCCAATTATGAATGATCCTTGATGGAATAATATATTCATTTTCCGACATGCACTTTGAACAATAGCTTTTTCCAGAATATGAGCAGACATGTGCTTTGGAAAATTTCCTACCAATTGCATGTCCACATTCAAAGCAACTATAATTTTGTGCATCTAGACCTTCCTCTCTGGGAAGCTTTCCTAGTTGCTCATCAAAATTTATTGCAGCCTACAATGAAATAAGAAATAGAACATTATAAAAATAGAATAGATTATTTGTTACGTATTAATGAACAAGAAGTCCAAGAAATTTTATAATATTTAGTTAAAGTATACCTTATTCTCTGACTGAACTTTAGTTCCATCATCAGCTGGCTCTTTTTTGGGGTATTTTTTAAAAAATTCTTGAACATCTGTGACCGAAGTGTTTCCAGCATTATGATAGCTTTGAATGATGGCATCGTACGTAGGTCCTTCACCTGGTGTTCGAGGTGCATCTGCTCCAGAACCATGAGATATTAAGGATGAAGTTAAAGAAGATTCGCAATCTTCAAAAGATGTAGACCATCCTAATCTTCCAATCAATGAATTTCCTACAGCTGGTACAGCTACATCTTGTGAAACCTCATTATTGTGTACAATATTTGCAACTGCTGCATCTTTGGTATCACATATTGCATCAAGCCCTGTATCATTCTTTGGACTACTACTTTCTGGTACTTTACTTTCTCCTTCCCTGTCTTGTACATTTTGCTGTTCCTCCTTCTTTGAAGGTTGTATATCTCTTGGGTTACTTTTTAAATGTTCTATATCGATATTATTAGATTTCTTGTTAGCTAAAATAATTTTCAAAGCATCGTCTTCAGAGATACAAGCTATATTATTAAGGGCAGACTGTGACGAGTTGAACGATCCTAAACTACCGATAGAACTAGCAGTTTCAACTTCATCGAAACTTTCACCGTTTGTTAGCTCTGTAGTTATGGTTTTTGCTATATCTACTGCACTAAATAGAGGGCAGGATTTCATGGGTGGCGACCATATACCAGCCAATAAAAGTGGAGTGTTGGACCAAGAATTTAATAAACTTGTATTGCACACAAGTTCAAAGCGTATATTGCTGTACTCTAAGCTTTCAATTAGTCTCTGCGCAACTTCCACAAGGTCTGAGTCTCTGATAAATGCAGACCGATTGTAATATAGCTTCAGTGCTGAATTATCCCTCCCTATAGAACAGAGATAGCTAGCTAGAAGACCTTCGTTTAAAGCTAATCGTATCCAAGCTCTGCAATATCCAACTTCCGTGGTAAGCTGTGTGAATGCTTGTATCTGATCTATGATCTGTCGATGGGAAAACACCAGCAAAGGACCCCAGAAGCTTGGTTGTGGAACGGCGTCGAAGTCTGGACCACTTAGAGCTTCCGTTACTCGATTTAAAAGGCTGTCTTTCAAGCCATGTAGAAAAATTGCTTCCAAAACTGAACACAGAGTCATGCTTTCCTCGCAAACACCTACTGCACTGTCCGCTTCCACGCCTGGCGCACTTTGCATTTCCATCACACTCATATTTAACTGTTTCTGCAACGAGTCTCTGATCAACACGTTCCTCTTGCCCGTCATGGGGTTTACTGTTTTCAAAAACGAATTCATCTTTCCGAATTTGATGTCTCGCAAGTGCTACAGTCGCTTTATTATAGTCTCTTCTCTCCAGCATCTTCGTGATTCTGATTAAGATAGAGTTACCTAAATTGCTCAAGGTAACTCGTTTCGATCGCTAACAGTTTTGACAAGACGTAGAAGATACTATTATGTAAATCACGTTCGCACGATTCGAACATTACGCTGATACTGACAAAGAAACAAGGAAGTACAGCGAGAAGGAATATAAATTACGATGCGATAAGAAAGGCATGCGAACTTCGAACCAGTAACGATGATGCATGTCAACGTTATGTTATCTGTCTCTCTGGTTTAACTAGCAAGAAATAGGTTACATCAGAGAGAAATAGAACGTTCAAACCACCTTAATAATGGATTGAACTTTAATATTTTTCTACATTTATGTAAATCTAAATTAACGGCAAATTCGAATTCTTCGATTCTGTCAATGAAGAAATGACTGTCATTTTTGACACTCGTAACACTCGTTCCCTTACACGTAGGCTGCAATCCAACAGCATGTCCGTAAATCTAATCTTACAATTTTTCCACGAGATTAGTACGTATCGAAACGATAGATCGCGCTGCGATATATATCGATGCAAAAGGCGCTATCAGATGTTTGATTATTTGTTGTTAAATAATACTTTACAATTTATTTAGTTCGGTCCAATTTTAAATGGTATTCCACAAGATTAGGAGAATTCGTATGTAGAAATAATTTTAGTATAATCTTTTATCTAAATTTATGATTTCATAAGTAGCTTTACTTTTCAATATTTTAACTACTGAATTATTTTTTTATCGATTCAAAATATTTATTCAATATAGCGTTTTATAATATATATAAGCGAGTTAAATATTGAAAGCACCCATGCGTTTGGTTTTACGTTTATTGATTTCAATAAGTAGATACAATTTCGATTTATACCGCATGTATTTTCTTTGTTCGATGCACATGTGTAACGAGATACATGCACCTTCTGTCAGCGATAACGTAAAGTATACTATTATTGTGTCTACGTTGTCAACGATTGAAAATAGCTTGAACAATGCCGATTTCCTTCCATAAACGCTTTAAACATATGCACACTTTTTCCGTGGAGCTTCATTAGATATTCCAATTGTAAGACATCACTCACGAAAGAGAATAATTTTGATTTGTTATGCTTTCCAGAAATTTATTATAAAAGAGAACGTTACATTCACAAATAAACGTGACGGAATTCAGCAATTTTTATTAAAAAATATGTATTCTTTTAGAGCTGATCATAGAAATATGATTGTAAATAGACTTTGTGTCTGGGATAATATTATAAATAATTGCATTAATATTACATCGTGCATTATTAGATCAAAGATAGTTTGACCCTTTTACATTATAAGGCAATTTAATAGACATTATCTGGCCCATATTTTCAAATTAAACATATAATTTTTCATACATGTCAATTTAATTTTTATTTATTTTGTACGCGTACCTGAAACGTGAAATATACAAATTAATTGATTGCTAATAACGTACGTTCAAACAGAAAAAAGATGTCTGTAATCTCAAAGTTTGCTAATTGAAAAAAAATTAAGAGCAATAAGATGGGCGATATCTTTCAATTAGTTATCGCGACAAGTTTCTTTTTGGTTACTTAAACTCGGGTTATCAATAATTTGTTACACACAGTCCACTAATAACATACCATTATTCACATTTATCACGTGTACAATTTGATAAAGATATAATTAACTAAATATACATATGCTTGAGTTCTCTATGCTCTTTCAAGTTTCATCATGAATATACATATAAAGCTTAAATTGAAATTATTTCTTAAACTGAATATAGATACTCCATTTCAATTACAGTCTCTAAATAAAACTGAAACCTTGCAATTATGGATAAATATTAATGAATTGTAAAACAGTTTGTGGTCCATCAAATAAATATATCTTCCTATCAAATAAAATAATATCGTAATAAATAAATAATACACCTATACAAAATAAGCGATTGTAGATTAAATTTGTTGCATTTGATATCTATGTATACATAAAATCAGTCGCGTTACGCAAAATATTTTCCCAATTTTCTTCGCGTTCCATCCGTACGATTGCCATTACTTCCGTGTGATCGGGGCAAATTTTTGAAATATGTTCCAAGGAAGCGTTAAATTGCACAACCTAGAAGGGAAACAATTTGTGAAATACATGACAGTTGTTGCTTTGGATTCTACGAGCAAGTCTTCCTTGCTATACCGTTCCTATATTTAGATATGCACTTAACGCATCTCAAATGTTGGAACAGGTATACCTTGTGTGAATGACCGAATACGCATGATGGGACGATGCGTGTTCCCCGTTTGACGGCGATAGAGTTCTGGTATGGAAGAGAAGAGAGACTGAGAAAGTACAACAGAAGCAAACGGGCGGAAAGAAGTAGGCAGATTGAACACGAGGACAACGGAGCAAATAGTAGAATCAGGGCCGTAGCACGTCACCAATGATTATCGTCCTTATTACAGCTCAGCTGTTTACAAAGTTACAGCTGTTTCAATTATTACGCAAATGCTTTGTACTCTTATCCACTTTGCCAAATGGTGTTATCCGTATAATAAATATTATTATGATTATTAAAATGTATATAGGCTGCCCATCTCTACTGTATTCCTTGCAATTATTGTTCTTTAAATTCATATTTTGGAGAAACGCCGGAAATGTTATGGGAAATCGAAGAAAAGTAATTAATGATTTAGATATTCATGAGTATGTGTATGTATTATGAATTAGACGACTTCCTTTCTGCAAGCAAAGAACCGTGTAACAATGCTCGCGTTTCTTTTCTACACGACATTAGAAACAATACTCTTTCCCACGATTTACCGCTGCATAGAATAGCCATTAACGTCTTTTTCAATACGTCTACATGCACACCACGAATAAACAGCGTAAAAAGATCGTCATTTTACTCTTCGTGCAGTATACTATCTCCTTATCTACATCATGATGTACATATTATAAATTGAAAAACGTGTTTGGTACGACACATACTTTCACATGAAACACCTCGGCAAAAACTATCCAAGTTCATTTATATTTCTCCTTCGGTATTAGAAATATTTCAATCGCTTATTGGATATTCCAATTTTACTGATCCGTCGGTACTCAGTACGTAAGCAAGGCTCTTACGAAAAACGATTTACATTAAAAGCTATAAAAATCTCTTGCATTTTGTTGCTTACAAAGTTTTATGCTATTTGAATACAGAATTTGTAGGAAAAATTATGGATATATGTAACAAAAATGCTAATATCGATTGGAGTATATTTAATTAAAATTATTTAAAAATAATTTGATAGGCCATTAGTTGCAATCGAAATATAGAAGACCATTCTACTGCGTACAGAAATGCATACATGAATGCAGCGAAAAAATTTGTAAATTCGCCAATATCCATCAGAATGTCGAATAATCATCTTTATCGACGGCACTGAGAGCTCAGGTGGTGGAAGTGGTGGGGGGGACAGAGACCGAGGGTGTCGGTCGCTCGAACTTGTGCGCGCGGAACAGTGACGATTCGACTGTTCGTGCGGTAGGGGTTAGTGAATGTTTCTGTTTTATCGACGATAAGGGAACGTGTTCATTTTGTTTCACCGTTAAACATTTACACACTGTTACCTGCGTTTTCTTCCTCAAACTCTACATTCACCTTACATCCGTTCGTGTAGTTGAATTAAAAACGAAGGAACTCCGTTTCTCCTGTGACAACAAATGACTGAAATTAAACCCGAAGGAGCGTTTAATAATCACGACGCCTTTATCGAACGATCTCACGGGGTGCACATGTGTGATGGATGTCAAGTGGTAGGCGTCGTCTGTGTCAAATGCTAAAGTCTCGCTAGCTAGAACATGACATCCCGCGAGACGACGAAACGCGGGATCATAGTGTATAAGTCGTCGGTGGAACAAGTGACAGGAAAAGGAGCCGGAGTGGTTGGAGTCGAGTGTTACTCTATTTCAGGGTGCGCTAAATAATTGATTTCTCGAAGGGAAGTAGAATTATATCACACCAAGATACACGATACATTCCTGTGGTTCTCGTTACACTAATATAGAATCAGAGATGTTACCTACGAATACATTGGAAATGGATGTTGGTAGTTCGTCACCGCCTAGGGAATATGGAACGACCGGGAAGAATTTCCTTTTGGAATTGATGCCCGGCGAGTCGCGTACGGAAACGGCATCCTGCCTGTTAGAAACGGTGGTCGTTGGTCGGTGTTACGGCGAGGAGGGTAACGAGACGAGTAGAATTTTCTATCCTGAATCGGAATGCGCGAAAAGGAAGATCGAATCGGCCGGTAGCAGTACCAGATCAGTGAACGATCGACCGCGTCAAAGTTTTTCGAAGAGTTCTGCGTCCCTGCAGAGTCTCGTGCGACGAAAGAGCCGAAAACACGGTGGTTCGTCGTTACCCCTGGATGTAGACATCTCTTCGTACTCGTCGCATCCTAGCTGCGTTCTGGACCCACCGAAGGAGAACTGCGTTAACAGCGTTTACAGAAACGACGAAGAACCTAATGCTTGTATGGCCACGCGTACGTCTACGCTTATTTACGCTTCATCCGCGCAACTATCGTCTCGAGGAGAAAATAATGCACAGGATATATCTTCGTCGACTAATAATGTCGCCAACACTGTTACCACAACCAATAGTGCTAGCAATGCTACGTCGTCGATGAACGGAAGCCGCTACCCTAATACCGCCACTTCCTTGATAAGGACTACAAGCGTGATCACGGCAGGACCATCTACGTCCTCGTGGAACAATTCCACGGAGGAGGAGCTGGATTACGTCGTCGATCCGGTTCAAGGGAATGCTTATTACAAGGGACAACTCCTTGGCAAGGTAAGATACGTATGCTAATAGATGGACACCTGTCGTTTAGTGACCAAGTTTTTGGCATTGGGACGAGGTGTAATGATTTTGATCGAATTGCGGGAAACGAGATTTACGCGTATGCACAGTTACTTGCATACAGTGCAAATCGCACAGCCCGTATCGTAAGATGTATGGACGTGGGTAGAATTATGCGATAAGGAATTTTGTCGAAAATAAATTACCCTCAATGCTTGATCGTTATTCGTACTGAAAATAATAATTCTACAATACCATTGAGCAATATTACGCAGATTGAATACAAATAAAATATCATTTAATCGTGGTTTTATGAAATATACCAAATTCGCCAGATATTATAATTCTCTGCAACGATAGTTGGTTTCAATATACATATCTCCTAACAAGAAATTAGATTACAACACGTATCTATATCGTTTGTCACATTCAGCCAGCGTTTAACACATATACCTTCGCAACGAAGTAGATTGTTGGTATTGTTACCTGCTCGCAACATCGATATGGCAAATGACCAATCATGTTGAACAATTATTTCACATTATAGATTATATATTTGCCTGATCTCGCGTATTTAAACGGGGTCACTGTATACGCGCTAAAAATCGCATTAGCGTGAGTGAAGTTTATAGAGTCACCCGGAGGTCCCGTTTTTCGCAGCAGGAATGCCATCTGAGAGCCCGAGATCTGCAGACTTATTAAAGATCTTTTTACTTGCCTGACGTTGCAATAGGATCACGATTATCTTAACTAACGTAGATACAGAATTGTCGGATAATCGAATTTTTCGGACGATGGAACGATTCGCGTTATAATTAAATTAAAATTTCACGTGAAAAGTGATACGTCATTTATTACATATTGTTACGTACGCACGTTTCTTTGCCTTTTATTAATCTCTCTGACAATAAGCCGATGAACTGTATATTTTCGTTGCATTCAGTAATTCCGTGGGATTACTCTTCTTTTATGCTTCGTATCATCTGACAATGAATATTAGCCGTAAATGTTTCAAAAAATTCAAAAAATTACTCTTCGTTTTCGTAAATCCTTCTTTTTCGTAGAGATCCTTTATTAATTTCGGATTGTCTCGTTGATTTTATTATTTCGCTATATTACATTATTTTATCATTTCCAACAGTCCACGTTCAAAGAATCGAACGCTATGGATGATAATTGGTGTCCAGATAATCGAAGACTTACCGCGTTATTGTCCCATCGCGTGAAACATTTCATTTGCCTTTCTACAAAAATTATTGCCGATACGTTTACCAATACGGCATTGCTATTGCTCGTACGAACGAATAAATCGAGGCCGATCGGATATTTATTCAGTTATTTTTATTTTTGTTAGCTTTCTGAACGATCAACGCAATTCACAATAGTTATAATATCTCTACGTTTAATGAACTACATTGCTCAGCTTGATAACCCTGTTAATTGCTGACCATAACGCTTATATGCTGTAATAACTCGTGCAAGAGTGAACGGGTGTTAGTTTGAATATGTAAATGTAATGAAACGTATTTAAAGAGTTTCTGATGCAAACGTGCCGTGCAATAGGGGTTATACAATATTCACAGTTTGGAAATTTATTATGCTACGCGAGGAAAACTTGGATTCTGTATGTTTAATAAGAAAATTGTATTATGCTCTTGATAACAATACATAGTTCTAACGATTGAAGGTTGTAGATTTTGTTTTGGAACATAATGCAATGGCATTAATCGTATTATTGGGCATTCCAAATTGAGAAACATCTATTTCAGCAAATCGTTTTTATCTCAAGTCGTCTTTGGAAATAAATTGTCGACAATCTAAGTTGTTCGACATAATTGAAGAATCATCAGGGACTTATACAAGGTAAAGCGAAACCGATCGAGATGCAATTCATAATTTTGCAAACAAGGTGATGCGGATGTTTGTAAACAGCTACAAACGTCTGGTAATGATTTCACACGCGAAGATATATTTCGAGTCATAACACTTGGTACTGTTTAGTAACAGCGAAACTATGAAATAATTGTATGTGTAGGATTTCTTGCCAGCTATTATTATATTTAAATTTATATCATGTGATATTAAGGTTAGTCACTGTTTACCTGCGCTATTTGCTCCAATTGGTATGAAAGTTGTGCTCAACGTTCACGGTTTATCCTTTATCGCGATAATAGGTACGTAAATATGATACGAAATTGATTTGTCAATAATAACGCTTATTTAAATCTATTCGCCTGTCGTCTCATTTCAACCTTTCTTTTTATAAATCTAATCGTTACGTTACTTCTATAATGCAAAAATTTAGTTACAATTATCTCACTCAGGCTGATAGAAAGCACCAGAAGTAACGGCCAATGGAACAGAAAAATTACCTGGGCGATTTATAATTTATCAACATTTTATATTACCTTAGTTGTGCGTCGAAAAATTCATTGCTACCATTCAGCCTGCTAGAAAACACTAAGCAACACCTGAAAAAGCAGAAGAAATTACCTGAGAAATGTTGATTTACGACCCTACCGCGGTACCAAGTGTACAGATTGTATTAGTCATTTCAAATAAGCCTCATGTATTTAGGCACGAACATCTTGCACATCTGGTGACTCAATCTTACCCTTATACCTCTATTTTCCTCGTCCCTTTTTGTAGTAATTTCTTGCGTTGCCAAGACGATAAGCTGTCCGCCATTTGCTCCATCTTTTACTACTTGTAAACAACAGAATTTGTTCTGGTTAACTCATCAGTATTATTACATCACCATTTCTAGATGAGAATGGAAATTGCTTTTATAGTCGAAAGTATCTTCACATTACTTTCACTTTTGGTGGCAACAAAATTATTATTATTATTTTACAAAATTCTTCTGTAGAATCCCTTTTCATTCACTGCTGTCATTTTTATCATTCGCATTAATGGCAATATTGAGTAACAAAGCCTGTCATTATAATTTCATCCATTTAGAACAGAACGTTTTTATTCTTCGTTCCGTTTTCTTCCAAGTCCTACGATCGTCGTGAAACTGCTTTATTTATTGCTCCGTTTTATTCAGTAGTCGTAACGAATAACGTAGCCGCGCGCCAGTTTACTGGCGTGTAATAGCATTTGTAACGCCCGTGGAAATCAAAGTGTAGGAAGTGAATCACTTGCCATTCGTTTTCGCATGCCGCGAATTCTAACGCGAAACGTTCAGAGAATGTTCTGTCGCTATGGTCATGTCAATTTCGAAGAAAAGTTATGGCTAACAATGGATCGTGGGAAAGGGGGATTGAAATCGGTAACAGTTAAATTGACAATAAAACGTTTCCCAAAGAGACTTTGTCGCGGAAGCACAGTATCTTTAATTACAGGGCGTTATCAATGCATTCCTTTCGTTTCCTTCCCTTCCGTTTAACGAAGTAACGATACCAATTATCAACGGCCGTACAGAAAAAGAGAAACGTTACGCGATAAACATTATCATTTGAGCGTGTAATAATGTGAGGTAATATTTACCCCTTGCCTATATCAACGGTCAATCATAATCGTAAAAGAAAGTTCGATTTAATTTTCATTCATATTCATCCGCGATGCGGAACTTCTTGCACCACCGAGCGCAGTTATAAATTCGGACCCGATATTAGAAGAACAAACATTTACGCTGACGATAATAATAGTATTCGTATAATTCTTATACGGTATTCCAAAGGAGCGCATCGAATCTTAGAGAAACTGTATTCTCGATTGATTAACACACAAAGTGGTGAAAAATGAATGAATGATCTGCAAAGAATTATTACAACAAACTTATTATACATTCGTCCGCTGCTGTACATCCTCCGAAATAATTATACAACGAGAGACGTTCACGTATTTCCTCGACAGTACAAATATATCGCAACCATACACGTGTATACACGCGCCCCTTGCAAGGCAGATCACGCAAAAAGATTCTGCGTTCGGGATTGACCGCAACGTCGTTAAAATAACAAATAGCAAATACGTTTCGCCGCGAATAAAATGAAAACATACAAATCACTGTGAAAATGTATTCCTATACCAACAGCGAAAAAACTTAATTAACCGGGCTTCCTTTTCGCATTGCGTCCACTGCACGGATCGTTTCCTTACGCAACGCGATCCTTCTCGTTTGCCCGGTGAAATGTTCCCGTGACATTTGGCAAGCGACATTTTCGTAGAGATTCCAGAAATATCCGAGGAGCATCGACGCGTATCGATCGATATCGATTCACGGCTCGTAGGAAGTACTCTCTGTCTTCGGCTGGCTCGATCGATCGGTAGCAAGATGCGGGGCTTCTCGTCAGTATATAAGTAAAAGGTAGAGAGAGAGAGAGAGAGAGATGGATAATTTCAGAGGATGTACTCTCAAACTGTATCCTCTGCTCGAGAAAACCGGTCGTCGTTTCGTCATCCCGATTATCCGCACCAGGTTGCTCGGACGTTACTCCTTCTGACTTGCATTTTATGTTAGAAATCGAGCTTTCCGTTATACACGCTCAACGATAGATGCTCCGTCGAAAACTCGCCTCCGATAATTCCACGTTTACCTGCGCCTATCTGCCCGTAACAGTGTCCGTAACGTTATGCTAACAAGTGTTGCGAGTATTTTCGATCGCCTGCGAATTAACAGCCCGGTCCAGGGCTACAGAGTTTATACGATTTGTTACGGTAGTTATGTGCATGCACATGAAACTTAATCCCACACGATAGGCAGGTTTCATAGATTCGCGATCTTGGCTCGTTTTGTTTGATCGTCACGGCTGTTACGTAGGTTGAATGGTTTATCAAAGATTTTACATGTTTGATTTATATGGGTCTGCTCGGGTTAACGGCGTGTTGTAGCTTTTTTGTTTAAGGATATTGAAAATAGCTCACTTATTTTAGGTAATAATTGTATATGGTATGTCCTGTATGCTTTCAGATACGATTTACGTATCATTTATATTTTATGCACATATAAATGCACCAGTGGTACAAGTATTCCTGTACAAACATTGGTAATTGTCTTTCATTCCTTTGTATTATTGGAAGTGTAAAATGCCAGGCCCAACAAAAGGGAAAAAAGCAGGTTTAACTATTCGTCTTTCTATCAGTGGCGTTAAAACGTTTCTTCGTCTTCGTACGTGAAAGGGTGAATAATTTAAGAATGATTTCAGACAATTGAGAGTAACAGTTTTAGCAAGACCAATATTTATAACAATGAAAGTGTTAGCATTTTTCTTACAATCCTATTCGCGAAACATAGTTTCACTTGAATGATCCGTGCCACATTTTCCTCAGACAAATCGCCTAGCTGCAGAAAATTCTGCCTACTTGTATCGCGTTCCATTTCTAAAGTACAAATCGTAGCAATTATTTGTAACCGTGCATATAACCCTTTGTCTACGCGTACACACCTGCATACCAATGTACGTACGTACACGTGTCAATGGTATCTTGTCCCTTTCACTGATTGGCTGTGTACACGTGTGTACAGGTACAGCGCAACCACGAGGATAAGTTCAACGGATGGGCCTCTTCCTCTCCTTTCTCTGTCCCTCCCTGTTCCTCCATTTCTCGTGTGCTTCCCTTTTTTTTTATTCATAGGCGATTCACATGGTTAAAATATGCGGTTCACATAATTTCTATGCGGGATGGAGTTCCACGTGTCTATTAAATTAATTTCATAGATGGCACTTCCTTGGGAATTCATTTTCCACTTTAAGTTGTACAAAGGGCACAAACGTGTAATATCCAATTAAATTCGCTACAGTTTATTATCTAAGTGGTATGCTAATGTCATTACTGTATGGTATTATTCGGTTGTGAAAATCCTCGAGGAAATGCACTTTCCATTTCTATTCTCCTCTTACTTTTTTGCAATAAACGTTACAATTAAGTTGTAAAACTACATTCCACATTGTCTGATTCATAAAATGACGACCAGTTCGGTAGACAAGCTACTAGATGCCAAGTTGTCTTTGTGATTCATACTTTGTACTTCTGGTTATATATTTATTCGCCACATTTTTATACGATTCACATCACAGACTACGCATATCTAGCTTTTTGATAAAAAGTCGAACCGGCCATTACTTTGAAAAACATAAAAAAACATTAAAAAAAAAAAGAATAACCCTTTACATAATTTTCCAAAGGTGTCCACGCACACAGAAAAATGAGAAAGGAAAAACCATACAGAACCTGGAGGCCAGTCTTAAGTCGGTTCTCGTGTGCATTAATAAACTGCCTAGTTTAAACAAATATGATCGGCAGGAACAGAAATAGTATGTCTAAAACGATCGAGCGATCTTCTCGGCTATTAACGATAGGGCTCGCGTTGGTCGTAATATATTCTGCTCCAATTACGTAAACGTCTGCTCCATATTGGTTATCACGATCGATAATTGAAAAAAATGAAATACGCTTTTAAGTGCGTTTAATAATACATAACGCCGCACGGTCTCGGCTTGAAGTTCGTATGAAAATTCTGTGGGCGTCGTTTCATGTGCGAACGATTGCCAGTTGCATGGAATTTATGATAACCTTAACCGTGACATTCGCATTGTGCTTTTTGATGTATTTTATGAAGAAACTAAAAAATCTGCGCAGAAAGGGATGCAAATGTAAGAAAATGTAAAAAAAAAAAAAGAAGGAGAAGAGTGAAACATCGTTTCTGTTCAAAGACCGTTGGAACATTAAATGGACCACGGGCATGGGCTGCTCCGAAACGTTTAAGTATACAAATCTTCATTCTACGTATGCTATCGACGACGATGAAATTTAATCGACATTTAATTCTCATTTCTTCAAGTTCGCCCGTAAACGAATGCTCGCGATGGACGACACGGTATTAGAATCAGCGGGAACAATAATTGAACAAGATTCGATAATATCACCGGCATGCAATGAAACGATAAGCCGGACTCTAATTTCGAACGTAAATGTATACGACGTTTAATAATGCCCGAGGCGATCGTAATGTTGTAACGATCTGTTTTTAGGCTTTCTTTGTGTCGTTTCATTTAAATACGAGCACGCAACCATGCCAGATTTCGGTACAGGTTGTAGGAGATTTGAAACGAACGCGTACCATTTGCGTTTATTAACCTTTGGGAGAATCTGGCGACGAAGTGGGAAGTAACTTTCGCAGATCCGTATTTTATATCATGGACATTTTTACAAATATATCAATTGAGATTTTTGACACCCCTTTGCAACGGAATCACGTCGTATTCCGATCGCCGACGTTTTTGTACAAACTTAATTTGTATATCTTTAAATGTATCATTGATGATATATCCTGAGATACGAATGACTTTGCTGCGCTATTTTGTTCAATATATAAAGTAACATATAATACATCAAACACGCCACTTGTCTGTGTTTTTTAAACGAATGTCCTGTAATATTGCTTAATCAAATTACTTTCTGCCATAGATAGATAATACATTATAGAAAGAACCGAACGAAACATCTACCAAAGCTGTGCATGTACACCTCTCTTCTTAACGATAATTTGCGTTAAGGTAAAACACTCTATTCGCGATAATTTTCTGTTCATAGCAACGGTTTCTTGCGCTTATTCGATTATGAAGTTTAATTATAACGATCATATGATATTCGTGTAATAGATGTTACGTAGAACATATAGACGGTGTTGCGTAATGCAAAGAGGATCGTGATTCGTTAACCTTGTTCGATTTCTGGGGCGACAAGTTGTCATATGAAGCCAATTTGGCTTCATGTGTCCACTTGGTAAGTCGCGGTTTCTATCGATGGTGCAAAGGTTTTAGATGCCGATCAGCGTTTATATGCACCGAGCCACAAGGAGAAAATCGCTGCGACCGGTTTCTATGGAATGCATGTACCTCATTGATTCGATTGTAAAGAAATCACTTCATCCACGGTCCATTCACTTTTTCCATATCGCTTTGCTTTACGATATTTCCCCTTGCCTTTGTACTTCGATGGTCCGGTGAAAACTGTTTCGTTTTTTCAACGGACAAATGTGCGTTTCATTTTAACAGAGGCGCGAACAAGTTGTAGATGTAAATTTTCCGTGCAATGTCGGGAGAACGCGTTTTGGCCTGTTAAAATGAAAATTTGGATGGTACTTCGTTTAAGCGATTACAAATATGGTAAACAGTGATATGTAGAAATGCAGGAGAATAGAATAATATAATATTGGTTACATTACTTAATTATAACAAAATTGTCCAATGCGAGTCAATTTGGTTAATATTGTTTTATTTCTGGGTAATTGCACGCCTGTTTTTTCGTCAGAACATTATTTATGGGAATATAAATAAAATGCTACTTAACAGTTTAATACGGTACATTAAGTTAGTATCAATGAAGTTCGTCATCGCGTTACTTTGAAGAAGATCGGGTATTCATTGAGGTCAACGCTGATCTAATTGTAAGTTACTTGTATGTAATGAAATATACGATAAAAGTATATTTAAGTATTTTTAAAGATTCGAGTTATGAAACGAAAGTAAATAAGATAGTCAATTATTGCTTTCTATCGTATACTAACGCACATGGTGTTAGATTAATAATTGCACAATTTAGAAAGTGCATACCGTCTGGAAAAATAGACTCACCGATAATCAAATTCGTGATAAGAAAGAATTCAACCATCGAATGGATACATTGATAATCATGGACGTTATCGTCAGAGAGGAAAAGGTAATTTTGAGATGAAAGTCAAGGTGAAAATCGGGCCAAGGTAAAACGAAAACGAGGAGGATAGAGAATTAGGGCATTTCCAATATACGAGGTAGACAGGATGCGATCGTGGTCTTGTACTGTTCTTATTTAGCAGTAAATAGAAACTGTTCTGGCAGCTTGTCAAATGGATACGTATAATTAGATAACTATACAAGTTGAAACGTTACCCACAGGCTTATCTCAATGTAAAAGGCACTGACATCTTCGAAACAATTTGCAATCTTTTTTTATTCACGCGAACCTATTCCATCCACTCCTATGGTTCCAAATAAATATACAATTACGAAAGAAAAGTACGAGACGTATAATCAAGTAGAGAATGAAAGAAAATAATTACGAAAAAAAGATTCATAGTCGAATACTGAAACTCACATTTTATGATAATTTTACGATGCACTTGTGCACTTATGCAAGGTGTATCGTTTCACTACTCTAATTGTAAGCGTACTATATTCTGCAAATTTTAAGTACCCGCTTATGAATAACAAGATTACAAAAAAATAACTCTGCATCTGTCTATAAAATGTATTCATTGCTGTGACTGTTCCTTTGCGAATTCCTTTAAAATCTCTTAAATTGTAATTAAAAAAAGGAAAAAAATATCGAAATAACGAACACTCAGAGAAAAGCACGTTAGTGTTTATTTTTACTGCAGCAAACATCGCATCCGTTTTCTTGCAGCTGTCGCACATGTTGTCCAACATAAGTTGTGCGGTAATTTATTTTTAAATTCATGGTGGTCCATTTTGCTAAACGGAAATGGGAGACAATGAACCATTTTCAACGGCAACGAATTTACTACGGTTCTGTAAAACACATATAGGATATACTTTTAGCAGACTGCTGGGGATGCTCGAAAATAAACTTGCCGCTGTGTACTAACTATAAATGCTGCACACCGTTTAGTCTGGCCTAGTATTTATAGTGAATTATTCTCGAAACGGTGTTGGAGTTTCCCATAAAGATGTTAGACCTGCTCGAAAGACAGACCGGAACGGTTGTTAGGGTCGTTCAAGAAATTTTGGCTCGACTTAAGACAGGTTAATTATTCGGTTTAAAAATCCGCCGTTCGCTCACGATGGACCGAGCAGTGTTCAGCTAAAGAAAACTTCTAAATACGCACGCATAATGTGTGTCCGTAAATGTCTGAAATAATGTAATTTGATTTCCTTGCAAGAAATTGATTAACATTCGAGGTGTCGTCAGGTATCGTCAGATATCGTTCCTCGACACTTATTATTAGGTTCTCGTTTACCTTTTTCCTTTCCGGACAATATATACCAAACGACGAATCGGATCTGTTGTTTTCGAAAATGCCTATCCCTTCGAAAAGTAAGGCCGCCCGTTTAAACTAGAATAGTGGACCGTTTATTTTCGTTTGGTCATTTACGGACGCTTTTACCTGTAATTCGAGATCGAAGAGTGACTAAAAAAAAGTACATCTATTCGACCTAAATTTCTGTTATTTGCGCGCGTACACCTTAGCGTACGAAACCTGTCCTCGTGGTTTCAATGTTTTTTTTTTTACATCGGACGGACATTAACCCAGATTCGTTTGAATTTTTATTCCTCGGACGTTTGTTTTTTTCCTTCAAAGTAATACCATTTTCCTTTTGCTTCGGGTTTAAACGGAGTACGTTAATAAAATTTTTGTACATGCATGCTTTATCCGTCTGCACAAAAAAGAAGGCAACGCCGACATACAAATACGATCGGGACTAACGAATCATTGCGAATTGCGAAATCGCTAAAGAAGTACGATATGCCGCTTATCTGGGTCGACGGAGCGCTAAATTAATATAGAAGCTTTTCGTTGGAGATCATTCCTCGTGAACATTGTTCCGATAAAAATAAAATCTCTGCCCTCTGTTATGCGACGTCTGGCATTGAAATCGGATGAAAATAGTGTTGGACTAATTAAATATCGGCTGAGAAATATTTCCTGCCTTTGAAAAGTGGGACAATACGTATATTAAAATGGGACACGGTTACAAATGTAATACGAGGGCAGTACGAATCGATCTTTGTTTCCAATAAAATATCATATGCCCCATGAAAGTGAAATGCGTCCTCTCGCAGAAGATTTGCGTCAAAGACGACGAGATAATTCGATTTCGTACATCGATCAGAATAACATCTTCGCGAATGTTGCTCCAATATAATTTGCGCGTTCAATGCCCGACGGACACCTGAGATATCGCGCAGATCGAAAAGAATTCCGACCGTTTGCTTCGGTTTCCCGAAACCGACGAACAAACACAGATATAAAGTAAAGAAGCGCGTCTGCGACTCGAAAAAGATGAAGCGAATGCCACGTGGTAAAGGTAAACGTGCCCCGACCCTCTCTGTCGTCGTCTTTTCGTTTTCTGAGAAATTCTTCGAGATATGTACATAGGTGTGCGAACGACGAATACCAAATTTTAAATGGACCGGTATCTGTCCCGGCTTTGAGCATTCAATCCGCTTCGCTTCGTTTTCGCCGCGTCTCGACGCAGCCAGATAACGAAACGGGGAAAAGGAAAGAGGCAAAAATTCGCGTCGTCGAAACCGTCTCGTTTTGCGACCGCGAATAAAGACCAAATATCACGCAGATATATATGTACGTCAGCAGGCACGCTTAAGATAATTTGAATCGCGTGACGTTCGTGGCTAGACGCTACGCGAATTTCTCGTGCATTTGATTCTCACGTTTCCCCAGGTTTTTGTTCCCGCGCTATTTCTTCGTTTCCGTACTGTGCCACCAAGAAGTCCCACGGCATTTGTCAAATTCGCTGGCGGCCGCGAATTTAACAAAACTGCTTGCCCTTCTTCCTTTATCGGAGCGTTCTCACTTTTGCTTGTTGTCGGCCAGTTCGTTCAGTCGTTTCTACGCGAGCCAAGAAGAAACGACGCTAACAAGTGCAAAATGCTTGCCGCACGTACAGCAATGTGACGTGCGTGCAATTTAATTTCAGTTCGGCGCGTAAGAGAAGCGTATTCAATTCCGGAAATATTTGGGGGATTAAAAAGGTCCGCGTCAATTGTTATTCCATGTAGAGCCGTGAAAGTAATTTCGAATCATTCATCGGGGAAAGGGTTTTACTGGTAACTGGCAACTTTTCTTTGATAATATCATTTCCCAAATACATATACATATTTACAACTATTTCGCCAATTTCTTTTGTTTCTTTTTTTACTGAGAATCGCTGAATGGTTGCAATATCGTGAACATTATTACAGACGTAACTATTCCGTAATAGAATCAGGCGGGCAGTACATTCAAATGAATTTCCCCGACGACGAAGTTTCCCGCAGAAACGGAATTTTCCTTAACGTTTCACTTACTTTCGTTTGACGTATCATCCCCTTATCCGCGACCCCTTCGATTGTACCACGAATCGCATTCCGCTCTGCACATGCTTCGAATCCTGTGACGGCATAGACGCGTCAGACGAAGTTTTCGTAACGTCGGGGATATTTTCGAACGAGTTTATTCTGGCAGTCAGCCCAATACGCGAGCCCTTCTCAACCGGGAAAACACCGACGATGCCCCGCATATTTACGAGGTACCGCATAACAGTCCTCGTTTCTCTTTGCTCCTTCGGACGTTCTATCGATTTTATCTGCAGCTGACGTGATTTTTCGGCGAAAGAGTGTCCCGTGGACCGTACAGAGAAACGATGAACCGTAGCAGAGACAAGAATGTAGCTAGAATTCTAATAGAATTGTCGTGGGAACTCAGCTTGGCGGAAAGAGGTTGCATAATTGACGGAATAAGGGACGTCACGGTTATTAAAAAAAGAAAACTAACGTTTTCGTAAATTTTTATACAGCGCAATATAAATAGCGCGACGATTCAATTTTTCGAAAAGATTCGAGCGCATCGTTCGCAGTGTCGAAAGTCTAAACGGCGAAAGATGAATGGAGAGTCGCTCGGTGCTGTCGCCGCGGTCTTATTCGATCGAAGTAAAAGTCTCCCGGAGGGAAGGAAAATGATTTGCAGAAGCAACGAAAGACGGTAAAAGTCCTGGAAGCTGTTTCTTTTTTACTTTCGTCCTCGTTGAATCTACCGCGGCGAGGCAATAAACGGCAATTTAAAGATGTTCCCGAAAAACGAAAGCAATCATTGGTAAAAGAGAAAACCTTTCGCTCTGCCAAGCTCGAACTTACACGCATACGTGTACGTATATGTGTTGCCGGAGAAATTGTGGAAACTAGTTACGAGATTTTTCCTTCTTGAAACGTATCATTACAATCCCTCTTTTCTTTCGTCTGCCTACTTTGTGTAGCTACTTCCCTTTTCTCTTCAATTATTTTTCGTTCGCAACAAAGTCATCAGTTCTTTTATTATCGATTATATGTTTCGTGTGATCCACAAAGATAAACAACAAATAAAGCTTGACAAACGTTCCTCGCTGAAAAACGAGAGAAATGTAATTATTATTAAGTAATAAGTGGCAGGAGAAATTGTTATTTATATATTTTCGTGTCTTTTTTCAGGGTGGCTTTGCAAAAGTGTTCCTAATGACCGACGTTAGTAATGGAAGCGAGTATGCGTGCAAGATTATTCGGAAGAATCGAATGCAGAAAATTCATATGCAAAAGGTTTGTATTTATTAATTGATCGCCCGGTGACAAATACCATCTTGTTAATTTTTGTGTCAACAATGCCACCGACAAAATTCTTGTTTAACTTTCCACGGTATTCACACCTTCAGTAATTGCATAAATTAAACCGTTTGCCCAGTTCGCTGCAACTATCCGATTCAACATCACCCCCTCTCGAAGATCCGGCTTTTCACCCGAAAGAAATTGAAATTCCTTCGGAAGAATCGCACACGCGTAAAAGCGCCGTTCGATTTCCCTTCGAAGTATTCTTTCGAGTCCACTGAACACTTCGCAAGCAAATTGCACGCGTGGTCGGTCGTTCAATTACGAAAGTGATAATAACACTCCTGTCTCGAAGTGAACAACAATTCTCCGGCCAGTATTATTGCACAAACATGTCAATATCCTAATCTTCGCTTTTCAGAAAGTCATACGTTGCAAAGCAACTATGCTGCCAAACATTATTCGTTGTCCAATTAGTAATAATATGTGTCGATAAAAAAAAAAAAATATAGTAGTCAAAGAATGAACGAATGAATAGTTTGAAGCACGATGATTCTTTGGATCGATTGTAAGATGTATCGTTCGAAAGATTTCACAGGTGGACCGAATCGATCGTTGCTGATACAATAACAATCTGTTTCTTCCGTAGATCGCACGTGAGATCATGATCCATAAAGAGTTGAATCACGTGAACGTTGTCCAGCTGCATCACTACTTCGAGGATAACCTTAACGTCTACATGCTTCTGGAAGCCTGTCCTCGAAAGGTATCGTGTGTCTTGTATCTACCTGCCTGCACAATTTCCTACGATACATTCTCTCGGTGCGTTCGCAAGAATTTCCCAGCCGTCCCCTTTCGAGACTAGCCGATCCCCGTTGTATTCGAAGAATGGAGAGAAGCTCGCTTACCTGTTGGATAAAGCCTTCGCTATTCTAAGGAAACATCGCCGGAAGGATCACCCAAGTGCTCTTTCACACTTAAGATTTTCACGTCCGATCCTGCAACACGTTCCAGGTCGTTTCCACGAAACAGAATTGCTCCGAATCATCGAGTTCCCCGTTGAACCTTCGTGAACGTCACGCTCGAAACGAATTATTCGGTTGCCTTTTTTTCTTTTCACCGAGATCAGATCATTTTTGATCGAGATTCACTTCGAACGAAAATTTGGTCGCCCTTTTGACGCCACCGGTGACATCGTAATGTTCCGAATGAAAGGAAAGTGATGCTGCACGAATATTAAGCAGAAATTATTAAGCGAGCTTTGAGAGAAATGAATAATGTGTTTCCCTGTTTTCGATAAGGAAGATTCGAAGTACTGTTACGTTTACTAGCCTTTCTACCGCGCAACGTTACAAGTTGGTTGGTGATGAAATCACGGCAACACATTTTCGTGCGACCAGAAAAGAGACCGAGCACTTGCACTCTCCATGACTGATCGTCCACTCGTTTTACCGTTAGGATGTGCTGGTCCAGCAACTAATCCCTCGATTATCCAAAGCTTCTGAAGTCGTTAACATTGCTTCCAGTAATTTCCTCGTTCAATAAATCATTCGAAAATTCTTACCGGCGTGCCACGGATGTCACTGTAATAATCTTGAAGAATCACGCGACATGCCCCTATTTTCCATCCAGAAAGGATTGAACGCTAAAATATATAATTGTATTATAGATATATACAATATAAATTGTTGCAGGACGGATAAAGAGAATAAATAATGTATCGTACGTCCGAGAAGACCGTTCGATAAGTTCGTGATAAATTAATTTCTGCGGGCAGATAAAAATAAAGCGGCAGATTTTCGAGAAATTTACAACCTTGACCGAAGCAATAATTAACCACCATGTGTTCGTACGACATTTCCACCGAAACAAAACAGCGACGAATCGTAACTTCTCGGGCCTGACTCCAAAGGGCTGAGCGAATCTTCTTTTTCTCCCGGAATCGCCACTTTTAAATTAACGTACACCTCTGTTGGGCGTCGTTAAGCGTAACACGAACCGACGTGCCCTTACATCCGTGTAATATTGTTTCCTCGAACGGTTGATGGGAATTAGTTTCGTGCACATATGCACACGCACGTGTTTCGTTTATGCGCTTTCGAGGAACAATAGGCCGATAACGATCATCATTCTCGCAATCCTTGTTGCCAAATTCTTTGAAGAGCATCCCTCGAATTAATACAGACCGCGTGAGTTCAATCAGGTTGTCGAGCAATTACGATAATCGGAATAATTCAGTTAAAATGGCACATTGATCAGATTAAATTAATAACAAGCGGGTAAAACTATTGTTTGTCAAGGGAGCAACACCGGTTTCGTTACTTAATCGCGATTTATAATAAGATATCAATTAAAATATTTTTATTACACGTTAGGCAACACTTGTTTCACATCAGATTGTGCACAATAATGTTCAGATTCGATGGCGTACGAAATATGCGTATCGCACCCTCGACTATTGCATTGACTAGAAAACAGAACATGAATGATGAATAAGAAATAAATCTAGAGGAATGTTTGCTTCTATCAAAAGTTCTTCGCCGAGGTACGACGCGTTTAATATCCGAGGACGAGCCCGGATTTCGTAGAGCAGCGTGTAACTTATCCTGCTCAATGGAATATCAACCGTGAAACTGTTGTCACTTTTATTTGGCAGAGCCTGATGCACGTGCTGAAGTACCGCGGCAAAGTCACGGAGCCGGAAGCACGGTATTATATGAAACAAATGGTGACCGGTGTGGCGTACATTCACTCTCAGAAGGTGGTTCATCGGGATTTGAAGCCCGGTAACATGTTCCTGTCGGACCATATGATCGTCAAGATCGGTGACTTCGGCCTGGCGACCAGACTCGACGGCCAGTGCAGACGAGTGTAAGTTTCCCTTCATCGTACCCAAGTAATTGTAATACAATTACTGTGTACCATTAAGCAACCTGCTGTTCCTCGACGTATTATAATCGCCGATAGAGAAATGACCGCGTTACCGTCCGGGAAATGAAAAATCTCGTTTCCAAACGTATTTGCCGGAAGCTGCTTTAAATATTGAATGAACGAAAAATATTTGAGGCCTCCTATAACATAATACATAGGAAACTAATAATGGTGTAACGTAGGTACACGCAGCTGTACTATAGATATCCACAAAACTTTGGCCGTCCTCGACGTGCCCAATGGTTTTTGTTGAATTTGCGCGAATTTGCACACGTACTTCAATAACCCCCGGCAAATAATGGAGGAGAGTTTCGACTTTGAAACGCACAGAATCTCAGTGAATTCGTTTGTATGCACAGGACAATATGCGGTACACCGAATTACATCGCGCCGGAAGTGTTGTATAAGCAAGCGTACAGTTACGAAGCGGATGTTTGGGCACTCGGATGCATACTTTACGCCCTGCTCGTAGGGCAACCACCTTTCGACACGGCGACACTGAAGGAGACGTACGCAAGGATATGTAACAATCATTATCGGGAGCCGGACGACACGTTAGCAACGAAAAGTGGGCAGGATCTGATCAGATGGTTGTTACAACCGAATCCGGAGCTGAGGCCGTCCCTGGAAAGGGTGAAAGGGCACGCTTATCTCGCCAAGGAATACGTGCCGGTCACATTGCCCCGTATCTCTTGCTTCCAAATGCCACGTGCCTCTATAATCGACCCGGTGTCGTCCCCGTCCTCGAGTTCCACAATCTCCAGGAACCAGAAGCTTAACAAAGCTCAGGTGGGTCGCCGATCGATAATTCTTGTCTATTTTTAAAACGGAGATGTAGGTACAGGGGCGTTTCGAAAGGTTCAGCCGGTTGTATTGGAGGCTTGAAATATAGACGTGCAGGGTGTCATGCGTAGACGAGTGTCTGTTATCATATAGCGACCTGTTGGTTTCATTAAATATTCGCGTGATTTTTATTAACAAATATTCGATAAAAGGGGGGTACGCGAATTTCGGGGCGATCGAAGAAAAATTACCAGTATCGTTTGTTATATTTTCAACCGTCTGTACAAGCAGTGCAAGTTTAAACATATTTACAGTCGTATCGTTCGATTGTAAAATCGCTGACATAAATTAAGAATCTAAGTTAGGTAACCATCGTGCCTCCTCGTGTCTTAATTTATTCGGCCTGTTCGGTGCCCGATTCAGCTAGCGAATCGAGGTGTTCTATTTTACGTGTGAAATAAAACCAGCGATTTCATGTTACCAATCGCATTTGACCGCGGTACGATAGCGCTGGCAAAAAGTTCACTAGCTTGTACTCCAAATGATTTGGAACCGAGGCAAACATTGTTTTTATACTACGTACTACTACATTTAAAAAATCCGTATGTCTGAAGCCAACGTACCAAAATATCAACAAAACGAGTATGTTAAATGCTATTTTGCAATATTTATTTATTAATTGCAGTATTTCTCCCCTTCTCTATCGCTATCTTATAAAAATTAGTTTACTTACCAGACGAATGGAGTTCGACAAGAAAACAATTCTTTCAATTTCTACTACAAATAGTTATCTATCTTTCGTTTATCATCGCAGGTTAATGCAATTCAACAATCTCAACAACTACCTGCACAGCAACAGCAGCAACAACACCAGCAACAGGAGCAAAACTGTCCAGCCAACTTGTCCGAGAAGAGCTTGCGAAAAGATTCGAGAGTGATCCGCTGGTTGGCCAGGAAGCTTAGGAAGGTTCCAAAATTTCGACACAGGCTGAGCAGCGTTCTGTGCCCGGATCACAAGAAAATGGGATACGTGGCTCAAAGCATGCAGATGCACCAAGCGTTGGAAACCTGTGTTAGGGAAATAAAATGCAAGAACAAGTTACGGAATCACCCGCCCGTGAAGGATGTTGTGCCTCTGTTCATCACCAAGTGGATCGATTATTCGAACAAGTACGGCCTAGGTTTTCAACTCTCTGACAAATCTGTCGGCATACTCTTCAACGATCATACGAAAATTAGTTACACACACGATAGAAGGTCGGTATACCATTTTATGTGCACCTATATCTATCTAATCCTTCGGAGTGGCGACTATGCTTCGTAAGAAATCTTTACACGGTGAAACGTTGCGTTAACTAAAAAAACTGTTTGTTAACTAAGTCTTTAAATTAAACTATACACGAGGTTCAATATTACGATAATTAACAGAGTCACACTGCGAAGGGTTTAACAATTTCTCTGCCCGGTTCAGGCTTAATATATCTTGAACGTGTTTACATTTGCAAAGAAGGGTGGAGTATGTGACAACAGAGGATGAAGTAACGAGATATCAAAGGGAAGAAGATGTCCCCGCAGCTCTGCAGAAGAAACTTGTATTACTGCAACGTTTCACTCAGTACATGGATAAATTTATGACGGAGGGTAAGTAAATTTCATGCACAACACGTTCTATGTAATAACACATTTATTAAATACACTAATCCGTAATACCTCTTGAGCTGAGAAACAAAACCAAGGCGACACGTAATAATCAAAAAGATATATCACTTGTCTATAAGAGCAGTGTACGAAAAGTCGTCTGAGTCATTCGTACGATTCCACGGCTTAATTAACTCCATATGAAGATCATTTTCTCTGTTCCGTTTAAGGTGGTGAGATTAAGAAATTCCGAGCGGCCCCAAAGAACTCGAAGAACGTTTGCGTACCGCGAATGAGACGATGGTTAAGAACTGATAAAACGATCGTGATGGAACTGACTGTACCCCTTTTGCAAGTGAATTTCTTCGAGGATCACACGAAATTGGTTGTATCTCAGGAGTCCCCCAACAAAGGATACCTGCTTACGTATATCGACACCAGCAGGCGTACATCGTCGTACTGGTTGAACGATATACGTGACTTCGGCTGCACAGCAGATCTCTATGAACGCTTGTATTACGTTTACAAAGTGTCCAGAGAATTCGCAGAAATGCATAGCAACACTATTGCTTGACCATCGAAGGCAGACAATGTGTACCGCACGTTTAATGATTGGAGTTCCCGTTTCACGCAGAAATCTACGCCCGTTTCGTTAGCTGCACTCGTACAATTCGTCACTGGTATCTTTATTGTTCACCTGTAGGAACTTGTTTTAAAACGTTGAATTCGTTGTAAGTTGTAGAAGCTGAATGTAGAAGTGATATACATTCAAACATTTTCGTTTCTGTTATCCGCGAGTTTAATGGTAACGGATAAGATACGTGAATTCGTCGCGTACAGTAATACTTAGTGTAAGTATATTAATTTCTTTACGTAAGGATCACGATGTTATTTTAGTACATTTATTTTTTTATGTAAAAGTACGTAGGGTAAAGCTTTACGATACATACTCAGTACGAACTTCATTTTTACATGAATATACTTGAGTACAAAATGATCTGTTAGTAAATCTACTTTTTTTTTAGGGGGTTGGGGGGTGGGGGATGGTTGTGGATATAGAAAGTTGAGTAGGAAAATACGATTGCGGATATTTACATTCTTTTGCGCGAACGTAATAATTAGAATTGAATCGTAGGAAATTTGTTTTCCTACCGTTAACGACTATTGAACGACATACTCGGAGTGTATTAGTACATAATGTTAACGAGATAAATATATAAAAATAACGGACACTAATTTTACATTGTAGCCGATATTTTTTCATGAATAAAATTCGATGAAGTAAAGAAATAGCGATTAGCGGTTCGAAATCGAAAAATTGAAAAGCAAAAAAGAAAAATGCTAGAATATCAAACAAGCCCGTTTTTCTTGTTACACAAAAGAGGTTCTAGCAATTATTAAATCGTTTCACGTATGCAATGTTTATATTTGTTATTTTTAATCGATTCGATTAACAGAATTAGCACGTTATTTGGACATTGCAATTCGTTTCGAGTGCAGCTAAACGAAAGGCATTGCTCAGTCGATTTATGAACGTGGATAACGAATAACTGCGATTGATTATTTCTTTTTTTTTCTTCTTTTCTTTAGCTTATCTTTTTATTTACAAGATATAACGAAGTTGTGATATAATTAGGTTTTTGTATATGGGTAAGTAGATCGCATATAGAAACGTTGATACAGACTTGAAAAAAATGAGGTCCACGATTATTACCTCACTTTTTTTTATCCTTCAAATTTTTACAAGCACCGTAGAAAAATTTTCGTACACTTCCAGCTGCGAGCAAGCTGTAGAAACAATAACCGCGAGGAAAGATCGACGTTTTATTTCAAACGGCCGGGTTATTTATATTTTATTCGAATCGTATTCACTATTCTATTGTTGACGACGTACGCACATGTAGATTAAAATTATATTAAAAAACGATCGGCGAATGTAAAGTCAGACGAATCACTGTGTATACCCTTGTTAGAGTCACGTGTTAGTTTAACAAAATCCGTGACTGATATTATTATTATTATTATTATTATTATTATTAGAGGAATTAATGCACTGGGAATACTCGAGTGTTAACATACAAGTAAACAACGTATAAACATGGCAAGTACTTTACAAAATAGTTAATATTTATTTCGGAAAATACTCCAGTACAATAATCTCACCATATTATTATTATTTTTATGGCTCTTCTACCGTTTACGCGAATGGAAATCGCAACAATACCTTTTCAATGCTATTCATATGCTGTCAATATTATTTTGTGCATTAACTAAACTCGATATCAGACGTAATTATAAATATTTTATTTTAGATCCGTGTTCGAGGCATGAAAGTTTGATTTTATTTGTCTGTCAAATGCGACGAATGAAAACGCCGAATTTGTGTGGTAACGCTTGAACATTATTCTGTGTATCGGTGTTAATTAATCTAGATAATCTAATAATGGGGGGAAAAAAGTAATTGATTTGCTTCCAAAATACCTTTGTCCATCGATGATATATACCGTAAACATTTTGGAGTAACTTATCCTTCAAATGAACGACAAAATTACAGTGCAAATAACGTTAGTATTGCGATGAAGTGAAATCAGGATTGGTCAACTTTTGTGCTCTGCGCTACTATTTTTGAATAAATATCACCTATAAATATAAAATAATGAAAAACTATGCCCGACTCGTATGCAAATGAAAAGGAATAGGAATTTATTTTAATACACATTGCAGTAATAAAATAGTTTGTGATAATGAAAAATTAAACGACAAAAAAAAAATGAAGAAAAAAAATGAAAAGGGAGAACGAGTGCATTGTCAAGTGCAAACGCGTTGTATCGAATGAAACAGCAAAATGCCAAACGTTCACATTCTAAGTGCCTATAATATGTAAAACAAGCCTGTTCGTAATGTAAATTAAGCGATTGGATCGATCTGTTGCAAAGGCGTTTGACTTATCGAGGAACCGTGAATTAGTGCAAATGAAATAGAGCACCGGTTGGACAACCCTGACGTACACGCTTCGAATTGCATCTATCGTTCGATGCCGAAGGCAATTAAAGTATAACGTCAAAGTGGACCAATTCAATTGGCTTCCAAACGATCTTGCGCGCATTGTTTGTTCTCCGACAAAAATTAGTTTAAACCTTACACAGCTGTTAGACGTTTCTATTAATTAATCCAGCAGACTATTTCCATTGTTGAATGTCTTGTTCAAGTATACACGATCGTTTCAACATTTATAGTATCATTCGCAAACGTGCATCTATACGGTGATCGTTTAAACGTTTAAACAATTACAGGATCCACGTGCCTATAGAAATTACAGCATTGATTTTGATAAGTTTAACGGTAAAACATTGTATACCCCATTTATCGTTGTCACAGAATATCTCCATCGAAGTCTACAGCGCGTTGCTAATTCGCCGAACAAACTTAGACCGTGTGATTGTTTAAAAATGATTGCACATTTACATGCTTCGTTTTACCGTCTGACCGACTGACACAGCATTTCCCCGCGTTTTACCGCGCATTTACATTACCCGACTTGAACGAACAAATGCGGAATAGTTAATATAATTTCGTGAATTGATGAATAAATGCCACGCTGTCTATCCATTGATGTGTTTCGTTCGCCAAAAGAATGGCGACGTTAGAATTGTCTTTCACGCCCACGATATGTTGTTTCGAAGATCGATTGAAAGTGTACGATTTGTGTTATCAACATAATCTTGGAGATATTTCACGAGAAGAACAGTGTAAAGCTGATTTGTAAAAATTTCGTTACTATACGAGGAATAGAAACGTTGGATTCGTAGACTGTATTCTGTGTGAAAGCGAAAACTTTGCGCGGTACATGTTTCAATTATAACGGATATCTAGTTGCGTATATGATATATATAAATATGAAGAATATTTATACAGTGCCGTTTTGACATGTTTTTGATACGGTCCGATACTTAACTGTTCTCAATCGACTCTCGTTTAACGCCTCTTCAATTAATTGAAAGATAGAAGCAAGCTAGTGCGAATTAAATATGGAATTTATTTAACGTACCAAACAATATTCGGATCGATTTTCGCAATTGGTTAAATTCACGTAAATACATAAGAAAATTAGTTAACTACTACTACTGTGATATCGTTCGTTTTGTCCTAATAACATGAAAGTACGATTCGATAAATTTATTGGAGCAAATCGATATGGAAAATGTGGTTCAACGAACATTGGAGTTAAACAGATAATCGTCGGACAATTTTTTATTGGAAAAAAGTCATTCGAACAGTTTATTTATTAAAAAAGAAAAGATAATAATGGCGAATTCGTGGTATTCTGCGAAAAGGAACGGTATCATCGTTTATATAAAATACCTTCTTGCTATCAACTTCCTTCCAAGTCTTCGATTCCATGAATTGTGCCAAAGTCTTCAAGTTCTTCCTTAATACATTCAACATTTATTCTACCGATAATTGTAGAAGTTATTCACAATTCAGGCACATCCGAGTCCTAATATATTTAATGTAAATTTATGAAATTAGTTTGAAATTACCAAAATAACTAAATATTAGCACGCGCTCTCTTGTATCGTCAGATTTAACCATTCTAAAGTACCTGGGCCAATCTAACAGAGAAAAGCACCCACTGTTTCGGACCACCCGAAGTTTCGAATGATTCGCATCTGCTTAATTAAGAGGTCTAAAGTTCTTCGGTAATCCTAGTCAAGTTCAATTTTCGTTTCGATAGCGCAGGAACGAAAGAAAAAGTGTCTACGGATCACTGTCAACGATTAACGCCGCGGGAGCGTGCTGTTGCCGTATCCAGGCTATTACATTAGACAACGCTATTTATTAATCGTAGTGGTAACACTCTAGCAACGTAATGATACTTTAATTTTTATTGCAAAGTGTACTTGTTAACCCTTGCGCCAACATTTGTATGAATGCGAGGCCCGAAAATCGGGACAAAGAATTAATCGATACGGAAACATTCTTCGGTATGTTTCGAGAAAGTCTTCGAAGGCAATTATATTTGTCATTTTGCATTCATTTTCCGTGGATAGGTGAGATCGTGGCAACTTTTGCCCCAAAATTTCTCATCCGCGGCACGCTATCAAATTCCGCGCAAGGGTTAATAATATCGTCACGCGCTAATATTGTTATTGGCAATATCTGTGAAGACTTTCGTCGGATGCTTTCCTTGGAAGTCTATATGCCCCACTACATTCGTCGACCAATGAACCACGAAGAACGATGCATTTATGAAAGACAGCGACATTAAGAATAACAGAAGATACATTTAATTAAACGGTACAGAAAAAGTTCGATGCGGAATTACGTGATAGACGTGGTGAACGCCTTAAGAATCTTTTATAAAAAGAAAATTGTTTGAAAACGTGACGTGAAAAGCGTGTTACAGAGTGAAACGAAAACGCGTTACGTTTTCCTATTTCAATTGAAACTTCCAATCGAAGTTCGTCTTTAAATATGATTAGAATATCTTGACGGACGTTAGTTTAATTAATGGAAAGCATCTATCACTGTCGTAGAAAGTCGTCAGTTCCGGATCTCATAAACAATGTTAATAATCGTAGAATAGAAAGGGAAACGAGAGAAAGCGAGCGATGTTGCGGGGAGAGATAATTTTGTCAGTATGGAAATTCTTGGGAAATATTATGCGATGTATCGCGGCTCGAAAAACGACTTCCATGGCGTGGCGTGTTAAATGAAACACGCACACCTCGTCTCTCATTTAATAGCTCATCAGATATATAATATATTATATTAAATATTTCGTGTTATCGCTGTGTGGTTGATATTGTAAGGCAACTCGTGCTCGCAATGATTTGGGAGCTCATTTGGTTGACCGTCGCGATATTCTATGATTCTAAGTCCGTTCAATATTATTTTTCGTCGAATTACCAGCAACGGTGATAAACGAGGCGAGCGCCGGCTAGAAATTAAATTTCAGACAAAAGTTATCCGTTCCGTCGGTTACTATATTTTCGTTCGCTTCAACCCTTTCAACCAGACAGTTCACCGGATCGAAATCATTTCGAAATTCGAATAGCTCCACCGTGCTCAGCCTGCTTGCACGGCGGTTCTTATCGTTAATGAATGTTCACGTTACTTTTCGACGGCTCGTTTTGCTCGGCGACACGAATAAGCGATGAATAGTCTATAATATAATCGCAAGAAATTGTACGACTTATTGTGATGCACATTATAGCCAAGCTGCCAAGATTATTAGCAGTTACTTTCTCTGTTTTAATTATCATTATTGATTAGCCCCGCGGCGAATCTCGATGCGTTCGGCTTTGTTACAATGCCATTTATACTTGTTCGATCGCGATTAACTGTTAGTGCAATGACCACAAGACGATTACTTATTGCGTATAGACATGTTCGTATGAAAATCGGTCCACCAGCGAAACGAACATTGTCCGCGTAGAGTAGATGGAAGCGACTCATTTTCTGTTTAGTTTATATTTTACTTTTAGTCGATATTTTCGATCGCAACGTGCGCGCTGCGATCAATTATTGTGCAACTAGACGGCAATCGATGCTAAGGATCTCAAATTCGTTAAGTTATATATACGTATATAGGTATATATACATATATATTATATATATTATATATATTATAAAATAAAAAAAAAAATCAAATATTTAGATACTCATCGAAAATACACGTTCATTTACGTATACACTCATCCTATTGTATCTGTGCAGAGTTTTTGTTCATAAGTCTTGCGATGATCGCATGAATATTGTTCATTGTACCAATAAAACAATAACGACGGATACCGTCGAAAAAATTGTATACGTACGCGAAGCGCGATCGCTGGCAATAAACTTGGATCCGGTTGGAAGCGAACGTTTCGTTGTGGAAGCGTCTCGTTTTGACAAAGGTGGCACGTTTACGAAATGCATATTACCCGTGGGACGTTAATTTAGAACGATTAATGTGATTTTATTTCATTTTCTCACGTGTACACACACAAATATACCCTATGTACATATTAATCGACTTATTTGCCGAAAATATAATAGAAAAGTTAATTGCTCCGTTCGCTAATGCTTATGTGAACTCGTCGACGGATTTACCTGTTCGTTCTGGAGAACGCACGCATTTTCGGCGCTGTCTCGCGTTGCAATTTGCCAACTCTGTTCCAACATTGTACATCGAAAAATACTAACGACGGGCGGCCGATCGACTCTTAACATAATTGAGATGAGGATATTAAAAATCTCGTTACACGAGCGGCAGTAACTTGCCCGCCTAAATGCCCCGCGTATCGTTGTGATAATATCTGCATTTTATTTACAAGAGTGAACATTTCTCGTTCGCTTGAAATCGGCGTTGTATCGTTTCTTGTTCGTTTGTTACTTCTCGTTATCGACGCCAGTCGCTCCGTATTTTCCTCCGCGCCTCTTAAAACTCGTATTGCGAGACGAAAATCAATATCTTCGCCACTGCGCTTCCGGCGAACACGTTATTATGATACACTTCCATGTTCAAATCGAGCTCGATTTCTTGCGGGCCCTGTATACCTCGTGTCATTACCAAAACCGCTTGTGTAGGTGCAGGCCTTCTCAAAGCGAAACATGATTCCGTCGCGCGTTGTATCCCAGGTGGTGCACGTGCTTCCAAGAAGGCCATGCTGAATTGCATCGTCGAGTCTGGCATGTGGTATCCTTTCATTTTGAACAGCTCCTCCGGCTTATTAGGGGCAATTGGTAGCATGCTCACAAGGGTGATAAAGTTGTAGGAATAATGGGACGGTTGCCTGAAGCAGCCTGAATCGCTGATGCGACAAGGCCACGATCTCACGCATCGGCTGAAATGTCAGTATTTTAGTTCATTCGGTATTTTAGTATCTCAATGTGTTCAGTATTCCGGTGTTTCGGTGTTTCTCGTTCGTTTCAGGGGAACCGAGAATCGGGGCATACATACATGCGCCCTGTACTTTTATGAAGAAGTTCTGTACTTTGTTCGGAATATTTTGGAAGGGTGACCCGAGACATTCTTTGCATTTCTTAAGTAATTACAATTTCGGCGAGAAATAAGCAATTGACGGGGGAGAAGATCGATAATAAAACTTACTTCTTTCTCTCATGATCGTTTTGATATCCCGCGGGACAGTTTATCCTGTTGCACCGGAAACCGCCTCTGGTGTTCTGACAAATTTCGTCCGACCCTCGGCAGACGTTTCCTGCTTTGCATTCGTCGATATCTTCGAAAGAAAAATGATCGAACGTTCAGAGACAAATGACACCTGTCCTGCGTTATGGTCATAAGGGAGTCAAGTGCACGAGACACGTTTGATAGTCGAGCAATGGCCTAGATTTTCGTTAGACCGGGTCAAGTACAGATTGTGCTACATAATTGAAGGATAGTGGAGGTGGAGCGGCAGTTATCCAATTTCTAACAGCGACCGCAGTTTATGTTGCACGTTTTACCACTTAAATCAGGCAAGGTACAAGCTAAACGATTCTTGCACCGTTGATACGGTGAAACTGAACGCAACGAGTGCGACAATAATATAGAGTGTAATAATAATAATAAAAACAACAAAACATATTATTACATTCCAAAGAAATATTTGTACTCGCGCGAAAATTGAATATACGCATATCTATGTGTGGTATTAGGAAATGAGTAAATGATTGTAACGTAATTTGTTTGGGCACAAAATAATAATGCATACCTTCGCAGGTACGGCCGCTTACTCCAAGTTTGTAACCTTCGGGACACCTGCAAGCATAACTTCCCGGCGTATTTTCGCATATTCCTACACACAAATTGTTCTCTTTATATTCCGTGCACTCGTCCACGTCTGTGCAGGATCGATTGTCAGAATTTAGCCTGAATCCAGGTTTGCAGCTACACCTGTAACTGCCCCATACGTTGTGGCACGTATGCTGGCACAGACCAGGCGTTCGTTTGCACTCGTCGACATCCTATAAATGTATCGAAGGGAATAAGCGAAGAAGAAATGGTTAATGCCGAAAATATTGAACGGATAGAAAATATTTAATAACGTTATACCTGACAACTACCGCCGCCAGTGCCGCCAATATTTTCGAAACCCTCTTGGCAGACGCATCGAAAAGAGCCAACGGTATTCTCGCATTTACTATTTGGTCCGCACACGTTACCATACAGACTACACTCGTCAATATCGACGCAGTCCTTATTCGGTCCGGGGACATGTCCAGGTGGACACGTGCAAACGTAACCACCTAATCTATTGTCACAGGTTTGATCAGGGGTGCACTTGTGGGTACCGTCTGAACACTCGTCTATGTCAACACAGTACTGTCCAGACACTGGATCCAAAGTGTATCCATTGCTGCACAACACTCTGGACACGCATCTAACGAAATACATTTCCAATGTTAATTTGCAATTTTTCAAATTTCCAAAGGTCAATTGAATTCGTATTAATCATTTTACGTGGTATCATAGGAACACGGGTATCATCATTGCGCTAAATCGAAAGATTCAACTGAGACATAAATAATTTCATACTCGGAAGTATTCATTATTATGTGGAACGAAGATTAGTTAGCTGATATTCGTGTTAAGGGGAAAAATGTATAATAGTGTATATTAGTCTATTATATTATCAGTATAATTAATAAGTATATTAATCTTTTACTTTGATTACTTTGATCAACAGAATCTTTAATAAATATATCAGCCGGGTAGTTTGAATTTATGAAGAAATGAATGTATCTCCTATCAAATGCTAATTAAAATCAGAATTATCGTAAGCTGTGCTTGCAACAATGAATTGCCGCAGATATGACCCTAAGGGTCATAAAACCATGGGACAAAAGTGAAACTACTAACTCTGAATGGTCCACAGATGTTTCGGCCGGGGAAAGTTAGCACGGGGATACCTCACAATAGAACAATAAAAGACCACCTACACCTGGCCACCTTCGTGCCAATTTTGCCACCTTTCGGTACCTGCTTTAAACAACGCCTTAGTACGTCTTCGTTTGAAACGTCTTTGATTTACGCGTCCCAAAAATAGGAACTAAAATACGGTCTTCATAATTACACCAAACTGGGTAAAGCTACAGCAACGGTATAATTACAGGTGACTAGCTTATTCTTTGCCCTTTCATTTGACTCTTGACAATCCCGTTTTTCTCGTCTCTCAGCTCATACTTTTTAACCGGACTGATCTCAATTTAAAGCTGCGAACCCTAGCGTTATTTTCCAACAATTTCAAGGATATGGCGTATGTTGTTTAAAAGTTATTAGGAATTAAAGAATCGGCAAGAATGCATCGCGATTTTCATCAAACAAAATTAAATTAAATTGGTGAATGAAACAAATATTCCTAACGCTCACCATAATTTCTATTCTGATTCGTTTTCCATGATTTTAGACTTACACCGCTGGCCCAATTATCGCACTACCAGTACAGAAAGTTCCGACCACGTACCTGTAGGATCCGAGGGTGTTTATACACCGCATCGTTCTGCCGCACGGATTAGGATTCATTTGGCACTCGTCCAAATCCGTGCATCTTCCTCCAGAACCGATTTCGAATCCGCGTGGACAATTATTGTAAGGATCCTGCGAAGCCAAAGAAGTAGAAACAGCGGACGTGGGCGTTGGAACCGTGGTTGTCGTTGTCGTCGTGGTTGTTGTTGTAACGCCAATTCTGGCCTGCGGGGTTGATGCGCGATTGCGATCGCATCGATAAGAGCCAAGGGTGTTCCTGCAATGATAACCGCCTCCGCAATCATGTGTACCGAGCAGGCACTCGTCGTCGTCTTCGCAAATCTCAGTGGCGGCGTTTAGCGTGTATCCGGTGCCGCAGGGTAGGTAACGAGTACAGGTGTAACTGCCTATGGTGTTATCGCACCTCTGACCGTGTGTGCAACTATCTGTCTGTAAGAAATAGCGTTTGCATTTGAACAGGGTGGTGTTTCGTTGCGTTTCGTTAATGTTTAATGAGCGTTAGTCAGAAGATCGATCCTTTCCCTGCGATATCTACTTTCTACGGTAAGTTTTACAGAAGAATTTCTCGCCCCCTCCCCCATTATTTGAACGGCAACAACTTATTGTGTAATTATTGCCAATGATATTTCCAGTCAGCCAAACCTGCAATGCCCAATTCCTCTTTGCTGGGTTCGAAGCAGAATCTTCAGACCGATGCAGGAGATCGGCGGCAAAGGTGTAACAAAACCTGCCGGAAAGAAAAGTGAGCATAAAGATGGTCCTTACCTGTGCCTGACACTCGTTAATATCGACGCAAGCCTGCGTTAAATTCTCCCGTCTGAATCCAATTTTGCAGTTGCACGCGTAGCTTCCTACGGTATTAACGCATTCCTCGTTGCTGCTGCACGCGTCTTCGATCTCGCGACACTCGTCTATGTCGACGCAGCCACGATTTCTCACGAATTTCGTTCCAGCAACGCATTTCTGATTCGACGACGGCGCCAAGGGCGTCGTGGTCGGCTTTCTGGTAACCGGCTTCGGCGGCTTTACGCAGCTATAACCGCCCGGTTGATTGTAACAGATTTCACCTTTGCAACTGTCCAGGCCTTCCGCGCACTCGTCGATATCTGTCGAAACCGTCAAATCAATCATCAATTTCGTTTAACTTAAGCGGCATCTCGCGTAAAAATTCGGTTACGAATTTTAATTTCCGCCAGTGAAAAGTTTCTAACAATCTCGGGCAAAGCGTAATTTCGTTTGCTAACGCGCAAATGACTTTTCGACGTTTTTTGTCTTAAATATTGTGATTCTAATTTGAAAATGATATTTAACGCGTTATATACATAGCATTTGCAACAAGAACGAAACACGTGGCACGCTTCATTGCAACGACAAGGAAAACAATCAAGCGTCAAGTGCTTGTTAGCGACAAGAAAAATCAGCGAGAACAAAATGCGCACAAATGATACAATACATCTGGCATGCAATAGACCAGCATACACCCAATGACAAACAATGTATCACATATCACAATCAATTGTTCATTATATAAGTGTTCGATTAATAATCGTTCGATTCCAGCCTGAAAAGAAAATATTACAAACTGTTGTGGATTAAAAAGTGCCGATACATCGATTAAAAATACATATCACTACATACCCCGTTCTAAATATTCTCAAAGTTAACGTTACAGTGAAATAGTGCCACAATTATTACTATCTGATAAACACCGATTCAATTTCCGATTCAGAATGCAAAGTGAGCAAAAACGTACCTGTGCATTTCCTTAGTCGAGGATGATATCGGAAGCCCGAGGGGCAAGCAGGTCTCTGACGTTGACGTTGTCCGTGTGTTGCAGGCCTTTCGCATCTAAATGCACAAAAGTGCGAGATAAGGGATGAAATTTCAGCCGGGCAAATTTGCAGCGCGTCGAACAAAATCAAACGCGAAGCTATCAATTAAATGATTAATACCTATAGGTGCCAGGCAGATTGACACACTTTTCGGCGACTCTGGAGTCGCATTTGTATTGGCCAGTCAGACATTCGTCGACGTCCTCGCAACGTTTCGTGACCAAGGAGTACTCGTAGCCTGTCTGACAAGAGGGTAACCTGGTCAGGCATTCGAAGGTGCCATTCTTGTTCGCGCAATACTGATGCAGGTCCAATCGACAGGTGTGCAGATTTTCTAAACACTCGTCGACATCGACGCAGCTACCGTTGAAGGAACGTTTGTAGCCGCGTGCACACGGTCGTATCACCTCGCACAAGAAGGAACCGTTCGTGTTCACGCATTGGTGAGTACTCTGTGGACAATCGTGCCTTCCCAGGAGGCATTCGTCGACGTCCTGGCAGCCCCTCGTCGCTGTATTAAAATACCAGCCGGATGTGCAGAGCGGCGTACACTCGAAACCACCTGGAATATTGTGACATTGTTCGTGGTCCCGACAACCTGGGCCAGCCGCGCATTCGTCGACGTCCAGGCATTCGCCGCTTCTCGAGTCCCTTTTGTAACCTTGGTTACAGGGCTCCAGGAGCAGGTAACGATCGATGCTCTGCGATAGAAATGGTATGCACGCGTTATTTTAATTATTATTCTACATGAATGGTTTTATTGGTTTTCTTCCAATGGATATAACAGGCACGGATGTACAGAGGGTAGAGAAAGAGAAATTATTCTTGCTATCGCTACTGAGCAAATGATAAAGTGCGAGCTGTTAATCAATTGAAATGCGATTGAATATGAAATACAGTCGAACTTTTATTATAACGTTGATTAAATCGATTGGCGAATGTAACGGAAGTTAGTGGTGCGCGTGAAAAGTTGCATCGATTATCAGTGGTCCCTCGTGAACTTGATTTTCGTTATACTTTATATGCCAGTATTTATCAGTAACCATCGGTATTATCAGTATTGTCAGTAAACAGGCAGATCGTAAATGTACGTTTCAGTACCTGCATTTTACTGTTTCTCTTATCAGTCAGGGGTCTGTTGCTCGTCGTCGCGCTTGTGTTGGCAATCAATTCTTCGCAGATATACGATCCATTCGTGTTGAAGCAATAATGCGTCGACATGTTGCAAGCGTGTAATCCAAGTGAACACTCGTCTATATCGTGACAAGATGGTTCAATACCGTTGAAGTAGCTAATATTGCGTAGATGGAAGCCGGGTGGGCATACAGGGGAACAACTATATCCGCCCTCGAAATTTGTGCATTGTTCACCGGCACCGCAATTCGATAAACCAAGGCTGCATTCGTCGATATCTACCGAAAGGAATGACTAAATAAATTAGTGGGGGGAACAGTAGATGCAATCTGAAATAGTCGTTAAAAGAGAAAGAAAAGGAACAGGCAATTCCTCGGAAGAAAGAGAGAAAATTTGGTGAAGATGGAGGTCGCAAATGAATTGGGAACAAATTATAAATATTGAACGTTTCATTTGAATAACTATCGTACCGATGCAGTCGGAAGTTCGGTGATCAAAAATATATCCCTCCTCGCATATCACCGATCGATTGGCAGAAGGAGAAATCGATGCTTGCGTCTTGTACTCTGTATTATACGAATAATCGGAACTGCCTTCGATCTTTCGATTTAAACCGATATCTCCATCGCTCAGCGGATCGCACCTGGTTCAACAACATGTAATATAAATCCGGCATACCCGCATATAATGGGGTCGAATAATTAAGTGTCGAGATTTAAATGCAGGCAAATAAAAATAAATAAGTAAACGTAGCGAAAAGGAAAAAAGCAGCACCGCCACGTTTGTTAAAACTTTATCAAGACACACCTATAACTACCAATTTCATTTACGCATCCCTCGTTTGCCTCGCACGCGTGCAATTGCTCTTTGCACTCGTCCACATCTATGCACGCGTCTGTCGAATCAATCATAGGCTTGTATCCAGCGGAGCACGTCAGTGTCGAAATTTGCTTGCCAATCGAAAATTGGGTTGTCGAATTATTCGGGGGCAAGCACTCGTAACCGCCTATCAAATTCCTGCAGGTACTGTTCAAACCTTGGCAAGGATTATTTGACCCGATGCACTCATCCACGTCTACGAATACGAATTATTTATATTATTTTCAACGAATACACGTGGAATTATCACAATGTGTCATACATCAATGTACGGACAGTTATTTAAAAATATTATAAAAGAATAGTGACACGTGCAGCGCAACAATGATGCATGTAACGCAGAAGCGTGTAAGTGATTGTATATTAAACTGTTATTCGTGTAATGTAGAATTTGCAAATAGTTGGCAAAAAAATACGTAATTTCGAGATGTGACGTGTATACGGAAGAAAATTCAGAGGTCTTCTTACTCACATGCAGATAAGAACACATGCTGGTTCGACGTAGACTCGTTTGCGAAAGATTTGAATTAAATTATTTCCGAACATTTGGCAAACTAGTTGAAATATAAGAATGCATTCGATCATAAGCATACTCTTATGCATGCGCATACCTATAGAGGAAGTATAGAATATCAGTAAAGAGGAATACAGATTTCGTTTACTGTAACGGGCAATTCTAATCGTCGTTAGTCGTGTAAAACGTATGTATATAGGAAATTCTTCGATAACAGTAACTTCAATCAATCGTTAAGCAATATTAGAACATATTTACCTATACAGGTGCCAAAATTAACGTTGTACGTGAACCCCTTGCCACATTTCACGTCGCATTCATAAGCACCTTCGGTATTGCGACATTCCTCCGTGTCTTTTAAGCAACTGTGAATTTCTTCCGTGCATTCGTCCACATCTGGATAGGAATAAAACGTAAACTGTTTGCATAAACTTGAACGAACCTAAAGAAATATCGCATTTCGTTGCTATTGATATTCTTTGTAAATATCAAGTCGTTCCATAATTGATATTGTTTCTGGATAATTTATTCATGCAACATTATAATATACGTATATTGTGAATTATGACAATTACCACTTCAATTCTATAACAAGTAAGTACCTTCACATCGCTGCGCGAGTTTGTTGAATTTAAATCCAGCCGGGCAGGACTTTATTCCACTCATTTCGAGGCAATTGAAACTGCCCTGGGTATTCACGCAAAAATTTTTCGTTCCACGGCACGGTTCGGTTAGCGTCAGGCATTCATCGATATCTAGAAACGAATTGAAGTTCAACGATACAAACGAATCAAATGAATAATTGTAATCTAAATCGATGGAAGTTCCTAGCATACAATTTAGTACGAAACCATTACGTTATTTCTTGATATCATAAATGCTTATCTGTCGCTTAATAAAATCTAATACTGCAGCTAGAAAAATTACACTCGAACTTTAATGGGGAAATTATATTTAGAATGACGTTACGGACATCTTCTATTAACGATAACTGCTTAATCATTATTCGTAATGGGACTATGAAATTTGTGCGTTTCAAAGATACTCAAATGGTTAAACACGGGCTCCAAACACGATTAGGTATAATCCAAGTAGTTACGTTAGAAGAATATAAGCGATATAAAGAAAATGTAGCTTTGAATAAAATCGCATACCTGTACAAAGACCCGTGGCGGGTTCCCATTGGTATCCAGGTGGACAGTGATCGTATGGAATAGCTTTCAGATTACCCCTCGACGTACATATATAGGATCCTATGGTATTCTCGCAACGATCAGGACAAACTTCCTTTTCTACACACTCGTTCACGTCTAAGCAGTGGGACACACAATGCCGACAAAAGTAACGACAGACGTAAGCGATATTGCGGCGCGGAATCATAAAGCAACGCGGGTCTCAAGAATGAAAGTTGTGTCTTCAAGCGGGGACAACAAATGCTGGGAAAGCAGGCTTGGAACAAAATTACAAATGATGAGGAATAAATATTATTCCGATGATATTAGAACGTTTCGAAAACGAAGTTGTGGAGGCAATTCATACGCATAGTCATAGATTTTCGACAGAATTAACTGTGCGAACATGCATCGTATAAGAAATATGTACATACGTACCAGGCGGTCGCAGAAGAAGTGGCTATCGTTTTGCGAAGAGCAATATTTTTATAATTAAAATCCATCGGACTCTTTTAGCTTGAATTTACTGTACAATAACGAGTCTCGCCTGCTTCATATGCAACAGCCGGATACGCCATTAATTAGCCGACAAAACATTTTCACTGTCGCATGCGTGAACTATTTATTATGCATATATTGTCACCGTAGTTTGGTCGTATCGGTAGACTAGACAAATTCCTCGTCGATAAGACATGGTGGAAGAAAACAATCGGGGATATAAAAGGGCTTGAATCGAGCCACGACGATTTAATCGTTCATTGCGTAGTTGTTCAAGAGCTTTGTGTAAGGAGAGAATAAATGTTTCTTCCGATTCCTATTTTCTTCTCCTCCGTCGTGACGACATATGAGCCGCCCATTCGCTAAATCGGCGAACTCCGCGAAACGGAAATAAGGAAGTTTATTTTAAATGTAAAAAGTTGAAGTCGAGAAGAAATTTAAAAAAAATTTAAAGGCTGGAGTAGTGCGAATTGAGTAATGTGCGGCTCATATATACTTGATGTTACTTCAATTACTCACCGTCGCAAACCTGGTTGGTAGCATTATAACGATAACCAGCTGGGCAGAGCGGTGAAAATTCGTCCTCTTCTTCTGGAACGGTGCTCTTGTTTTCAAGTGATTTGGGGGTGCAGGTACGTTTGTCGTTCGCTAATACATAACCGGGGTTGCAACTGCATGTAACTGCAACCCCATTGTCCGTGCAACGTTGCTCACAGGGATTAGTTGCTTTGCACCTGAATTAGACATGACGCACAAAAATCTAACGATATTACATTTCGATTAGCGGCACGGAGTTAGTTATATTATAGCGGTGTGTGTAGAATCTCGTTACCGTCATATTATTATTTGCAAAGAAGTAAAGAGGAATTCTAGACAGCAATTTGGTTGACCATGGAAATGTTGTGAGAATATATATTTTATTATTCATATAACGCAATTGTCATTTTGCATTCTGTTTGTTTGCATTTCTACACATGTTTAATTATTTATCGAGAATGCATGATGTTCGGTTCAGTTGAACAATTAAATCACAATGAACAGAATAATAAAGCAACATTATGTACAGAATTATAGAATAGAAATATGGAAAAAATATTTGTCATACCTATCTGTCGGCAGATCTTGTGTACAGGTTTTTCCGTCCTCCAACAGGGTGAAACCTTCTCGACATTTGCAGTAATAAGATGCAGGCGTTGGGACACAAATATCCGAGCAGAGCATACCTTTCATTAGTTGGCAGATGTCATCTAAAGCTGCAGATTGTTATTTAGAAAACAGGATTAAACCTGACGCTTTAATATTAAACCAGCATTTTACTTAATCGTGTTATACATTGCGACATTTGCAACGTTCAAACCGAACCGTAACTTCGGACGGTTATTTTAATAAAGAATTATTTGGAACCAATTACTACTTACGAGGAGTAGGTAAGGATGGAGAAGAGGATGTTGATCCTGCCGTGTCGGTAGTTGACGAGGAAGACGACGACGACGAGGTTGAGAGTGTCGACTCGGACGAGATCGAGTCAGTTTCAGTTGTCTCGCCGGAAGTAGCATTCGTAGAGTCTGTGGTAAGTGATGGTGTTGTACTAGGCGAAGCTTCGTGACAACACTCCAAAAATGCAGGATCCCACGGATTTCCAAAGGTAAATGTCTTAAAAGCGCATCCTTGCCCCATAGAACCAGTTAAAATACCTTCAACAGAGTTTCACATTACTTATTTTCTCATCGAAGTTCCTAAAAAGAGGGAGAAACCTAGGAAATTTCTTCGTCCTCGAAAATGAATTCATTTACAATACTTCACTTAATATCAAGAACAATAAGTTCAGCGTTTTATTTAATTCGTTTAATTTCTATATTATTTTTCAGTCATAGTACAAAATGTTTTGCATTAAACGTTGAGAAAAGTGAATGGTTCAGATCGATATACGATTGTGATAATAAATTTAACTAAAGCACAAAATTAATGTTTAAAGCAGACGGCGAAGTGAAGTTAAGTACAAGTATATAACACCATGTTCTAATGGAAAGACCCTTCTTTTATTGCATTTATATTCCGCGTAATAGATAAATAAATATTGAATTCTCTGAAAAACGCGGATGGAATGAAACGTTATTAAATACTGTGAGAATTACCCAATTTACAAGCTTCGCAACAGTCACGATGGTAGTCGCCTGGTCCCAAACGTCGGCTTTTGCTACCGGTAACACACGCTAGACCAGCACGTGCATCCGATTTCCCTTTCTTGCATTGCTGCTCGTGATACGCTCTCACGCAACAAATATCCACAGCTTCCAAGCAAAGACCTTGCTCCACCGTGGGCACCCCGGACACAGGCCCTGTGAACTTTTCACAACCGAGACCCTCCAGGGCCCACGAAGTACCGAGCCCGCAGCACTTTTCAAACTGCGCTTCCATTCTGGCTTCGCTGAACAATACTCCTGTTAAACAATTGCATAACGCTTTCAATCATTCCTCTATCGCACCTGGCGGGTAGTTTGCTTTTTCAATTAAACATTGTAATGAAAAGAACCGATTGGAGTGTACGCGCTGCGATTTTTCGCGCACAAAATTCTTTTTATTGCTGTACTGCTTTATCATATTTGGTGGCGCGTGTTTCGCTATTGCAATGGGAGGAAACGGAGCAAGGACATAAAAACTAGCTGTTTCTAACGATAAACCTCTGCGACGCAAAGTTATATCTTATTTGCATTTGTCATTTTAACAAACTCTCGGCAGAATTTAAGTCCCTCGTGAAATCCTTCCTGTCGCTGTTCGCGATAAGAACATTTGCAGATAGTTGTCTTTTAAATAATATTTGTCGGTATTCCGTCTTCGTCCGCGCCCCCTGTACCCTTAAAACGTAGTAACGTTAAAAACTTTTTAGATCTTTGACTATTATCTACGCGCTGATTTCTTTCCTCGCAGACATATATTGTCCATTAAACTATTCACACGTTATTAATATTATGATACGTATAGAGTATACGAGGGTTCTCTGTTCAGTCGCGCCCTTAAACAATTGGAATCCCTGACAGAAATCGATTTATCCAATAAGAATATGGCAATTTCAAAGGGGAAGTAATGTAATACGGTGATATAAGAAAGTAGTATTTGAACTAATATGCATACAGTGTATCTGTAGCAGTGATTTTGCTGCAACGTTTAACTAGAAGTGCCTACTATAAATCATTAAAGAGTGTACGTGTCGAGTAGTTAAACGGAAAACGATATTTGATTAAACGATAAGAATGAGACAAGCGCGTATGCAATATTGTTCAACACCAAATCTACGCAACCCTTTTCAATTATTAGAAACTGTATTAATATAAATAAATGTGCAAATTCGAATGCTAGAAAACAAATAATTCTGCTTAACAGATTGTTATTTTAATAATATGGAGCGGCGGCATTGAAACAAATAATAATCAGCTAGCAGGGGAAATAAAATTGTCTTGTATGCTGCATTATTGAATTTCAAATTAATTATTAATCGCATGACGGATGAAAAACATATTCTCCTGCATTAAATCTCGGTTAAGAGACAATCGCATGGATGATGCATTAATTAAAAAAACTTCCAAAGTGTATTACTTAAAGCATATCAGTCTGTACCCATAAGTTGTAACGTTTAAACATGGAACTATGTCGCTAATTTAAAACCCATTCAAGTAATTGATACAACTTTAATTAAACAAAGAACTTAAACTCCGTTTGAAAGTGCGCGTATTTTAATACATTATAAATAACTATAGAACTTAATTGCTATTTATTTTCCCCCGATTTATATTTTCATTATAAAAAGAACAAAATTCAACAGTTTGACAATAAAAGCTAAAAGCGTCTAACGAAAAATTGATAAATTAACATAAGAAGAAATTCCATTATTCTACCTTCAAAAACATATTATATTCATTTACACATTTAACAACTCCAAATTAATCATTCCCTGCGCAATTTCTCGAGCAACAAATTACCAAGCACCAACAAACATAATGCTGATTTATGCGTACCAACTTCAATTATCAATTCTACGAAACCGATTCCTCTAATTCGTACTCGGCTCCCCGCCTCTCTACGGTACACAAGAAGGCCAACACAAAACCGTACAACAAACATACTTTCCCATTTCTCAAAACCGCCATTTTTTCACACAAAAATTATACAAATATATTCTATTGTAAAATAAAAAGAAATACCTCGTCTCTGGAGATAGAATTGCTCCAACTGGGTGACCAGTAGCAGGACGCAAATCGAACGGGGATCGTTGAATCGGATCATCTTCGGTCTAAAAGCATCCGTGTGGCGAACGACAAATTGCGTACGGATATCACAATAGCTTTTCCACGCGATACCCCGGTAGATCGGTACCTCGTCCCGATCGGGCCGTGCAACAGACAGAATAGAAACGTGCGAACAGGGGAACCGTTCACGAAAGATCGTCTCTCCCTTCTGTTAGCTGCGCTCCGTTCGAGCGCTCAGCGTGCATTAAAACGTTCGGTTCGCCGGTACTCCGCTTTTCTCTTCTGCACCTTTCTATCTGCATCCCATTTCTCGGATTGTCCTTGTCCATCCAACGACTCGTTTCCATTACCCTCGAACGCTCTGTCCATCTCTGGCGTGCGCGCGCATAGATATTAGAACGATCTCACGATCAGCAATGGCACCGATCCGAAACTCGCTTGTTAAAGCACAACCCTGATAAGGTCCTTGGACTTTCGTGCCCCGCGCTTGAGTCTTTTTGCCTTTCTTCTCGTAGGGCATTGCCTAAATTACGTCACACGTGGCAAGTGATTAAATTCGTTTGTACGTATCGCGTGCGGTTGCCGATTATTTATCATTTATATACTTGCAAGAGACATGAATGCTACTGCTGGTCGAATTTCGTTCAAAACGTAACATTTCAAGCGGTCTAATCGAACGGATTGATGGGTTTATTGGGGCGAGTACTAGCCGCAGGCATTGGTAATAATAATTATTGATATAGTAAGTTTATATGGAGCGCGACGTGTCGTAAATTTAATAGAAGGGCCAATAAGAATTGCAAGCTGTTTTTTAATATAATACTTTTATTATTGAAATAGTGTAAATATTCGTACAGTTCGGTTACCAAGATAATATAAAGCTATTTAGTACATCTGCGAACAGTGTATTGTATACAATATTATTTACTTATGACAAACAATTATTGAACTATTTTACGTTCAAATATACATGATGCAGACGTGTCTAAACATTAATAACACGTTAGAGAACGTTATTGCCATCGCTACCGCGCAATGTGTATGCGCATGTATCTATGTATGTATGTACTTCTTTCTGGTCTCAAAAGAAAATCCCCTCCAGGAGTTTCGAGGGCATGTGATCATAGGACTGGTGACTTCTTCCGTGGCATGTGTTCCCTGCTCGATGTCAGCAAAAGATCCTTTTTTTTACCGGCGCTCCATGGACAGTAGCCGCCTTGTTGATCTCGCGAATTTCCGTACAACCCGCAGGGGGGTGATTCCGTTCTCTCCTCGTCCAGTTTAAAATCATTTCCAGTATCTATTCTTTGTACCTTATTTATTATTGAAATATCTTTCAAGCGAAATAAGTTTCAATGAAACAGAAAGCACAGTATTATAATGAATATATTCCACCGCGCTGTTGCGAGAAATACTAAGTTATACCGAGTCAAGTGTATTTATTAAGCAGATTGGGAATTGTTGTAATAAAATCGAGGATGTTATAATTAGATGCGATTATACCACTTTTTTTTTCTTATTAATGACTTTCAATTGATTTTCGGCAGCAGCGAAGAAGAGAAACATATACAAAACAGGGGCACAACAGATGCACAGCAGTCAGTGGACCGAGAACCGTCAACGGGATAACGAGGTTGCGATGACCGTGACACGCGCAACAACGTGATGATCGTGTAACATCCCAGGTCACAGTGTCTTGTGTTGTAAAAAAATCGAATATTTCGCCATCCACGTCGACCGTCTGCGTGCTTACGAATCGTCGTCGAACCTGAAGTACCTTTTTTGCGCCCTGCTGAATGGCAACATGTGGGTGATCTACTTATGCCCTACGAAAGAACCAAGAAGCCGGGACAAACTGTACGCAACGATGATATAACATGAGGAAGGTAAGGAATTTCTTTCCATCATTTGTAAACATCACCATTCGCAGATGGGTTGTTTGTTAATTCTTGGATATTTTCAACGTTTCCATATTATTTTTTATGATAATTATATTTTGTGGAAATGATTAGCAGCATAATTTGTATATGTATAATTAAAACGAGCCCACTTTAAACACGTTCTTTTATTTGGTTCGATCAATTGAATTTAAGTAACTGGCTTGAAATGGTAAAACGTGAGGATACTTTTCAAAAGAAGAATTAATCTATAAGAATATTTGTTTTCCAGTTTTTACTGCGTACTGTAATAAAAACTATATTGTTATTTGTAAAATATTATATAATTTTTAAATTTCGATACAATTGCTTAAAAGAAAGAATTAATTTAATTGCTATTAAATTCGCTATAATATAATGATAAATGCAACCATCGTTTTCGATTTCATTTTAAATCGGTAATTTAATAGATAATAAAATATTACTTTATATACACAGCTAAATTAAACGATATTCGGGAAGAGAACAACATGACAAAAGAATTACGGTGGAATTTTTGTATCGTAATAATAATTATTACCATTTGGGGAACATAATTTTAGAGGATCCTTTGTACAGTATAATTGCTAGGAAAATAAAACGAGACCTGTTTAGCCTTATAAAAATTACGTAGTAACATTAAATACATTTTAAATTTAGCTTAGTAATCGTCCTCAAGTTTGTTACAGAAATGTAATAATTAATTCGAAAGTATTGTTTAACCTAACTTACCTAAATAAATGGTAAACGTGACTGAAAATTGAGACATTTTCATACGATATAAAAAAAACGTCGATTATCCAAACAAAATGTTCCAATGTTACTTTAATACAGCATTTGTAATAATTATATACAGCGTTTATAAACGACCTGACTTATTTATATCAAGAATCTAGTTTTCCTACTGTATTTTGTTTAATCAAGGTAACGTCTTGCATTGTATCTGTTATCACGTTACTGTTAAACATTTTATTCGGCGCTATTTCGAATCCAAAATAAAAATAAATTATAGTTGGATCGTTAAGTATTGAGAATTGATAAGTACACGAGGGCTAAAAAATCAATGTTGCACAAACTTTCTAAACGCAACAATTATAGTTAATAATAATTGATGTCAATCGGAATCTATGGGAAATATTCTTTCTTTTTCATTAACGGAATGAAAAATGTCTTAAATTTTATAAAAAAAAAAAAAAACAAAAAAAAACCAGAAGGAAAGAAAAATGTACAAAAATATATACGAAGACATACACCTAATAAAAATATCTGAACTTTGTTTTATTCAATGTGTCAGGTTTATTTTTTTCTGTTTGTTTCGCTTAAATACTTATATTACTTCTATGCAAGTTTCTATGTAATAAGAGTGCATTATCTGACTGAATTTCTTTAACTATGTCACGCTACATAAAATAATTACTACGTATAGCAACGAAAAATATAAGTAATGTTTATAATGGAACTTTTTTCTATCCTTTTTGCATTTTGTCAAAGATAATATGCTTTTTGAACCCTGTTCACTCTCGTATCGAATACTTAAGACGTTCATTGTCGAAAATAATTTCCGAAATTGGTTCGGATAATCGTCGTTTTGATTCACATCCCTGATTCCCCTGCACCAATAAAACTTTCTCAACGAATTTTTTTTTTACATCTTACAGGTATCATATAGAATAGAGTAATGGGTACTTGAGTCTTACATTCACGGTAACCATTATATTTTTACGATCGTTTCATCATATTCCTTTGTCATATCAATTTTCAATCTCCACAATTTTTCATGTCGTAAAAAGGATAATAGAAAGGGACGCAGTAAATAGCAAACGTAAGATTCTTCAACTAAATGGTTACAAAATAATTATATAATTTCACCGAAAAAAATACCACGATACTCGTTCACACACGAAAAGAAGAAAATCAGGGATGTTTGGCGAAGAGTACGAATCAGAATTCTTCCAAAGGATCTTCGTTGTGAAGAATTTAATGACGAAACATAGAACGATGGTTGGTGCAAAGACTATACATAAAAATTGATATAACAATGCTGCATGTGTTTCGTTTAGACGACGTCTTGTATAAAGTAAAACTTTCGTGGGTAAAATGTTTAATCAGTTTCTTTTTCGTATTAAAATGTCTTATATTCGCGTATTTATATTTATAAGTAGTTTCAAATATAAAAACTCATTCCTATCTCAAAACTGACAACTTTATTTCAATCATTTGCTGTATGATTGCGTGACACGATTTACGTCGATCGATTCGAAAAAGTTCTTACACCCAGTTGTTGTGCAACCCCCGTCTTTTTAATATTTTCACTCACTTTATCTCGGACACAACTGGTGTCCACCTTTGTGCGAACGCATGCAAATTTCGACGCAGGACTAATACGTCACGCCTAATACACATATTTCTTTATCTTTCATTTAGCATTTGAATATTTCACTTCAGGACAGTGGTTTGGTAAATATTAATGATGACAGAATACGTCGATGGATGAACCGTACCCCTTGTCGCTTTCTAGGAGGAATCAAATAATCTCTTTTAGTTTGCTAAATATTCAGTAGAAAAATAGGAATCTTACACTAAGACCATATCAATATCATAATAATTTTTTACGTTAATCGAAAGATCGTTCCGTAAACTCGAAACTGTTTTATCCAAGAGCTGACAAACAGGTTTTATTTAAAAAACATGTGGCTTGGATAGTTTTGTGTAATTAAATCAGATTATAAACGTTATCTATTTTGAGCGACGTAATTATTTGATTTTTCCTAGACTCCAGAGGAAATGCTTGATCAAATCGTTTTCTCTTTCTTTTTTCTCTTTTTTCTTTAATGGAACCTTTATTTGCCCCGAAATCTAAAATCGATCGCAATGTGTTCTTCATTGGCACATCGCGTTAGATATAACAGAGTTATATGATTACTCTTAATTCGAACATCACCTTTGACGCGCAACAGTAATCCAAAAAAGTGGCGTTAGAATTAAAAGCGTATGTCGAAATTACGAATGAGAAACGCTTGCGATATATTTCCTCCCCGCGAATGTGAAAAGATTACGATGTAAAATCTGGAAGAATGAGAACGAGGTGACTTTCATTAGCCGATCTTCATTTTGAGCGTGACAAGTTTCCAATTGTTATATTCATATTGGGTGCTCGGCAAACTCTACTGTGCAAATATTAATAAATTTGTATACAGTTAAAACAGAAATAAGTATTCGTTGAAATGATTTTTGTTTGTTGTATATTTACCAAGTCATTAGACCGCACCAAGTTTAATGACAATCGCACTTTAATACACACACTTATGTATTTAACATAACAAAATGCGATTCACTATACCATGTAACATCACTACATTAGGGTACATTTTAAAAGAATAGAAGCCATATCTTAAAATATCTATCCATATGATGAAGAAAGTAAAAATTTCAGACTGAACTGAAAATGTTTGTTCAATTTAATCGATAGTATTAAACATAATATACAGAATGTTAAATGTATCGTACATGTCAATATTATTATAAAACTGAAAACAACAAAAAAAAATAGATTATTTAGTAAAATAGACGCTCGTGATGTTACATCGTGAAGATAACGAAATTGTAATAAAGTTATTGTAAAAAATATAAATTAATTGTCCGGATTTTATATAATTTTTATACACATTAAGTGTTGCGATATGTTTTCACCTCTTTTGCATTCCCGAAATACTAAACAAATCGTAAGTATAACTGAAACGTGCGACTGTAGTTCACAAACGTATTCTAGTAATAAGTTACGATTCCTTATAAATGTACAATTTCACTCTTTTTTTTCCTTTTTTTCTGAAAAAATAAATCTCTGGGACAAGAAACAAATGCATATTCGAACATACAATTACCCTACTGTCACCCTCAAAAGTACTTAAAAGACCTCGTTCTGGAAGTAATGCGATGGAATAGCTTATCGTGACACGAAACAAGACGCAAAGAACACCTGTTCACTAACCCGCCGTACCTTATAATTTATTTCCCCCTTAATGTAATTGTAACACGATGAAGCTGAGCAGGTGTTCTTCATCGTATACCTACTATGTAGCGAATGACTAGGCCATATGAATACAACTAAGGAATTCGTACTGTATTCTGGCACTGTTTTAAAACGAAGTGCAGCACGCAACCTCCTATCTAATTTATCTCAGACCGTCTCCCATTTAATTCCAGCACGATCGAACAAATATTGTACTTTTATACACACAATTTACCCTTCTGTGCCTAAAGGGATTAGATCTGCTAAAATTCTGTTTCCTACTTTATTTTCCCAAAATTGTCCTGAGGTTTATTCATATGGCTCCAATGTTCTCAGTCCTGCAAACTTCACCTATTTTCGATCAATCTGATGTGTATTCCCAGCGATTCCTTCTCCACGTTTATGACTGTGACCCATGTTATGGAAAACCAGTTTTAAATTCTATTCTGGCTCCTCACCTTCGCCATCTGTAACATAATAATATCAGTTTGTTTGCATACTCTTGTACAAATGGATTCTAATATAGGAGAACGAGCAAACAGAAAGAGAGTGGTGGAAAAACTGTGCCCACCTTCGCGATCCACTTCATCATCGACCAATAAATCATCCTCTTCGTTTACCCCATCGTCTTCATCGTTCACAGCCTCTTCCTCCTCTTCGTCTTCATCTACATCGTCTTCGACAACAACTATACTATCGTCGCCTTCATCACCATCGCCTGCCTCATCGCCGTCATCTGCACCGCCGTCATCTGCACCGCCGTCTTCCTCCTCCTCCTCTTCTTCTGTATCGCAATCTTCACCATCTCCCTCAATACCATTCTCAACATCCATATCTGGTGCTAAATAATACTGCAAACAAATTACTTTGTTTAATAAAAACGAACCATCCTATTATTATATTGAGACTTGAATGATGCAGAACAATAATAATGCCTCTACCTGCAATGGATTAGGCCACATATCATCTTTAATTAACTCTGCTATTTCATCTGAACTGGGATCTCCATGATCCGTAAACCAGTCAAAGAATGACCTGTGTTTTAATGGCCTTTTACGGCCTTTTAATGGGGCTTTGGTTTTTGCTCTTTTTGTTAAATCTGCACCATCCTTCCAACGTATAGGTGTACTTTGAGATGCTGGATCTCCTGCAAAAACAGCAGGAGATACATCAAAACTATGATTATCCAAAAACGAGTTTGATCTTTATCCAGAAATACTTCAAAAAAATTACAACATTAAAAACATACATGAAGCAATAATTATTAAAAATTATTCTTGCAGTACATGTAATTATCGCTTATATATATAATTTGTACATGCGCATGCAAGTTATATTTTGATAATGCTAATTTACATATATAATATGATTTATAACACAATTTACAATAAACTACGTAATATAACTACAATTTACCACATAGCATTTACATTTAGAAATGTGCTCACCAGAAGAACCTAAATGAAATTCTTTTGTAAGAACATCATTCTCGAAGTAAGGATTTTCATCGAAATGAAAATTAATTCTATAACCAGATTTGATGTCCTCAAATTCCTCAACTTCTAGTTTGTTTAAAAATCGAAGCGCATCCTCTTCGTCTTCTTCCAGTATTTCTGCTATTTCTTTATTGTTTACAAACTACACGTACGTTAAGAAAATTTCACGGAATCAATTGTAACGATTATTTGAAACATTACATATATCCCCCGACGATTAATAACATACGACAATAAGTATACCTCGCGTATAACTACAATTGGAATATATGCATTTCGGTTTCGCCACTTAATTGCAACAATCAGCTACATCTACCGATACTGCAAATACTAAATACTGTTTTAATATTTATACAGATATCTAATACGTTTAATATGTCATGTACGATGCGTAATAAAACTAAAGAAAGGGATTGAAATGAACGACTGCTCAACACATAGCATCGTAAATAAATAGGCAAATAATATGGAAAGGAATAGAGATTCACGTTATCCGAGTTAAGTGGTGCACGATTTTATAACGTGCACGAAAGATCTGCTACAGAGAAAAAATAAGATATGCCTGAATAACAGGCATTACGTTGCATTGCTAGAACGATGCTTTTGTCAAGCAATTTTCATGAAAATAAATTTATATTGCATTCCGCGTGACCGCATGTAGTTTGTACATGCTCGTATACGTATACAAGTAAGCAAGATGGCGGCAAGCGCCGGTGGACGCCGGCATTGCCGAGAAACGTCAAAGATATATTAACGACTGTTATTAACGTGAACGTAATGTCATCGTGCAAAAGGATACAGCGGTGACCCAAAAATTTGGTATCCTTTTAATAATGTCATTCCGTTTTTGGAAATACGGCTTCCGCAACTTATTATACTTTTTCTCGACTTCGAGGATTTCATCGCTAGCTTTCTCATTGAGGCCATCGATTTGATTCTGACACCCGTCAATCTCTTCGAGTGTCTTCTGTATTTCAATGTCGTAATCTCGTGATTCAACACCCTCACCCGAACCTGGATCCTCTAATTCCTTGGCTTTCTTGTTCGGCGAAGCCATCGTTCGACCCGCGCTCTTGTCACCACACCACTACTCTCTGTTTATTTTCAGTACGCACTCACTCGGCGTTCGTCACGCTCGTGTCACGAATTTGCGGCGCGCAAGCAAGCTTAACTATAACCATGAATCTCATAGCTTACCTAGAGGTGCAACACCACTGTTCGCAAGATTTACTAGTGTCACAAACGAGATATTGAATAGACCTATCACCTTATGGACTTTTGTGTCTTTCTTGTGAGAATAATATACATATGCGTAAGTTGCACAATTGCTGCAATTTAAATTTATTAGCTTTTACTTGTAAAGTGTGTAAATCTTAGTATGAGTTTGATCTGCCAATAATTAATTAGGTTCTTTCAAGGATTGTTAAGGCGTGAAAGTAAATAGAGCAGTGGAATTCTTCGCATTGGACATCTATTTAAACTAACCAATGAAGATAGAATTTACAAAAACGATGTAATTCAAATATACAAGCTAATACTTATGAACTATTCCTTACAGTTAATTTACAATATATCGTACAAATAAAACTTATACTAAAATTTATGTACTTTAAATGCAGAAGCATATAAATTCAAATTACGGTAATTGTGTAACTTGTGTATATGTAAAATATTTATTATATCTTTCATTTTATATTTCGCACATTCAGTAGAACTTGTAGTAAAAGTAATATTTAACTTTATATAAGATTTATATAAGATCTACCGAATAAACTGAATATAAAATAAAATATATACTAAATATACATAACAGCTAATTACACAATTGTCCTAAATTAATGCTATGCGCCAATAGTTACAAACAATTCTTATAAACCAAATTACTATAGCTGATGCATGTGGCAAGAGTTATTCTTTCTTCTTTCTTTCTTTTGTGCACGATGAGAAGTGTGGGTCAATGCTCCTTACTCTTTGCCTGCCAAACTTGTGCACAGAAAAAATATTATAGTAAGCATGTAACAGGACAGAGAAAAATTATTAAGGGATGTTTAGAGGAAAAATTAATAGAGGAGGGCCACACTAGAAGCAAATGAAAAAGATAGGATTATTTGAAAAAGAATGGAATGAGTCTGGTAAGAGAGATTTTGATGAGAGCGGAATTATACAGATATTGTTGGAACTGTTGGAGAAGGAAGCTGTAGTTCATAGTTTTAATTTACGACCAGTACGGTTAAAAAACACGTACTCGAAGCCGAGAAAAACGCAATTGTTTAAATTAACGATGTAATCCAGGAATTCGGTTTTCGCCGTGCGGAAAATTGCGAAAAGGCCGACAACGCGAGATGGTGCCACTTGTCCCGTTATCGACACAGAAGCACAGACGAGATATAGGGATAGACAAGCCATCTTATGGAGTTTGGTGCCCCAACGTGACTGACATACCGACTCACAAAAAACCACACTGATTCGAGCGTCCTCTGCCCATGAACAGGGATCAGTTGAGTCGAAATCACATCGCGATGCGTCGGGGCGATAAAATTGACCATGAGGTGCGTGACACGTCAAGCGTCCCGACTGTGCTGTCCCGCTTTCATTGCGTGGCAAAGAACAAAAGAATTCTTTAACGAGGATCGTAGGTCCAGCTAAAAGTTGGTCGAAAATAGTGAAAGTCCTGTAGGTGCAACCCTGGGATCGTAGATTCAGCTAAAACGTAGTCAGAACCCGCAAAAGTCCAGTCGGCACGACCCTAGTGTCGTAGTTCCGGCTAAAAGTTGGTCAGATACAGTAGAAGTCCAGTAGGTATGACCCTGGGATAGTAAGTTTTACGGAAATAGCGAATACCACCGAGCGCAGCCGCCGCGCCGGCGCGTTGCGCGGTGGGGTGTGTAGCCGCGCGGCGCGCACCCCGTCAGTCGCGATTGAAGCGTTGTAGAGTAAAGTTGTTTATGTAGTTCACATACCTCACTCTACAACACAATAGCACCTCGAACTTTACCATCGTGTACGCTTGATTATTAGGTTGTGTTAATTAATACGTGTTTAACTAACAATCGTTCTACTATCACAACAGTACATTAAACTTTAATGATTAAAATCTTTCTTGAGTCTCCTTCGCTGGACGAATAACCGATCATGCAATTGAGGATGGACGCGTCTTTGTCCGGCTTCGAGATTTTTTTAATATGAGGTTAAATAGCCGTTTATTGTAACATCGCGTTAACTAATTTCGCTTTACTGACAATTAATTATGTCCTATAACGGCTATAACTATAGGTTAGGGGAATATCGGTGTGGATTATGAAAGACCCCGTTAACGGCCAATTTTTTACCGTTCTCCGAAAGATGATATATTCTTTAAGAAGTGGCGGACGATTATGAGTAGTGGGCGCTACGATCTGCATTGAATTTCTAAGTCGGTATGGCAGTCACGATGGGCCACGGAAGTCCAGAAAGTGACCAGATACAAAAGTAAGGGGCGCCAATTCGCGTTTTCCGCACATCTAGCAGCTGTTTGCAACTTCAAAACCAACTTTCTGGATTACTTCGTTAATTTCAACAGTTGCGTTTTTCTCGGCTTGCAACTTTTTAAAAATAAATTAAGCAAACTTTGTCAATAATTTTAGGACATTATTGGAAAGACACGAAGAGAATGCAAGTCGTATGATAAAAGGAGACATTCCTCTTTAATGATATATTATTACAGGCGTTTATTTATATTAAACAAAATCTCGTGCATTTTTGCAGAAGGGAAATGTATCTGACAACAAACGAACTTATAAAAATTAGAAAGTAATATTACTGTGTAACAATCTTTATATTTTATTGCTGTATTTACATTTCTCGAAATTCTGCTTTTAATTACCCGGAATTCGCGTTGAATTGAATCGTTTCATCGTGTATTTTAAATAGGGAATGCATTCTAAATCTTTCTTAACTTCTATTCTTACGTACACTATCAGCCAAAAATTCCGCTTCACCTCATAAAAATTTATTCGATAGAAATTCAAAACTTGGCACACAATTCTATTAATTACCGTAGGAGGAATGCTTTTTTCTATTGCAGTTAAAAGAACCAAATTTAGCTCTGTAATTTTGTACACATCACACTAAACGGTCTCCCGTTTAACTACATTATCTACATACGTTGTTCTTTTGTTACACACTTCAGTGCATTGCTATTTAATTATTACAACCTTTTCTTATCGCTTCAAGTATTAAATAAGTAAAATTCATATATTATTCTACACGCAGATAATTGGCAGTTATAGTTATATCTGTAGACACAGCTGCTTATTTGCTATATTTTAAAATATAACATCAAAAGAGGTGATAGTAATTCTATATTACCAATTTTTAATTAAATTGCAAAAAATATGCTGCAACAATTTGTTTCATTTATAGACAAATTACTTTAACTTATTAAAAGGATTCTATGATAATTTACACTAACAGATAAAAACAAGATATTATACCATAATTATACGTAATTGTAAGATGTAAAACTGGTAATACAGAATAAAATTTGTGACCCATAGTGTACATAAGTGTCATTTAAAGTTCGATCAGCATTGCATAGAATTTACAAAACATCGAGACAGATTTTCACATCCCTTGTATGAAGAATCAAGTGGATCCAAAAAAGTGACGGGCTTTTGCTAGTGACATAAAAATAGTACGGCCGGATTCGCAAACATTTCTTACTAACTTTCTAAAACGAAACGAATGGCTGCTGTAATATCTATTTGCTGTACAATTGCGCATCAACCAATGCACGATATTATTTGAAAGTTTTTGTATTAGAGTATTGTACGAACATGTCGCAACAAACTAAATCAAGTGAAAGTTTTGATAGATATACATATGCTACTGTATAATCGAATTAATAATAAATATGAAGTGATATATAAACAAAGTAAATACAATTTAAAACCTGATGCGGTAGTTACTCATTTATATTCTGCTAGACATTAAAAAACATAGAGTTTATGAATAAATATTTCAGGACAGATTTTAGCAAATTTTAGATAGCGAAACAAGAATTTTTAATTTCTGTGAAACCTTACACCTATGTATTGAATCCCTCCATTCAAAGCTTTCATATAATATCGTTTTACTTAACACTTTGTTAAGCGTTTTCTGTAGTATTTTAACACGCCGTTATTGTGTTCTTATTTATCCGTTAAACCATGACTACATTATACATAATGAACATTTTTCTTCCAATCGTTATTTCGACAAAATTTCTGATTCAGAATTATTCGAAATTTCGCTAAAAGAAAAATCTGTAATTGTAGGATCCTCTTTCTTCGAATCCTTATTTAAAACGCGCAAGTTCATTTTTGACTAAATACTTCGTAATGATATAACGTCGCAGCAATCGTTATTATAAATAATCTCGAAAGCGAAAGTTTCGGAAGTATTACAGTGACATGATTAAGCTTTTTTTTTTTTTTAGAAGAAGGGTTCGATATCGAATTATTTTTACTCTAAAATTACGTGACCGACGTTACGTGTAATCTTCCCTCGGTTTAATAATCGTCAGTAATCGAGGAATTCCGAGCAGAAAGTTACCCGTAACAATCCTGAAACGATATTTGTTCACTCTTAAATAACTAGTTGTTTCAATCGAGTTAACATCAACAATTAAACGATTACCAATTATCAATAATTAGTTTGACAATAGTTATCACCAGTGAGTAATTACTCACAACGAAATGTGTTATGCCTTAACAATGATATAATTATAAATTGAAAACAATCTTAATAGGAGACTTTCGAGTATTTCAATTTTCTTCTTACTCAATCGACCGTACAACTTCAATTAACTAACTTTTTAAACCCATCGAACTATTCATTTAAACGGTTCGATATTCCACTTGTTGTGCTGGAACAACAACGTGTATTCTCCAATACAGTCATTCAATTTTTTAGTAGTCACTCAGATGTATCGATCTGCGTCAACTGTTCATTGTACGTTTTTTTCTCCTCTTTTAATCCTGCTTCACTCGTTCGTAATCGAGAGGGTAAAGCAGCGTATTAATCGACGTTTTAAAAGAATGCAGCTAATGATTGCTTATTTTCTCCTACCGTTTTATCTGCAGCTTTTTTCATCGTTTCTTCACACACGAAGTATATGCGCCGTGAAGCGTTAGTTGTATCACGTTTTTTTTTAGTTAAGTAGAGTAAACTGCCGATAATGGCGAAAGGATAATAATAAATAATAATTAATAGATAAAACAAGACAATAATGAAACTTGATCAAAATAAAAATGAACACTTCTACATTGTTCGACAATATTATTTACTTTAAAGTATAAAACGAACGGAAAAGAAAATTAACATTTGTTTAATAATAACAATACAAATCCACATACTCGAGCGATTTCAACAAAACGAGCCTTAATCTTTCACAACCAAAGCGTTAATACACCACTTTCAATTATTTCAAACAAACGTTAAAGTAACTCTCCTTTATATTGCACCTAGTTCCACATTTCCACCCGAATAAACAATCCATTTTTCAAATCCTCATTACTTATAATTATTCCATCAAACGCCTGGACACTGCAATCTCACTGATCAAAAATCATGCAATTACCTTCAGATCTCTCCCGACGTATAACGCTACCAAAATGTCTTTTCGGCCAATAAATTCTGGACAATTACACCTATAATCAAAATGGAGTTACTCCTCCCTTTCGGGAAACGTCTCCTCTTTGTCGTTTTCGTCCAAGTATCTTGCTTCGGCAACAACGTTTCCGTTTCTTCGTGCTCGGTACGATTGACTTCAATGGTTGGTTACTTAAATGTACTCGGCAAACATTATCCAGTAAGTCACGTTCAATACAGCGAACAGGAAGGGGAAGAAAACCCGCGAGACCCGATCGATGTTCAGAGCGCGCATTCGCGCCTTTTGGGCAGGTGTAGGCCCTGGCGGTGGACCAGGTGTCGTTTTCTGCGATCGACCGGATAACAACATTGCGTTCTCCTGCGTGACAACGATCACAACTTGAACCGCCGCTGTGCAGACAGCGCTTCTGTGCCTCGAAGCGTCGGAGACATGAATGCGTGGCAGCGACGACGAGACGCATCGGTTATCGTACCGTTTATTTAAAAAAACATCGTCCCGTCGATTAATTGCCTCTGTGATTATGGAAAACGTCGATTGGCAAATACTCGAGATATGTTCGAACGAAAGGCACGTCGTAGTTTACGGACTTTGTTTGCAGTAATAAATGAAATGCTGAATTGCAATTGTACTTGCAATTGATGACAACAGATGGAAAATTGTTATCGTGGCAATGCCGAGCGTGAAATAACAGTTTCGATTTAAATTCCACGTACCATATCATAAAGTACTGTGCGCCGTTAGCGTACGCTGAAATTCGGAAGAAATACTTCGACCCACTCACTACGAGGCACAGAAGCTGTCTGAGCTATTCAGACCTTCAGCCAGGCGTTACCTTAGTAGCGATGTCGAAGATTTTGTCGAGCTTCGCGGTATCGGTGCCGCTGGAGGAAGGTGGCGGTGCTTTGCTGGCCGGTGCTGGCTTCGGCGGGGCATCCGAGTCGCCGAGGACGATGTTCACCAGGCAATACTCCATCAACGCCATGAACACGAAAATCGTGCAAACCGACATGAAAGCGTCCACTGCCTTTAGATACGAAACAGGAGGCAGGGACGCTTGGCTCTTCGCGTGTTGCGTCGAAAGGGTTAGCAACGAAGTTACACCCAACGTCACTCTGGCTGGCGCCGCTTCCGGTTTGATCCAAAAGGAGACCCACTATTTACGATTGAATTGAAATTAATGCGAATACGAGGGAATTAATATAAAACGATTGTCGGTTTCTTTTTTTTTTTTTTTATCTTATAGCTTTCACTTTGAGCTTCGTCATCGTCGACTTACCGACATAATGACGATCAAACAGGTAGGAACATAAGTGTGAAACAGGTAGTAGCCAAGCCTACGTTTCAGAACGAACACTACCTCGAGGCAAGTAAAGTTACCTGAATAATAAGAAATTGTGGTTAATCATTGTGATCGGGATTGTTAATGTTCTGGATTTCTCTTTGTCTTCTTCGATAATTGGATTTTCAATTTATCATGCTTGGAGTCCTTTAACATATTATCCTTGAAGATTAATCGAATTAAATTAACAGGTCAATTTGCCGTTTATTTCGTAAATATGATTATGATTATTGTAATGCAAATCGTGGGACCATAGTATGAGCAATAATTTTATTTCTAATTTCTCGCGCCTCTCTAACTTTCTCGAATAAATAATTGTGACTAGCACACCGCGAATCTAAAATAATTCAATCTGCATCCAAGCAAATATAAATTCAAAAATGCACTCTGCCAAAAACCTTAACATTCGACTTCCAAGTGACACCAGTTATACGAAATCAATTCTCACTCAACTGAAACTCCATCATTCTTTCAGACATTTCTCCGTCATTTACGTAAGTTCCAACGTGGTTAATTAGAAAGAAGAAAGGTCGTTCTTTCTTTCGCGGAATGAAACGACGACGAAACGGGAAAAAAAAAGGAAACAAAAACGTCATTTACCGGTAGAATAGACCTGCGTGCAATCGGCCGTGTAATTCTTAACCAGTTGCAATTGCGGCAGCTCGATGTTCTCGTCGACGACGAGTGGCACGTCAGGATCCCACTGGAAGATCATTTCGTCCGTCGTGTGCGACACTGTTGACCGAGTTGTTTTGTCCATGTGAAATCGCACATTAATCAGATCACAAAAACTAAAGGAATATTCATGCGGATCTATGGTACGTTTGTCGTTTATATTTCACGGTCTTTGGAAACTTCAGTTCACCGCAGACGGGACGCGTTTTCAATGATACGATCGTCGATTCTTTGAAGATACGATCGCGTTTCTGTGCGAGAAAATTGGAACACGGATGAAAGGGTACAATTCAGGCACAAATTGATCGTGAAATATTGCGCACGGTGTAGAGGAAAGGAGAATGAGACACGACGGATAAATTATTGTGCTTGTATCACTCTACTTTAGTGTACGTAAGGTGACTGTAATTAGAAGAAGATATTAGTAAAGGAGACCATTGGCATGCAAGATAAAAGAAAAATTCTAGTTGAGTCAAAAACGTTACTCACGACTCTCCATTTGTAGTTTACACTCCTGAGTGTCGTGAGGATAGATCAAGAAATTCATGGCACAAGATAATTTCAATGTTAATCTGAAATAAAGGGGAATTTGTAAAGTGAGTGTGATATGTGTTAAAAATGAAATGATTTTACGTACATATGTACAGGTGAAAATAGTTTAATTGTTTCGATTTGAAATGGCATAGGATCTTTCGTATTTAATTAAATCGGATGAATTTATGTCAAAAGGTTCAGAGATAAAGTAAAGTTGAACATATTTCTTACTTGACCATATATAAAATAGTCTTGTCTTTGTACAACCATAGATAATGATTTGGAATGGTCATCGTTTGAAACGTCACAGATTTTGCATTCTTGAAGAAAGAATCTGGCCTCCACATGTTCTTCAACCAGTCAACTTCCAGTAATCTTAAATTATATGAATTATTTGTTTATTTACTGCATTATTGATGGGCATAGATATTTCGCGAATGCTATTATACTATTGTTTGAAAGTAGAAAATAGTGTACCAGGTAAACAATTTGCAATTTCACAAATTAATATCCAATGTAACATCGAGTAAACAATTATTTTAATTTACTATAAGCTATTGAAAATTAATTAAGTAAACTCATATTAATTCTACGTAGGAACACAAACTGATCCACCTGTATTCGGATGTCATATTTTCTGGTAACCGAAGCCTGTTGTCTTTCCAAGTTTGAGCGAAGAATATATCAGCTGCATAGGTCTGAAGAATTAATCATTCGCTAAGAAACTAAATTAAAAGTTAACGGAATGGAACGCCTAACATTGTTCAACTCTTTCGAATAAAATGCAATAAAATTCAAGCGAAGACACTGTTACAATCTACGCTATTAAAGAATCATAAAGAGTAAAGATCACTTGAGAAGTTACGCCGAACTGCGTTTTAATGACTAAATTCCCACCAAACAATACGATCTTTAAGTAATATTGAATTATACCTGAATTATTATTTAACGATAATTGTTTATTGTTTCGTACAATACCATTGAATTCTCGTCTATAGAGTCAAGTCCCATCACAGTGACGTGAAAAAAAACGGTGGTCGCCTGGCCATCTTTCTTTGGCGGTCGCATTTTGTCGTACAGCTTAGGGTCTTCCGGCAAAAGATCGTAGAACTCCAAGCTCCTCCTGAAATTTGGATTCACAACTTCAGCAGAGCTCGAACACTTTCATAGTTGAATCACAAACAACCGTAACACCGTCCCAAAAGATTATTCTTATTTAATTTGGAAAAAGATGAAAGAGTAGCCCGCAAAAGTTAGTTTTTCGATCAACCAGCGACCGCCATTTTACAGGGAAACAAAGTTCCAAGATTAAAATAAGTGAATATATTATGAAAGTCGTAAGGCATAAATAAAATTTTGTAACAATTTTTGCGAAACCGCTGTACTTAAAAAAGTTGCCTCAAACTTTTCACCGATTTCAATGCTTTATGTCGCAAAAAGAAATTTGATTTCACAGGACATATTTATTATTCGCTAATACACCGTACACGAAACACATAGTGCACAAAAAACTTGGAGCTGATTTCAAACACTTTTTTCTCCAATTATTTATTGCCCAGCAGTGGTTTTTGTTTCGTAGAATATCGCAAGACGTATTTTGAGACACTTTAATTAATATTGCGGATTAACACATTTGTCCAGCTTTTGTTAGAACAAGTACAAATTATTATTAGTTCACAATTTCGGACAATAGTTTCGTCACACTTAATGCACCGCACTTTAATTGTAGTAATCTCGTTTTATATCACTGTAATCTCGTGTCTAAATTTTTTGACGAACAATCCCAAATTCTTTGCCACATCGAGAACATGAAAACAGTTTTCCTTAAAGAATAATTTGACATTATTTCTTCCTTTATACATGAAACGCGTTAATCACATAATTTTTAAATTAACAATAATTTCATAACTTTGGCAATCAAATATCGCAAAACCATTATCCCGTTATAGCAAGAAAGGAAATTGCATCCTACAATGAACGACACCGCGCTTCACTCCTTTACGAAGCCAATTATTTATTCTAGAATTATATTTAATATAATAAACCACCTAAAATATCCATCGTATAGATTGACAAACTCCACAAAAGCCAAACGACAGTATAATCCGTATCCTCTATATCCACGGAGATCCTCTGTCTAATAATTCCTGAACATGTACAAAAACTATCCTACACCAAAGTGCACCGAACGAACAGAGGCAAACTAAAAACTCGCGTTACAAATCGCAAACTCTCCAGAGACACGACAAAGAAATTCTAATCCAAAGAACGTGATTGCCCTTGCGAGGCTTATTAAGATGGCCGACATATTGGCCGGGAAGGGACAATCTGTTACCAAAAAAAAAAAAAAAAAGAATCTTACTGAGCGTCCGCCGCGCGTCCGAGCAGTAGGAGAAACAAGACCGAGGAAAGGATTGCGGCAACCATACCGCCTCCATGTGCCTCGTCCATCGGCATCCTTTACTGAACAGGACGTTCAGCGCATCTTCCACACAGCAGAATCGAATGGAACCGAGAAACGGAGAACCACGATAGCGAGACTACCCCTTGGACCGTTCGATCGTGTAATACGTAAACGACCAACGACAGGGGTCCTGTTGCGAAAGGAACGATGGGAAAGAAAAACAAATGAAAAGAATTATCCTTTGACAGCCCTTCGTTGAAGATAGGGCCCTCTCAACGACCCCTTTTCCTCTCTTCTCTGCCCTTCTTCTCGTTTCTTTTTTATCCCTGATCGTTATTCCCTGAATCGCGAGGACGTGCAACCGTCGACTGACTTCTTCAAACGACTTTGCCGAAGCTGCAGAATCCTCATCGTCGCTGGTAGAGAGGCAGAGGTGGTGGTGGATGTTCGTTGGTAGCGGTGGTGGTGGCGATGGAGGTGGTGGACCAAGCAGTGGCACCAGAACACAACGATGTGCCCCGTCGCCACCCCGCCGCGCTTCTTCCTCTTAACTCGATACAGGGGCGAAGAAGAAAGGGAAAGAAGGGGTGACTGTTACTTTCTCTGTCTATCCATCTTGTGTGCTCGGTGACGTACACAAGGAACGAAGACGGGGGTTCGGAAAGGGTTGAAAGAGTGCCGCGGGAGGACCGACGTTGGGAAAAAGTGGTGGTAATCCCCGGTGGGTCCGTAAAGTGTCACGGGATGGTTCCAAACGACACGAATTTACCCCAATGCGGCATGTCCGTGGTATCCACAACGGATGTCGTAATCGAGAGACTTGAACGTAATCTGTCATCGTGATAATTGTGACGATTAACGGCGGCCGAGGAATAACTCGCGGCTGAATGATAGAACAGCCGGGTGCCGCGCTGGTTTTGCATTTTTTCTGTTTGTTTTTTAGCGCCGGAACATTGTTGCGACCGAGAGAGAGAGAGAGATGCTTTTAGGGGGATTAGTTGGGAATATTGAACGAGGTGCTTTGGTGGCTATATTGGTTGAAGATTGAGTTTGCTTGATGCTTGGAGAACGATTTTGATTAAGTTGCTTGCTTAGTGAATTTATTGTTAGATTGCCCCGGTAGGTGTTCCATGGATAGGATTTAAAAGCGGAAGGATTCTCGGTACATTGTGCACATAATTATTTTGAATTATCGGTGGGTACTACAGAACTAATTTTTATTATTGCCAATTACTTTCATGTAATTGGCGAGACCACCGCCTTACATACAATATGCTGACGGTAAGTATACAAGCCTCGTTTATTTAAAAAAATGTAATATTCCAGTTCCTGTATAGATGCCGTAGCTGTTATAATTTATTTGAAAATTTTACTAATTTTTAACTAGGCATGTACGGTATTATTTCAGTACATTTTTTTTATCAATCCAATTATTGCTTCAAAGACGACGAAGCGTTAAACTGTTAGTTAGCTAGCGCAAATTCGTTTCTACTCGTTTTCTAATAAGTATTCGCGTGTCTCTCCGCAAGGGTTATCATGCGCACTCAGAATTTCATTGCTGTTTTTTCTTGAAAGAAACACGACGAGTGTGTCGGCGAAGCTGAATTGTTTTTATGGCTGGGGATTCATTACCAGAGCTGTGGGAAATGGAAACGTTTCTATTCATTACAATCCTCCATGGAGTAACGCGTAACGAGTGGCAAAGAACAGAGTACATATATACCAAAGAACGACTGGTTCTATCTTTTTTTGACGCAGCCGCAATTTGTAAATACAAGAATGCCAAAAACCACCGCGATTCGTATGTCACCTAAACAAGATCTCTCATTGCTAGATCGTTAAAAAAAAAGTGAAGAAGGGGATCGCGAACCTTCGATTAAGGGATATTTGAATGTAATTAATGAAAAGTGTCTTGGTTCGAGGAACGTGCTATTTGCATTTATTATAAATTCATGTAAGTCAACGATGCTAAGTACTGTATATTCACATATTCAGCTATTAAATAAATTTGTTAGAAAGTGAACGGTTGCGTTTAACAGGACAGAATAATTATCATCGTCATTTTAATTTGACGTACCCTGGTGCTACAGATTTTATCTAATCTCAAATACCCTTTTTACAATTACAACTTCGACATAAGTAACAATATATTATCAATAATTATTTTAATATAACATTTAATCTTTCCTGCACACATCGTCCAATAACTGCCAATATAAAACTACCCTGCTGCACAAAACTTTCGCTCTCAATTCGCCAACCAGATTCAATTACGTTCGTATCGAAGACCTGAACAAGCTCGAGCTGTTAATTCCCCCTCGCACCGGACCATTCGCAACTACCCTACGCAAGCACAGCGGCCGAAATAAACCAACGAGCAATGATCCACGCGCGATACCCAATAAACCTGCAGGTTAACCGAAACAAATCTGTACCGTCGAAATAAAGAGCCGCGTATACCGTTCTTCCAACAATAATAAGTCTCGGCGACAGGAGAGAAAAATAGCGACGAATGATCAATCCGAACGACGATGAAATGACGGACAGCGGGGGTAGTGAAAGATTGACAGTGGTATAGGAAGAACGTCACCGGTGACGAGGAAGAGGAAGCAGAAGTATCGGGGAGAAAAAGAAAGGAGGATCCTGCAGTCATCTCCTCCCGCTCTTGCCACCCTCCTTGAGGGTGACTCTCAGAGACGTTAACTACCGTGCTATTTGAAGACATCGTCGCCGACCGACGGGACACGCCGCTCGATATATCGATCCTCGAAAATTGTGCCGCGAATAGAATGCTACGTGTTCGCGTCGTTCGTGCATCGTGAAGTGGCCGCTCTTCGAGAAGGTATACATATATACACGCGTGAGCGCGCGCCCGCGCACTTGCAACCCTTCTAAAACTTCCGCGAAATTGCATACACCTGCAAGAACTCCGCGTGTATATAATGCAGGCGGCGTTTGGGGGTGATGGAAGAAGAATGCCTGGAACGGCGGGTACGAGACCGAGGGAAAACGCTTTTTTGACAATGCCGGTGGTACATGTTTCTGTAAAGATGCTGACCGGCGAGTAACGGTAACGGCGATTAACAGGGGGTTGATAAGTTTAATTGAAACTTTGGCTACGTAATTTGCCAGCATATATACTTCTGGGTGTGCCCTGTATTTAGTTCGGAATTCGATTGTCAGATACTTTAGAGAGAAATAAGAGGTTTCAACGAAATTTGACGTATTGAAAGAAAATCGAATGTGCGAATGGGTTATCGCGGATATTAAAGGGATCGCCTTTTCGCGGAACTTGAAAATACGGTTTGAGCGAATGGTTTCAGTGCGATGTAAGTATATTTTTATTCGGTGAAATGATATGTTTGAGTTGAAAGGTCGCGTTGAAGTTAGGAGCATCATTACTATTTCTCATCCTATAATTGGTTAATCGTCGTATTCAATTATCCTCATTAAAAGGATGACACCGATAAATATCATTAACAGAGACGTAGTCGAGGATAATCGAGATCAATGTTGCACCTTCAAATAACACTTCTTTACCACGCGACACGTGAGGAAGAAGCCTCGGTCCCTCTCATTAGTACTGTCGCAATTAATAACATTACTTCCCTCGAACACCTTGATATTCTCCGTAGAATTGTAATCCATGTCACGACGACGATTGTGAAAATCCCTCGGAACGCATTGCTTTCATTCGAGTTATATATTTAATTATAACGAGGAGACTGTGAAGCGTCATATTTATATAATAAATTTTATTAAGAATAAAAAGGATAGATAATTTAATTGCGCAGGATAAAATCTATTCCCCATTGGAAATCTGGAAATTATTCTTTTAACAAACGTGAGAAATATCTCTATTTCTACAGCGATTCTGAAACAATAACGAAAGCATTAAAGTGCAATCGAAAAGTACGTATGAAGTAAAAAATCATAAAGAGATACTAAATTGCCAGTATTATATAATTAATAGATAAGACTTGGTCAGGGTAAATGTATTTACTTTTACCTTGACCTCGTGACATTACCTTGAGAGTGATAAGAACGAATTCCTTTTCCCTTCTCTGATTCTAAGTCGTAGTATCGACCAGTCTCTTTTGAAAAGCGCGTTTCCACAATGCCTTTCTAATTGTCGAGGGCTCGATGCGATATGGCAACACATAGACGCAGTCGTTGCTACATAAAGATTCCTTTAAAACAAAAAGAAAATCATCGGGAAAAACGAAAACTTCTAATCATATCTATAAAGTGATTCTTCTATTTGCTATTAAAATTCGATCAAGTAGCTCGTGAAATCAGTATCTCCACTTCTAATCGAAAGAAATGAAAGACAATTGTTCATAAATATTTCGTCCACGGTCTGTGATAGTCTTTATTTCAATATTTATAGTTAATGTTCTGTTCAATATTTCCATCTTTACGAATGCGAACAATAACCCACGAAAGAACTGCACCCCTTATTCACGCGTGAGAACAAATTCCACAAATATAATAATAACATTAATGGGTGTATAAAAATTATTCTGCAGCGCTTCCCTCAACATCGAGCATGACAATTGAGTTCCTCGAAAACTCGCTGCAACTATCGCCGTATATTAATTAAAACTATACCTTCCAATATTCCGGCAAGGTTTTCCTATTGAACGCTAAGCACTGATATAATCAAAATAAAAGTTTCCTGAAAAAAAGACTACTTTCCTAAGAGGTAATTAACCACGCAGCCAATTTTATTTACTCGCGGGCATTCTTCGAACATACTCCAATACACAAATACCGAAGCTCTAATCAATCGCGACATGATTACACAAAGATATACCTGTCACCTATTAAAAAAGAATCATCTAACTATCCCAGAATCAAAGATTGAACCAAGCCCGCGTATCTCTGGTGCATAACGCTCCTGCGATATCTCGAATGATCCTCCCCTGCCTCGCCAATATAAAAGTGACATTCATCGATATACGTGAATTCGAGGGAATAAACTGACAAGCACGATACGTACCAAAATCTGATATATATTTCGATGCGTCTTTGTGACGTCGTTTTTCGTAGTACTGACGTCGATACTGCGGTTGGCTGCCGTTAGAAAGGAAAGAGCCGAGAAATGGATTGCTGAAGGAGCGGTTCGAGTGGTTCACGGCATTCTGCTATTCCCAGTGGTGTTGCAGGCCCAATGACCTGATTGCCGAGGTAAAAAGAAGCTGCCTCTCGATGGTTCGTTACCACGAGCCTCCAACACCAGGACGATGTCTGCGATATTTCCAGAAGTGAAATGTGTCCCGCCTGTCACGCCACTTTGGATACACAATTCGTTTGCCGCACGTCCAGTTGCCGCACACCTTCGTCGTCGCGAGTTTGTTCGTCGTTGCGAACGAAACGGTTCGGGGAACGCGAAAGAAACGAAACTTCTGCGCGACTATTGAAGATACACGCACGGCAGATTGCCAAGCGAGATTTTCCAGGGTTCGTACACGGGGCGTAAAATAGCTGGCACCCCCTTTCGGTTTTAATACGTTTCTGGATAAAGCGTCCCGGAAAGTATCGTTGAATATTTATCGAGAATTCGCGAATCCGTTCTAATACATTCCCCTTTACACTTGAATAGAATAGCGGCGGCAACTTCTGCTCCGTGCTACTCTAAAACGCTATTCTTCCGCGCGCTGTTGAACTTCTTTCTCCATACTGGGTTAAGGTCCCCGGACAACAAAAAGAGATTATCGGAACAAGATCGGCATATTATCGAATTTAGAGATCTATATTTGACTCACTCGAGGAAGTGTGCGGGGAGGGACGTTTAAAAAATCGAGCTCGTCTCAAGTGGCCGAAGTGTTGTCAGCTTCTCTTCGATCACCGGCAACGAAGCATTTACGTCAAAGACTCTATGACGTCACTCAACGAGGTGAAATCTCAGTTAAAAACGTAACATATCCAACATTTTTTTTCTTCCTACATACATCAAGTGTTAAGAGATTGACAAAAAAAAAAAAAAATGCCCAATGAAAAAAAAACATGTGAAGCTTCCCCTTTGAATCGATTGCTTTAACAATTCCTCGTGACCAAGTATTTTTGCAACAAGTTGCGAACAGCGTAGTATCATTTTTCCCGTTATTCAGCGGAATTAGTTAATAACGTGATAAATATGGTATTTGTTCATTTGTGCCGCTACGATACACGTATTATTGAAATCCATGATCGATTTATGCCATTCAAATACTTTTGTCCACCAATACTTTATAATTCATAAGTACAAATAATTTACTAATTTCAATGCTCGATTATATTAATTAAGAACCGCGGGAAATATTGAAAATCGGACGTTTTGTTTCTGTGTATATTCAACATGGATGAGCTACTTGGATGAGAATACCGTGATATATATGATATTCGAAAATATAAAATGTGTCTTCACCTATAAATAGACAGCTGGCACTTAATGGGTTAAGCATCGTGTTGTCAGCTCGGCGTATTGATCTCTTATGTAATTCATTCTGTTTTGACGACCGTACCTCTTCTTTCTTTTAATTATGCACCGCTCGAGCCTATCGACTGCGTTGTAATTAACAAATGAAGTACCGCTGCGGTTTTCTAACTGATGGTCAATACGGTCTTTCGACCAGAAGGGATTAATTTGACACGATCTGATGTAGTTGACACGTTGCTTTCTTATTGGAAGGCCAATACAGTATTCCCCTAACGGAGTGTCTGTTATTTTACCCGAAATTACTGATCCGTGTTACTTTCTATGCAAATTATTATACAGGTCGAATAGATAATGCACGGAAGCAAACGAGTATTATATAAATAGTGATAAAATAAATATACTATAAAACGGAGTTAAAAAATGAATTCTGGGAATAAACAATGAGTTCACTTACATTAGATATACAGAACAAGAGAACAAAAAGATAAATAGAAATCCTCTTTCCTGCAACTCTCGCTTAAAGTCTGTGAAACCGTACAAAATATTTAAATTCAATTACTTAAAGCAATATATTAAATCGGGTTCACTCTCGATATCAAAGTTCAAGCAAACTAAATCTTCCATTAACCAATCTACTTCTTGACTTGAATTCAACATTTGTAAACTACATTTACAAATTCAAGTCCTTTCAAATCGACTCCAAAAAGCCGCCGGAAAAATCACGCCGAATCTACCCTTAAAATCAATCCCATAACATCCACCGCTCGAATGAAAACGATAAAACGAAAATATGCTACAATTTTCTGAACTTCCATTATTTTACTGTAAACGTTACTCCGCCGTCAAGGAATCGCTTATAGCGACCAGTGATTTCGTCGATTCGCCGGGATCAGAGGAGACAGCGATCGAAGATCCCCCGTCGGGTCGCGATGAAACGAAATTAGGGAAAACAAGATCCTGCGGTAGGAGGCTGGCTGTATACGACGATACACGTCGCCGCGGTGGTGTTTTTGCGAACGTCAGCTGAGGTACTCTTGGCCGAGGCACGTCGAGAAGTACGGCTGGGCGCGGAGGGACACCGGTCGGGCTTAGCTTGCCGTTGGAGAAGCGTTTCGAGGCAGCTGGAGACGATGCACGATAAGCACGCCCGTTCCTCTTTCTTCTGACCTCACGCCGTTTTTCATACACCCGGCCGAGCCAAAAGCCACCCCCCAACGGGCCGCCTGCCTATTATTTTCGACCGATTGCCAATTGTCGTGCAACTGCCGACGTAGGTGCTCCTGCTGGATGATTCCGGTTCGCCGCAATCGGGAAACAGGCCTCCCGGAACCTCCTTTGTCCCCCGGCTATGCCTTGTTTCGTGTTTCGTTGAGTTTGCTGTTGGTGTGCGTGAATTGGAATTCTATTTTTTTTTTTTTTTTTAGTGGATTACTGCTTGCGGGGGCGGTATGTGGGCGATGTTGGAAATGGTACCCCTTATTTTTTCACGTAGATGTAATCGTGCGTTTGACCGTTTCTGTGCAGATCTGCGTTATGTTGTTGGGGGACTGTGCTCCGACGATACTGTATTGTAAGGGCTAAATGCTGGAATAGCTTCTCGCGCGGTAGATATTAATTGCTTGGCTGTTCGATACGCTTCGATATGACGAAAGTTCAAATACCGCAATCACAGTTGAGTCACCAAGTTAAGTCGCCAAGTTGTGTACCTCAAAAATGTAGCATCTCGATGTGAAGCTTAATCTTTTTTAGCATCACCAAGCAGCATAAAATACCTGGTGTTCTCGAGTACGGTGTACCTTTGCGGTATCAACGTCAGTTATCGGAGCGTATCTTTTTCTTTCAGCCTACAATTTTCCACGATAAAGGGTAACTGACATTGAATGAAAATCATCGACAAAGAATATCTCGCCAGAAATGTGGGAAAAGATGATTAACAAAATGAGTACGACAATGAATAACGGAAGACGGCAATCGATCGACGATCGAACGTACAGTCGTTGCTGGCCGATGACGCGCAAGATCACCCCGTTACCTCGAGATTTCGAGGTCGATCACGTCCTCGTCCCAGAAACCCAGGGATGAGGATGCACTCTCCGTCTATCCCACGGAAAATGGCATACTCGGCTACTTGAATTAATTATTTCGTTGCGTCAAACATTTGACATTTTTTTTAACACATCGACTGCGGTCCAGCCCGTTTACACTCGATAATAAAGGTTGTCGCCCATTTAACAGCACCCCAGAAAAGCAATTCTCAGTTGTCCATGCGTCGATGTTGTTCGCAGCACGGCTGGCATAACTATATCGGCGTGGCGTTGTGACTAAAAAATCGTATCGTGATTCAACATCGAAGAAATTACGGTAATAACATTATTGCTCGACGAAGACAAAAGCAATGCGACGGGAAGAAAAAATTATTGGATGCACGTGAATCAGCAATTAAATGGGCGACAGTTTGAACCCTTTACCTGGTAGTATGTGCACATTTAGCACAGAGTGGCGAGAATCAATTTTCATTGAACACTTGTTAATAGTATAATGCAAGATTATTAATAGAAAATTTATTAATTTTTCCAACTCTCTATAATTTCAGCGTCCAAAGAAATATACAGAGTCAATGTGTTTCGATGAATGGGAACGGACATACGACCGTAAAGGGTTAATCTACAAGACAAACTAAGGCTTCGAATAAAGATGCTCAAAGAAACTAAATACATTTTATATCAAATATCTTTCAAACGTAAACCTGAGTGTTTTCCTACGAATGAACTTTGCATGAAAAAAATTTGAATAATGAGAAATAAAAGCAATAAAAATACAAGGGGAATTATAGTTCGTATAGTAAATCTATTTACCTGTGTTTCATAAATTTCCTCACGAGGCACGTGTCCTGAAAAGTTCGGTTGAAAAATGAAACGTTTATGCCCATATAACGTGCACACGAAATAAACAAAAATGCTTGACAATAGTAAATGTTTTAATACGTTATCTAAAATAATGTTCGTATCTGTAATAGAATGAGGGCACTTGGGGTAAAGAGACATGGGGAAGTGGCGGGAAACGAGCAGACGATAAAAAAATCCAAGCACACGACATCCCTGTTCAGCCTTAAAGTTTTATAAAACAATCGTTTGCGCGTAATAAGTATAATACAATCAGTTCATCGAATAAACTCATCGTAAAACTTTGATATAGTTATAGCGTTTAGAAATGAAAAGAAAGACAGAAAGTGATGCTTCTTCTTTCTTCAACAACGCAACTCGATCCAGACTCGATCGTCCAAATGTGTTCGTCGTACAATCAAAATGCTGATGAATTCGTGAAGATTCCCTTCTTCGATTAACCGTCAATTTTCATTCGACCTTATCCGTCCTTTTTTTTTTTGCTTTATTTTTTAACTGATTTATTCCGTCCAATCACTTCAGTATACCTTCACGAATATCAGGCGTGATTGTGTCTTACGCATTGTACCATTAAAAAATATATATATGTATATAAGTGTATCTTCCAGACCTGAAGAGTCTGAAATAATATCAACCTAGCATAGTCTTCATTGATATTTCCTTTTTCAGCAACTGTGTTATTTAAAACAAAAAAATCTCTTGTCGTTAACGAAAAATGTATATCAGTTCGACAGATTCAACGTAATAATATCTTGCACGTTATATTCAATTATATCGAGGGACAGAAATATTATTTCTCATAAAACAATTCAGATCTGGAAGAATTTATGATTAAACCATAAATTATAGCAACGGTGCTAACCAATTTGTGTGATATCGTATAAAGAAAATGTTTGTTTGTTTTGTCCCTTCGACCGCGTAAATCGAGGAGAGAACGAACTGTACAAATAGAAAACCTCATTTCATTTTGGTACTTTTGTACTCAGCAAGCGTAATGTACGGCTGTGTTAATTTAATTAATTCGTGTATATGGAGGATCACTGTGTTTCCATTGAAACGTCGACCATCGTACCACCACAAACGTATAAACGCATCTCGCAAACGAATGGTCTTAAATTTTGATTTATGCCTCGCGTATTTTAATTACTTTCTTTCAGTTTGCGATTAGAAATTACGTAGATAGGTTTTCATAGTATTTGTAGAAAAAAAGGAATGCAACTCGTAGACTGGTAGTACGAAGGTTAAATATATATATTATAGTGAACCCATCAGATTTCATATACACACGTCTGCTTGTGATTAATTCACGGAACTTAATTATTCGCATCGAATGAACTTGTTTTATAGCGTTATCAAAGATCGCCAGCATTAAGGTTTTTGAACACAGAATTGTCGATTATTAAATTTACAGAATGTATATAATTTATGATACGACCAAAACAGAAGAATTTCTTCAGCATTTTTATAAAAACGTTTAGTAAAGACAATTTTTCTTGATTCAACGAAAGTTACTTTAAATATAATAGAATATTTGACTGGACATTTTAATTTTATAGAATAAACTAATTTTCTATAATATTTGAAATGGTATATATCGTGGATAAAATAGAATTAATATTAAGCGACGAAGTTAATTGTGCTTTAAAAAACTTTTCTAACGTTGCAATACAATTTTCCTCGATTAGAACCGTCTTTTTGATTCTACCTACATTTTTGATCAGTCCAAACTGTAACAATTTTCCTGAAAACTTTTCACCGATCGTTTAGCGATTCTTGGCACTTTGCAGGGATAAGTTCAATGAAATGCGAAGGAAGTCGAGCCAAAGAACGTTCACTCTATTCACGTGGCCTCGAAATCCAATCACTCGATAAAAATCGAATACAGACATCAATAGAAAAATTAACGAAATTAGTAACAAACATTGAACCAATCATTCGTCGATAATCCTATCGCAAGAAAAATATCACTTTCGTAACTCTCATCCTCGTTATCAAATCCCAACACAAGGACATATCACACAAAAAAGAGACACGCTCGTAGTTAGGTCGTCGCCAATTACATTGAAAGAAAAGAACAGAAATTCTTCAATCTCGACCCATTACAATCGCACATTCCAACAAAATTAGCAACATTCGAACAGACGATACAATACAACCGATTCTTCGACAGAATTCGTAGAATAGACAGACACAATTTTCCCTTTTACTCCACCGTTAATTCTACAACGTTTTACTCGTTCGAACGTAAATCGCCACGTATCCTCGCACTCCCGTTTTAAAGACTTTATAAAAATAATTATTGTCCTCGTGTGTATCAATTTCCCCGTGTTTCATTATCGAAGAATTCCTCGAGTTTCTGTCCAATTGAAGAAGCATAGAGAAAACACAAAGGAAGAAGAAAATCGTATATCGAAGCGCCGAAGGGCTCGATCAATCCCGCGATTTTAATCAGTCGTGAAAAGTTTGTCTTGCGGAACTTATGCGAGAAAGATCTGTTCACAACTCTGTTAAGGCTCTCTACTATGTATAAGATAATCATTAGGTATGGATGTCGATCGATCGCTCGATACGCTCGTCCATTTGAATCAGATTATTACAGAACACGCTGCGATACGTGCACGATATTCAGACGAAATTAATTAATCATGATTATCGTGTGACTTGCTAATGCGCTTCGCGTATCGGTGCTTGACTAACTCGCTATATAATTCCTATAAAAATGAATCCATCAACGACGTGACGAAGTTTAGAAAGTAAAAGGTAGAAAAATATATTGCATACACCGATTTACCGTTTCTATCTGATTCTGTGCCGCGTGAAAATCTTTGAAAAAGCTTCTTTTCCTCATATCTTCTTCGCCTGTTTCCACAATTGTCCTCTATGAAATTTCGGTTTGTACATCCATTCGTCACAGACACGCGCGAACTTCGTCGAAACTTGTGGTAAAAAGGGGAATGCGAATTTTGTTTAACAATCTCTACGGGGCTCGGTACATGCTTCTTTTACATGCCACCATTTAACGTTCATTCTATCGAGTTTCGAACGCTTAGAATTGTTTTATTTTATTTTTTTTTATCCGCGTTTCACTGGCCTCGAAACGCGATGGACATGCTTTGCTTGCCTGCTTCCGAATATTCTATGTTCTATTTGTACTTTATAGTTCATACTATCCTAGTAATCGAGCATTTTTGAATCATAGTCCCTTTTCTCCTTTTCAATATAAAAATGTCGCAGAATCATTCTGCACTCTGAATAAAACGCTGAAATCGTGTTACAACAACGCCACGATCTGCGCTAAAAAAAATTCATAGCAATGTTCTTCTAATAACTCAGAAATATCTCGATAACTCGCCATAATGCCCAATGATAAACGAAGATACCTTTTCAATGAAAAACGACGACACCATCAATATGGTCCACGATCTAATGCGATCTATCGGAGCCGACAACGCAAAGTCCATCGCGACACAATGCACCATTGCAATCCTCCCAATAGACAGCACCGGTTTCACAATTTCGCTTTCCATTCGCTATACCCGGACGTAATGACGTCTACGCGACATCGACACTCCGAATAAAAAACTTCGCCTATTAATTTACAAACCTTACCGCTGTTGCCTCCTTGCGGAATCACCGAAAACCTCACACCACCCGAACATCTTTTCTCAAATATCCAACAAGTTCCTACAAATCGATTCCAGCGAATCGAGCACCGATTGAATCTCGCTCGCCCCGTCGACCGGGTACAAAATCAAATTTTTAACAAAGCAGAAGCGACATTCGTCGGGCGACAAGATTCATCGTGCTACTTTGCTTGTTCATCCGCAACGCTGCACGGACTGTTTCACCGATTTTTCGTAAAAGCGATCACCAAAAAGCGTGTCAAGCCGGACAATCGATTCTTTACGTTCGCGCTGCTGTGCGCCTACCCTGTGTAAATTTTGCCCACGAATATACATATGCAATAAAGAGTGTTGAATAAGAAAACGGTGTGGTTCCGCCTTTCGTGCCACGCTTTTCCCGTTTTCGTGCAGCGAATTGTGCGATCGCGTGTTCCAAACCCGATCTCGTTATCCTTTCGGGACCAAGGGAACTTGACATGATGAAACAGAAAGGATTCTTAGAAGCGTCACAAAGTAGATTGGACTGGACGAAAAACAGTGCCGAAATATTTTAGTCTGAAGCAATGCTTACTTTGTTTGATTGGTACGATGTAAAATATGGGGATATAGTCTCGAAAGGATTGAGAGGAATCGGCACGCAGAGAAAGATCCAACGATCTTTCGTTGCTGGCCGTTCGCATCACGCAACATTCTCCGCATTCTCTCATATAAAAGCAAACTCGATCACTCGTGTATAAACTGATCGCGTATATACGTACAAATGTGTGTGTGACCACGCTTTGCTTTTTATCTTCACCTTTTTTCGGTTTCTTTTTTTTTTTTTAATTTTTCTTCGCTCCGCATTTTCTTGCTGTTTTTTCTGTACTTTTTTGTTTTAAGTTTTTTTGTAAAACGTCACGATTTCCTTCATCTGTCTGTTGATATTTTTCGTTAATGGAAATTGGTCGTCGAACGATACGAGAGGCAGGCATTGAGTCCTTTTCCTTTTTCATTGAGAAATCGTTTTCGGTATTATAAAATTAATGAACATTTAATCAGGGAATTCGGGTTTGGATTTACACAGTGGATCATAAAAGTGTGTCACACTTGTAATTAGTAATTATAATAATAGTTCCATAATAACTTTAGCGGTTAATCAAATATTCATTGCACGATTTGCACGAGAGTCACAAATGTTTTTGGTAGGAAATGTTAATCATTATGTGTTATTAAATGCTAATATTTAATTGGACCACCTTTTGTACTAATTACATATGCGAAACGACGACCCTCTATACGTACTAATTTATTGTGACCCTCGTGCAATTCAGATTTACAATGAATATTTGCACTGCCTGAAAATTATTAAACACCTCCCCCATTTTTATCAAAACTAATTCAACGATTGCATTCACTATATCCTACAAATAAAACGTGAAACCACCATCAATTTAACATTAGTAAACTCATGATTAACAATATCCAACTGAATATCGCAACACTTTCGTGATCACTGCTTGAGCAACGAATCATACCACACATTAGTTTTTACCAGAATAAGGTAGAAAGTTGCCCAATATGTGTAACAAAAATGATCAGATATAACAACGAATGCCCAACGCCCTACGTTCACAATAATTGCAAAAGGAAAAATGTATAACTCATCTCGCAATGAAGCCATACGACATGACTGCAACTCGTATAGCGGCATAAAATTAAAAAGTCGAATTTCCAATCGTAACACGCGGCAATGCCCTCCCCGTTTCGTACAAAGTCTAAAATCGTAATAATAAAAGAAGAAATGCAACGATTTTCGTTTAAAAAAGGTGAAAAAACGTTTAAGCTCCGCAATAAGCAGCAAGTCTCGCTATACATACACGGTAATAACAATCGAATCTCGTGCTTACGCTTAAAGAGTATAAAATGCAATTGTATTATTATTATTATTATTTTTTTTGTTTTACCATTGAAAGTAGAATATTTGTATTTTTTTGTTCTTTACATTCGTCATTTGGTGATTACCAAAAGCTACGTAATATACGAAGATACGATTAAAAACGATCGGTTATCATGCGTAATTATCCTTACAGTAGAAAACTTCCAAAAAGGAAAGAAAAGAGAAAGATCCAGCGATCATATCACCTCGCGCTTTATAATGTCTAGTATAGCGTGTACCATTCGAGAATGAACGAATGCAACGCTGATCGCGTCCATGCCACTGACTTTACTGCAAAACCTATTATGTGATACGTAGCCGAAGTGTTTTCGCGGCCAGAAAGAAGAAACAATTAAATAAATCCAACATCATTCCCCTCGTCGAATGATCTTCTACGAACACTAGTACGATACGATACGATAAAGTATAGAAACATAACTCTTCTAGATCTTCCAGGTATTGCTGCACATTTAACATAATCGATTGCTAATAATCCCTCATACAAAAACAACTACGCGAGTTGAGCAATACTTGTAGCCAATTAATAAGTACAACGAATATAATATAAAAAGATATTTCTTCTTGAATTTCTTAATCTATCGCCGAGAGACGTGTTCAGAGATTCGTTCGATCCACTCCATTCCAATTATCAGAAGATCAACGGAACAAATAGATCCAGCGGAACAGTCTAAAATTTATGAAAGAAAAATAGAAGCGAAAGGCAAGATCGCGTATAAAATTCTCGCGGAGAATTGTTCCACGTTAATCCTCTTAATTAAAGGAACAAAAATTTCGTCACTTCTAACGATAACCTCCCCTTAGCTTAAAACGATTACACACATTCAACGAATTAATCTTCTAACGGTCGAAAAAAGATTACCACGTTGTTTCTTCTTTCCGAATAAATACTTCGGTTGACTCGCGTTTCCTCTATAAACCCTCCCCAAAATAAAAATAAAAAAAACAAAAACAAACAATACGCGGTACTAAAAGAGAACCTGGCGACACGCGTGTGCCGTGTTACTGATTTTTCTTTCTTTCTTTTTTTTTTGGCGGGGGGAGAAAGCTCATAGAAATGGCACAGTGGTCGCAAATATGTTTTCCCCTTTGTTTTTCTCACATTGCCAGCGAGTCCTCGGCCTGTTTGAGCAGAAATTTGATTTGCGTGCAGCGGCACAGAGACAGTAGGTACGAGTCATACGATTTACCTGAGACAACGCAGCCATTTCGGTAAGAGAGCTGCGCATCTCAAATAATCTCAAATGGATCCGCTACTATCACCAGGAAAGACCATCATGTTTTCAGCACCATACGAAGGTGTCGGTGAACCCCTTGCATCGAGAGAAGCTCTGCTCGCCGAGCTAAAGCTACTGGAACTTAAATCCTCGTAGCTGGCCACCGATTGACTGCCACCTGGAACAGACGAAAGAATTCCTCGTCATTACTGTTCGACAGAAACAAAAAGAGAAATATCGACGACTGAATAATAACTGTTAACTTTGTGGGAAAAATAAATAATCGATGGCCATTTAATATTTTTATACAGCTGTTATTTCTTTATACATTGCTTTTTACTCATTCTTTTTTTCAATCAAAAGGCATGTACTGCGATGCACGCAGTTTTTTTTTTTTTGTTTCTTATTCTTTAAACACCATAGATGGTTCTTGTGGGACAGGTTTTGCTACTGTAAAAAATTCGGCCCTCTCTCTGTCTGTCTGAATTAACAAATTTTTCGAAAACAACAATTGTTACATGGTTGATTGGTTGTGTATTTTTTATTACATATTTGTATGTCGGCTGTAAACAGTTGATATTTATTCCCCAACCGGAATATAATAAACATTCAATTTGAATTGTCCAGATTCGTGATTACTTTTCGAGAATGTTGTGTTTGTGGAGTATTTAATAGTATTTAATAATAATGGATTCTATGAGAATTCTCAGGATTTGTATTAGATGCTAATCGTGATAAAATATTATAATCGAAAAAAGGTGCTTTAAATTATTGCTTAATTTAATTGCTTAAACGTATACGATTTTTCGAAATAATTGAAACTGACAAACTGCTTAATATTCTCAACAGAAAATTGTGGTTGCGTTAATAAATAAAAGCATCTCCATCTATATTAATATAATATCTCACTTCCATTGAAATACGTCGATTGTTCAATGGCATTAATGATTGCGTATATACACTGATCAAGTATGAATAAGAATTTGGAAAGATTGCTCAATTTATTAATAACTTTCCGGCGCAAATATCGTGCGTAATGGAAATTTCCAATTTCTAAAATGATTTCACGACAAGAATTCATAATTAAGGTTTTATTAGGATCACCCTCACTCGCAGGTTCTATGTTAACGAATTTTATAATAGTTGTCCTCCATTAAACTATTTATTTGTTCACAGATTTTTATTTACTAGCGTTCGAATTATATCCAAGATATTATCATGAATACCGTGTATTTTGTACGCGCTCTTTAAATAATTAAGAATGAACACTCGATATCAGACAGTAATATGAATAAATACGATCCTAATTATTCAGCATAATATCATTCCTCCTATTGCTCGACTGCAAAGTCTTCAATCGATACCAATTATATTAAAATTTAATTATGGATCCTTGGATTCTTATAGACTAACGCTTACATGAAAATCAGGAACGAAAATAATTAGACGTTGGAAAGTGCGAAACTTGAAAAACAAAAAAGGAAGAAGCTACATCAGCCTCTGCGTGGCTCTATATTTTTATCTCTATTGTATTCTTCTTTTGTCCTCGTTTGTTATAAATCTGTTAATATTGAATTCACTTCGCTCCGTAAATAAAGATTCGGTGTGGCGATGTATCTTATTGTTAAATATACTTCTCTTTTTGTTCACAATTATCTTTAAAAACAATTACATACGCACATACGTATATGTGAATTCGTGCACTCTTACGTTACATTGTTTTTTTTTTCCCGGGCATTCGGGCTTCGCATTAATTATTTCACTCTGAACAGCGAACGAAAGGAGCAATGTCGAATCGTTTCTGCAAACCTTTCATATTCCTCGCATTCCTGCTTACGATCGGTGCGTCTTTTTATAATAAAATTGTCTGTCCAATTGATCGATCGAAAATACAGAATATTAGATAAGCGCAGCGAACAATGAATATAATGCAACGGTTTATTCGGTGTTTTTAATAATACGAACATTTGTCTAAATTCATAGAAAAAATGGTACAGATTTCGACGTTCGTAATAAAATCGTAGGATGTTCATTGAAGAACGAGACACTAATCGTTGTTTAATCGAATCGCTTTATTATCAATAGCCAGAAAGAGAGAAATAATAATATCATAGTGGCAATGAAGCATTCAAGATCATTTTGTGCTTTAAGTATTTTACAATTTAAATAATAGAATTACTGTACGCTTTGAGAGCGACTAATGTCTCGTTCTACGTTGCAGTGAAACTTGCTCAATTTACAATTTTTCTTCGTCAAGTAAAAATCACTAAACGCATTAGTATTAGACAATAATTTGTAATATCCTTGGATTATCTTAATCGTGCCGCCAAATACAAAAATTTCGGGTCAAAAAAAAATTTTTTTAAATTAATCCTGAATTCTGGCTGCAACGATTATATCTGAAGGTCCATCACACGTGATCGTAATGCAAGAATCGTAAACTGTCCCCTGCGGTTATTTGCTCTGTTTGCGGAAAACATTGCTAAATAAGTACCTCGTCGAAGCCTGCTTCATAAACTCTCTAACAACCGAAGAATTATTACGAAGTGTTTTTGGGACCTCTTAAAACGATAACTAATAGTACCATTTGTTTGCTTTCTCTTTTCATTTGCTGGTTGGCAGTTGTTACAGAATATCATCGCCTGTATAGCTTTTTTTCCTGTAGTGTCGGCGAAATGATCACAACAAAATTCGGCAGCACATTAACGCAAACACGATATTACAATACATACGTACACATACATCGAGTACAATAATTACATACTCTATGGTTCGCGTGATAAAACAAGCTACGTAAAATAATCGATAAATAATTCTGTATTCTCTTACATTGTTTTTAATAAGTCGTCAACTTTTTATTGTGATTAGCTGTAAATATTATTATTGTTAATATTATTATTATTATTATTAATCACGCATAGCCGTAAATTGTACAAAATACATAATTTTCGGAGCTGTCTACGATCCACACGACTGTCGTCGACGTGCAAAGGATTGAATACCCCGAAATAAATACATCTTCGCTTTTTCTTTGCTTATGAGAAACCATAGGGGATAACGGTGAGCAGGTGAGGTAGTGCGAAAAAAAATAAATAAAAAGGACAGCCGTGATATATTATTCGTAATACAAACGACGAAAGGCTGTCGAAAACATTAGATTCAACGGAATCGCTAATCTTAATTAAAAAAAAAAAACAATTAGGAGAAAATATCCCACTCTTTCTCCTGAAAATATTGATTTATTTACTAGAAGCAGACGGTACATCACTTGTTCTGGTCAGCGAGAGATACAATGTTCTGTATTACGTTAGCTATTAGAATGTGCATTTATATAATGCGTCGATATTTTTCTTTTCTTTTCTCTGCTTGCATCAAATCGGCATTAGTATCTGTAATATAATTCGATGCAAGCATTCGAGCCGTTTCCCTATCCTTTAGCTCGTTCTAAAGTTTGTTTTTTTAGAAATCAACGAGGAACTGGAGAGTTCGAAAAAGATTGCGAAGAATAACAATTTCGTTTTTAAAAAAAGGAAGATGCTACCTCTTCACTTTGATATTTGGTTGATTACTTATTGTTATAAGTAATGGTATAATTTTCATTCTACTAAAATTGTTTTAATATAAAGTAAGAGTATTCTTGTGATGATACCAGCATTGAAATCTCTACGTTTTCAATACCAACGAATGCCCTCGATGACACTGCATTTGCTACGCCGAGAAAAGCAAATATTTATCGTTATCAAGTGAAAAGTGAATTTAACTTTTTTTTTTATTATACAGCATCGTTGCTCTGATTTCACGAGAAAACATATTTTGTGGCTCATATTCGATTCCACGAGAGTTAATCATTAATAGAAGACACTAAGGCAGAATAAATTATTTCATTCGATAAATAATAAAATAGAAACGAAAAGGATTATTGCTTGATTTATAATACATTAAAATATTCATGTGCAATGTTTATCCAAGTTCCACATACACTACTAGTTTCTTTTCAATCTACTACATTTCCGTGCGTGTACATAAAATAATTGATTGTGATAAACACTGTTCAAATATTTGCACACGAAAATCCGTATTAATATTATTAAATTAATTTAATGGACTTTTAATATGCACAATACATGTATGTAGCTAGAAGTCCCTTTTAAATTACCCCCAAAGTAATAAAATACTGTACAGAGATAATATGGCAGAAATAATACAATTACAAAATACTTTACACATAAAAGTATGTAGTTTTTGAATATCTCCAAATTTTTAAGATTTTCACTTTAAAATACTAAGTTTTGATATTAATATATCTACCTCCTTTTACTCGTAATTACAATTGTTCGCGTGTTTAAAAAATATGTAACTTATTCGAAAATTCGCTAAGTGACATACGTTTTAATACAAAATTAACATTCCATTTTGCATATATTTTGTATGTGCAAAAAATATATTCACATGTTGATTCAATGAACAGACCGTAGACGGTATAAGTACAGGTTACAATAACCATCTGTTGGAACACAATACGTGAAAAGCTATTAATAAATATTACTATACTAACTGTATCTAACATGAATATTAGTAAAAAACAAATATTCAAAGGTATAAAGAGTTAAATAAATTAAGAGAGTCCTACACAGGTGAGAGGGATACTTGTTCAAATGTATCCACATTTAGAGAGCTCTATAAATTATAACATCACTATTTAATTATATGTTAAATCGTCTACGGTGTTCTAATTCTATTGTGATGTGAAAATTGCAGAAACCGTAACATACAAAAAAGATTTTTTCAATAAATAAGAAATGTTTTCGTCTTAAACATTCTTCACATTCAAACAGTACGTGTAATAAAATCATCATTAATTGTGTATTTTTACTTATTATATTTTATTCAAATATACGTTAAATATGTGAATAGCAGAAACTAATGCATGATTTACTCTTTAAATAAATACTACCATTTCTAAAACACCACTTCTTGTTAGAAATAAAGTATCTTAAGATATTATTTTACTTAGAAGCTGTATTTCTCTTTTTCTTTAATACTATAGTAATAGACCACTAATTGGGTAAATCCGATCTATTGTTTAAAATGAAAATCTATAAAACTTAGAAAATAATCTTTGATTTCTCGTCAGCCGGTAAAATTATTACGATGATCACTGCACACTTAGCAAAAACAGTACAACAAAATCTGAATAAAAAAATCTGGCAAGAAAAAAAGACATTGGACAGAACTAGAACAATATAATGTACAATTGTATAACTTCGAAAAGAATGGACACCGTCATAATAATAATAATTTCGACGTCCACTTTCAAAATTTAACACTACTTTTACAATTGTCATTGATTATTTGATAAAGATATTACTAAGGTAAATACTTTATTTAGTATCAATTACCAAGAAAAATAATTATAATAAATAAATTAATACGAACAACTATTCCCCCTCGAATAACACGAATAATGTATTCGATCACTTCTAAATAGTAAATAACTCCACTCAAAAAAGCACTACGGACAGTTGAAATTAATATTAAAATTCCGTATAACGAAAAAATGGTTGCATTTAAAAGCATTGCACCTGCATCTCGACAGTTGTTCTTTTTTTTTTGCGTTTTTTGGTCAATGTTCCGACGTCAAAAACACGATTTTTTTCTCGTCTTTCCTCGACGTAGCAGTGATAGACGCAGTGAATCACGAACATAATCAAAGCACTTACGAGGACGAAAGTGACGATTAGCTTTGTACTAAATCTCACGGCTAAATCCCCAAAAAAAGATCCTCTCATTCGATCAAGAAGATCTCGTCGTTTTCCATTTGTACTAGCAACAAACTCTAACGAGTTAGAAGTATAATATATGCATCTATTTATATTAATATATATATTTATTTATTTATTTCTACGTGTACGAACAATCGACTAGCTGTTCGCTACACGATTCTCTTTTAAACGTGCCGAGTTTCGATTGTACGGTGATTAACGTGTTCGACCAAAGCGAAAATATTATAATAAAACAGAACAGAAGGCATCAGCGATTCTAATCGACCTCTCTTACAGAGGTAATAAATAGAGCACGATTATTTTGTACAAATTAGCAGAACTTAGGTATATCTTCCCTAAGTATGCACGAAACCAACCGCTTTCGTCCGTGAAATTAAACGGATTATCCTGCGGTACGAGGTATTTATTCGACGTGAAATTACGTGATTAAATAATTATTATTAAGATGCTGAGAATGAAACTCTAGCCCCCTTCCCCCTGCTAGCGTTTCCTCCACACAAATAATCGAGCACAATCCATCTTTGGCTACCCAAAATTATTTTCAAGGGTTCCTTAAAATTTTCTAATCCGTGATACGATCGTAAACAAGATTTAATTATACCCGACGAAACGTGTCGAAAAATATAGTGTTATTTGTAATTAGAAAAATCTAATTTCTACGGAACGAGTTGTATCGAAGAAATGTGAATTTTTTAACTCTTCTTTTTATATGTATATTTGTATTTACGAATATTGATAGCGAAGTAAAATTTTGAGAATTCCGACCCCTCTGAAGATTTCACGTAAAAAGATGATCTAGAACATACGTGCACCTCGACAGGTACACAAATGAAAGAAAAATTATTTCGTATATAGTCGAGCATGATCTGAATCGATACTTCTTTGAAAATTCTTACTCGTACACAATGCAAGAATTGTTTTATGCATATCAGTGTCACAACAACCAACGTTCGATTAATATTATACATATATTTATGTTCAATGCGGATTTTTACGAACGAAGGTTCACGATAATAATACGCGTTTATACGTTCACTATGTGCCGCACCAATTGCACCACAAGTCAACTGAAATCCTTTGGAGTTAAAACAATCTTTCCCTTGCAAAATAATCGAATCTTTATACATACATACGCGACTCGTTGTGTATAACATAATACGGTACGGTATATTTGTGTAGAAGTATACCTTCCATAATTTCTCAGCCTGTCAATATCACTTCAAAGATTCCTAATCAACGAATGCTCTTCGTTCAGAAGAAAACCGTCAACGCGTATCTCATTACCACCTGTGTTTCGCGGTAAACCATACGATAATTACTATACAGCGTATCAAAGAAAAGGATGTCAGATCTTATGAACTTATAGCACCTGCCCGGAACAGTACAAAATATCTAAAGTCAATTAATTCCCTGCAATATTTAGTTTTCTATTGACACTAATTTTTTTTAAACTCTCGAGGAACATCAACACCAAACTAGACGTCACATCGAAAGGATCAAATTTCGAACCTATGTTGATTAAACATTTTTTACTCCTCTGGACGATTACTATAATCCCACAATGTTTCGAACCTTTCTTCTTCAATACCCCGTACAATCGTTAAGAACAGAGAACCAGTCCAGTTATTATCCACGAGGAAGAGACGTCGCGTGCTGCTACAAGTTTTTTACAAAAAGTGTAACTGTACCCGCGATACGAACAGCATGAACAATAAGCCACCTCGTGAATGTAACGAAGCACGATATTCTTTCCCTACTAGTCGATTTTCACAATGTACATACAGAACTGTCGTTACAAAACGATCGCCGTTTAAAATGCCCGGTGAACACGGTGCAACCGATAATGTTTCCATTCGTTAGATAAAGCACGGTCCAGATACGGGACGACCGTCACGAAATTCCACGGATAAGCTCTTCAGTACATGCATACATTACGTGAAATTATTCATACGAATGGCTTTCATGGAAAGCACGAGACAATAGCGTACAAAACAGAGACGAGCACGACGATCTCGATCGGACATATTCATTTCTCCTTCTTTTTTTGTACAGGGCAGGCAAGTTAGTTTTGTGCTGAACCGAAAAACGTCTATCGTGTAATCTCTATCGCGATCGAACCTTTTTTTCACGAATCGAAACTAAAAACGGCTGTTAAAAATTGGCCAAATAAATAATCGACGGAGGATCGTGAATCGATTTGACCGCTCAACTCGAACAATTCCATCGATCGTAGTTGAAGCTATCGCACATATGGAGGGGTCAGAGGCCAATCAGCGTAAGTCCAAACTTACGCTGAACATGAGTTTAATAGTTCAAGAACCTCTTCATTGTTAAAACTTTCAATTGACGAATCAATTAAGTCACTATTTTCATACGTAAGCAATAGATGACGGCACTAAGATTGTCATTTCATTCCAATTAATTTCTAAAAACGTTATTCGTCTCGATTTGAATACTAATGGACTTGGCTTCTGAACCCACCGTATGCACAATAAAATATCACACGTATGTGCCCCATGGACGACGCGCGACTGATTCATTTAGCTTGACTCGAGACAGTCGGAGAACAGAAATCGCTATGAAACTGTTCGAACCACAGACGGTGTTAAGATTTCGTTTCTCTCATTGTTAAGTTCCTTTTTCAATATCTGCAATACAGAAGTTTCGTTTCGACAATTTCTACGTGTGCACGGTGTATATATATATGCTTCTTCCCATCTCTTTTTAAACCCCATATTTTTATACATTTCAAGCATCCAAAGTCAAGCGTCAACGGACGTACATACAACAGTACAGCCTTGCCCTTTCGGTAAAAATCGATTTTGAAAATCCCTTAGAAATGTCGCCAAGTGTCTGTTATAAATTCCTCCTCGACCATGATACCACAGCCTGTCAATAGACCAACGTTCTGCGTTCTGTCAAGGTTCAATTTAAAATACGTTCACGAAAATACCAGATACGTCGCGAAGTTCAATTAAATCCGGGAGTTGTCAATCGACTCTATTAAAGTGATCGTTACGAGAAAATATTTCACGAGATTTTCACAAACCAACCGGGGTAAATTGAATACCAACGAGTCGAGAACGCGAACACGTTCTCGATTTTATACTCCTGCTAATCGACCCCCGTTACCTGCAACAGGAGTATGTAAAGGGCAAGGCTGGCCCTAGGTACATCCATGCAATCCTCTACTCATCTGCGTTTTTTTTTCTTCAACCTGTTGCCTTTCTTGGACGTGACGCACGCCACGGAGGTCGTGTAATCCGCGACGCGTGCCTCGACGGTTTCGCGACCAGCAGAATCACCCTCGTTACTCTGGAACGCCGCGTTCGCGTTCAATTCATCCGAGGAACTCGAACGTTCCGGCACGATTTCCTGCACCGAGTCGCTCTTCTTCTCCGGCTCAGTGTCCCGTTCCGGTTCCGAAGAACCGTCCTTCGTGAACGTTGTATCTACGAGTATAGGTTCGACGTTCCAATCGTTCCACTCGCTAGATTCCACAACTTCGCTCCGAGCGTCTAGCTTCGAGGATGCCTCGGCCGTCCTCTCGTTCGAAGACTGCACACCGGTCGAATTGGAAACTTTCGCAGAAGCGTTCTCGTCTAACGAGCCGGTGATCGATTTTTCCGAAGCATGGCCGGCCGTATTTAACGACTGTGTCTCTTCTCCGCGCGCCACTGTGTCCGCGGAAGGATGCACCTTCCTGCGCCATTTCTTTCGCGCGACACATTCCGCAGAAGTGTCGGGTTTTTTCTTCCCGTTAGATCGGCAAGATACCTCCGCTGTACGAGAGGCAGCTTCTTCTGCGCCCGTTTCGGTAACGGGCTCCTTGAACTTCGAAGTTAGTGGCGCTGTACACGTCGATGTTTCGTCAGTTTTTCGTGCTTCGATTTCCTCGTGCTTCGACACCTCCACGATCGAAACCACCTCGAGTTCCTTCTTTATTTCACGCTCGGCCGACAGACTGTTCTTCTTTTTGACGATAGAGCTCCAAGAAACTTTCGCCGTCTGCTCCTCGGAGTCCCACTCCGAGAGAACAGCCTCTGGTGGCTTGTCCACCGCCTCAGAACACGTGTCCTTCGTATTCAGGCTCTTCCTCGAGGAAGTGTCCCGTATCTTCTTCTTCAACGATTTTATTCTATCTAACAGCGGCAAGCGCGTAGCGACCTCGATAGAATCGACCGGTTCTTCAACTTTGTTATCCCCCTTCTGAGTTTTCTGCTCCGCCATAGGGGACACGCTTTTATTCTTCGACGACGATTTTCTAGGTGGCTCGCTCTGCGACGCCGGATTCGTTCTTCTATTCTTGCGTAACTTGAGAGACGTTGTTCCGCACACTTCCGGCGCGGATAGGATCTTGCACTCCGGAGCAGGCGTGGCGTCGGTTAGCACCTCCATTTCGGCTTTCTGCATCGCGTCGATGTCGATTATCTCGATTACTGCTTGCGATCGTTTAGGAGCAACGCTCGACAGCGAGACCTTCGCGGGACGAGCTTTGGATTTCTTCGAGGGACTCGGACTCTCGCTAACCGGGGCGTCCTTTGCATTAACAACATACTCCGGCTCTTCTTTCCTCTCCGCACCTTTGGTTTTCCAAGCGTCGACTGGTTTGAAGGCGACGGTCACCCCGGCCGCCGACGCGTCGTCCTCGATCACAACGATATCCTTCGCCTTTTTCGTACCACACGATTTCGTCGCTTCTTCCGGTACGATTTCTTCAGACTTTCTCCTGCTGCCCCCGTGCAATCCCTTAACTCCTTCCTGGCACGGTGGTGCGCAGATATCCGATGCATGGACGTGCTCCAAATCGTCGTCAGACGACGTGCATTTGCTTCTGTCGCTACCCTTATCGATATCGAGCTTCATATCGTCCTTGCCCGATTTGTCCGGCGTTTCCACCAATTCCGACGAATGTATATACTCTAAATCGTCGTCGGATATCGTGTTCTTGCTATTTTTCCGCTGCATTGTGGGAGACGAGCCTGCACAACTTATCACGTCTATGCATCTATCGCTGTCGCCGCATTCAGCCTGCTGCAATTGAATGATCTCCGAGCTTTGGATATGCTCGATATCTTCGTCCGATTGAACAGGCGTGATGTCTTTATTGCAGCAGGGTGAATCGACAATGTGAAACTTACTGGAACTAAAGTCGTCGATTGAATCGGATACAGGCGATTTATATTTATCCATTTCTTTCGTAGATACGTTCACGTCGACGGACGATTCGACAGTCCCCTCGATTACGGTGTTCAATTCTGCGGCCGTTCCCACAGCCTTCCCAACGTTCTTCCCGTCGGGCGCAGAATGAACTTTAGCCTCCGTGCAATCTTGAACCGTGGAAGACTTCGACTTACCTTTAGACCTTCCGATACTTGTCTCCTTCGAAGATTCGCCGTTTTTATTGTCAGCAACTTTACCTTTCTCGCACCCCTTCTTCCTGCCACAATTATTCCTAGAATCATCGCAAGCGGTACCCTCGATAACGATACTATCCTCGTGTTCCTTCAAGACATATTTCTTGACGGGTGCCTTGGTCTCGACTCGTTTACCAGAGTTGGAACCGGACCCGTTACCGGCCTTCTTGGAGATCCTCTCCAGTTCAGAGGCCCTCTTGTTCTCCGTTTTACAATGAGTCTCCGTGGTTTTCTTCCCGTGTACCAGCTTGTTCTCCATCAGAACGACGCTGTCTTCGTCGCAGCTAACCACGTACTGTGCCTCGGACATGCTTCTCTCAGGCACACATCTGTCCCCCCTTTTATCAAATTTCCTACACCAAGCTGCCTCTTTCGCCTGGGTCATAGGGCTGCTAGGTATCTCACCCTGTTCCACGCAGAGTCTCAAGCTGGTCGGCACATCGCGGAAAGCGTCCACCTTCTCGAAATCGATGGCGGAGCTTCCCGGATTCGTAATCGGCGCGATCTCAACGCAGAGCGTTTTCCTCTCCTTCACCTCGCAGATATTTTCGTCCGGTACACTGTCGATCGCCGGTTCGCTAGCCGAACGCATTTCAGCACAGATCTCGGTGAGTTCGCGGAGCGTTTGACACTCTGGCTCGAGATCGCCAAGAGACGCCGGGCCTTCTTCGGCGCACACGCTCCTAGGTGGTTCAGGCACGTGGATCTCCTCCGCGGAATCGAACTCCTGACTGGAGTTAATGTCCTCCTCGTCGGCCGATACGGTAATCACGGTGCCCAGAGGGTTGACGACTTTAGTTACCGGTTGACCCACCCTCTCAAATACCGATCGCCTCCCTATTAACAGAAAAAGCCGTTGGCAGGTATCAATATCGAGCCAAAAAATATCTCCCATGTTTTTATTCTCTGTGTCATTGTATTCTTGTTTTTCTCTCTCTTTTTTTTTTTTTTATGGGATACATCGGCTGAGGTGTAAACGTGGTGTTCTTGAAACCGTTCGTGAAAACGGAGGAGATATTTCGAAGTGAGATTTGATTGTCTGATTGAAAATGTAGCATCGTGAGGAGGACGGGCATGTGTGTACGGGTGTGTGTGCGGGGATAGAGAGAGAGAGAGAGAGAGAGAGAGAGAGAGAGAGAGAGAGAGAGAGCATTAATCGTGACTTCTAATGTAAAACTAATAATTATTACTCGATCCGAGTTTTCACACTGCACACCACAAAAGCACAAACCTCACTTCGGCATAATACGTCTCGAGATCGAATAAATAAATGAATAAAGAATGAAAAAATAAAGAAAAATAAGTTCGAATTATTTCTTTCGAACTGTGTGATCGATATTGCTCTATTTCTGTTTTGTTTTGGAAATATATGGAATTTTAAACAAATGGACAAAAATTCTTACGGGATTAGTAAGACAGTTTTCAGCTTTTCAATGGTTTATCTCGACTTAAAGGGCAAACGTCAAGAAAATGTATTGCTGTTAGTAATTAAATTAAATATCATTTAATGGGGTGGGGGGGGGGAGATACCTGCCTCTGGCCAGTTCTGTATCCACACAAACTTACAATCTAACAATCATCCGTAACCAAATGCAGAAAGCCACGAGTGTCCCCGTCTAGTTCTAGACACGCGTGCTTGTAAAAATTCTACCGAAATTCCCCCTAAATTAAAATTAATGGAATATTTCCAGTGCAGGACAATGAACGTTATTATTTCAATGTAGCTGGAATCAATGATTGCCACTGAAATGAAATAAAATTAATTTGACCACGATGCAATTAACTTTACTGCATTCAGCGGGAAGATTATTTTCGATTGCAAGAATCGTATATGCTCGAGAATGTATTAATAGTCGGTCGTTTCAGTCATACAAAAATTATACGTGTCGGTAATACGAATTGCACGAAACGTTTCCGTTATCATAACAAAATTGCGATGATGAACAAAAATATAATTACGAAATACATCGACGAATGGGATTACGTCGGGATACGTATACTTCGCCTATTTTTCTCTAATTCGAAGCAAAACGTCACACGCTCCGTGTAATACTGCCAATCAATATTACTTACCTGGTGCACGATGTGGCGCGATCGAAGTCTCCAGCATAGCTTCGGCCAGATCTTCTCTCAATTGATTTTCGCCACCACCGACTCCTGTAGTTTCGCTATCTAAGGAATCACCGTACGCTTCCATGAATCTTGGCGATTGTTCGTAACTGCCTGAACAACGTACAAATTATTTATTACTTCTATACAATTTATAATATACTGTGCATAAACATGTGTATTAAATACGTATACATTTTATCGCGTTATAGTATCGTTGAACGAATAACGTAATAAATTTCTATACCGCGCGAATTATATCTTCGTTGTATGAATTCATTCGTTTTCGGTACAGGTGTCCGCGACAAATGTTCGAATAAGCGAGTAATACTTTAAATAGGAACCACAAACATAAAGGTATGTCGGTAGTGATATTTGGATATTTTCTGTAAACTTACTTCCTGAACCATCGATAACAACAGGGACCAGTGATCTGGACGCGGCATGAGGCATATTGACTGGATTCGATCTCGCTGGTCGAGATCCACCAGTCAATCCAATTTCAACAGCCTCGGCTTCAACAAGATTCACGGGAGCTCTGCAAAATTCATTTCAAATGAAGATTTACCGGGAGAAAAATGTTTACATTCATTTTGTAATGATTCGATTGTTTAAACTCACCCGCTGGTCGCGTTATAAGTTTTAAAGACAAACTGGGGTCCCATCCAGAGTCGTCTATGCGGACCAGCGTGTGTGACGATTTCTACTTGGCTTAACCAACGATCCTCGGCTAAATCACCGTCATGAATACCTTTTGATACCGTGCTGACACTTAGTAAAGGGCCAGATGTTGGCAAAGGTGGCACAATCTCCAAGGAATTCGGGAATCTTAAAAGGGGCCATTGTCCTTTGGCTTCGACTTCTAATTCTATCATGGTATCATCGCATACTTTTTCCTTTGGTACACCTGAAAAACGTGCTTAATAATAATAAGAGTACGATGAATCATTATACGTAATTGCATTACATTGCTGCTAATAATATATTAATCGTGAATTATTTTATTCACCTGCAATTGGTTTTGGTTCTAAATCGTATTGTATCATATTGCCGTGGCACGCCATGATGAACAAAGAATCGACTGCCCTCTTCATTACTTTCACAGTAGATTCCCTTTGTGCATACATCCAAGCTCTCGGCGGTGCAAAGCAAGCGCATATTTTTAATGGTAATGTTCCGCTATCGTCTGAGTGCAATCGTTGCCTTTGCGTTGGCCTACTAGATAATGTAATGCAAAACAAAAACAAGAAAATAATGAGTACATAAAGTACTTGCAAGTATGACTTGACATAAACGTTACTAAACGACAATTACCTCTGCTGAACTTGACTATTCACGTGATTCAACGTGGATGGCTGTCGTATCTGTGCCAGAGGATGCAGCACAGTTGGATGAGGGTACGGAGGAAGTCTTGGATTAGAGTAGGGATACACCGACAAAGGCAACTCTGTATGAGATACTGGAGAATGAGATCTGGTGCCGTCATCCATTAAGCCTGCACTTCTATGAAATCTTGAAAGTCTATTTACAACATGAGGCGTGGAATGAGTTCGTACTCCGACCGGTCCACCATACGGTGCAACCGGAAACACGTGTGTAGTACCTCGTACAGTTGAAATTGCAGCCCAACGAGTATCGCTCGAAAATACCATGTCCTAATTGCAACAAAACATTATGAAACGCTTTAAAACTTGTCAATTGTTTAACGTAATTATAAATGATGAAAACTTTAACGAAAAGTAAGTGTACCTGTACTTTCGCAGTAGTATCCCCACGATGTAAAATATACAAATGATGTACTGCTGCCAAAGTGGGACCACCTGGATGCGGTTGAATTCTAAACACATGAAAATCATGCCCCCTTCTGTCAGCGGTCATTAACAACGCACCGCTTAAATCAAAAGTCATGGCAACAATTGCATCGCTATGGGCAGTAAAATGAGCAATTACAGTCTCTATATTTGCATCGTCTAATTCTTTTTCTTCTTTAGCGGCTTGAAGATCCAATATCGTAATAACCCCTGGTTGGGTCAGATCGCTGTCTGTATTGTTAACAACCACTGGCGATACTGAATTGCCAGTCAAACTTGAAGCAACAGTTTCTCCTAAACCACGTAAACCTTTTCCTAGAGACTTTGCCGCGTAAAGAACAGTTGCTGTGTAACTTTGAACCCCCTCCCCTTCGCAACCACCACTGCTCCTTTTAACTGGTAATAATTTTCTCTCGCTGTAAATTATCGTTCGTTATGGTAACATATAATATCTTTCACATAATAATTGAAATTTTTAAATGAGGATAATTAACATTACCTATAAGCAAGCCATCTTGTGCCTAAAGCAACTGGGTTTGGATTTGGACCTGGGCTAGCATAACAAGTAGTAACTGATAATATATCCTCCAATGTTCTGGCATCGAATACCGCGATCTTTTCTAAAAATGTCACTACTATGGATCGTTTGTTCACCAAAATATCGCAAACAGGAATTTTAAATTTTATGCTTTTGGCTTGTTCCCCGGTTTTCAATGAAATGAAGCTAATATTGCAGAACTGTGGTCCAGGTCCAGCTGAATCACATATTGCCACCATTGGCCGTTTCAATTCAAACATGTCAGCGTGTTCGTCATCAGTCTTTGGATTTGGTAAAATTCTTAGAGTGCGAACCACTCCTTGTCGCCATGATAACACTTCGGTTGCTTCTCCTGTTGCTGCTATCAACCATACCTGTGTTAATGAACATTTTATTACATTTCATCCTTTTTTTGAAGAAAAATTTCCGAGTTTAAGTATCAACTTTTTTGGATAATCAAATTAAAATTATTACTTGGGTATCATTGCAACCATATATTTTATTTGTTTTGAATAAAACGAATTTTTCTATTCTAATCGCGTAAAATAAAATTAAATTCAAAAACACGCACATAGTGTTAGACCTACTACAAGAGCAGCATTCTATAAATAGATGCTTGATAAATCTATAAAGACCTTTCACTCTCGTTGTCAGTAAAGCAAAACAAATGATTTTGTACCATTTTTTCATTCATATGTAACGCTTTGAACTTAGAGCAGTAAATACAGTACATATAATTTATATAAAATACTAGAGGCATTATAAATTTATATTCTTCATATAAAATCTTTTCTGTTATATATATATATATTATATGTTTAAAGATATCGAACCTGAACTCCAGTTGTATAGCCAAGCACTAATAATAAAGGTGGTGTATTAGAGCCCTCGTTGTAATCTGGATACAGGGCAGGATCATTAATGTCTGCATACTCAAACCTTGCCCATGATATAGACTCTTTGTTTTCAGAATTTGGCGTGCCAGCATACGCCTGTATTTAAGTAATACATTAATACAGTATAAACAAAAATTTAAGGCTTCGATATACCAACCTGTGGAACAATATCGTTAATTATTCCAGCAACGCTGTCTATAATGGTTCGATCGACTATTGGCTGAGGTGATACAACTTGGACTCCCTTATGCACACCGCGCCTTGGAGAGTCTGCAGACATGTTTTCTTCCTGAACTGAATATTTTTACCTGTAAATAAATAAACTACTGCTAATTAATTTAATCATGTTAATATACAATTTCGAGTTCAAATTAATGTGCAATTGACAAAAATTGATGCATAATAATCGCATCTATACTATTATCTATATTCGAATGAAATGTAGCTTGGTAAAAGTATAACCAGATTTAGAATACATTACAGACATAGTTGTGTGCTATAGATAAGCTTATATACATAAAAATGCGAATATCATTTGGCCAACTAAAAATAAACATTTAACAAAGACTAAAACGAAGAAAAACGCAATAATACGAAAGAATTTATATCTGAGATTTGTTTGTATAAATATAAAATATACATACACATATAATGTACATATTTCTATTAATAACAATACAGCTTATACAACAAATAAAAAAGGGATCGTGCGATGAACGGGTAGATTAGTTAATCGAAGGCGGGCGTATTATTTATACAAGGAAATTTACAAAGTGCTCCCTGTGCATCTGATAATACATAAATGAGTAACAAGAAGAGTAGTGGGAGAATCTATTTTGCCGTTAAAGAATATTACACAATCCACTACAGCTGTTCGTCGTATACGCTCAGGGACGATTAATGAAAGGCGAACGTAAATGTCAAAAACGACATGAAACGATATGAAACTTATATGATTATTTTTTGGAAAGAAAATATCTACAAGCATGTACATATATATGCCTAATAAGAATAGAATTAATTAGTTAATGCATTGAGATTAAAACAACGACCATGACATTTCGTCGAACAAAGGGGTAGTAGAGATGATAGTTTTTTGTGACAACAAAGTTACACATTCCCACCGATCTCGTTATTATTTCTATTACGGAAAGATGTGCATGCACCGATCGCTTTTGTATTAAATGAAAAATCTTTTTAGTCTTTCGATTTACCTCGCCATAAAACTGTATTTTCATACTGGGAAACTCGCCATCTCTTAGACGACCTTCTACTGCGTCATTCTGTGAGTGACTGACACAACACAACCAGAAAACGATAGTGATGTCACCCCGCCCGCGAAACGTCAATCTTTTTATTCGAAATATTCGTGCGCGTCGGTAGACTCGTCCAGGTGGCGATAAATCGTCTGATAAAACGTTGCCCGCTTCGACGCGTCGACGAAAATATTCGGAAATGTCGCTGGTCAAAAGGTATCGCGTATCATAACTACAGCAACGGTCTGTTTCGTTGGAAATAGGAAAACAATAATCAGCTGATTCAGATAAGGAAATGGTAGGAAATGGTGGGGAGAACGAGAGGAAAGCGACCACGGACCGTGGTACTCATGACAACTGAAATATAACTAGATGACATAATCGGCGTTGAAATACACTTTTATCTGTATTATTAATGATAAGTGTATTTGCGGGTGACCGACCGAATGATTGTGTTGGAATGAATTGTTTGATGTAGTAAATAGTATTTGATCTAAAACTAAATAGTCCTAACTTGCTTACAAACAATGAGACCGTTGTTTGTTTTTTTATAATTTTAAAATACAGATATAGCTAAAGCTAATAATAAGTTATTGAGACAGAATAAAAACTTATATTAAAATAGTATTGAAAATAAACTTATTTCTATATATTTGAAGCTTATTCGAACAAAATAGTGTGTAGTTCGTTTAGAATAACATTGGTACTCCTGTGCTAGCTTACATTCTACCGCAATCTCAGATAGTTATGCTATTATACTATTTGAATGTAGTAGAATTGAATGCATTTACCAAGCTTTCAAGTTTCAATTAACTATGGCATAGCACAGCCAAATTCAGTGATGCAATTGGTGCATAATATAATGGAAGAACTGTATACATTTTGAATAACAAGGTGGGCACTGAACAAAAGTGTAGCTATAGTTGTATCAATCGATATATTATATGCTGCTTGGGTATGTTCTATACTGTACCAACACTTTTACAAGATTGGTGAGATCGTAAGAGTCGCCGGATAATAGCGCCATCTGGAAGCGTAGTATCATTCAAATTCAAATTAAATTAATTAAATCAAACACAATAAAAATTTTAATTTGACAAATATGTAGCAATAATTTAAAACTCTGCACCCACTGAAATGTGCTCATGACAAGCTAAAAATTAACAAACTCAATTTCCATTTTATTAATTGAAACTGTAGTAAGATCATCGCGAAATTTTGTTTGACTATGGAAAACAAAAGGCATAGAGTCTGTATAAATTAACAATCACAAAGAATTGTTTTAACATATCATTAAACTCACGCATATAATGCAAATTAAATAATTATAATACTATGACCTTAATTTGTAAGTATCTAACTATTGTTGCGTGTACTTTTGTAATTACGTGACACAGCAATCAAATAAAATATAAAACTGTTAGAACGAAATTGTACAGACGCAAATACCTTCCAGGAGTTCCATAATCGATTTAATACACTGCGATTAAGTTTATATCTCCTGATGGGAGGTTTATAATTTAGCAGAACTATCGCTCTGCTATGTATTCATACGGCTCGATAAATCGTGCTACTTTGTAAAGCATGGTACCAATACACGCGGCTCTAATTACGGCATTCAACGAAAGATTAATATTTCATGTCGGTAGTAATGCATAGGTAATTCTCTAGTGCACTGTAATTATCTGTGCGTGTATTTGTGCAACGTGAAACTTAATCGGTAGAGTTTGCGTGTCCTCCATGTCACCGATGTCCCCGTGCAGTAAACCGGAAGCCGACGGTCCTCCGAGTTTGAAATATGCGGCTTCCACAGTTTCTGTCTGCACCCCGTTCACGAAAGGCAGAGAAAATTGTGGTTTATTCCTAACGACCAGAATAGACTACTTTTATTAAAGAATTAATAGTTTGATACAATTTAAAAACATGATGCGACGTAGAAGGGTATTTCATTCAAATTTACTATAAAAAGGGTTTAGAGTTTTTTTAGATTTTTCTGTCCACACAAATTTTGCAAAGATATAATGACTCTTTTCTGTATTACATGTAACTTAATATTGCGATTTGTATGTAGATTATCGAGATTAATTAATTGTTCGTAGGGTGGTTTAAAATCTACGCGAAAAATGGCAAAGAAAACGACACCGGCAGCGTTACAAACTGAGATCTCCAATAACGAAGAATGGGAAAAACTTCTTACGAAGCCAGGTTTAATAGGGATGTATAAATTATCTATTTAAATTCATTTTTGGGTATAAATTACGGAACTTTTGTCTTAATAAGTTTTTTAACTTTCAGTGGTCGACATATATTCAGAGTGGAGCGGACCTTGTACCGGGATGGTGAGCACGTTAAAAAAGATTAAAATGGAAATCGGAGGAGACGCATTAAGTTACGCCACGGTAATTTTTAATTGGGAATAATTATTAATTCGAAATAACTAATACATATTATATTGATTCTAGGCAAAATGCGATTATATCTCGGATTTGGAGCGTTTTCAAGGAAAAAGTGAACCGACATGGATGTTCATACACGTACGTATAATTTTAATTAAACTGTTACTAATAATTACTCGAATAAACTGTAAGATATTTGTACATACTGGTAAATTGTACTATTACTATTTAGGCTGGTCGAATGGTAAATCTTTTGTTTGGTGCTCAATGTCCACAACTGATAAAAGTGTTAACTATGGAATTGCAACGAGTACAAAATGGCGAGGAACACGAGTACGTAACGTATGTAGTTTATATTGAGAAAAAAAAAATACAACATAAAACAGTTTAAATTTTATTAATAAAAAAAATATTTAATTCTGCCTAAAGAGAACGTGTTGAAACAGTTACAAAGTAATTATTCTTTACGGCGTGTACATACAGGTTTTCTATAGTTGTATCCGACAGAAGTCCCGAAGAAGTAAACCGATTGAAAATGATCGAAGAAACTAGAATAGCTAAAGAGGCGGCAAAAAAGTCTCGAAAAGGTGTCGCAAGATTACTCCAAGAAAAAAATATAGATATATTAATGCAATAATTATTTTGCACAATTAGATTAGAATTCGCTATTATATTATCATTTTTATTTTTTTTAATACTTCAGCGTCTACGCAAAACATTACACGCTATTTCTTTACGCACTGTTCATATGTTCATGAAAGACATACCGAAGAAGAACGTCTTTAATATGAGCCTTTGTAATATAAATTTATAGAAGCTGAAGCTATAGCTCGGTACGAAGACGAAATGTTGCACTTCACAACTTCTCTAAACAAAGAAACTTGCCTTTTACTTTATCCGTGGGCTTTTAAAGATGAGGAGGGCCATAAACGGGACAAGAAATCGAGTCCACCGTATGTCGAATTAATTGAAGAAATATTACCAGGAAATTACACGGTTGAACAAGAAATAAGAAAACGGCTTACTGAAGATATTCTTAGCACGTTATTTGATAAAGTAATATATTATTACTGTTAATACCTCAGTAATTCCGATGACTTCAGGAACTTCGGGATTGTAAATTATTGAACAACAAATTATTTTTACAGTCCGATTATACACTACAATCAAGCGATAAACAGTTGCTTTTGGATGGAAAATGTATGTTCATGAGATTAAAAGTTAACGCATCAAAACCAGAAGTTGAAACTCATGAGTACTTATCGAATCTGTTATTTCGAGAACCAGAAGTGTCCAATGCAGAAACGAATGGAGTGTGGTATTAAAATATTTACTAAATATGCTTTTCAACAGATCTTAATAAAAGTAAAAACTTTTTCATTATAGACCGCAGATAAATTGCTCCAGACAATTTTAAATTTGCCTTAATATGATATCCATCGTGATGCTGCTCATTATAAAATTATTATTCGTTTGCATTACGTATTATAATATACATTTTTGTAGTTATGCTAATCGTCACCGTCCTGCCCACATAACAAACGAAAATGAAATTTATCCCATTGTATGGACCCCGCCAAACCCGCGCAATAAAGTTTCTGTTTTCCGTGCAATTTTTCCAACATATACTAACATTACATATCCTGTAAGTATTTCGATTTTAATACGTGCACAATGAATAATACAATTTACAAAATAAGCTATTCTCACAGTACGAAGATAAAAGCGCAAATGTACCTATAGTGGTCTTTAAATACGACTATACAAGGAAAAACGAGTTAAGTATAGTTTTAGAAGAATTTGAAGATGAAGTAGTTCATTTTGGTATATTTGAAACGGATAAACCACCAGAAGCAAAACTTATAGCAAAGAGTATTACAGAATTCGAAACGAATGTAAAGGAGAGAACTGGGTAAGTGTTAGTATGCATTACTATAAATATCTTTTTTTTTAGAAGACATAAATGAGCTCATACTGCCTTAATAAACTTGTGGATAAAAAATATATTAAATTTTAGATACGAAACGTTTGTGTGTGTTGTGAAAAAATCAAGTTGCGAAGCATTCTTAGGATTTGCTGGTATTGGACCGTATCACGTAAGCGAAAATCCTGAGAGAGGTATAGAAGAATCAAAAATATATTTCCCGGATGTAACTACTTTAGAAGAAACGCAATCAGATGACGAGGATAAGCCGGTAGAGTTAATGGAAAATCCCGAGGAAAATAAAAGTGAAACGATATAAATCGTGAGTTTCTGATTAGCGTACTTATTTCCCACCTGTAATACGAAAATATTTTGAACAGTAGTTATTTGGTTTTTGGATGTTAAATTTAATTTGAAAGAAAAGAAGGAATTAATAACATAAAAGTATTGTTATCGAGACAACATTTATTTTCCAGCCACCCCAGCTTGCTATATAAAAGAATGTAGATGTAGAGAATACACCTAAATGTTGCAAATCAACTTAAGGGTATGGTACAATAAATGATGGCAAATAAACAAAATTTATTTCTTATAACCACAGCTACGCCTACGGCCCCTTGCTCTCTCAAATTTTCGACCTTTAGAACGCACTAATGGTTTTGTGTGTGAATGCGGTACACCAGGTGCAGGACCAAAGTGTTTCACTGCTTCACGTGCATTACGACGGCCTTGTATCAAAACTGTCTTCTTTCCAGTTGGCGCTCGCAGTGCCAATTGATCGAAAGAGATCAATTTACCACCAGCCTTCAATATACGAGCTCTTGCTTTCTCGGTAATACGTAACGCACAGACCTGTAGCAAAGAATATGTAAATAAGTTCAATGCAATACTTAATTAAATACAAAAAACGTGCAAGTTGAATATTGAAGAGATGAAAATATTTTATACGTATAAAAATTAAACACAAACTTGTTATCATTACTTACTGTAAGTTTAGGAATTTCAAAGATTCTAGCATCATCGGTTACTGTGCCAACGATTACTGCAATAGAATTCTCCCGTCCAGGTTTCTTCATAAACCTGACCACGCGTGCAAGAGATATGGGAGGACGGTGAATCTTGCTCATAAAAAGTCTCTTGAGGATGATCTGATTAAACTTAGCATTTGTACGTCTAGCCAGGAAACGGTAAAGCTATAAACAAAATAACTTTATATATTTTTCTGTTTTAAATTTCATAGAACTTTCAACGGAAAATAAATAACAACACTACACATTCGTTGTTGTGCAAAAGTTATCAATGAAATCAATTTTACTAAATGAACTTGATCATGAGAAGTATAATAAACCATAACTTCCGAAACAAAATATTCATACTATAGGTTAAATGTAAGACTAAAAATAACACTAGAAAACTACTTACATTTATAATGCATTAAAGAATTATTTTCCAATAACAAACGCCAACTTGTTATAAATATCTTACTGCAATGTGTCAACTAGTATAATCGTCTTTCGCGTAATGCGAAAAGCCGGAATAGGAAAGTTGACTAACATTTTCTCTAGCGAACGTTCAAATTGGACCAGTTTGTAGAAACACTGACACAGAGTGCTGTTCGCAAAATAAATGTTACCCTTTCGAATCTCACGTGTTTATGACAACTACACGTAGTACAACTTCTGTTGCACTACAGAGTTAATTTTCGACACGCCGTAGATTATGAGTCAACGATACTTATGTAACAAATTAATGAAACTGTTTCCAAGTTACTAATTTCATTTGGAAAAGGTATTCGAAGATACACGTGTAAATAGTACTCACTTTAACAAGAAGTCGCAAGTAGACATCTTGCGATTTAGGTTCTGTACGCCGAACCTTCCTATCGTGTTTATGGTTTATGTCGATACCCTGTAATGGAAATAATTTTTGTTAACTTTCTTTTAACACTTTTGCAATCTGATTAAAAACTTCATTCACGGTGATGGACACAGATGAATCGAATCCCTATTGATTTTATAAATTTAACGATTGCACCGCACCATCTTACCATTTCGATAAACCGGAAAAGAAACGGACGAGCTCATACGCGGCGTAGATAGGAATTCATTCCAAACGGATGTCTAAGAGGGCGCTGTTGAATGAATGGTGCAGTAGGAGCTAACACTGATTACGAATCCATAAATAGGGAATGATTGAGTCTATTATGGTGTAATTTTAATTTGATTATAACTTAAAATACGTATACATAATTACCTGCAAGCTGAAAATCAAAAAATGTTTCTTATAATTGAAATATACTTAAGTTAGTTACTTTTGTATGTCACTTGTTGCATTTCAGAATCAATAGTACCAAAGTGAAGAAAAAAAATAGCATAATACAAATTTGTGTATTATTATAGATGTTCACTTTAAAATAGATAAACATACACTTTAATAGATAAGTACGTTCACATAAGGTAAGAAAACAATTAAACAATCTTTACATTAAATATTATTCATTATTTAATCAATTTGTTTGGTGTTTGTTCAAATTTTGTACATTTTACAAGTGCGTTAACGCAGATAGCCTTTCGGAGACGGACTAGCAGCAGACTCCCGACAAATGCGTTTTAAATTTCTTATATCAAATTATTATATTAACTATCTAGTATTATAATAATTACAACGTATTTCTTTAATTTTCCTTGACAATTATGCAAATTTTACTGATATGCAACAACTACATTATTATTCAATGTTATTATAACAGTACTGTACTTGCAAGTGCAGACTTATGCATGCATGAGTACATTCATTATTTGCAATTAAATGTGTAATGAAAGTAATGTACTTACGATATTTTCAACATAGCATCTAAATTAATCTATAAAGTATCACGATATGTTTCTTTCCAAAAAATCAATGAATATATCTATATTGTAAATGCAAATCCATAAATATCTCCTCGAAGCGCATACTGCACAGCAAACTTCCAAAAGTGCAGAAAAATGCGTCAAAACAGTTCATTCTAACTTTCCATAAAGGAAGTTCTCAATATTTATCAACCAAAGTCGAACTACGTACTTTGGTTTACAGATTTGATCTAAAATTCTTATCTCGTGAAAAGCAGTAGCTTCGAAATCTTACTCTCGTACACATATGCATTTCTACACCTGCAAGAAATACATTTACAGAAAAGTACGTATTCTCAGCGCAAGATAGCGCTAACGGTATTCCAGCAATTGGCCCGTCTGTTCTCAAGTTTCACATAAACAGTGTATGCCGTGACTTCGGTGTGTTCGAAGCAGTTCAATGCTCGAAGTGTAGCTCACTGGTAGCCAAGATAACAGTGGGATAATTTCTTCTAAGCACACTACAGTACAGTACATATATCCTTTCGATTACGTTTAACCAAATTAGAGGATAAATACCTCCAGAGTGTTACACATCATACAACTATGAATTAGAAACCGTCCTTGTATAAAAAAAAAAGCCAATACCCCAAAGAGGAATAACGTTACAAAAATACATTACTCACAAAATACACGTGTATCGTTAAATTTACGACACGACAAATTGAGCAATCAGAGCGAAACGAAATAACAAGTTTCCTGATAATGAAAAAAATCGCAAACAAAAATTAAAGTGGCCCCCGTTCATCGATACTCCAAATGGAATCGTACGAAGCAACAATTCTCTGCTCCGGTAGAAGAGGGCAGTTGTCTTCGCAGAGGGAACATAAATGTACATCTATCGTATACTTTAAACATCACGATAATGATCTGTCATTTGTACGATTATCGGGGTGATTCGTGTTTCTTGTCGTATGAGAGACAGTTATCAGCGTGTCATGGAGGACGTTGGTCAAGTGCATTCTAGCACTCTTCTCGAGGAAACATTTTACGTTACATCGAAGAAGAATACTTATTACAAGGTGAGATTAACGGAGAAGGGTCTCAGCTTAGAAAAAGACAATAATGGCGCGACGAAGGTTGAAACGATCGCACTAAACGACATAATAGGGTGCAGATGTATGCGTTCGAAACGCAAAAGCGCGGGAAGCTGTGTTTGTGCCCCAGGTACCTCGAGGTCTCAATTTAAGCTGGTCGAGTCTATGGAAGCGTATCAGTGCTACGATGAGTTTGACACATCGGCCTATCTTTATATTTATGCGTACACGTTGAAGAAGGCGCGTATGAAAGGTGCGAAACGACGCGAAAGGACAACTATTACATTACGTTTTCGCAGCTTTGACAAGTACGAGGATAATCTGCGGGAGGCCAGCAGGTGGCGATTAGCTATCAAATGTCTTATTGTTGGCGTGCCTGTGCCGAAAAGTTTCATGAGCCCGAGTCACGAAAATCTTGAGTCCTTGATCAATGGTGAGTGTACACTTTAATTACTATTATTTTCTTGTTATTTTAATCGCAACAGCCTTGTTACAGTTTGTAAAATAATGTAACATAGAACCGTCGACAGCTTTCCCTTTATTTTCTTGCTGCAAGACTTAATGATATCAGATAATAATTGATGTTGTATATTATTTGGTAACGAAACGCGAGTAAAGTCCATAGAAATTTTTCGCTAGGACTGTACGGTGTTATGGACGACGTATGAAACGGGCATTATAGAGTAGATAATAATCTTAACGATCCTATTACGGGTCGATCATTAAAAATTAATATGGGTTTAACATTTTTTAATGGTCCGTATTTGATGGACATGTAGGTAAGACGAGTAAAGCAATTTATTATTTTGCACTACGCTACAGCTTTTGTATGAAAAAAATATTACCCTTTTTTTATTTATTTGTTATATAAGGGCCGGTTAAATGATAAAAATGAAGTAATAATCAGCTGTTGTGATAGAAAAATATTCAGACACTGTAAATTCAATTTATAAAATGGAGATAATTATTTTGAATTAAGGATTAATAGTTTTATAGGATAACCCCTTTACTGCACTTATATTGCACTTTTAGAATGTGGAATATGTACTTTCTATTACATCCCTAACGTATGCAGGCCAAGTGCCAATGTTTCTTTAGTCGAGTAGGCCTACATAGACGTATACACGATGTGTTTATATTGAATACGCCGAGTATCTCTATCTTACATGTTACTTATGAGGTAACATTCAATAATAGATACGTACATATTTCGTACTCTTAATTCAATTTCACGAAGTCAATTACATTTCTTACAATATGCTATGTTATTTTCTTTCATTTTATAATATTTAATCGTTATTATATAATGCATTAGTGTTATACTATTTGTGAGAATTAAATATCTTAAATATACATATACATATATTTTTTTCAAGAATAAATTGTATGTAAGTTATTTGCACATTTCACGAAGATAATTACAAACCGCAGATAGAAATTATGCAAATAGTGCAAACTATCGCGGAGTTTTTGCATTTTTGTGACGGTCAATGTAATCAAGATGCGATAGCAATGATTGCATAATGTATGATGGAAAAAAATTTCCACCTACCGAGTGGACTATAAGAACGCGTTACAATCTTCACAACGTACGCACAGGAATGTTAAAATACAAACAAAGCGAGCTCTTTTTATGTTGGTTGATTAACATAGAGATGAGAATTCTTTGTATTTGCCCAGGAAACACGTGTAATAATTGCACAGCATCAATCATTTTGAGTAAAGCGCAAACAGAATTCTTATGTTTTCTTATTTGCAAGATAAAAATCATTCCTCTTTATCGTCTAGTCGCATGAAAAATTTGTATTAGTATCAGTCACAGAATTATTGTAAAGTTTCCTGCATAACAAGTTGTTTAATAGCTCCATTTTTAAATAATTTCAGAGTAATATAATTCTGGCTAAAAATTTCTATTAAAATCTAAGGGACCGTTTTAAACTTGAGAGAAATATTTAAGATCGCAGAAGATTAGATTTATGTCGACTTTAATTACTTAAATTAATTAGCTGCAAAAAGGAACAGCGATACTAAATTTCATCTCAGTCTCTCACGCCCAATTATTTTCAGCATCACGAGTATATGACTTTTGACATTTGCATATTTCTCTTGAAACGAAAAAAAACGTCAGAGCATTACGCACGTTTTTATATCGGATTATGAGGAAGCATTGACACCATACGTCATTGACGGACGAAAGTTTTAATATCCACCGATATGGTACTGCTAAATATTTGGATAAAAAATATTTAAATGAAAAGAAAAATTCTAGCAGAATGCTTCGAATTTGGACCAAGATTGGCTAGAAGAATATTGGACACGCTTCTTCGTTCGATTTTTCCGCGTTAACCCATTTTCTGCAGTGGGACGTTTAAACGCAGCAGGGAAATCATTGTCGTATTGTAGCACAATTCTTGTATAACTTATTTTCTTTCTCTACTTTTAAACTCGCCGAGCCTTATCCCTTTTCTGTTTTCGAAATACCAGACAACAAATTTGTACAAAATAATTCCACACTCTTTCTTACACATCGTCTGATATAGCCTTGCTTTTCATTACCCAATAGTTGACGAAACCATTAAAATTTACTACTATGATTCAATACTGGTCGCGTATTAGAACATATGAAGCATCACTCATTTTGAACACGCTTTTTAAATTTATTCGCGTATTTAGAACCCCATTGTGCAATATTCATTAATGTTTCGATAAAATTTCGAACTTCAAGAAACAAACGGGACTTTGTTATTTACCATAATATCAGTTTTGTATTACTGTTCTTGTTACGTTAAAAGCAGCTTGAAATGATAGCTTCTCAAGTATCGGCATTCCAATTTAATGCTCCATTGAAATAAACATTCATGTCGTATCTGTGCACCGTAGTGCACAATGAAACTATGTACATAATGAAAACAAAGCATTGCCAGTACGTTATTGATTCGACACGTGGAATAATAATTATTGCTCCCGAGGTGCACGCACTTTTCATTCAATAATAATGTCAAGCATTCTACTTACTAGTACGACAGCCTGGTCTGCGAATTATGACGCTGAAAAGTCGAGCTTCAAACGAGTTAATGTTAAATAACGTTATTATGACATTGATGAAGACATACTATTCTTGTTCCAACGCTCAAATTCGCACGTCTCTTGGTCAATTAAGCTCTGTCAGTCTAGTGTCAGCTATTTAATTCGGAGCATGCAAACAAATTTTTGTCTTCAATCGTTTTGCCATCTGCATTGGGTTCGAATGAGCCTGACCTAGATTATTTTTAAATACATAATTGGTTGATGGAAAATACTAAAATTACACACAACGTAACATCAAGTACTATATATGTACCATTTTACAATGATGTTTTTCCTCGTCTCGCTTATTGTAGCCTACCACGGTGTACTGCGCGATGTTATTTCAAATAATTACTATTTACTCGTCAACGCTGCAGCATTGTTCGCTGTTTGCTATTACAAGAATTGTGGAATACGTTGGCGCATGAAATGCTTGTTTTCAATTACATAACCGAACCAGAGTGTAATTACGCGTGGTACAACGTAATTTAGCAATGGAGATAACAATTTGTATGGCAGATGAAGTATTTTCCAGTAGGAAAATTTGTATATACTGTTAATGATAGGTATTCACGCATTGCGAGAATATAATTGTTTGTCGGAACCTGTTTTATTGGAATTCTGCGCAATTGTATTATTGAAATTTTGCGCTCGTTTTTCGTCGAATATTTTAAAAACGGTGTTTGCAGCGATAGAAGCATTAATATGACTTCGAGGGTGCTTCCTTTGATTTACTTTTCTGTGTAGGATGAAAATTCCGATATAAGGCAGAATTTATTAACCTGCTATCAGTATTCAGATTTTCGAAGGTAACCGATTCCAAGATTTCGCTGCATCAGTGCCAAATCTTTGTCTCTTTAATAACACCGACAACCTGTGGAACTGTGAGAATTATCAGTCCAATAACTCATTTCTCTTAATATTGGAAATTCTAGGCAATAGCATTTTTCTGGACTTCAAACTCCATCTTACGTTAGCTGCTAAAATTGACTTTGATAGAGAATTAAGCACAATTGAGACCGAAGTTATCCGATTGACAGTGACGCGAATTATCGAACTCGTAGATCAGAGAAAATATTATGCAATTAGAATATGTAAAGTAGCTGCGTGCAGAAATAACCGGTTACTATCGCTTGCGCGTTGCAAGAAATTTTTCAATTTAGTTAATAGCTTTAATTCTTTTTTTACATTAATTAATTTGCAATAACTCATCTGTAGCAATCGTATAAATATTTGCAAATAGAAATAAAGGTATTTGTATTCCTCTCGTTGGTTACTAGATCGATTGAAATCCTCGATCGTCTTCGTAATCACACAGTTATTAAAAGTTAGCACTTCAGTCGCCAAATTGACGAAATTATCGCCACTAACAGAGAAGTCCGACTTTTACAATAACTTTCGTTCGCGGATAACTTATTATGATTTTACACTGCATACTTTTTACCCACTGGTGCGTGGCTTAAATTACTCGTGCGTAGAATATTGTTTCGTTATGGGCTGATTGTCGTTTTTTGTTTCTCGAAGGAAACTATTTTTTCCGCATTCTATTGCACGTTTGATTATTCGTTTAAGAAGCGAGGTCTCCGTAATAAATACGGCGTACTATATATCTGCATCTCGTTTACGTCACTCTCTGATTTATCGTACACTGACGAAAATAACCGTTCACCTACTCTGCTCTTCTTTTGACAAAGTCCTTTGAATCCGACGTAATAGAATAATTCAGATCGGCCTTTGATAGTAAACCCCGAATATAGTGGACACAATGCCGATAGTGCCGATCCTGCACCACTCGATATTAAACAATTTATAGAAATCTCTAATACGCTGTGCATCAAATAATTGCAAATGTGTATTACATACAGTCCTTGTCGTAGACTATTATACCTTTATTCATCGTGAAATAAATTACTATTCAATTTATTTAATACAGTATTTAATTAGTAATGCCCAGAAGTAAAATAAACACAAATTTCCACCTTTGCCAACAGTCGTCTCGTACGTTCAATTCGTTAGATCTACATATGTATACATGCTTGACTTGACGTGCATGCTAGAATTTCTCTCGAAACTTTCACTAATCACGCACCGTTCACCCTTAAACATGCTTACCCCGCCGAGTCTACAGAGTCTACGATGCACGTGTGCGCTCGCTGAATTGCATTTTCTAAACACAATAGAAAATCCTTGATCTCGGAAACATTTCTCACGATTAAAGCATTAGGACGCAATCATAATTACGAGATCATAAATAGCATAATCGCGAGAATGCAATTTGAATATATATTTGAGAGCAACCTTCCGGGTTTTCGAACGTCTTGAAATGGAATAGATTAGAGCAAACTTTTGTCAATAGTATTATGTACGAATAAAATGATCATTCGAACGAATGATTGTTGAATACATATTGTACATGGCGTCGACTAATCTTTTTAACAAATCACAGTTGCGGCAACACCATAAATACATTTTATTGTATGACTAAGAGCAAAGAGATGACTCGTTTGCTTTGCAACTTTAAGATGGAATAATTAAGTGGTCGACAGGAAATAACAAGGTTTCAGTATCCTCGTTTAAACAATAAATATCGTCATCTGGAAGATTACGTCACAAAAATTCAGTATTTAAATTCTACGTTAAAGATAGCAGACATTGCCTTCATTCGTCACACTACAATTCCTGAAATTACAATAAACGCATCAATATTTACATCTCCATACATTACTTAATAATTGCTTGGAGGAAAAATACAAGGTATCCACGTTTATTGTCTGAAACGATAGGTTTTCCTGCATAGGATAGCGTAACTATCATTTGCAAGTCTAATCTACTGCAATTAATAGCCATCTAGCTACACAATTTGCTGTGTAGACGTTGATAAGAAACTGAAGTTCTCGGTCGAACACGTGACAGCAATAAACAAACCTCAACCATTTCCGTTTGAAACGAGACCCGACGCGAGAATGTGAATAAGTTGTTGGATCGAAAATGGCATATTTCACCGATCGTAAGTTAAAGTTGGCAGTACATTCGGAACGATCAGAGCTCGAAAAGTATTGAAAGTTTAACGACAAACAGACGATTTCGTCACCGAATTGTTCCCGTAATGCGCTTCTATATTGCCCACATTTCAATGGCCCACGTACTTAGGTGTCGTTCCAGTGTACGACCCTTTCCACCCGTGCCCCGGTGTATGAATGTTTTATTTACGACCTTATCAACGGTATCGACGTGAATCGAATGTGCCAAACCGCGTGTACGTAAGACGAGAGACGAAAGAACAATTGGGTCGCGTATGCCGCGTATGTCGCGTCTTCGCGACGCCAAAAGTGTTTGAGCATTTTTCTCTCGGGTAACCAACCGCGTGGCCGTCAGCCAAATTAATCCCGGAATGACCCACATAATATTACCGATTACATCTTGGTTACGTTTATAGGATGGTCCAACAAACTGCTTGTTTTATGGCTGCCGAATAAATATGCTCAGCTATTCTAGCAAAAGTATCCCGCGGTTCGTTCGAAGATTCTGCGATTGGTATGGTATCGACGAGGATTTGGGATTTATTTATGGCGTTGTGCAAAAGAGTGGTGCTGCCAGGGAAAGTGGGCGGTGATTCGTTTGCGAATTTATTATAATATGTATCAAACACCGTATACTCGTGGTTTTATTAAAAAAATTAAAAATAGCATATATATTTGTATTTTGAACGGTGGCTTAATGCGTGCACACGTAGAAATTGGAATTCATGTATATTATTTGGTATTCTACTGTATAATGCAATGAGAAAGAGAGCGAATTTTGTTTTGTGCTGCTTGCAATGATTGGTGTAACGGGTTAAGATTCGACTGTGTTATCGTGCAGCAATTAAAGAGAATCAGATTTCTATGTTAAATGAGCAATTGAAACATTTGAAGCCTTTGTACTTTCCAGGATAATTAATATGCAGACTGCGGTGGTTGTGTTATGCTGCGCTATGCGGCATGTGCTTCGCTCATTAATATTTATTTGTCCTTTGATTTAATTAAAGGAGTGAGTAGCTGAATTTATTTGTCGGATAATATATACGATAATATTTGTAATTAAAGCGAACCATGAATCGCGATTTATAGCGAAGTTTACCTTCGACTTTGGTAGTAGTTCAATTCTATTATTCATTAGCAAGATTTGAAAATCAAGCTTTCGATTTTAATTAAAATAACATCCTATCTCGCTGTTCGAAAAATCGAATAGACGTATATCCACCCGGTATGCCTAAATTGCATCTTTTTTACATTATGCAACAAATGCAATGGTAAGAAATTTGTACAATGTTACATAAGCAAAATCATAAGGCGATTACATGGCAGGACAAGATAAATAATGTTCGACCTGTTCTTTAAGATTTCTCCTGGTTTCAGGATGTAATCGTTCGTAGTATGTATTTCATCTATACTTTCACTAGTTACGTTTAACGATACATAACTAGCGAGTTTACATAAATACGACCAGAGCCTGTTTAAATTGTACACCAGAAAGTAGCTCGATAGCCGTATACATTTTCCTAGGTGCGTTTCCATGACCTATTTTATCTCGTTTTCTCTCACAGATACAAATAACATTTTTCCAGGTAACCTGACTTCCTGATTTTGCACACTTCGATCGGATCGAATAGTCCATGCATCGTTAACATTTGTGCAAGTCAAAATTACTATTCAAGTAAATTCTACCATGTCGAACCCACACGAATATGTATCTCACTAACACATTGAACTTTCGTTGCATCAATTACTGAAGCAATAAATTTCTACGTAACGAGTTCTTAAGTTATTCGACTAATTCGTTCGAATACATTCGGCTAACAGTTTCTATGAATAAGAATAACTGTAAACGCTTGACGTTCTAATCTTTTTAATTGTATTTTAATTAAGCCCGACTGTAAGCAACGAGACAATTTCACACTAATCTACGTAATCTTACGGCTACCCTTCCTGTCTTTCAAATAATTGCCGCAATAAATTCAGTATTACGATGAATTAATATTACGGTAATTAGTATTTTATTCGTAACTATTCTTTCAAGTGATATAATTCATTTATATATACATGCAAATTAACTGGGGAATGCAATAAATTTATTCAAGATATTCGAACACGACGGAACTGCAGAGAAATCTTCCGCAAAAGTGGTTACTGTGCCGACTGCAACTGCGAGGCGTGTTGCAAAGATCAAACACGTCCATTGCGTTCCATGTCACGTAATCATCTGGGGATTTCTCGTCCCATAAAAATTCAGTGCATTCGCATTTAACCGCCGCTTATTATACGGAATCACGTAATTTTTGTGCTTGGCACAAGAATCGCGAACGTTTTCTAAATCTGAAACCAAACAAAAGAGGCTCATAAACGTCGTTTCTTAAACCGATATCTTTTCAAGACACAAATACATCGAATGCATGCCACGCGGCGATGTAACAATTTAAAATTGAATACTACTAATAAAAAAAAATGTCAAGAGGTATTGATGTAAATTAATGCTCAAAAGCAAACACGAGAGAAAGGCAATAAATAAAAGCCCCATTTACGGAATTGATTTTCCAACTAACCGATATTCAATATTGAACCTTCGTTCGTTGACCCCATCGTTATCGAAACATGTCCACATAAGCGCATTCAATTCTTGTTTTCTTACAGCTTGCCCAGGCGAGCAACGAAAGATTCTCGTTTTGCTAAATCCAAAGTCGGGCCCGGGAAGGGGTCGCGAGACATTCCAGAAGAGGGTCCATCCAATTCTGTCGGAAGCTGAGAGACCTTACGAGGTTCACATCACCAAGTGTCCCAATTACGCTCGCGAGTTCGTCCGTACGAGGGACATCTATCAATGGAGCGGGCTGCTGATGGTCGGGGGCGATGGTATAGTGTTCGAGGTAGTGAATGGACTTTTTCAAAGGCCCGATTGGGAGAAAGCTCTGAGGGAATTGCCCCTTGGCGTGATACCTTGCGGTTCCGGTAATGGCCTGGCGAAGTCCATCGCGTACGCAAAACAGTAAGTCCCTTTTAGGACCGTGCAAGTCCGTGATTTATTTTGTGGGTCTGGCTCGATCGCCCCGAGGAAGTTGCTACTTCCGCCAACGGCTGTGCTCGTTGGAATTATTTGCGTGCGTGCAGTGTGGCGTTGCTGCAACATCGAGGAAACCGAGGATTTTGTGGCTTCAATTAATTATCCTCTCGACGTAGGTCAATTTTTTTCGTTTTCGCTGAAAAATCTGCTTCGCAATTTTATGTTGCCGTTGTTCGAGCAATTGCGCTCGCTGCTGAGTTTCCTTTCGTTCAATATTAAGACCGCCTATAGAATTCTTTTAGGTGTGCGTAAATTACTATGAACGATATGTTATATTGAGGTTCGTATAAGAAAGCTAAGAAAGCGTTGTTTCAATTGGAGTATTGACGTTCCAAAGCATCCCACTCATTGTCAGCATATCGGTTCATTGCATCGGATATTGTTAAAGTGTTAAAGGTTAATTATTGAAATGAGCGCGAGATAACATCGCTTAATAGTTGCCACTCTTGCCAGATAATATCGCAAATTGGCGTACATTTCTCGGCAAATCTCTGAACGAGGTTTTGTATGGTTTTTTTCAATTTAATCATAATTTGTGTTCGTTTATTATACATCGATACTAAATTAAAGGTTTCGCGCATCATTCGTTTAATTGTAATATACCTACGTGAATTAGCTCAGTGCGTTGGAAATTGTTCAATAAACGAACTCGCTATTTTCCCATAACTATGATTTTTCGACAACGATATCCATACAAGAATATCTCGTGTCTTTAACCAATTAACGGTGATACGGTCGACCACTCTAGAATAACGATCAGTCGACCTAATTTTTATTTAGCTATTAAAGCACTGTGCACTGCACGAGCGCCTGCAGTTTCGACAAAATAAATGTACTTTCTATTTCTACTATAGTGAGTAACGTAAATAAAAAATAACTTTGTTGAATTTGCCTAAAACTTTTTAAGTGACTAAATGAATAAAAATGGGTCAGTCGAATAATGAAGACATATTCCGTTTTTATTTTTGAAAAGTGTAACATTAATATATTTTCGTGTTTTGATAAATCGTCAATATCATTTTAAACTTTTCTCTCTTTAAGAATATACGTTCGCATAATTGATAATTGATTAATGCCATTCGATACATATATTTATTGAATACGAACAAAATATTATTGTTTTCCGCGAAACGGAAATATTGTATTATAATATATTATTTAGAGCGGCCAGAAAATGTCCAGTTCGATTTTACTCCGTTATAATTCTCGTGTCTAAATGAAAACTAGTATAATAAAACACTTGACAAACAAAAATCCAATAATTTGTAAATAATCGTCTCGTAAAAAGTAAGTTCCCGTTTACGACCAAATTGTCGCTGCTTTTATCTCAAATCGTCGTTCTATCATAATTATCATTTACAACTGTTTCTTCCTGACGAGAGATCGCACACTGCTTCGACGACTAGTTCGTATTGAACGACTTGTTATGTAAGTCAAGGAAAAGCTATAATATCTGGGAAAAACTAAAATTATCACCGATTAAACGCACTGTTTGCAAATAGAATGTGTTTTGACACTTTGCGATGTCAACAGTTTATTGGTCACTTTATCTCGCAATTAAGATCGTATCAAGTTGCAACAATATAAAAGGTAGATAACGGAGTGCAGAAGAAAAAAATTGCTTTCCTCTAGATAACGTATGAAATATGCACGATTGGAGACATTTTCAGCCTCTAGTATCTCGATTCATGCATATTTATCGTTTCGAACAAGCTGGTTCGGTGCGGTCGGGAACAACAAGTCGATCATTACACCGGCCGCTCGTGTCCTCAATTTTTCTGCAAACTTTATTCTTTACCGCTAACGAGAAATAATACGTTGTAAATAATTTTGCTTGATTTCATTCGATATCGCCATTTTTGGAACGCGTTCCAGCATTCGATAAGAATCTTTTCCTTGATATCATTCGATAATGTGAAACATTCAATACAATCTGAGTTGTTTACAAATAAACACAGATTTGATATTTTGGTAAAATTGTTTAATACTATGACCACGTTTCTATAACTAGTATGTACGCTTACTTAGTAAAATTAGTATAATAAACAATATACTATAATCACGCTGATGTTAACACAGAAAATTTAGCATTCAAGAAAATGTTTCGAGGAAGCTTTACAGATCTGCATTCGAGGCTTCACTAGCGTTTCTTTTTTATTGCAATTTACTATCGATTTTGCATTAAGTCTTATCGCGGCGACGAGTAGGGCCGGGCAGATAACTAATTTGCATATAGAGGAAAGAACGAGTGTAATAAAAATGTCGTACTGCTGTAGAACAATTTCCAATCGTGACAGAAAAATCGCACAACAGTTCCTTGATCCTCTTTGCACGCTACAACTTGGACAAGGTAGTCCATTTCTTTACGTGACCATTTATGTACTACGACGGCCAATCCGTATTTACGATTGGCAAATAGAACCTTCGGCACCAAGTAGGGAAAGATTTTTCTTCCCTGTTACCTTGCAAGCAAGGAAACTTCGCTCGCCTCCGGAATTCAGAGTCCGGACAATGAAATTTACGAGTGTTCCCGAAATGAAGTTAACAAGTCCAATTCAATAGAATAGATATAAGAGTGAAGGATAATCCATTCTAATTCAATCACCGCGCTATGTGTCAGTGAAAATAAAGCCACGCCAATTCTGTTTCAGAGAACCGTACGACTACAATCCGCTCCTAGTGAGCGCGCTGTCTGTAGTGAAGTTTAAAAAGCTGCAGATGGACTTGGTGCGCATCGAGACCAGGAACCAGATTCTATTTTCATTTTTGTCCGTCGGTTGGGGCCTGTTGGCCGACATTGACATTGAAAGCGAGCGACTCCGGGCAATAGGGGGTCAAAGGTTCACCGTGTGGACTATCGCGCGACTGATAGGTCTGAGAACTTACAAGGGCAAGGTGTCTTACTTAGCCTGTGATAAGGTGCCGTCCATGGAGAATGTAGGTAACGGAAAGGCGTACGAGTATGCGAAAGAGACGCAGATATCGCATTCGAGGAGCTGCGGCGACGATTTAGATCGGTGGGTATCGTCTTATCTATGGCATTTGTATGCGCAGACTGTTTCGCGAAAGTGGCACTTCCTGCACGATAAGAAGGATACAGAACTGGAAACGAATCGTTAGATAAGACTGTCGTTGAAAGGATTCGATACTCCATTATCGTGTAGAAAGGCGGACGTAATTATTTTCGCGTGATTACTTCGAAGAATCAAGCTTGCCACGGAAATAATCGTAACTGTAAATGTATGCAATCGGTACAGGCGTTTAAGCAGTCGCATCAGGCTTCTTTCAATTTTTTGTTGAATATAAATCGAGCCATAACGTGCGCAAAAAAGAGAACTATTGCAAATGTCGTCACTAAAACATACAAACAAGGTCAGCGGAAGGTATTTTTGCTAAATAGTGATTGTGCAAGAATTCCGAATAAAAAAAGATAAATGAACCTCCTTATAAGTATAGAATTGATTAGCCACGAAAGACTCGTTGTATCAATTCTCGAAATGTTCTGGACAATTAATTTCATTTGATAAGTGAATATCAAAGACAAAGAAATTCCATTTTCGCATATATTAACTTTAAAAGAGTTTAAAGTGTTGCCGAAAATATCGTTGTATTTGCCATAAATTATTAATAGTATTATTTTTGTTTTCATTATATGATTATAATTATGACACACGTACTTTTTTTTAACTTTGTCAAATTGCACAAATAATGGACTTGAGGTTGTTGCGCGTTCAGGTACAGCAAAGTTAGCGAATCGAAGAGCTTTCACGACGCGCTCGACGGGGGTCCAGCAATTTTGGACGAGCCCTTCGATAGCTACGAAGATAACGAAATAATAAGCGAAAGTCTCACACTAGAAACGGAAGCTGAGATCCGACAGAGGCTAGATAGCTTCTACTCTGCGAACTCCGCGAGGTCAACTTATTTTAGTACTGCCTCAATTTCTAGTTACCATAGCATCGACGAGCCTGATAACGGAGATGTTGGTAAGCTTCTAATTCTAATTTGCATAGCGATAACAACGATATCACGACGAGACATTTCCTTGCACCATTTTATTCAACGCATTGTTGCGTCTTTCCTTCATCTGTATCAATACATCTGTTTGTACAGGTTTCGTGCGTTCGATATTATAATCGAACTAGATAAAGACATCGTCTTGCCTGTTAATTCTACGAGCTTATGATTCAATTTTCGCCTGGAATTTTCTTTCCTTCGACTATTTGCTGATCAATACTTGATTGTAGTTTCTACGAATAGTTTGTCCCAAATGACAGAGGCAAATAATGTCTATCGTGTATTCCATTAGTACGGTGGATTTATATAATTGCTAGAACTTTAGTCACCTTGAAGGCAGCACTATCTACACGCGTACTAAAGTAAAAATTCGTGTGTAATTAAGATGCAGACAACAACAGTAATCAAGTTATGTATGGACCATCGTCGAGGTTGCCTGCTCTGACTTCCAAAGTGTCAAACGCTTGGACTCAAATTCAGGGTAAGAAGCATGATACGATGAATAGAAAGTTAAATGAATTCAAAACTCAATATATTACGCAACATCTCTCCATTTATGTATATAACTATTATTCGCTCCATCTACGCACGGTATCGCATAAAGGAAGATCAAGTAACAGAACAAGAATCCAATGTATTCCTTACTAAACGCGATTAAAATGCACTGTCAAGTCTCTGTAAAAATCAGATCTCGAGCAATCGTGAAAATGTCACAGTTTAATGCGTATACGTGTACTGGTTTATTTCTCGATACACGTACCGTATATAACATCTTGTTTTATCTCCCGCGATACCAAATTTGGTAATATTGCTACACTCGTTTCCCGACGAAAGCCACGTTAAAACCGAGGACACAATCAATGAGGCAACAAAAGAGCTTTGCTTACCGTGCCCCGTATTTATTCAATTGCATCAAACCATTTTGAAAGTACGACCATGAAGATATGTACAACATAAATGTATTAACATAAACGAACCGCAATGAGAGAGGAAAATTAATGTCCGGCTACGTGTACAATTGTCGTTGCGTAATGGGCATAATCAGAGTCTGTGGCGTTTTCTTTGTTTACGATAAAAAAATTCCGCGAACAGAATGTTTCTTTTTCTCGTTTGAAACGCGTGGAATTATTATTTTGATTGTATTATACAAATATAATACGACGCAAATGATCGTGATATATATTTAATTTAGATGATCGTTCTGAATTTCAGGGGAGTTTGTCATGGTCCACGCGGCATATCAGTCTCATTTGGGCCAAGATTATTTCTTTGCGCCACGTGCCAAATTGGCGGACGGCGTTATTTGGCTGGTGATAGTGAAAGCCGGAATCACTCGGGCCAATTTGCTCCAGGTAAATAGTCCAATTAGACAGAATATCTACCTTATGGCGGTCTAATTGATTAGCAACCAAGTGCAACGCTTTTAAAGTCGAAGCACCTGTTAATTAATTATTATTCGAGGGATACAATCCTTTGCGGTTCGTATACCTTATTCGGTATAAATAGACATCGCGAAGCGACTTATATTACGATATAATACGCGAGGAATATATCTAATATTTTTTTACACGGTGTAAAAAGTGAATAGAAACGTTTTACCTATATTCCAAATTCGTTAACAAGAGGTGTCCGCGGGTAAAAATTAAATTACAAACGAAGCTGCCTCGAATGGCAACAATAATCACAGAATTCTAAGAAATATTTATTGTGCCTGTTAGTTCCTGTTGGGTTTAAGTAATGGTACCCACCTGTCACGTTCTGGGATCGACATGATACCGGTGAAGGCGTTTCGAATAGAACCAGAGGAAGGAACACACGGTTACATTACAGTGGACGGGGAAAAGGTAGACTATGGACCCTTACAAGCCGAGATATATCCGTCTTTAGCGTCAGTAATGACTCCTTGATACAAATTGGCGTTAAACTTCGTGCATAGTTAGCAGTGGAAATCAAATGGTACAATCCGACAATTTTAAGTTCAATATTATACAGATATATATATATATATATGTGTTTGTGTGTACATATATCTGTATATTATCAGATACGGTAGCATGGTCCTGGCGACAATACTGTATTTAGTATATTCACAATTCGCGATGCGTAAGTACGATTTAGTTAAATGAATCGCGATAGGTGTACAATCTGTGACTGTGAAGTTCAATCATTCCATCATATGTATACGATAATGAGATCAACGCAGCTATCATTTGTACGAGCAGACGTGTGATTTCGTAGCGGTTTATTGGTTGTGCAGAATGGTTCAATACTATTGTTCGAAGTTTCACACTCGTAAATACTGGGCTTATGGAAGGTGCAATAAAAATACGAGACGGCCATTAATATCGACCCGGCGATATTGCGACTGAGCTGCATCAATCAATTTTATTATCTATAAATGAATTTACCGTAAACACTTGGCGAACTTAAATTGTTGAAATCCGAATTCATCAATCAGGTAACGAATATCTGTTAAAATTCATCATTTACAACAATTATTAAATTACATTGTACATCATTCATTTCATAATTGCATCCATGAATATGTGAAATATATTTAGAAGCAATGTGCCGCGATTTTACGAGTACTGATATGTCTTTTTCTTTTTGTCGTACAAAGTGTACAACGACACGCCTGTAAACTCTTCAACTTAATTATTGAATCAACCTGCACGACACCGTTCAATAGTTCTGACTAATTACTGATTCGTAACTACGTTCGCTAGCTTAAGACGTACGTTTTCAGGACTGTCCGATATGACGCACAATAGTGTAACTTTCAGATATTCCACGGGCTTTGTGCTAGCTAGCAAGTACTATTGTTGCGCTTGATAGCGTAACGTACAAATCTTATGCACTTAACCCTCGACTTACGCGGGAAGTTGATGACACGGGTTCCATATAAATCGAGATCAATATTTACGTAGAAAATAAAATTAATAACAAGATTAGAAATTTTTCATTGGAACTTCATTTTTCTTACCGTCAGTGTAAATATACGATCGAATATAGTCGCTTTTCTATTTATTGAATATGCTTTTTGTACATAACAATATTTCCCAAGTTGATCTAAATAATTTGTAATTCTTTATACACACAGGCATTGCACAATAGAATTGATAGACTGCCCCCATATTATTACTATATATACTCAATTGATAATATAATTTTAAAACAAAACAAAGTAAATGTATCATTATAAAATGGTAACATTTTCTGTCTTGTTAATAAAAAAAGAATTTATTTCTAATTGAAACATCTTAGCTTCATCAATAATAGTAACGCGCACATTTTTTTTTTTTTTCAATAATTATTCATTTCAATAATGAATATCCAGCTGTAATTATTGTCAAAAGGGTTCATTCAAATTTGTATTAGCATTAAGTAACTCGAGGATTAGGTGTATCTTTATCTTCGTATCCTACTTCTCAAGCAATTGTATAGTAATTAACGTATCGTGGCTTCCACTAGCAGCATAGAAGAATTTAAGAGCGATCAACAGGATCAAACTTGTGCAAAGATCCGGATTTTTAAACTTATACGCATTTTATTGACCAGGCTGCGGCCCGGTTTAAATGTCGGCGAAACAGTATTGATTTAATCGCCATAGTGCTCAAATATATTGTACATTTAGACGCATTTACGATTTAAAAGAAAAGAAAAGAAAAAACGTTTCCGTCTTTAGGTACAACTTTAGAATTACTGATTCTCATCCCGCGCTCACATTGGAGATATTTTTCTGCGAAAATATGACACTTTAATTTATCCAACGTATGAACATGCCATGTTAATTAACAAATAATATGTGAAACGTTGAGAATGTCATATATAATTCACGTCCGCGCCATTATCGAATAATATCATTTTTAAATAGAGATGAAACATTGTCAAGCATTAGATAAACGTTTAACTAACGTGTATCAGACGGAGGAGAAAACTGCGAAACGATATATTGCAACTAGATGATCGGAAAATTGTCTTGCATATTGTTATAGTTGCACTTTGATATCGAAATGGACAGCTTTCATTTATTATACTCGTATAAACAGATACAACGTTTCCCTAGCTGATAGAGATGCGTTTAATGAAAATCGATACGAAAGATTTAACTTATATTGCGACGAGGATAATTTGTATAAATTGTATTTGCTTTTCTAATTGCGGCGTTGTAAATGTGTGCCAAGAGTTGCGGAAAGTTAATTAAGAAATAAGCAAGAACGTCCTCGAAAATTCATTTTCTTTAAAGTTCTAATTTTTCTATGTACATATCTTTAGTTCCGTGCCAAATACATATTCTGTTTGTACCTGCACTATATAAATGCCAAGGATCAAACGCCATGTATGCTTGTATATTTGTATTTTCAAAAATTAAACTTTTCACGAGTAAAACAAATCGATTATGTATATTTGTACTACTTAATTGTTGCTATGCTGTACAGTTCAAGGGAATGTTTGTAAATTATAACAGATTTTCAACAAGAAAATGAGAAGAAAACGATATTTTTTATTTCTAATAACCGCAACATAAAATGCAGTTAAAATGTCACGATTTGTTCTCATCAGACAATCAATTCCGTTCTTTAGCACACATACATAGGACATAAAATGATTATTACTTACCCGAATTATATATTATATACATATATTACGTATGAAAAATGTAAATTTAATATTATGCATGAACTGATTTAATTAATATTCTTATTTACAGCAATAAGAGTGATTAGAATGAATTAATATTACAAGAATATCTCGATTGCTCTCATATGAAAGATAGTTATATATTTGTATTGAGAAAATTTTATTTCATCCTTTCTAGTCACATGATACTTTTTTGTTATATTTTTTGTTCGATTACTTACATTCTGTAACTATTTTAAACGTGTACCTATAAAATAAATTTACCTGTGTTTGTAATTAGTCCTCCCTCAATTTTCAATATTATGTGTAGAGCATAATAGAATTGCGCAAATGTAATTACACATACAATATTTCCTACGTTAATCTGACAGATATACACCAGTATTGTAGAAACGATAAGAAATCTAGGAATAATATTCGCAACATTAATTCCTAAAGGTATATCATTCAAGCTTTAACAACGTGCATATAATTTTACCAGAAAGCTTTTATAGAAATGTGACTAGTAAGGATATGCAAATTGCATAAAACTTTAAACGACGCTTTTTTTCGACATTTTTCAGAAGGTCTAATATTCTGTAATATGTTAAAAACTGCTGCACAGTTTTCATTGCTGTTAATTTCCCTCTATCGCATTTTTATACAGTTGCAACAATTATTATTATGGGAGAAAAGAGCGTCAATTTTTCGCACGTTAATAGAAAAACGGTACATTGCCGCTCAAAGTGAGAAGTACATATTTGTCATCGATGAGATCGATAAAAGAATGTATAATATCGAGTTTTGTTATTCCGCTATTTTTCGGCGGAATGATCGTTAATGTTTCCGAGAATAATGAGAGTTATCTAGTATAATAGACAATATAGATGATAATAAATTTCTTAAAATAAAACCAACTCTGTCCAGTGGTTTGTTTAAGACCAAAATATGAAGGTGATTTCCTTCTCTGGAAATTGTTAAATTATATTAATGTTAATATTAATACTATTCATAAATTCGTGAACATCATGGGAAAACTGAAGGTGACAAAAAAAATATTGAATACTCTACATTATACCATAGTAGCAAAAAGATTATACTCTCAAATTAACTCCTATCATCTAATACTGTTTCTCTAATAAAACATAATTTTGATTAAGAAGTACAAATGACTACTTAACTTGAAATTATTTCAACGAGATAGTAAAATTACAATCAGACGATTAGATGATTTGCAGTAATATATGCAAACACAGAGGAATAAATTTTAATATGTTATTTATTTATTTCGATATCGTTACAACAAAACGAGCAGAATTTTTTTCAATCGAACCAAGTCTTTCTTTCAGACTCATACAACGACCATTTCCTCTATACGACACACTTTTATATTATTCGTTTTATAATATAGTTATGATAATACATATATAAGAAGAACAAGAAACGATAAATTTTGGACAGTATTATCACAGCATACAAAAGAAAAAATGAAACCTTTTCTTTACACGAGCATAAGTTTCTATGAAACAGCGTACTTCTTTTAGGTTTGTTATAAGTAGGGCTAACATGATTATTTACAGTTCGTATATAAAGTAGTTGCACGAGTTATTTATACGTATATATATATATGTATAACCAATAACAATAATACGTGATCCTAAGCGATTCATCAGTCCTGCTTCTAGAGAAGTATCGCGATCATAGATAATTGTTCTTCTATCTGGCAATATGTATTTGTTATTTTAACGTGTCTACAATACGATTTCAAAAAGCTCATTTTTTTTAGTTTCGATTGCCCTAAGCACTTTTCTCCAGTTTGTGCCCGATCGAATTGGTTTATTTTATATTACACTTTTATATAAAAAGATAGCATGTCGTCTTAAAAGAATTTCCGTAAAAATAATTAGTTTTACTTGGCGTTATTTTAGCCAATACGTTAACAATTAGACAGAGCCTCAGTTATGCTAAACGTAGAGCACCAGTGACTTTTTCCTGGCTTTTTCTCTCTTTTCTTTATAAGAGATATCAATATCAGCAAATCTTACGAAATGATTTGTTCACATGTTCATACATTTATCTGCCATTATTTAGGCTGCAAACAGAGTGAGGGTAATATAGGCATACATGCTATAATTGCACATGGACAGATCTAATGAAATATTGAAACTAATCATTTCTTTAAGAATGATACCTCGGCTGAAATTCATATTTCATGATATACTAAACATACCAGAAAAGTGTATTGTTCGTGATAGTTTAAGATTTTGTTTATACTTTCTTATTACGAAAATATTTCGTAAGGATAAACTGGTAATAGGTATCTTAATAGACCTCACATTTAGGGCGGAAACTAACGACGATACGTGGTATTTTGTAGCATACTCATAAATCATCGTTTTGCATTGTTTCAAAGATACAAGTAAAAATATTAATTTCATTGGAAACATTAACTGTTATAAAGCAAGATTGTGAAGTAAATGGAAAGTTAGAAAGGAGACAAATAAAAACGAATAAAATAAAATAAAATAAAAATGGATTAACTTAAAATTCCATCCACCTCAACACTTTTCAAGATGTACAAAAATAAATGTGTAACGCTCCTATATTATAAATAATTATAAATAATAAAACTCCACGTTTTTACCTTTACACTCTATTTGCACCCCGATAAATTTGGCAAGCACTATGTCAAAAAATCCATTTTTACCGAATTTAAAAAAAATGCTGCAGTACAATTTCTAATTTAAAAAGAATAATGTTTGTATAATCCGCTTCCTTGTTACAGCATAATTGGCAAACGTGTCCTAAGAAATCTTTTTTACAATTACTTAGATATTTAAATTGATTAATCGGTTCATACCAAATAAATATATTGGATTTTAATGGCGTTGTGATATGCTGCAATCCAATTTTTGCAGAGAACTGAATCTACATTACATTTTAAAATTTAACCAATCCACGGGGCAATCAAATTTAAAAACAGACCGGAATAGAATTTTGTACGCTTCAGCTACTTTTTTAAACCCACAGGGGTACTATCTGTTGAATGCTTTTTTAATTAAAAGACTTCCTATTCGATTACTTTGAACTCATAATGCCAAGCCATAGCAGAAAGCATACGTTCTATTGTTTATAGAAATAATACGCATCGTTAATAGAAATAAATGTCAACGTACGATATAATAATGAACTTTAATACGTTCGACACTTCAATGTATCGATTTTACACGGGCATAATTGAGTTACGATTCTACCGTTGTGTACAGTGTTATCTAAAGCACTTGTATAAATTAAAAAATATGTTTTACGTAAGGCGTTCTGTAACTATGAGAAGAAAAAAAAAGGAAAATCGATGCAGCTTCTTACTACGTAACTATAAATTTAACGTCTAGATTTGAACCCTTCTCGAATTCAATACCATGTTTAACTTATTAATAGAATGAATAGCCTGTTTAATGCTGGTATGAAATTACTGTGTTATAGACAGAGCATCTATGTGAGCCAATTGATCTTTCACTTAATCCTGAACTTGCTTGGACGAGCCAGACAATGACAAACGCGAACAAAATGTGGCCAGCGTTTCCACATTTTTGTTTGTATCTCTGTGCTTCTGCAGATAAGCTAACAACATACTAACTATGTTTTGAACTTCTTCTTTGATCGACACGGAGTCGTGGCTCCTGCAGCTTTGTAATAAAAGTAATTTTGTCTGGACTAATTGCAAGGGGTTATAACCATCCTGATCCAAGCATGTTGGATCTACGCCCGCATTTAGAAGAAGCGTAACCACTGATTTGCTTGTCACAGCCGCTAAATGTAATGGAGTATTACCAACGCTATCGCGAAGATTAGGATTCGCGCCATGTTCTAACAGCAATTGTACCATTTCCGTGTAACCCCTGTAAATAAAATTTATTATATTGTTTAAACATTTTTCACTGTTATTCTGACTATCAATTTAGGCTTCATCTCGTTGGACTCACTTTAATGTACCTAAAAAATACATTTGTATCGTGTGAAAGACACGCAATTCCTATTTCGTGTTCTATTTAATTGCGAAATAATAAAATTAGTTGCAAATAAAAATGCATTACAGATCGGTAATTATTTGATTAACTATTTTGGTGAAATATACCTGCAACATGCGAGGTGTAGAGGTGTTCTTCCCATCTTATCACAATTATTAGGTGAATTACCCGCCAATAATGATCTCTTCATCATACTAGTGTTATTCGTAGCTGCTGCAAGTCGCATTATATGCTCAGCAAGTTGATTATCTCTTGGTCCTGGTATTCTTTTACATAATACATTATTTTGTATGGAACGACGATAAGCACGAGAAACTTTCTTCTTATCAAACTGCAAAGATTCAACATTTATAATATATTTCCTATAGAAATTTCAAAACATATGTAGTTGAAAATTAATATTAGTAATTAATCGAAACTGAGCTATTTATTAATAAGAAAAAAATGTGTTGTCCTAGGACAAAATATTAAAACGTTCACGACAACATGCTCCGCCATCGGTACATTACAAATTTTATGTACAGCCGCCTGTAGCCACTAGTCATACACGGACTATAAATGGCCTACTCTGTGTACAATCTAATTGTCCCTAAGTTGTCGTAAACGTGTTAATTAGAATAAACAAATTGTCGTATCGCCTGAAAAATAAATACAGACACACGAAAGTATATAGACGAACAATTGATGCAATAAAAGCAAAGCTGTTTAGAAATGAATAATATCAACGATCCATGGAAATAATAAAAAATACATATAGTAGGAAATACCTTGAGCTGTCCCGAACTACTTGTAGGTATAGAATTGTCGACTTCGGAAGTATAATTTAATGCAAAATTTTGGTTTAACGAGTTATATCGTGAAATCTTGATTGGTATATCCGTCCAATTTAGGGGAAACGGGGGAAGTTGTATATTAACTGGTTTGATCTCACGATAATCAATTTGACTGTTAGTTATTGACAGAAGGCCCGTACTGCCATTGTTGATATCGCCAGTCGACGAATCATCATTTTGAGCGATCGAACAGTCGTTCGAATTATTACTCGTTTCAATTCCAGAGTCCACGGATGTCATTTTGCATTTAATCATTCACAAACGTTTTAAAAATCAGCCACCTTTCACCCTTTACATTCCATTTACACTGCGAGCATACAGACCACGGTAGTCTGTACGAAAATAATAACAGACTTGAAGTTTGTCAGCAAGGACGGTTAACATCGTTTATTGCCAACATCACGATCTACGATACATCGTACACCGTTTCGCTCTACTACAAATTTCTAACAGAAGTTTGAATAATTGTATCTCTAATTGTAACTATGATATTTCTTTGTAAAAGATATCTGATAATCAATTAATATGAACATAAATGTAAACTGAGATATTGATTATATATGGCAAAATGTATGAAATACAATATAGTTATCTTTCAAATAATTAGAAAGAAAATTTTAATTCTGTTTTATCAATGCAAAATATATAATATAATTCACAGGAAACTACGGTGTAACCTTTTTCGTAATTTAGTTTCGAAAGAAATAAATCCCTATTTTATGTAAAATAGCAACTTAATCCGTATCGCGTGTAAGTTCATTATCTATTTCGCCAGCCCATTTTCTATGGTTTATATATGCGATACTATTTGTGGGACACTGTACACAAACCTATTATTTTGGTTATTCGTTGATACTTTCGTTAAAATAAAATGTCATTACTTGCGGCAACGATGTTTCGCATTGCCCGGTCTACAAGTTAGTACACAGAAACCATTTTAACTTTTACAATTACATACTTGCATCCGTAATTTGTATTGAAAAGTTATCTCAATAATATAAGTTTTACTTGTGTGTAGCAAACTATAAGTAAAAATTCCCAGTTAAAGGGTTAACAATCTATGCACCTGACTAGCTATTAATTCAAGTTTTTGTATTTTACAGAGTTAGCTCCCTGTGCTAATCAATTTCATACTTCGTTTGCAATGCATTTGGACCAAAAATGGAGAGAGAAGTATGAAAATTTAAAGAAATAAGAATAATATACAAGGGTAATTCTCTTACCAATGTTATCAAAAGTTATTGTTGCTGCATTAACACTGTGGCAAAAACCGTAGGCTTATCTGCGAATGATCTGTCATTGAGGAGCCTAATGAAGTAGATATTGTTGTGTTTATATGTATGAACTAAATTTTCCTAGGCATTTTAATTTTGCTCCTTTGAATTTCAATTCATATGTATACACAGGATCAATTGAGATCCCTATGTAAAAGCATGAAGTTTTTGTTGCAGTGTTAGGCAATGCCACAGCCTTTGAGTCTATTGGTGATGGAATCATCCAATATAAATATATATGGGAAATTCAGCATTTTATGCAATGTAATAATTGTAGGAAAGGTTTAGTAACGAATCCAAATAGTTATGGGCCAATGGTGACAAATTCAGATTACTCTTTCAAAGATAAGCGACCTGTTGCATACGGTTCTAGGCAGTTATATCGTATAAAACAACACCAAGAATACGTGGTATTTTGCTTAATCAAGTTTTGCCTTCAGGGTGTAAAAATTAATATGTTAAGAATAATTAAACTGTTGCATTCCAGAAAAGAATTGTTCAATTGGTTGGGGAAGTTGATCACGCGGTTGAACTGCACGCTAAAAGGGTAGAGGAAAAGGAAGCACAAAGACAACAAATTTTGGATAACAAATTGAAGCCTAAAGGAACAGAATTAATTGTTAGCAAATAGTGTATTTTAATTTGTTTTGTAATTTATATGTAAATGTAAATAATAAAATGTTATATATATAATTTCACCATCTATTTTTTTGAAGCTGTTTCATCATTCGACTTCACAACATATTAAGTCAGAAAATATAACGTTTCAATATCTTGCAATAATTTATTTGAAAGCTACAGCTATACCTTTACTTAAGCTGGTAATCATCAGGATATTTTATAAGTCGTGGGATTTTATCTTGTTCCTCTTTACTAATATCATATAATCTAACTGGCACAGGTCTTAGCTGTTTAATTTGATTAGATACATTTGCCAACATATCTTCAGGAACATTATCATTGGGGAAGATGTGCAGCCTTTGCATAGTATATCTTCTTTGTAGAGTTCCATCCATCGATCGATAAACAGCTTTCTTGACAATCTACACATTATAAATAAAATATTGTTAATACTTGAATACAATTTGTTATACATTAACCCTAACGCCTACCACGTGCAATTATATACAGAAAGAAACATGTACCACTAGTGATTGTATACACAAAGCCACGCATACCACAGGTGTATCATGTTAATGTCTAATTTAGTTACCAATGCACATGTACAAAAACTTATATACATTCATAGCCCATTGCCAAAGTATTGCTATTGTTTTAAAATCTGATATTTTTACCATAGTAGGATCTTTGCTGTGTAATTCCCAAGCAAGCGTCCAACTGGCACCGCCACTATATCCTGTGTGATGGAAATACACACGTTTCTGCCATTCATCACCACGTAAAGCGATGTCTTTGCTATTTATTACTATTACATGATCACCGCAATCATCTAAATAAAAATGTAAATGAAATATTACAGAAATGTAGATGTTTGCAAATAATTCTGCAGTAACATAATTTGTTTAAATTAAATTGATCTTTGCAGTTAATGCTTGAACAATTTATGCATCGTATAAATAACTATTTTTAAAATATCTGTACATTAATGAGCATATATTTAATTGAACATACTGAATGGATGATATATTGGTTTGTATAATCCCATAAGATACTTTTTTATCAATGGTGCAGTAATATATGGATCTTGCCAAGTTGCATCGAAAATATGCCAGATACGTGCAAAAGTGCCCCAATGCTGCAAGGCAATTATATAAAATACAATCATTAATCGTATAAAAATCTCAAATAAAAATTTAGCATCCAATTTCATTAATATATGTTAGCCCGAGTAAGTTTTTGAATGCTAAATGTTTCAAAAACAGATTCTGGATAGTGCATTTTATAATGAATTAAAATAGCATTTACGGAAGAAATTAAACAACTAAACGCTTGATAATGTTTAGTTTATAAACTGTTGTATATGAAACAAACAAAAAAATAACACAAGATTTTGCAGGTCAAAAGTAAAAGAAAATTACAAAATGTAACAGCTTGTAAAGAAACGAACCTGTCCCCTTCGTAGAAGAGACATGATATTTATTATATTACAAATTCAATATCAGTGTTGAAATAAAAATGCTTAAATCATATAACGCATTATAACGTTAAGGTTATGTACTTCTGCAAAATGCATGAGCTTTCCGTGAAACCTTTGGTGATGTTGGTATCACTAGGCGATTGCCCAGAAGTTACACGCGCGCTTTTCGAAGCACAGGTATAGAAATAATTCTCTCAAGTAAATTTATGTGAACCCCTCAAAAAGGCCACCGCCCTTCCCTTTCCTTTCATTAGACAACCCATTTATTAAAAACAACCCCCAGGAGCCGAGATACCAATTTTTAAAAATGGTATCGGTAACGATATGTCGATAACGGTTCAAAGTGGCGCCATCTTGCGTTTGCAGCCTTTTTCGCAGTTTTCTCCACCGCCAAAACCGATTTCCCGGATTACATCGTTATTTTTAACAATTACCTTTTTCTCGGCTTCTACGGCGTATTTCTTAACCGGACTTGTCTTAAATTATAGCCACGGATAATAGCTATCTCCGCCAGAGGGCCAATGTTAATCAATGAACTCGCAAATTGAAGCCCTCGGGTCAAGGAACAATCTGAGTCTCGATTAGATCGGCCTTCATGTATAGCTTCGGTGCAATTCTCAAAGGAATTGTTATATGGGTTGTAAAAAATAAACCGCGCATGCAGCAATCGTAAATCGTTTATTGTCGTGTAGCGGCATCCTTCAGCTTCAATTTGGGCACTCGATCATTGATCTAGCGCCTCTAGAAGCCGAGAAAATTGCAGTGACCCACAGTGCATTTTTGCCGATTTTTCAATTGTTAATAACTTTTAAGCCACGTGAGCGAAATTGTTGCATCTTTTGGAGGAGATAGCAACTGTCCGTATCTTTAATTTAAGACAAGTCCGGTTAATAAATACGCAGTAGAAGCCCAGAAAAAAGCAATTGTTTAAAATAACGGGGTAATCCGGGAATTCGGTTTTGGCGGAGCAAGTTTTGGTTTGGCGGAGTAAGCTACACGACAAAAAATGCCCCGTGGCTGTAACTGTATGCAGTTGGGCGTAATAACAATATTAATTGTTTATAACAAATGAACTGCACATGGAATAATGTTCCCACCTATTGGAGATGGTAGCTGATGCTCCTAGCTTCTATTTATGTCCACAGGGCATTGATGTACCTAGTCAGCAAGAGGCACTAATTGCATTTGTTTATAATTTCTTTAAACAAATTCAATTATCTCGGCTTCTGCTGGGCCGATTTTAATCAACAACCACCCCTTACTGTAACTGTATTCTTACATGCAGATATGCCTTGAAAGAATATTAAAGAAAATTAGAAGATAAGTTACAATTTAATAAGTGTTTTAATGTAATAGTAATAATATAATAATAATAATTAATAATAATAATATCAACTTATAATGTTATTAAATACTTTATACATGTACATAGTAATGTATTTATAATTATTCATATTTTATCACTAAGGAATTATTAGTATTTAATAGTAGCAAAGATTTTATGTAAACAGGTAAGTCTTTTTTGCACAATCAGTCCTGTTATAATGAGTAGTATATTTTTTCACTCCAATTGTGTCTGTGAGGTGAAAAATCACTTACATTATTTCATCTATGCATGATTGTACATAGTTATGTGCTATAAATTCATGTGTAAAAGTGTCTTGTATCAACAATCTCTTTTTCGTCTATGAATACAAAGAATTTTGATGTTACCAGACATGTTCAGGATTGTGTATTTCGCATACAAAGTTTTTGTTTTGTTTCGTTATTTCTATTTCTACATTCCGTTATTGAGAAAGGAACTTGATTCTTCATTTAGGCAAGTATAGCACCAAGAGGCAAGTATTATTTTTGAAGGCAAATGCCGCCAGTAAACAATACGAATAAAATTGTTACGATAAATATCAATTCGTTATTTCGTTCAGTCATTACATCTATAAGAAGTTTGATGATCATACTTGACATTATTTCCTCACATTTTTTATAAAGTTTTGCATTATAACGAAAATCATTGCTATTCACTGCATAGCTATAATAAGCATTGTTTCATAAAATCCATGATCTTCCTGCTATTGATTGATTTTGTTTTAGAAATTGATTTTTACCAAGAACATGTATACTTCCTTATTGTGAAGAAAAAATAAGGAATTTGTAGCAGAACCTTCGACATTACATGGTCAAAATAAATCGTAATGCCTGGTAAATCATAAATATAAATTTCACTTATACCCTAATTTCATTGTTTGATCTTTTGTGTTACATGAAAATAAATGTCACCAAAGAAACGTAGAAACCACAGAATGAACGAGAAAATATTAGAAAAAATACGAGACAAAGCTATTAAGTAATACATTGTATTAATGTAAAACTATTTGACATTTTTATAATTCAATTACTTTTTTTTATTTCTTAAAAGTAAAATATTCCTTAACTTAAAAATAATCAGAGACTTAAAAAAATATACTGCTAGAAATTTTATTACTTTCGACGTATTATTACTTTAATCTATATTAGAAAAAATATAGAGTTTAATTGGCCTTAGTAAGCTAACGGATTCAAATATTTTCTTTCTTTACCAATTTCCATTATATTTAGCTTTTCAATGGTAAAAATTCTTTTGTATCCACAGTAATTATGAAATTATCGAATAATAGTAACATTACCATTAGCTATAAAAATAATACTTAGAAAGCAGCAATACATTCAATAATAATAATAATAATAATAATAATAATAATAATAATAATAATGATAATAACAAATAAGTTAAACATGAGAATTTAAGCATATTTGTTTTCTTACTTCTTATAGTGGTAGAAATATGTTATAACCCTATAATAGCAATTATAATTACAGTACTCTCCTGTTTCACTTATTTCAAATAATTTAGAAACCGACATTTGCCGCCTCTGGATGAAATATCCTGAACATTTGGTCTCGGGATATAAATGTATGTAAAAGCGTGTTACGTAGTGGTACTGCGCCCAAAATCGTTATTTTGCATTAATATCTTTCTCGTTCCTTTACGTACATATGCTGCAGCAACAACGCAGCTTCAGATTATGATGTATACCTTTGCGTAAATGCAAGTTGTGTTTCATGGCTACTGAATTATTACAAAAACAACACAGTTGGTTCCAAACATGCCGTAGCAGATCACAAAAGTATGTTTCTTCAGACGAACAACTAAATTGTTCTATACGTGTGCAGCGTATTTGCATAAATGTTTTGTATAAAATGCACTAACAATAACTATTTCAAAGTAACTTCTACTGTAAGTTAATTTCAGAGTTTTAAAAGCATCTCAGGGAAAATTTTTTTCGGTATACAAATTGATGTATATAAAATAATAATATTATAGATATCGATGTCGTTTAAGACACGGTGTAACAATTTTTATACAGTAATATGTATTATTAAAGTAGTACACAGCACTGTAGCTTTCGAAATAAGTCACAGTAAAACAATACTTCAATAGACAATAAAGGTACCGCCCAGACTGTCGATCAGTATATTTAGTTTGAATATTGTTTAAAGGAGAAATAAGCTATCGATCGATTTAAAACACGATTCAAAATGTTTTATAATATCCTTCTCAGGGAGATATACTTTGCCGTATTATTTCAAAAGGTACATCGTCCTACTATTTATTATACAAAAAAATTCATGTGATTTCAACTCATTGATGTAATATGACGCGCGCGCGCCTGCAACAACGCGTTGTATAGATCCAGTTACATAAAATCTTTGGCAAAGGTATGATTAATCATTGACCCATGACACTGTAAATATGTATCTAATATTATTGTATTCCATAAGCAGCTACTCGCCATTTGTCAGTTTTTTTTTACATAATTTTGATTTCTTCCAGCATGAGCATTCGAAAATGATTTTGCTCATGAAATGCACCTGGTCGACATTATTTGATACAACGTCTGAACTCGTCTCCTCAACCAACGCTATCTCCCATTACTTCTGTTTCTGTCTCGTGTTCTTTATGCTCTAGCACTTCCTTCGTTTCGGATTCACCACATGCATCCACAAATTCCTAGGGCCAAAAATAACATTAGTTTTATCATACCAGAACAGTGCTAGAATATTTGACGGAGAGAAAAGAAAATGAAATACGGCGTCAATATCAATAGCGGCAAATACATGTATGTTGCAAGTTAATCCAATAATATATTAAACTGAGTTCCTTACATCACGGGTGGGATCGTCAATACTGCTATCCTTGTTTAAAATTTCACCTGAAAATCAGAAAGGAAATTAACTACTATTTTCATTTAATAATAAGTCATACGATTACGTAGATCAATGAATACTGTTGGCCTACATTCTGAAAAATTGAAAAAATAAAGAACTAACCGGGTTCCGTTTGTGTTTGGCTTGACGTGGTGCACGTTTCAGAAAATTCGCGACGTTGTATATCTGCATCGTGAGCGTGAAGCCGTTCTCTACTTCTCCGTAATTCTTTTCTTAACGATTCCCGTTCCTCTTCTCTCTCTTTTATAATTTCCTATGATTTTCAAGCAAATAAAAATATAATATAAGAGGAATATAATTCATGAATCGCTATAAATGAACTTATCTTCCTGTTATATTGGCCTTTATGTTTGCACAAGTTATTGCTTGATTTTTTCAATTTCAATCATATTTTTATATCAATTATGTCCCTTACCAGCAGCTGCGACAATTGCGATGTCAATGAATGACACACTGGTTGCAAGCTCGCAATCGAGATCGATGGTTGCTGAGGATGTAGGTGCATTCGTGGCGATGGACAACCAGTTGACTCACAACTTGGTGACATCGCTATTGTTGATGTTCCACGTGATGCAAGAACGGTTTCTGTTTCGCTTACGTTTAATGCGGAATTTAACATCCCTACCAATTGATTCGCTGTAAAAGTAAAAATTACGTATATTCAAATTGCTAAAAAATTTTCTTTGAAGTTAAGATTTAATAAATACCGCCCTAAACATTGCCAATTCTTAAACTCAAAATATACACAGGAAGTTCTGTTTGAGAAAATAAATATTATTTTTCTGTAAAAAAAAAAATACCTTGACTAATAGCAGCGAGTATAAGTTCAGCAGGTTCCTTTTCCATGCTTGATGGTTCGGACGCCATATCAGCCACATGTTCGAAATCCTCTTTGGGAATATTTAAAATATCTGCTACTAACAATTGTTTCTCGATCAAAGCTTGTTTAATTATTTCGTCCTTCCTCCTAAGGCATTCTAAAAATTAAAAATACAAAAATCACTTTACCAATAGTAATTTTCAAATTCCCACCTTCGCCTTAGAATCGACAGCGTTGTAATTCAATTAAGCTTGTACAGCTTTTCTAATAATATACCTATGGGTGTAAGGACAGGTTCCGCAACATGTACAGGCGGTACTTCCACGTGAACTTCGAGTGGATCAATTAACGATGATTGCGTACAAGTAACCAATCGCAATGGTTCTCCTGTGCCTAATCGAAAATAATATTACAGATTAAAATTACACTCATATACTATTCGTGTACTTATCACATCATCTACAAACCCATTAAATATTTCCAAAGAACCATTCATTCAAAAATAATTATTCACCCTAAAATCTTACAAAATTTATTAAAAAGTCCAAAGACTTTCCCCCATTTTATGTAACAATAATCAGAATTTCAACGGCTTCAATAATATACAAAATCGAATCCTAAGCAAATTATAAAATGATCTTCGCAATTTTCCTGTCGTTCGCGATTTCCCAATAAATACGCAAAACATTCAAACAGGGTATTAAAGCTACATCACCTGTTGCAGATGGTTCAGACGAGTGCGGCTGCTGTTGTTGCTGTTTAGTTTGTTCAACCCGTGGAGGATCTTGTCCGGGAGTACTAGGCGACTCTGCTTCCTGCTCAACGCTAGTGTTTTGTGCAGGCTCCTTCGGTTCTGATTCTGGTTCCTGCTCCTGTTCCGTCTTATCAGGAATATTGTCGTGCTCCGTCGAAGATGTATCCTCGATCGCAGGACCAGGTTCTTCTGGCAGTGTCGTGGGTGGAGTGGGTCTTCTACCCTGCTTATCACGAGCCTTATACGCTTCAGCTGCCTCGGAGATGTGCTTACACCATAGCTTTCGTTCCGCCGGCGAGGCCGCCACTAAATCGTAAATCTGTGCTCCGTTCTGCGATGTGTTCACCAAGTAAAGGGAATTCTTGTCCACCGCGTTATGTCTAACGAGAACTGTGGAGACCTTCACGATTGGGCTCAACGCGGAATTCGCTTGGTTCAGATTGATGAACTTTAGCAGGTACTTTTCGTCTTGTCGATGCAAAAGGAGTATCGTATCGTCCAATAGAACCACGTGCAGATCGACCGGCTTCGCACGATTCTGTTCTGTTCTGCGCCACTGCAACGGACCCTCGTATATCAATTTACGTTTCGTGATATCGAGATTCTTGAACTCCTGAACAGTTGGATGGTCGAATTTTTCGAACGCCGATCTATCAATGGTGCGCTGAATCTCCGACAGTCTTTGATAATCTTCGGCCTCGCGCACTGCCTGATTAACGCAACTAAGAATTTCTTTGCTACGATCGAGACTTCGCAGAACCGCGGCCCTTTCTTTCTCGTTACTATCTTGAGTATACTTGGCCAGGTTCTCGAACAATAAAGGATATTTGGTCAGTCTAAGCATCCCGGTTAGGATATGGTCTTTGAGCTGTAGCCTTCGACAGAGGGGATTCGCCTCGATCTCGTTTAGGAAGTTGTTTAATTTTGGATCCTTCCGACGACGATCTCGCAGAGCATCGAGGGCTACCTGTTGTTTCGCACAGTACGTGGACGCTGCTCTCTCGAATGTTTCGCCGTTCTCACCGTCGAACATCTCCAACAGCAGATCGCCGATATCGCCTACGCACGGGTTCTCCTTCCTCTTACGTTTCATCGTTTGATTGAATAGCGAATGAATCGTTACCATTTCGTCTAGATTGGAAAAGAGTAACTGTATTTGGTCTAAGGGAAGTACTTGAGATTCGAGGAGCGGTTTGTGGAAGACGTGCGACAGCACTCTAAGCGCCCGCACGTGAGATCGCTCTGTGTGAAAGAGTTCTGGAACAGAGTACGAGAAGACAGATCAGTTTTGTATACCTTGAGGGATAATGAATTAATTATACTTGTAATTGCGATTACTTCACAACCCTCTCGCGAGTTCTGACGAAGTTTCATAAGTACAATATTTTTTCAATCAACGAATAATCCCAGCTGGTACATTCATTCGCGAGGAATTGATTTTGTGTCCGATTTCTCTTTCGTTTAATTTAACCGAAAATAAAACGAAGATATTGAGGGAACATTAAATTATGAAAGAATAATAACCATTGATAACTTCTTGCCGCTTTTTCTCCGCGTTGCTGAGACGAAGGAGAACATCCTCGGCGACACCCTGACTCCAGTCAGGTGGATCAGGCTCGACATCAACATCGCTGTCCCACGAAGTTGATGTGTTCGTCGCGGAGGTGGCTGGATGGACCTGCTCCAGGCTGGTACTCGGACTATCCAGACTTCTCGTCGACAAACTGCTGTTCGACGAACTGCCCGCAGAATTCCCGGGGAACGACCCGGCAGGTTCGCAGTCACTGAAACCAGCCCTATAGTCAATCGTTAGCGAATGAAGAATTCTACGTTTAAACTGTACCGGCTACCGTAGCCATTTGATACCTCCTCAATACCTATAGGTAAGTTCGACGATGTCATGACCAATTATGCTACCTACGATTCCCTTCCAAACTTAGACTACTAAATAAATAAATGTAACATGATATATTGCGATCAATATTTTTATACGATATTCATCGATATAGTTATTAAAGTAGGGAACACATCACACTCACGTCGATTCGAAATCACGGCGAGTACAATGAATGAAGATATTCTGTTCAATAAAAAAAAAAATTAATTATTTAATACGTCACAGGTTTGGTCCAAACTTATCAGACTCGCGGCGAATAGAACAGATTTTGCATTGAATATCAATTGAACCTCGCATAAGAATGTGACGCTGTCTTTAATGCACAATGTACCTTTCGGATCTTGTACGACGTTCATTAACACTTTGGTGTTCGTTATTGGCGGCTTCGTTGGGAAGTTCGGGGAGCCTTTCCTCGGCGTTTGAACACCCTGACGAGATGTCGTTCGACTGATCGAAAGGGGAAGACGGTTCCGTGCAGGATATTGGACTAGTTAAGTTTTCGTTGCCGCGAGAATTAGGCCGAGGACGGACACGACGAGAGCCTCGTTGCCTCATCTCTTATATCTCCTTAGCCCTAAAGGGCTTCCGCGATGTCGCAAAGCTGACAGGCATGTGCCAATTCCACTATAAACCCGATATTACGCGGACAGTTTTGTACACGACAAACTTTGATCGCGACGAATTGTAGCGCGTTACACGGGGGGGAATAATTGCACTGGTGTTTTTCTTCCTCTTCTAATAGTCTGTTTTTCTGCTCTGCTACGAAAATTCGTGGAACGATCAGAGGAGGTCCGGTTCGCCTGACGAGTTCAACGGTGTACACAATTTTTAACGAGATCTAACTTGAAAGGTGAGAGTTATATGTAGAATGCCAGAAACTGTGATGGATTTCTTGGTAATATTAGATTTTTCGTTTGAACGCTGTTCAATTATTTGTGGAATTCTTGAGGCGACTTAGAAATTTTCAAACATTTTGGCCGAATGATACCATCCTAACCAGCTTGTTTTAATGTTTTGTTGCTTATTTGTTTGCTATTTGGTCATCCTTCTATCGTTAATATAGCGTTCTTCATCCTCGAAAGATTATATCATTCAACAGCAATTTGGAATAACAATCAATCGACGTACGCGTTTAAAATGATGTATAATTTGGTTGGCAATTCATAAATTATTTAAACGAATTATTGGTCCCAAGCTCGCAAATTAAAGGGATTGTGCATGCCGAAAGGTCACGCGTTCTTTTCGCAGCAAAAGTCGGCTAGCAAGTACATTGGCATTTTGCCTGACTTGTCATAGTCATTACATCGTTGTTTGCACCCTTTCCATTAAGATTGAAGACGATTTACTAAAGGGCAAGAATATATTGAAAAGAATACTACCCTTTGATCTTTTCCATTTTATTGCGATTCATGTTCGTATAATGTATAAAATAATTGACCCAAATAAATCAGAAGAGAATATCTTTTATTCAGCATATCGTCCTGAAGAAAGACAAATTTCTCAGAATATTCTGAACTTAATTGTTGTGCACCGTGGACGAAAATATCAAACAATTATTTAATAAACGAAAAAGTGCGGTCAGAAATTTAATGACCCTCCAAAACGTACTGGATTTTTTATTATGTTATCAACGTAGCTCAACGTGGTCACTGCCGCTCCTTTATTAACCGATCATTTTTATTCACTTTATGAACTGCTCTTCAAACTACGAGTCCGTGTGTGTTTCATTGATCTTTTGCATTTTTGTAACAGCGTGAAGCACACGTCCATTCATAACTGTTACCTTAAAAACATTCGACGCGGAAAAATTTAAGACTTGGGGAGCCATCAATTGGTCCAAGATATTTTCCATTAAATTACAATAAATTTTTAATAATATAATATAATACATGAAATCAAATAATATAATAAAGATCGCTTAATTTACCAGTAACAATAAATGCTATGCCCTGCCACGCGTAGTATTCAATCAATATCATACATATCACAAGCATAAAGAAATTCAAATGAACAAAACACGATTCAGCCGTTAAAAATAATTTTCTAATGTTTCGTCGCACGACTTTTAGATGAAAACATAATTTCGATACCCCATCAGCGCGTTCGGCTTAATCGAGAGATAATTTTCGCAGGATTTTCAGGGTTTTTCATTTATCTGGAATAATCGAATAGTATGCCCGGCAAGGTGTACCGTGTATAAACGAGAACTTAATCGACGTCGATCAACCTAAGCCTTATCGAAGCCGCTCCTTCATCACTTTAATCAACCCCCTAGATATAGAAGCGACATCGACTTGTGGCTGATACGCTGCCTTGTGCATACAGACGAACGTAGCCATCAATGGTACCTGTATTCTTCCGAAGAGAAAAAATCGGCGTAATTTTCTGTCGCGTTCGCTGTAAACCGCCTCCAACAAACGTTTGTTGAGTTTGTTGAACGCACGAAACAGGGCCTCACATCGACTCAACTTATTCTTATCACTTATTCTTCCGAGCAAGTTTGGCATTCCGATTTGTTCGCCGTTTCGAAAACGCCCGGAGTCATCGAAGAATGAAAGTTAAGTGGAACGTTGTTCGCGTATAATACAACTTGCAAACAAGCGGCGTACAACTGGATTATTCGAAAATTAGTACAATTACGTGTACGAAATGGGTCAACGTTACGGTGGCTGCGAAAGAAGCTGAGCCTATGGCCGATGTATTGATTCGAAAGCATCGATTGCTTCAAAAATAAAGGGCAATACATCTAACCGTAGCCGGATATCGTTTAGGTACCCGTTTACAGGCGTGCAACGCGTACTACTAAGACCGGATGGATACAAAACGGATCGCTTTCCCTTTCCTCCCCATTTATTGCGCATCGATCTTTTTAAAACCAGATGCATTAGCCAGCTAATTCATGCGAATCGTACTAATAGCTGCGAGATATTAACGACTATACTAAAACTATGCAACACGCGGCATATAACGCAAATTCATTATTCTGTTCCGTTTAACTTCGACCCCCTGATTATATGAATTTTCCATAAACGGGATATAGTTTAAGGAGAAGCTTTTCTTTTTTAAATGTATTTCTGTTTCGTTCAAGAAATATTAATCTGCGGGGGATGAGTGAACTTGTCACTGTCACGACCATTCGCTAATCGCTTTCGATTGAATTTAATTGTGGTGATCGTGACCCGTATGCGGTACAGTCATTCCAAGAAATCTACCCCGTCTATTATGCGAAACACAATTCTAGCAAGTTAATAATTTTCAATGAATTAATTGCCCTGAAATCGATCCTACACAACGTTAAGGCACCAATTGGAATGCTGCCTCGAACTTGTTTGTTTAGACGTAATCGTAATTTTTAAATAGAAAAACGTTTGAAGAAAATAATTATAAAGTTTTGATGAAAATGGATTAATAATGTTCAATTATTATCACGAGCTGCGTATGCTGGAAAAAATAATTGGACGCAACGATGTTCCCAATATTTGGCAAACCTAATCAAGTGTTTCAATACTACAGGGAACAATGGGAAAACCTAGACTGTGATAAAGACGCATGGCTGTTGGCAGAAGGGAAAGCCATAAAACAGTAATTAACCACAATGTACTTTGCTGAGAGTAGGATCTAACGTGTTCGTCTGCATGTTACATCGAACAACCATAAAAGAGAATGTTTGCCTTTAATCAACTATTTAAACAATATTCGCGTAACATGCCCGACTATTATTTCAAGAACATATATTTAATTATCAACATCGACAAAAATGACGAAATACTGTTAATTTAATATTAAATTGTCACCGAATGAAATGCGTTATTATATAATATAAATGCGTTAGAAGACAATGAGAGGAAAATGATATTAGGAATAATGTTATTTGAAGATTAAATTAAATATATTCAGGAAAATAAAAGGTAAACGTATAGGCAATCATATTCTTCATAGAAATATGATGCGTATAGACATTTGTCTAATAACAATGTAATAAAACTTTATCATTTATAATCCTATCGCGTTCGAATAAAAACACCACAATCGATCAGTCTAACCGTAAATAAAATTGAACCGATAGTAGCACACCTTGAGAGCCCGATATTTCTTCCAAAAATTACGAAAAGAGAAGTAAAGAGGACTTTCATCTCTCAAGAGGATTTACACAATTTCTATTCTGGACTGACGCATACAAGGCGTTTTACGTATCTCACGTTCGAATCATTAAATCACCAACGCATTAGCTACGAACCTTGCTACACATGTATTTTTAACAGCGAAAACGAATAGGCCCAGCTTGATTTTTATTAATGATATCACGAAATAACTGACGTTCACATTGCTCCAGAAATAAACGCATGACAATGACGAAGATACCGGCACGAGTTATTTATTTATCCATCCCCGACTCAAAGAGCCGCACGATGTAGCTTCATGCTTCATCGAGTAAAAGTGAACATTGCAGTTGCTCGATGAGGTCAATAATCTTGTGTACTGTTTTTTTTTTCTCGAAAAAGAGTGCAAAAAGAATAATGTAAAATAAAAAAAACCACCAACGATTTTGAGACACTCGAGCAGGTCAACGACCCGCGATTCGTAGTAGAACTGTTTGAATTTCCTTTGCAATAGGATTGCCTTTAATTGCTAGGTGATTATAGAAATCTATCCGTCATCAGTGAACAAAATAATAAAATAAATGAGTAATCGTTTGTTTTTACAGCTCGTACACATTTCTCCAAAATGTTTTATTCCTACGATATATATGCGTATCTCGTTGTCCAATAGAAATGAATATTATATCTTTTTGTCAAACGTTGAATTACATCCTTTTTTTCAATTCATACAAACTGATAATATGAACAGCAGATTTATGAAATCACTTTCCCTCTCACTGATAAATACTATCGCCATTCACACACTTCATTCCGTGTTGTTAAACGTTTCAATAAAGCATTATTGAGATTACGATTAAGCAATTTAAAACAAGATGTGTATCGTGTAATTGACACGATGTTGTGTGCGGCTAAAACGGGTGTTACCCAGATGCGTAGACCAGGAATAATTTAAAGCTTCCTTTAATTTTACTAATTTGAGCGTTTTTATCACGTCGACCTAAACGAGTCGTGTGACTCTAATATTCTATGCCATTCCCTAAAACTACGCCATAGGAAGATCAATTCTATCTTTGTGTTCGGTATTTAATTTCTCGCAAAATATACGATAAGCGTGTGAAATTATAATAAATTATAAAGCGTCGAGAACTTTCAGCATTCATTCCACGCTCATAAAGCATTGAAGTCTCCGGCAAATGATTCAAATTCTGCAATGACCAAAATCTACCGCCCAGTAAGAATTATTATTATTATAGAGCATAAATTATTTTCCAGTTCTGTTCAGCGTTTTAACATAAAAAAAATCTTAAGGTGAAATCAACTATATAATTAAAAAATTGTATTCTAGGAAATATAAATTCATCGAAACCGCGTTGCTACCGATATTACACAACCACCTTATATTTATTCTTCAAATTTCCATTCGAAGATATCGAATGTATGCGTGTGCATAAAAATTGAATGCCAGACCAAAGTCTACCACTCCATTCAATCCTACGTGTTTTAACCCCCCCAGTCACCGTATATATTCGAATACTGCCAACGTTTCACAATCCATCACCTATTTATTCTCGAATCAGTGATGAACCTTCGCTCGTTTCCACGAACGTTCAACCACCAATTGTTTAGTTTCGCCTAGATTAATTGTCACCAGCTCCGACTATATTTTATTTGCCAATCAATTATTAACTAAACAATGCATCACACCGGTCACTACTCCGGCACAACATGAATTTACATAACACAGGCGTAAAATCTTAATTTCGCGGGCGAGGATGAAATATATAGAACGTTGATCAATCTACAGCGGAACATGAGTCTGCATGGGGGATGATTCGTTCGACACCCCCGATCAGTTGAGTTTCCGTTCGCGGTGATAACGGGCAACCGGTTGAACGGAAGCGGCAGACAAGCAGGAGGAAATCCGCGAAACGAGGCGGTCGGATCCTCGTTCGATGCGTTTCGGGCAAACGGAACGGGTTAACGCGTGGGTGTTTGGTACTGTCGAGGCGACGCAATAGCCATCCGCGGAATTGAACGTTTAACGTCAGACTGAAGGCCTTCTGGCTGGCATATACACCTTCGCCAGAGGAAGAGGAACGAGCCGAGTCTGCGCCGTTTGCACGTGGACGTGGATCTAGAGCGTCAAGAAACGAAAAGTCGCCGGCTAAGAGACCGAGGGCCATGCCAAAAATCTATACACGGTGTGCCTGAAAAATTCCAGGGCCCAGTAAAAGCCGGGAATAGACGTTCCAGCTGATTTTCGGGGCGCGTGATGGCCGCTGCGAGTTTGTTGGCCGTGTGTTTGATAATAGGCGCGAACGAAACGAACAGAAACATTGGGAACGATAATAAATAATCTTGAAGATTTGATCAGTTACTTGGATGATCTGGGCGGGCGTCTGCATTTTCTTTGCTCCAAATGATTTTGAACGGTCTGGTATTAAAAGGAAAGTTATTGCACGAGTTTTCGCGTGACGGGGACAAGAGAAACTGCGGGACGGTTTTATTTTATTTCTTGATAAATTGATAAATTGATAAGTTTTATAGCGTAATTGTTCTTGGAAAATATTGTTGTTAAATCAAATAACTGAATGAGCTGCAGCGTCTTCTAGAGAAACGGTAATATTTTATTTTCAATTCTAGATTATTGGTTGAATTTAGATTTTTATCGGGAAACGGTGATTTAATGAGACAACGGAATAATAAGAAGGAAGTTGTTAATTATGTTATTCACGAAAGTGGCGTAGATTCGTCTTCATCAATGAAGTATTAAAATAGAACACGTAGAACGTATATGCTAATATTGTTCGTTTCCTTATTGACGTAACACTAAAACTTTTCAGACACATTCTATATTTATTCGTTCCAGGCAGACACGTGAAAAGCGAAACGCGAAATGATTATGCTTCAAGGTTGCTAAGAATGCACTCGGAGCGGTGCAATTTTTGCGTATTGGTTCGATCGTCACTGAGTATTTTGACTAGAAAATTCGGGAAATTTATGTGTCACCAATTTTTGAAAGCTTACGATTCAAATATCTGTAATGGACCGAACAGGAGAAACGTCGAAATTGCAACGGGTGTCCTTTAATTAATTTAAATCGACAGTGATATTTAATTTCAGGCGAATTTATTCTTACTGCCAGTTTGAACGTAATCACAGTACCCGATTTTTTAACGAACTTTGATCCCAATTAATTAATTCAATTGATTTGATCAATTGAAAATTGACCGTCTATTCCTTTCTTTTCGCATATATCATTCATCGATGCGTCTGTTTTTATAAATTTATAAATAGTTTTATTAAAATGGAACTGTGTACAGTGAACCCATGTTTCTTAGCAGACTTGTTATTCATCGCGTTTCCTACGTATCGACGTGAAATCCAAATTCGTTTGGAAATACCGATCTCCGTAACATTTCTATTTTGGCAATTATACAATTGCGTAATAAAGCACCACTGACAGTCTCTCAGAGTTGTTGAAATGGTTTAAGAAACAGTTTGTTATTTCGCATCGACATAAGAGTATGTGTGTGTGTGATACCATGCAAAATTTGCCCGATTCTCTTAAATAAATCACGAGCTTCTGCATATTATTCTTATAAGTAGTAAAAACTTTAAATTTACAAGAACTAAAATATTGACGAATTCAAATTGAAACGAAGAGTGATAATAACGAAATTACTACTTCAAAATTTTGACACTTAAAGAATCCTTCTACTATCGTAGAGTTATTAAATGAAATATCTACTCACTTTGTTTTAGAGAGATTTGGATCGCTGGTCTTCCTCTTTTCTCGTAGCTGTCGCTGCAATCAGAACAGATGCATGAATAGTCAAAGATACATGGCAGTGTCCGACATGAAAGTTTGTTTCGTCGGAATTTACGTAAAAATAAATTTCGCGAAACTCGGCCGGAATTTTTCGTATTTCGAGGCTTTAATTCGTTCGTCGAATCATTTATTCCCGTGTTACGTTACAAATATTTCCAAAACAAATTTCTCAAATTCTTACCTTGTGATGTATCCGCTCCTTGTAACTTTCAGACCTGTTTATGTTTGACGTCTTTGGCTTACTGGAAATATTTTGCTGCACCCTAAGTAACCGTAATTAACAAAGCGTAAATTAATATCTATAACGAAAACCAGCTAAGCGAGTGGAATTAATCAATCGAAAACGATTCGCGTGGCGTGTATGATATTAAACTGAAGTACGTTCTAAAGCATAAAACTTGTAACAAGGGGGCGTACAAACATTTTTTATAACTATCGTGTCTCTTTCTTCAGTCAAAATAAAAGTAAATAAAATATGATTAAAGTAGTGCAAAAATAAATGTATACGGAATATTTACAATTGACAGAATTGTGATAACGAAGTATAAATTGACAACAATGATTGATCACGTGAATAGTTGCGAGACTTGCGCAATTTTTCTTTCTTTTCTTTCTGACTAAAGAAATTGATAAAAAATGGCTGAAGCAATTTAAGGAAAATATCATTTTCAGCGATGTCGTAGAAATGCAAAGAACATACATTTCAGAAATATCTTCCCGCGAGGAAGGATTGTCCATACTATCGGCGTGATCGGAGACTCCGCTGAAAGCGGAAATGCGTCCTCTTTCGCTACTACTACGCACGTTTCCGGCTACACCGCCCCCGCGATGTTCTCCTGAAAACATGAAACGATCGAATGCATTCATTAATTATATCAATACACGTTCTACTCTAGTACACGTTGGACTAATTATTGATGTCGACTAACAAAACAGTTGTAGTGTTCTCACACAAATGAGCATTAATTAAGTACAAGTTAAGGGGGTATAAATATCGCGTGTATCCTAGATTAAGTTCTTCTTGAACTGTTTAACAAATTACACCGCTAATGTTACCTTCCGTCGCGTTTAAACGAATTATTGAGCGAGTTAGTAAAACAATGTGCAATAAAAGGTACGAGTAAAAAATTCGTTTTTTTCTCTCAATATAAAATATGAAACTTTATTTCGCGGCATGTTCATGGAATAGCAAAATATATTTTGTACCGGTGCATGCTAGCGTTGTTTCAACGCAGAATCGAAAAAATTGATCGTCGTTTTCGATCTACCGTTTTTATTATGCCTTTCATTTTTACGAAGGAACGAAATATAACAGAGTGGAAAAAAAAAAAACAGGATCGTAACGCAATAGAATATGCGGCATACGGCAGTTAAATTATTTTGACTCGCATGAATGCATCACAAAAAGGCCATCACAGGTGTGTTGCAGGCGAACCTATCGATTTTCGATACTGTACTCCTGTACGCTCCCCCACCCCAAACAGAAATGTTCCTTCGAAATGTATGCAATTTAGAAAGAACGGCTTAAAAAGTGTAAATTAAATGCAACGGACACACAAATAATCCTTTACCGACGCATTTTCGCGTTAAAACAGAAATTCCCCTCAATGGTAGGATTTCAATGAAACGCAATGGAATATTTTCAAAGGGAATCAAAGGCAAATAATGTTTCGACGCCGAAGGACAATGGATGTTTGATGTATGAAAACACCTCAACAAGAATGAAAAAGTGTAATTTTAATTATACTAAACAAACCGCTACTTCGAACGTAGCGTACAATTATAAATCTTTCACGATATTAACTTCCAACTTCATTAACTGCGAATCTATGAATAAATATTAGTATTATTGCTGGCTAATTCAATGTACACGTATATAGAATTCGGGGGAAATTCGTACCGAGGATTGTGCGAGTCGAAATCGGAAATAATTGCGCAGCTACAGCATACCTTCACACTTGTCGTGAAATTTGATCAAGAAGATATTACACAATCTACAGCATGTTGTAAAGGTGCATACGAGATCACAGATGTATTCTAATTCGGCTCGTAAAATATGTGCGATAATATGAAAGGGCGAGCCCTATCGCGACGATAATGGAAATGAAACGAATATTTCGACTCGACTCGTCTATTTGATGCGAGCGAGCATCGAATTAACACGGACCACGAGGTCTGGCATTTCTCCAACTATTCGGTCTTATGTGGAGGCTTATCAGGTAAGGAATGTGGCTCAGGGTAAAAGCAGCTCGCCAGAGTGTGCAGCAGTTAGGGTGGTTACATTAATCTTTACTCTAGGCAAACATACAAACGAGAAGCATATTTATTGCATTAGTACCATCTCATAGGTCGATGAAAAGAATACACCCTAACATAATCCCCAAAACTGTACAAGCCGCGCAATCAACGAAATTAATTTCGCAAAAATTGATATCGTTTTCATCGAATACACAAATGGCTCTATCATTGCGTCTATTGGCATTAAGTGCGACGTTCCACGCAAAACATTTCACATCTCCGCCGTCCGAGGAGAAATAAGTAATTAATCCACAATAAGTTGTTTATGGCACTGCTGTGGGGGCTAAAAGGCTATCATCGACTAAATTAATGCCGAGCAATACGAACGGAACAGAGGCTTCTGTCGCAATTGTTGCCGATCGATCTCAACCCCTAAACCGGCTTAAAAACCTCGACGACAACGTTCGCCAATCGCAAACCAGAGGGACCTCTTGATCTGTCGCGAGGGCAAGCAACAGGGGGCAAAATCATCCCGCGATCCGACGAAAGGCCGCGGATGTCAGCGTTTCGCTGACTAGGGAAAAAAAAAACTTAAATGGCTGTATAAATATCCAATTCGTATCGCCTAAAAATATCATCGTAAAAAATCCTGAACCCCCGTAAGCAGACAGATAGTTATAGATCAGCAGGGGTAGGTATGCTGAGGGGATGCAACGAAGGCAAAGCTTAAGTCTCGGGTATTTTTAGATAGGGCGATGTAGGCGCGTGTCGCAAAGGCCGGAAACCGTTTTGTGGGACCCCTCCTTCCCGTTTTCTCTTTCGTTGTTGTCGTTGCCGTCTGCGCTCGTGCCGCGCAAGATCTATCTTATTTTCCTTCCTCTCGTTCGAACGCATACTTGGCATATAGTTACAGGAGCGACAACGATCATTCGTCAAATGAAGAAGACGAGGGGCGAACGAATGCCGAGGATCGAAGTGACAGAAAAGTCTCCTGCCAAAGATTTTTCAACGACTTCTCCTGGGCTTTCCTGCTGCAATTTAAATGCATCTCGAAAGTGAGCGAACTGACGCGCCTTAGATATTTGATTTGCAAATATTGCGAAGGTATTGATATCTCCCAAGGGATGATTTCAAATGGAATTTCGAACAGGAAAGAATCGATAAAAATCATCACTGCATTGCATCCAATACAGGGATGGTAAAAAAAAAAGGCGTAGGTTTAGAAACTGATCGTGTACTCCAGTTCATTTACATGGCTACGTGCGATTTCCAGTACATTCTGATCTAATTTTGTCTAGACACGCAGCATTTGAGTAGTCGCAAGGTTCTGTTTATGAGGTACGTGACGGAGCAACGTCGGAAACGCAGAGGAATCATCGTTCATAAACTTCACCGAAAGATATAGTTATATACCACGTTTGGTTTTATGGATGCAGCGAAAATTTATGAACGTATCTGGTGTGTAACACGCGGCTAAGAAGTTTCCATTGAGTGGCCTGCCAAAGCATCGCAGATCCTGTTTTTAACATCTGCATCTTCAACCGAAACTTTTCACTCTACCTTCCGCAAGTGTACGCCCGAGGTATCCTCGAGCTTGCGAAATTATCAGGTTGAAAATTCGAACGATTCGAGTTTATCGTTTGCCGTACCAATCAAAACCTTGTAAACGCGTCGGACTTTGTGAAGGGAAGTTCAATGATTAATAATAATAAGCAATCAAATTGGCTAAATCTTCCTGAAGCTAAATTTGTGAGGCAATTGCACGTTTTAGAAAAAGACTGTCACGTTTGAATTATTTTACGTAGAATTGTTCTAAGTAAAAAGTCGACGCCTACATATTTCTCCGACTTTTGTGTATCATTGATTTACATTTATCCGTTCCACGCGTTGATTCGTTTATTTAACAAACGGGGACAGCGAAGCCAGTAGTGTTTAAAACAAACCTGTCTCCTTCTCTACTCCACTAATATCCTTCGCACCGGAGTCGTCGAATTTGCTCGAGGAATCGGTCTCATCGTAGAATGCACTGTCGTTCAAATTTTCGTAACACGTTGACACGTTCAGGCGATCCAAATCGACGATCAGAGCCGCTTCTATGATGTCGCTTGGCTCGCGTGTTTTCCTCACTACGTGAAAAGTCTCCCAAAATTTTCCGGCAAGCGAGCCCTTGCTCATGTGTGGCACCACGGTTCTCTGTTTGATCGCTTTCAGCTTCGTTTTCTTCGCGATTTTGTCTTTGCTAACTTTCTCGAGCACCACCGCCGAACCTAATCCGATCGATACATTTTTCTTGCCGTTCTTCGCGTACGAATATTTCAAATCCACTTGGAACCCGAAGAACCTTCGCTCGAATTCGACAGTAACCGTAATTCGACGTGTAACTAATTATTCCGAACGCATGAACTACAGCATATTTCGTGTGACCGATCAAATTTTAATAATTGTAGAAGAAACGTTGCACAATGGTGTAGCAAATACGGCAAGTAGCAAGTAATCTACAATTTCTTGCAGCATGTTCGCGTTACCTTCTAAAGTATACATACATATTTCAAGTCGACATTGAAATGCCTACAGCGGGCAACATAAAACAAACCTTCTTTCAATAAAACATTCAACAATTTCAGCAATAAATCACCCTCAGAACCCACAACATTGCAATTCAACTTCCCTCGCGAGTTTATCTATGCCTCTACAAACCGTGAAGAATTCGCGTCGTAAAGAAAACCATCCCAGCACAGAGACGACCAAAAAAAGCAAAAGACAAAGCTACACCTTCGTACAACTCGCCGAAGACCACGTACGCAAAATAAAACACCGAGAGTAATGCGCCCGTATCATCAACTAACAAAAGAACGAGGACCGAACTGTTCGAACGTAACATACCAGCGCATAATTACACCGTACATTATACAGAAACGAAACGGCAAAGAAACGCAACGCCTACACCACCGAGATAAAAACGCGTCCAGCGAGGGGTCCCCTTCGATCCAAGCGGATTATTAGATATTCACGCGATCTTTACCGTCGCCCTTCAGCTTCCGATTGAATCTGCTCCTGCATCTCTCCGACGAGAGCCTGAAGCCAGCAAAGCCAGCGATCAGGGGCGAGGGGTTGGTAGTCGTTGGGTAAGGGTTGCAGTCCGGTTCCCCCTCCAAGGGATCCCGCAACTGTTGCACCTCAACCATGTGCACACCTCGATGCTCCACCGACGAGAAAATAGCCGGCCGGGTTTCTCTACTTCTCGCGGCAACAACCGAGCTGACACTAATTTCCCTCGAAGCCGCTCTCGCTCCTCTTTTCCGCGGAGACCGCCGTTGGTTTCCGGTTAGACCCCACCAGATCGCTCCCCCGCTCGTTTTACAACCACGTTCACGGGCACGTCCGCGTACACGGGTGTACACGGGGTTTATATGCGTGTGGCCTCCGATTTTCAAAGCCTTGCCGGTGTAACCCTCGGGCAAATCAGGAACGATCTTCGCGTTCGGGATATTGATGTACTTTAAAGTTGCTGTTAAAGGGTAACTCTCTGTATCGACCCCTATTTCTGAGGCCTACCCGCTGTGCGGTATGGAAAGATAGCACTTGCCGGATTTCTATCGCGGCCTGTTTATCCGCGCTGATTCGAGGGGCGCGAAAACGTTGATGAAGAGAACGATTGTTGCGAAGCGGCTTTAGGGGTCTGTCTTCCGGTTTGGTTTGTGGATTTGCTCGTTTCGCGCGGTGGAAGTGTTTCGTTTTTAGGAGATATTAGGGCAGACGCGTTTGAGCGGAGCGTAGGTTTTGTATTTTTCTCGTAATATCGCGAACAGAGTTTGAGGGAATATTGAAGTAATAATCGTACGATACGGAAGTTTCGGTACTATCTTGGAGGATTGAATTCTGTGATTCTGACTCGGTGGCTGTAATTAATATCCGTGTAAATATTAAAGGGTACTGTGCATAAGATTAGTGATGTTTATGTAAGATATTTTATATGTATCGTTTTTTGTTTCGTTTTGCTTTTTTAATGTACTCAAGCGAAATTTGATGTAATACACCCAGGGCATCAATTTAAATGTACGCTACTGAGATTCTAGGCCTTCCTCCGTGATTTCTTTTTCACTGTTCTTCCTTCCTTTCTCCACTCTCATAAATTCAGCAGGAAAGAGTGTAACACACAATCGACACAACACGTTTTGCGAAACTTCCTTATCAATGAGCGCGATTATTGTAACAGTTGCTGTGCGATAAAAACCACCTACGCTCACTGCTTCAAGCATATAAACCATCGATTATGTATTTCAACATTGACACTGTTCCCCTTATTATGTCCCTTTTTAAACGATTTTATAAATTCTGAAGAACGCGAATATATGCTTCTCAATGTTTAGTGTGCATTAAGATTTATACAATTTCATTAATAGATGTATTTTCCAAAAATCTGTATACGCGCACAATAATCTCTCTGATCAAGGCCGTAGGAACACTTCTTTCAGCACTGACACGCGATTAGGATCTTTTTGTCAACCCCGAAAAAATTAGAAACGAAAAGCTATTGATTTAAAAAAAAATATTATAAAATGCCTGCAACGGGACAATCACTTATAACAATGGCTGACGTGACCCACGTTCATCAAGGAACGTCTCGTTCGAAATGAAGACAGTAAACTTCCAGATAGCGGATAACGCGAATAAAAAGGAAAAAGACTGTTCAAGGCGTACTTACGTAGTTAAATAAGTATGTGTAATTGTAAGCTGCTACGACAGTGCAATGTATAACAAAACATTGGAGATTGGTAAAAACGGAGTAGTAACGGGAAAGTATATTCATCGAGCTAATTATGTACTCCGTTGAATTAAATGAACACGAAATGGAATTTACTTAGAATTGAATAAAATATGCAACACACTTGTTTCAGTAAATCTCAACTTCTTTGATATCGAAGCTGCATACTATTTATAAAACCGACGCAATTTTGATATATCTGATCTATACAAATAATTTCACACCTGTGATGACCATGTAGTAAATTATATAGAATTTAAGACAGTGTATAATTTGTTGATGATGATGGAATAATAGTAAATACGAGGCATAAAATTGTTTGAAGTGCATCGTGCCATGAACTGTGCGAAAATTAATTTTATCTAACGAATTATCGGACTGTAGAAGCAACGAACAGATAAATATGGATGAATGTATTTCTTATCTCGCATATAAAATAAGAAAAGGCCAGTAGTTTATTGCTTATTCGTCGTGTCAGTTAATTAATTTAAACGCTGTCATGGTAATTAGAAATCAGAAAATTTTCACACTAGTGTGGTAAAAATCGTATTTGAAAAAAGGAGAGATTTAAAATCCCAAGACTTGCTGGTATTTTCTTCGACGTGATAAATAATGTAAAGAAAAAACCGCTAAATAAATTTGGTAGGCGACGAGAATTTCAGAAACAATAAATCACAATGATAACAGAGCGGCATGCATAATTAAAAAATAATAAATAAACACATTAAGCAGAGTGCTAAAGGACAGATTTTCCTATTATCAAATATATTTTTTCATTGCGCGTCATTACGGGTATAAACTATTATTTCTAGCGCTATTCCAGTTAATAATTCGATGCAAACAATGAACTTACCATTTTCTCCATCAGTCAGCGCGCCAATGTCGTCTTCGCTCCTTTTAATTTTATCCACTATAACAATCGAAGGGTACGGCGTGTTATAGCAAAAATTATGTAAAGAAGGTAACCGAAAATATAATATTATAAATTTCATAAATATTATTTACGATGCGTATGTACATAACGCGCGAAAACAAAATAAAACCTTTAAAAGAAATGAAGTCAAACGTAATACGCAATTAAAATTATTTACCATGGAGCATATGATTTTGCGAGTGGTGGTGGTGATGGTGCGAAGATGGAGGTTTCCTTTCAGGTCTGATACGTTCCATCAATTTGCTGATACGATCGTTACCCCTCTCTTTTCTAACCAGTGGTCCTGGACAATTTTCTTCTACTACACGAACACACTGACGGTGAACACTCAGGGAACAATCTGCGATTGATAGGTGAATCATTCATTAATTAATAGGAAATTTATAATTGCTAGACAATTTGAATTTGATTAATATCGCGTAACGTTACGCACCGCTACATAAATATCCTTGAGGTCCAATTCCGCCAATGATAAGTTGACAGTGATTGCAATAAGTAATAGTAAAGTACTGATGAGCTACAAAATGATGACCTCTGATTGTCATTTTTCTTGTCTTTCCCGTGAGTAAACGGGCTTTGAGATTTGATTTATCTTTCGCGACAAATGTGGGTACTCGGTCAAGCGATACTGGCCGCACTTGGAAAATTTTTGTTAATATTGTCGCTAGACCAGCTGCTGTTGTGAACTGCCGCAAATCTACATGCTCCTTTTCTATATCTTCTCTGCAGCATTAAATGAACGAAAGAATTGTAATATCAAACGCGATGAAACAGCACGAACTGGTATTCTACGAGTATCTTAAAAAATAACTTACAAATAAGGCTCCATTTTAGGTAAGAGGTATGTTTCTATAATTTTTGTTTCTCGCGTCTTGTCAGATGCACTTTCGTCCAATTGAGCGTCGCTTGGGCCAAACAACGTACCTAACCCAGCAGTCCTCTTTTGTTGAAAGTCTGCAAGTTGCTCGTTCAATTCTTCTTTTGCACGAGTGCGTGCTTTCCAAAAAATCTAACAGAGATTATAACATTTCGTATAACGATATCGAATATGTATAAACACTTAACGAACATACATACTTTTCGTAGAATCTCCTCTTTATCAGATTCCTTCAAAAGAACGTCGTCTATTTCATGTGCTACATTTTCGTCTACATTATGCAGACGGAGAGGCTACGGAAAACAGTTTCATGTTGAATATATTGTGCATATCTTATTGGGAAACGTATGTCTGTCTCTAAGCTACTTACTGCACCAGGTACTAAAAAACTAGAATGAATTTCATATGCCCACTTTCGCATTTCCTTCGCGTTTCCTTCTTTGTACAAATCCGTTACCAAGTAGAACAACTGTAACGAATAATTTTTACGTAATACAAACTTTTATATATTGTGAACAATCATCTTCGCGCAGTACAGAGTACTTACCAGACTGGAGGGATCACTGTTTGATAAAACATAATTAATAAATACAGCAAGATGTGCATGATGCCCCCATAATCGAGACAATGATTTAAATGGACCGTGATCTTCTAATTGCCCCTGTAATAACAATTAATATTAATTCGAGTATGAGTGAAAATTACTTTACTACAGCAAACGAATAGAATTTTCGAAAACTCACAACTTCCTGATCGCTCATATCATCGTCTTCCATCGACATGATTGGCTGTTGTAATGTTGGTAATCCAGGAATGCTATCATTTAATAGTGTCTACAAGAGAAAGATACGTAGATACAAAATTCCAGTTTAACTGATAAATTCGGCTATTAGAAACGACTTACATCATTTACAGTAGAAGCGGAGGTATCATTCCCTGGACTAGCAACTGGATACGGAGGCGGCGGAGTTCCTGGAGGAGTGATATGAGGTAATTCATCTATATCAATATCACTGTGCCTTATATGCCTTGGCGGAGAAAGATCATTCATTGATTCCGATGCTATTAAACGTCTACTAGCTTCTGATGGAGAAATTGTAGTTGCTCCCAGTTGTTCTGGACTGGATTTTGTTCGTTGATGCTTATTGAGTGAGTTTGAGGAGCCCAAATTTGCACCCTGTGAAAGCTGTAAAGAAATCGAATACTCACTTATTATGTATGTACATATAAAAGTATTGTACCTAAAATGGAGTACATAAAAGTGTAATGTACGTACTATAGAAATAAATAGTAAGATTATGAAACATTATTAACAACAAGAGATTGAGCAAGGAAGTGAACTAGTACATCGAGCAATTCATTACATAAGAATATAAAATACTCTAAGTGCATAACATCACTACGTGTATATAGTATAAGAATTGCTAAACACTGCAGTCACAATAATTGAAATAAAAGAGACATTTATCGAAGAAACTTTCGACGATACATACAGATTCACCATTAATTGGTATATTAAATCACAGGAACCATACATCAATGCATATCAAATCCATACTTAAAATACATTACTTAATGAAATGTATTGTTTCAAGCAACAACACTTTAGTAAACAAGCACTGCTTCTGTAATGTAATATGATGTTTGTTATAAGGTTTTGGTAAAGTTGTAAGTGAAACAAGGGGTACTTGCCCAAGAAGCATTACGAAATAACATCGTACACAACGTAAATAGTTGAATGACTATTCGTCATGATTGTGACCAAGTGTGTGAAACAAAATAGAGGTAGAAATAGGATTAGCGTAATTTGGTAAAACATTTTTGAAAACATAAGAATACGTTGTCCGTTGGATAGATATTAGTCAATTGTGAAAGGTATACACATTATTGTGTGACACTTTCTTTCTTTCTTTTCTGCATGCATTTTATAAATTATTAATTTAATGACTTAGCGATTAGACTACTTACAGAGTTAGGTATGCCATGACTGGTGGTTGAGGGCGTTAAATGAGTCAACAGATGACGTTCCAGCTCCAACTGGGCTACGTTGTGCGTATTTGTAGTAGGCGGAGGTCTGGGAGGCAATGGTGGCGGAGACAGGCTTTGCATGGACAAGGATTTACGAGATGGTAGAGGCGGTGGTATATCACCACTGCTACTACTCAAAGGTGAATAATAACCCGGGGAACACGAGGTGTTTGTTACCAACGAGCAAAGCTGTAAGACACAACAAAAGCCGGTTAGATAAAGTTAGCAAAAGCTTAAATACATCCCTATATGGCTGAATTTGAAAATTTCAATTGTAATGCAAGCACACGCTGTACAAATATTGCACTTTTAACAGCTCAAAAGGAGGCATATACAAAAGCAGAATGTAGGATTTGTCGTTTCTTGTTGTTTGCCATTGTATACCATTAATTAATGTACACATCGATAATTGCAGAACTACTATATATAATCATATGATAAAAGTGGTACTTGTAGCATGATCCATATATAACACTATCTATTAATTAAAATGAACATTTTACTGTTATCATGCCGAGCAACTATTCAATACACTGAAGAACATCAACTGTCGAACATTGACATAAAAGCAAGGCACAAGAAGATGTATAGGGATATAAAGAAATGTTAATGAATACAAGCGTTAAAACACACTCATGTCTTTTCTTTCATGGGTAACGCAATATTTATGATATACGTATATATGTATAAATAACTAGTTTTTACTGGTCTACAAATTGATGCAGGGCATTAGTGCAATAAATAGAAATTTTCAAAATAATACGAGCATTTCGCTAATGCACGCTACAAAGACAAAAAACCGGACCTGTTCATTGGTAGTAATTGCAGCTAGCTGTTCCTGCAGGGTGCGTACCCTCCTTTCTGCGCCAGCCAATTCTGCTTGTAGTGCTACAACGTTAACATTACCACTACCAGAGTTGGTTTTCGCGAGTTCGCTACGAAGCTTATCAACGTAACTTTGTTCGTTCTCCAACATAAGCTGGAATGTATGAACGCGCTGAGTTTCCAGCTGCCGCTTTTTCTCGTGCTAAAACATATTAGAAAATATCATGTTATCACCTTCTTTCACAGAACTAGGTAAATTTATTTTTTGAAATTTAAAGTAAACTAAATAAAAATTAATAATGTTCCTTCAATTTTGTACTCAGAAGGGAGCAATATTGCCAGAATCAATGTAATATATTTTCTTACATTATTCTATTACAAATCTTATGACTTTAAAAGAGAAGAAATTAGTATTTATGTCGATCATTTTATAGCACCGCATTCGCAAAAGTTGCTCACAACAAAATATTTAATAACATCGCCGTGAAACGTGGAACAGTATACAAACATTACTTTTAGCACACCTAACAAGTCCCGCATTAAACTATATTAATCTCAATCACTAATTAGTATCATTAATAATAAAAGGTGCAATGAAATAATTCCACATATTCTGGCGAAGCTCCGTTATAATACAGGCAAAAGTATACATTAATGAATTTAACCCGTTAAAACACAAATGAAGACTCGTTTATTACACCTTTCCCTTGCAAGGAATTTCAACTTACGTCAACGGGTTGAGGGCCCGTGATACGTGCATTGCACGGTGCGCCGGCTGCTGGTGCAGTCGACGCCCTGTGCAAGGAAGTCGCCGGCTGCGAGGGTGATACCATCGTGGTACCGGTTGATAAACTGACTGGCCGTTGATGCTGTCCACCCGCCAGGCCAACTTGTAGCCCCGTGGCCGTCGTCGCCACGCTGCTCGTTGAAACTGGCTTCTGCTGCACCGTCAGTACCACCTGCGTCGAAGCTGCAACAAGAGTTCAAGGACGATGATTAGTCACCTTTCGCATACCTTCGCCGGTCCTTCCCCCGCGTTTGACCCGCCACCTTTCTTTTGAGAACTGCTGGAACGGTCACTACTTGTATTTTCTTTTACAACGATTCAGATTTCTCTAAGCTCCTACATTCGTTTCATGGATGTTCCATACGCATGAACAATTCCAATCTAATCTTGCACCTCTTCTATTCTGGCTTTTTGCTGAATTTCGCAAGTAGTTTAAAATATAGGAAAGTTCTATCTGCGTGTCTTTTCGCTAAACGTTAATTTCAAATCGAACGCGCCATCGCTCTATGCGCAGATCGAGCTCTATTCCTTTTTTTCATTGAGCAATGAATTGAAGCAAAATATTCATTGAGCAATTGGTGGCACGGTCGTGTAAATGATACAAGTATTTTTTAACGGTAGCGCAACGAGATGGACTATCAATATTTATGAATGACGATCGCTTCGTAGACCATAGAACACGGTATTAAAAATAGCTGACAGAACTTCGAGTGTCCTATCGTGAAAAATAAATTGTAACAGAATCACAGGCACGGGCATTAAGATAAGCGAGATGCAATTATTCAGAAACTAGAAATCTAATTTCTCTTCACACGATGAGTGACTCATGCCTGCGCTTGGATAAAATATATGACGTAATTCTATTTTTCTAATTCCGAAGATGCGTGTTCGCGCCAGACAAGCGATTAGCGAAACTGGCATCGAAATCGCGCAACAAAATCGCGACTTCACAATAACGCATCGATTTCGAAAATATCGATTATACCATACAACGTTTCCCTTTTGCAAACTGTGGCCAACGAAACATTTGCAATTTTTTCTTTTTTTTTTTCTTTTTCAAATCAGAGCACGCCATACATGTCAGGCAAAATAATTCTATCATTCCGCACAGTTCCTAACAAAATGCAATTACATATTCCGTTGTCGCGATATGTACGAACGAGTGAAGCCCATACTCTGGCGGCAAAATTACATAATTTGCGAGCATCGTAAACGTTTCTAGAAGCAGCTGAAAATACCGGAGTACGGTTTCGCACGAGCTTTCTTCCAAGCTTGCCGCAGGTCGTATGTGGTTCGCGTCTTCATATAGACACAGATCGAGATAAACGTGTTCGAACGATGATCGATCGGCTCAAATAAATTTCGGGCTCGCGACTCCAGCCTTTTGAAATTTCACGCGGATACCACGCGCATCGGTAGCCGTGTCGTCTGCGAAACTGCGTAAAACGATCGGCGACCGAGGCGATCCGAGGAGTAGTAAGACACTCGTACCGAGAAACTTGGCCCCAGGTGTGTGTATTAATATGAATGACGAGATTCTTATGTTTACACGCCAGTACGACTAATCTTCGATATATGACCGGGCCTCGTCGTTCGACTAGGCGGTGCAATACCTTGGCAAATCCGTTTTCTAATATTGTCGTTCGCTTTTTGGAATGCGGGTATATGAATTGGATAATATACTGTGAAATAGATGTTGTTAACTGTCTATCACTGTGATGGATACATTCCCTTTGGAATTTCCTTCATCTCTTTTAAAGAAATTCCTTTCTTATATTATTGTAAGTTACCCGACTGTAGCAGATCGTCGTTGATTGAAGACAGTTGTTGGACACATTTTTTCAATTCGTAATACGGGAAGATCTATACGAGTCGTTTCTCGTCAACCGATTCGCGGGAATTGGAATAAAAGTTGTCGTCGAATACGCGCGCACAGTTGACGTGTAAATATTGAAATAAACGAAGGGAGAAAATAAATCATTGAAACTTAATAATTATGAATTACGATCAGCTTCTTCATATCTACCGCGATCCTAGATATTTCAATCGTCAACATCTTCGAAAACGTACGAACTAGAATGGCGAGTTCGGGAAACCCCGAGCGAATGATTGAGTCAGCTGTAAATGGCACCGACTTCGCGGTCAGCTGCGAGCCTTCTCGTATTCTGCATATTCCTTCCCTCGTAGTACTACTCTCATTTATTTCTTTAACAGCACGTTTACTATAAACGGTGTCCCCCTTAAGGATTCTTATAACAATTTGTGCCATCTGTTTGTCTGCCTTTCTTCTCGGCGAGGCTCGAATCATTTGCACGTTACTAATTTGCTAAATGAAATTACCTTTCTTTATATATCTACACGAACAATCTGCAATAATCTCGTGATTCGACTCGTAAATAAGATATTCATCGCATTTGTTGAGAAGTCTTCGGGTCGTGAAGGCGAGTTTAAATATTCATGAATCCAGCGAAATACGGGTACGTAGAAGAGTTGCCTTATGAAATGATTAAGTAGGACAGTTAGCGTACTTTGGAAAGTTATTAGATTTGGACAGACGAGACCTTTTCACACTCATGAGATTCGGTTCCATGGAATTCTGTACAGCGATTCAAAAATGTCTCCGTGCCCAAAGATATTTTCTATTACATTTCTGTTTGTTTTTAATTGAAATAATTAAGGAGCGCCGCGCGAAACCACGCGTGATTAGATCGCAGCAGTTTTGCCTTAGGCGAAGAAAATTTGTTAATCGCAGCACGACGGAAGAAGCGAGATAACACACTCTAAGTGTGTAATTCTTATTTCGTTTTCGTCGCGCGGAATTCGAAATGTTACAGAATTTTAAGGAATTACGGAACGGTTGAGGCCACGACGGAAAAAGGTCTGTACACGTTGTGTTGTACCTGAACAGTTAGAAGAAGAAAGACAGAGTATGAACGGTCACCGCTATAAACTCACATGCTTACATCACTGGAAACATCGTCGCAGAAACTCCGTTTATGTTGGTGTGTCCCAACATAAAGTCGCCGACAATCATTCGCAATCTTTATAAATGTCTCTTTTTGCAGATGGCCCGAACAATCCTATCGGGTTTTTCTTTCTATTTTGCGATGCGTACACGTCGCTTATGCGTCACACCGCATCGATATTTATATAAGTACTTTTTATTCAATTTATACACGAAGAGACGTATGAACTACCCATGCACCCATGGGATGGAAAGGTGATTATCTTTAATTGCCCATAGCACGAACTTCCCTTTTAACAAATCTCTGCTCTTCGTACTTTCTGTGCAACGCGTATGATACAACTTCGAATTTCATTGCGTCGTCGTGTTAGCTCGAATCGATGTAGTTTATAATTTAATTTCCATGAAAGCTTGTCAGACTCTAGACGTCATGCGACAGCTTTTGATCAAGCACCGGTTCGCGTATGAAAATAGAAAAGAATTGCAAAGCAATGTGTGTCTTGGCAATCTCTACTCGATTTCCCTTAATTGAAGAGCGGTTCGTGGGGGCCTGAACGAATGAATTATAATTTGACGGGCGAATGAAAAGAGAATCAATCTTAATATAAAAGCTAAATCTAATTCGAGGATCATCTGTTCAAATAAAGTGACAATTAAATGATTCGATATTACTCTTCTATCGTTCTACTTGATCGACTTATGATGTTCTATTAATTTTGTTATATAAAGCAATGAAATTCTTTAACTATTTTAAGAACCGACAGTCTGCTCTTGGTGCATTTTTCCCCCCTTAAGTTTTTACGTTATAAATAATTCCTTTAACATATATTACCTAGAGCATCTACTTCTATATCACCTCGGTTATTGACCTGCAGCACGCTAGATTGGACTACACGCACCCCTTGTGATTACCAACGATATATGTATAAGAATAGCTTGCAAAGTATGAACTACCACCCTGTGTATGCTTACGTTGTAAGCTCTTTAAATCGACTGCGTTTAAATGCCCAATCGACAGGAAAATCCTATCACGAAGGAGAAGCTCTTTGTATTTGTGAATGAGTATACAAGTGTTGCAATTAAAAAGGTAAATCACTATATAAACTAATCAAATATTATTCAATAAAATTATCCCCAGACTGAAGAATTATTAAATTGATGTTATTCGATAATAGACTGGAATTCGAAGTAATCTAGTAACATTAGAACAGTTCCTCTCTGTTAATAAAAAAAAAAAAAACGCTTAAATATTTGTACGATTGCACAACATTTTGTTTGACGGTCCGTTTGCAGAGGTATATTTACTACGGCCTATTGCCAAATACCGTGGCGTCGAGTCTTTAGAATAAAAGAGAAAAGAAGAAAAAAGAGGTCGTAGAAAAGAAAGAAAGTATGTAAACTTACACTTTATGAGCTGTACAACATCCGTATGCGTGGACTGCATTACATTCACGCCGTTAACCTGAAAATACCGATCACGCTTATAAATAGTGAAAATATATCGTGGCAAATACATTCTTTGCAAATTCGCAATGCAATTTAGATTCACACACACGTGCTACGTGGATTATTGATCATTTCATTTTAAATAGACCGTGAAGGATAGAATTTATAATTTACATTTGAATGCTAAGTTCACGGTAATATTTTAATGTTATTTTGCAATTACGTTAACTCGAAATAGGCTCACCTTGATGATTTTGTCGCCTGCGTGAAGTCCAGCTCTCGCGGCTGCACCGCCTACAATGCATCATCATATGCTTTTTAAATTTTTATTTTAGAGGCATTCCTTCATTAGAAAAACATGCAAAAGAATTCGTGAAAAGCAGTCTTCGCAAACACGACCTTCCATTTCCCCGTTAATCTTTTTTACACTTCGTCTGATTTAAAAATTACAGTCATTTTTATATGAATTTATATTGTAATTAATCTTATAGGGAATTAAAAATTCGAACGTGCACTTGTATCATTATTACAAAGATTTCAACGGGGACAGAAAGCCTAATTATTTCTATCGATATTTATTAAAAACGGTAAAGGTGCATATTTTGTATTTGGTAAACTATTTAATCCTTAATTATATCCACAATTAATATAAGTCAATGTGAACTGAAAGTTTTATTTTTATTTATTTTTAGCAGAAAAGAAGCACCGCTTTGAATAAAACAGTATGCTTTAAAACTTCACTTTTAAAATAGTTAAAATCAGAAAATCAATCTCAATCAAAGGTTTGGAATTAATATTATGCGAAGGGAGTCAAAAATCAGATATTATAGTACATCCATTTACGATAGTGGCGCTAATTTATACCACGTATATCAAATATTATACACTTGGAGATTAACGTGTTAAATGTTTAAACACAAGACGATAAAGCGTCACTTTATATTACTCAAGGCAATTAGTACTATACTACACAGTAGCAGTGTTGATGCTATTAATATACTACTAATTCGTGGCATCGGTATTGTACAACATTCGCCGCTGCATATTTTCCGTACAACACTAATAACATAATACTAACATCGTATGTCTAAACCAAGAAATTGCTAAATAAATATGATTCTTACTAAACCCACAATGATAACACGTTCATCAAAATGATGTTGAGAGAATCACGATATTCCATACAATTCGAAGAACTACAAGAAATTTCACGAACTCCGACTTGTACAACTTAATGGAAGTCTTCGAATCACAAGAGGAACAAGCAAAAGATAAAAGAAATACATTTAAATTAACCAATTATCCCACGCAACATTAGCTCACAACTTACCAAATAATTCCCAAAACGTGTTACATAAATGTAACATCTATACACCGATCTTTCGCCTTACATAACGAACCAAAACTTTCATACCATAAAACACGTAGCAGCCGCTCGTGTAAACCGACGATCTATTAAAACAAAATATGTATATCCACCTTGCATAACACCGTTTGGATCTTCCGAAACGTTAACTACCTTACTGACCAATCAATCAAGACCAATTGCACGAAGACGATTCTCTCCCTTCACTTTGACCAACGTGGGTTATCACATAATACATATATACGTAACTGGTACCACCAAAAAGGAAATCGATGGGACATTAAAATTTCAATATACACGTTAACACACCTTCCTTCACAGACTGAACATAGACGGGGTTATCGCCGGAGACTTTCATCCCGTATCCGGCCTCGTCCTTGTAGACGACGAGGGTGGCTACGGGTGCTGGTTCGACGTTTCCACCCCCGACGGCGCCCCCGCCGCCCCCGACGCTGCGTCGCAACGCCGCCGTTCCATTCATCCCTTCTTCGATCTCCGCCTGGCCACCCCTCACCTCTGCCCCGGCTGCAGCACGGCTGTATGACCTGCAAGTAAAACGAAATAACATGAAACAATACACCTAACATCAATTGTTATATCGTTTATATCTAGAAATGTTTTTTTCTCTGTTTTTTATTCGAATAATTATCGGGAGGAAAATACAGATTCTGCGCGAAGAGCGAAAGCGGGGGTAAATGTGGCTTGCAGAGAGAGACATCGATTTCGTAGACCCTTTAAACAACATCGAAGGTAGCAAATATGTGCATAGGTACATAGGAGGTTTACGGTGTTTCCGAAGTCGTTTATTTTATTAAATACAAAGTTTGTTAATGGGGTAGGTTCTGGTATGGCGATTTGATAGATCGATAGTTTTTTTTCATCTAATCGTGAAGCTGTTGAGGTTGATATCGATTTTGAGGGAGTGATAACAGGGGCTTATGAGTGGCTTGGTGATTAGATAATAATTTTAATAGTATATTTATAAATAGTTACGTGGGCGAAGTGGTTGCAAAATGTTACACGGTTATGAGATTTGATGTTTTAAATGATTAATGGGCTTGGAGAGTATTCTACATAGATTTGTCTACTGCAATATTAGTAAGTGACAACGTCAGTTTAATTATGTTAACATTGCGAAAAGCATGTTCATTTTTATACAATTGATTTTTGGCTGAATTTATATAACGGTGTCTGTATAAATAATGTTGTAAGATTGAATAGTTCAATAGAATCAATCCTGATCAGCTGGGTGAAATTAAATAAATTGAGTAACTACGAAAAATTAATCATAATTATTCAATTCATGGCATAAACATCTCTGATTGTGAGTAAATAAATGTCTGAAATTAATTACTTTACAAAATCATTATCTAGAATACATTAAAAATATTATTCTTTAGTATAGAATTTCTGCGTTGAACCCAATACCTAAATATTGTTGTTGCATAAATATTTAGTAGATTATGACTTTTTGATCTTTCTTTAGTTATAATGTTACATCAGCTGGACAAAGACAAAACATGAAGATCATCGCAATTGAAAAACATAGTCCAATATGTTATCTGGAATGTTTAGCGATCGATCTACTTTCCGTTAGGAAATACATTTTATGCGATATATACAAAATAATGTGTAGTAAGTGAAAAGTATGTACCCAAGTTAAATAAACTGTTTTGTTCCGAAGAATAATCGCTTCTTAACGAATGCAGGATGTTTGATCATTCACCACGTACGATGCTAATAAATAATCATGTCCCCTTATCAGCTGGATTATGTCTGTCGTTAATGTGTATCTACTTTCACGGGCTTACAATCACATATATTTTGTATGCCTGTATAATTATTATTTGCTGCTATGCCAGCCATTAGCATTCTCAGGAACTACATGCAAGCATAATTTCCAAATAATTATTACATAATAAGTGTTTCGTAGAAAGTCCTTTCAATAATGCAGGCTAAAGAAGGACAGCAAATTTTGCACAAACAGAGAATTCGTACGTATTTATTTAATACTAAAACACCTTTTAATTTCTCAAAGTATGTAATTCGTGATCTTGCATAAAATGATACATATCTTTTGTTTATCTTCATTTAGCTTATTATTTTCAGATTTGCTTTCCCTTCCTTATTTATTGTTCAATAATGAGAAACTGACCAAGTACTACCAAATGTTAAAATTCTTGAAATTTATACTTAAATGTGCAAAGTATTTCGGCAAAAATAACGCACTTATCGCATTTGCCATTAAAGATAAAAGAAGTCTTAACACAAAGTAGAAATGATTTCACAAGGAAAGGAAAAAGAATGAAGATTATCTTTTTAAGACGAATTTTTTTTAAAGCAAATTGAGACAAAACGTTTGCATGTATTTTTCAGCTCAACTGAAAGCTTGTTTAAATGCAAATTTAATGTTACAAATTTCCTTGACTTCTATTAAAACGAAGACATTGACAATAAATCTCGCATTTCTCTGATAAAAAGAACATATATACTGTATTTATCATAAACCTATATTGCTACATATCGCAACGATTAATAATGTATCATGCGTTTTTAGATTCACTCTGGAAGCAATATTTTCGTGTTTGACTAATTGGAAGAAAATGAATCTTCAAAACAACCAACTCTAACGTTTAATAACAAAGCAAAGAATGATTTCTATCTTCCACACTATATAAATAGTTGCAAGAAATTCTTGTAAGTACACAGCATCTAAATAATTCTATTCTTTCTTCTTTCTCTAATGAAGCACTCTTCTTTTACATTAAGAAAATAATGATAATCATATCAGAACGTATCCGATGGTGTACTAGTTGATAGTTGACTAGTGAAATATCTTGAAATAGCGCAAGACTAGGCTACTTGATGCATATTTAACCCTTATCCGTCTGAAATATTTTAAGAACGTATGTAATTGAAATCTTCCCTGTAAAGGCAAATAAAGGAAAGCCATGTTTTCTGCGTTTTAATTTAGGAAAACAAAAAACATTCTTATTTCTTTCGTCAATCAATTTCGTATGAGTGAATCATTCTTAAGAAGCCAATAATTCGATAATAATATGCATATCAATTCGCGATTTAACTATTGTTAATTTTCGTTAATAAAATAGATACATCTAAGTGCCTATGTTATTCCTTTTTCATATTCGCCATTATTGCCCCCAGATTTAGTATATTAGCAAATAAACGATAACAAATAATGATAGCTTTCTTATCAACGAACCAGAACATTTGTTGAAATATTCTTATAGTGCAAATAATACGACAAATATATGAACGTTTAGTTTCTAATACGACTGACATTATCATATTAAAGTAGGCAAACTGATTTTATTACCATGAAAATTATTCTGGTTTTCTATGTTCTATTTTGCAATATTACCTGTTACATTTCAGGCACAGAAATCGGTTTTCTTTGTTTCTATATAATGAAGTCGATCTTTATTACTGCATGCCGGATACCAAAAAGTACACGATATGAAATATTTAAACTATATTTAAACTATTGTTGAAAGAGAAGGAATTTCTTTGGATGGACGCAATAAATGGGCGAAACGTTACTGAAAATTAAATGATAATTAATTCTATAGATATGGTAAATCTGTAGTACTGCTCAGTGGAAAGAAGTTAATGCACTCGATTCCGAGTTTCATCGAGAACGAGAAAATTTTAACGATATTTTGTATTCTCTTTTTGTTAAAATGTAGCCTCAATGTTCATATCAACCTTGTTACTCTAGACACGTAAAATATAATACAATATAGGAAGAGATATGATAAAATTAATAAGGTAATTAACAAATTGGAAACAATAATTCAAAATTTGCTCAATTATTATAATCTTTAATACCTTATAAATCGTATCTCACAGAGTGTGAAGCTTCCTTGCCCTCGAAAAAATGAAACATTGCATTTATGGTATAGATTATAGATAGATTATTAATTCAAGCATGGTTTATCTTACTTTAAGTATTTCAGTTTTTTAAACCACTAATTTTAATTGGCAAAATCTACGAACTCGAAACATTATAATTTCGACCTCCGTTTGAAAAATTTCAACGTACACGTTTTTGACGACAATTTTGTTAATAATATATTAATTTCATGAACGAGATGAGATAAAGTATATGCTTACAATTAGTTTGGAGCCAGTAGCAATATTACATTTAGTAATCTCGGTATACCTTAAAATTGTTCATTTTAATTAACAGACATTTGCATTTGATAAATCGTCCAACTTGTTTAGAGTTTGTAGAATACAGCACTAGTTTAGTCGTAAGGTTTGTTTAATATTTCGGTCGTAACTTCAATATCACAATCGTGATATACATGCCTCGTGTTAGACGTGAGTCGAATGTTCTCAGGGCGAATTTTAAACGGTCGTACGCAATAATGATATTCCGATTAATTTTTTTTTCTTGTTACTACATTTAAAACGGTATCATGATTATCGAGTCATCGCGATGTATGTATTCTCCCGCAACGAGTACTTTATGATTGATGAACAGAACCAAAGACAATAGATTTTCAATTCTAAACAAGAAAATGAAGAAAGAATTGTAATAACTTTAAAGGGAATTTAATAACAAAATATATTCCTTCTAAGATCTTCCGAATATCTAATAATATATTTAGTATATTGTTCAGTATTTTGTTAGAAAAATACTTTATTTTTTAAGAAACTATAAATACCTGTTTGAAATAATGTTTTCAGACTTATAAAATAATGAGTATCAACTAAGAACAGAATTAGCCAAATTGGAGTCGTACATGTATGGTAAATAAAACGTACAACAAAATCGTTCAACTTTTCTGGCGTTCACTCGTTCATAAAATATTTCGAGTACGTGTAATGTTGTCTAACAAATTAAAACACGTATACCTTCTTGTAACAACGCTTTATGATAAATTTCATTACCAATGTTACTGCCATGTTTAGTTTGCTCATTCTTGTCCCTGAACTGTAAGACTCACGCGTATGCACCGTAAACAATAAAAATTTGTCCGAATAAAGATTGAGCTAAAATGGATCGAACAAAAAAATAATATATCGAGGCTCTGTTTTAATCTTTCGTCGCGCCTCAACGACGACTATTAGGGGACGCACGATTAGAAACTGTTCGATTCTAAGGAACTGTAAAACAATGTGTGACAGCGACTGAAACTCAACGAATATGTCAGAGAGAAACTAAGAAACCCTGCATGACATCACGGTTAATCGATATAACAGGTTAATAGGTCAGTCAGTTCTTATACCTTGTAAGTTTGAAAAAATGAAGCGAAAAAAAAGAAGACAATCGAAGAAAGAGAAAATACGTGGATATAAGGTTTCAAAGAATGACTGGCGAATAGGCGTACCGACGAGGATAGAGTAAATATACATACCTTTCATTTAATTTATTTCGTAGTGGAACGAATCTTGTACGAAACACCAGCGACTAAGTGGAAGCGCAACAAAGCGAGATATCACTTCACCTTGGCACTATATTCCACGAGAATTATATCACAATTGTCATAACAAAAGAACACATATGAATATGGCTGGTGACGGGTAATTATTCTGCCTCTAGCACTTTCACGGCACATTTTGTTGTCTCCTGATAATACATGATAACAGAACTATTTAGTAAAAAAAGGAAGGCCTCTTCTGTACTAGTTGTGCAAACATACATGCACCATACGTGAATACGAAGGCACTGATTTTTTTATAAAATGCACATTCGATAAAACGAAAATACACTACTAACAAGTGTCAGCCATCTTGTATTGGAGCGAAGCACAACCCAACGGGTCCCATGGTGCATCACGACAGCTGCAGGAGTTCGTACCAAGTTTATAGTGGCAAGATTTTAGAGAAGAAATGGAACGCACCTGATTGGCGGAAGATTTAAACAGATTTCTCTTATTGGCCGAAATTTTTATTGGTGAATTTTCGGTCAGTGTTATGATGATGACTCTTTCAAAATGCATTCAATGCAATTTTGAACCAATCATTTACTATTATTCGAAAGTGTTTTTTATTTAATATGAATTCTTAATTTGAACAGGAATTTGGTAAAACTTATAAACAAAAGTACTTTAAGTTTCGAATAAATACTAAACAAATATCACAAATTGAAATTAAACGAATGAATCATTACAAGGCACTTTCTCTTTATTTACTTACACACATCGTTCTCGCAAAATAAGTTAAATATATTATAAAATAGCGTTTACATTTTATGAAGTCTTATACTCATTTATGTACAAACGTAAAATTATTTCTATATCTTAATGATTTTGTTAAAGACATATGTTGGCGTAACAATTATATGAGATCCATAAAATTGTGCAAAGCCACACTTAATGCCGCAATAATACAAAATATACTTGATTTAATACATGTTGAATTATTTAAAAAAGGATAGAAAAAGTCGTAGGGCAAAGTCAGATCTAAGTTTGGACCTCCTACAAAGAAATACTTGGACGGTTTCGATACATCGTGGAATGTAACATAGCTAACAACATCTAGTTTAAGTACATCTGTACAATTTTCTACCCGGCACTTCGGCCACGTTATATTCGATTCTGTAGAAAATATAACACCGACTCCTAATATATTATGATTAGTTAATGTCTCAGGCTTCGCTAAAGCAGAATATAAAATATTTAAATGTATAGATGTTATTAGTCCTGAACAACGTAAACGGCCATTAACAAAATCTCCTATTATAACAGCTTGTGGTATTCGATCGAGTAAAATTTGCGCCCATTCAGCTGTATCATTATTGGAAAAATTTCCCAATTTAGAAACATAGATGTTATATTGATCTACTTGTGTAACATTAAATAAAGTATCCTGCATCAAAAAATGCATTGTAACGTTTTGTAATTCTGTACAGGATTCTGTATTAAAATTGTTAGTATTTATAGATACAGAACATTTTAATTTAACATCTTCACCAAAAAGAAGAGTATACCTGTCGATTTCGTTACATTCACCAACTCTCGTTGCTATTGGTAATGTCAAAAACTTGTTAGTCTTATTAAAGTTCACGTACTTGGTTTCTATGTTATTAGTTTTATTCATTTCGATAGTCCCGATAATTATTGGTTTCCCAATCATGTAACCAGGATTACCACTTAAGGAAAAACTTTTTTCTTTTTTCAAATCTGCCCACTCATAAGTCACTTCAAATTGTTGATAAAAACTTTTAGAAACTTTACCTATGCTAAAGTATACATGAACGCTATTAATGCCCATAGAACCATTGTGGACGATTACGTATTTTACACCTGTTACGATATTGTAACACGTTCCATTAGTGCAGGATCCCGGTGCAGTGTTATTACTGCATTTTTCCCAAGAATGTGTACAATAATAATTAGTTGATGTTAAACATACGTTCTTTGGGCACACCTGTAAACGATAAATGTGTCATGTTGTTGGTTTCTTTTTATAATGAATATTGTTTGAAATATTTATATACCTGATCCAGTACTTCGATATACGTTTCATTTAGTAAAGGAAGAGATGCAACAACTGTAAAATTATTAAATGTTGTAGGAAACAGAAACTTATTTGTTATGTTTAACTCAGTTTGTAAACATCGGTTTTTCCATTCACGAAGATATTTCACAGTTTTCTTGAAAGAGCACAATTCGGTAAATCCAGATTGTAATATTTCTAAATTTCAGAAAGGAGCATTCATTAAAATAACAGTTAGTTAAATGTAATCTGAACGTTGATGAATATATTATATATAGTATAATAAGTTACCGAACGGTTGAATATAATTGTTGTGTACTATCCAAACAGTGTCATCATCTCGATATGGACTAGAAATATTATACTCAGGTACAATTAACTCGTCTTTCCATTTCCATTTCAGTCTATTTGGATTCATTGCTTCCCTTAAATCCTGCACAGTTTTTATATGCTAAAAAAATACAACGTTAAAAAAAAATTAGTTTTACCCTATCATATAATTCCATATTTATAATGTATTTCGATCACTACCAAATCATTGTTAACGCTATAAGTAGGCGGGAGATTGTCGTATAAAATGCAGAAGAGGTTATTCGCCAGTTTTTCAAGTATAAATGGCGTATTATTTCGTTGTATAAAATCCCTGTTGTAACAATAACGCTTGTCAAATAATTCTGCTTGATAATTTTCACAATGTGAAAAAGCAGATAAATGGAAGTCGTTACAATCTTGGTCACAGCAACAATTTATGTCGCAAGATGATACCTGTTATATGGATAAAAAAATTAATTTTATAAATTGTCACAGTTTTATATTAGATACAAAAATATGTACATACTGTTAAATCACATTCGCATATATCAGAAACTATACTTTGTATACTCTGATTCCTTATTTCACTGTTGTACTTAATTTCACGAGGTGTTTCTGTAGTTGGAGTAATTTGAATTGTTGTAGTTTGCACTGGATACATAGAACTATTTGTGCCGCTACTTTGTGTTGCATTATAAATATTTTCAGTGCTAGTACTTAAAGTTTCTTTCAATATTTCTTTCTCTAATAATTCATCGCATTCTGTTTCATTTGCACATGTAAATATCTCTTCAAGCTTCTTTGCAGATATCAAGTCATTCAATATAAGACAAAAAAACATTAATCCAAATTTTATTGTAAACATTTTGGTACTCATATATATATATATGTATCTATGTGTTACTGTATGCTTTATATATATCGGGTATTTATCGACATATTCATATTTGATTTTCGTAGACAATAATATATATATTAAAATAAGCTGCGCTCACAAATGGCATCCATATTTTTCAAAATTTCTTGTGAGTATATGTAAATCAATTTTTACTGCACCCATACTCTCAGTAAGTAATTCAAATCTATCCATAGAGTTAACTAAAACACTCGGTGACTTTAATTGCAAAGTTACTCCCAAAAATTTATCCCTCAATCTGTCCTTCCAGTTACCTAATATTAAAGAAAAAAAATGAAACAAAAGATATTACAAACATGTAGACAAACAGTTATGATTAAAGATATATGATTAAAAGGCATATAAATTACCAATTGGCTTCCATGTATGGCATTCTATGGAATGATGGCCAGGCGATAAAGGAATATTGCAGACACCGTAGGATCCAAATAGTATTCTCCCATGTGTATCTCTGCAAAATATTTGTAACAAAAGTTTTGGCGTATTTTGTAGGGTCTGTGTCGTGTAATGTAGATCTATAGGATGATCCCAGACTGGTTCATTGGTATATAAGTCGCAACTTTCTTGAGTTTGGCCTTCTTCGCAACCATTCAATACTTTCCAACCATTACCTATAAAGAGAAGAAAAATAATTTATACTAGCCATTCGTAATCATAAATTATAAATAATATCGGATATAATAAAATATTATGCATGTGTCAATAAATTCGAGTTATGATAATATTTACCAGCATGACAACTCCATTTACATAATAGCCGTGGTTGTTTAAAATCTTTCGCAGACGAAATTCGACCAATTATATGCAATTCAGCCATTACACAAAATCATATCGCTTTATTGTTCATTATGATTATCTGATGATGCAAATTAATTGTAAAGCATCACATTTGTCAACGCATCATTCAACAGAAGTTGTGTTAGCAATGATTAAAAATTCGTTACTCACACATTACATTGTATGTATATGCTGCTTTTATTTATAACCGTTATTCATAACAGAAGATATCCGTTGAAGTCGCAAATTTTTTTAAAAATACACGGATTATTTCGTTAATCAAACGTTACTTTCAACTGCAGTAAGTCTTGACGGACAATTGAAAACAAATGCAACAATCCTTAAGTTACAAATCCATCAGATACGTTTTTTAACGTATATGCGGTGCATTATATACGCCCTCTTGTGAAATGCAATTTATATTGGGTGTTCTAAACTTTTTTAATGTTATATTCTATTCAAAGTTCTACTTACCTTCCTCATTTTACATGTAAGATAACAAATTGAAATTCATGTTTAGCGTTACAAATTTGATTTATTGTTACCAACATTTGTTTATGCGTTTTAAAAATGTACAGTACTTGCATAGTTTTCCGCTTCATGTATGTATATGCATACTTTATGTCAAACAGAACTATCGATTTAATAAGTCGAATCGAATCGAAGATTACATGAACCACAGGTTATATGTACTTCTGATGTGAGATTTTTTGACAACCACAGTTGTTTGACATTAGAGAATACTTATTTTTTAAATTTCTTCGCTACCTCCTTACCGTAATATAAATGGAAACCAAGCCAAAAAGTGAACATCTCCTAGAATTAAAAGGTAACAAATTTGTTGTATTTGTTTATCAATCAATTTAAAAGAAATAATCTAAAATTAAACAATAATATTTATTTAAACATAATTTACTATTCGTACTATTCTATCGTTTTTAGTAATGAGATTAACAAGACCTACGCTTGCAAGTCCAGTAGTTGTTACTTGTGATTCAACAGATCTCCCTGGTAATACTTTAAATAACGAGCTTAAAAATGATTGTACCGCTCTACAAGGAATGGAAACTCTTGCTGTAGGACAATTTATGGTATTACCTCAAAGTTTTGGGTGTGTTTATAAAAAAATACATACTTTACTTACATTTTAAATTGCCTTATTATTTATATTAAATCGCCTATAATTCGTCGATATTAAATTGTACAACACAATAATGTTAATAGTTTACAAAATATTGTTTAATACTAAAAATTCCATTTATTTTCAGAAATATTTATTTAGGCGAAATATTTTCAAGCTATCTTTGCGTGCATAATGGTAGCAGTCAAATAGTGCGGAATGTTAATGTTAAAGTAAGTTAAATACTAGTGAGTTAATTTAAAGTAGTTAACACAATAATTAGAAATTTGTAAATAATGTTTCATAACATTTTGCATTTATAGGCGGATTTGCAAACGAGTACAAAAATCTTTTCACTCTGCGGTGGCAGTGGAGAACCAAAAGATATGGCACCTAACAATACTGTAGATGAAGTTATACACCATGAAGTAAAAGAAATAGGCACGCACATGTAAGAACATACATAGCTGCAAAGAATTGCGGGGTGAATTTAACATATAATTAGCAGGCACACACTTTTTTCAGACTAGTGTGCGAAGTAACTTATACTCCTCCAAACTTAGGCAGCCCTACTCAATCGTTTAGAAAGTATTTTAAATTCCAAGTAGTAAAACCGCTAGATGTTAAAACAAAATTTTACAATGCAGAGGTAATGTTATAAAATATAATTATCTTTTCTTGAGAATCACTTATAATAATGTTTATTTTGAATGTTTAATCAACACGAGTTTATTTAAAAATCATGTACTTACTTGAAAAAATGAAATTTTCTTGAAGTCAGATGAAGTATATATTGAGGCACAAATACAGAATCTCACAGCTGGTCCAATATGTTTAGAAAAAGTTTCACTCGAATCATCCCACTTATTTAGCGGTAAGTACGATGCGAGGAATTGCTTTAAAATTAATTCTGTATTCCTCTAGTAATTATATTTTTTGCCTGCAGTATCAACACTAAATACAAATAAAAAAGGAGAATCTATTTATGGACCAGTTAATGTACTAGATACAGATTGTAGCAGACAGTATTTATATTGTGTGAAGCCACAACCAAGTTTGTTGAAGGATCCGAAAATGATGCACAATGCAACGAACGTTGGAAAGTTAGATATTGTTTGGAGAAGTAACTTGGGGGAAAGGGGAAGGTTGCAAACTAGTCAGTTAGAAAGAAAGGTTTGCCGAAATATTCAATATTTTAAGAGGAATTTATTTGAATATCATATCTATAATAATAACTATTTTATTTATTTTTTTAGGCACCCGAATACGGGGATATACGTGTTACTATGAAAAATATTCCTCTCACAGTTTACCTCGAACAAGCAGTTAATTTCACTTGTCATATAATAAATACGTCGTAAGTATTCGTAGCGTACAAGTGATATAAAATATAAAATTTTTCATAATTATAATGTCATGATTAATAATTCTCATGATTTAGTTTCAACATTTCTTTTCGTTAAACTTTATCAATTGTGGAACCGTAATTTTTTGTTTCTAGAGAAAGAAGTATGGACCTAATGTTAAGTTTAGAGTCCAGTAGCTCTATAGCATGGTGTGGAATATCCAATAGAATGATAGGACGATTGAAACCTGGTATTTCGATCGATATTCCTTTATGTTTAATTGCATTACGTAGCGGTATTATTGTAAGTACCGTCGTAAAAATGTTATTAAAATACTGATTTATTACTATTATTTATTAATATTGCAGTATTATAATGTTTTAGACTGTTTCGGGATTGAAATTAACGGATACGTTTCTGAAGAGAGTATACGACTACGACGATTTAGCTCAAATATTTGTTAGTCAAACAAACTAGCTTGAAAGTTAAGAAATTAGTAAAATAAGGTTCATTAACTACACTATTCCTTTTTTTTAAACTCCAACAAACAATTTTTAATATATTAAAGGCTATTAATATTGATGGAAATAATAATAGTAACTAAATTATTTTTTACAAAATAAACACTTTAGAAGTATGCATCCATTGTAGATATTTTTTCAGTTTCACTCACTGCACCTACAGCACAGGCAAGTAGAGTCTGAACATCTTGAGGTTCATTTCCACCAAAAATGTATCCATTGGCTTTATCTACAGCATTTTTTACTTGCAATAACAATGCCTGATTAGATACATCTAACGGTATAAAACTGACAAGACTATAATCTTCTATTAGTGACACAAAAGCTGCATTTAGTTTTTTATACCTAAAAATGTACAATATACAAAGTTTTATGTTTGATTTTCACTTTTAGGGATATTAATTTAGAGGTAACAGAATCTGATTAGAATATCTTACTTAGACGTGATTGGTTTTTCATCTAATTCATCCAGCAAATATTTTAAATCCAGCACTTCTGTATAAAAGTCTATGTTGAAATCAAGATAATGACTAAATTTTTTCATTTCGTCAAATTTTGTCATGATATTAACGTGGGGCAAACCCAACTGGAGCATGGTTGTTGTACAGAGAATTAAAGAAGACAGGTATTTACCTATAATGCCGAAAAATAAACATGTAAATATTCGTTAATTTATGTAAATCTTATAATACTGTGAGATGTACCCTCATATAATAATACATTTTAAGGTACAAATTTATTTAGAGAATAGTTACCCGCGTCACTGCAATGATGAGAATCGACAAGATGTACACAGCATAATTTTACTAAATTTTGTCCTAACTTTTCAGCTATCGCACTAACCGATTTGTGATGTGTATACAATTCAACCTGTTAATTGAATTATAGATTAAAGGATGAGAATGAAAAAAGTTCTGTAAAAGCATTTACTTTTTAATACTAGAATTCACGATTTATGATTCTTGTACAGATTAGTCAGAAAAAAGTATCGAAGTACATATTGAAACAGTTAATCTACAGCTAATTATTACACTATTGTGAACATGTACCTGGCCTGGGCAGTCGAAAATGAGATAATAATCTTTCAGGTTTAGCACTTTTGTTATTAACCATTTTACATTTGCTTCTAAAAATTCCATACAGTACACCAATGCTCCATTCGGACCAAGCCCATAATGTGACATTACTTCTTCATGTTTTATTAATTCAGATATGTCTACTGCAGGTGTATATTCCATATTGTCATTGGCAGGATCTAACAATGTAAAAATCATATAGATCATTAAAATTGGCAAAGCTTGCATCATCTATTATTGTAAACAAAGACTAGAGCTTCCCAAGTATTATCCTCAATATTTAAAATGAAAGTTAGAAAAATAAAACAATAAATTTCGCAACTAATCCTTTAATGGTCACATTAAAATCATTCATATATGAATGAAGATTACTCTTAAAAATAGGATATAAAATACGTATCCAAGTTTAATAGATATCTTGCTAGTTTATGTATTGAAGAAGGTAACATATAGGAAATAATTGCAAGCAATTATTAATCTTTACCAATATTAATGATGGCCACCTTTCTGCCAAGCCTTTCTAAAAATTTTGCCATAGCATGACAATATGTAGTTTTCCCACTTCCAGGAGGACCAATAACTAACTGACCAAATATTAAACTCATGTTTTGTATTTTTATAAATTATAGCATCACCAAGCTTTCATATCATTTATAGCTGCAATTATAGTTCTTAAAGTGTCGGGTTCGTAATCCTTCAAAGATATTGAAAACAATAACGGTTTGTCCACATTAATTTGCTCCGCTATATATCGAGCAGCAGCTTCAACTTCAACGTCATCCCTTCCAAACAATACCCTACAATTAATATAGTTAATCATCCGTTTCATTATGATAAATCAAAATTATGGATATACAATAAAACGACAATAACATTACTCACTTGGTAAAATAGGTACTGTTATTATGCGACGGTTGAAATACAGGTCCACGATTCACTGCTATCAGTGAGCCAAATTTTTTCAAATGCGTTATAATTAATAATACACGATTGCTAAAAACATAAGTATTAACATATAAATATTAGTTAAATCGATTATGATTATGAAGATATATTATTTAATTATTTTTGTCGTAAATAAATATTTATTGCACAATATGCAATAAAAATATATTTATCGTTTATTATATTACCTATAAACTTTTATAGCGATATCGGTATGATGACCATGAGTAACAACAGCACAGGCATGATTTTTCATATTTGCTGTATTATCTGTATTAAGAATTATAACATTGAAATATTACCAGCATTAATACGATTAATAAATATAAGACTTAATCAATAGAATATTACTCACATCATGTTAAAAATGCATTAAACAATTATCGCTTTTAATACACGAAGTAATCATTCTATCGCATATACATTTATCCTATCTAGTTCATTTTTAAATACAATCAAGCGTGTCCACACTGATGAAGTCGTAGTGCCTTTTGCAAACTGCTGTTATATTTGTTAAAAATTAAGTAAGTAATTGCGATCTTAACATTAAGAGACAAGTATATATTAAAACATTAATAGAAACATGCAGTTATCAAATAATGTACATAAATATACACTTGTATGCATCCTATAATAGGTATTCATGTGTCGTAAGGTAAACCAATCAGTAACTTGAACAGTTGGATCATTGAATTGGTGTGTAGAATATTGGAAATTTTTGCAGCGTGTCGATTCTATAACGATTCTTATTCAATGGATAATCCATATTACAGTTTCACAAAGGTGTCGTGTTTTCTGGTCAACGTCGCGTATTTACGAGTTTAAAATAAGATCTATGAAAGCACGGATGCACGTTTTACGAAAATTATTGCTAGACAGATTTATATATGCTACGAAATTTCGAATTACTTTTTTTTGATCATTAATAATTTAAAAAGTCGATCCGGGGGGTAATTGTATATGTGAATCGTCTAAACGGACTGGTTGATGTTAAGGACAATGTCATTATTTAATAAACCGAAGAGAAACATCCGTCGTCGGCATTTCAACGACGACGACGAAGATAATGAAAACAGAAATGAAGTGGAGGACACACAGCCTGTAAAATTTAAAGCAAAGAAGAAGGATAAGCCAAAGCAAACGCTCCTCAGTTTCGGAGAGGAGCTGGAAGAAGGTAAACTTTATAGAAATATATTTCACATGAAATATATATATTACTTATAATTTATCTGTTAAAAATTTTGATTCGAATACTAATGTTTTATTGAAGGTGGAACATAACAAATGTAGCAAAACTCAAATATTACAATACTAAATCCCAATGAAGAAATTTCATATAATTCCTCCCAAAACACTTATTTATTAAAAAGAATATAGATGTTGGCGTTGTTTTAGATTATTAGCTTTACGTTTTTATCCTTTGGGGTGGGTCTGTATGTCTGCTCTCGGTTACCAAAACATTTTTAATAATCTGATCGTATGTCTACCATGAACGTAACGATGGTAAATTTTATTTGGAATTAAAATATTTCATTGTATGGCGAATGTAGTAACAGTTAGAAAATAATTTTTTTTAACTATAATCTTTGCGTTATATTATTAATGCTTGTTCAACAAAAATTAATTCTGACCAGCTTGGCATCCATGTTTGAGCTAAATATGACTGTGAAGGATTAATACATTCGAGGCAATTCAGATCACCAATGAGAGCGTTAATTAATTGATAACCAATGTACGTTTTATGCAATGTAATGTCTAATAACTAATTGTTTTACAGCGGATGATGGAGAAGTCTTTAAAGTGAAGAAGTCGTCGAGGAGCAAAAAATTGATGAAACAGCTAGATCACGAACGGAGAAAAAAGAAAGGTGAAGAGAAAATGCAAGTGGACTCTGAGCAAGCGAACATGTCCATTAAACAGGAAAAAGATTTAGAAATAAAGACAGATGATCTAGTAGTAAGCTATCTCTATGATGATTATTATTATTAGAATTTCTCCAATTTAAATCGTTTATTAGTCTGAAAACAATACCTCATTGCTCGTTATATATTCCATGTTTAACATTAATTGACAACACAATACGAATCACTTCTTGAACCAGTGCAGCTGTGTTTAAATTTATTTCTGTAAACAATATTCCTTTTTTGATTGAAAAAGTATTTCTTCGAATTGTATATATGCCGCGTTTCATTTATATAACAAATATGCACAATACATAAATAAACACATTAAATATATACAGCTATTATACAGCTATAGTAAGTTGAATCTTTTTATAGCAAATACATGTACTACATATTTTTTAGTAATATTCACCGATTATTTAATTTTCGTAATATACGATAATACATGAAAAAAAAACTTTATTATTTACATACGTACCATTTCTTCAATATAAGAGTAATTTTGTCTGTAGTAATAACGATTAACCAGTTAATTCTTATTATTAACATCGTTTTTTTGTCCATTGACCTTATTAAATCTAAACTTTTTATTATTAGGTGAAAATAAAAAATACAGGACCATTAATCTTAAATGGGCGGGCTGCGCTGGCAGCTGGAAAGGATGATTATACGTCTGATGAAGAAGAAGATGAACCACGTGGTCATAAATTTAGAAGAAATACAGATAAAGCTGATACAATGAAAATTCTGCTCGAAAGTATGTAATGTTATTAGTAATTTAATGAATATTTATCAATTTATTGTTTTAGTACACTTTTGTACTTGAAATTCTTCAATTACAATTAATAATATTTCCAGCTAGTGTTTTTTTTTTTCAAGCAATATATTATGAATGCTGTAATGAATAATATTGTGTTAGGTGGTTGTATACCTGATGCAGCAATGATCCATGCAGCTAGAAAATGCAGACAAAAGGCAAGAGAATTAGGAACTGATTATATTCCTATAGAAGAACAAAGGTAATGTGTTTTCATAACATAGTAACGTAATTGTTAGGCATTACAGCTTTCGATTTTAGTTTTGAGTGCGCTTTGTAAAATATTGTTATATTGATTTACTATATATTTCCAGTGATGATAAAGGCAAGTCCAGACTTATTAGAGAAGAAGATCATGATAGGAGTGACGATGATGATTCGCAAGATCGAATTGATATGACCGTTAACACTGAAGCACGTGATAAAGAAAAAAGGAGAGAAGCGTTCCTTGCTTCTCAAGTTCCATTAAAACGTTAGTCTTTATACATTTGATATTCATAAACCAGTGGACAAAATAATTACGTTATATAAATTTTGTTTAGTTTCGGACGATGAGAGCGAACATGAAAATGAAGAAGAAGAATGGGAGGCTCAACAAATTAGGAAAGGTGTAACTGGCGCTCAGGTAATGATCCTTTCTTATTCAAACATAATTATTAAATAATAGCAATTAACCCTTTGGACTCGAAGAACGACTGAGAGACGACAATGAATTTTCTGTCACCAGATATCTACAATGATATCTCGCATTACCATTTCCTTCTAGCAGAAAAAAGCCTTCGAGTTCAAAGAGTTAATTTGCATTCACTTCATATAATGCATTCAAACGCGTTCTCAAAAAATCAATCATGTTTGTGTTATACAAATATTTAGATCGCAGCAGCACAACAGGACTCTATCATGCAACAGCAATATTCAATGGGTATGAATGTAAATCAAATGATGGGAACTGGAATATCTTTAGAAATGGTAATGATGCCAGCACCACCTCCTCCACCGGCGATTCAACCACCAGATCCAACAAAAATAGTACCAATCACTCCCCAAGAAGTTGTGACTAAAATGCGTACAAGGTGGTAAAATGAGTTGACATTTCAAAACGATATACGCGTGATGTAGTTCTTGAAATTTTTATATTTTAGATATATTCTGCCTTCGTAAAATTAGAGTGAATAATATGATTTATAGATTGGACAGTTTAAAAGAGGTTCATCGACGACATCAATTAGATCAGGACTGTTTAGAACAAGAGTTAGGACAAACAATGAAAGAACTGGATGATGGCGAAATCCGTGCACCGCAGCTTGCACAGCGCTTCAGATATTACCAAGAGTTGCGTGGGTATGTCACTGACTTGGTAGAGTGTCTTGATGAGAAGGTGGGTTTATACGCTGTCACGTCTTTTTATGTGCACTGGGGTTTTCCATGCAATTTGTGGCTGTACAATTATTCAGCCAAATTAGAAGCAATGCATTTTTCTTACTAATTAAATTACGTTACAAAATACGTGCAATGTTGGTTTTTTCTAAAATATTTAAAAATATGTTTTAAATTGATCGTCCTTAGAAATTTATTTTAACGTAAACTTTTGATGGTTTTGAGGCATTTGATAATAAACACATTTATTGAACAGGAACGAGGAAGGAGAGTATGTTTCAAAATTTATATACTGTTCTAGTTCATTTATTTGTCACATACATGAAACGTATGTATGTATACAAATAAACGGAAATTCGTAATCGAATAAGCATTCATATTCTCCTTGTTTTAATGATAAAGCATTGGAAACCTTTTAGGTAACCCGAAAAAAATACTTAAAACTTCATCGTTTTACTTTTTTGCAATTTGTTCTCTGTCGATATTATTTGTAAGCTTTATTAATTTCTATGATGGAAAAAGAAAAATGCATATTAAAAGAAATATTAAAATACGTGAAAAAGTTTATAGAATAAACGTAATGTATATTTGCATTGCCGGGGGTCTGTATCTTCTCTGTATTAAAAAAATGTATTTACCACCTAGTAAACATTATTTTTAAGTATTTATAAGAATTGAAAAGATAAATTGATATATGTGGGTAAGTAACAGGATGTCAACTTTTAATTTCTCTTTAAACCAAAGATATCCAATGGCTATGGAATTGCAGATTGAATTCCGGAAAATGTTAGAAGCAGTATTTCATCTCACGATTTACAGACTCTTTCAAATAAATTATGCATATACGTGCAAATAATATAATTGCAACACTTCTTAAAATTTGGCATAAACATTTTTTGGAACAACAATCATTCCCAAGGTCATTGAATTAATTTATCGTGTGAATGTTAATGTGTAACTTTTTTGTTAGCTGCCGCTGATTGTTGGATTGGAGCAACGCTGGCTAGACCTTTATAGTGAACGGGCGACTGAATTAATGGAAAGAAGACGACAAGATACAAGGGATCAAGCCGAAGAGATTACTACAGCTGCAAGTCAGTTATTTTAGTATTAATTTATCCGAATTAGTTAGTTCCAACAACACTAATATATTTCACATAGATGCCTAACGTTCCTTTTGATGTTCCAAATAGTGTGTAAAAAAAAAAGAAAAGAAAAGAAGGTCCGAGAAACGTGTTCTTCTTGAATACGAATGCTATTTTAATGCAAATACTTTTAAATATTACAGGGGGCCAACCTATACGGAGGGGGCCGGAAGTTGAAGCTCGCATTCGTCGAGCTACGGAAAGAGAAGGTAGAAGAGCTCGTCGAAGAAGAGCCAGAGAGTTAGCCCCTACACTACCAAAACATATCGATGGAATGTCCAGTGATGATGAAGTTACTGAACAGCAAAATCTTGCGTTTAAACAAACAAAAGGTCTATTCTTAATTTCTAGCAAATCTTATTCCAAAGAAACAGGAACTATACGTATTATTCGCAATATTTTATACATTAACGTGTGTATTACATATTAAAGTTATCATTTTTTAATGCTTCCTTTTGTACTTCTTTTCAGATGAGATTGACAATGAAAGTAAAGAAATATTCGCCGATGTCATGGATGAATATTGTACAATTAGAGGAATTCTTTCGAAATTGGAATCTTGGAGGGAAACTGATCGAGATGCTTATATGGAAGCTTATGTGTCTTTATGTATACCGAAAATCATTTCCCCCATCATTAGATTGCAATTGCTGACATGGAATCCTATTATGGTAACTTATAATTGTATCGATATAACTGTACCAAAGTCCTGCTTGTTTTTATTACAACTTCTTTTCTCTTGCAGGAAAGTGCAGACATAGAGAGGACAAAGTGGTATAATACACTGCTTTTATATGCATTAAATACTAAGGAAACAGAAGAATCACTTAAAACAGATCCCGATGTAAGATTAGTACCGTTTGCCGTGGAAAAGATTGTTGTGCCTAGATTAACATGTAAGATTACTTTATTTAAAACACCTGAAAAAAATGACTTCGGATGTTAATTAGAAATTCATTTTCCGACTGCAGCTATAGTTGAGAGAATTTGGGATCCAATGTCTACATCCCAAACCCTGCGTCTTGTAGGCACCATAAATCGCCTTATTAGGGAATATCCAAACTTAAATGATACCAGTAAACAATTAGAAACATTATTTAATACTATACTGGAAAAAATTAAGTCAGCAGTAGAAAATGATGTTTTTATACCAATTTTTCCAAAGCAGTAAGTACATACATTTCGAAAATCAATAAGAATGTACCAATAATTGTGTATTAATTGTGACAATTATTTGATGTTTCAGGGTTTTAGATACTAAACATCAATTTTTTCAAAGACAATTTGCAATGGCTGTGAAACTTCTGAGGAATCTCTTAAGCTGGCAAGGGCTTCTTGGAGACACGCAATTAAAAAATCTGGCTCTCGGTTCATTATTAAATCGATATCTTTTAGCTGGTTTAAGAGTGTCCGCCCAAACTGATGCTTTATTTAAAGCAAACATGGTACGTGAAGGCTTATTATTTTAATACGTTCAATCCAATTTCTTCGTATCTTTAAGTAAATATTGTTGGAAAGAACATTTTTTGTTTTTGTTCTATCAGTAATTTAAATTTTCCTATAACAGGTAATGAGTACACTTCCGCGAGCATGGTTACAAGGTGAAACAATAGAACATTTAAGAATGTTCGCAACGCTTATTCATCAACTTAGCGAGCAATTGGATCAAGCAAATCCAGCGCATAAGTGAGTAAAAATTTTAGTTCGTTCGTTTTTAGATTTTATTAATCTATATCTTCTTTTATGTAAATAAATTAATTAATTAATTAAAGTTCCATACATTGCGTGTGTTATTTGAAATTCTTCAGTTTATTATAAAATACAAGTCTATTCTGAATGAATTATTTATTTTTACAGTGAGGCCTGGGAATATTCGAAGTCCATCTTGAAAATAATCAAGCCTTTGTAATGTATTAATTATATGTGCATTTCTTATTAATATTTTATGGTATTTTTATTTCGTGGTATTCGTTAATAATACCTACCTACAGTTTTATACGCGTACCGTGAAAAGATCTTGTCCATGATGGATTGCAGTACAACTAGAGGTGTAACATATAAAAGTGTAATTTTGTATAGAAATAAATTAAATAAGATTCGGATCATATAAGCACACTTTCCAACAGTAATTAATGTAAATAACAAACGAAGAAGTATGTCGAAATAAATATGTAAATATCAGATTGTGTTCAGTCTTCCTATTGCAATCGACGAAAATAAAGTTCATAGTCGTATTATACACATTTTATTTTATTAAATGGTATAATTGAGAAATTATTACTGTCTTTATATATATTAAATTTCGTATTAATTTTTGTTTACCATATATTCAAAAAAATAATTAAGAATCCTTTTTTCAATGATGCGATAGATAATGCTGACGATGCCACGGTCAGAGGTCCTGTTATCTACATATTTCATTTTTCACCATAGCTTCTAACATGTAAAGGCGAATCATATATTTCGTGGAAATTTTGATTATTCCGATTTCAATATAAAAGAAAAATAAGCATTATCAACAATAAATGTATCAAAGAACTTTTTTACGAGTAATATTAAACGATTAAAATCTGTTAAAATAGTTTACATAATTGTTCAAACATTCTATTTTACGTTATTAGTATAGATATCATTATTTGAGGATGATTATACTGTATAAATTGTACATCATATAAAGATACGCGGAGAAACCTTAATACATGGGCCGATTTGTACGATTGACGATAATTTAAACAGGAGATAAGTTTTACTCACACAGATGATAAAGACGTATTAATGAGTCACAGAGATAGGGACAGCAAGGGTCATCACTTGACTCCTATGAACTCAGTTCACTTTTGTTAAGCTACTGTGAACCATGAGTTTCTCAGGTACAGAATAAGTACATATTCATGATTATAATTGTATTCGTATGTTTAATTAACGTGTTCTACTAAATATTCATTGCCATCTTATAACAAAAAAATTAATTTCGATTTAAACAAATAATTTGCAAATAATACTTGATGGCAACAAATAAGTATTTACAATTATGTATACAAATTATCTATAGCTTTTATATAATCATTGTAATCGTAACATAATACGATGAATATAATACAAACATATCACTTAGAAAGTAAATCGTTTTAATTAAATTCAAGTTATCTATATATATTAATTAACATACAACTTTTTACAGATACTAATTATATGTTACGAATATTAACGTACAAAGTTGAGAATATTCTACTTCTACTTCTACTAGTTTGTAACAGTTATGGTGCAAATAACATATTTCAGCCAGGAAAAGAATATATTTATTCCTATAATGCACTATCAAGTTCCGGTGTTTTGTTACCATCTGGAGCGTCGTCCTCGTGGGGTTTTCATGGAAAACTTGTTGTTCAAGCAGAAGAAAATGTTGCTACAATGCAGGTACATTTTATAATAAGTGATGAATATTATTAAACATAAGAAATATATTAAGTCGATGCTTTTCCTATTTTTTTTAAGCAATATTTAATTTCTACCGCAATACTTCATAATTAATGTTAATGCCTAATGCTTTCATATAGCTCCAATCATTGAAAATGAGTATACAAAATGGTAAAATGTATGAAGAAGAAGCAGAAGAAGAGGAAGAAGCAGAATGTCAAGATGTCCCAGCAGATATAGACGATCTTTTGAAACCATTTCAAATATCGTACAATCATGGTCTTGTTGAAAATTTTAGTACGGAAGCTGCCTCTCCCTGGTCTACAAACATAAAGAGGAGTGTTGCAGGAATTTTGCAATTAGATTTGTCTAGCTTGGAAAAGGAAACAGCATTTCACTCGACCGAAGTAAATGCATTTAGATATTTTAAAGTCTTTTGTGTATCTGGTAAAAGATTCTATTATTTTAAGAATAATATCGTCTAAAAAACTATTCTCTCTCTCTATGTGTGTGTGTATATTATTGAAATAGTATTTATATTTATAGAGAAATCATTACGGCCAATGCAACATTGAATATGTTACTAATCTTGAAGAAGAAGATGAATGGCTGATAAGAAAATTTGTAGATCCTCGAATGTGCATTGGGCATCCTCATTACACATGGTCAAATGTTCCTAAGATGTTATGTCCTAACGGTGATCAAGTATGCATACATATATACCCTATAATAACTGATATAATAAACTACAAGTAAGGAGCAAATACTAAACAAGATCATGCTGCTATGTATAATGAACTAACTTTGTAAGATATTTTATTAATCTGCACATTGTATTTAATAACATAAACTTGATTTGTTCCCAGAATCCAATACTTAAGTCCAGTGAAAGATTGTACAAAGTTAAGGTAAATGGGCCGTTAAATGAGATTTTATTTGTTAATGCAACTGGAGGCATATATGTCCAACCGTTTCAAAGCTTCGGAGAAGCACAATTTCATTTTACAAGGTCTGTTAAAAACCGAAGTTCTCTTATTCTAACAAAGTTGGTACTACATCTTTTTCTTACATTAATTCTCTGATGTACAGACAAACCTTTGCACTAATTTCGCTGAAAGATATAGTAAATAAGATACCTGTTAAGGATTTACATTTCAAAGTTCTACAACATGAACTTCCAGAAGTTGATGTCACCCAAGGCAGGGGTACTCCCGATAAGAATACCGTTTTTAAATCGGTAAGTTATTAATTATTAAAGAATATTTATGTATTTAACATATTTCATAATAATATTTGTATGTTACAGATAGGGCGTTTATTAGATCGTTTAAGTCGGAGACTTGAAAATCCTGGTTTGGATACAGAAACTGATAATTTGCATAACACTACAGTTACTGTGTTGCTTTATTATCTTGAAATGTTAGATGTTGCCGATTTGCGTAGAGCGTATACAAAAATATCGGGAACAAGTTATAAAGAAGAAACGATACGGTGCAGAAGAATTTTAATTATTCTATATAGTTTCAATCCTTCATACGTTTTTAGAACAAACTTTTTATTTCATGTCTTTATATTATTACAGGAATATGTTTCTCGAAACTCTTCCACAAGTTGGCACAAAGGAGGCTGCATTATTTATATTAGAACTAATTCAAGAGAAGAAAGTTTCAGATATGTCTGCAATTCAACTTCTAACGCAATTACCATTTCATATACGAAAACCTGATGTTCAATTACTAGTAAATCTGCAGATATTGTTAAATTTACCAGATAAAATATCGATGGAAGTTCAAGGCACTGCCATTCTTACGTACGGCACGTTAATTTATAAAACGTGTTTATTGTATTGCCCATATGAAATGTTAGATGATTATGTACGATTATACCTCGATAAATTTACAGGTATGTAATAGATACTGGTTGAAAAATCTTTTTGCATAGAAGTTTATTAGTCTAACGCTTATTACTACTGTTATAATTATAAATTATTGGTAGAGACTACGGAATACGAGAAGAAAATGATTTGGCTAGAAGGGTTAGCAAATATACAGCTTGGAAGAGTAGTTGAATTCTTAGAACCAATTGCAAGTGGCACTAATGCAGAATCACGCCATTTTCGAGTTCTTGCAGCATGGGCCTCCCTTTCTACTGCCCCTTTACGGCCTGATGTTGTAAGTACTTTCTGTTTACAATATATAATAAAGTGTTGAACATTATGTTTTTACCTTTTTTCATCGCAGATATATCCTGTCTATTGGCCAATTTTAATAAACAGAACTGAACACCTAGAAATGAGAGTAGCTGCACTGACGTTACTTATTGTTTCTAGTCCTACCCCAAGCAGATTAATATCGTTGTACTGGTACATGAAAAGTGAACCCAGTCAACATTTGTATAACTATTTTTATACTATTTTAAGATCCATGGAACGCACTACACATCCTTGTTATGTACATATGTACGTAAAATTATAATACATAACTACTCTATTTTCTAATAATGAAATTTCATAATAACCATTTTTTTCATAATTATGATACACAGTGGTGTGATAGCGGCGCAATTCACACGAGTAGTTCGTCCACCAAAAAATCAGTATTTAATTACTGGTAACTATTTATTTGATTATCAGGATACGTACAGAAAATTTGGCGCTATGATACATGGTATTGTTATTGCAAACCCTGTGACAAATATACCCGAGGTTTTATATGTAACAATGAACACTTATGGAAGTGGAGTCAATATCAACCATGTATCCGTATGTATTTAGTTTATATATTATATAATTCGTATTATTGCAAGGTAACATTCTTTAATATTTCTAAACATTATCTATATGTAGTTGTATATTAAAGCTGAAGGTCTTCCACATGCCTTATCGACATATTTGGATAGTCCAAGTCAAGTAAAGGACATACTAAAGACGTTTAAGTTGGATCGAAAAGAAAATGGACCTGTACATTTGGAAGTAATTGCTCGTATTCAAGAAAAAACAGTGTTATGTCTTCATCTTAACGAAACGAATATTATTAAAGGATTTAAATGTAAGTTCCATAATATTTTGTTTATTTTGTTAAAAACTAAGAAATTCTTGACTTATTATTTTATAATTTGGTGAAATCCTTTAGATCTGTCCTCTTTACCGGATAACATTTATAACATATATCAAAATATGGAGTTCCATGTTAATCAACAACGTATTAATGTTCCATTAACGACCGAATCAATACAAGTCACAGATCTGGGAGCAAATGTTAGACTTGCAATTACTGCAACATCATTATTTTCAATGAGAGGAAATTTCACGCATGTGTCAACTGGTCGCAATAATCATGTTATATTACGGTATACATATAAAAAAGCATATTACAATGTTATATTCTTTATACATTATTTTCATTCTGTGACTTGATATTTTAGAACATCTATTCATAAATCGGAAATAATTGAAAGTTATAATCCTTTAATTGATACATGGCATAGTGCAGAAAGAATGCATTCTATCCATGGATATCTTCCAATTAATATTACACTTGGATTTGACGATCGTCCATTTATTTCATATAATACTCCTGGAGGTATGGTACTGGCAATATTTATGTTTATACAATTACATTGTACATTATATTATAAATACAATATTTTCGTTTCTTTTATAGAACATCTTAAAATGGGTATAACGACTCATGTCAGAACATCTACTAATATAAAGGGGATAAACATTGCATCAAAATTACGTCAAATTTGCCCAACCTGCCCGCAATTATATATAGTTACAAAATCACCAACATATAAACCAATGGTAAAAGAATTGTACAATTATACTTAGAATAGTAATTAGTTTAAAAATACATTATTGTTCTCTTACAGAGCACAGATCTATTTCAAATTGAATTGGCAGAACTAGGTGGTCAATTACACGTAAAACTTTTTGACTGTGAAAATGTAATATCACGGGAGAAACTAATTAGAGACGTATTTTCTGCGCATCGAGCTAATTATCCGTAAGTCGCTTGTACCTTCTGTTATAAAAATTATTTGATACAATTACAGCATAATTATATTTTAATTTTATACTTTTCTAGTATTTGGCCATTTCTGGAGCTCGCTTTTACTGCGCTTCATTTTTTAGACTATTGCACGTATGTACCGCCCAAAGGTAGCTGTGGCTTAGCCGCTTATATTAGTACATTGGATTCCCAACGTACTCAAGTTAGTATATTGAAGAATCTGCTATTACAATCGTAAATAGAACAAGTCAACTTACATTGCACGTAATTCGTTAGGTAAAATTTGAATACCTTAGGGGTCCAAAGCATCATATGTTATCTCTAACACATCGCGATTTGGAGTCATCAAATATTCTTCAGCAGTGGAATTTAGCTATCCTTTATGAGATTACTAGTTGGATATCAGATATGATAAAAATTAAGGCAACTAGAGTTGTTCCAGGTGAACAGGTTTTAAAGGTAAAATATACACTATATTATAAATAAATCACATCATAAATTAAAGGAAGGGAAGTAACGATAATGCAAAACATTCTGTGTTCTTTAGTTTTGTTTAGAGGCAGAAAAAGAAATACCTTGGGAATGGGATTTTCTAAGCACTAGACCAAGTGACCCTGCTAGTATTGGATTGAATGCTGTTTGGGGATACTCAGATACAGCAAAGGGTAAATGCAGCGGTTCTTCTGTTACATTAAGCTTGCTAGGCGAGATTAGTAAAGAACAACTAGAGGATGCTAAAGAGCCAAAATGGCCCTATAAAGAATGTCGAAGAGAGTCTGAAGGAAAACGACATAGTCCATTTTCTGATGCTTGTTACGAAGCTTCGAGGGAATTATCGACCTTGAGAAAATATAAAATAATTGCGCAACATGAAAATGTAAGTTTCTCCGAATATTATTAAGAAACTATTGTAATACGATCTTACATTTATAATCTTAATTAGATACCGGAAGATCTCATGAGATTAATCTGGAAATTCCGAGCTTTCTACGATCTAATCGGAGGCAACAGCAGTTCTGACCCTATTTCAAAAGGGTTTGTTGTGACAGCGAAATTTCCAAAAGAATCGGATATTGGCGAACTATCACTTAATAACGACAAAATTGACATTGAATATAATTATAATATTATAGATTACTTTTTGACTAGAACTCGAATTCACAAGTACATGGACTTAGCGATCCTAAAATCATTATTTGGTAAGTTATTCTTCTGCAACTCCGATTAATTTATTAGAGAACTAGTGAATTGTTTGTACCTGCAGAATTCATTCTATTTGATTACAGTACCTTACCTGTCTGTCTTAATCACTTCCAAATTTAGGCACGTGTATCATAACACCAGATTATATTAGAACAATTCACAACGTATCATATTCGTTCCGGAACAAACCTGAAGTTCTGTTGCTTGGACAATGTTACAGTGAAAATCCAATATATGCATTAACAGCACGGAATGATATACATGGTGTTAACGTCAACATATATGATGAAATAGATACACTACGAATTGTACCCAATCAATCTGGAGGAACATTGTATAATAATACAATATATATTCCATTACAACAGAGTTTTATGTTTCACTCATTGGGTTCCAAGAGGTAATTGAAAAACTAATTCCTATTGAATTAATTTTTTTTGAGAAGAAAGAAAACATTTAATTTTAATATTTTTCAAGTATCTTGTACAATGTGTATGTAGTATTATGATCGTATATGTTAATTATATATATTAACAAATTATTGTCATGTTTCAGAGTGAGATTGGACAGTAATACTATTGATTTAATAGTTCCTAATCTTTATTTATATATGCATTGGACACAAGAACAAATTCTTCTGTTCTTTCCAACGTACCTATTAGAATTTAGTTGCGGTATATGTACACTATCTACTCCCGATGCTAACGACATGTTCGAGAAGCTATAATATACTTTATTTATAAAAGGTTCAATTATATTACGAAAGGTAATTTATCATTTATTTTTCATCTCCCGTAGGTGTATCAGCATTCCAAATATTTTAAATATGGACGGTTTATTAGGCGTAATGTTTGTTTTTAACAAATATGTATCTACGAATGTTTTTATTAAGAAATATAATTATTTTATATATAAATCTACAATTATTTTTATTTTATTTTTGATACATTTATTGTTAATGGACTTCAGTTCAACGAAATAATTTATTTAATCAATTAACAGTACAAAATGGCAGTATGTAGTAAAAAGAGAACACAAATACAATTTTAATAATTAAGCACACCACACAAATTTTATATTTACCTACATCATTTTCAATGCCTATTCTTTAATATATATATATATATCAATATTACTTATATTATACTCATGTATTGGGAAGACAAGAATCTAAATGTTGATTCATTGCAGATACTGTTATTAATTGCATACAAACAGGACAAGGATATTTATCATTATCGTCTATCGATATTTGTTGAACCATTTCTGATGTTTCAACCTTTTCCTCAACATACTCATCATTAAAAATATTTCCAACACAATCTTCCAAGTGGTCATTTAATGATGTTCCACATGGGATAAGTATATTACAAACTAAACAATTATGCAAATCATTATTAATTAGATGAGTTTTTTGTACACCGGTAGTAGGATTTTTAAAATTATCAGTATTTGGTGAAGGAGATAAATCGCTAGATGTACTACTAAGAGAAATTATACTATCGTTTATATCTTCGTTTTCACAATTTATATCAACCAAATCAAGAATCGAATTACTACCTTCCTTGCCTGTTCCTGAAAGGCACGCATCAAGGTGTTGATTTATATCCGAAAAACCAAAATTTTTACTACAAATTGGACAATTCGCTTTTCTAGAATTCTCAGATTCATTTAATTTTGGTTGCTTGCTTGGAAATAAATTAGCATCGTTTTTTCTTTTTTGCGAAAGTGGAGAATTATAACTATTCGTCGCAATTCCCCTTTCAGTTTCATCTGGTTTATCATTCGTTACTAAGCAAGAATCTACGTGTGTATTTATGTCACCATTTGACACAAAGTTACTACATATTGGACATTCAACAAGTTTGATTTGCTCTTCGTTTAACGATGATTTATTATTAGTAATTGGTTTCTTCGTCTTCGCAGTATCAGTACTTTTATTCGTAGCAGTGTATTTATTTAATCCCTGGGGAGGGCTACCGATATATAATTTGTTCAATAAATTACTTTGACCTGTCTTCGACCCACCGAGAACTCTAGAAGAGGATGACCTTGGTGAAGCAGATTGTGAACTAGGGCTGCCATATTTTACAGAAGTACTTGAACTGCCAGGCCCTCCTGTACCCCATCCATGCACATTGTTTGTACTATTTCCCAACTTTACAAGCCCAGTTGAAGAACTTTGATTATTCGGAACTGGCTTACTGTTTTTACCCATCGAAATGGATTTTGGTGGTTTTCCAGGACTGTCCTGTTTTTGTGAATTACTAGAACTCCCTAATCCCCCTACACCCCAAGCAGGGGTTTTGTTTGTTGGGCTTCCAAATTCTATACGTCCATTCAATGAATTTTGCTTACTTGATTGTATTTTTGTGCTCTTTGGAGTAAATACTGTTTTCAATTCAGTTGTAGATGGAGGAGTCCTTGTAAGCCAAGTATACATATTACTGGGAGAACCATTGTTTTTAGGGGGTGGTTTCGTTTTCTCCTTATTTTTCGGTCCTCTTGCTTTAAAGTTCTCGGGTTCTTTGATTTTAATAAATTGCCCGCCACAAGTTTGCTGATGTTCTTTCCACCAGAAATCAGATGGACCTGGGGTACGATTCATAGCTCTACGTACTGTTCCAAAATATGGAGCTCTTTTCTGACATGGGCCATTACATCTCCACCAATGTTGTTGATACAATTTAACTTCATCGTGAAAAGTGTGATAAATCTATAAAGAAAAACATTGTGAGAAATATAAAAATCAATGCAGTGCTACGTTTGCTTCTCTCATTGCAAATACATACAGTTATTTTTGTCCCGGCTATTTTATTTATTCTGTCCATGTGTTTGCAAAATTCAGGTCCGTGTCCATCTCTGTCACGATTGTTATTTGTGAGAAATAGATATCCATGAATCATTTCATGCTAAAATATTGGTGCATAAAAAAAAATAATATTCTATATTTTTGTTAATAATTAGACTAACATGTAATTATACGAATAGAAGATTTACCAATAGTGTTTCAACTAAATCCTTCCTTGGCCGAAGCTTTAATAATGGTGCACTAAGTGATATTATACATTGGCGATTTCGAGGATGAAAACTACATACACCTGCGCAACTGCGTTTCACAAACATGATTAATCAATAAACTATACAAAATATGGGGCAGTATTATAAATTAAATGTACAAAATATGAAATATTTCAGATTCAGGTACCTTGTCATCCTGGGGCTCCATTTCACCTCAACTGGCAATAAAACATTCCAAAAGTAACGTTCATTAAATTGGACAAACAGTGTATGAATATTGGGAGTCGGATCAATCAGTTCCAAGGTTTGATCAATCAATGTTCTAGGTTTATAATTTTTCTTATCTTTCTAAAAGTATTTTTATTATTAAATAACAATAGTATAATGTAGAATAGAATAGAAGGAAACTATAATACAGACTATTAAAAGGGTATTTTCATATAAAACAAAAACTGTATTAAATTAAAAACGTAGCGAACTTACGTCACGCGGTAAAACAGCATTTTCAGTCAAACCAAAACAGTGCTCCTGTTGATACAAATTATATGCCAGTTCAAGATCGTGAGATTTTTGCGATCTTATCATGATTTCCAAATAAATACCAAAGATATAGGTTCTATAAGAAATAATAAATTATAACGAAGTTTTCTTAAAATTATACAAATGTAACAGACTGACGTAAATATACCGCAGTTTGGCGTACGAAACCACTACTGCTATGCCATTTAAATTAACGTCCACAATACGACCTATCTGTAATTCGTAACTTTTAACGACAGTGATACCAATAGTGAAATGTGTTACGTTGGCATTTAAATCTAATCCTTTGCACACAAAGATCTTTTTCTTTTGCATAAGGAAGTGGTAGCTCGAGATGGTCTAAATTTCAAATAATAATGTTAAAAATCATTGTACTACGAATTGCACCTAGATTGAACATTTTAAATATAAGAGGAAAAGATATTACACGTTGATAGAAAAATGATTGTCGCCTTTCAGTTCCTTTGTGTAAAAGTTAACTCAATTAACTTAAAACGAGTGAATTCCAAATGGTTAAAATTAACAGACGAACAATTGCATAATAATGTATAGACGTTCAAAACTACCACCCACTCTTTAAAATTGTCTAATTCGTGGCTTTATGTTACATCTTTCGTCATGCCACACGTCAGCACAGTGCGCCCTCTGCTTGAATTCTTGTATTTGTATATATGATGTGGATGGAAGATTGGCTTATGTAAAAATTGTATTAGGTTAATCGTACAGCAAGTAACGTATCGAAATAATTCATCGAGATGGTAAGCATCCGTATTTCATTGACTATAAGTAATTGACAATACGTGCGAATCTTGAAAAATATTTATGACATGGCTGTTACGTTAAGAGTGGCCACAGATGTCAATCACCGCTCGCGGTTGTTACTAGAATATGTAAATACTATAAATATGAAAATCCATTCCACCCATAAATTTCTTTCGTTTACTATTTTAGGTACTTATTGCTGCAGCGGTCTGCACAAAAGCAGGCAAGAGTAAGTAATTACCTTTTACTTTTGACCGCGCCTGTTACTGCTGCTGTACGTGTGTGTGTTTGTGTGTGTTACGTATATTAACGTCGCATACGAGCAATTAGTTAATTGTCAAACAATTATTGTCTTTTAATGCATACGTTTATTTATACTTTATTCTACACAATGAAACTGAAAATAAGTATCCTAATTTGTGATTTGAAATATATTTTATTCTGTATATACATACCGTGATACGTTTCTTGTAGTCCGCTATATAAATGATGGAAAATTTTTATAAGCGTATATAATTCCAGCTTTTATATTTAGACATTTTATACAAGTTAGTTTGTCAGTGTCTTTATTAAATATTTACCAAATTAATTTCGTTTTTGCAGTTTTATAATGAAATAGAATTTAATAATTTGCTTAAATTTTAGCCATTATTTCTCGCCAGTTTGTCGAGATGACAAAGGCCAGAATAGAAGGTTTACTTGCTGCGTTTCCAAAGTTAATGAGTTCTGGTAAACAGCATACATTTGTAGAGACAGAATCCGTTAGATATGTTTATCAACCATTGGAAAAAGTGTACATGCTACTAATTACAACAAAAACTAGCAATATATTAGAAGATTTAGAAACATTGAGGCTCTTCGCACGTGTTGTAAGTATATTATATATAAGAAAATAATAATTACTACCAGGATATTCCGTTTATTTATCCAATAATTTCTAATGACATTAATTAATTAATAAGTTCTTCTATAGATTCCAGAGTACTGCAACTCAATGGACGAACTTGAAATAGCCGAAAATGCGTTTAATTTAATATTTGCTTTCGATGAAATAGTTGCTTTAGGATACAGAGAAAGCGTTAATCTAGCACAGATTAGAACATTTGTCGAAATGGATTCGCACGAAGAAAAAGTTTATCAAGCTGTTAGAATGACACAGGAAAGAGAAGCCAGGAATAAGATGCGTGAAAAGGCAAAGGAATTGCAGAGGCAACGCATGGAGGCAGTTAAAAAGACTGGCGTAAAGAATCCTGGATTTGGTAATTCGTTTGGAAGCGGAAACTTTACGCCGTCTCCTAGCGTAGGAGATACTGCTAATTTCATTCCAGAACCTGTTAGGCCCATGTACACACCAGCACAGTAAGAAATAATATAACATAATTATATAGTGTTATTAAACATTTTGTGTACAAATGCATCTTTATTGTATACACAGGAAATCTGTTAATGCTGGACCAGGTGCAATGAAATTAGGAGGAAAATCTCGCGATGTCGATTCATTTGTAGATCAACTGAAAGAGGAAGGAGAAAATGTTGTAACAACACCGTTGGCTGCGACTGGTGCAAAACCAACATCACTTACACCACAAATTATCAGTACTGAACCGTAAGATTTCGAATTATTTATACACACGTACATGTGTAAGTAGTCGAACATAGTATTCAATTGTATTTTTCGTTCCAAGAATTCATCTACGACAAGAAGAACGTCTTAATGTGCGAATTGGTCGCGATGGTGGTTTACAACACTTTGAATTGCATGGTTTAGTAACGTTACATATTTCTGATGAAAAATGGGGTCGGATTCGTGTACAATTAGAAAACGGAGATTCTAGAGGAATCCAGTTACAAACACATCCTAATGTAGACAAGGAATTATTCAGGACACGTGGCCAAATAGGTTTAAAAATTCCCACTAAACCGTTTCCACTAAACACAGATGTTGGCGTACTAAAGTGGCGATTGCAAGCACAAGATGAAACAGCATTACCTATTTCAAGTAGGAATCGTATATTACGTATTAATTTTATTCGATTTTACATGTATTTAATATGTAACAGAAAGAAAATAATTTTGCATGTTACTTAAAACAGTTAATTGTTGGCCATCTGAAAATGGAGAAGGTGGATGCGATGTGAACATAGAGTACGAATTAGAACAGGCCAATCTCGAATTAAACGATGTGCAAATAAACATTCCATTGCCCATTGGATGCAATCCCATAGTAAGCGAATGCGAAGGACAATATACACACGAAGCACGGCGAAACACACTTGTGTGGTCATTACCCGTGGTTGACGCAACGACAAAATCAGGTTCAATGGAATTTTCAGCACCCTCTTCTACGCCCTCAGATTTCTTCCCCCTTCTTGTTTCATTTTCATCTAAGACATCGTACGTCAATATTAAGGTAAATTATATTTTTCTCACGCAGACTTTAATGAGTAAATGCTATTGATTTTTATGATCGAGCATTAATATATTCGTGATAGTAAACGCGTTCACTTTGTTTGCAGGTAACTGACGTTTTGTTCGTGGAAGACGAAAGTCCAGTTAAACATTCGGTAGAGACGGTTTTCTTTACTGATAACTACGAAGTGGTATAAACCTGTCCATGGAATTATAAGTTATGGAAGTACTTGTGCTAAATATGAGCAAGAATACAGAAATACGCACGATCCATTGGAGTATTCGAAGATACAGATTTTCAGCTTAATTATCAACTAAGTTATGATTTTATTACCACAAAACTACAATTTTTACCAATGGCTGGGTGCTTGAATGTCTTCAAGCAATATATTTACACACATGCTCTACGAACAGTTTGCTCTATTCAGTATATGTCTAATGTTAAACTATTAAAGGAAATTGTATACAGATATTTTATAATTGGTAAAAAAAAAAAAAATACTGAAAGTATGCCCACAATTTTATGAATTACACTTATGACCAAGAAACATACAAGAATTATACCGCATTAATTTTATTACAATTTTTTCATACTATTACTTTATGAGTTTTGTACTGCGACAAAACTTTTTAGTAAGATAGAAAGTGAATTATATTCAAACCATAGAGATATTTTTTTTATTGTATGTACATATAAAGCATACATACATAAATATTATAATACATACGAAAATTATATATTACACAGTAATCATGTTTTTAACAAAACATTAATTTACTCTTATAGTTGCATTCAATGAACTTGTTATTACTATTTTCTTTTTAATAGTATTATTAGTTGCATTTAATGTTTTATAATTTTCGTTTTTCGAGATGTGCTTAATTTCGAAAATGAAAACTATTAATTAGTGCGTACTTCCGCCAAGATGCTTTTGTGCGGAATAAAAGTGGAAAATGAAATTAATATAAGCTACTATAAATATTTGTATACATATATACAAAATATTATATTAATAGTTTTAAACAAATGTTATTTGAATTTTTATTTTGATAGGTAAGACAAATATTGATTTGCCATTTAATCTACCTTGTTAATATGTATAAAAATCAACAAATTATCTGTAAAATGGTCTTCTTAAAGATTGAGAACATAAATTTCATTTACCGACAAATACACTTTTCAAGGCAACAACTTACTATAAATAATTATATTGGAATGGAAATAAAAAAGAATTTCTGTTGGCATATTCAGATATAAATATCATTTTTATAGTTTGTACAATATCTATCATCTACGTCATTTTATTGTAGTATATCAGGTGGTATGTTTATCACTTGTTGTATCAAATAATTTTCAATAACTGCCTTCGCTGAAACAGTACGTTAAAAAAATAATTTATACAATCGGTTGAAAATGTTATTTATCGTATGACATTTGTTTACCAGATAATGAATTGTTTAAAACTGCTGCATGATAAGCACTTATGCTGTACATATTACGCCGTGTGATATCTGCACCTCTGGATAACAATTCGTAACATACATGCGGGTGATCACCGTGTGCACCATAAATTAAAGGTGTATTTCCTTCCTACATTCATGAAAATAGATTCATATTTATATATATTTTCATTTAACAAGATCTTAATTAGCATATACCTCATCACTTGCATTAGAGTCTGCGCCATGATTTAGTAACAATTTTACAAGATCATGGTGACCGTAAGCGGCTGCTAAATGCAAAGGTGTCTCTCCACTGAGACCACGGTAATTTTTATTTGCACCAGCTTTGAGTAATTGTCTTGCGCTACCCAGTTGTCCATATCCTGCGGCCCACATTAGACCAGTTAAACCTTTCTCGTCAGGTGTATCTACATTGCCTTTATGATAAATAATTAATACTATTTGAGTACTGGATTATTCGTACTATTATTTTTTCTTGAAAAATCAACATACTTAGATGTATGTGATCAGGTGTAAGTTCACCTTGTCCAGCTAATGTATGGAATGTAATATCACTATCGCCGTAAAGCTGAGGTATTTCTGTTTGTATGTTACCTCGTTGTAAATTAGTGAGTAACGTAGGAGGCTGAAAAAAATATGCAATCAAAGAAATGTTTAAAAGCTATTTTTTGTACAAGTATTTTAAATAATATACTACAATAAGACAAAGAGATTGTATATACCTTATAAGGTTGAAATGCACTGGTCCTTGTAGCATCTTGCCACGCTCCTGGAGCCCAATGCCACTTAGTTTCTATGGGTTCAGATTTGCACCCAATATTTACATTTTCCGGCTTATACATTAGGGGCCTTGGCCTGATACCAATTGTTTCTCCATCGCGTACAATACTTTTTGTTTCATCATTAGGAGTAGCACATTTCTGTTCTTTTTCTTCTTCCTCTTCTTCTTTTACAATTAATTCGGAATGAATCTGATTTTCCATACTTTTATTATATCCCGCAAAGAAACCAAATTTCACAAATTAAACATATAGATAAATAAATAAGGATTACGGGATATTATCATTGTTTTATCAATTAAAGATTTAATAGATCGTAATATTGAATTTTTAACAATTCAATTTATATATTTAAGTTGAAAACATTACAAAAGGTGTTCCATATTTGGACAAATGAGAATTTTACCTTAAAAATCTAACTTATTTTTGTGTAACATACATTATCCATTTAGTTGATCTCGTTAGTTTCATATTATAAACATTTTTCGAACGGGATTTGAATAGCTTTAAAACATTTTCAATTATTTTCACATAGAGGTTATGTTTTCAGCGGTAAATGACAAGTACAGTACTTTTTCATCCTTTTTACGAGGTATTAAATATAGCTAACAGAAGTATTTGAATATAAATTTCAATTTTATCAAATGGCCTTTCGTTTGCGTTTTTTAATATATACTTATGTAAGAAAAGATCAAAATAAATAGGAATTTATGCGGCAACCACTGGCTGCAAGTATAAAAGAAATGTTTGTACACATTTTACAAAATATGTAACAAACTAAAGAACGTTGAAGAATCAAACGGTCGTAATATTCTATACGTTACTTACAAAAGCGAATGAATTTTACTGACTTAACATGAGTAACTTCATAAGGACTGTAATATTTGAAAAGGTATCATATTTTGGTTTTCGTCCAGATAGTTTAGAATTGATTTAGATTTTCTACTTGTAGATTTTGTTGCTTTTTTACATATTTGCAATATAAGTTGCGATAATATCTATGTCCTTTTAATTAAGGAGTTGACAATACATACATATGTGTTTTGTAAAAATTTTATTTTCGTGTGTCAGTTATTTAAATTATTTACATATTCAAAATATTCAACATCAGTAGTAAATTGATTTAGTGTCAATGATTGTATTATAGTAAATTAGATTAATGAGCTTGCGATATAATTGATATATAATACATTTTTCATTTAAGTATAATTCTTTGTTCAACGATTAAATTATATTTCGTTTTAGGTTATAAGATCGCTACCCAATGTATATCAACAAAAGATTGTATCTAATTTGAATGTCAAATTTAACAATATAACTGATACATATTCTTTCGCATTTCCATCAAAGTCAAAAGATTATGATGTGACAAATGAAGTTAAGGACATCACGAAAGATGATTTGGAGGATGCTGTTAGCGATGTTACAATGAACGACAATTCTGTAAATTTCAATATTTCAAGAGATAAATATGTGAAGGAAACATTGGAGAACAATCTGTTTGGTGTAATGCCACCGTTACTTGTTGAGAACGATAGAAGTATTATAATAGAATTTAGTTCGCCAAACATAGCTAAACCTTTTCATTTAGGAAATCTGCGGTCCACAATTATAGGAAACTGTATTGCTAATATAAATTCCTTTCTGCAAAATCGTGTTACCAAAATTAATTATTTAGGTGACTGGGGTACACAATTTGGGTATGTTCAAATAGGGATGGACATGACGAATATTGGTAATCTTGAAATGCAAACAGATCCTATTAAAACATTGTACAAAGTTTATGTTAACGCTAGTAAGTTAGCTGAAAATAATCCAGAAATAAATGAACGAGCCAAACAAGTATTCAAACAGTTAGAATTGGGTCATACAGTAATTACTCAAAATTGGCAAACAATTAAACATTTCACTGTTTTAGAATTGGAGAAAACTTACAAAAGAATAGGAGTGGTTTTCGATCAATATGATTGGGAATCTATGTATACTGCTAAAAATATGAATAAGTTAATGAATTCAATGAATGAAATGCAATTATTAACATTAGATGCCAATAACAGAAGAGTAATAGCTTTAAGCGAAGAAAAAACTGTTCCAATTATAAAGAGTGATGGCACAACTTTATACATCTCCAGAGATATTGCTGCTGCTATTGATAGATTTGAAAGGAACAAATTTGATTCTATGTACTATGTTGTGGACCACAGCCAATCCGATCATTTTTCTAATTTATTTCAAATTTTAAGTAAAATGCAATTGCCTTGGGTAGATAGATTGAAGCATGTGATGTTTGGAAGAGTACATGGTATGAGCACAAGGAAAGGTACATCGATATTTTTAGAAGATATATTGAATGAAGCGAAGGAAAAAATGAAACAGAGACAAATGGCGACAAAAAGTACGTTTATGTTGACCTTAAATAGAAAAACAATATGTAATTGATAGAAAAGTGGAAGTTGGTCAATTTTAATTTCAGATATTTAATAAGTTATATGAAGAATAGAAGTATCCTTATGTAATGAATTCTGTTTCAGCAACAAAGATACCAGAAGACGAAATAGATGGGACGTCGGATATTTTGGGTGTTTCCGGCGTAATTGTTCAAGACTTAAAACAAAAAAGAATGAATAGCTATGAATTCAATTGGAAATCAATGCTTGATGTAAGTTATTTAGACAAAGCAGTATTCTCTTATTAAGAACTTCTAAATATTTATAATATTTTAATAATAATATTTTTGAATATTAGTTGAAAGGTGATTCTGGAATAAAATTGCAATATGCTCATTGCCGTTTATGTAGTTTGGAAGAATTTTCTGATGCTACATTTGCGACAGAATGTGACCCAAGTCTTTTGAAGGAACCAGAGGTTGACCATTTAATTATATTAATTAGTCTATTCGATGAAATAGTACTTAAATCTTACGAAGAGTTAGAACCATGCATTTTAACAGTATACCTTTTTCATTTATGGTCAGTATTAAACACTTAAAATTTTGATATAGTACTTCCTATGCAGCCGTTTAAAACATCTAAATTTCACCTGTAGCAAAGCTATCAATGTAGCATTACGCAAGTTGAAGGTAAAGGGCGAACCGAGTGATTTAGGAAGCCAGAGGTTGTTATTATTTCACGTAGCAAGAGTTACACTTGCTCAAGGTATGAAATTACTTGGCTTAATCCCATTAGAAAAAATGTAATTTAATGACTTTTATAAAAAATTGTGATTCGACATGGTTTTGTTATGGATATAATTATTTAAGAAACATATGTTTCTCTATCGATATTCGAAATGCGCGTGTAGAGGGTGGCAGAAAATAACATTCTAAATTTTTATATTATTTTATTGATCATCTCTCACTATCGCTCTCTTTTCTACAGAAAATTCACATTGCAATAACATGCATTCTACCACAAAATGTATTTAACAGATATTTTACAAGGAGTTTCCTCCAATTTATTATATAAATTTCAGTGTATAGAAAATCGAAGAAAAACTTAACGTTTCTTCCACGTGAATTTTTCGCGAGCTCCCCGTTGTCCCCACTTCTTTCTTTCACGTCTTCTCCAGTCCCTTGTTAGAAGGCCAGCTAACAAAAAAAAGTTTTTAACTTAATAATTTAAATTTACGTTTCATGCAGTAATTACAATGAAATTACGGGACAACGTTTATCTTACCAACTCTCATCCTTTCTATCATTTTGTGATCCACGAAGCTTCGAAGCGCATATGCAATACCCCATCGAATAGCGCCTGCTTGCCCAGTATCCCCTCCACCAGAAACAGTTGCTTCAATATCAACTTTGTCACTCATATTTGTAAAAATTAATGGAAATATAATCTGTAATTCAAAAAAGATCTCATTAAAAATAATCTATATTTTTCCGCAAAGAAAACTTAGCGCTTCAACAAGCAAAATTCAATTTTTTTATTCAGAACTAAGGATCTGTTGTGGCTACTAGAAATGGGTATATAAATTGTAGCATATCGTATCGCGGGAATTAAAGACAAATGTAAGAGACACCAGTTTAATTACCTAATTAATTTCGAATTTCATATAGTGAAAGTATCGATTCTTCCTAATTTTCCTCTCCTGCTTTAAGCATTATACAAACATCATTCTCGAGCCATCTCGAAATACAGTCTGCGAATTTCCATTTACAACTACTTATTAGATACAAACACTCGTTTCAATTGTATAAATTATTTCACACAATACAGGCAATCGGTTAAACAATACAATGCAAGGGAATTTAATGAAAATTTTCACAACGACAAAAGAGCACTCCTAAAAAGCAAGACAAAAATATGTATACCATTAATCCTAACGTAATCGTTATCAAATATTTCTCTATTTACTTCCACTTTCACGTCCGAATCCGCTCCAAAATAAATCACTTGTTACTTCAAACTTATACCATTTATATAGAAAGTTAATACAACCTAATCGTCGCTTGTCGATGATCATAAACATAGACGGTCTACTTTCGATCATTTGCATTGTTCACGTGCACATTACTAACTACAGTAGGTGAGTTCATCGATTTCTCCAAAAATTAAACTACTTGTAATTTTGAATACAGTCAGTACCTAGGGTGATCTCAGTTATTCTTTTCCTTCGTTAGACTTTTCACAACACTCTCCAGCATTTTATTATTATCTAACAGCTGATCCTTCAGGTTCTTAATAGTGTCTTCGTAGGACTGAAGCTTGTTGGCTAGATTGTCGATGACTAGATGCAGATTAGGGTCAGAATATTCCTCGCTCTGTTGCCTCATCCACATAACATGATCGCTCAGGCTAATGTTGTCGTCGTTCATAAATGGTATATTCTTCTGTGCTATTTCATACGCGGCCTTTAAAATATCTTTCGGTAGCCTTTTCTCTAAAGGGTTCAACGGCTTCACCACCAGAACCCTTCTCCTGTTCTCCACATTGATCTTATGATCTGACATCCACTTTCTAAAGGCGTAGGGAATTGAACTGTTGTGTAAAACCATTTCTGTGAACAGGATCAGTTTCGTTTGACGTACGAGCTTCGTGAGGCCAGCGTGATTCCTTAAACCTTGTATATCATGAACGGCTATTCCAACCAGCAGGTTCATTAGAATCACTGTCACGAATACGATGAATAAAGTGAAGAGGATCTGGGAGCATACAGATAACGGATGATAAATAACGAAAGGCCCATCGGATTCTAATCCCTGATCGATCTGCGTGATCAGTCCCTCGAAGTCCAGTTCACCAGCCATCATCGCCAACACTTTGATCAAGCCAGTGAACGGATTACCGAAAGACGGCTCCCCTACAAAGATCACACAGAAACTGACGGTGAAGCCGATCAGCAATCCAGAATAAGCGAGCAGCAGCTTGGCAAATTCGAATTGTATGTGTGTAAACATTGCCACGTATGTGCCAAAAGCAGGCAGCTGACCGACCATCAGCATTAAGTTCGTCCAGGCACACAGTATCGCGAACGCTCCGATATAATTTTGCCAATCGTACGTTCGTCCCGTGTACACGAATGACGTGACGAATACACTGATGATAACAACCCCGTCCAGCACATTGTCGATGTTCGAGAAATATTGTTTCGCGGACGTGTACACCATGAAGCCGAATATCTTTCTGGGAATGGAGATACACGTGAAAATGAGCAACAAATACCACTGTATCTCGATCACCCGCCGCCTGAACAGAAATCCAGAGATACGTTTGTTGCTGCAGATCTTCGAGCTGCTTGCTTCCTCGTAATTGTAACATTTGTAAGCCAACGCCGTGAGGACATAAGTGGTCATGCAGATTACGGTTATAGCGTAAAGTAGGATCCTCAGTAAATAGAACTTCCTGATCTTCTCCCATTTTAAATGCAAAAATGCCATTACTAACGGATGCGACAGTAAATCCTTCCGACGTTCTTGAACGAAGGTATTAATGAAGCTGGTCTCGCACTGATTGCCACTAGGAAACAGCAGATCGAAGTGCAGCCTCATCTCGAACTCTCTGTTATGGGGGACTGGTCTGCTGAGCGTTATAGAGGCGTCCAGTCTCTGTCGGAATACCTGCAGGGACTCGGGTATTTTTCTGAGGATAATGTTCAATGCCGAAAGTCCTGCGCTTGTGGTCGCACTCACGTCTGCCCCGGCCCAAATAAGAACATCGACGCAATGAGACTGCTCGTTCAGTGCCGCCACGTGAAGAGGAGTGAAGCCAGTTCTGTCCGCGGCATTCACCAGGGCACCGTACTTCAATAGAAGTTCTACAAGCTTCGGCGTGGAATGGGTGGTCATCACGGCGAAATGAAGTGGTGTCCGATGAGCCCGATCCACGGCGTTGATATTTGTACCAGGGGAGTCCAGCAGCAATTCGACGCATTTCATCGATTGAACGAAACAAGCAACGTGAAGCGGCGTTTCGCCCATGTGATTCTTCTCGTCGACGCTCGCCCCCTGTTCCAATAACAATTTAACAATCTCCTCGGCCCCTGCTCGGATGGCGCAATGCAAAACTGGCTCAACCAGCTCCTGACAGAGATACATATTCGATTTTGCATCGTTATCGAGAAGCACTCGGGCCGCATCCAACGAATTTCCAAGGACAGCGAAGTGAAGAGGCGTGTAATGATTGATCGGATTTCTGCAATTGACGTCGACGCCTCTCTTTATTAGATGCTCGATGCAGGCAACGTTACCACTTAGCGAAGCAGCCAGGATGGCGTTCATGCCCGTGCAAGGCTCGATGTAATCAAGCTTCACGCCTAATTGCTCTAACTTCGATAACAGATGCGGAAGACCTCGATAACAGGACCACAAGTATGCGATATTTCGTATTCGTTCCCCGGGCGGCACCATTGGTATCGCGTTGCACTTCTCTAGCTCGAGCAGCATCTTCATTTCGGCAGTGGTTAAGATCGACCACATTATCGACCGGAGATCGTTTCCGTTGATTTGCGCTTGCCTGAACACATCCAAATTGTCGTAGAAGAGAGATTCGTCAACCGGTGGGGGTGTGCCAGCGTCGATTTCAACGCTGTCGTTCGCAGAAATGACCAAAGGATCGTCGCCAATAACAATCTTCTCGGTGTCACTCGATTGCGGATACCTGACGGATCGAAAGGTGGACGCCCATCTCGTGGATAGAAGATCGTTCGATCGATCGTTCAAATTCGACAGGGAACAATGCCTCGTCTTTACGCCGTGAGTCAATGGCACCCTCAGCGTTTCCGTGTTTTTCTCGTTCACGGTCTCGTCGGCACACGTTTTCGTTGAAAAATCCTTCACCTCGTCCAAGTGCAAACAGGGACGACGACCTTTCAATCTGGTTAAAGAATAATGCCTGGTCCTTCTGTCGTGACTCGCCAGTGGCTTCATTTTTGCCGGACTGGTCGTTCTGTCGACATTTTCCTCCGTCATTCTCCGGTAATCGTTTTCGTCAAGCGAGAGACGACGGTCTCTTAAGCTGGTTAACGAGCAACGTCGCTGTCTCTCCTTGCCAACCATAATCACTGGAACCTGCACGCTAATCTTCGTTTCATTGCTGGTCCCCTGATGTATCTGTTCATCGTCCATTATTCGCGCGAGGTGGAATCGTTCTCCTTCGTGGACGGGATGATGAAGAAACTGCGACGTAACAGAAGCCACTCTCTACTATCGTGGATCACCTCGTAAGAACGTTCCAATCGTCATACCTCGGCCTCACTCTTTTCTTCGTTTATCACGTCACGTCCCAAAGTCATTTAGATCACTTTAAGAGAATGCTCCCTTCATTGCAGCACACGCGACTACCGGTGTCACTCGCCCGAGTGACTTATATTAGCTGAGTCGTATGGATTCATTCTATATATAAGTTCAGAGGAAAAGACACGCTTCCGCTGGAGGAGCTTGTGCTCCTTCGAATAGGGACCTTGAACTTCAAAACTGAACGGACCCGGGGTCATATGTACGTTGGCTAGTAAGCTTGTATCGTAATGCGGCAAACTGAACTTTCTCTTACGCGAATTTGGCCTAGGCGGGACCTTTTTATATCTTTATATCGCACTAGATCCTCTGGACGATATCTCCTTCGTCCTGAATATTACACGTTTGTTCACTCTCGGCCGGATAGTATGGGATTTGATCGACTTTCTTCATAAATTCACACCTTAAAATCTAGTTGATATTCGCACGTACACGCCGAAGATTTATATCACCACCTTACAAGGCCCTTCTATTGGCGTTTCTTCTCAGTATATTATTGCCCTTTTTGAGGGGTTTAAATTGCGTTTATTAACAGAGTTGAAGTGGTACTTCTGCTTCGTCGCGGAAGAAGGCAAGGTATAATTGCTTGTTGCCTATTACATCTCAACAATCTATAGCTGTTGATGGTTAAAGAGGTGCAATTTGCAGTAATTGGTTTAATGATTTTATAAAGAAACATATTAAATGTATTTTAAAGTGACTTAAATTCGAATTATGCAACATTGCCTGGTATCAGCATCGATTAGTTTTGTCATATAGCGATCGATGGCTTATTGTTTCGTTGCATCAATTCATTAAGACTTTTGAGAAGCTAATTTTCGTTGTAAAATTAAATGTAACATACAGAAAGGTTTTCTTTTAGAAATGATCGTCAAAGGAAAATTATTATCAAATAATTCTAATGTATATAAATGTTAATCTTAATGCTCGTTTAGATTGTTTTTTATACTTCGTTAATAAAATTTAAAAGAATTTCATTGTTGGCCCAGCGTACATTGACATTTAGTTTACAGTTAACCGAACGAAACGTGCAATTTGTGACTTAAAATTTTGATCAGAACGCAACGGCCGCGTCCCTTTCTAAAATATCGTGCTCATAGTGTGTTTGCTATTTAAAATTCCAAAAGCCAATTTTTTTCTTTCCGAGATTAGTATAAATTATTCATGGCTATTAAGCATCAAAGAGCCGTGTATAATTTTATCATCCGGAAAGGAAAACAAATTTAGCGAAGGTTACTGCTTCTTGTCAACATTCTCTTAACTTAGTTTTCGACAAATGCTCCAGGCAAGTTACAATTATTTATACGCCTGTCAAATTGTATTTAAATTTTCCCACGCCATTCGATCATATTTCGCGTATCATACGAACAATTTGAATATTTGCAATTTAAACGTGAGTTTAACAATTATTATACAGGTGTATCCTCCTCTAGCAAATCATTTTCTGCTATCAATTCGTTCACACTACTTGTTAACCTGTTATCAAAATCCTTCGTCCTCGATATTTTTCTATCGGTCTCGCAATTTTTCGGAAGCCTGATACTTCAATGTTTACCAACTTTCAGTTATTTACATATACGTAGTTAATTGTCCACGAGGAAATCAACTTCACTGACACATTAAACCAGAATGACGTCTTTTCACTTAGTCGATCACGAGCTTCTATACTTGTCGCGATAAAACAAAATTATTACAATTCACCGTTAATTAATTCGGGCACTTCGGTAATTAACAAAAAGAGAAAGCAATGCCACAGATTTTCGTACGCGACGACGTGAATTTCGTTATGGCCTTCAGAGCTAAAACTCCATGCGTTGCAAGAGTCCGCGCGAATGTGACTCTTTTTATGGATTCGCCGGTCTTTAAGATGTTCCGTAAAATCTAGATACATTCACAAGTCTGAAACTCACCGTCCTTGTTCAATTCCAATCGTGGCTAGCAATTGTGCTCCATCGTTATTCGGGCTGAACCATATCGTCGCGATTCTAATTTTCTGCCTGTGGGAACCGGTTCCATCAAGAAGTCCCTTAACTACATCCTGAATATCAATAGCCACATTTCGATGTGCCACAAAAAAAACCAAACGCAATATCGGTTTGTCGCCTGCGGCGACTTCCAGTAAAATATGCGGCTAGTTCAATCTTGATCGCTGTTCCTATATTATTCGGCGATCGACTGAATAGGAAGTCGATGCAAACATGCTAATTCGCGGTTCCTGTAATCGCAATCTGTGCTGAGCTGAGAAATTAGTTTTTCTTTACCTTATCGAATGTTTATGTGCGAAAATTCTATGTTGCTAGGCAGACTGATCGGATGTACGCGAAACGCCCGTAGAATTTTCAATTCACTTTTACCCAAGACGCTATTGCACATTTACGACTGGAGATCATGTTTGATCAAGGGGATAGATACCGAGAAACAGACAATTGAAATAGCTTGCAAGCGACCGGTGGAATTACCTATAAGTTAATTGGCACTCGGATTCCCAGAAATGGTTGATGAGTGTTTTTGTAGGTGCAATCGTTAATGAACATTTCGAAAAAGCTCTTCCCACGAGTTGATGATCGAATCGTCGTTGTTCTTTCATTCTGTTTTGTTAAGCACGGCCTGAAATTACAGGTATGCATGGAGTTGTTCTTGTAGACAGGGAATCATGTTGAATATATATTGAGGCTAATTACAAACTTGTTTAACAGAGGTATGTTAACAGAAGTTTTGTTAATTCTAAGGTCATTATTCGGGTCATAATTTTGGGGCACGTCACTTAAGAAATTAAAAGTATGGCAAAAGGTTTCAACTGGAGTGAGATAGAGTTTGTATAAAAAAAAGGAAGTAAACGGCATTCCTTTTCGCTGTTATTTCCCGATCACTTTTCGCGTGATACATGTTTTCTATTAAGTATGGCCAAATTTGCATCAGGGAACAATCAGCAATTCGTTTGAAGATATCGATTACCATTGGGAGCGGTTAATCGGCGCCAATTAACATATCGATTTACATTCTGTCCCCCTTCAAAAGCCATCTCTTTTTTTCTTACTTAAATAACTTGCGAAACGTGTCTAAAATTGCAGAAGCATCGTTCCACAAAAGTACTCGCAAGTATATTGGGTAACACACGTTCCTTGAAATTGCTGCGTAAATAAAATGAGGCCACAACGTGCGTTCAAAAAAAACAAAACGTTTATATTCGCGAAGAATATTAGTTACAATTACTGATAATGTATCCTTCGAAATAAATTTCCGTTGAAGTATTTGAAGTAAAAGAATTCTTTTACCTCAAGGTACAGTGGTCTAGTTGCGTCGAAGAAGTTTTATTGCCAGTTACCTTGGGAAAATTAATCGAACCGTTTCTTTTTATTATTGTTTATAAATTAATTAGAAAATAAAAATATATTGAAACTCTTTTACAATGATGTCGAGACAACGAAGTGGGTAAGACCCAGATAGATTAATAGAAATCAAACGCCTGTTTTTCAGTACTATTGTAGTTTATTGTTACTTTTTTTTTTGCTTATTTATTTTTTCACCGTCATTATAACATAGTGCTTTTACAAATTTTAGTTATTGTGCGTATTTGTACCTACGGTTGAGAATATAAATTAGTATCACAAAAAGTGCGATTCTTATCGAAAAGAAATACATATACCCCGAATCAAGATCACGAGCATAATTATCATAATATAATCATTGGCCTATTTATGTACACCAATTTGTTACACTGTCACGCAAAATTTTAAGCGCAAACGAAATATTATTGCGCTATTTTTACGAAATAGTGTAAGATATGCAGTTTTAATTTTTCCCTAAATTCAAATCAGAATAACTGCATATACTTTTCTGGGTGATTAGCGATATAATCATTTCCGATAGATAAACCTATTATTTTTTTTACATTTTCCCTTAGGCATATGTTAAAAGAATCGGAGCAATTTCGAAGTATGTATATACGTATCAGATAAATTATCTTTATTACAGTTATTTTACTTATTGACAGTCACGGAAAAATTCATTGAATAAAATTACTGTCGTATAAAAACAGGCACGTGCATTTCAGAATCGTCCTGTTTACAACGTTTCTATTACAACATTAATAGTACTTGGCGAAAGGTACATAATTAAATAGCGGCAAAGAAATTTCACGTTCTATTCCATTCATCATATTAACATTTGAATTTAGTATATTCCTATAATATTCAAAGTATTCTATCTTTTGGACGGAATTCAATACCTTGTTTTATTATAAAAACAACACCTTGCATGTACCGCAATAGTACAAACCTGTACATTAAGATACACTTGCTAAATGGATATTTCATTTTAAATGAAATGACCACGGTATAATAATATTTGTCAATCTTTGTCATGGATAAATATGTATATAAAGTCACGGTGTAAATCTTTATAGCGTTCTTGGCGTAGGAGGAGTACGGGAACTAATATAAAATGGAAAGAAATCGCGGAAGCAAACGTAAGAGCTGAATTGTTATGCATCCACTTCGTATGTCCTTCTTCGAATTTTGCTTCATAACTCAAGAATATGCGAAACGCCGATTCGATCGACGATTTCATACAACTATGTACTTGGGTTTTCCGCTTCATACTTTTTTTTTCTTCGCTAAATGATTACGTCAAATATTAAAAACAGAAGGATATTCTGTAAGGTAGTTAATGCTCGATACAAATTAATTCCGCCGCCGAGAATGCCCAAGCACGATTCATCAGACACGTCCGTTCAAGATCGAGATAAAATAGTATAATAGAATTAAACAACAGAGATTTCAATGAAAAAATTCTTCTGCATACGTAGCAATGATTCGAGCGTCTACGAGACCGATTTAGCGATCCTAAGTATTTTATCCAGATCATTCACACGATACTTTACAATCACTGAGATATCAAGAATTCCCCGAGCGAACTTAATTATCCTCATCCTCTTCCTCATTCGCGGCTCGTTTGTCGGTTTCCACCATTGTCATAAGATCTTGCAGAAGCTTATGGTTCCTTTCGCAAATTTCCTTCAACTCCGCCAATTCTCCCTTCATCGCGTAATTGTCTACAGGAACGTCCTCCTCGCGAGATCGTCGACAGAACGACAAGTACGGATCGCACTTTAAATACGTGTACGCGGTGCTATTGCTCTTTCTGCTGCACAACGTACTGGACATACGTAAAGTTTTCCGTTCCTTCGCCACCTTGTGTGCAGCGGATAATAAATCCCGCGGCAACCTGGTCTCCCTTGGATTGAGAGGACGAACAGTTAAAACCGCTCTTAAGGGGGACGGTAACAATAAAGCGGTCCATCGTAAAAATTTCGTTAGCCGTTTTGGTATCAGGCCCAGAAAAAGGGCCGCCTCCACGTCGCATATAAGCTTCGTCTGGCGAACGAGTTTCGCGAGGCCGGCGGTTTTCTGCAACCCTTTTATATCGTGGACAGCGATTCCTACCAGCAGATTCATCAGCACGATAGTAACGAACAGGAGAAATAATACAAAGGACAATTGTGCGGATACCTGGAGAAGTATCCAGGACGTGCCACCCGAATCCGACGACTTCCCGTCCTCTTCCCCCGGGAAGAAGAGATCCTCGAAATTCAACTCTCCGGTCATCATGACGAGGACCTTAATCAAACCGATATGTGGACTACTGAACGATTTCGATCGCGGGAATATCACGCAGAAACTCGCGGTGAAACCTACCAGCAGGCAAGCGTACGCCAATAAAAGTTTAAACACCTGCGCTTGCACGCTGGTGAACATCGCCACGTATGCGCCGAATATTGGCAATTGTCCTATCATTAACATAAGATTGCTCCAGCCGCAGAGCACCGCGAACGCGCCTACGTGACTCTGCCACGTGTACGTTCTACCTGTGTAGATAAACGAAGTGGCGAACACGCTAAGGATTACGCACCATTCCACCATATTTTCCGCCTGGGTGAAGAATTGGCGAACGGACAGATACGTCGGGATGCTGGTCAATTTGCGAAACGCTTCGAGGATAGTGAGCACCATTAAAGCGTACCACTCCACCTCGAGAAACGCTGGATGTCTATAAAGAAATCCGTTGATGCCTGTGGTATTTGCACATAATGGAGGCTGTGTATTGTCTAATTGTCCGTGCGACTCGTTGTAACAGTTATGCGCCAGGGCAGTCATTACCCAGCCTGTTAGTATCAGAACGTAGAACAGATAGAAGACAAGCCTGCCCACGTAATACTTTCGGATCTTCTGCCATTTTAAATGGAGGAACGCCTGGCAGAGAGGATGCTCCAGGATCTCTTTGTATCCCTCCTTCACGAACGTTCCCAGATATCTTATTTCCCCTTGCTGCTGGTGCATTAACAAAGGATGAAAGTCTAGGCGAAGCTCCACCTCCCCAGTCGCCGATCCATGCTGATGAAGTGTTATCGACGCGTCCAATCTCTGTTTGAACACGTTCAAAGATGTCGGCGTTTTACGTAAGATAATGGACAACGCGCTGGTACCGCCTTTCGTTCTTGCGCTAAGGTCAGCACCGTGTTGTATCAATATATCAACGCACTGGGACAATTCGTTCAGGGCAGCCATGTGAAGCGGCGTGTAGCCGTACTTGTCCGTTTTGTTCACGTTCGCGTTCCACGTTATCAAAAATTCCGTTACGTCGTATGCTAACAGCGATCGACCTAAAGCAAGATGTAGGGCCGTTCGTCCGTCGCTGTCCTCGATATTGGGATCGCAGCCACCTTTCTTCAGCAATATTTCCACGCATTCCAAGGAATGCGAACGAGATGCTATGTGCAACACCGTTTGATCTCTGTGGTTCTTTAAATTAACGTTTGCACCCTTCTCGAGCAACAAATCGACGTTCTCCACGCAACTAGCTTCCGCCGCAAGGTGCAGGGCAGTGTCGCCCTTCTTGGTCGTCAGATCTAGTTCGCAACCTGCCTCCAGGAGCACCGCCAGGCAAGCCGAGTCTCCCCTATCCGCGGCGTGATGTATAGCGGCGTATCCGTTGCAATCTAAATGATTCAAAGTGGGATTCTGAGACGCCAGCAATTTCAATACGTTCAAAGCGTTCGACCTGGCGGCTGCGTGCAATACAGTCTCCTCCCCGAAGGGTGATTCTTGCCTGATGCCTAGATGAAGAAAATACTGTGCCACTTTGAAAGCATTTCCGAAAGCAGCGAAATGGAAAGGTGTATGAGTTTGTTCTACGCGCATGTGAGCACCGTTTGCTAATAAATACTGTACACCCTCCAAACAATTGGTGAACGCACACAAATGTAACGATGTTAGGCCCTGCCCGTTTTCAGAGTGGTTCAGATTCGCTCCGCACTTGTGTAGGCCTGTTATGTCCTCTATCCGGCCAAGAAAGCTGGCCAAAAGTAGCAGAGCGTTTATTTCATTTTGTTTGTAGAGCTTCGCGAGATGCTCGGGATCCTGTAAGTCTATTTTATTAGCCTCCAGGTCGTCAAGTAGGTGCAATCGACCGCCCACGTATCTCATATGCTCCACCAGGAGATTTCTGATTATATCTCTGTTGACCTGCAACGTGCAATTAATCTCCTCGGTGCACGAGCTTTCGCTGGCGCACATTGAATAGCAATGTGGCTCTTCTATCGGCGGCGGTGTCCCGTATTCCAAAGTACGATCCTCGACGGACCAATTCATGTCCATTTCTATACCAGACGAGTTTCTCGACGCCAACCATCGTGTTAGCAACAGGGACGTCTTAGTCGTGCGCTTTGGACTATTCGGAACCGGCACTGTTGCGTCTTCAATGTCGATGATTCTCTCCATATGTACTTTCTTCTTCGCCCGTGGCGAACTCGTGGCCTGCACATGGTTCTCCATCTTCCTTGGCTAGTGCTTTACGCGATTACATCATCGATCTATAAAGAGTATTTGTTGTGAGTACTGTATGCGAGTAAAAGGGCCCGCTGAGTAATAATCTATGAATGAAATCGATGATTTATCATTCATGATATTCTTTGCAAAGAATATCTTGATCTTCGATCGACACGTTTGTGATGCCTTGGTTATTCCTAAGATCTTTCTTTGAATACGGCGTTTATGATAATTGGCTGTTACAAAACCAAGAGTCATCCTTTGATTTGATTATATTATATGTGTCTGAAGTTAGTTTGCTGTTTACAGTAAATACGTAACGTAGAGGAATTCGGTGGGGCACGCTAAATGTCTTTGTATATACAATAAATATGCAGAAATTATTTCATTTTACGATCGAACGAAGATGTGTCGAATTAAAAGACATTTCCTACTGTAATATTCTGAAAAGTTTTATTACAGTAATACTGTCATCCAAGTATAAGATGATCTTTGATGACGACTAATTCTGCGTGACGTGAGACACGAATGTCAATTGGAAAATCGGGCACATACACTGATGACCGCGAAGTGCCGCACCGTTACCTCTAAATTGATATTATTTTGTATACAGTTCCAGTCCTTCAAGTACGGAAGCGAGAAGCATTCTCAACATTCCGACCCGATTGCAAAAACGTAACAAAGGTATGCGTGATGACGTTTACGCATATTTCGCGTTTTTAAAGGATTAGTCTCGGAAATAGTTTTCTAATCCAATTCAAACGAGCTTTCGAGAAATAACGGAGAAAATAAGAGAGCCTCTTGTTCTTCAACATTAAAAATCTTATTGTTGAATTTCATAAACGATCGAAATATAGAGTCAGCGATTCGAAAGATAAATTCAAACGCATGGCTTTTAGTTTATCAAGTTAACTAAAGAAATGATTTTAATCTGTCGTAATTAATATTAGTTTCATATAAACTAAACAAAAATCTATCTGAGATTAGCAACAAATATTTGTTGATCATGTAAATACATCAATTCTTTAATCGTCGAATAACAAATATAAACAATGCTACTAAGCATTGAACGAGAACAAAATTATAACAACCGAATCTAGCAGCAACAACGTGTTGCTGATTTAAATTTCACAATAATATCTTCAACTTTTTAAATCGGAACACTGCTCGGTCATACACGTGTCCCGAACATTTATATTTCTAACTTTCAGTTGTTGGCAATTAAATTTGTACACTTTTAGCTGATAATATTTACGGTCTTCATTCGTGTTATCGCGGAACATATGCCTCACTGTCAAGTTCATAGAATGACTCTGTAGTTTCAGCAGACGATAGTTTAAAGGCAAATCAAATTTCCTTCTCTAATTCCACATCACAAACGCATTCCGATGTTCGATATTACGTGTGCATTTTTTGCAATATTGGCCCATTACCGATAGTTTGGTAATATCAATACGATGATTAAAGAACGACGTTCCTCTACCTGCGAACTCGATGGACTTCATTAAACGCACGGCCCGTGTACTTCGAGGATTCAATGTATCATTACAATATCGTGAGACTGTCGTTCTAACGGACGGCTCGATTAATACTGAGCCTGGATCGAGCTTCTTGTACGTATCGTCTGTCTTCAGATCGCGGGGACCACGATAAATCGCATACAGCAGAAATATCAACAATTCGCATGGCCTAATTTCCATACCACGTGTAATAAAATCTTTCATCTTCATTTCTTGCTTATGTCGAATTTGCTAGCATTCATTGGAGGAATCAGCGAAATTTGGATGTTTCACTTCGTTGTATCTAATACACTTTAGAAAGAGATATTGCATCCTTTTTTTGGTTTATCTTCTTGATTTCTTATACTTGCAAACATTCGTAGATGTTCTCCTTGATGCGATTGAAAAAAAAAAATCCGAGTGACGTAACGTGGGAAACGAAAAATCAACTGTGCACGAAGTTTAAATTGCACCATATCCAATGTACAAATAATCACTAAAATGAAAATTTTTAGTATTTACTTTCGTTTTAGTCCCTTTTCATACGTAGCACTATATATAAACAATGCTCAATAGGTTTGCTATTTACTATTTCCCCGGTGAAATTTTATTCACTATACGAATAATTGACCATTCAAAATCATTTCCATCAAAGATTATCTATTCGTTACCGAATATAATAATACAAATTACACGTAAATTGTTGGAAATATTAATGTTTATCTACAATTGTGTAGGTAAAAAGTTGAGAAAAGAATTTGAAATAAGATTGCATGCACCGTTTCAATTCTATCATCGAAAAGTTATTTATCCTTGGAACAAGCATTTCGATGAGTTCCGTTTCAGAAATTGTTGATGTTAAGAATCAAAACGATTCGAATAAATTTGAGAAAAGAGGGGAATAACTTTCGCATACATACATTATACGGAACAGACCACTCTAAATTGTTGAATAAATTAATTAATTCCTTGTTGTGAATACTTCGTGTTAAATATTATCTCATTAAGTAACATAATTTTTCATTTATATTAATTTTCTGCGATAAACATACAGTGGGCATATAGTATATGCATAAATATAAATTGCAAATATAACAAATCTTGACTTCACTGATAATATAATTTCACACCGAGTGGCACAGTAATGCTTACCTTAATTGTAACATAATTTATATGCAACATTAAATCATATTTTATCATTCTGATCGCATTACTTATGTGAATTGGTGCTTTTTAAAAGTGTACTTTATAGTATTCAAAGAACATCATAAAGTTGTGAAAAAAACAGTTTTAATATCCTTTTCTGCTTTACTATGTAAATTATATTTGTAATTGATATTTATATAATATGTAATATGTAAATGATATTTATATCAGTTAACAATATACTATGTATATTAGTTTTCATATTTTGAAAAGAAAAATTATTTAAACCATTTGTTTTGTAACTTACCTGTTCACGACACTGCATATCTTTGAAGTACGTGATATCGGACCCATTAATAGTAATTTTTCCAGATCCATCGCCAATCACCTTAACCTGGCCTCGTGTATTTTTCCTTGCACAGTCTATAAAAATGTGATAATATTATAAGGTCAGTTCTGAACTGCCAAGAAAGTTGTATATCAGTTAATAATTTAAATATTAAACAATCTACCCATAAATGATTTTCAGGGTCTAAACTCTAGACTTTTCAGAGTGGAGATTTCATAATTACTAAATACGTTATTAAAATTAAATTATAAATGGTGGTATTGAATTTGGCACTTTACACGATACTTGCCCTTAATGTGAATAAAAGGCCTATTGTCACTGTCATATTCAGGCTACAACAAAAGAGAAAGTCACGTTTCAGTATTTAAACAAAAATATAAGAGCAAGATAATTGATACTGAAAAAGATATTTGAAATGAACTTACTGTTGGAATCTGTATATTTTCCGTGATAGATGTTAATACCTTTCTGTACTCCATAATTAGAGTTGCTGCATGCTTTGATACTGGATGGCTCGCTAAACTTTCAAAACTTTTTATCAGGTATTCGTACTACAAAAGAGTGAAAGAATTAAATATAACTGTGGAACTATTGCAAGAATACAGATGAGAATTTTGTTAATAGATAAATAATTATTACATCTCTATCTGAAACGAATTCAAGTAATTTTTTTTCTATTTCGTTCTTGTGCAACCAAGTTGACCCATTTAAATCTCTGAAACAATAATAATTGAAATTAGCAAGTGTAAATCAAATTATTATTGAGCAATGTAATATTATGTATTCAGTAATTGCATACATGTATAATTATATAATAACTGTGTAAAATAATTGTAGCTTACACTTTGTCTTCAGGCGTTGATAGAAGATTTATTGATAATTTTTTATCTTCCACTTTATTTAAGACAACCATAGAATTTGCTATTTTCTATATTAAAAATGGATGTTGTTAATAGCGTTCATTGTGTGAATATACGTTGAATATATGTTCGAAGAAAGCTTACATGAAGTAGGTCATAATAGTTAGCTTTGGCAGTATAAAATAAGAAATGGTATGGTCTGCCAGTTTCATCAAATTCTGCTTCTTTCCTATTTTCATATAATTTAGCAGGGTGCATCATCATTGGTCTTGCTTGCCGATCATATAAACCAGAAGGAAACAAATATCTTATCGCATCCTATAACAAAAGAGTCTTTTACAATTGAAAATTTCCTATACAGTGTTAAATAAATTTTGAAACTAATCGATTCTTTGTGTTATTTCAATATCATTTATATCACTCCAACTATGGTACTTGATGATGATCAGTTATAAACATAAGTACAGTTGTGAGAGCTTCCAAGTTGTAAAACAAGGTATCGATTGTTATTTATAAAATTCATGTTTGGCATGAAACATGAATGCAATTTACACTGATGTCGTCTTCTGTCATTCCCTCAGCATCTTCACCCATTATATTGGCCAAATGTCGCTTTCCAATATCGTACTCGACTATTTCCTTCTGTATAAATTGCTCTAGAACAATAATTCTTTGCTACTTAATTTGCACATACACATATAAATATATAGTAGTATTGTTATCAAGTTTGATCAATTATTTATACGATACACTGGTTCAGATTTATAACTTACTGTAGTCTCTAGATCGTTGTAGATAAGCTTTCATCGCTTTGCTAATTTTTTTATGGGACGTTTCATCCATATTGTCCGGAAGCAAATCATCATTTTGTTGATCGATTCCTGTACAGTACGATTTCGGTGTAATGTACTAAAATCATGAATTCGGATATAGTTACAATTAACTTGTAGGTTATACAGATTATTTAACGATTGGCAAACATTTGTTAATGATATTGATAATAACTCCAAATTTTTTACCTACCGAATTCTGTATAGTATTTAATGTACAACCAGTGACACCGAAATTATTAACATTCATTATATTTCGTATATTTACGAAACGTGTAAACATTGACACAGCCATTTCTATTCATTAATGACTGAAACTGTTTTTCTATAATTATGATTTTTTTTACAAATCTAGCTACAATTATATTGTACTCCCTTGTATTATTCTTTTATTCAATATTTTGCGGATTATCATTCATATTCGTAAAATCGATGAGCTTTCGGCATTCGTAACTGAACATAAAGCATGTTGTTTTGTGTCTCCGTCGATATCGAAAAACATTGTCCATATCGATAGTAAGTAAAGAATTATAATACAAGTGCATATTATACGTTATATCAAAAACAGTAAATGAACAGTATGAAATAAGAGAAGTAAGAAATATATAATGTAATATTGTATTTTTCAACGTATAATCAAACTTTGCCGTTCTCAAAAATATTAGATATTTAACATATTTATGACTTTTTGTCTTCGTTTTCAGTAAAATATGTAGTCCGGACACGAACTATTTTATGAATCTGCTTTGATTAATAATCAAATCGCAAGAAAATTGAAATAAAATAGCAATAATCAGATTAAGTAAAAATAATCAAATAAAAAAGTTATACACATTTTTTTAAGAAACGTAGTTCGAATTAAATACGAAAAAGAGAAGTTTCAATAAATAATTAGAAATTTTTCGTATTATGGTATGCGTTATTCAGAATTATTTTGTTTGTTTCCCTACACGAGTTTCGTACCTTCCCGCTCTTTTTCCGTGCTTTTCCCAAATTGAAATCTCGCGGGTCAAGTTCAATTTTTGGCTAACCTCACGACCCTCAATTAAAAGTCAGAATAAAAGTATTGTGTACGGTGCTGATTTGTGGTAACAATCAAACTTAATTACAGAAGATCGGTTAACGCTATCACAGACGAGATAGCTTATTGTTTTATGTTTAATTTGAACCGCGGCAAATTACAATCTTGTATTCGGTGCATATCTTAATTTTACACATTATCTCTTTTGATTTAATGAATTGCGATTTTCGTAGCGTCTACGGTGTACTATTCTCTTATCTTTTATATTTACGCGCATCGTTTAAATTCTATATTATCACACAATTGGAATTTACTTTTTATAATCAGAAATACCTGCTCGATCTACATTTTAATACTGCTCGGATATTTTCAACGAATAACTTAATATAAAAGCAAGTTTTTAAAAATTTGACACATGACATTACCGTTGACGACCAGGGACAAATCTTTTTAAATGTTTCGTGACAGGACACCTTGTATGCATACGGATATATGCGCACTTATAATATACAAATGTATTGAAACAGATATGATGTGAAGTCCGGTGTTTGTCATTCGTAAATCGCAAATTATCTCATTTAGTTGGAATCTCGAACTCCTTGGCAACAGTACGTTTTTAATGGAGCTCTACAACTATTTACTGTTAATATTTGTTGCTTTATTGCAACCCACGGAACAATATGTTTTTTCAAACCAATTTTATGGAAACTATCAAAAGCAATTGCGCACTCAGAAGGAATTACATAGCGCGAAATATAAATATGAAATTAAAACAATGGATATGCCGGTATGTATTTATAAAAAAATGTCCGATTTTTACATTTCCCTCTACGATATTATTATAAAAATTGTATATATAATATCTGTCTGTTGGATGTAAGTAAATTTGATATATATACTCTGGTCATTCACAGTTTATCAATGTTTATAATATTTTTCAAAATAGTCGCCATAGATATAATCTCAATTTATGTATGTACTACTTTTTCATTTGGTTATACTATATATGCATGCCCATAAGTTTATTTATGTTTTACATATATGAAACATTCTTACTAAAATATTATAGGTGGACCACTTTAGCTTTTCAGTAACAGATACATTTAAGTTGCGATATCTTGTGAATGATACTTGGCAAAAAGGAAATAATGCACCTATTTTCTTTTATACTGGAAATGAAGGTGCGATTGAATCATTTGCCGAAAACACGGTAAGAATCTGAAGTTGGGCCAACAAAATTTAATACTTTTAATCAACGTAACACATATTACTTCTAATATTTAATAATATCTATATATTTTGTTTAAGTTACTTCTTAATATAGCCTTAATTCCAAAACATATTTTTATAGGGATTCATGTGGGACATTGCACCAGAATTTAATGCATTGTTAATTTTTGCTGAACATCGTTATTATGGAGAATCTATGCCCTATGGTAATAAATCCTATATGGATCTGAAACATTTGGGATATTTAACATCTCAACAAGCTATCGCTGATTACGTCAATTTGATTCAATATCTAAGATCCAAGGAAGAATATAAATATAGTCCTGTTATACTTTTTGGTGGCTCGTATGGTGGTATGCTTAGCGCGTGGATGCGTATGAAGTATCCAAATATTGTGCAAGGGTTAGAGAAAGAATAATTTCAAATGCATTACGTTTATATTACACAGCTTTTAAAAATATCATTCTAAATTGATCAATGTTGTAGAGCAATTGCATCTTCAGCTCCAATATTACAATTCACAGGAGTTGTAGAATGTGAAGCTTTTGCCCGAATAGTTACATCTGACTTTAAAACAGCACACAAGAATTGTCCAAAACTTATTCGAAAATCCTGGAGTGTAATCAACAATGTAACATCAACCGGTAATAAAATAATATATATGTTTTAAATTACAATGATATGATTTACGTTTGGAACAATAATTCTTTATTTGATTTCACCAGATGAAGGAAAAAAATGGTTATCTGATAATTGGAAATTATGTCAGCCATTAAAAAATGCAAGCGATATCAAACAGTTTAAATCTTATTTGGAAGATGTTTATGTAAATCTTGCTGTAGTTAATTACCCATATAAAGCAAGCTTTTTAGCACCACTACCTGCTTCTCCTGTTAATGTAAGTATTTTAATTTTTAATTATTTTGTTGCTCCAATTAAAGAAATTTGTATTAAAGTATATTTTAATAGTGCAAAATATATGTTTCATACGTGCTGTATTATTATGCCTACTATTACATTCAGCAAGTTGCAATGATTTATTTTTCTTTTAGGCTGCATGTAAACATTTAACGAATGTATCACTGGCAGGAAAAGAATTATTAATGGCAGTACATAAAGCAATTAGTATATATACCAATTATACTAGTGAAACAAAATGCCTGTCTTTAAATGATTCGACTCCTGAGTTAGGTGCCATTGGATGGCCCTTCCAGTCTTGTACAGAAATGGTGATGCCAACATGTACAGATGGAGTAAATGATATGTTTGAACCAGTTCCATGGAACTTTGAAGAATATAGCAAAGATTGTATGAAACAATTTTCTGTGAAACCACAACCAAATTTAATATGTGAACAATATGGGTGTAAACATTTATCTACCGCAACTAATATTGTTTTCAGGTGTGTCTTGTGTATCATTTTAAATTTGTCTTGTTTAAAACGAAAAGTTTAATAATAACAACTCTTTATACATTATTTGTATACTTCGCAGTAATGGTTTAATGGACCCATGGTCTAGTGGTGGAGTTTTGGGAAATTTATCTTCTTCAGCAATAGCAATAATAATTCCAGAAAGTGCTCATCACCTTGACTTAAGAAATAGTGATCCTAATGATCCATATAGTATTATTTTAACACGAAAATATCATCGATTCTTCATTACGAAATGGATAGGTGAGTATCACGAAATGAAGAAAAAGCTGTAACAAAGTTAAGTTATTTTTACTGATATTGTTATAAAAAAATATAAATATAATATACAATGAAAAGGGGAGAACTGAATGAAAAATAGACATGTACGTTTATGATTATTTATTCTTATTTCGTAAATAATATATAAAAAAGCATAACATACACACAACAGTAATTGCAAATACTTCATATCATTTCATATCAATAATTGCTTTAAATATTACACAAACGAAACAGAAAATGGTACAATAATCTTCTTATCACAGTACTTAAAGAACGTACGTGTTTTAATAAAAAGTTAAAACACCGAGATAAAGCCCTGGAATATTTTTGACAAGTATAATAACGAATAAAAAATAATTTAGCTGCATTTAAAATGCTAATCTGCTACAGCGATGTGCTTTCTTTGTGGTTACCTACAAGCTCGTTGACTTAAATAATTAAATAAATATTAATAATTATTAGCTTCTAAACAAAAATGAGATTTTATTTTTCGAATGATTATCACAAAATCTTTTAACGAAAAAATACTACCACGGACTACCGTATTCTGATTATTGCGCTACAAAATCTGTCCTTCCTTTTTATCAAAATATACATAAATAGCAATGTAAAAAGACATGAGATTGCTAGTAAGTTTTTTTTTGATAAAGATAATATTCCCATCCCGTTCGGTAACATTTATCTCTAATATTTCTATATCGAGCAAAAACATTTTATTTCTTATCACACAGGTACAGCACATATTTTCGTATCTAGTCTTCATACCAGTTTTCTATTTAATAGTAACTTATGTTGCATGCTATTAAATATGAAAATGTTTCTATGATTTCATATTCGCAATTGATTCAAAATTCGTGACCTAATATTTCATAGACATCACAGAGGAATATAAACGCATAAAACGTAAAAGTTTAATATCATGATACTTCATTTAAGTCATTACCACTTAGTATAATATATAAAAATTACCTCAGCTGAAATAAAATCCTAACTTTGATCGAATATAATTTAAATTTTTTCTTTTAATAATCTATACAAAATAGCAAAAACTAAGCGTTATGTGTACTTGCAAACTATGTCGCCGTAGAGCACAAAAACTACAGCTTTTTAATAAATTGATCTTTGAAAGTAGATATTATCGTATTGCAGTACGTATTTGTTTTGCTTTGAAGCAATTTTTTAAATGAGTACGAACATACCTATTTCAAAGTATAAGTAGATACATAATTATAGAAAATACTGGTTTTCACGTATATAACAAAATAAATTATAATAATCCTTTAAAAAAAATGTTTAAAAAGTTACTCAGTAAAAAATAAATATTTCTATCATTTTATACTTTAAATATAGTTTTAGTGTGGTGTACGTCTATGTGCTGTAGTTGGCCTCGGAACCCCAGATCGGCCACGTATCTTTTTTGGTTGCACGAAAGTATTGTCGGTTCCATTATTGTAAGAGAGATATATGTTTGACATATCAGGTTGAATTTGCTATAGACAAGAATATGAATTACTACCATTATTATTTGCAAAATATAAAACGATAACATTTAGATCATTTTTTTATAAGTATAATAAATACGTACGTCTTTATTACTGCCTACTGGTGGTGTAGCTTGTGCTTTGCGCATATTATTACCTGTATATGCTACACATTTTAATTGCCATTCTCCAATATCTTCATTCCAATGAACGTATCTTTCAATCATTGTCTGAAATGAAATTGATTAATGAATCTTTTATCACGAATATGCATTACTCCTTTCTACATTCATGTGGTATTATACATACTTGATATTGCGCAGGAATGTAACTGTTTACTATTAATTCTTGAAGCTGTAATTCTCGTCCAATACCTCTGACTCCTTCCAGAAGTCCTTCCATTTCTCTTTGATGCTCTTGCTGCAGATCGGATAATTCTGCTTTGACAGACATTAACATCGTGTGAACCCGGGCCAATTTTTTAGTTTTTCCTGCTGCTTCTTCTTGCAAGGAGGAATACTTTTCTTCTATGTCGATACGTTCAGCTTCCTTTGCCTCAATTGCCTTTTTCAATTGTTCCTCTCTGCTTTTACGTTGGTCAAGTTCAATTGCGGCAGCTGCCAACAGTTGCTCCTGTGCTTCCGCTTTTTCTAACAAATTTTCACCTCCGACTAAAATTTTATTTTGTAAATTCTGCATTTTCTCTCGTAACGCCTCCTTTTCGCTTCTGTAATAATTCAAATTTTATGAATGCCTCCGTGTTATTCTTTTAATCGACTTTCAAAAAACTTACTGAGTTCTTTTTAATTCTATAACATCTTTATCATCTGGACTTTTGTCTTCTCTTTCAGCTTTGTCGATCTTTTCATTGGAATCCGCATCTCTGTCTTCCAGTTCTTCCATTGTTAATATCTGACTTCTTCTGCGGCGTGCTTTCTTTTCGTGTTTAGTTTCTCCTGTTTCCTGGGAATCTTCAGACTCCTCGGATTCTGATAATTCAGTAGCATTTTCTTCCAATTGCTTACGTAATTGTTCAATTTCAACTTGAAATTGACGAAGTAAAGCATCTTTTGGATCTTCATTAATCCTCGCCCTATTTTTAATGTTCTTAGCACGATTCGCATAACGAAGTGTGCTAATAGTTTCATCGTAATTTATATCTGCTGGGCTTACATTTGCACACTAAATCAAAGTAATCGAAACCATTATTTAACGACAATCATTCCTTAAGAAAGAAAGAAAGAAAGAAAGAACTGGAGAGTGCTACCCACCATTAAGGTTTTTGAATTACCACCCAATGAATCCTGCAGCAATCTTGTCAGTTTTGAATTTCTGTAAGGCACATGTGAACTCTGACCATCAACCAATGCAGATATTACATTACCTAAGGTCGAGAGCGATAAGTTAATTTTTGTTGCTTCTCTTAAGCGAACTCCAGAAGCTTTCGTTTTACTTTGCCTTTCCGACCCCTAGAATAGTTGCAAAAGATTAATGCACATCCTTTGAATGAAAAATGGAAAAAGTTATTATTAAGACTTCGTACTGCTAAATCAACTAAATGTAGTTTTCCCATTTTAACATGTTGTTCACCATCTTCACCAAGTTGACTAGATTCAACGGTGATTGTGAATATCGCGTGAGATCTTGAACTTGATACATTCATTGCTGTAGCTCCAACAACACCTATGTAATATTATTATTCAGTTATTGATAAATAACAAAGTATCAATATAAATTATTCATCAACAAATTAATATGAATCAATGTTCATATTTTTATTATAACATATTTTACTTTTGGCATGTAAATATTTTGTGAAGTACTTACGGTTCTTATTACCAAGCGACATTATTCGATCTAAATCATCAGCATTATTTACGACATAGCCGCTGAGATCTTTCACAAAGACTCCAATGTCAGGTCTTTCCTTCACTTCTAGTCTAGTGTTTTGATCTTTACCTAGTAAATCTCTAACTTCCTCGTTATAAATCTCTAAATATGTGGCTCGTACCAGGAATCTGTCGAAGAAACAATACAAAATAACAATGTAATATTCATTTTCTTTCTTCCCAATGCAGATACTTACTTTTGGTTGTCGTGAGCTTTAGCTATATGTCCAAAGATATGAGCAAAGGTATTAGGAATAATACCCCTAAGCTGCGGAGATGTTTTTGCGCCAGACATCGTGTACGTTTTTCCCGTACCTGTCTGTCCGTACGCAAGTATAGTTCCATTATATCCCTGTAGAACTTTGTCCACAATTGGTCTTGCTGTTTCATTGTAAATATCAACTTGAGTCGAATCTGTATCGAACAGAGCGTCGAAAGAGAATACTTTTGGTGGTTCTCCGTGTGCAGCGTTAGGGTTTTCAATAGTTATTTCGCTATTTATTGTATCCACAAGTACTATATTTTTGCAGTGCCCGTCCAATTCCTTTCCATTTAAAGGTCGAACACGCACGACAACTCTGACATTTTCTATTTCTCCGAGTTCTGTCGTGCTGTCCTATATACAGAGTATGATGATGTACATTATTAAAAAGATATTTAGAAGGAACGAGTGAAACGATAAAATGGTTGGGAGCTTAAATTGTTTCATGTATTTTCCCTCTTGGATTGTTAGTTAATAATATAGAATACAGATACTGATACGATTTGACAGGCAGAGCTGTCAAACAAATATTTAAGAACATCCTCTACTTAAAGATATTGGTATTTACGAAGTAGAAGAATACTAACTTCGGTCCCCGGCATTGTAGCTCTTTTACTGTTTAAAGTTACATAAACACACGATTTAAAGCATAGTATTTAATCTGAAAACACTGATAAAACGCAATGGACTAGCAGACGACCTCCGTAAACAAATGGATCGATTTGTATGGATGGTTGCATTGCACGAAGGTAGGTGCAAGCAGTCACGTCATCTACACACCTGGAACTTAAGAACTCGATCGATAATTTACCGATGTTATTCCAAATTCCTTCAAAAAGTTTAATAGACTTTGTTAATTAATGTTTGCGAAAAATGTAAGTAAAAGACATTTTGAACGTTGATATTTTTGGTCCACGCATAATATTTAAATCCATACTGTTCAAATAATTAAAGTCGCTTGGAATAGATGTCAGACTAATTTTTTAAATTGGGATTATTTTTATCGGAAGTTAGCCCAAAGTTCGACTTTTAAATTAGTAAGTAAAGTGTAAGTACTTAATATTAATAGTACAATGCATAAAACAGCTCGCCAAGTAGTATGATCATTTTGATTAAAAACCCAATAATTGGAAATAGTATTTTCAAATGATAATAGTTTATATTAAATTAAATGTACATTTTTCCATGCAGGTTAACAGAAATTATTTAACTATAATATGTAATCAGTAAATGGTGCAGATGGTATACATTTATACGGCTGCATTTTAATTCAAGTCATTAATGATAAACAACTTGGCTTCCACGGAGCTAAATTTCACTTCCGCGAAGGTATATTACATTAGTGACTCATATGTTCATGAAACTCCTACGTAACATCCACAACAAGGTAGAAAAGTACATAAAACAGATCACATAACTATATGTAATATTTCTTAAAAAGTACAATCTTTTCAATTCATAGAACGAAAGTCGCACAACAAATTACTGTTAATCCACACGGAAATGTACTTCCAAAGTGGATCACAATTTAAACCCACACGTTCCATCGAGGAAACCAGAACATGCATGTATATGCATATATATGCGTATTATGATGCGCGAGGATGATTAAGAATAGGTAACTGAAATTTCAAAAGAAATGTTTCCTTTTTAACGTTGCATAAATTTCAGAGGCGACGAATGCCCAATTTACGAAGATAATCGTCGGGTAAAAATTGCATGCACATGCAGCCCGGAACAATGGGGAACAAATCCCCCTCTCTGTGGCCTAGTAGTTCCCCTACGTATATCTGGTACCCTGGAACCCCGATGCGTCTCCCCACCCAGAAAGAGTACCCGTTTCAAGCGAAACAGCAGCTGACGACCGTAACAATGCATTCTCTATACGCGAGAGCAATATGCTCTACGTTGGGTTACGGGAGAAGACGGTGAACTCCGTACCGCGCACGCTACTGTCCCGCTAGATTACCGGTGTAACAGCGGTGTAAGGCTATCAGGGGACGCATAGGCTGCAGGTAAGGAACAATTTCGCTTCAGCGAGATATCGATCTTGCCACTCTCGATGCATCAACTGGGGTGATCGGGCTTTTAATGGAGGAAATGCGCGCTTGTCCAACGGAAAATGTATTGAAATCTCTTTTTGCTCCAGCTTCCTTATACGTGACACGTTGAATAGCACGTCGATTTCGAATGAATAGGAGAAAGGATAATTATGCGAGAGGGATTTTTCTTCATTGAATTCAAATATTGCTAGCTCTTGAAAGTGACAGGACCGGGTCGGAGTTAGTAAAATGATAGTTTATTGTTTACTTTGATTTTCATGCGAAAAGTACGGAATGTTTGCGTTTGTTTAGGGTGAAGTTATAGTGGTTAATATAATATTTAGTATGTTTATGTTCAAGGATATTGAAGCGCGGTGAATTGTGTAGAATTCACGCGGTTAAATTTAAAGCAACGTTTTTCTATTTTTTTTTCTGTAGACACTGTATTGCATTCATATGGTATTCTAAATGTTTCGTTTGGTGCAGTTTGCTAATCTCCTTTTTTACTCGTATGTAAGGGGGACACATTATCAGGGAACCAGTTATTTTGCTTTAGGCTTGCCTTTAAAATGCTTGCTGTATTCGTACAACAATGACATATTTCCGTTCATTGTAGAAATAAATTACACAGTTACCTCTGGACAAAAATTAATGAATACATAAATCCTTTACGAAGTTCTTGCATATTATAGGGTTTTTATTATAGATAAGATAGCGACATACAAATTATTTACCTGATTTCGATACATCTTATTCAAATCATACAGGATTGAACTCCGATTAATTAATTTTCCGATTAAACAAATCCTCGACTAATAATGAGTACCCTTAAATCTTTGATATTATCATGAAACATTGTGTCGAGTGAATCTTAATCAAACTAGCCAGTGCTTCTGACAATTTCTTCGCTCTTTCACAGTGGAAAACGTTCGTACAACCTGGAACTGTAGTGTCGCAGTGAAGTTCTTCTCTATTTCCTCGTTTTACCATCCACTTGCACCTGACACTCTGCAAAAAAAAAAAGAAGGAGAAAGAGATCTATCATTGCTGTTGAACAGAAAAAGAAGAAACCGGAGGACGAAGAAACAAGAGAGAGAGAGAGAGAGAGAGAGAGAGAGAGAGAGAACATAAAAAGGTATACCGGCGAAGAAAGGGGAACAAATTAGAGGCACTTTATGATGAAGGGTAATAGAAAAAAGAAGTAGAAGAATTATTACGAAGGGAATGAAGGGAATCGAGATATAAGCGAGGAAGAAAGAGAAGAAGGAAAGGGTGAAAGGAAAGAAAGAAACGAAGGTGGAAACAGGTGAGGGAGAGAGAAACAGAGAGAAGTAGAGAAATAGAAGTAAGACACAAGAAGAGAATACTGGAGAGTGGTTCTGTTACCTGGTCCGTTCTCCTCTCCCTCTGTGACGGCAGGTCAGTGTTGCTGTACTCGTGGACAAGAACGGAGCATTTTCACGCAAGAAAGTCGGTCTCCACCGGTTTTCTCGTCGTTGTTCAATCGTACGATCTCAGTGAAAACGTCTACACGTAGAAATGTGATGTATCCACGTGGAGCCACCCTTTCACTGCCCAGTGAGATAAATCGTTTCGAGTAGGAGGTATGTACGTATGTATGTTACCGTTTAATTTCAATTGCAACGCATGTGATCGGGATCGCGCCGTGTTGGCCCGGTAAATAAAACTCCCAGATGGTATATGCTTTCGCACGTTTGAAAACGAAACGTTGTGTCGTTCCCGAGGGCACGCATGGTTTCTCGTGTTATAAGATATCGAGGTCAGCATGTTATAAGGAAAAGTAAAAGAAAAAAAAATGTAGAATGGCGTTTGTTAATGGGTTAAACGCGTTTGTAGTTCGCACGGTGAAAATCGTCGCGTGTGTCACGCGCGTTGAACCGCTGGTATCATCTATAAGTAGGATCGACGTGCCACGAAGCACGGGTGGAGCGCACTTGCTATTTTCCAGCGCACGTGCTGTTACCGTATGAATACGGCACGTAACGATTTGTTATGTTTCGTTACGATCGAAGATGGATTTGTTTCCATTCGTTTCCGCGTTGTTTCACGGACCGAATATTATTTGTGTGTCGTTATGTAAAAGAAACGAGTTACAAGTACAGAGTGCGCATAAAAAATTAAGAACTCAATCTGATTAACGTGATTATATCAATGAATTCAAATACGTGTGTACTACTTTACTATTATTACTACTCTCCCGTTTAATACCTTCAATGACGAATGGGTTGTTTCTCAAAGTTACCATAAAGTTCGAGAACCGCTTGGATTTAAACGATCCATTTCGATTATTTATTTAACGCCAGTTTAGTTATTGCTACGCGGTGCTTCCTACCGTTCAGAAGTTAAAATAACAAAACAAACAGGTAGTACGCGGATAATTTTAGAAATTGAGTCCGCTAACATTCTACGTGGGAATTAAATTGGTGCATAGCTCGTGCGGCCGGCGCGTACATTTGTATAAATATGTAAATAAGTTCAGAATAGGAAGCTAGCCGGGGCGTCGAATCCTTCGACAAAACAAGAACAGGTTTCAGAAAGAACTTTACTAACTCTGTGAAAGGAGTTGGTATTCTTAAGAGTCTTTCATAAGTATCTGTATGTACCCGAGGAAGAGAAAAAATACTTTTCCTTCAGAAAATTAATTTTAAAGATCCAACTCGTGCAAGACTTAAATTTAATATTACCGAAATGGGTCTGGCTACCTTTTATCAGCAGCTATCAAACCGAATATGTCATTATCTCCTTCAAATCGATATAAGTCAACATTTATTTAAGCGATGAGGAATATGCACTTATAGGAATCATTTCACATAAACTATGTTCACCCTCTTTAAGCGAACGAAATATTTTCATTCATAAACAATTATCCTTTTCCGGACAATTTATCGTATCACACACAAGTCTAAGGTCGTCAATCTGCAATGTAAAGAAAGAAAGAAACTTCTTTCGTCTCCCAAATGCACGATTAACATCTGATTCAATCGAAGTTTCATTGATCAAATTCCATTGTCTCCGAAATTCAATCGACCCCGTTGCAGTGACGAGAAATCCTCAGTTGGCGTCGCGTTCAATCAACGCAGGGTGACATGTGACCAGCGATACGTACCTGAGGCGCTTTTTCTTCGAGAAATTCTCTGAAATTCTCGAGGCAGACGGTGCACCTTGCACCATAAACTCGGACTCGTCGGATTGGCATGTTATGTACGGGTTGTGGCAATGTAATGCGGCATAGTAAGGTATGGGCGCGTAAGACAGATGTTGGCTAAGAAACAAATAAAAGAGAAAGAGAAGGAAAGAGAGGTCGACGACGAGAGCTGGTAGCCTGAAAGCAATGCCACAATCTGACGAGTACTGGAACACTGCCATTAGTCATTTCGCGATATCTTTTACGAAAGATCTTAACGATTTACCTTCCCTAATTTTAAGCCGTTTATATATACGCGAACGAGCTGAACTGTTTAAAAAAAAAAAAATTAACACAGCAACATCCCATTCATTCATTCCATTTATTGGCATTCATTTACGGACATTCATGATCGTACAATGAATGCAACGTGATATATTGTCCACATCATCGCTATTTCATCCTGTTCGCGTTATAACGTTGCAACTTGGACGAAACCCGTCTTCCTCGAATCACGGGAGAATCAATGGTTCTGTTGAATTCAATTCAAAGATGACAATCGATTCGGTGGCGCCCGATTTATGTCCCATCTTCTTGGGGACCGAAAGATTATCCCTCACTTCGAAACTCCTAATTACCGATAGCAATTTATTCGCCACAATAATTTCGCTAATAATCTATGAAACTTTATTACGGCAGCATTAGTTACTAAACAAGATTCGTATTTGTACGTCTTGAATTATTCGAAACTTGTTGATTAGTATCAGTTGAAGTAAGGATATTATAATGTGAATTGCAAGTAGGTAATATCGAAGTTGTTGCTAACAGTGTCATAGTGCGTATGTGATACGAAGATAACTTCTAGAGTGGAAATTCTGTCCGACATATTGCACTCACAGTGCCGTTAAACAACGGTGCATCGCTCCCTGTCTGTGAACATTAACGATACATACCATAGGGTACTCGCATAGTGGTGTACTTTTTGTATCATGCATAGTATCATATTGATCTAACATCGTCATTCTTCATAGTAAATAGCTAGGAACACGTTTCGACGCTGCACGTTTCACTGATTTTTCGTTGTTTCGATGTTTCATAGATGAGTAACTTCTTCGCGGGCCGTCGTTCACAAGCGAACATATAGCAAGGAAAATATTCGTATCGCACAGGTGTGAGTAAACGTCGGGCATGGACATATAAAAAATGAGTAAAATAAAAAGAAAGGAAGATTTATATTTTGTTTGTATATTTACGAATAATCGTGGCACACGTTTTATGACAGTCCTCAGGCAGTGAAAGCGGACACAATTATCATAAACGTGTTCCTTTTATACGAATTGGGCGAATTAAAATATAATAATAAGTTCTTCAAAATATTTTTCAGCGTAAAGGAATGTCCTGTCGTTGCAGCTTCATTGATGCCAATTTGCCGCAACTTTCTATTCGCATATATAAAAATCGATATCGTTGTAAATTCATTTTACTCGAAGTGAATTTTATCCACTCCAGTTGCAAAACTCGAAAAATATGAAACCGCGGCAGGCACTACAAATACGAAACATTCAAAGAAGTGGCATTCTAAAGAAAGAAATCGAAAATATCTTTCACGAAAAATAACGAATCATCCCCGCAATACGCAAGAAAATTTCACGCTCGTGAAGATAACGTATTAATGTCGAAGTTAAACGACAGATCATAATTTGATCGAGGGATCCCTTTACTTTTGAGCAATATTGCCAATCAATCGCAAAATCCTACCTGCGCCCGTGATAAAGTTAGCGCAAGCGCGAATGTTACGAGTAGTTTCTGAGAAAAACAGATGGTTGGAGGTATTCGCGATGTATGTGTACCTACAAATTGTTCGCACTCAGTAGGAGCCCGAGCGCCGGTAGAGAAACATCCGTGTACTTCTTCCAGCAGTGAGAAATACGAAATCGCACTCTTGTTATCAATTGGTGAATGAATTCGATTGATACGGTACCGCGAAAGACAAAAAACGAGGTTTATCTTAAAATTATCTAGCCGGAAGGAAAATATTTGGTGGCCGATATAGTTATTTACATGACAGTGGCCAATTCGTATGAAACTTTGATTCCCGTATGTGTTCAACGTTTGCTTTTACAATGATGTTTATTATTTAATCTTTCCCATTAATTGCGATAAAGTGTTGTACAATCAATTGAAGGGTTACATATCTTGCGCGACAGGATTTTTTTGTATTGCGAGTGAAAATTATCATGGAAGAACAGTGTATAATTTTGAACGATAAATACCCCTGATTTTTTAATAGCTCCATTAATGAAAAACCTGAGATTGAACTAAAGTACTGAGAAGGGAGAAGCTTATTCGACAGTGAAAGTTTCCAAAATGTTGCAAAATTCCAAGAACTTTGCTACGCCAGCAACTTCTTAAAAGCATCTGAAAAATTTCAAATAAAAATCAAATTAACAAGAAGAACGTTACACTCGCAGACAGTGGCATCCTGAGCATACGACGATTGTTAATACACGTGACGAGTAAATAAATATTGATAAAAAATACTCGAAAAAGATTCGCCCCTCACGAGGAGCATACGGAAACAAGATTCTATCCGAGCATCACGAATTTATTAAAATACCGACGGATAATTCTACCACCGCGTAAACCACAGGAATCATAAATAATATCAATTATGTTTTGAATTACGCCAACCGAGAGTTTCTTTCTCGTGTTACGTTTTTTTCCGCTCGATGTCGAATTACTTGTTCGAATTGCTGTTGCCGCGGCGAAAAGCCATAATGGACACGCACAAATTGCCACGATCGAAAGTGGCGTTGTAAAATCGTTCCCTCGATCCGTTTAAAAAGAATCGAACGTAACAAGACACGAGCCCTCGATGCTCATTGTTCCGCCGAGGAACGACTGAATCGTGGGTCGCTTTACGCGAGACCAGCGCAAGGTTTGCGGGTTGGTCGGTGTCGTTTCTTTTTCTTTTTTACCGGGTCGTTGATCGACAATTTTATCGTGGCAAAGGTGGCCCGAGGTGAGAGTGTCTCGGTGAGAAGCAAAAAGATTTCTTGAAAGAAAAGTATGCAGCTACTTTCCAGCTTCATGGCGAGGCACCTGAAGCGAGGAGCATCCTTGAAAAAAGGTACGATACTGCGGACGAGGCACCGGGCGAACAATCATTTAGAACAATGCCAGCGTAATTACTACGGCAGAAATACGAGCTTCTTCTAATGCGTTCCTTTTCCTTGGTCTCAGGCCGTCGACTCTTCGCATTTCTCATTGATAGGGGACCAATTAATAATGATTCTCCCACGATCGAGGGATTCAACGGTGATTCAGAGCATTTCCTACTGTTTCTATGAAACCGAAATACCGTCGACCCGTCAGATATGTTTAACAACTTTATTATTCTTCCTTGAATTATCACTTCGATAATTGTACCTTCGTCACGTCCATTGTGGGTTCATAGATCATTTATCTTGAGAGAGGACAGGTCCGCTTCCGACGCGAGAATTAATAAGCAGTAAAGAGGAAGAATGCTTTTAGCGTTTCCATCTTTTCTTCGGTTCGAATGGTTAACGGTTTTACTGGGCGTAGTCAAATACTGTACAATGAACGTATATTGATAAATCACGTTGGTAATTGATAACGATATTACGTTCCGGCGTTGTTTCGTAGAAAATTGCTGAGAGTAATTGGAGTGAGGACAGACAATAAGTAGGTTGATCCTTGGGAAAGATTGCACGGTACTTCCATGGGAGACATTTCTCTCCAATTTCGTTTCGACGCTACTTTCGAAACGTTAGTCGAACACTTTCCATTTGGGACTAAATTTGATGAAAAGTGCACGTTCGGCATGACTTTCTCGCATAATTATTTCTTAAGTAGAAAGATCTTCAATTGATCGGATCCCTGGTAGATTAGTCGGAGAAGATATAATAATTCTGCATCGTATTGCAAATACGCCTGTTATAGAAAATTGTCTTACAAAGGAATACATAATTTCCAGGTCGTTGGATAAATTGTACGCGTGTAACTTCAAGGCATTAATTTATAATTAAAAGAATTCACCGACAAAGTACAATTACTAAATGTTCTATTTTATACTACACTATAGATACTTCGATGCCTTTATTTATTTGCAGCAATTTAGTCAAGCAATTTAGTCAAATTAAAACGTAATCCATCATTAATGTTCGCGTGAAAAAGATATCACTCCGGCGGAACTTGTTAATCCTACGGTTTTATAGTGTCAGAAAAATAATGATAAATAAAGGACCTTGAAGCACTTACATCTTTGTGTTATTTAAATACAAACAAGTTGTTTCCCTTTTCTGAGCAATGTATGGAGGTTCGAAAGCGCATGATCTACTTTATTTAATCAATATGAACCGAAATATGTATCTACTCGAAGTTCGAAAGAAGTGGTTGCAATCACGCGATGTTGATTTTCTATGGTCAGTACCGATAGGGCAGTGATTCTTAACTGAAACATTTTTCCCTGCATCTAAACTGTTTCCAAACAATTTTAACGTAAGCTTTGTATCAGTGATACTAATTATATTCCCTGCTCCTTCTTATTGTTCTATATTTCATTGTTTACACATACATATATTTAATTATGTATTTATTCGGCTGTCGTTGAAATTCATTACCAAAATTTCTCCCATTACACTTTACCCTTAAAAACAATAGAGATTTACAATTCTGTCAGACGAGTGTTAGATACAGCAACACCTGGAAAGGTTGTGGTATCAATTTCTGCGCAAGGGGTGCCTGTAATGCCAAGGTCTTGTCCTCGATTGCTCCTGCTTCCACTCTTAAACATATTAGACAGTACATGCCTACTGACATTTCAGTCAGCAAATTAAATCAAATCATATATGTGTATGTTCGTTACATATTTCACTTGCCCAATTGTTCATAATTATCGCAATTGTTTAAGCCTGTAACTTTTAAAGCATGAAGAAGTGTGAAAGCTATTGTATATTGTACATTTACACATGTACAATTCATCGATGCGAAGAATATGTACATATAGTTATATACAATATCTGAAGCTAATTACTTTGCACTTACATATACACATGGTTCTCTTCATGCCACTGTTCATCTTCCTTTTTATTGGATCAAATAATCAGTAATGGAAAAAGATACTTATCAATTAAAAAAAAAGAAAGGAAAAGGTAAGGTCAGAGGCATCCCAAGCACCGAAAACGCTTTGAATCTCGAAATCGCGTTGAAGATTCACGCGACATTTACGAGGGTCGCATAAATCGTCGTAGACGTCTTAACAAATGGATCAAGTAAACGCGACATTCCATGAAGACCGTACTGAATTCATCGCGTATGTATTGTACGTTGCAGTATCGTTAATTGCGTTCAGCCGACGTTCGTCCTTGCACCTTTAGTTGCATTGTATTTGATATGCACACCGGTGTGGAGGAAAGGACGAAGGAAAGAACGAAAGAAAGAATTCTCAGATTGTACGATACGACGGTTGTTACCTAGATCATAATAAAAACAGTTTTTTCCTATGAGAAAAAGAAGTGGCCGCTCATTTTCATAGTCTTTCATTAACTACGAACTTCAAACGTTTAACATGATATCGTAGATCATGCACTAAAAAAGAACTGTCTACATTTCACAGACACCCACGATTTGGTATTCAATAATCTCGTTTATGTCTATGACTGATGTAACTATGAGTTACACAGTATTATTTAAATGTTCAATTATGTATGCATAATAATTGTAACAATGTCTCTTTGCAACCTTCGTTATTTAATCCTTGGTAAGAGCTTATTAACGGGGAAATTACGTGGACGACTTACAAATTATTATCTGTTTTACTTCAGTGTACTTGAGACTCTTTCTATGCATACTTTTCACGCTCCCGTTTTAAATAGAACTCTGAACTTAATTAGTTGATAAGCGTGTATTAAGTAATTATAACAGTTTACTGGGTAACGTAGTTACTCAAAGAGAATTAACAATTGCCTGTCTTTGGCTCTTTTGTAGGGAAACGAGAAACTGCTGGAGGCGGATACACGACAGGTATTTCTCCAGGTGCGACAGGGGGTCCACCCAAAGCCGTTAACAATACGGCGGGTTACGTTACTGCACCATCTGGGGGTGCCAATATGTTCCCCGAAGACACTATTCCTGATGAAGAGTTCGCCTTAGCCATTACTCAAAAAACTCAAGTAAGATAAATTTCTTATTGTTACATAGTTCGATTTTTTATTCCTTTCTTGATGCAATAAATTTGATGAGTCGAAATAAGTAAATGATCATCGCCATTAATTAAGTTATGCTAGGCTCCGATAGGCTTTTTATTCTAACAAGAGTTATAGATTAGCATTGTAGCGAAACAGCGTGTTACAATCATTATTACATATCAATATAGCAAAATTCGAAGATTCAGAATTCATTCAAGAGTTTTATATATCCAGAAGAATATAAGAAAATTAATTATTTTCTATGGAACATAAAATATTTTCTGTAATATGTTAATACTAATCTGGGTATTAATACTTATATAAATATTAATATTGATATTACTATTAATATACCTAATTTTATCAAATCCTAGTGGATGATTAAAGGTTCAATTAGTAATAGATGAACACGTATAAATAATAAATAACATTACTATTTGACAAATACGAGATATTACCTAGATTTCATGCACTATACAAAGATATATTGCCCTAACAATTATATCTTTAAAGCGCGTGTCACGGTGTACAGTCTTTACTAATATCAATTACCCAAAACATTTCTGTCTCATTAAATTATCGATGTGAAAATTCTACATATGTCTATCGGAAGTAATACGAGTAACTATGTAAGAAAACCAATTGCTGTTCCTCGTAAACGCAAAAGGTATTACTCGCAATATCACGGTGCACTCGGAAAATCGGTTGGTACTTGAAGCTTTTTATCGCCATTATTTGATGGATTAGTGCCGACGGAAAAACTCGTTCACGTGTACAATAAAAATGTCACGATGCGAAGTTAACATTGCAGAGGATGCACGTGTACAAACGTAAACAGCTACGAATCTCTTTTCCATTTAATATAAAATGCATGCCACGTAAGAACATAGTTTCAGCGGTCCTTATTCTTGTAACGTTAGGAATATTTTCAACGGAATTTACGTGATTCGAATCGTCAATCTCATCAATGGTGGATGCACAATAATGTTCACCGGGAAATGTACCATCAGGATTCCCTCGTAAGATACAGTTGAACCAGTACGTTGTATCGCAGCTCGAAAGCACAATAAGTTGTTTCCTTTCGGCGCTGTCAGCTCCACTGTTGTGAAATTAAATTGCACGTTGTTTAGAAACGAAGGACGGTGTTTTAAGAGAAGAACAAATGTAATAAACGAGTAACAGCTACGTGCAAATACAGGGAACGGGAGTACTTTTCTTAATAATGAAACGAAATTGTGCGACTGTTAAGATTAATTAGAACGGAAGACTCTAAATTAAATTACTAAATGCATGTTGCTATTAAATAGCAGGGCGCTTTCATTTGTCATTATTTCATTAAATATTATTTAGTTGTTACTGTTGGATCTGAAATTTTATATGGAAGGTAATTTTCGTGAAAGGCATTAGTATTTATTTACTGAACGACATGCGCAGCGTAATTCCTCGAATTCCTTTTGTTGTTAATTAACAATAAGATGATCTGGCCCTTTTATTTTGCATTAGAATGCGGGCATAAATCGAGCGCATCCATTAATGAGATTCGCCGTAGATAGGTATAATATGCGATATTCGAGTCTCGAGTTTATGGATGCAAAGCAGAAATTATTGTCTACGTGGGAAATACTGCTAGTAATGCTTTCCGGTGTGGAACTCGTGAGACTTCTTCAGTGATTTTTATCGTCGTATTACTTAGGTTGTCGACGCCAAACGAGGAGGAATAGGTTTCCCTACTGAGTCTCGAACTCCTTGAAGAAAATGTAATATACATACATACCTCCACCATAGTAACCCTTAATATACTTTGCAGTATATAATTAAAAAGAGAACAGGGGAAAAATCAACATCTTCTTCTGACAATGTTGCACTTTGTATGCTCGTTTTTATGAAAGATAAACACCAAATAATAAGAGGCTAAATTCATTTTTCGAGGATACTTATGTTCTGAATAGTGGATAGTTTTTATAATTTGTTAGCGTTCCTCGTACCATTTATCATCTTATTAGAAATTAAAAATTAATAATAATAATGCACGACCAAAATCGTCTGCAAATTTTGTAAATCGCCTGCCACCACTGCAAATGGCGCAGAGACGATGTACGCAAGGGGAGATCCAAATTGGAAAGCATTATAACATATTTGTCAGAACTTTCAAAAATTCCAGAATATCGTGCTGATGATTGTTTACGCTACGCGGTCTCATTGCCTCGACACGAATATGATTCTTCCATTACATAAATGGTCAAAATAACAAGTCACATTTTATTGCACGAGTAAGGATTGAAACAAAACAAAAAAAATACACATTCATTGTCCCAAGGCTCCCGTCTTGGAGCACCAGGAGTATTAAGATCGACCTCGCTCCCTTAGCATTGGTCAACTTTCTAATTAATGAAATGTTACGTTCTTGACGAGACAGGTAGTGCATTACCATTGCATCCAATGACGATGTGAACCAAGTCCATGAAGGTTTTCTCTTTGTGGTATTGAATTTACTATCGAGTGGTCCCCTGTACAATTTTTTAAGCCCTCCTTGTCTCGAAAATATAACATTCTCCAAAACTAATTGAATATCGAGCACATGGTCTTCCTCAAAGGAAGTACGATAGATTATTCTGCATTTATATATGACAGGATATTGACAGGAATTTATTGAATTACAATAAAAGGCGAAAGGGAGAAGCGTTCAGCAAAGTTATTTGAATAGTTTGCAGTACGTATCGTACGATTTCTTGTAATGCCTATTTTAAGGATCATTATGTGGTATGTTTAGGCGAGCAGGAGGTACGACCGTCCGTTTGTTTCACTGTAATGAATAGAACAGTTCAATAGTGCGTCGCTCGTGATATTTGTAGAAGCGTAAAACACGTAAAAGTTTACGATTCGAATCAATCGCGTTTATTCATGCAATTTAATATGATCATTCTGAGGTTAATGACGTTCTCCGCGACGCCAGAGAAACTACTTAAATGTACGTGCACGCGATGTTGCGTGAGTGTACGCGAATCATGTCCTATATTCCAGTAAAATGAAGGAATAATGATTTTTATTATGCGCGACTTTCCCCTTATTTCGTTTTTCACCAAAGAAACTGTAGCACGTTTAGTTCGGAGCATGTGATAATCAATACATTGCAAACAGCAGATTCAGTGCAGCCCGTGTAGGCGTTTGTGTAAACATTGCATTATAGAATCGCCAGAATATCCACAGAATGAAATTTTTGAAATTTTACCTCAACTTTTCCTACCACGTATTTCAAAATGTTTAAAGTATCTCCATTATTTGATAGTATTTATTTAAAGATGTAGCACGCTCGAGGTGTATGTATATAAACAAGCATAACAATATTAAAAATAAAGAATGAAATACAGAATCAACATTTTTTCTAAACGTACTACATACCTGTGTCGGCGCTCCCAAAATTCACAAGATATCCAATCTTGTCAAATAAAACAAATCCTTCTATGAGAAATAATAGAATAAAATTTCTCTTGGAGAACAATTTATTAAAAAGTACAACGTTGTTATTGATTTCAATTATGTGAGTAAAATAAAGTTTTCGTTAACTCACGAAATCACAACAATATCCTAATACCGTCGTTCTAATACGGACAATTATTTGTTTGCAGAGAGACGCAGAAGCTATTCGCAGTGTCCTGTATCTTGGCGTCGCTCTTACAATCGCATGGATAATAGGTGCAACAGGCCTATCGTTAGCATGGCTCGTGCTAGTGCTAGCACTAGCGGGGACAATACTTAAAGCTAGAATATTTCGCCTCCTTGAATCAACAATTCAACGCGAATTAGCCAGGTTACGTCGAAGAAGGGCTTTGTACAAAGACGAGACTGCTGAGTGGCTGAGTTTACTACTTAATAAATGGTAATTACAATTTTCACATTTTCTCATTCAAGAATTTTCATATTTTCGTGATTATTCAATTATTTATATATTATTAAGAAAATTAAACATTGTATGATATTAATGTAAAGTTTTCACAAAGATATTAACTATATATTACACACATATAAAGTACAAAGAAGTTTTGGAATCATATTATTTTTATCGATTACAGTATGGAGAGCACTTATCTGATGAATTTAAGACTGATTTAAAAGATTATCGTGCTAGTGATATAATAAAGACGCACAAGTAATTTCATTGATATGTGGTATCCAACTCGTGAACTATTATACACTATTCAATTCGTCAAAACTTTAATCAAAATTACAGTTTCTTTCTTATTAATCATTGTTCGCAACAAGAAAAATAAACACGTAATTACGGGTTAATTTTTGGATACATTACTTCCAGTTTATTTACTTAATTCGATTACGACATAAAATACAGATTTCAAATATATCTTTCATATAGTCAATGTTTATTTTATTTCTAATAGTGACAGAGGAAATTATTTCTCTCAACATTTGAACTTCGTGCATGTTTTATTTCGATTTTTCCGAGATTAAGTGGATGTAGTAGAATATTATGTCGAGCTTATCATAAGCTCTTGAAATATTCAATTTTAGTTTCGTACGTCGATATAAAATAGTCATAAATTATCTATCGAAAATCTCATGATTGTTAATGCTTCGAATATCTCTCGTACGTGAACGAACGCTGTTCAAGAATCAAGAGTATGTAGGTATTTGTAAACATTCCACATTCCTCGAGTATATAACCCTTGCCTTTCACGTTTCGCTGGTACTTGACTGCACATATGTACCTATACATATATGTGTGAATACTGCTATTACAAATGCGTGGTTGACAAAAGCATAGGTTTCGAGTCGATGCTCATTCGCATCCTAATACTCACTTTCAAACTATATTTAGACATTATTGCAGGAAACAAACTATTGGAGAATTATATTTCGTTTTCGTTCTATCATAAGTTCATAGCATGCTCCTACGAACTCTACGTACGGTTATATTAACTTTATTTAACAATAATAATAATCAATGTTTCTTTCCATCATTCAATTGTTATGATGAATCTCACAAGTAAGCCGGTATAAAATTGCACATCAACTTCGATTCAACATTTATCAAAAATGATTTGTTTCAATAACGTGTTGAATGTTTCCTATACATTAGAATCGTACACAAGATTGCATTTCTTGTGTAGTATAGAATGCGTTCACGTACATAAGTATTTGCAAACACCATTCTCTTTTCATTATTCCGATTCCAATCCATTTTCTTCCTTAAACGTGATACGCCAGACAGGAAGAAACCACCCACATAGATCTTACAACGTAACGTTATAACCCGGGGCAGTTTGTACAGCTAACTACGGTGTAACGAGAATGACACGAATTCATTACTTTACCATGGCGAAAGGAGCACAAACCGGACATCTATATTCATGTGCTTTAGTATCACAGTGTGTCAGATAATCGGCATAGAAACGACATGAAAGAACTTTATTAACAGTTGCGTGATAACAAACAGGTTAAAAATATGTTCTGCATAATATTGTTGGGAAAAAAGAACTTAAGATTTATATACGCGTGTTGCTAATTATTTAGTTAGGATATAAAGTTGTCTAAAAAAAAAACTTGGCTAATTTATCGAGCATTATCGTGGAAATGGAATTGCGTGGATTAAGAATTTATGCCATAGAAACTTGAGGAGCGCCTACTATAATCTAGAAATAGAACACTATCATTAACATACTGAATTACTTATGTTGATTCATAATCCGGCTCTTTCTCTAATGCTCAGATTTCGTTAGATTTCATTCGAGAACTTAATTAATTAAACTGTATTTTTAATTGGACCGAGTATAAACATTTTACAGGAAACACGTCGTTCGCAAATTATGATTTACTTTAAGGAAAGAGTTATTGCATCGCTATTTTTAATGCATTTCTGTTAAATTATTTGCGGCAATTAAATGCTGTTAGTTATTTTTTAATATTAACGAGCATAATTTTTCTACTTCTATCGTTAACTTAGTATCTCGTCTACAATATAGGTGGAGATTTAGTGCTGCCAGCATATTTTCTTTAGCAAAAGAAAGATTGGAGCCTCTTTTAAATGAAGCTAAACCGGGAATACTTGGTAAGTCTTCGAAAATTGCATTATTAAAAATATATACATTACGTTGTAAAAGTGTCGAACGTGAAATTGTGGAGAAACATTAACGTAAATACCGATTACAATAAAGGCAGATGTTCAGTCAGAAAAATTTACCATATTCAACCACAGAATATGAAATCAATTTTTTTTCTAATTCCAAAAGCAAGGTGTAGCAATTGAATGAGTAGGATTAATTGAATTGTTACTATTTTACATGCTCCTTATTAGTCTCAACTTGTACAATTGTTGTTCACCAATAACACTGTTTAGGACCCCTGGAATTAAGAGAACTGACTCTTGGTGAACAAACTCCTTGCATCACTCGCGTGAGAACTTTAGATTATGCGAACGATGATGATATCGATGGGCAGACAGGTCAAGCGAAATTGTCGATCGAAGCTGATGTTCGGCTCGATTGCGAACAATTTCGTATGCTTATCACTACAAGACTGTTTGGGAAAGGGTTAGTATGTAATCATATTTCGTTAACAAACGAAACGTCTTAAATATTTCTTCACAGTGAATGTACATGATACAGGACTGAAGTAAAAAACACATTCGGTGATTACAAAATAATGGATAAATCGTTATAAATTAAATTTAAAACAATGAACGAAAAATTTTACAAGACCTCTTCCGGCAAATATACTGAATTCGATAGTTACCTGTTGCAAAAAATTAATGAAACACAAAAAACTTGTGTCGGATGTTATCCGGGTCCTCGATCTTTACGAAGATTTACCGGTTTCTGTGTATTACGTTGACCTATACTACTTGACAAAAATGCGTGACCAAACATTGATATTAGTACATCAAAAAAATACTTAAAAATACTGTAATACTTAAAGAAACGTCTGGTCGAACATTGAACTGTAGTAACTAAAGAAATGTATGACTCAGAAAAGGCTGACTTGCACTACTTAAAAACCGTATTTCCGACCATACACAATCGGTTATTTAAAATTTAATATATAACTAACAAATCAGTCAACATCCAACGACATTTGCTAACAAATCTAAGGAAATGTTCCATCCTCAACGACAAGGTGTTACATAAAGATTTAATGTTGAATTAAAGGGTCGGTATGGACGTCGATCTCGCCGTGGAGAAACTGTCCCTGTCGGGTACCATCCTCGCCACCCTGACCCTTAACCCCATGGCACCCTTTCCTCACGCAACCTCTTTAAGCGTGAGTTTCTTGGAGAAGCCGGATGTTTGGTTCAGCGTGAGAATTTTACGAGCCGTACAAATGATGGAAATGCCTTTAATTAAGACCTGGATTCACGCAGTGGTCACGGACGCTCTGGCCAGCTGGATCGTCGACCCAGGTCACTTGGAAATGAATCTAAGGGCTCAAGAAAGACCTGGGCCCAAATTCGATTCAATAGCTAATTCCATTCCACAGGGGGTGCTCACGGTTGTTTTATCCCAAAATGGATATCCTGGTAATTGAACGATGATATATAATGGCAATTAATGTCTGACAAAAATTGTGTTGCTTAATAATAATTAACTATCCGCGATGTGCAACTAAATAGTGCTGTTTAATATGCAGCCCCTGCTGGAGACGAAGTAAGGTGGCTCGTGGTAACCGTAGGAGATCAGAGGCGGGTTACGACCCCTTTAAATTCCACGTGGAATGAAGACGTCTCTTTCTTAGTTGGCGCGTTGGATAACGAGAAAGTCTCCATCAAGTTAAAAACGAAACGACTTGTCAGTACCACCACGCTGGCGCAATTCGAACTTGCCCTCGGGGTGTATAATTGGGATAATTCGCAAGTGTAAGTTTTATCACGATTCTGATATTACATCGACAGAAATGGAGATCGTTATTTAAACGGCTCAAGGTAGGATATTTTTTAACATACATTTCTTTCAACAGGATCGAAACCGTGTTACAACAAAAGAAACCGTCCCGCAGCAGTGCGAACATTCCGAATATCAACGCTCGACTAGAGTACACGGCACTGCCGAAATTAGAACCGGAATTACCGCCGCCGGAATTAATCGAAGATAATTCACATTTATCGGGTAAATTTCAGATTTTTCGTTCTTTCTTTATTCTTATTGCAATTATATCAATTGATGTGTAAGAGATAATGAAAAAAATTACACTCTGCTCGAATTATATCCGTGAATTTGTGACATGACTTTTTCCTCTTGTCAAATATAACTCGCGTGTTATCGTATCTGATATTTTCAGCGTCACGAAAATATTCCAATCGGGCACAAAAATCAGGTAAAATACAACAAATAATGTGTCATTGTTGATCGTATTAACAATGCCAGCATATTAAGCATGAATTATGAATGTTTCAATTTTTCTTTGTATTGTTTCGCGCACAATACAAAATTGTCAGTCGTTTTCGTAAATTGTGTTGTATTGTTTCGATGTAGTAGTATTTGATGGTGATACAGAATGCACGTATAACATTGTACTTATTGCAAAATCATTTCCAGGGGTGCTTGTGGTGTACATACATTCGGCGGAGAATTTAAATAGCGACAGTTCTCAGTGTAATCCTTATTGCATGTTATTTAACAATCGTAAAAAGGTAGGTTTTCTTGAATTATATAATATTAAAGTGTGTAAATGTAGCTTCAAGCACTTCTTCGACAAATAATCTTTTTTAATACACAGGTGAAAACGACACATTACATTCGAAGCACTACATCACCATGCTGGGAAACCAGGGCACAATTTCTTGTACAAGATTACACTCAAGTATCGTTAAGCTTTGTCGTGTATTCTTGGAATATATCGAAATCCACTGACAGCGATATGCTTGGGCTCGCTATTTTATCTCTATCTCAAGTAAGATCACGTAATTAATGTGTCGAAGGGCAACGGGAATTAAACAGACACTGTACTTCAACTTTTAATACAAGTGCGCAATAATTAGCAGAAATCTGAATATTTATATATGGAATAAATGCCACTAAATAATATTTCAATGGAATACTCTCTGATCTTTATCCTTTATTCTTTTAAATAACTTTCACTAGAAATTTGTCTTCGTATGAAAAGAATAATTTCTCATTCAACATTTATTTCCATACTAATATTAACGGTTTTCTGTACAGTAGAGTGCCATCAATTGTACGATATTTTCAATGTTTCTATTAATATCGTTGAAACCATCTGTTATTACAGGAAAGCACGTGGATAGTTAAGAAGGAATTAATTCTCAGTGGTTCCAATAATATGTCGACTATGTCAGTTTCCGTATTATTCTATCCTGTGAAAAGCGTGCAGCAAGTGGTCACCAGTCGTAGAAGTAGCCTCGCGTTTCCAATGTCGGACGACGAACCAAAATCGAAAAGGAATAGCCTACCGTGGATGCAACAGGCAGTTAGTACAATCGATGAAAGCAATCACCTATTAATACCATCCTGATGGAAATTTATTTTTGCTCTCTGACGTATTATCTATTTCTTCAGAAACTGTTATTAACGCACAAGGATATAGATCCTGCCTCGTCCGACGTGTCCAGCTTACTTTCCACAGGTAGCGGTTTAATGGAAGTAACGTTGATAAGGGCGAAAGATCTTGTGGCGAAGGATTTGAATGGTTTCAGCGATCCTTTCTGCGAATTAAAATTAAATAACGAAACGAAGTATAAGAGCAGCATAAAGAAAAAAACGTTGAATCCTTGCTGGGATGAAAGTTCCATCATGGGCTTACCGAGAAGCAGCGAGACTTTGGATGTCGTAAGATTTTTGATAATAATTTTGCAACAGAGTAGTTATAATTCCCATTACCTTTAACAATTTTTTTTAAAGGTTCTATGGGATCATGATACTTTTGGTACCAAGGATTATCTTGGAAAAGTATCATTGACTCTCGACGACATTAGAAAATTATCGAACAGCGATCAGTCCCATTGGTTCACGTTAAGGGGAACCAAAACTGGATCTGTCGAACTGAAGGTCAAGGTCTTGTCCGAGGAGTGTGAGGTATATACACTGGAAGAACTTTTCTATAAATGGTATATTTCGAAATATCCATTTTATCGTATATTTCAATTTACACTTTGATTTAGACTCAGAGCACATATGCAGCCAGCAATATCAGTGAAAGTTCAACGCAGTTAAATATTGAAACTTCTGACATGATGCCGAACATTGCTAGGAGACCTTCGATGGAGAAATCGAAAATGAGATTGCATTTAGATGTTGTACCACCACCACCACCCCCGCGCACAGTTACATTATTGAAACCAGCTATTTCTAATCAGTCTGGTAAGTGAACTTTCAAACATTCAATTCTGCATTAAATTGTTAAATAATAACTGTGTAAACATTCTATACTGAAAACGTTATTTGAACCAGACAAGGGCAGCATCGGAAGCAAAGACTCTAATGAGATAAATGGGACACAAAATTCGTGGATTCCAAGAGTTATCACAGAATCCGTGACAGATGCGATCGACGACACTGACACAGCTAAGATAAGAGAACGACGTTCTTCTCACATCAGTTTGACTCCAAGCCCTGAGCACAGTTTTGGGAAAAAATTGACACAGTATAACAGTTTCCGCGTTATGAAGCAGAAGGTAACGCAATAATGAAGGCGCTGTGATTTTTATCGTATTATTCAAATATAATAATTAAGCTAACTTTAAACGTTGCTATAACGTAATGTTACTGTAAAATGAAAAGTTTCTAACTTATAATACATGCTGACACATGTTTGTAGGTGAAGCGGGGATTAAAGCTTCGTAGATTTCGTTCAGAAGTAAACATAGAAGATAAAAATGAATCGAAAGGTATAACATTGAGTTTGGAACCTCGCGGTGGAGGGGAAGCTGATGCTACAGAACTTTTACAAGAATCTGGTTTGGCCCATGCCGTATCGCAACCCGACATGCTTGGAAGAATAAGACAACCTAGTCCACGATTAAGACTGAGGCCAAATGGTTGGTGAATGTATTCGATATTTCATAAGTGGCAGTATTCCATATCAGTTATTATACTGACGATTAAATTTCGTACATTGCAATGTGTACTCATTTATGTATCTACGAAAAAGCAAGTAAACTTATTAATTGATCAATTTCTTCACTCAGAATTAAAAGTTGTTAATGGCACGAAAGAGAAGTATTCGGGAATAGAGGGTAAAGTTTTGCAGGCGCAGGGTCTCCACGTCGCGCACATCGCTCAATTATATTGTAGAATTAAACTCCAAATGTGAGTACGTGTGAGATACAAGTAATATTACGACTTTAATAAGTATATTCTAAATTTATCAATACACGTTCCAGTCCCGACAAAATTCCATCTTCTGGAAATGGTGGAAAGACATTAGCGAAATCTCGACTTTTACCAGCTATGCCTAACCCGCAGTTCAGCATAGATTTTCACATAGAAGGAGACAACGTTCCAAGGCAATCTTTGTTGATATTTGAGATCATAAGCGCTAGCAAAGAATTACTAGCTAGCCGACGCATCACTCTTCATGAATTATTAGGTATGTCTGTTCATACAGTATTCTAAGTCTTCGATTCTCTCAACGTGCGAGTACGTACCTAACGTTAATAAATTGGAAATGGTAGAATGAAAACAGAAAATTCTTAGCATGTCAAAATTAATTTATTCTTTAATGAAATGGGTTTAATAACTTTTTGGATTTCAAAGTAGTAAAAATCATAAACATATTCGCATGTCCACATATTTAATATTCTGTTAAAGGTCTTTCCGCGGCGACTGATGAAATTCATACGTGGTTAGCATTAAATAATGGAGCATCAATAGAAGTACAAATTGCCCATGGGAAGGAACTCAAAAGCAAATCCACAAAGAAACTATTTCGATCCTGGTCAGTTCATCGAATAGGAAAGATATGAAGCGATGCGTTGAAATTGTATTTTTTAAAGCGATCTTACATGTTGGATAAAAATCATAATTCGCCAACGTACTTTGTATAAAATTATTTCATGGGAAAATATCATAATCTATTGATGAAACATATTCACAAAATCATTTTACTTATTTTACTACTTGTACATATATACATATACATATATATTTATATAAATATATAAAGATTTGAATTTTATTTTCCAAGAAAGATTGTAACACTTATATTTTGTATCATACAATGTATGTAAGATAATATTTCCCTTCTCATTATAAAAACAATTTATAAAAAAGTCTGTAGAAATAATAATAATCATCCATTTTCCTGCGACTATATATTAAAAAATAGTTAATAAACATTCCTTGTCAATATTTATAAAATATATAAATATTTTCAATAAGCCTTCATTATACTCAATCTTCATCAAATTCCGAAACGATTATTGTTAATACATAAAATGTACCCTGAATAAACCATTGTATACATCAAATATTTATTTACTTTACTATTTATCAATTCAAGAGTTATACAATCGCTTTACAAATATCTCCTTTAAATCTGTGCAGTTTTTATTTTTCAACGCTTTATTTATAGACACACTTACATCTGCATTTTAGAATATGTAGTATCACAAATATATTGTTATATGCTTACAAATATTATTACAATATGAAATGAAAAAGAAGGAAATTCTCTCAATTTGGTCACTTAACTTATAATACAAATAAATAGCATTATTTACTCAACAATATCATGTAAATATACCTGTAACAGTATCCAACAATAATAGTGTAAAAATAAAATGTATCTTTTAATAGCAGTGCTCAACAATAGTACCACCGAAATAAATAAGTTTTTTTCTAATATTATATCTACATGTATAAGACATATTGTTTCACAATAATTACACGATCAGAATATCTGACATTACCCATATAAAAATTTATATGGTGAGAAATATCGATAACATTTAAAGAAACATTATTTTCAATGGTACTCTTCATTCATACTGTGGAGACATATTTCATCACAGTATGATAACGCTCTTAATTATGTGAATAAAATATTCGTAGAATTAGTATAAATATTTAAAGCATTATAAAAAACATATTGTAGAAACTTATTTATATATTATTAAATACTTAAATTTTGCAAAATACAAAGCTGTAACAGTGTTAATAGTTCTGATGTCTATCACGAAATACCATTGTATCATGCGTATCTTTTGCAAATTGTGCAAAGCTTTGCTTAGATAGTAATTGTATGCTCGTTACATTAGATTTACAGGTACAGTAAATTAGTCTCAATACAAATCCTTCATTAACTCATTTGCCACTAAAACATGAAAAATATTTATTCGATACTAAAATGCTAGAAATAGTATTTAAAAGTTATATAATATATTTCTATACATCACCAAATTAAACCTCTTACCTTCAGATTACTTTGTATATTTCTGTTACCAACTTGTTCTTGGCGTTGATCGCGTAGCTGATCCAATCTTTCTTGTGCCCTCACAGTGTTTATATTTTTAATACCACGGGTTTGCTGTTCAGCAATTCTTCGTTCTGCTGCTTCCATCAGTTTCTGTCTTCTAGTTTCCTGAAAGGATGTACATGTTTCCAACTAAAACATTTTCTTTAACCGTTCGAAATGTTTAAAGACAATTCATGAAAAATAAACAAGTGCGATTATAGTAACTATCTAAATACAAACTTAAATTCTCCTTACTTTTGAATTAACTTAGTTCTTACTTTTTTTATAATTAATAATTTTGTTCTTATCATTTCAAATAAGTAATATTCATCTATTATCGTACATGAATTTTCCGCGAGCAGAATATATTAATCAAAATAAAACATCGAACAAAAGGGAAATAGACAATCTCTAAGAAAGGACGACGGAAAAGAAATATATGTGTGCATGCAGAAAAATAAGTGCATAATACCAAAAATACTTAAAAAAAGGCATTGTAAACAAGAAGTGGGTAATAGTATAAAGAAAAGGCTGATAACCTCAAACTTTCAAATCATACCACATCTGGTGTGAAATCTTCACCCGAAGATGATACTTTACAACAAGATAAGCAAATATTTCCCATTGTCAATGCAAATCTTTACTACTATTCTTGAAATTAGAAACTGTTTATATTATAGCAGTTTTAACACTTTTCGTTATCAACAAAGGATTTTCCTTTGCATATGGATAATAAAGGGTTGACACCAGGTATATTTTAATCAATAATAATATCATACATATACCCATATCTCATTGGCGGTAATTGTATCTATAGTACTACCATCTATGAAGAAGCGCGTGAAACTACTCGTACTCTGCCTTTTCTACACTAGATAAAGTTGTATTTGTATCGCTATCTATAAGCATGTGCACGAAACTACTCGGGTCCCTGCTTATAGATTGCAATACCGCAGACAAGCCATAGGATTAGATAAATCACCTTATGGACTTCCATGGCCTAACCGACTATCATATCGACTTAGAAATTCGACATTGACTGCAGTGTCCTCTGCTCATGAACAGTGATCACCTGAAGAATTATGATTAACTGAAGAAGGGTTTGGGACAGGAGTCGTGCATATATCTAAATCTAACATTATTAATTTTGCTTAAATTAAAGATACGGACAGTAGCTATCCCCTCCAAAAGATGCAACAAGTTGGTATTTGTTTATAATTTGTTTAAACAAATTCAATTATCTAGGTTTCTACTGGGCCGTTTTAGTCAACAAAGTCTCAAATCAAAATCGGCGTCCGTGTATAGCTTCGGTGCAATTCTCAAAGGAATTGTTATATGGGTTGTAAAAAATAAACCGCCCATGCAGCAACCGTAAATCGTTTATTGTCGTATAGCGGCATCCTTTAGCTTCAATTTGAGCACTCGATCATTCTCTAGCGTCCCTAGAAGCCGAGAAAATTTCAGTGACCGACAGTGCATTTTTGCCGACTTTCCAATTGTTAATAACTTAATCCAGGAATTCGGTTTTGGCGGTGCGGAAGTCTGCGAAAAAGGCCGAAAACGCGAGATGGCATCACTTGTACCGTTATCGACATATTGTTACCGTGAAAATTGCTAAAAATTATTATCTCGGCCCCTGGATGTTGTTTTTAATAAATTAGGAGACTAATGAAAGGGAAACGAGTCAGCTACACGAGAAAAAATACCCCGTTGCTGTTCCTGATTGCAGTTGGCCGGAATACCAATTTTAATTGTTCAATTGTTTATAACAAATGAACTGCTGGGATGAAGTTCGCACCTATTGGAGACTGAAGCTGATGCTCCTAGCTTTAATTTATGTCCACATTTATGTCCAATGTCCACAAAGATCTTGAAAAAAATTCCTAAAAGCAGCTGAAACTATCGCGCGCCACACTTATTTGCCTTCTTGGGTTTTACTATCAATTGATGTTATCATTTCTGTCAGTGATGTAGAAAATGTAGTAAAAATTTTCGCATACACTTTTAGTGAAACCCGAAACAATAAAAATATGAATGTAGATCAGACATGTAAACTGGACTGAATGAAAAGGAAGGTAGGTAGATGATAATAAAATGGAAATTAAATTTTTTTGTAGATTTATACAGATATGTATAAATAATGATACTCTCACTAGCTAGTCATAAAAAACACATTTATATCTCTTTATAGTAGTACGAAACTAAGATATTTACATTCTTTTAATAATTAACTGGTTGAAAATGCATGAGCGAGGGTATAATTTGTCGTTAGTAATTACAAATTTTTCTTTGGATTGTGATCAAGGATCGAAGTAATATGGCAACTCTCTTTGTTGTTCCAATAATGTGGTCAAGGCTTTTTCTATATTTTCTGGTAAATGGTCCAGCAACATCCGTGGCACTACAATCAATTCCATAAACTCCTCTGGTTCTGCCCACCGCATTTGATACTTCCTCTCCTTCGCAATTTCTTTTTTGCTAAAGAAAAAAATGTCGCATGTAAATGTCGCAACTTAATGTTTAGGTTTATGAATTCAATGCTAATGTTATTGAATATTCATGTACACAAATAATTAGCCATCGTATAATATCCTTATTTACAGATATATGTACTGAAATGTTTCATTTGGAAAACAACTAAAAATATATACATATATATAAATATAAATCGAAAACGATAGAATTATTGCCAAACCTTTTCTCCTCGGATTTGTCACATTTACATCTCGTTATGTGAAGTATTTTACCTCCTGTGTACAATTTCACGTTCGAAAACCTCCGTTTCGTAATATCTTTCTCGAATATATTGTTTTCCTGCAATTCAAATCATGTTTTGTTGCAAATGTCCTCCTTATGGCTTTATTTTAATTTTGCATTAGAGAAACTAAATGGTAACGTAGCATTGAATTTTTGTATTCAAGCATAATTTGAAGGATATCGTTGTTCGTGTACCTCTATCCTTTTTATGTCTCGTTCGTGAAGTAAAGGCGATGCTCCTGAAGAAGTGGCGAGTGTTTTACAAGTAGTCCACGTTTTGTCAAGGTCCTTCTCGGGAATTCCAAATAACATGTAACCCAAGCCGTTTAATACCACTCTATACTGAAATAAAACAAAAATCATCTGTCGTAATATTCGCTTGCGCTGAAAATGTTTCGATTTTCAGCTATTGGGTATTATATCATATCATGAGCTATAATAATAAAATAAACTGTACAAGGCATTTCCTCCAATAAGTTGAACGACCACAAATAATTATTATGCAGCATAGTAACAGTTATGCATTAACTTGACTCAAATTTTAACAAGTAATACTTATTGCAATATATTTTCAATTTCAAATATTCCGAATACATTCAGGGCTATGGCAGTGTAATATTTAAGGTACCGAAATATATTGATCCGCCGTTTTTAGACCATACTTGAAATAATGTTGGTATCTTTGGACGAGATATCTCGTCGATAAATTTCGTCCCGAAGATTTGTTCCCTAAGGCCAGAAATAATGGAGATATTTAGGTGTTCCCATTTAAATGCCGCCACTTGTGTATTTACAGTGTGTTCACGCTATTACTAGCCAGCGTTTTCCCCGCAAATGGCAAGTGTTCGAGAAAATTGAAATGCTTTCTATGACCAACATAACAGCGTGTATTAACTTTTTATGACCTTGAAGGTCACTATACTGTAGGTAGAGGAATTCGCCTTAACGTGCTCTTTCATATGGCATAAAAAAAGGATACCGCATTCGATTTAATAAACTTAAAGGTCATTTTCGTTTCGCAGAAATATTGCTAATATAAAAAATTCATGCACGCCAAGTATTGTACGTACCTTGGGCAATCGACAATCACGGAGGGTCATCAGTAAAGCTGTCCTCAGATTTTCCGTGCTGTCAACACCCAATCTCATTACCAAATCATCTCCAACCCCTATCGTTAGAACGAATTCTTCCGTCATTCTGGCAGCTTCTCTCGAAAGGAGACCGGCTAAACAGAATAACATATATCTCGTTTAATTAGAAATCGTACATAATAAATAGTGAAAGCTTAGACTATTTAATTAAAAATTCATTCGTCGTGTATATGTACCTGGTGTAGCAAATGCGTAAACTTTTACAGATGGATAACGAGGTCGTAGTAAAAGCGCTAGAAGAATACCTATACCAGCACCTAGACTGTGACCTGAACATATTTGTTTGAAGATTACACAAAATTCATTTCCCACCCGAAAGCGAGTAGCTTGGTACTGGATCTTTGTATAATATTATAATGAAAATGCATACTTAAAATTATTCTTCGAATAATAAAACAAAAGTTAAATATGTGAAACTCTGGGTATACAATTATAATATCTTGCGCACATTATAATGAAAAATTCGAATGTTAAATATATCGATACAATTCATCTTCTACGCGTACAAAGTTCCACCATTTATTGCTGTATAGTAAGCAACTCTATTTACCTGTAATTACCAGATTGTGATGGGGGTACGTATTGAATGCCCGTTCTAAAATCTGGTTACTATCTAACTGCTTCAAAATCACTTTAGCTCCTATTATCATGCCCCTGTGTGCCTGCAGATATAAGAAGATTAGGTTTCACAATTTCTTCTGCATGCAAATGACGCTAATAGTAACTTCTTAGATTTAGTGGTCTGTCATATTTGACCTCGTAATTTACCTGTGACCCCGGTGGAAGTCCTTCACATTCAAAAATCTCGGAATCCGCCGCAATATCCGTGAATATATCGCGTAACGATAAAGAACCCCGTATAACGACGACAATATTGCTAGTTTTGTGATCAACAATCACACAAAATGGTATCTGCAAGTGTTTTATCCAGATAGGTTTAGCCATTTTTAAGTATCTATGTCGAGTATTTATACATATACATAGATTTACGCGTAAACAGTCAGCCCCATAAATACTCGTACCCTCGCTGTCTCTGTCAGAAGCTTCTAGAAATTAATTATTTAAATATTGCTTAAAATTCATATATTTTTATCATTAATTACTGTGTCTAATATATAAAACATCGATTGGAAAACCTTGAACTTGAACTACTCAATTTCAATCGAATTTCTTTGATCGTCTGTGCAGACACGAATATACATATTCATGTGGGACTGACCGTATACGCATAAAAAGAGAGCAACGTTCCATACACCCACCTCGCATAAATGGTTCTTGAACGACGCGTATATAATGTCATCCGTGGATAGATCCGATAAAGATTTTATACCAGCTAAGTAACAGTAGCAGCAATTGTCTCCGGTGATCGCCATACGTTTTCTCCTTTAATTTAGACAAATCGATTGCTACAAGGTCCGATAGAACAATGTCTCGATGCACTTACCGGAAGCAAGCGCAACATGTTAGATTCTGAATAATATGAAAATATCCGGTGCACATGTGTTGATAAATCATGAACAGCCACCCGTAACAAGCTATCGACAGTTTCATGTAGTGAAGTGCAGTTTCCAAGGACATCCAAGGCGGTGTATTTTGCAAAATTGCGGCGATATCTTGAACAGAAATATCAGAACAATGGAAATCGAATCGTGCTTCCGTATTGCGTTGAGAATGCGATAATTATATGGATGCGATCATCAATGTGGAACTGCGGCATTGTAATTCACATTTTCGCACACATGAATCATCGTGCGACGAGAAAGAACTATTCCAATTTAACTGAACATTTATTTGAGAATTTATTCTTGAATCGGCAAAAATGTTCTATGTTATGACATTTAAAGGACATGGCCAAACTGAATTCTGGCAGGACATTTTGCAATCACCTTGTTGTGATGTGTCTGGGCCGAGAAAAATAATAAAGGAGGCCGGTCACATCCTAACAGCTTCGAAAGAAAAGAAAGAAAATTCCGCTGACACGAGAGTTAGCACGTTGGCCGCGAGAAAACACAGACGACAATGGAAACCAAAAGTTCCGATCTCTATATGTACATATTTGCAGTCAACGTGTTGCGCGCCGCAAGAAGGTTGTATTTTTTCAACGGGATAACTAATGTATGACGGCATCACATAAAAAATTCTAAAAATAGAAGAAAAAATGGATAGCTGAATTTCGGTTAAGCAACGTACGATGGCGCATTTTAATTTTCGATAAATTGACCGATGTATCAATGTAACTCTGCAGTTTTCATTCGACCAATGATGCCGGGGTACATATTTTGGCGTCCCCATTTAAATGCCCCACCCTGTGTCGTACAGGTGTGTAAGGTACACGCGAGAGTACAAAATGATATTAAAAAGACAAACAGACAAGCTGAGACAGAAATGTTGTTCTCACGCCAGTAATTTGATTTATTTGGTCGCTACGGGACATCTAGAAGTGGCAATTACAGTGGCAATTGTAAAAAGAAAAATAGTATTCTTTTTATTGCAACTATGCTGCACACAAACCGTAGATGCGAAACGAGAAATTAAGAAAATGTTACTTTTTGGTTCGATCGAACCTGCATAAGGACTTACGTAAATATGAGCCGAGGAACAGGAAGTACTTGTTGCGAAACGAGCGAGTGTTAACTAAATTATATAAATTACAGTGCCCCGTTCCAAAGATTGCAACTAAGCGAATATTTTCGAAGACGGAAAAGAATCATTCTACGCGGCACTTAAAAGCCCGACAACACTTAGAACAGCTGTGTCGCAAGTCTCGGCGAATCAATTGAAATACATTATATACCTGTAGTATACGTCGGCAGAGTGAGAAGATTTAAACGGCGGAATTCGTGGGTTTCTCGTTTCTGTCGGATCCTCAGCAGGATGCAACCAGCCATCACATCCGAGGGCACCAAATCCGTTCCACGGAACAAAGCACTGAGCAAACCTGTTGAATTATTTTTTATTATTATATAAAGATATTCAGTTTAGCATTTACTTATACTGTAACAATGTGACAAATCTTAAATGGAAGCGCACAAGACGATTTGTACCACCGTGTAATACGTATATTCATGCATGCGTAAGTGCGGTTGATAAACAAGATACTAGTGGTAACTGTAAGTTCGATCAAATTTCGGCAATTTTTTAAATCAAAGGTGGTTAATATGAGACGTCTCGTCGAACGCGTTACACGGTCGATATCAGGTCGCGAGTTATCTCGGCCCGTGTTACGAAGGGGTTAATACTGTCTGTGCATGATAGGTGCATTATAGGAAAGAACAGCACAAGCGTTATATATTTTTCGTTCTGTATCGCAACAATTGGTGGAAGAAACTGAACACGTCAATTGTTGTCACGATCTGTTACGTTCGCGGAGAGATATTTTTCTACGGCATTATATTCGCATCGGAGAAACATTATCAGAACGCACTAAACATTACGTTATATTACAGTGCACACCATTCGATTAATCGCGTGAGCGAGCTTTATTTCATAAAAACAAAAACGCTTAATTTCCATGCATACATACATATATTAACCCCTCGAAAAAGAGCTGCCACTTAATGAAATTAGTACACCAACAGAGCGACGAGTGACATGAATCACATCTACGTATGCACATTATTTAAAAACCGGACGCGTTACTATAATACAGGTTGTCCTTATTATCATATAATTATCACCTTATAATGTCCGATAAAGAATCGTTACGTTGAACAATTATAAATATGTATACCGTGTGTAAGAAACATCGAAATTTGAACACATCTGCTCAAGCCACTGTTTCCATGCACGCAGAAATTTCTATCAATCTGCCAATTACGGTACGAACGCTCCCTTCTGTTATTTCCTTCAGCATTTGCTCTTAATACTTCAAAAATTTCTATAATTTAGATTAGATTGCACTCCCATTTACTTGGATAGAAGAATAAAAGCTACTATTTGCATATCAGGCTTCTTCATCAACAACGAATCCTGAATAAATTAAATGCCCGTTTTCTGCCGTTTGTCTACCCTCGTTTCAGGGGTTTGTAACCTTTTTCGCGCGAATAGCGGAATGTAAGATTGACGTTCTAATTTCAATTGCGGCAGGACTTTTTCTAGGCCAGCCGTACCTATGTCTCACCAGCGACATGTTGAAAAGTCTCGTTAGCGCTCTCGTCTTTTCGCATCCACCAGAGAAATTTGAATCTCCGTAGCCACACGCCCGAGACTTTGCCATGCTCGTCGGAACTTTCTAAATGTTTGTCACTCAACGAGCCCAAAGGATCGAAGATCAGCGCCAGGCCGAAAATCGTCAGGCCTATAAGAATCCAGTCGAAGAGCACTAATGCCTGAACTACCGTGATGGTGTAATGCTCGTATCCGCATACGACGTTTGGCCCAAACATCCACATGCTTCCTAAAACGTTCCACGTTATCTCGGGTAGAAGCAACAGCATCCTAGAACATTTGAAAAAAAACAAAAAAAAAAACGAGAGTGACCTGCGTATCACCGTCCCCTCGCCCACTTGTCAAAAAACTGCTACCACTGTATCGTTAATTGCTTTTATTTGGAACCTTTTCAAATTTTCGTATTGTTTCGAATAACGAGGACGTCTGAGGCGGGCAGTGCTCGCTGGTCAGGCCGTACGTTATTTTCTACGTTGCATCATTGCAGTGATAATATTAGATAGGCACAGATTATGCACGCATTTAAACGTAACACGAGATACGCCGTTTTCAATGTTTCATCTAAACCTGCTTACATGTCCGATTTCTAGTGTGACGCAGAATACATACCGTGCGTCAATAATAAATACGTCGAGAAAACAATTGACGTCAACAGACGTTACGGGGAAACATCTTTTTTGCGATCGCGATTTATTATCCTAGTATATGAAGATCTAAGAAAAACAGCGGCGCAGTTGAGACTGTAGGCTCGACAGGGGACGAGTAGTATGAATGAATTATACACCGGGAACCTAAATACGGTGTTACTCACTTGACTGTCAAAATTGGCTCGACATATTTACGGGCACGCGTATCCATAATGGATCCGCGTGCGCTATGCCTGACAATGATGATCATGAAAATCATGGATACGATGAGAAATGTCACTTCTCCAATGAGGTACACACGAACTAGCTCCCCACCTAGCTGACAACTCCATGTGTCCTGATAATATCTCGCAGTGGCGGTCCCAATCAAAATTAACCTGCGAATAATTAAATAGAAGAGGACAAGACATTAATTGCGGGTAGAATGTTTAATTAGATTGAACGAGTTTCGAAACAGGTGACGCTATAATTTTCAGACATTAGATTTTTATTGGCCAGGTTATTACAATTAGTATCCACGGGGGACTAATTGTGCCTGTAAAAAATTGTTATTGTTTTGTATTCGGAATAACTAAGTCCGATCGTTTCTTATTGTTTCTGATATATTTAATGGGTTACGCGCATCGAAATATCGCGTTCCATGTGGCGAATGACATGTACATATACTTAACTTTGCATCGTTCGTTGGAATTATGAAAAATTATATGAATCGACTGTTGTACTACTTTATAAACATTTTACAGATATTCTGGTGCTCGATCGTCGTAGGTACAACCAACTAAGTTCACATTGCACGGAAATACAGGGTTACTAAGTTAAGGGAAAGTATTTATCTGTTTATTAGCAGTAACGTGTAGAAGCAGAAGAAAATGAAGGAATTTAATCGTTTCATGAGGAAAGTATTGTATGATAATGCACGATATTTCGTGAATGAAATGCCCAATGAAAATTACATGAGACGATGAATTTATTAACGGGGCTTTATAGTAGGTACAAAATGAATGGATGGAACCGCAAGTGATAACAACTGATTCGTAATTATTTGCATGATCTTGAGTTCTATCAATCTATTAAATCTATTAAATTACGAGGCACAATTGAATTCAGAGAAACCAGCGAGTAAAATTAATTTTTACGTTGTATTAATTATTGCTAAGCCAACAGCCAACAAAATTCGTGTTTCTAGATTAATGATATGTTAATTTTCGTAATAAATCTACCATTCACCATAAAAACTACATGCAATTCACATTTAATGGTTCACTTCCACATTTCATATTATTAATGTTTACAACGCAAAATTCTTGAAAAATCGCTCTATCAAATGCAGCTAGTACGTTCGGACCACACGTTGGAAAAAAGAAGAAAACCGGTATCTGACTCGCGTTCTTTTGTGCAAATTTCCGGCGGTAGTTCCACGAAAAACGGCTTACGTAGGCTAAGAATTTGGCAAAGGAACTACAAAAAAAAAATTGATTAAAATGTTAAAGGAGAAAAGGAAAGAAAAACCGAAAAGACTACTTACCAAACGGTTCGGATAAAGATTTCAAAGAGACCCGGATAAACAAGGTCATCGGTCGCGGCTAGCCATTTTCTGCCGAACAGTTTTATCGCAGGCATTTCCCTGTAGAAAATATAACGACTTGTCAGATTGCTTTCCTTCACGATACCTCACCGTGTCCTGACAATTCGCGTAAAACGTGCCTCGAAAAGAAATAAGCGCACGAGTGAATGCACAGTTGAGGCTCCTTCGAATTGATATTCGCGAAGTTGTACGGTCAAGCGGCTCGAAGGATTTATATAGGATCATATTGTTTGTGTTCCGTAACGTCGGCACCAAGTTCAAACAGCCGCGGCGATACAAGCAGCGTTTTTTCACGATCATATTGTACAAGATTCGAATGGTGTATCTAGTATGCTGCCGCGCTGCGTATATACATATGTACCTGGCTTCTTTGATCGTGAAGCACGGACCAGAGAAAGCGCTGAGAGAAAGTCTTTGTCTATCCTACATCCGAGAGTATTGACATAACGTAGAGACGCACATAACTGGACCCTGACCCTGCTGAAGATCTAATTTTGTTCCAAATCCGAGGATTGCTTTCACATACCAAAAGGCGGCTTACATTCCGGGATTCATTTTGTTTTCTAGAGTGACGCGCGCCCCGTATTCGATTTCGCGGCAGTATCCAAAGAATCGTACAAACTGTAATTGCTTGCTCAAGCGAATTATTATACCGTCGAACTATTCTCATCTCTGCCCCTCTCGTTTCATTGAATCGTTCTTCTTCGTTAAGTACGACGAGCTAGGCTCGCGCCGTGCTTTGGCCCTCGTTTCGTCAAATATTAACCGGCCACGGATTTACGATTATATACGCGAATGATTCGACAGTCCATGCTTCGACATTGCTACGTCTGTCGTTCTTACGTTGTCAATCATTTCGACGCTGCTTTACCTCCCGAACTTTTTTCCCATCTTTACAAGCTCGTTCAGTTTTGCACTTGAAAAGTCTGCGACGGTCGGTTTTATTTTCAAAAGAATTAGCCTCGTTTAATTAAAATGCAAATGCTATTCAAATCCCAGTCAATGGCATGCTCGTCTCCGAACCGTTTTTTTTCTGATTCTAAAAACGTTAAGGCAAACGCAAAGTCTAATATAAATTTAAAATAGCCGACAAGATATCTCACGATACCGTGAATTCTAAGCGATGACGGAAACGCAAACAATTATCCAGACGACGTCGAAAGAGATGCAATAAAGCCAATCGGCGCGCATTTCTGCACAATTGAGATGTACGGTACGCGTTGTAGTTGTAAATTATTTCCGTGCACTAACATTACTTTCAACCGACTAACGATGCTCTAAGTGTTAAAAAGAAGAAATAAAAAAAGAAGGACGAGTAAGCAACGTCAGCGTTTCACTCCCGCCAAACGGAACGAAGGAAGCTCACTCCGTTCCATTAAAAAAAAAATAGGGACACCTTCTTTATGCTTGCACTTGGAAAAATATTAATGCCATTAGATTATGTGCCCCGCGAAATCAAGCAACTTCGATTTGAAGCGATTTTAACTTGTCCGCACTTAAATACATAGATAATCTGTGCATAAATATGTACAATTACAAGAAATTTAGAACGCTTTCTAGATGTTTCGTCTGACACGTGCGGTAGAAGACTAATGCCCCGAAGTCGAACTACGCTACGAGAGGTGAAATGTTTAGAAAAATTAACTTACACAACCGACAAGTGCCACTCGCGTGGTTCGCGGCTGGAACGCGCTCGAAACGGTAGAACGCACCCGGCGACTATTCCCTAAAATCGGCGTAGAGTTAAAAGGGGCAGAACGCGGCAGGTGAAATTTATATACTGCATTTAGTAATGCCCGAAGATTCTTTACGGACTTTCGGATTTCGTCGTCGGAGCGCCATATCTGATCGCAGAACTATCCCAAACGAATAACATTGTGGCTCTCGAGGCTTCCAAGGGTTGTCACTTTGCAGCAAAAAGATTCGTTCAAGCTACGAAGCTCGAAAAACGAAATACACGAAAGACGGGTACATCCAGATCACCGCGGATCCGAGCGAAAATTCTCGTTTCAAGGTATATTCACCTCGCGAATGGAGCGTCTCGGTGTCCCAATGGAACTTCGAATCATCCGCGGGATACCACTTTCCAAGGTGTACAAGTAGCCAAAACTACCGTCGTCGATCTCTCGCAGGATGCTGGCCGGTATTTACCGTTTCGTCTACCCGCACGACGAGTTGTCGATACTGTCCCCCCGTCGATCTTCCTTTCGTTGTTGTATCAGAGGGCAATATCTGACACGCGTCCGACGACACCCATAATCGCGTTTGCTCGCGATCGCAATTCGTTCGCACCGATTACCACGGGCCGGTGGTGCACCGAGTGATCCGTTGACACGCGAAACGCGGCAGAGTCGAAAATCGCTTAGGTCAGTCCAGGTGGAATGCGACGCGGTGGACGACTTTTCGCATGGCCGCGAGGCTAGCTTGAATAAAAAGAAGCGTAGTCGTACGACTGATGGGAAATTGCATCGACTCGCGGCAAGCAGACCAGCAAAGTGCACGCACAATGCGCTGGTAAACCCGTTCACCTTGTTTCGTAGCACCCCGCGTCGAATCTCACGAGCTGGTTGGCGGCGACTGTCCAGCTCGGCCAGAACTTTCCCTTCGTTCCTCTCGATCACACGTTCCTTCGCTCGCGGGGGGGAAAAAAAACCGATGAACTCCACGCGGGGATACAGTACTGCCTCTCAACTTGTCACGATTACCTGCCTCTGGATTTGTCTGCCGGGCGAGCTCCCCCCCTCCGAATATTTTCTATCGCCGACTCGCGAGAGAAACGAAATCTCGTGGAACTGTTCGGTCCCCGGCCCGTAAAGCTAATTAATTTAATCCAGCTGTTGAACTTCTTCGCGATTAAGTTGCGAAAGCGACGATTGAAGCAGGTGCCCAAGCGATTGCGACAGCGTAACAGCGGCATGTTATTCGAAATTCGTAACGCTGCACTGGAGCGACGATTCGTCGTTATTTTAACGGCGCGCCGTTTGCTGCTTCCTTTCTCGTTACGGTGTGACTGATTTCGGAAGGATTTGAATAGCAGGCGGGGTTAGGTCAGCTTGAAAATCGACCAAGGGAAACGTTTAATTCGGATTATTGACAATGTTGGACTTGTTGTTTACCAAGCTCTGAATGCGCATTAGAACATGTTTTATGTGTCTGGTGAATATTGTATATTTAAATTGTGCTGGTAATATTTACTTAAGTAGTATATTGTGATTTTTAACACACACGCATAAAACATTGTAATTTCAAACTCCACGCATTGAATTGTTTTTATCGAATTTGAATTGATGGAGCTGATGCTAAGTAAACTTGTATAATTACAAAAATTTTGTTCACGAATCGATCAATCAATCCGGGATAAAATCACTGTTGAACACTCCTTGCACATTTGATACCCACTCTATCAATATCTTGGGCTCCATAAATATTTTATTTAAATACTATATATATATAAAATATATATAATATATATATATATAATATATATAAATATATATATATATAAAACCATCCATTAATTAAATATATATATTATATATATTTAATTGATTAATAAAACATATATATATTTAATTAATTAATAAAATATATATATATTTTATTAATGGATGGTTTTGAATGTCAAGATTTTTGGGTAACACGTTTGAAGCATTTATCTTTCTAAAACATACATCGTAGCTAAGTAACATAGGTACATTTAGCACTTCAATGTGATATGGCACTTAAACATTCTTCGCCTGCTCCATACATATCTTTTTTAAACTTGTTGCTCACAGATTTCTCCTCGGGGCCAATGGGGGCCCATTGTCGGATAAATAAAGAAACTTGAAAATGTTCGAGCATGGCCCAATTTGTAATTTTGTATAGTCCAGAAAGAGTACGTTTACTAGTTTTATCTTTTTATGCAAAATTAGAATAATGCTTCGAGAAGGGGCCATTTGGACCTTTATTTACATATACGTAGGTCATGAGATGCATTGAAATTGCTGGTAAACTGTTGCGTCCTGAAATGCTCATAGGATTTCGCGTTCTTGTTAATCGTAACAAAATTTCCTTATTGACATTAATCGAGCCATAATCGTGTTGTCGGTCGAAAGTCTATATTCTAGAAACGTAATTGAAAACGCTTGATTATATTTCCCTTTGTGGCTTGGAATTTGCGCAGGCAATGAAAGTGTAAGAAAGTTCATGTTTTGCATTCAATGCAAGTCTTAATTAATGTAGAAAGTGGATCAGCGGCGTTCTCATTAAAATTACATCAATTGTGCAATGAAAACTGTACAAGCTTCAGAATTAACTTGTTTTTGTCTCAAGGAGATTGCAATTTTCTGAAAATAGTTGTAACGATTATTCATTCCCTAATACCCAGTAGGAATGTCGGAAAATCTACTGACAAATTTTATTGCCCTTCTATGAAACATAATACGTGCTGTTATTAATTAATGTATGCTTAAACATCGTACAAGTAATGCGATGCTCCTTCGTTGCTTCGTGTATTACTAGCTGACGAACGTTTCTTCGAATTTCCTTTTGTATTTTTACTCGTATTGTCATAATGTCGTGAAAAAACGATTATTGTCCAGATTATTCCATTTCTGAAACATTTTGGAGCTGCATACTTTCATTTCAATTACAGCCGATCATAATTTTCACCGAATATTATCCCATCCCCTGTCGACTTAAATGTCTTACACCTGTTAAGCACAATGGAGGTGTTTAGGGGAAAAATATGTATAAATTACTTATTCAAAATTTATGGCAAAAGAAGCGAGAATAAGCGTCGTAAATTGACGGAATCATAGAAAGATTTCCATACGAGTATTTCGCATATGTTAATAATCTTGCGTGTATTCTTGTCCGATTAGCATGTTAAAATATTTCTGAGAAGCAAATAATTTTAAAAGGCTTGTTGACTTAAGTGTGATCATTGTCATATGTAATGCGACGTCTTCTTCGACGAAAGTGTTCAATACGTCTTTCGAGGGCTGCAACTATGTTGACCGCTTGCACTTCTTCCTCTATTGGTTCCATGAAAACAGATTACGCAACTTAAAACAATTATATTATGGGTGTCATTAATTGACAAATGGGCGTGCGCTAATATCTGAACAGATCATTATTTGGCGCCGAACCACCACATTACAATATCGAAATTAATACTATGAGAAAATTGATAACGATCTAATTGTACGTGCGAAGCAAAATAATAAGAACTTTTTAGCGTATGGTGACGCTGCAAATAGATAAATGGAGGTGTATCACAGATGCGCATATCTATTCAGAAAGGTAAAGATCGAAAAAGCAACAGTTTGAATAATTCAGGATTTCTATTCTTAACTAATGACACGGTTATTGTTCAATAATACACGTTTGTGCATTGGTAGCACAGATTTCTTAAAAACGGCTATTGTATGAAGCTAAAGAAGATTTCATTTCACAGATACAGGAATCATGCCGGATCCATATATCGAATGAAAACTGTTTTTGAATACCAGAGTAGTATGTGTATTCCGCAAAAGTGTGTGTCACTGATTAAATTTATGCTTCGGATGCAAGGTAATTAATGGTTGTGGAATTGAATTGACACAATAAATATTAATGAACGAATAAATCATGCGTTGGAAGCATTTACAGAAACATGTAATGGCACATTTGTATCGTGGAATAGTAGATTATCTCTAGTTCTATTGTACTTTTTCGCCTGAATTATTTTTCTTCGGTCCTAAATTATTTTAGCGAGGCCAATTTTCATAGTGCTCCTCTGCGAGATGCAGTTTGCAATTAAATTATAACTTCAACATTAATAGAGACGGTTATAAAGAGCGTAAGGTAACAAATTGGCAACAATTTGCATCAAAGCGTAGCAAATAAAATTGTTACGCGGACTTCCAACAAATTTTTATGAGTTACTATTGAAGATATGTAAAACACCAAGTAATCTTGGCTCTCAAGGCGGTATGCAGTACTTATAGGGAAGAAAAAACGCGTTCTAATTGCGTCCTTCAGTGAATGAATCTTTCTTTCCGAAGATAATTATTTTATACCGCCACAAAAGAATAAGTATTGTGTTTTATCTATAACTTTCGCCGCGATGAAAAAGAGAAAAGCACGGAACAAGCGACCGGTAATACTATGTACAGTTGTATGGAATTATGTGAAGTACAGACCAATGTAATGAATAAAGATTTGATTGAAATCAAGAAGGCTGAAAGTGGTGTTCCACATATTTATGAGTATACATAATTGTAGCCCAGCCTCGATTTCATCCGTGAACTTCAGGTATATCGTATTGCTCTTCTACCGACCATGAATCTCAATTACTCCAGGTAAAACACGAGAAAGCCTTTTATTAGGAATACTCTTCATACTTCATCGATGCACACGCAATATACATATTATGACCTATGCACTTGTATATTATACATATTTGTATCGTTATTTCTCTTGTAATAAGACACATGTCAGAGAATTATTAGTCACCAAACTCTTAGTTTGATCAAATCGGTCGAAAGGATCACGGAACTGATAAATCGTAGACACTGCGACCATTAATTTTAATTTCACCGTTGATATTGTGTGTCAGTTTTGCTTGCAATATTTTTGTGGCACTAATGAATATTAGACGCCTGGATAACGTTATGAACTCGCAGTCATCGGTTTAGTCAAAGATCTTGAACCTTGTCTATTAAATGAATATAATTACCGTTCTCATTGAAATGGTGTATTGTCTCGACAAAAAAGTGTCACAATATGTATACATTGCTTTAATCAAATTCGTAACACGGCCAACATTATTCTGTAATTAATTTTACAATGTGACCGAATGAAATTGACCCAAGATCAAGAAAAAAAACACGCAATAATGTATTATAACTGGTAACGAGTATATGCTGTCAACTAATTACAAAGGCTCTGCTAGACGCCTCGCATATATTCGACATAATCATCCATGTTCAAAGTGTTTATATACGAAATCATGCTGGTTAATAATAGTTTAGAATTAGTTAATACGACATGTATTTATCTTTAATGAACGGCCCCGTCGAACTTAAAAAATAAGGAGTTATGCTGTTAATACGTAAAGCGGAATAATAGACATTATTTTTGCTTTAACATTACTAGACATAGTTTCTACTTTAACATTTACACGAGTTTTAAGCCATGACTACCGCAAATCTCCTGCAAAATTAAGTCTATGGAATCGGTAACATAGTGCAACGAGTAATTATTGTTGATGGATTATGCAATACTTAGCAGGTTAATTGACAGAACTGTCGCGTGACAGTATGTTCGTGAACTTTATGCATATCGCAGTTAGCAAGATACCGACAAATATCTCGTACAAGGATGATGCTTCTCATAAATTTTTTTCCTTTCTTTTCTTGCTTCGCTAAATGCACCGACCAGAAGTATTTAATCATATCGCATGTTTGTGTGTCAAATTGAAATATTACACACATGCATCATTAAATGCTCTCTTAAATGCATGCGTGAAACGATTAGTAGCAACAAAATGTAGAACACAGAAGAATTATGTTAAAAGTTGCCTACGGCAATAGTTTCGATGCAACGCTTTACGTTATGAAACGATTAGTCGGACGTTTTTATACGCGGTGTTCTATTTCAATCTCCCCAGGAAAATGTCTCTTCTAAAAATAAAACCTAAGATACGATAAATACGGGAAAAATTTTCAATTGAAAATATCAGATTATTAAGGGGGAAGAGCCCTTCTGTCATTTATTTGACTTAGCTGATGAGATTGACAAGCCCTGCGAACCTATTTTTTCAACTGCCCGTCCTTGGAGTCGGCATCGAAACATTTTCACTGCACTACCTGGGTGCAATTTTTGCACAGGTCATTCCAGACATATAAATTCTCAAAGTTGACATGCCGGCATTGGTGTTACCTGGTGTATGTGCTATACACATATGTTCATTCATTGCAACATATTAATCGGAAGACCTCGAGAACGCACCACTCAGTGTCAACCAATTACTTTTATCGACAACGAGTGTACGAACACTCATGGGACTGACTCACGATCGGACTTTGCGAGTGCACAACGTTGGCTTTAAAAAGAGTGCGTGTCGCAGCATTCACTAGGATCCGAGACTAGTATACCCGGAGAGATTAAAATAAGACATCCTGCATATGCAGTTTCTTAACACCTTCCGACCGTGACGTAAAATTCAAGATTTCGACAGGATTTCGAAATGTCGAGAAGAGTCGGCAGAGAAATGCTGCGCGTGCAGGTAATCGTAACATATTGGAGCGGCGAGTAGAAAAATACCTTCATTCCTTTAAAGAAAGGTGTGCGTACCTCGAATTTTCTTTGTGGGTCACGGCTGGCCCGCGCGAGATGAAACATGTTGCATTTACGGTTCGATAAATAACAGATTGATAAATATTTTCGTGTCAGCTGTTTTTCTGCAATCGTAATTTCTGCGTCCATACGAATAATTGTACGAATTATATGGCAATGATGGAGAAGGTTTCGTGTACCATAGATCTATAATAAGTATTACATCACCTATGGTGACCCACATACTTGCATCAGAGACTAGATTCTCTTCCGGGTAGCCATAGGTGAACGTTGTACAGTATTATTTTATGTAAACGGTTACGTGAAAGCTATGCGTCCAAATAGTTAAAGATTCTTGGCAAAAAAATTGCAGGTATAGAAATTACGGAATTGTCTAATTGTAATTTTCATATTTTAAGGGTAAATATTAATATTGGTCATTCCAATATGGTCGTACATCACAGATGTACGTGTAAAATGTTCATACGGTGATCAAAGTATTTATGTACGTTGAATATACAAGTTGTTGGTAAACATTTCTGGAATAAGTAAATGTTTTACAGGTTCACGTGACACAATAATCTTGGGATAAAAATGTATTTAAATATTATAGTAGATATAATTAATTGCCGACAATATCTACAAAAAGTAGTGAATTTAAAGTTATTTATTAACTTGAAAAATATCATTTTTGGATAATCTTAGGCGGTTTCGATATTTAATGTTGATTCGTTCAATAATATGATAATTATGTAAACTGTTTTACGAAACTACGTTACTGTCAGTCGATAATATATAAAGGTTAATCTAATTTTTTATTTTTATTTCAACAACAAAAATAAAAACTTCGGTTTCATTAATAACTTAGTTCCAAAATTATTGTGAGGTAAATTATGAAAATTTCCATAACTTGTCCTAAGGTAACTATTAGGGAAAAATATAATTTATTTTATCGTTGATATATCGCAGAGAGGCTGTTTCTCTGGAAACCGGTCAAACCAGATCTGTCTGAAATGTTGTATGTTTAGTTTCGTTCTACATAACAAAATTTAAGATCCAAAATTAGAAACAAGCACGTCTCGTCTGTGGAATAACATTACAACGGTGCAACAGTGGAGGCCGTTTTTAAATTATAATCGAAACCTACCCCATTACCGTACAGACATCGAGACCGAAATCGCTGCTGTCTGATCGATACCTTGATCCTCGACGCAACATGTGTATGGGCAGCACTCGATGTTTAGTAACGTCTGTATTCGCAGCTTTCCATGTACAGTACTGAAAGTTTCTCATTAATAACTCGGAAGCTGATAAAAGTTCCAAATTTCCTGCTGATGCGCGACACGAAATTCCCGCCCTATATTAGCTAGTACTGTAATCTTATCTGATACTTTATTGATAACGCGGGCGGGTGATATTACAGTAGTAAAAACATTTTACAAAACATTTTTCGCAAAATTTTGTGCCTTACCTTTCGAGTCAACAAAAATTCTGCTTGCGAGTATTATCTAAAATCAGGCTACGTGTCCAATTTTAGGCCGATCGGGTTTGACCGATTTTCAGGAGAACAGCCCTTAAAAGCATAACCACTGATAAAGGTAAATAAATAAACAAATTTTTCGCCAAATATTTCCCAAGCACGTTTTTAAAATATTTCCATTGCACGCCATCGATGGCAGATGGCGGCACGAGCAAGAACGACGATAGTTATCTATTTAAACAGCATCAATTCGATTTACTTTTTTCGGCCCACCTGTTCCGAGGATCCGTGCAAGATTTTATCATTACGTTGTCACGTTACCAGCATTACTAAACAAGAGCGAATAAATCTGTAACACTAGTCATGCCAACAATCTATACTAAATCCAATGCAACTTCTTTTCTATGCGAGATGGTCTATACATGTAATACCATCACATCTGTGATTTTATTAATAAATAAATTTCCTAACCCCGTTTATTATGAACAAGGATTAATTATGTATTCGTATCTCCAACAATGAGCAACGAAGGAATGCAGGAACGAATTAAAATAAATATTGCATGTTACTTTAGCGAACGAACTTGCATCTCTTATTCAAAATTGCACCGCGAGTACACTGATACTGCAGCCATAAATTGTATTGGACGAAAATTTAATACAGCAAATTAATACATCATAGTAGAAGTCAAGTCTCCCGGCTGCATCCTACTGTTGTTCAATTCCGATTAATTGTAAATATACATACAATGCACACGTATACATAAATAAATAAACAGCCGTTCACCATTTGTATACTGCGTGTGCATCGGAGGAGTGTTCATTAACTGCGCGTTATAACACCAAAAATGTGAACGGACGATACTAGTGGTGCATTCCAAGTAAAAGGAACGAGGCTGGTCTGATTAGATACAGGTTCGAACTACTTCAGCCAAGATCTTTAAGCGCGGCAAGATTTTCGCCCTCGCTCCCCAATCGAAGCATCAGTCGCCGCGCAACGATCTCCAAATAGAACAGAAACTCTAATCCGCAGCGAAAAATGTAGGCCCCTCGAGCCCTTTAACGTCGAAGCTTTTGATTCCCGTTCCGCGGCACCGTTTCATCTCCTCGTCATCGCTCTTGCCCGCTTCGAGAACGCGCAGCTATTTCTTGCCGTTTTTCTTTCATTGCCCCGCGAAAATTCGACGCGGGTTCCGCGATATCCGCGCGTCGAAAGAACGCGGCGTGCCCAACCACGAGGTGAGAACGTCATCGCGATCAGTTATCATTGACAAGAATTAATTGTGTATCGATTACGCGGGGCCAGCAGACCGTGTTCCGTTCGGACGCGTATGTACACGCGTTCGCCTCGTCGACACGCGCGCGTGAAAAAGCAATAACGCGTGCACGCGAGGAGGATGGAAATTAAAAGACACTCAAGGAAGAAAAGGTGGAAGAGCGGAAGGGGTGGAGGAAAAGGTGGAATTAAGAATGGGGAAGCAGGAGGGATATAGTTGCGTGTGATTTTCGTGACGGAGAGAGAGAGAGCGAGAGCGAGAGAGAGAGTGAGAGAGGGAAGGAGCGGTCTGCAAGAAGATTCTTCCAGGCAGGGGTAGCAAAGGTTCGGGCAAGGGTAGGTGGGTGGTTGGGTCTGCGAAGGAGAGCCACAGGAGGACTGGCGGTGAAGAAGGAGGAAGAGGCGGAGGTGGAGGTTGGCGGAAGAGGTGGAGGGTGGTTTAGGCGGTGGTGGGAGTGGGCCGAGCTAAGACGCGTAATGACGCCCTGAATCAATATGTGAGGCACTGAGATATGCATACGAACTAAGACAACCGCACACCAACCAGCCACGGCTCCTCTGCTCGGCGTCGCGGCGTCCGCGCCGCGGCGCAAAAGGAGGGGAGAAATTAAAGACGAAGCAGGCACAAAAATAACGACCCACCGGCCGTGTCGTTTCTCCTTTTCCCTCGTCCACCCTTTCCTTACGTTTCTTTCTTCATCCGCCGGTTTCCCCTCTTTCTTTGCTCCTTGCCACCCCTGTCCACTATCCTCTGTCTATCCCTCTGTCCTCTTTCCTCCTTCTTTCCGTCCTTTAAGCTTTCGCCGCCTCTCTTTCCTCGTCCCAGCTGAGATTCTCTGCGTCCTTCTTCGTTCTGTTCTCTTGCAGACGTGACTGCACGGCTGAGATGAGACCATAGGCAGAGGGATACGCTGCTAGTCGGTGTCTAGAGACAGAAGGAGGCCGCGACGGAGCGAGGAGGACAGGGTAGACACAGTGGCAGGAGGGGGAAACGGGAGAGGGTTGACGAGTGGCGGAGACGATCGGTTAGTAGATCGTTTCGATCGGGACAATGGTCCTGGCCCTCGAGTGGATCCTTGAAACGATCTTATCCGTACAGTCTTAATCCACGTTCCTGCTATTATTCGCTTTGCCCGGCACAAAGAAATACAAATGCCGTCCCCGTAATAGCCTGCGAATGTATGTATACATGCAGGCCGGGGGCTTTTGCCGGAAGGGGCGCATCGGTGCCACGATTAGACGGGAATGCGGACCAGTATGACGCGGCTGTGAAAATTTTAATACGATAAATGTATGCTCCTCGTTCTAACGTGCCGGCAAACCGATCGGATAGAATGCCGCGGCTCGTTAACGAATTTCACCCCCTCGGACCAGTATCATCGAACGCCCCTGAGATTCTGCTTCAATCGACTCAAAGGTCCGTTTCGGACAATTTATCGCCCGTCGTCTCGCGATCGCCTTCGCAGCGTTTCGCCGTGCAAGTATTTTCAAGTTGGTCTGCACGCTTATGGCGGTAACCAGTGGGACATATTGTTAAGCGTCGAGTAATAACTGGCGGTGATTTGGTGTCGATGTATCGTGCGGCTAAGTCGAAGGTATAATCGCTGTCCCGGTTTTGTTGCATTTTCCATTATATCTTCGCGGCGAGAAAGAACGTTAAGTTACTTATTGGTGATGCTGCGCAATGAACCGTTGGACTGCTGATCAATTGCCAACGGAGAAAACGGTCGCAAATATGTCCTAGATATATTGTAGAATGCAGGTAGGGGGACAGAGAAAGATATTGCTCGTGACTGTTACATCCGTCGACCTATGTCAACGTTTTAGAAATTAATATTCTATTCCTCTTCGTGCATCGTATACTCTGCGGCGGGCCAGAATGTTTTAAACAGCCGGGAAGCAAACGAATAACTTAATGGGGAAAGTCTAATTATTCAATCCTTTGATACTTTATTCGGTGTTTTGTACGACAGTTACTAATATCCGCGTGCTGAACGTGTACCTTGTAATCATTGCCTAGAATTTATAATTACAGTTTTATAATACTTTCACTGGTACATAAAGTCAGACGTACTTCGATTATCCGCGACGCACAACTATTATTATCTGTCCCATTATTTATTGAGCCACTGTTGAAGGAACAGTGCTTATACCGCGATTGTCATTAATTTCGGATAATGTGTTCCCAAAAAGTTCGAACACAGTCAAGAAAGGGAAAGGAGAGATTTATGAGTTTCATTTACATGTGACCTAATTCGTCCGAATGTAATCAATGCCCAGGACATACAAATCAGATTGAAACTCTGATTTGGTTAACTACACACGAAACGGTAATAGCCCCTCCTAGGTCAAATTTAATGTATAAGGGACTATATTGATCACGAAAGCTGAAAGTCAACGATCGTGGTTTTTCTTTAAACATGCGTCGCTCCGCAGTACTTGGCAATTAGGTCAGTCCCGATAATATTACAATTTAATTTGACGTTGACACTGAGCCGCACTCTCCTGTCCCAATTTGTTTCCCAATTGATCGATTTCTGATGCAAAGCTAGTGGAAATTGGTAAACATTCACCATTTTTTTTTCTTTTTATGATCGCCGAATTCATAGCTTTCTCTTACTAAACGTTCATACGGAAGATAAATGTACGATCAATGCTTGCAAAACGTTCTCGTTACACTATTGACCATTACCAATATTGACGACGAAAACAATTTTTCTCGACTACAACGGGCGAAAGCCAGTGGCAACTAACCGGCATCGTTTAGAAAACGTACCCCGTACACACTGTCACCCTGAATTTTTGTCGTCCCCGGAACCCACATGGGTCCGAGCGTCTCGGTGTCTCGAGCTGTATCTCGGTTGCCGTCGTTTGCCTCTGCTTCGAAGAAACGTAGCGACGAGATCGCGCGTAGGTTGATCATCATTGTTGCCAAGGCGAAGCGTGCATCTCTGGCGCGTAATCAATATTAAAAGTCTAAAATGTCTCGCGTGTGTGGCGAGCTGGCCGCGTGTATGGGTCGTAGCTCGACGACGGGAGTTGGGTGAACTCCGCGTTACTGGTTGAAACGAGAGGGTAGTGGAGAACGGGCAGGCAACTGGGGGGGTGAGAGGCGGCCGACGAGAGTGGTGAGCAACGGTGGTGGTGGCGGTGATGGTGGTGGTAGTGGTGGTGGTACGAAGAGGTGGAGGTTCTCATTAAGCAGCCCGGGCACCGCGCGCTGGGGGTTTAAATAAGAAGAAGAAGCGTTGCTGGAAGAAGAAGGGAGAAAAGGAGAAGAAACCAGTAAGACTAAGGTACTAAGGGTGAGCGGGCGAGCGAACGCGGGTGAAAGCGAGAAGAAGCGGCAAGAAAAGGAGATAGAATGTGAAAGGGGGTCGGGGAATTATCAGGGCTCGCGCTCCACGCCGAAGGGTTGGGGGTACCGGCAGGCAATATGGCCGCTACTGATGAGTGATGCTCGTAACCCTTACTGCCATCCATCCCTGACAGATACGTCAGTCAGTAAGATCTCTTAACGCACTTCGGAATTATGCTCGCCGCGACCCTTCTTTATCTCCATTGCTACCATTGTTCTGGCAGTAGACCCTTCGGAGTCGGTCAATGTTACCGAGGACCTCGTATCAGTTGCTTTAATTAGATAGAATTTTCTTCCGGTTGACTTTCGACAACCGACATCGTCCACCTTGTGAACCGTGCGCCGATTAATTATCTGTAGATTTAACTGAAACATCATCGGGTATACTGATATTTTCATTTAATCATTGGTCGCGGGGCCGATTCCTTTCCCACGGACATCCAAAGCGTTCCCCGTCTCCAAGTTACATTTTCAGAAACACATTGTAAACAGCTGGCCGCACGATGGCCATAAAAATCGCGGCAACCTGTACCGGAATGGTCTAAATTACCAGCTTCTAATTTATGCAAACATAAATCTCAACTTCGAGCCAAGAACCGCGGCGTCAAATCGTTATGGGACAGTTCGTGATGGAACTTTTACTACCAAACTCACCCCGGCTATATATATTCATACTACGGACAAATTGCCACGAAAAAACATCCGAACTAACGCTGTAAATTCAATGGGGAGTTTGTTCGTTCGACCGATCGGTTAAGTACCCAGAAATGCGACGAAGTCACGAAGATCCCGCGGCCGTTTAATTAACAAATCAAACTTATGTTACAATCATACGTCCGACAGAATAACAGATACCATCTTCGTTCACCACCGACTAATCAGGATCCTCTGCCGAGGGCGAACGGTCCTCACGGCGAAAATATGATCACAACAGATCAAGGGTGTCCGCGAAATTATACAAGGCACAGGTCATCCCGTCACCTTTAACGATTAAGATCCAAAGCGTGTAGGTATACAAGCGAGGCCGTCGAAAGGTATTAAGAAGGTTCAGGCAGCCCTAACCTAACTGCAGCAGCCCTGGACCGATCCTCATCCTCCTTGCCCCACACTCCGTGGCCGTCTTACTCCCTGGCTCGAAGTTAAGGGTGGTCTCTTTGTCTCGCCCCCTCACCCTCCTCCTTCCCATCGTATGCGTGCTACACGGACGGAAGACACGCGTGTGCGTGAAACCTCGCAAGACGGACAACGGGGTTGTTGGGTGGATGGCTTGAAGGTGTAGGATGAGAAGAAGGCGGAGGTGGTTGGGAAGGGGTATGGGGGCGAGCGAGCGAGCGAGGAAGGGAGACCGACAGGGAAATAGAGAATGAGAAGGAGCGAAAGGAGTCGTCAAGAGGAAAGGAGAAAGCGGGAGAAGGAGCGAGGAGTGCAAACGGAGGGGAATGCAAATTAGAAACGCTTGGGCAGAAAGCAGGAGGAAGAGGGCCAGGGTAGCGTAGGAGGATAGAGAGGGTGGCACTGGCTGGAAGGGGGTATATAAGAGGTGGTGACTGAGGGTGGTGGCCAAGGAACTTCACTTATGTAAACCGTGTAACAGTGTGCGAGCTCGCCTCCTGCGTGTGTTCACACTGGCACCTACCGTCCTGTCTATGTGTGTCCCCCATGCGTGTGTATATATCGATTGCCGGCCAAGCTACCCCGCGGTGTACCCTCCTTACTACCTATAGTAATTATTGTGCTTCTCACATGTGTGTATTTGTCGTGAGATTTCGCGCAAGATGGTATGCGTGCGGGTGGGCGCATACACATCCCGAAAGACCCTGCGCCTGTATATCCGAGTTCCTTACATGCCTTGTCCGATAGTCCCTATAGCGAGCTACGGCATTTAACGGGTGTCATCGTGCAAAGAGAACTTCCATTCGTTACCAACTCATGTGCGGATCGCATTGTACGCGTTGTGACCGACAGACACCGCGGGGAGAAACGTCTTCTAAGACCCGTCGACTTCGTCAATGGGAATTCTTATTTCTTCGCCGATGAAAGGCCGGGTCACAGTTAACCCTCAGATTGCTCTGCAACTACCGCACGACTGCGCTCTACCTGTCCTCCTATTTATAAGTTTAAAAACTTTTGGCGCACCAGCGTGGGGAAATAAAAGTCTTAATAACAATTACACGTAAGGTCGAAAGTTTCTCGGCGAAATAATCGAATAAATTACCGTTCCGCTAAAAGTCGCAACAATATTCGCCGAACTGCTCGACCGACGGTTCAAGACGGCCGAAAACCGAGTTAAAACGAAGGGCTCGCGAAATTCATTCGAAACGAAACTGCACGATATTACCCATCCGGCTTTGTTAAATAGTTTCCATAAACTTTTATACGTACCTGTAAAGTGTTCGATCAAGCGGACGCGCTTTAAACTTCTTATTTGCATAAGCTGACACGCGACGCTTTAGCAGGCTCATTAGATCGGGTAGAAATTCTTCAAACTTGGCCTACGCCGGTTACAACCGGTACCAGCATGTTCAAGTAGTCGTAGCCACCTGATAGATCTAACCCCGCTAACGTTCTTGTTCGAAATAAATGGCAAGTCTGTTAATGTCGGCAGATAGTAGTGGTACGTAATTCCTTGGCCGGCATTCGGCCCTTCACGCACACGCTCGAGCGTACAGAACATAGCAGGTGAAGCCACGTGCGCGTGCACACGTGCGTGTGCACGTATGCTCACCGACACGAACCAGGGTCCCATGGTTCGCATACAGCTTCGACGGCGCGTTAGTCCACACAACTAACGGTCCGAAGTGCAAGAACATCTCGCTGGTCCCTGCGAGCCAGCCTCGACCACCTCGTCCATCCTCTCCTAGGGCAGTCTTGGAGAGGACCTTAAAGGAAGAGGGTCGAAGAGAAGTGGTTAGGAACGGACGGTAGGACCAGAAACGAACGGACCGATGCGACGGACGCAGGACAGAGCACGTGGTATATAGCAACCCTATCTTGCGACACACAACCACAAGTCATCCCCCTGCTCACGTACTTTGGCCGCATTCTCAGCCCCACGGCTCACCCTTGACTCACCCCTTCGTCGTTTCGCGTATCCCTCTCGTTCTCCTTCACCTTGCGCCAACCTCTCTCGCTTCAGCTCTGTTGTTGTCGTCTCTCTTGCTTTCACCCGCGGTTCATCCCCGTTCCTTTGGCTCTCTCTTACTGCCGCTTCATCGTGAAACCTCGGAGGCAATCAATCCTCCGTCTTACAACGTACTGACCACCTTCCGAGAAACTTGCGCCGGCACTCGTGGCCAGATGGATTTGAGGAAAAAGTCGTGAATGGTTAATCGTCGGTTCTGCGGATAGCGTGCACTGGATTTTGCTTTATTTGCCGTTGTCCCGGCTACGAGTGATGGAGCGGTGATTCGGGGATCGAAGTAATTGTTCTATTTGTCGATCGGCCGTCAGTATTTCCTTCGGGACGTTTTGGCTTCGCGTTTCTATTCTCGCGTATCTCCGCCCGATTTTTAAAACGTTTCTCATACGCGCTAGTGGCGGAGAAGCCAGATCGATTAACTCTGCTTTCCGCAATCTTTCGATTTTAAAATAAATTGCCTGGATGGTTCCAGTTGTAGCCACGAGATGTACGAAACATTCATATTGCCACTGAATAACGACTAATCTATTTGCAAAGCCATTTGACGGTTCGGTTGTAATAAATGCAATAGTTTTAATATCTGAAAGTTCATTTGACACTACTTGCTTGTGCATATGCGTCGACTGAAACGAAGATAATAATGCTTTTAACGTTCCAAATATTCTGCTACGTTTTGTTTCATGGAATTATTCAATTTCGATTCTGAACAGTTCTGCGTCTGACAAGCGGCAGTCTTAATTCCTTACGTAGGTGTGACTTTTCAGCGATATCATTATAGGAATATAATTCGATCCAAGGAAAACGGGCTAATGGTCTTAGGATTGCTTCGAACCGTAAGATTTGGAACGCGCAGTGATGTATCCGCGGTATTTCAAGTTTTTATAATAATTTCTAAGCTCCTTCTACTCGTTCTTTACAACGGTTCCATTTCTTCCTGCGTTAAGCACCCAAAGCGATCAATCTTTGTTTTTACAATACACTGGACTACATTTCAAAGAACTTTCGCCTCCTTATGTCCGGAGTCCGCCGGGCTCATTACGATTTACTGCATCTCGTCGGTGGCATCGCGAATTTCTGCTTGGTTATAAAAGATACTTGCGAAACGTCAATTGTATTAAATTTATTACAAACACACACACACACACACACACATACACGCGCGCGCGTATGCAAGTAATACGAGCACGTAAGTAATTTATTCGCCGTTCCTGTCGCATAGAAATTATGTATACAGATTGCAACGAGGAAGTGCAATCGTATAAATCCGAAGACTTGTGCGCTGCACAAAGGCGTAGCTCTCCACAAAGTATGGAAGACGGAGCAAAGAATGGATATCGAAAATCCTTTCCTCGGCCTTTAGTGTAAAGCCACTCTTTAATCACGACTCGCGGCAAATTATGGACAGTTAATTCGCTTGGCTTCTCCTCCCTTTTACGGTTATTCTATGCGGTCATTTCCATCTCTTCGCTCTGTAGCCAAAGGCGGTCCGCAGTCAAATCGAGAACCAATCAATACCGATAATTAATTAGAAAAATCAGAAAGAAAAAAACTCGCGAAACTCAAGAGTTCCAGCGAAGCCGGTAGAAAAACTGCCGGAGGCTTTCGTTTGACTCCGAAGTCCCTTCACCCCGTTGAACGGCTCCTCGCCGGCGAAACCACCCTTTTCGCCCCTGCTCGACCCTACCGAAAGTCCTTGCTCAGTCAGCTCTCCTCCGGAGTTTCTCTCTGTTCTTTCTCGTTCTCAGGCTCATCTCTTAGGGTGCAGTACTCTCATGTCTTCATGCCCCTTTGCCATTGAATAAATTAACGTTTTTAGTTTGCCGATATTCTGTCCGACGCGGCCGTGCCGTCTCTACTCTATATCTTTCGTCTATTGGAATGAATGAGCTTCTTTTTCTTTCAGACGCTGCTTTCGGAACGATTCCCTCCCATCCGCGCCGCTACTCGGCCGCCCGCTCTATTCAACCGCGAAAATTCTGCAGGAATTTTAATAACTTGGATTCGTACTGATTAAAACGGAAGTCGCATCCAACGTTCCTCCGACCAACCTGCGGTTGCTACTTGCCGGCGGTGAGTCCAATATTTCGCCTCTGTGTATTTATTCCTTCTTAATCCATATTTCTTTTCGAGAAAGACAGAGGGAGAGACCGAGGGAACGAGAGAGAGAGAGAGGGAAGAATGGGTGGAACAGAGAAATATAGACAGCTAGATTGGTAAGAGAGGCGGATAGCTGAAGTTCGTAATTTGAAAATTGCTCGATTGCGTAAAAATGTTTGATGCAATTGAAGTTTATAACGTTCTTCCATATGCTTATTTACTGATTCTACGAATCAGAATTACCTAACATTTGCAAACTGGTGGTTGTCGTGAATTACGTGAAAGGGCAGTATTGGTTTCAAATTATTTGGAATATTTAGCGTTTATCCGTAAAATGTATAACGGAACCAAGAAAAGCATTGAAGAAAACTAATACGGGGAAACGACGTTACAAAGAAATTTCGTCCGTCGCGTGGCTGTATAAATGGTATCAGTCCAACAACGCGAGGCAATAGCGTATCAAATTTTACTGTTCACACGCTGGACCCTTTACATTCGCAGCAGAATAATTGCTAGCTAAATTCTGACTTTTTTGTTTCACATATATACGGATGTGAATATAATATCCACGCGCAATATTTTCTGCTAAACATTCGCCGCTTCTACAACAACGGAGGCCTTATCTCATCGTGGCGGCAAACCAACGATTCTCGCGATGCGTTTGTTTAAATTTTGTCGAATTCCCTTTGGCGATAATAATTTTCTTATATACGTTATATTTATTCACAGATACTTTATGTAAATAAGCTGAATAAGGTCAGGAACTTCAGCTGATATTTACCATCCACTTTCTCTCTCTCTTTGGTCTCGTTCACCCTCGCTCCTCCTGAGCTCCTCCTGACGACGAACTTCAGCTTTCGTCGTTTCCACGTGTAACGCATCTCACGACATAATTTTACGATCTTTCGGGGACTATTAATATTTCGCCCCCGCGACATCATAGATATTGATAAAATTATCGATCCGCAGATCACAAAAATGTATTGAGAAATATGAGGTGACAAAGAAGTGGGTCTAAACGCTTTACGGCGGTGTAGCGCTTATCGAAAGTAACAAAAGTGTTTAAACAATCAAATTTCAAGGCATAAATTCTTAGGCGTACAAAGATATTCGCCTGTCGACATCGGTTTGCCCGTATTTAACTTCGTGAAACAATTGCATACACTCCGATTGCAAGCAAATGAAGCACATATCGCGTTTACTTCTCCTTTCCTTTAGACGGATTCAAAATGACCACCCTTATTTAGGTTGACCTTAACCTTTCAAAATTAACCGGCCACAGTTCCCCGCGTCGTCAAAGTATCCAGCGAAATCAGAATTTCTTCTTGGCCCTGAAGGGAGCGATGCAAATTGGCCCCAATCGTGGACGTTGATCCCAGGCAAACGAGAAAAAAAGAGAAACTCGGCACCTTCGAGCGTGACAGAACAAAGGGATGAAAACAAATTGACCCCGTCGGATCGGATGCTCTCCATCAAATATCCTGCCTCTGAGTCGAGGCGATAGCTTACGTGACTGAACGACCGCGGTGATCATTTAATTCCAGTTCGGGAAGAGTATCAACAGTCGGGGGCAGTTGATCGGGGTGAGGGTGTCATTCGGTCTGCTGGTCTGTCGGTCTGTTGGCCTGGGGAAGGGCGCGTGGCGCACGTCCACTATCAATTTATCACTCACCCTCGCAACTTTCCCTCTCGGACCTCGCTCTCGCTTTCCCTCTTTTCTTGGGTCGTCCACCCTCGCCCATGTCCCCTTGCCCCTGCTCACTGTCTGTCTTTCGTTTCTCCTTTTTCGATCCACAGACCGTTCCGTGAAAGGGGAACAAGGGGGATAGAGATCGCTTCGGTAGAAAGGGAAAACGAGAGAGGGAAAGAGTGATCGTCGTAAAGTAAGAGAAAAAGGGTGCGATGGCAAGTAAGAGAGAGGGAGAAAGTGTGCGGGGGAGTGAAGAAGAGTCGAAACAACCATGACCACCGCAATCTAGAGGTGGTCAGTTCGCGCTGTAGGACTATGGCCTGCGAGTTCTGCCCGTTACCGATTAGTCCGTTTGCGTTCCGACTCGTTGTAGGACGAGGTCGACACCCGTTGTCCACGGGGATGCGTGCGTTTGCACCCGTTGATCGGGGTAAAAAAAAATTGTTTGCACACCGTGATCTCAATCTATATTATATAGCAAATGAAACAAGAGAACTTACGAATGTTCTTATCTTTGTTTGGGGATAAGAATTTAAGATGACCGGGATGGGCTTTGCATTTTCTCGTTGACGACGTGAAATACGCTGGAGGAATAATTGAGAGGAACAATTGAACCAAATGTTAGAAACTTCTGGAGAACGAACCCCTACCAATGAGTGTTAATTTGAATAATTATTTTATTCTTACGTCGGTGTTTCTTGGAATAATTGCGGCCACGCAGAGTAGAATAATCAGAGTTGCGTTAAAAGTTCTGCATTCGAAGCGATCGTTTGATAGAAGGGAGGATGTAACTCCTAAGCATCTCGACATTCCGCGCCTTGACCTCTGACGCGGAAACACTTTCTTCTGGTCAGTCTTGTGCGGGTCAGTTGATCGCAGACGCCAGCACGGTTACACAGGGACGCGCGTATACATGCACGGGGCAGGACATAACCGAATAGAAGGAGGAAACTTTTCCACCACGGTAGCCGGCATACTCGACGAAAGGGAAAGGACGAAAAAAGAAACGAGGGACCGCGACGACTCGGAGCGGAAGAAAAGCAGTACGGCCGAGGTTAGATTGAACGAGGGGGAGAAGGAGAGCAATAAAATCCAACGGCGGGGGGGTTCCAACCCTTCCGCTAGAGTCGGGTCGTAATCTTGCTTGCCGTTCGAGGGGTCGAGGTCTACTAGACAACCGTTCTCTTTTACTCCAGGGCAATTAATTAGCGTTACACTGCTAAATCAGAAGACGTACGTGTCGCGTGCCCGTACCCCGACTGGCTACAGCGGCGAAATTTAAGAATGTAAAGGGCGACGGCCCGCGACACAGCAGAATTTTCCCTCGAAACTCACGCATCTGACGTCGCGACACGCGGCGCGATGGAAATTCCGTTTGCAGAATGTAGAATGGTCTCTCGTCGATATGAAAATTCTTTCGATCCCGGGGAACAGCGGCGGTCGTTATAGAAAGTACGATATTCATCGGCGGCGTAGAATTACGAGGACGGAAACGTTGAACGTTCCAGTGGTTTATACATGAATCGCTTCTCAACGAGTATCAAAAGTTATATCATTCCACCGGCGCAAATGAACTTTAATTTCTGTAATTCAATAAGCTACGAGAGCACTCTCAGCTCGTATCTCCAATAACTCCGGCTTTCAATACGAGTTTAAGAACATCCGAGATCGGCACTTATTTGTAAGTAATTCAGATCCGCTTCTGGTCTGCCCTTCGCCTGCGGTTTAATGATTAAGGCGAGGATGGGGGCACGGAGAGAGGAAAAAAAGAGCGAGCGGATGGAATAAGAGAGAGAAAGACGGGGGGGCGGGGAGAGATAGAGACAGGCAGATGATATGGGTAGGAAGAGAGAGAGAGAGAGAGAGATATATACAGAGCGTAGGAGAGTGGCTCTTGTCGTCGTTGCTGCATTTTTAATACCGCATTCTCCCCTTTAAAATTTAAAAATACCTCCGCGCCGAGTAATTGCAGGACCCGCTGGAAGTAAAATGCACGTGAATGCAGGGAAATCCGCCTCGTTGGTCGATCCACCGTCGGCGGAACAGAGTTTCGCGAAAACGGGGGTGGGTGGTGGTGGGAAAGGGGGAGTCGCAGAGAGGCTGCATGCCGGGGCTGGTTGCTTCAAGAAAATTAAGTACTGCCTGGTAATTTGAGGTATTGATTTTTATAGCCTCTCTCGGTGGGCATACATTAAAACTCCCCCTTTGTTTCCCACCCCCGGTCGCGTCCCACCCCTTTTTCTTAGTCACCCTTCCCTGCAGGGGTGACACGAACACGGCGGTGCCTGGCGATCCAGCATAAATCTATCTTCCCCTTCCTTTTTCGAACGAAACTTTCGCATACGTGTGTCTGATACTGGCCGTCTATTCTTCGATCTAACCGAGCTCGTTCGACCAGCGTGGAAAATCTTTTCACGTAACAGGACCGATGCTGCTCCGTTCGACAATTGAGCGGATTTTCCTTGGCAGCCCCCCTTTGTGGACGATCGCGCGCGAATGTAAAATTGAGTGGGCACGTTGGCAACAATTTTTTACCGGCTAGTTTTGTGCATTTGTGTGGCTTCTTTACTGAAGGAGGCATTAAGTTCGCGACTTCGGGACAATTAGTACTAATTAATATGTAACCGCGATGCAAGGAGAAGCGAGGTAAATTTTCATGAAATTTTCACGTTTAGTAGGAGACTATATATTTATAGCTGCGAGAGATCTAATGAAATATTCGGTCCACGTAGAAAACAAAATAATAGTTCATTTTGATGTTGGGTTCGATAAAGTGTGCTACACGGAAGCACAGTTTTATTGTTCCTTTGGTGGAACATGCTCGCGATACGCCTCTATATCGATTTATTTTTCCATGTTAATTAATCATATTGGTCCGAGGGAAGGTAATTTGTTTAGCGAACCCCAGAAGGGTGTCACGAGTACTGTGGCGTGTAGCGATCAGATAATGGGTCTCCCCCACGAATTTTTCACCTCTCGATGCATGCTGGGATCTTCCCTACCTTTGGTGCGCGCAATTACAGATACTCTGCATACATTTAATCGCGAGCAATTCATTCTCTAGTTCCAATACGGAATACCTCGGCACCAAATACTTTCTACACCGACAGGAACGCGAAATAATTCGGAAAAATGTATACGCTTGCGGCAAATAAATTATTTCGAACAACAATCATCGAGGAAAATAAGAAGAGAAAGATTCCCAGTAATGGCCAGATAAGGTATTGTATTGAAAGGCATACATTGCACGCGTGCGAAGTAAATCAAAGGAGAAGCTATGCGGAGTGCTTGACAGACGTTCCATGCACGTGTAGATACATATCCGATGGTGAAAACGCGTGGAAGAGGTCGCGAAAAGTTTCAAGTAAAGACCCGGCACGACCTGTTCGTTATTCTTTCGTTTCTACGTCGGAGATAAAGAAGCAAAAGGGAAAAAGAGAAAACTCTCTCGCCCCCAGTTCATATGTGAGCGTCGATTTCGCGGTCCGCTGCGCGGCGTGAGTGGTTTGCTCGCCGTTTAAAACATCCGAGACATGATCATAGCGATGGCTCCATGGTACCGCGCAAGCTCGTACAAACAATACGATGAAGCGAATGCAACGCCTCGGTTACGTGTACATGATAAATGATCCACAAAGGGGGGAGCATTTGAAATTGATAAACTTAATTGCAAAAGTAAAACCACTGGAACAATCTAAACTATCGTGGAATGTTACTTTTATCGTTGCTGCCTGTCGCTGCTACAGAACCTGAGCCAACGTCGGTGTTAATACTCTTTGGAAAACCGTGCAAATGCAATAATTAAAAATGCAATCGCAGTTCAAGACATTTATCGTATGCGGTGAAAAGTGGCGGGGATGAAATAGATACACGAGACGTACAATCGGGGGAGCAAGGTGAATAAAAGATTTCTTAAAATGATTTGCCCCGACAACGTACGTATTACCTGAGCTTCTGAGGGCAACGACGCAAAGGCTAGAGCGTCACACCTGTTGCTTCGGTTCTTAGCACCAAATCGAAGACCCCGGCTCCGACGAGATACCATAAAATGGAATTTCATAAAGTGTATTCGGAGGCTCCATGTATATATCTACTTGCCGCTTATATACTCCTTATGTTACATCGATTTCGGAGCGGTTCCCTGTGTGCGCGCACCGTCACACCGTCACACCGTCACGCTAAAAGGTATCGTATGTTGCCAGCTTTTTCTGGGTTAAAGGCGTCGATAAACTTTGGTTTAAGGTTTGCACCCGAATTTGGCGAACGGCGATTATCTTTTGCGACAATTAGTACCTGTGTCGACGAATCGGTTCCATGAACACAGGTAAAAATAACTTATTCCTTACGGCACCCTTAAAATCGGATATAATCATGGTGCGCAAAAGGGCGTACAATGTTGATTAACGTTGTAAGAGATTAATGTGAAGACAGTTGAATATTTTATTTACACAACTAAGAACCAAATTGATAGAAATTATTCCAGTAGCTGTACTCCACATATTTTGAAGGGCAGATAATAATTATCTGCGCTTCGAAAACATGCGACAACCATCAATTAAAATTGCTAATTGTTCAGAAAATTTCGTACGGTTTAAAATGTTTAATAGTTCCAAACATTTAACCGTAAATATACATTTATGCGTGTATGTATACGTGTAGCGTCCACACCCGGAAGCGTTAAATAAACCGTAAGGTGATAATGTAGGCGACCGAGTGGTTTATGTTTCTGCACTTTTCTGAATATCACGAATTAATTAAAAGACTGCTATCAAGATAAGCGATTTGATCGCGTGAAATGAACGCTCGTTCGAATCCATCATTACTGGAGCGCCGTACAGCGTACCTATTCCTTGGGACGGGGTAAAAAAATGTTGATGCCAGACCAGCGTGGGGTCCGGCCTTATGCACGCTTCAGGAACCCGGACACTTTGAGTTTAGCCAAGGACTCACACGAATAAACAATCACGCCGCTGTTTGCGGATTTATTAATTAGCATCGTTTGAGTGACTCGTGACGGTGGTATTCGACTCTTCCGCCAGCCGTGTAATTAAGATTTTCCGCGTTAATTAGCCGTATCAGCTACTATGTTAATAACGCTCGCTGATAATTTCGCGGCTGATCACGCGTGCCGATTTCTGGATATTAGCTAACGGTCGTTCGAATCGCGTTAATTATTTGATAGTTCACGTAGAAAAGATGTCACATACGTTTTTTTATTGTTTCATTTATCACGATTCAAGTTAGGACGTAATATGTGGGGGTAGGTATTTTAGCGCCTTCGTTTGTGAACAGAATATTCCGTACGGATCGGATTATTTTAGACGAACGTTTACCAAAAAAATGCATTGGCTAGCGAATATTATAATTTCGACATCTGACGAAAGAAATTAGACATTAGAATGGATGCTCAAATAATAATCGGTCGTCGACTTTGGTACGCGAGTAAGGCCGTACTTCTTGAAACCGGTGATCAGGCGACAGTGCACATAACCGCGAAAGGAATTGCCATGTTTCGCAACCGGCAATCTCTCTTCCCACCCAATACATTCTTTACTTTCTACTGTAACGCTTTGGCTCGAACTTCACAGTCAACTGTGCGATTTTCTTAATTCCCATTTGTTTCCTTCTCCCGCGAGTCGACGCGACGAGAAACGCGAGGAAAACGGCGCAAAAGGTTCTTGCATGGGACGAAAAAATGAATTTCACTGCGGCACTAAAATCATCGTAGCCACTGCGTCAAAATAAATATTATTCGTATCAGAGAATCGCGCGGAATCCTTCCGCACTTTTCTAATAGATGGTTCTGGAATAATCAGTGTTGCGAGATCCACGGGGCAGATCAATCCAAGGCGTTGTCACAACGGGCTGGAATTTTCTGATCCGCAACAGATTTCACGAATCGCGTTGCCGGCGCACTTCTAGTCGCCGTGCTTTTCTCTGCACGAGTACACAAAGGTTAGGCCACGTCAGATCAATCATCGGGCACTTTCCCGTCCAATAGGGGCGGTTCGGAAAAATTCGAAGTATTCTTTCGGCCGTTTGCTCGGGCGGCCGACAAATCCAGAGGTGGCCACGAATCGTGTACCTATTCGAGGTGGTAAGGTGGCTCCGAGCAGGTTTTCGAGTTGATATCATTTGTATCTCCCGCGGCCACGACCTGAAGGCCTCTCACACCCGGTCCGCCTTCTCCTTCGTGCCTCTCTTATCCAGGCGGATCGTCTACCTAATATTTATTTCGCATAGGCTCCCCTCTGATTTTATTTGGATATCGTGTGCACGTTTAACGGTCGGCATATCTCGTCGGGCCGTTACGCACGTTTACGCGTCGAGCATCGCCGCGGCAGCCACGTCAAAACGGGCCCTTTATCTGCGATAGCAACCGAACCGGGCCCAGCAGGGGTAACTTAACACCCGAGGATGGGTGCGTGCTCGGTTCTTAAATACCCCCCCGGCTTGTGCCTCTGCATAGACACTCGATACTAATGTATCGTTCAACTGTATGCCACTGATTTTCCCCTCAATCAGTGAACTTTGTGGTTAGTCGTGTTGTACGCGCGCGCGTGTACGTACGCGACAAACATTTTTCTCGGCGCTGGATTATAGAAAAATTTGATTGATGTTGGCGATTCACGGGCAGACTAGTCCCTTGAAAGTAAATGTTTAAGTAGTATAGGCAGACTGTTGAGCGCACTAACGTTTTCGTTGCTCCCTCTTAAGAAGTTTGGCGCCCCCTTGACAGCCGTTCGACTGCACGGCGAATGATTACTTGCTCTGCTTGCTGCGTTACAATATTATTGCCAGTAGCGCGGAATACTGCACAATGATAATAAAATGGCAGCGCACGCTGTATTCCCCTCTTTGTGTAACGAATGAATTATATTTACAAAACTCGCGCGCAGTATTTCATTGGAATTAATGCGGAATTGTTGTGCGGGCGCATCACACGTGTAAATAATGAGTAGAAGCTCTAGGAGCATTTATCACGGCAAACAGCAGCAACGCTAAAACGGTTTATCTACGATAAACGGAGTCGTGTAACATAACACCTTGAACTCATATATGTTCGTATGAAGTATCTTTGCCTGGATTATACGGACACGTTGTGCATACACGTATACAATGAGGCACACAATTACAAGTTTCGCGTTACCATGTGTCCCGAAATGAATGGCTCTTGTGGATTTAAACGGATGAACGAACATAAACCTTGGAAATGAGGAGACGAGTTGGCAATGTTATTAACTTTGTTAATAAACTTCACGTTGACCGTTAATTTTGTTAATGCAAATCAAAATCAACGTTTCATATAAAAACACGATTTTTCATATCCACTTTTCGAAAACGAAATTGGCTGGAGTAAAGTGTCTACATCGTAACAGGGTCCGTCATATTTTCCAAAAACACCGATCGAGCGTAATGATAGGTTGAACACAACTCGACGACCCCTTTTGGTCACTCACGAATGTGTGGTTACCTTTTGTACATTCAAGGTAGCCACGCTCCTAATGACCGTTCAAAAAAGTGATGCATCAGTTCGTGGCGAGGGTTAAAAAGCCGCGCGGGCCTCGGCCACGGTTATGCTTTGCTTGCAAGGAGGAGCATCGCCATCTCCGAAACCCTTTCATCCGCCATAAAGGTTATCAGGGGGGCCCGGCACGTGTAACTTAACACCTTAAACTGTTCGTATACGCGCGTATAAACCCCGTTCCGGACGGGACACTTTGCGTCGACACTGTCTCGGGGACAGCTTAAAGAAATAATAAAACAAGTCGTCGCGTGCGAAACTTTCCAGGTGTCCGCGCCCCATCGAGAAACTTTGCAATAGTGTACCTCGATATATTACCGAAGTGTTCCGTCGATTTGATCATTCATTTTGTCAGATCGATTAATTTCTATGCGCCAGCGTTCCCACGTGCCTCAGGACTACTGCACAAAGAGACAAACTTCCCTAAACAATTTTCTACCACGCCCCGAAGAATAGCGCATCGACCGACTCCTTCTCACGAGGCAGACGTCCGACTAAGCAAATCGTCGACGCACAGCGTCTCGTCTGAAACAGGCTTAATGGATTCGCGTTCGCGTAACACACGCGAAAGCGACCGCGCGGTTGCGACCGTGGCGTGGCCGCGAGGTCTGACCATTGCTGACCATCTTCTCGCGGACACATTCGAACGTGGTTACGTCCGTGGACTGGTGTGGAAAAGAGAGGCCCAGAGGAGCCGAGAGAAAGATGAGGCCGCGTCTGCGGTCGTGACTGTCCGTGACATACACGCTCACGTTCTACATACATCTCTCCACGGGGCTGTCGTGGACTTTCCGCGCGGCATTCGGTTACCCCGATGATCACACTACCAGCGATCATCATCCACGCCAAGTGGCCGGACAAATTTACTCGGTTCGGCGGCGATAAAAATTATTATCGGGCCCGATCGTCGTCCCTCCCCTTGTCCGGCAAGTGTACGCGCTGCCGCGGCTTGTACGCGGGTGACGATTAAAATTATCAGGCATTCGGTAAGTCGAGTTTCATACCCGCCGCATTTCGCGAATCGCGAATCGCGAAACGGCGGAGAGACAAGCCGACCGGGGAAGTTGCACGTTTCGCGATTGGTATCTCGCGACGCGATTTCGAATTCGATTTGTCGTACGGGCGTCGCGACAAGCTTCTTTTTTTTGCTTGAATGGGACGACAGAGAGAGACGGAGGGACGATTGTAGGGATTAAAGGAGCAGGAACCGTAGAGGTGTTTGCGTTTACGGCGTTGCGTCATTTTTGGTGATTTGCCGGTAATGCAATTATTAACTACCTATATAGTGCCTCGTGATATAACTATTAAGTTTCGTCAACGATTGTTGGTACAGTAGTGTTAAAAACGAAAGCTATACTGGCCAGACCTAAAAAGAAATATCAACGGCAATCAAGAATTATTATCATAGCGTGCTTCTTCTCACCGGTTCACTTGCAACCTATTATCTAATTTGCAGAACATATTAACAGCACGAACATAAAACCCAGTGTTATTAACACCCACGAACTGTACTTACTATTCCCAGCCGAATTAATTCCACGTTCTAAACGACGAAAAGAACGACTAAAAACTATCGTCGCTCGTAGTTGATTTTCTTCAATTTATCGATAGTAATCTAGCCAAACGTGTGACACAGTTCGCCTTTGCGATATGCGAAAGATCGACCGGCGGGTCCGCGGTAAGTTAAAAGTCTCGAAATTGTATCCAGACCATGACAATGCTCCCCCTTGTAGCTCTTGATCGAATTGCATTCTTGGTACTAGAGCTGATTCGAAACCACGTGTCACGTATTACCTCCGATGCGTTTTCTCACGCGGCCGGGAGAACGAAGCGGGGCAAAGGATTGGGAAGGTTGTAGATAATAGGCGGGACGGCAAGGTAGCAATGGTAGTAGGGGTAACAGAAGATCTTCATCTGTAACATCGCAAATTGAACGAGGATTTGCTGCGACCACGAGCTTCCACCGCAAGTGAATGCATATCTCGGTGCACATCTGCGCGGTATCGATGGTAATACACGTATCCTCTGATTTAAATTACTCGGAACTGGCAGGCTTCCTGCAATTTACAAGTCGCCCCTCCAAAGTATCGCGCTATACGTCTATGTAAATAACCGTGGAAGCCTGGGAGTTGAATCACTGCAAACATTCGCGACGCTGTTAAATAGAAAATCTTCGTCAGACATCGATTGGAAAAGCGACAGGTGTACATGAACGCTTAAGGGAGTGTTCTGTTATGAATCTTTGCAAGGAATTGTGTTTTTTGAGAGTGCATTGCATTTTAAGGGAAAATAACGAAACTGTGACTGTTTGGGGGGGCGGAAATACGTTTTTCGCAAAACCGTGTTAGTGATGTTGCAGAATCTATTTGACCAATGGTTTGGAAATTTTGGGCGCACCTTCGATGCACCGAAAACAATCGACGCTCACGCGTACCCGCACAGATGTATGGAACACGCTGGGGCAAGATGCACAGTCGAACATTCTATAAAGTAAATTGATGCAATAATACGGTTACATGTATCGGTTACGCGTGGAGCTTTGTGCATTCGTTTGGCGGTACAAGAAGATAAAGGATGATAGAGGATGTGCGGGACACATCGATGAAAATTGTACACGGTAGTAGGCCGAAGAGTCGAAGTGGCTGTGGCACGTACGTACGCTACCTTGAAGCGTGTAAGATCATTGAGATGGAGCGTAGTCCGATTTGTCGAGGGCGTGATTCTATTTCAATATCAGCCTGCCTGCGGTTCTACGTAGACGCCAATAGTCGTAACAGGGGATTCGTCGAATATCAACTGTGTATCGGTATTGCATTTACGCGAAAGGAATAAATTACATCTTTCGCCGTGCACTCGATTGTGGATCGACAATAGAAAATGTCACGGTGCTTTAATGTTTTTTCGAGCCCTTCATTCTGTGGCGAAACGACGAAAATTTAACACATAAGCGACGAGAAGAAAGCGGTATAACGTTACAACGCACCTTAGGAACCGAGAGTTACCAAAGCGTTGTGTAATATAATATGTACAGTACAGAAGTTACTGAACCTCGCGTATTGGGTTGTCTGCAGACGTGCCGGTTAATTCTACTTTTACCAATCATCTGGGGCTTAGTACTGTTACTATGTATAGCGTGTACGTGATCTGCGCTTCACTTACAAATAAATCAAATTCGGGATCTTGTTAATGTAGACGTCATTGGGAGATATGCGGAATTCAATACCTCCGCTGGATAATAAATAATCTATTCGAAAGGTTATTGAGATGGACCTTACTGATGGACATGGACTTTATATGTTCAACGAACTAGTTTTACATGTCTCGAAATACATTTTAAAATATCACTTTCTGCATGCATTTCGAACGAAGTTTCATAAAACAATGTTTCAGAGTTACTCGACGGAGCTAGCCAGTTTTAGTCCTTTCCTTTGTTCACCGCTGTACATATATCAAAAATGGATATTCGCCAGGGCCGTAAATTTTGCAGTCATTTATTTCAAGTTAAATAACTTGACCACATCGGCAGCCTAAGCAAAAAGTTAATTCGTCCAGGTACAGCGCAGCTGTGAAGTTTTAGCCCACGGTCGGTTATCGAAATTACATCCAGACTATTCAGCAGGTGTGTTTCGGTTCGTAAAGCAAGGGTTGGGCTACATCCACGCACAGATTACACATTTAGTGCTCGTCTTCGTCTATTGTTTTTTCCTGCTCCTTTGTAACCACCCACGGCTATCAGCGTGCACACTCGTATTCTTCCTGTGCCGCATGCATGCGGCACAATAGGTGCACCTTTCAAAAGGTAACACCGTTAATTGGGGACACGCTAAACATTTGCAGCAGCGAAACAGGCAGGCAGAAGGTGCAGTGCCTTAATTGTCGCCTTCCTCCTCGAGATTGTATGGCATACCAACCATGAAGCAAGAAGCAATGCCTGCTCGTATGAAAACTGGCTAGCAAGGATGAGAAATGCTTACATACATCTACATACATCTACCGTGACGACGCGACGGCGAGCTGTGCGATTAGTAATTTTTCAGAATAAATTTTTCGGATAATCGAGAATCTACGCACGAACAATATTGGCGCTCATCATTTTTCAGGGAAAATCTTTTTTACTGACGATGCTTCTGAGGTTCTTACAACACGCCTCGTAAATAATACAATATACAGTATCCGTCCAAAATTGGATAACATCGAATGTGATGAAAATACATCATTCGTTCGAAATTTGATATCCCACTAATTCTCACTCGATGTTTTCTCCGTTGAGCGTACGCTAAACCGTTTTATTTTTCCCTGGGTGTTTCACAATTTCTGAAGAGAACGACCGTGACATAGAACTTGCGTGTCGATCGAAGGCAAGTCCGTGTTCGTTCCAAAGGGCAAAAGGCGCGGCTTCTGTCAGGCACCTCTAAAGACGATTTAAAGACTGAAATTACACCGTTGATACTATCTCGAGAGTCTAATCTCGTGACTTTTCCTCCCACGGCGAAGTGGTGCACGAAAATCGCGAAATATTTCATTTATATATGCACGTATTCGGAACTGTAAGCTGTATAAAATGCGTAAACCCCACCGTTAAAATAGTTTTCTATATTTCACGCGCCACAAGTGATTCTCGTTTCGTTATCAGTCTTCAAGAGCAACGATAGTAAAATCGTCAGACTTAAAAAGCTTTTAATAATTGATTCGCCACGAAAAATGAATACAGTTTTATGGCAAAATAAATGTGTTCCGATTGAAGAACGAGCGATTAATTTATGCAAAAAGTTAGCGCAATTGAATGCATATAGTATGCATTTGTTGCTACGAGTCGTTGATTTTCTGTTCTCCGGGACGACGGCGAATTATGTTCAAGTAGAATTGGACGATCGGTGTCAGACGAGGATACGAGCAAGTGAATAATTAAAAGTAGCTATGAGCTTTAAGTTTCTGGTTTTCGCATAGATTCTACCGCTGTATTTATACAAAATACCAATTAAATTTTGTAATTGAATAACAATTTATGAAGGTGCAGAATTATAAATCACACGATAAATACTTTAAAGGGGTAAAAATACCCGGAAGAGGTAATTGAATCTTTCAAACGGTGTTAAAAATTGTTCACATTGCCGCACGTTTATTTATTATTGTTTGCAGGTGAAATTTGCATCAAAGCCCTACTAAATATTTAAAATCCCTATTAGAAGTCGGCGACGCAAAATACTTAATCGTTAAACGTATGTACGTACAAACGATATCTACGTATACGCGTATACCGCCAGAGCGATTTAAACATTGTTAAACAATATTTAAACGACATCACGTAGTTTTTGCACCGCGCGACTGCTCAGAACCGCGACAGAGAAATGTTATCCCGTGCCTTACCCCAAAGCACAAATTTGCATTTTCCAAGCAAGCCTCTCGACAATAGCAAGACAAACGCCAAATCCTCTTAAACCACGTATCCGTTCCCTCTAAATATATTACATAAAAGTGGACATAGGAAAAAAGTTCGCACGGCACTCGAGATTTCGAAAAAACGGAACGCTGTTTGACGTACCTCAACGGTAAGTTTACCCTACTTTATTAACCAAACATTTATATCCCTCTTTGCCGTCTATCTATTTGCGTACTCGAACCTCTGTTTCCCTTCTCCGCCATCACGTGCCTCGTATGAAAAACATGAACCACCCTAACCCATCCGGGGCAGCATATAAAACCGAAGAAACTGTTTACAAACGGCTCGTTCCACTGTCAGCGTAAGTACGTCCACTCCAAAAGGAAGCTACACCAGAGAATTACGAGGTATTACTTCCATTTCCTGGTCGTTGGACAAGAAAAAGAGGGTGGAGCCCCGTTCCGAGTAGCAGCCGCGGGAGTAGCGAGCGAGCACGTGTGTACGTAGGTGGTAGTAGAGTCAGGTGGGCAGACAGGTAGGTATATACGCAAAGGTAACCCCGGCAGAACGTAGCAGTGCCGCGGCAGGATAAATGAAGAGCGAGGAGGGGATTTGGGGGGGTCATCGAGATCCCTCGTCCACATCGTCGTAGCGGCGACGTTAAGCCAGTAGGTAGAGCCTAAGTCACCGGCAACAACGAACGTTCAGAGAGCTCAGTGATTACGAGGCTGATTGGCCGCCGCGAGATGAGACGGCGGCGTCCGTCCTGTCGACCGCAGCTCGTGACGGAACAAGCGTGCACAGGGCTTTTCTTATTTATTCGTACTGTGCTCGTGGCCGCGCCACGGACTGGCTTTTGCGACTGCAACCGGAATACGACTGCAGCCGAACGCGGACGCAGGGAGCTGTCGGGTCCGCGCGAGGAAACGAAAAGGGAAGGGAACAAAGAGGAATATACCCTTAGCCAACGTATATAATTTCATATCGTGGCAACCCGGTGCGCCGCGTAGAGGGATAGGCGCCACGCCCACCTGTGTGTCTCTTGGGCTGGCGCCCGTCGTGTCTCCTTTCGTTTCACCGACGGTTGTTGAAGCTTCTGCCGTTTTGCCGCCTCTTCCTTCCTCTTTCTTTCCTCACCCTCGACAGCATTTTTTTTGCTCTCTCTCACTCTCTCTCTCTCTTTCTCTGTCTGTCTCCCTCGTTCCACGAGAGACATCCGTCTTTACGTTTTACTTCTCGTCGTTCGTTTTTTTTCCCCCGATTTTCATTTTATTCGCCTTCTTCGTCTTCCTTCTCCTGCTACGCCGCGCTGTGGCGCTCTTCTCCTCTGTCCTTTGCTCTGTCAACTCCATTCCATCGTGAGTTCAAGCTTGAATCCGCTCAATTTCCGCGACAGCGTCGGCGAATCTGCGAAACCGCAACGCGTGACGGCCTAACTGCTTTTCGTTTGAGGCCTGAAAGTTAGCCGGTGAACTCTTACGGGTGTCCCGCGCTCTCTGTCCTCGCCGTCGTCGAAGCGGCCAGGAAGACGATCGCGCGGTTCCATTTCACGCGATCCGTGAAACGATAATCCCTCGACCGCGATGATCCCGCCGCACAGATTTGTCGGACATTTACTTTTCTCACGGATTCTTCTGTCGCTGAGTGCCGTTCGGATTTCGGCGTTGGAACGCGTTAGCTCTCGCGCGACACTTTCGTCGAGTGAATTTTTCTCGCCCGTAATTGGTTTCAAGAGCAGGCAAGTCTTCCGTGCTGTTGCTCGTATTCGGAGCGATTAATAAACAAATTAATACCGCGCTCCACGGAACTATTTCGGGGCATAGGTGGGCATCGTTGGGGAATCAATGAAAGAATCGCAGTGGAATATGTTTGATTTACAAGTACCCAGATAAAGAAAGACGCAATCATTTCCAAGTGTATCGTGCAAAACAACTGCAGCAATAAATATTTTACGTCTTGCGAAATTGAACATTCGATTGTTTGAACTTTCGAAGTTGTTTCCGCAATTATTGTCGATAGTACAATATGCATTCGTTCAGAATTAGAAACATCCATTCTTTACTGCTACGTGCTATCTTGTGTATGCATTGATGCATAATATTCCATCGATTTATTCTAGAACCGCAACGTATAATGAAAGGCAAAAGATTTAATGCAAAGATAGAGCCCCAATGTATAATTTATAAGAGGCAATATTTTCTGCTAATGAACTACTTGCACAATGGGAGCGCCCGGCAGAAGAAAGCGTAAATCATGAAATACTTACTATTACTCCATAAGGCGCTTCATTGTAAGCGATGTACATGTGTATAAGATACAGATAAAGCACGAACAAGCGAAGGGGCGAACAAATGTGATAGGAGAACGCGCAAAGAATAAGCCTGTGAGATAGAAATAACGGTCCACAGAATATGGAATGAACGAAAACAGTGATACACCTATGTACGTAACGCACCATGAAGTATTGTTTAAAACAACGCGGGCACGGGACAGCTACGGACCGAAGCGACGATATGTAAATCGATTCTACGGCGATGCTATTCAGAATTTACGCCCAAGGCGCGTAACAAAAAGCGCGAGATCTGCCGCTCTCGCGAAACCGGGATACGCGTTCGTAAAGAAAGAAAAAAAAAAACATCGAATGCAAATTAAGACGGAATTGTGCCAACCGTCTTACCACTGATTGCGTCCTCACGTACAGGCCGAATTGCCGAACAGAATTGCTCGTACGGGCAAAAAAGTCCAGACAAGGCTGCAAAGCAAGACGAACGCGAAACGAAAGAACCGGAGCAAATGGAGCGGATGAAAAGTGGGCGAATCCACCGCCGCAATGTCGATCGAGCGAGATTTGCAAATGGTGAGACCGCAACATGCGTGTAAGTATTCGACGGCGTCGCACCGCAAACCCTGGCCACGTATCATCGCTCGAATCTTACGATCGCAATACGAATCGACCTACATGGTAAACACAATGTAACGTCCAAACAAAATGTAACGCGCGTCCAACGAAATCGTTGCAACATTCGCCAGCCAGTCATTTCAGGCAGCAAAGGCCACGTTACCCTACCCTCCCCCCTCCCTCCCTCTACCGAAATTCATTTCATTCTCCCGAGGTGGAACGATAAATAAGACGGGGGAACAATGAAAAAAAAAAAAAAAAAAATTGCACACATCGCGGCCGGCTGGAAAAGAGGCGGCAAGGATGGAAGGGGCAAAGCGTAGAAGAAGAGGAACGATGTAAGGACAAGAATCACGGTCCGCAACGCGCCGATCACGGGACCTTTGCGAAAGGGCAGAGAGGCTCGCGGGAAGAAAAACGAAGCGCCTATGGAGTCGTCCGCGCGGTGCAGATACCAGAGCACACACGACGAGGAAGATTATTGTGTAGCGCGAGAGGGTAGGGCATGACCCTGGGCGGCCACGAAGATCGGTACCGCGGCAGCCTCCACGCCACGCCATCCACGTCCGTACGTCTACACACGTGCAACGCACACGTGCGCCTCACTCGACCCACCGATCCAACGGGAACGACGTGCGCTGGAGCACCGCGAGCCGAGCGCACGAGGTCTCGTGAGAGCGAGGAAACACAATGCGCCGTCACAGCTTTCTTAATCGGTCTCGATCCGACCGTTTCCCGTCGCGAGGAACCGTGCCTCCCCTGCGTTCCTTCTACTTTGACAAGCCTAATCGATCTTCCCCGGTTTCGCGCACCGCCCTGGATCTTTCCCGATCCGCTGCGAGATCGTTTTTTGTCGAACCGAGATAAAAGATCTTTTAGTTCGCCCGCGATTCGCAACGCGAATATCCAAACGATGAACAGTGTTCCCGTCGTTCCGCCAATAACGACAGGCGTAGAGCAACACGTTGGATCGCGCGTATCCGCCGGATCTCGTTCAACGGTTTCCGCGGATCGATCGAGGTCCAAATCGAAGGGGGCAACGCGAATTTCAATCGATCGGCGGACGCGGCTCGTTCGCCGGCGACACAGACATTGCGAGACCCGCCGAACACAATGCCCGTCACGGATTTCTTAAGGCTCGTCCGGACAGGCAAACAATTGCCCACGGACACGCGTCCGCGGCATGCTAGCACCGCAGCGCGCGTCGTTTAATTACAGTTCGGTGAACAACGATCGGTCTTTATTTCGTTTTCCACGAGAATAGGAAAGAAGAGACAGCGCCCGAATACTTTTTCCGGGCTCGTGGGGTACGTGTCCGCGGACAATGCCTGTTCGTGTAGACGAGGCTTTAATCGTTCCCGATCTATCTGCACCGTAATATCGGTACCGACACATGTCCATTACATATGTATGCAGCTTATATGGACGGCTACGTACGTCCACGTGCATGGGTCGTTGGTGAAGCCAGAGCTTACCCTCTCGTTCCACGGGTCAATGGCTCGATGCCTCCACTTTGCTCCGATCTGCTTCGCTTCGCTCTGCTTCGTACCACCTCTTTTCTTTTGCCCCTCTCGTGCCTCTTGCTCCGCGAGAAGCATCGTCCCCTGCCCACATACGTTGACTTCGACTGAACTTTGTTCGTTCGTTCGTTCGTTCGTTCCTTCGTTCGCTCGTGTTACTCTTGGCGTGAGCACCCTGCCGTTTCGGAGACTTCAATGCGCGACAGCTTCTCTTTTCTCGAGCACTCCTCTCGCTCCTCGCTTGCACCTCGTCGCTTGCACGGTCTTCCTCCCCCACCAGTTGCCTCTTGCCTACTCTTTCGCCCAACTTGTACCTTCCCCTTTTCGCGGCGACGTATTTCCACGGACAACCGATACTTTTCCGCCGTCGCTTTTCTTTCCCGTCTGCCCGTTTTGCATCCTACACTGCGGGATCCCGTTGATACGGCGACTACTGAGAGACGCGTACGTCGGTGACGCGATTATCGCTGGGACCCGTTGAGATTGAGGCCAAATTGTTTCGCGTTTGTCTTAATCGATGGCGAACGGAGTTGAGTCGTGTTAAATGTTTCGCATCGCACCGATGTCGAGAGTACACCCGTCAAATGCGTTTCGTTATTTTTCCGGTTCGGCGGAACGGCCGCGTGGAAATTGGGAAAATTTTGTACGTCGAACGTGAGGTCGATACTGTTCGGTCGTTACGTCAGCGAAGAATATTCGAAACGGCGGACCTTAATGGCTAGGCAGTGCACGCCGAGTTGTAACGAATTTAATGACTTCGTTGAAGACGAACCTGCACGGAACAATCTGTCGAGATTCACTTCGTTGATGTCTCAATTATTTCCGTCGAATAAACGATGGTTTTTATTGCCCGGGTAATATCTAATTGGAGGAACTCTGTCGCTCCCCCACCACGCTCGGACATTTAGTATGAACGATTCTTTATCGTTTCTCTTCCCCCGAACGGTCGGATACCGCGAATCGTCCCGCACTTGTCCACGGAGCTTGCCGCGGACACATTTGTAACACATTTTGTAACGCCCCTTGTCGATCTGTGCAATTAAAATTGTATAGAAATAGATGCGACGATAAGTGTCGGGTGTTACGAAGCAAATAAACGTTCCATACGGGATAGAGATTGAATTAAGGGGAAAACACGTGTCACCGTGATACACGACGAAGCAACAATGGTATGTTGAAATTTTCGTACCGGCGATGTACCGACGAGATAGCGTCGAATCATCCGAAGAGGAGCGAATATCTTCGGAGCTGTACGCTCCGCTGCGGAATGTTAGACAGCGGGGTTCGACGAATTGGAGCACGAACAGTATTGTATCCACATCCGGAGCGTAGGCTTCTTTGAAATGAGCAGCAACGCGTATACGGCGTGGCTCGCAAAAACGTAATTGGTAGGCAGTGAAGCTGTGATTATTCGAGTAGAATTTCACGGAATGGAGCTAAATGGGTTTGAGGAACAAACAATTTGCGCTGGCCAGCACCAGCTGATTGCTCATAAAGTCGTGTAAGTACAAAGTATCGGTGGATGTTTGTTCTTTGGTGGACCCGATGCAATCACCGTCCTCCGTTCGTGATTCTCATCCGACACGCTGTTACGCGTTTCATCAGAATTTATGCTTGTGCCGCTTTTTGGTAACGACTGTTCGCACCGATTTGCGATGGATCTTGCTAACATTAGAATGTGCGTCGAAGCGATAAAGCACGATGCGAAAAATGTGTTTCGCTGTCGCGCGTTTGAATTTGGATTGTCGATCGATATTAGGTTGGATCTTCAATAGCGTTTCTCACAGACGGTGCGAAGGGGAAATACGTTTTGCGCGCCTGGCATAAATGCGTGTTGCGACGTTGCTTCACGAGGGTGAAATGAAAAATAATTAATCGCGCGGTTTCCATATTTGCATGATGAGTTAAGCTCAGCAGTCGACGCAACAATTTACACAAACGGCGCAAATTAATCAAAGAACGGTACAGGTATTCCCTTTTACCTTTTCCGTCGCGACTCTTCGTATAATTGACGCTCGACCTGTTCATCAAAGAAAACTTCAAACGACCTTCTCCGTTTTTTATATATTTATTACGCGTAACCTCTATTGGAGAGATATCGAAGTGACCACAAAGGGGTTGTACGCCGTCTTTGACGACAAACATGCATTGCTGGCCCCGTGTTTCGTTGGGCACAGAGGAAAAGGCGCGACAAACGGCTTTGTATTCCGTTTATACGATATTTACATCGGGAACATCGGCGAACAATCGAAATATTAAATTCCTTTTAAGATATTCGCCGGTGCAGCTCGAAATAAACGGCGTAACCATATCTTATTCATAGAACGAATTATGTGGCTAATAAGCGATCGGAATTCGCCCCTTTCATGCGTTTAGCGCAGCCCGTCGCCGCGCGATTCTTGCCCGTGTAAATGGTATGTTTTAGATTCCGTTCCGCGGGTCCATTACGCATCGATAAATAACAATGTACGTAAAGGAAGGACGACGCGTGCCAATGCCACGGACGTGTACATATCTTGACCCATATAACGCGTTCAACCGTCGACATTCCAGTTTGCGGGAACGCGAAGTCTGGTCTGCTTCTCGGAAAGGAGAAAATAAGGAAGCCGGGGGAAAAATTCACTCCACTTAAGCTGATCGCACGTAAGTGTGCTGAACTTTAGCTGCGACTAGCGTGCTCATGATTAAGCCACGAACTCGTAGTTCGCGACGTCGAATGATCGTCGTTCGACGACCCCGATGCATTGTAACCAGTTCATCCGTTGGTTTCTTCGTCCTCTTCGTTAAAAGTTCGGGATGCAACGCGCTGCAATTATTCTTACGCTGTAAGCACATTGCGTTGCTGCAATCGAGGCAGGTAAATATTCCGTTTGAACATTTCGTGTTTGTTACGAAAATGATCGTATTACTTTGCTGCAAGCTACTAAATATTACTTCGACGCGAATCGTGCGGCTATCAACAAATTGTTTCGAATCTTCGTTCCCTTCTTTGGTATGCCAGAACATGGTGTTCACGGATGTTTTGCCCGTCGTGGTATAGTAATAATGAATTATTATAAATAATCTCGCCGCAATGCGGAACGAAATGATTTCGCTGACACCGATATTAAAGGCGAAGAGGAGGTCCGTGCTGGTACAGTTGAAGCGTGTGTTTCAAATAGAGAACAGCGGACACCACGTTGTATTTTAAATCGCGAGAGGAAATCTATAGATGTACCATATATTTGTATCGGTACATCGAATCGTAAGCAAATTTGGTTTCTTCGCTCGAACGGTTCCGAGAGCGGTCTATTTTAGTCCCGGAATATTTGATACCTTCGGTAGAAAGACTGTTTGTGGGCAATTCATTTCGTTAAGCGGAATAATTAAACTTAAGTTGACGGTCAATTTACTGCGTCAAACTAAGTGGACCCGTGCATCGTAATAGAATTATTCTCCTCATTCTATTTATTCGGTACACAAAACGACGCTCAGAGGACCACGTTTCACGTTTCAAGTTTCGAAACTGAGATGACGTCGCTCCTCAATATTTTCTGTCCGCCTGAACTGCCACTTCCTTCGGCCACGATTACCCATTCACTGGTTAAGGTAGAAATATATCTAACTTATTTCATTCTTAGATTTTGTCCCGGTCCGGCAATGAATTTCCATTGATATCGGGGCAAATATACAAAAATGCTTCGCTCGTCCACGATCCTTCGCCAGCCACGAATAGCGCAACCTTTTTTCCTCGCTGCCAATGTTCAAGTCGACGTCGTTAGCGTTTCGCGCGACATATCTCCCGTTGAAAATACCGTCCAAACGATTTCGTACAAAAATTCTTCTGGATCCGCCGTTGGTGTCGTGGTCCATGGGTGTCCACGGACTTTTACGTACGTCCATCGCTCCCATCCCCCCATACCTTGGAAACAAGAAACAAACTGTAGCATCGGATGGTGAAGGCTCCCACTTGTGGGAACCATCGTGCACCATACCGTGCTCTCTGGACCACGAAGTGAAAGGTCTGACTCGGAGTTAACTGACTGACTTGCAGTGTATTTGAAGCGTACGGCCTGTGTGGTGCAAGGTGATGTATCTCCTCCAGCTCTCTTGCGAGAGAGCCACGGGAACTGCACGCACACGAACGCATCGCAAAAGCTTCACGACGTACAGGCACCAGCAATTCTTCGTCCCTTTACCCGTGGTTGATCTTTACATATGTACTTTACGCGCGTACGTACGCAACGTGCATACACACGTACAGGACTATACGGGCTGCATGGTAATCGGCCATAAACCGCGAAACTATCCTTACATACGCGTCGGGATGCATGCACACCGTTCTGCACCTGCACTCAATCTTCTTTGTTTATTGGAATCGTTGTGTTTCCTCGGATACCAGAAGCGGTGGCACGCCCGAGAGATGGTTTAACCCCCTTTCCTCGTCCCCGTAACACCGGAACACAGCGTTTCATTGTCCTACGGTTAGGCTCGCGTGTGCGGACCGCGTCGAAAAGTCGTTTCGCACATTCGCTGGTTAAAAGTATTTACATTTTCGACGTTTGCCGCAATTCGGAGCGGCGTATATCGAGAGCGATCCGCAGGCTGGAGGCGACACAGATATATCAGTAGTATCATTCACCAAGATGACCGAGAACGAAGTCGTTCTGTCGGAATTCGTTCAGCTGCGACGCGGACCACGCTCCTTCCTCGCGTTTACCTCGAAGCAGGCTCAAAATTCCACTCGTGACGTTCGTTAATCGACCGATGTATTTTTAATAGCGGGCCTCCCCTTCGCGTGTTAATCGCGAGCGCGGCGCGACCATCTTCAACGAGGCGGGCGATGCATCGCGCGTATACTTGCCCGAAACGGTTCCCTTTGGCCGCGATTCATCTGAAATCGTGACGGCGTTAAACGTTGCTTAATTTTGTGCACGAGTTGCGCGCCGCGGGCTCGCGACCATCCGATTTCGGCTCGCTTCCCGTGCGCCGTTACGTAGAACCTCCGGAATGGTCGAACCGCGCGGCAGAAAAAGCCGGGGCGGTAAAATCGAGCATCCTTCGGAAACGTCTCAGCGTCTATCCCGGCGGCCTTCGTTTCGCATTTAATCCCGGAACTACCCTCGCGTATTTCGTAGTGAACGGAGCGCAAAATACGCGAAAGACCAAAGACAACGCCCTTAGGTACTTATATAGGATGTTGGTGGTAAAGATGAGACGTAAGAAGCGACGGGGAGTTGGGGGGGGTGGCGGCGGGTGGTTGCTCGAAGATGGAACGGGAAGAGGATGGAGATGAGTATGGGGTGGGGTGGGGGAGGCAGGGCTGGCTAGGTATGTATAAGCAGAAGAAAGCGCGGGTCGATTAAAAGTAGCGAGGGTGTTTCTCCTCTCGTTACCGGAGAGCGAGCTCGCGGCAGTTGAAAAGGGACGAGAGACGTCGAAGGACGAAAGAGGGTGAAAGCCGTGTAGAAAGTCGAAGGAAGATGGATAGACCGGGCGGAGGTTAGCGTGAAAAGAGAGAGAAGTTGGAAGGATGGAGGAAGGTGGGCAGCGGTGTAAGACGAGGAGAAGAAGGGTGAAATGGGGGCGGCGTGGGGAGGGGGGGGGGGAAGGAAGGGGGTTGACTCGGGGAGAAGGAAGAAAAGGGCGATAAAGCAAACGCGACGAACAGAGACGGAGATCCAGTTCCGATCCAGAGGGGTTCGTGGAACGCCGCCTACGTTGAACCGAGAGGGGCGGTCGGGAAGAGAGGAGACTCAAGAATCTCAACCTTTATTTGGATTTAAGTAAGGAAAAGGGTTGTAAGATGTGTCGGATCTGGTGGATTCGGGGTCCGCCGGGACGAGGGGGATGGGCAATTTCACGATGGCGCGGCGCATACGGAACAAGCTCGAGGTACGTGAATGTAAATTTTATGATCAAAGTGGCGGATTAATACGGAAGCAATGCTCCTCTGCGGTTAAAGGAAACGGTGTCTGTTTGTGGTTGCGCAGTCCTGTTGGTTTTAATACACGAATTTGAGGAGGCGCCTCTGTATCGGGTATCCCGAAGTATCCCGAGGTATCACGATACGCCTGTACCGTGATTCTATGAAAATGCGTACGTATACAAATACGTATGTATGCATTTATCCATCAGCCGAAGGCTGAAGTTCGGCAAAGGATAATCTGCAACGACGCAAACAATCGCACGCGAACGCCCCGTATCAATTTGAAAATCGTTGAATTCGCGACTCGCGTCTCGTCGTGTCGAAAGGCACGATACGCGATGCACTGCGGGGAAAGAACGGATGAATCGGTCCGTGTCTGTACGAGCACGGCGAAATCTACTAGATAAACCTAGAAGAGCAACACTCGGAACGGGAACGGATTCGCTCGATGGCCGGGTGCGGTCGTAAATAGTCGAAGGGGTGGAGCAACAATTCCGGAACAATAATTCGAAAAGTTCCTTCGTACGGAACAATAATTAAAACGAACGTTTCGCAGCGAAACTTCCCCCGGCGGGGAGCGAAGAAAAATGAACGAAGTTAAACACGAAATACTTCTGTGCATCTGCCTCTGTTGCTTCAGCCCCGTCGAACGAATCGCTCGGAAACCCTTGTGCGTAGATGAACAGGAAGAGAGATGGAGGAAGGAATCAACGGTTTCATCTGTGACCCATCGGCAAGCCCGGCCATCGGCTGCTTCATAGTTCCGCTTTAATTTACCGCATCGGGAATCGCCGTCCCGCGCCTCCGTCCGCCGTTGGCAAACGTGTACCATGGACGCGAAAAAGGGAAAAAGAAAGTTCGAAAATCGAAGGAGAATCCGTGCACCGTGCGTTCGCTTGCCACCGAAGCATATCTGACTTCACGATCGGTTGCATGCAGGTCGCGCCTACGCACCAATTGCCAGCCACGGCTAATAACACCTGCTGTCTATAATGATTAACGACTGATCACAGCCCCCATTTGTGCCGGATAGATGAAGACAACTCGATCCACGGTTTCGAAAGGCTCGTGCCGTGTCGTTGAGCAACGTTTCGTTGCGTTTTACCAGCACTTTGGGCGTTCGATTAAGAAACGATTTGTTTAACGAACGATTTGTGTCAACACGGGACGTCTTGCTCTCTCTTGTTTGTTCTTCAGCTACGAGATATTACGGTTCGCATGGATAAATGGAGTTTGCGTAATTTTTTTTTTTTTTGTCCAATAGATAACGAGTGTCGCGCAGGAAGTCGCAATCCTGGTTTATTTTGATAAGGGGTAGACGGTAGCCAGAAACTCTGGAAAGTAGGTTAACGCCGGTCTGTTTTCGTTGGAGGACCCCCGTACGCATTCTGCAACGGAATAAATCAGTCGGCCAGCCGAATATTTATTTTCCAGGGAAAATTTCAAGGAAAGTTCTTCTACGTGGGGCTGCGGCAACTTCTGCTTGGATCCGCTGGCCGGGCAACGAGAGGGAGAGAGAGAGAGAGAGAGAGAGAGCGAGTAAATTGAATCCGGCGGCGAGTCAAATAAAAATCGGCAAACTCTGGGAGATACGCGTCGACCGAAACGAATTTACGATTCACCAGGAGATGTACGCCGACGCGTCATCGTCGCGTGCAAATTTAATTACGCTTAGCCGTTCGATCGTTGGCGTGTAGTTTTTTGGGGTAGTGGGAACGGGACCCGTTCATCGGGACGAAACAATGGGGCGATTGAGAGGGAGAAAAGGAACGGGGTAAGACGGTATGGATAATCGCTAAACAGACATATCAAACATCCGTGTAACTGTTCCGATCGGGCGGTGCATCATCGTGATAAATAAATTCGGTGAGTCGCCCTCGTGTACAAAGGCGCTACGCTAATTGAACACGCTTATCGGGTTCCATCGATCAACCCGGCCCGAAAAATGTATTTAACCGCGTCACGAAGCGCTCGTGAGACGTGCAATTATACTCCGCCGCGTGTGAGTAGCGTGGAGTATCGGTAAGGCCGTGCACAGGTAAGCACGTTCACTCGCGCAGCATGACTTAGGAGGGCATTCGCGGCCCGCCCGTGTAGTTCCTTTTAAACGAATTACAGCGATAAAGACCCCCACGGAGGTGCTTCTATGTGTGCACGTGTGTATTCAGATTTCATGCTCGGAACGACCATCGGATCGTCCGCCCACTTGCCGGACATTTAGTTTTGCAGAAATGTTTGCGCAGCGTCTCCGTAAAATTTGTGCCGCGTAATGTTTCGTTTTATTTTATTTATTTCTTATCTCTTATGCGGACAATCTTATCGACGCGTCGTAACCGTTGCTTCGAAAGTGACGCGAATTTGGAAACGTACTGTTGTAAAAATCGACCGGGATCTTCTTGACACAGCTCCGTTACGTTATACATAATTTTCCGTAATTTTCCGAAACGGCGTAATGATTGCGAGGACCGAGCTGATAGGAATCTCTGAATGCACACTTTCCGAGCACATTTCATTATCGATCTCGAATATTACGCTGACAGCACGCTTCTCCACAGAGGCATTAACACTTGCTCCAAGTATTTTCTAAGCATAATCCTTTTAATTGCGCTCTTGACTTACAGCATTCAGGAAACTTAATCCACCGTTATATAATAAATATAGCCTCCATCCCGTTCCTCCCCTTCCATTCCATTCATCGGCCAACCCCCTCCGACCAAGAAGCATTCCCTGTCTCTGTTCTTCCCGCCCTGGATCTGATTCGATTTGTCGTACAATGCTGTTCACGATGTGATTACATGCCAGAGGCCCCTGCAGATGGCTTAGCGATGGCAGGCTTAGGCAAGTGTAAGTTTACAGAGCACCAACGGTGTTGGAGGCCCGCTCCGTCGACACTGGAAACGCTGACTTTTCCGGTCAGCCCCCGTCCTACCCCCGAAACTGACTCTCCCTCTCTCTCGTGATGTTGATTTTCGTTTCCGCAGGGTGAAAACGGTGCATCGAGTGGAGTGCGGGCAGAAAAAAGTTCCGCGAACTTTCAAGTGCCGTTGGATACGAGGTAAATTGAGGAAAAGCCAAACCGATTGTGGAGGCGAAACTTTCGGTAATTAACGGAATACATAATTGCTTATTCACAGCAGCTTGCGTTCGAATCGGCCAACAAATGCTACCCGACGTTGATCAAATCGGAGTCACAGTGATTCGCGGTGTCTACGGTATGCGTTGTCCTCTCTTTTTAATTGAATCCGTAAGATCGGAAACAACGCGAGCCAATTTCCTTCAGTTCTTCAGGTTCAATCGTATACTAAATCGCGTTGCTGGTATCTACGTTTCATACGTTGATGCGTGGTAAATTGGTGGTAACGATCTGCAAGGCGAGAACAGAAGGAATGCGCGTACGTACTCGCCTTCGTTCTTCCTCAAAAGTTCCGTCAAATCGGCTATTTCTGATCTCATTGATTCAATTGTTTTCTCGCGTTGCGTTATGGGGCGGGTTACTAACATGACTGTTACATCGAATCGCCAGAAGAAGATAGTACGCTAGGAAGTAATAAATTACAGAAGAAACTGCGGCAACTCTTCTGCCAGCGGGGCAATGAGCTTTTCGAGATGGAATCAGTGACGGAGCACAAGGCTACGCGATTATCATATTCTAATCTTCGTTCTGACAACTACCCGTGTGAGAACGTGTGTTTAATTTCGTAAGAAGGAGATGAGGCACCAGATTCGACCGTGACCAGCAGGAAAACTGTTAACCGGCGATATAATATGTCGGGCGCTATTATTTCTACAATATCAATTTAGTTGCGGCTGTTGGCTGACGTACGAAAAATCTCCACGATATTCATCTTTATAGTGACTTTGTGTTTACGTATGGGTAATAATACAAAAAGAGTATTCGGGCGAAAAGGCTGGAGTTGCCTGAATGTATTGGCGTTACAATGACAGCATCGTCGATCATGCCGCGAGTCACGGCGAGATTCAGTAATCATTGCGCAAGTCATTTCTTTCGTCGTACACCGCATCGAAGAATACATGCAACACTGGCTGAATGCAATCACTGTTATCGTTTGATACACCACCTCGTTCGAGGTTTCTGCTTCCTTTTTCGTTTGCGTGCATTTGCGACGATACGAACAACTTACGTTATTGTTAACTCTTGTGCTTTTCATTTTCACGGTCCGCCTTTACACTCTAATTGACTTGCTCGACGAAACGTACGGGGACTGGAGTAATTATAATCCCGGGAAATTAATATCATGTTAAAATGTTAATGGAAGTTTATTATATTACGCATAACGATGGCTGTAATACAATATCGCAGTACAGAGGCCGTCGATCGATTAATCAGGTCATTTGTAATACGGCTTCGTTTCGTTTTTTAAATGTAGAAATAATTGGCCCTTATTTTAATATATCGAGTATCCCCAGTCGATGCCCTAATTCATTTCACGAATATTTGATGAGATTCGAGCCGGGTAAGTGGTCAGTTTGAAAATTGTACCACTTTCGACGATTCCGAACCGACGGAACTTCTTGAACATACTGCTCCAGAATCAGAATTGCTTGGTCTTTACGGCTACGGTTTCATTAATACGATCCAGTATCTAACGAGTAATATTTTAAATATATTCGTGGTAATTGGAGTTGAAATATTGGCGGAGGACTGTTTATCCGAACGGAAAAACCTCGAACGTCCCTCGAATTTTCATTCGCACCGATCAACCCCTGCTGTCGACGAGCGTCGTCCAAACTGGCAAACGTAACAGGACAAAGGCCACACAAATCTCGCAACACCTTACGCTTTCTATCGATTCGAATAGAAATTCACCGTTCTCGGCTCCGATTTACGCTTCGCGGCCAAAACAGAAAAGCGAAGTACAACTATCTTTAATACACCTCCGCTCTGCCGCGTTAACGGTCATTAACTCCCGCGTTCAATTTCCATCAGACCGCGGTGCGACACGTTCACCTCGTTTAACCCCGAGGGGCGGGTGGGGCGGATTCGAAAGAAAATATCGATGCCCTCTTCCAAAGGGGAGAGGACAGAAGGCAAGAGCGGTCCGCGTTCCGAGAAGTCTCGGCTAGATTGTAAAACGCGATGCGGGGAGGTTCGTAGCGCTCGTAGCTCGATCTGCACGACCCGTCATCGGTGCAGAAAATTGCGCTCACGTGACGCCGAATAGCGTAACTGCATCGCGAGCAGAGCGTGGCGAAAGAGGGAACGAGACGTGGACAGGAGCGGTGGCGATCGGAGGATGAAAAAGAAACGGCGAACGAAACAATGCCAGGGGAAGGCGGGAAGGGACGAGCTCTAGGAAAAGTCTTAAATCCCTGAATGGACTGGCCAAATGGCACCACGGCTGAGCGAGGAATGAATGGTTGCGCCGGCAGGTACACTCGATTCCGAGTTCGACTTCGAGCGGACCGGTCCTTCTTCTTCGCCCGCGTTTCTCTTCTTTCCCTTCTCTCGTCGTTCGCTCCGTCCATCGTCCAGCACCGCTGACGTTACACGGATCGCCTCTAATTATGTCATAACAATTTAACTGTACGGCCCGCCATGCCTCACTCCCCTGGAACCCTTCGTTCCCTCCTCGCCGTGATCTATGTCGAGGGATCTTCTCCTGGACGACTGTCGGGCATGAGCTACTCATTTTTGTGGTTTCCGTCGACGACGGGGCGAAGGGTCCGCCGTGAGCTCGTCGCACCCCTTTCGGAACGTATGGTATACTTTGTTGTACAATGCGCATACCTCTCGTACATGGTAGATCATTCTCCTTCCGTGAAACAATTCTGAACCGAGGATTTATCGTATCCGCGGGTACCGTGTACCATTAGCGGCGAACTGTCGACAGGGAGAAACCGCTCGGTCAACCGTGAAAAAGTTAGCCGCGCAAAATCTAAAGGGAGTCGCTCGATGTCGCGAAAAAATTTTAGGACTCGCGTCGCAACGCGCAATTTAAACCTAGTCGAACAGAACGGTGACAAATTTTGAGAAACATTAGCGCGACCGAAAAAGACGTTACTACTCAACTTTCTCAATCTTCTTACACGAGCAACGTCTCAAATGCATCAGCCTGAAAATTCTTGAACGATGCCCGTTATCGCTACAATTATTTCGCCACCTCTACATTCTCCGATCCAATTGCCTCAACATAACGCCGCTCCCTCTCGAGCAAAGCAAGAAAAGAAAAGCCGCGCGGGGGATCACGACGTAGCTCTCCGAATTACACGCGTGTCATAAATATAACTAACGCGATCCCGAAAATTAATATCCGTACGAGGGGCTCGATACGACAACCGTCTTTCTCGTTAGTTCCAAGAATGTTATTGAGAAGGGAGTGTTAATTGCAAAGCACCATCGGGAATTCAATATACGATTAAATGTCCAAGACATGTAATTAGCCCACATATTTCGTGTAACATGAATCGATGCGGTCTGTTCCGCTGTGCGCACAGAACTTCGAAACATGGACGTGCGGACAGCTGCGTGACCAGTGAAACGTAGGCGGATTCGTCGAACGAAAGACAAGAAACAGCTACGCTCCCCGCTTCTCTCGTCTGCATCTATATCGTTGCCAGTTTTTATTTCACATTCTCACGGGCTAACAGGCAGCAACGCCGAACCGAATCCGTGGATTTTATCCGGCAACGATTACGTACAGCCGTGCAGGACACGCACAAGCGGCTGTACCCCGCAGCCGAACTGTGAAATCGCGGCTGAAGGAAAAAGGAGGAGCGCATCGAAAGCGGGTAATTTCACACCTGTAGATATGTGAACTTCCAACGGAACTGGACACGAGGTCGGTATAGTTTCACCTTGTACACGGGATGCATCTGAACTCTGTTAGTGAGACTAATTGTATTGTATCACGGTTCTAGTATGGGGAAAGTTAAAACAGTACGACAGCAAGAAACCCGTTGTTTATGGTACTCTTCGTAACATTGTTTCCGGTTAGTGTCTACCGAGAAGACGAAAAGAACATTTGGGAGCACGGTAAAAAGTAAATGACACATTGTACAATGCGTCTGGGGTGTAGGATTTTTATGTAGAAATTCCTTTTCTGCGATGCAAAATGATTGTGACGAAGTTCAATCGAATGTTGTGCTTTCGCTGGATAATATTTTTTTACACGACACGCTTTATTTTCGATAGCAATTAACACGACTTCTAATACGCTCCTTAATATCATTTGTATAATATTTTATTAAATGCCAGCCGAAACACGGTTTAATGTTATTACAAATTAAACGCTATATTTAGGCATCTTCGTTTCTATCTACAATTTTATTTCATTGGACCCGTCGATTAATGCCTCGTAATAATTCAATTAATCATAGGAACGATCAATTAAATATCATTATGCGTCAAAGTATATTAACTCGCGGTGCATCCGCTTCCAAAGTGTTTAATAAATACGTTACCGTTTGGCATGTATCATGCTCAAGCAGCATAAACGTAATTGAATGTATATGGTACACCACCGGTGAGCTAGATTTCCTACGGGATTTTCTTAACGCTGTTTTTTCGTTCTCGTGAAACTAGTCATCGTGACGCTCGCGATCTTCGAAAGAGATCTCCTTTATGGATTGGATTCAGGGTCGGGGCTATCGGTCGTCGGAGGTTATCGACGCGAAATGTTCGAGCTGGATCCGCGGGTTAGGTAAGTGGCTGGCTGAAGATCAAAGAAATAAGGAAACCAGAGCTTTTCACATCACGGGGTTAAAGGCTCAGAAAATTCGTATCTCGCGGCGTCCACGAGTCGCCACGGAACGTCTGTACTCCTGTTTCCGAAGTTCCTGCAAAGCGAGAAACCGGCTGGGTAACGTTTCTGTTGCGTACTCGCTGAAGAAGAGAAAAAGGAAGATCGGGAAAGGGGGAAAAATCCACGAAACGAAGCGTCCGAAACGGACGGTATCGATGAAACATTCGCGCTACGTAGAAATATTTAACAAATGCGATCGAAATATCGACGGCGAGTATCCGGAGTCCGTCCCGTTGCTATATTTGCCGACCGAAACGGAAAATCCGACTAACGAACATATTCCACGGGATTAATTAATCACCGTCCTCCCTGGTGCTTCTATGCCTCGCGGAGAATGGAACCGTGTACTTTGCGATCGAAGGAAAAATTTGCACAAAGCATCGACGGCTAAAAGAAAACAAACGGGACAAAAAGTTTCGATGAGAAGCAGCATTCATTCAGGAGACGTCGCGTCGCGTCGCGTGGGTTAGAAGAAGCAACTACCACTGCGCCCGAGCGACGAACAGGAAGGGGGCCGAAGGAGATGAAGAAGAAGAACAAGAAGGAAGCCGATCGATTGTCGTAATACACTACGGCATGGTTAGCCGTTGAGTTCTACCTCTTCTTCTGTATCTATTGGACACGCATCAGTCTCGCATCTTACCCTGGACCCGAGTTACGAATGAAGTTAATGTGGGGTCGTGCGAGCCAAGTGTGGGAAGCGAAATACGCGGAACGCGGCGGCGTGATTTCCCCTCCGATCAACTTTAATCGTGAACTGAAAAAAAATGCGTGCCCGGATGAAAAGAGGCGCGATAGAAAATTCGCAATGCATGATCGTTTCGACGTTTGTACGGTGGAGCATCCCGGTTTCGTTGGACAACAGTAGCGTTGGCAGCGTTGCGATTTACTTGACGTCTTGTTCGACAAATTTAGTCGACCTACTCAAAATTCGGGACAAGAACGTTCTTTCCTTATTTATCGATGCGATATTGGAAATATTGTGTACATATGTACAAGAGGCGGAGTAAAATATAATGGAATATGCTTGACGAAAATTTAATGACGTTGTAAGATATCGAGACGAAATATAACAGTAGCCCGTACTCGTTATTTCATGCTTACCTCAAATATCTGTTATTCAAGCGTTTCGGCTGGAAATTCGTTAATCCCGGCGCAATGAACAAATTTTCAGCAAAGGTTGTATGATGTTAAAAATTGTACTGTGCTGTGATGTTGATCCTAATTTGATATCGATATAAAATTAAACATTTTGTTCAACGATATGGTTGAAAGGAGGATACGGTTCTTCTGTTGTTTTTGCTTAGATCGTACATCTCCATCGAGTTACGGTATTGTTAAAATTGCGCGTATGATTTCGCAGTTTTTCCGCTTCCGTGGTAAAATTTTCTTTTTGCCCTTGCATCCGCTCATTTCACGTCCCGCGCGGCTTTCTTCACGATTGTATGAACGATTCAACGGTTGATCGTGAATTTTCTTGCCGGATAAGGAAATTGATCCGCGTCTACGACCTCGTGTCCACGATTTCATTCACGGCGAAGCGTTAATACAAACGGGAAGTTGTCGGGGGGTTTTTTTTTTATTCACTTAATCGTACGTTTCCCATCGTGTCCATTGCATTGAAGAAAGGCTTGACACATTTACGTACTTGTATTTAATTTTTTTCATTCATTCGTAAAGGACGTTACTGTTAAGTTATACGTTATAATTTGCACCTAACTACAGGTTAACACGTGACTGGTAACCAGCGGTGGTATTCTCGGTTACGAGAAGGGGTGCGATACGAGGATCCGTTTTGAAGACATACGGCTGAAAGTTCATCGAGTGAATTTTCTCAAACGTGAACGGTGTGTGCACGCGCGATCGATAAATCTTCAAAGTCATTTTTCACGAAAGCGGAGCCTCAAATGCAAAACTTTTATTCTATATTTTTCTTCCCATATTTTCACGCGGAATCGCCTCCTATCCTGTTGTACCGTCGTCCACGGGACACCATGTACAAATCTTGTCAAGTAACCAATTTGATATTAAAGTATAGATCAAAGCTTCTGGCAAATAATTGGTACGCAACTTTGTCCAGTTTTTCACGTGAAATCTAGCGCGCCGTTATTGATTTTTCATTAAATTATTCGAAAAACAAAGAAAAAACAATTTCTGCAATATCTGTTCCAACTATGTGCGACTCGCGAAAATCGGCGAACAAATTTGCAAGCAAACACGAGAAACTTAACGACATACCGTTACGATCGAAGCTAATAATAACAATAGTACCATTCTGTGCACCGCGGACATTCCCAATTTTGACGGTGCCGTAGCGAAAGGTTTAAAATATACCCGCTCCTTGCTCACGGCTGATCGGATGAAATTCGCGCGACATCCTGTTCATCCAGAAGCGTCTACCTACGCGTACACTTTCTTGTCACCTCGAATAGACTGACTCCGAAGCTCGAGTCATTGACTCTGCTTCCGGTTCGCCTCTCTGTCGCTCGCATTGTTATCTCCGACGATTCTCCCTCCTCGTTCCACCCTCCTCCTTCCAGTTCACGGACGTACCTTGTCTTTCTCCTCGCCTCGCGTGTTCCACGCTCCGCGCTCTTCTATTCATCCCCACATCTCTATCCACACGGTCGGTTCGTTCTCTTGCTCTATATATCTCCGCGTACAATATATAAACTGAGATTCGTTCCACCCCTCTCTCCTCGTTCTACCCGCTTTTCCATCGCCCTCCTCCTCTGTCCTTCGCCGCTTTTCTTTCCACCGTTTTGCGTCGCTCTCCTTCCGTTGGTTCACCGCTAGCCCGTCCTTGTCTCTCCGGCCAGCGTTACGGTGAACCCTCTTCTTTTCGTGGATCCTGGTTGCACACTGGGTCGTTCTGCCTCCAGAACCCCATGGCTGACGACGATGAGATAGAATAGAGATCCGAGCAGGAGGCCTCCGGTTCCCCTCCTGTATACATCCGCGGTACCTGGTGAGCGGACGATGAATGGATGTATTTCAGGGGCTGGTGAATTGGTAACGCGATACCTGGCACCGCGATTTTCTCGCGCCTGCAACCCCTACCAACTACAGCCCGTTTCTCTCTCCTTCCCTTATTCCCTGTCCAGCTAACCCCCACCCCCGTAACCTCCTCGTTCGTCCTTTTCTCGTTCAGAATACGGAATAATTTTCTTTTTCTTTTGTTTCTTTTTTTTGTTCTAGATAGGCCGAGTTAACGCGGCATAACGTTGTAGATTTTCGGACGCCAGGGTACTCCCTTTTGTTTTTGAGGAGCGGTGCAGAATTTTTCGGCCGACTCGACGAACTCGCTACGTCACAGGGGGTTGGGAAATATTTTTCTGGCCGTCGCGTCGTCGCGGTGGACGGGTTTACGCATTCTTCACAATGGATTATTATTGGGATGGAAAAGGGCACGGCGATGACACTTGACGTTCTTTGCCCGCTGAGGGCTGGTTTGTTACTTTGGCTGCCGGGTTTTCAGTCGAATGTGAACGTGAACGGAGCCGCGCACGGGCGGAAAAAAAGATTGAATGGTTCTTCGATCGATTGAGGACGCCTTTAATTTCATTTGTAAATGAACATGTCGCGGGGCGTATGATTATTGTTGGCCATAAGGGTGATTCAAATGCGATGAATAAAAGAATGCCCTTCTTCGTGGAGAATTATTGTGATCCACTTTATTCAGTACAGCAAGGACAAATTGAATATTACAATCAGTCTCGATTGTGCCGGCCAGTTATGGAGCACGTGCCTTTAGTTTAATTCAAGTGCATCTTATAGTTGCACATTTATGGTGCACTTTTTGCAAGCAGGTATATGATTCTGCTGTATAATGTATGATTGAAGATGATATCCCCGTCGTTCAGGTTTACTTCGTTCTTTTTTTCCCCCATCGATAGCATCATTAATGTATATACCTTGAATTTATGTCGTGCCTGCACTATTTATAAATCACTACCGGCGAAGAGAGGAATAAAAGTTCTTACAATTTAAATGATCGCAAGTCGATTACCCTTTGGCCCATGGAATATTAGCACGCGTTAAACACCCCATGTATTCTCAAGAAGATTTCGAACGACAGACACAACATTGTTCAGGTGTTTCAAAATTTCAAGCCAATACGTGAAACATAAATTTTCGATACCCGAGGTTTCCATTTGCCCAAAATAGTTTCGGAGAAACTCTACCCATCCAACGGTAGTGCTATGCAAATCTTATAAAAAAAACTGTTCCATCCACCGAATCGTCGACGATTCAAGCAGAAAAACTGTTCCACTTTGTTCAAACGAGGGTGAAACTGATATATGTGTCTTGGAAGTTACGTGTAGGTTTCAATCAATTCCAACATGCCCAGACAATGTTTCGACATTCTAATAACCTTTCTCGCTCCCAGCTGTTTCGATCGTTTTATTCTTGGGTGCAGCAACGCACTTTCCACGTGACATGTTTCCCTCGATAATCCACAATGTCCGTTCGGATTGTTCGCTCCGTCTTCTCGTGTACGTCGCAAAAGAAACTCCATACTTCCTTTCCCCGCCGTCTGCACGGCCTTCGGCCTGTTTGACGGCCCGATGACACGTGCAGCGACGATCACGAGGACTCGCGCTCGTCCGTTCGTCGTCGACGCGCCATCGTCGAAATCGCAGACGAAAGCAGCGACGCTCACAATAACGACAATGAGACAAGACAACACGTACCGCTGTACCTGTGTAATAACTAGCCAAAAAATTCTCCGAACGTTTCCCCGTTTCGCCCCGTTTCGCTTAATATTTGTCCCGTTTACAAAACAGTAAATACTTCAGAAGCAATATCCACGGGAATTCGCTCTTTCACGGACTTCTCGTTTCGACGCGAATGCCTGGTACTTTTTACATCCGAAATAATTCTTCCGGAGCACGCGAACGTATACAAAGCGTACCTACGCGATTCACGATTTCCAGAATTCTCCAAGTTATCAAGCACGCTAGAACCGTCCCCTCCCTCGCCAACGCCCCGCCGCACCCCTGCGGACGGTTGGCTGGAGCAGCCCCTTTTTCTGTTATTTTTTTGTTGTCGTTTTTTGTTTTTGTGTTTTTTACTTAATATCCAGCGCCGACTAGCCGGTCGCTTCGTGTTGCCAGGTACGCTAGTGTCGTGGGTAGAACAATGTGTTATTTTTTTTGCGCAGGTTGCACGGGATGCGTATAACAGTGCATGAGGCCTAGCCTCACGGTTTTATGGCCGTGTAATGGGGCCCCTCGGCCTCTCCGCTAGGGGCCCCCCTTGCAGAAATACGGACCGCGGTACCAATATCCTCGCTCGCCTCGACGATTTCTCTGGCTTTACACGTGTATCTTATTGCGCTTACATAAACGGCGCCGATTTCGTATCGGCGTTACCGAGTCTTTAGTTGTTGTTACAACGGTATCACAATTTTGTCCAGCCGACGATACGGTACAGATTGGCTTATGTTAATAGAGACTCGAGTAACGTGGGCACAAGCGCGGCGTATTTAGTATAGGATGGTGTGCTGGAGTTGGTGTGTGTTGGCCCCCCCAGTTTTACATTTCTTGTTAACAAAATTTCTATTTTGTGTTATACCTTTGCTAAATTCCAACGTAAACTGCACAATATTTCATGCGCCGCGGTGCTTCGAGAAACAAATTCACTGCGTTTCCCTGTTTTTCTTCGACGGCCAATAAGGTGAATCCCGAAGCGCGTACAGCACAATCGTACAACTTTACTACATCTATCATCCCACGCTGACCATACTCAGGGCCTCGTAATTAATTCGCGATCGTGATACGCGGCTCGTATAAGGGTCCAACGAGAAGGCGCATATCCCACGGATCCGAGAAACATTTCCCCGAATAATAACAATAATGATAATCTTTGGAGCTCGATGCATTCCGAGGTAATGGCAAGAACAGTAGGCACGAAGGTTCGATCTTATTACCCAGTTTCGACGAAAGACCGCACGGCCGATCGTTTCCCGCGAATCAATTCCCCGGTGTCGACTTCCGGTGACGCGTCGACAGCTCCGACCGGGATCGTTTAATTTCGTTCCGTTCCGTAGCTACGGGTTCTTTTGCAATGGAATAATCATACCCGTGTTCCCGCGGCCAATACTTCAGTCCGCTTATGCACATAATCGTGGGTGGATGGTGAAAGAGAGTTGGAGGGGTTAGTTGTTAAGCCTCGGCTACAGATTAGTGTCGGCGGGACCGAAACTTTAAACGAGATCATTTCTTAGCTTAAACCACCCCTAAATCCTCGATTTAAATCCGCTAATTGAAGACCGGCCGAAACAGCACGGACTCTTACTGCACCGCGATAATTTGACACGAAAGAGGATGAGCGATGGAGAATAGGATATTCAGTGACAGAGAGCTTCCTTCATTTGTGTACGGTGCCGATGGTATTTGGAGTCGTGTGCAATAGTTAATGCAGGGCGTCTGAAACGTTTCGCGCAGAGAATGTACGAACGACGTGTTCACTTTTTTCTCGTATTATTCACGGTGGACATTTGAATCCATAAGGTACATCGCAGTTCAGAAGTAATTTCGATCGTATTGCTATTGGGATGACATATTGAAAAACGTCATCGAGACACCCAGGATATCCGCGACGGAATATGTATGCGAATTCATATTTTATATTAACCGTGAGGCATTAAATGTTAATGCTTCGTCTTATACGGAATGGAGTACAGTAATGAATAATTCTTGCCGCGACAAGTTACAAACTGAAATGTAAATTCTATTTGCATATCGTTCAAGATCGATTGTTACATATTCGTGTCACTCTTAGCTGGATATTTTATCGAGTATTTAATAACCAACGATACTGACAGCTGTCCCCAAAATGTAGACTGACGTGTTTGTCATGTAAGGTTCTATTTTTCAACCTGCATATGTCTCTTAATCAATATTTTTGGTGCCCCGGTACATTATAAAACAGACAGTAACTTTCCAACTGATGTTAGCAAAACGAAGAAGATAAGTATCAATATCTCCTTCCTGCTATTCAAATTTATGCTACAATAAAACTCAAATTGTCATGCGCAACTTCAGCTATGCATTTCTTCGTTAATTTTAAAGTAGCTTTATTTCGCACAAAGCACCATAGTAATAATATCGCAATATCACTGAGTATGCAACATCAATTTGCCAATTCGCGGGAGAAAAGAGACCCAAAAAGTGCAACTAATTTTCCTCCTCGTTCAAGAACCATCAAATAACTCCCGTGCAATTCAATAATGTTTTAAGCCGTTTTACACGCCCTATCGCGAGGTACTTCTCTAGCGCTAGAATTTAATTAATTTAATGAGTATTCGACAACACCGAACACAACCTGGCAGAGAACAATGAATACAATAAACGGACCCTCTGAAACCGTGGTATTCGTCGCCTACTACAAGTTCCATGCTTCGAGTTTGAATGTGCCCCGATTAAACGACCGACCATCGGTCGATCGTTCGATCTGCTTGTCCGGTCCAGATCCGAAGGAGCCTGGACGCTTAGTCATGCTCGACGTTCCCAGGCGTGGAACGCTTCAAGCGGTGTGGCCATCGAGACTTCTATATAGATGCACAGTGTATATAAATACATACCTACATACCTGCGAAGCTTTGTAGTCACGTAACAACTTATATGTGGACCACCGTGGACCACAAAGGAAGTTATACCTACATCAAATCGTTCGCTCACTACATACCGCTCATAATCGTAACAACGATGAGCGAATAATTCTTTCGGTTGTTGCACTGTGGACGGAAAAGATTTTCAAGAAGGCCGGGATGCGAGTTAAGGATCCTAGCATGGGGACAGGGTATATCCTGTTTCCTCCTTTCACAGTGTTCCATTATCCTAGAAAGAGGTCGGTAGAAGCGAACGAGCAAGAAAGGAGCACCGTGGCAACGCCACAATTGATTCCGAATCCGTCGGTAATAAAATTCATTTTGGCTTACCATGCACGACTTTTAATCTAGAAATCAAGAAGTTAACTGACGGCTCGCCGGTATTCGGATCATTTGAAAAGCGTCAATTTGACGGGAAAGCCCTTACGGTAGAAGCAAATCATTAATATATGATATTGTTATATTTAAATCAACAACCTTCCACCTTCGATACCTTCATTTCAAGCAATATCACCAAAGCAAATAATTTTCGGTGGTATCACGTTTGCCTCGCCTAACGTGCCCACATAAGGTCCCGTACCAAATATCGAATTGCTCCACATTTTACCAATTCATCGGCTGATCCGATCGAAGCGGGCGTGTCTTTCTAATGGACCAGCTGCGCGTCATCGCCTGAACACGCGAAGGATGAAACGCGATTAAGAGTTAAGAGACAGAAGGAAGAAGGCGGCGAGGTGCGGGGGTGGGCGGAAACAGCGGGAACGTTCAGAGGACTGTCCGAGGGTTCACGCGATAGGGAACGAGGTGGAGGAGAAGGAGGACGACCACAGCGACGTGCCGGAAGCGAGCAGGTGACCGGTAGTTCCGCTCCATCGAGCGCTGTTCCGCGCCACGGCCGCTCAAGATCGACTCCGTAGTCCTCCTGGTACCTTTGGACTCGCATCACACGAGGCCGACTTTACGAGCCTTTGCCCGATGCTCCTCTCCGTTGTTCGCCGTTTTGCTGCCCCTTCGACGCGTCCGTTTCCGCAGCGTCGCTTTTTTCTGCGCCACAGGTGCGCAGAGGTAGCCGACGATTACACGACTTTCGAACGGACACGCGTGCCGACGATGCTCGACTAGACGATTAGGACGGGTCTTTTTTTGAAGAGACGATCGTGGCTGGAAGAGTGGATTGATTGGCTGATTTAAGTAATCCGCCGGGGAAACGATTAATTAATAAACATGAAGGGGGTCAAAGATCAGTGCGATCTGCTCGGCGGGATACACGATTCTTCCTCAAAGTGCCTAGGTTTAGGTAAACTGCTGGAGAATATGTTTGACACGTTTTTTGAGTACACGAGTACAAGTACCAGTGGCACGCTGATTGAAACGTTTGCTGCAATTACTAGCTATATGTAGAAAAATGTAGTCACGGTTCATTGAGCGTTGTTGTTGCAAGAAATGGCGGATTACTTATTGGCGTACCTAATATTGTCACCTGACAGAGGAACAACTCGTCGAACGGACTATTTGAAAGAAAAAGTGCATCGTTAGAGCAGCAACGCAATCATTTAAATCTATTGATCCATCGAAAATCGGACGTTGATAGATCACGTAGCTAGGCTAAATGATCGTGACGCGTCACAAGGATTCCCACAGTCACCCCGTGACCTGTAGTCCTCTCGCGTTCCATGACTCGATCGAGTCGAGTCGCGCAATCGGCCCCCTCCCCGCTAACGTGGGTCGCCGGTCCGATAATCGGCCCATTCGCTAATTTCCAAATGCTCCTTCGCGGATACAGCGATCAGGGGGCCTAGGACGACCACGAACACAATGCCTGGGCACCGGTTACTCTACGTGGCATTACGTCGGATAGAGAAGTCCGTGAGCACTGTAAACCAGCTTGTATATCGCAAACGAGTGATTTGCATCAAATTGATCCGTTAAGTCAACAAGACCAGTTATACACGTTCGAGGTGTATCCCCCTGTCTCGGTACCAGGGATCCCGTCTCACAGAGGGGCCCGAAGTTGACTCGTTGCGCAAGCAGGACTGACCCCCAATGGAACGATTTGCTCCGCAACCGATCCTTTCTACCACGAAACTGCGAAAGATGATTGATGTGGGAGCGGTCTACGGCGATCCGTTTCGTTTCGTTTCGTTTCGTTTCGTTTCTTGCGTCGATTCGTCGAGGAACGTGCCCCCGTCGTGCCACGGGCCCGAACCGGCCGCGCTCCCGAACTGCCCGGGCCCTACGTCGAACCGGGCCTGATGGATGGAATATCGGTCAAGATGGACGTCTTCCTTCTGGCGGTAAATTCATAAGCGTGCTTTGCGCGCTGATAGAGAAATTGATGTTCGGTACGGAGCAATCGCGGTGATGCAATGGCTCGCGTTTTAGATTTATCACATTCCCGTTCTGGCTCTTTGGTGGACGCGACTGATAAAACGACGAGATTATCGTAACAGTGCAAGTATTTTCTGGTTGATCCTCGAAAGGCTGGTGGCACGATTTACTGCACGAGAGACGGTGCTCGTGTCTGTTCGGACCCGTAGAAACTACTCGCGCGTGTGACAATGTTCTTTCAATCTTCTTTCTCTTGCCGCAATCGATTTCGCCAATTTCTTGGGCATTTCTAATTAATATTTGCTACTTTTATATACACAAAGATAAACCAGTTATAGGTAACGATATTTATAACGAATATTAGATTTTTTGGTTTCTACTTTATGGCAGAGCGCGGAATAAGGATTTAGATAATAGAACTGTGCTAGTACCACGCTTCTGAAGTACTGAATGTTCTGCATAAAAAAAAAAACTTCCGTTTTAATCGTAAATTTCTAGCAACCTATTAAAATTAATGCAATGCTCCTCATGAATCCGATTATGCGTAGAATAAAGGCCGACCAAAACCGCCGACAGTAAAGAAAAACAATATCGAATATACCAAGTGTACGCCGTGCAAAGCAATAAAATATGTAAAACTCTATTGACAAAACTGTGCCTACCAAATGGGGGAAAAGCACCCGTGGTCCTAAACCCGCGACCGAACCCTTAATTCAATTCATAAACTATTTCACCCTGCTCCGCTGAAACTAATAAACAATAATTGCATACAATATTTTATCAAACGAGCCCCAGTAACAGTCTAAAACCTGAGTATCGGTAAAACAAACTGAGGCGAGGTATCCTTCGGTTGCAACAGTGAAAAGCAATATCTTCTTCATAAAAAACGAGCAGTATTAAAAGTCAGAAAGCCGTTTCCTATATAGTAAACTTAAACGGCCGGGAAAATAGAGATTTACCGAAGATAGTTATTCGCCGAGATGTACGCAGCCGAGCAAGAGGTATCTGCCGTTTGGTTTATGGGTGAACGATTATGTATGTGGAATGAATAAATCACGAGTACCAGGTAACGCAGGCTACCACGTTTGCGCATACCTCGTGCCTCCCGGAAAGAGGAGGGCATTCCTAGTCATTTTAGCCGGGCATACGTATGGAAACATGCCCGATGCTCCGCTATGGAAAAGAGTAGAATTCCTCGGTAGTAGCACGTGTAACGAAGAATTCGCTCTGGCCTCCTTCGTGCGGCACGGTCAATCAAAAATCCCGATGGCAGATCGTAAAATTTCACCCGGCGCTTTGCTTCCTGCATCAATCATACGTGTATTGTGAGGCTTTACGGCCCGCCTTTTGTGTTCGGGCACACGGTTCACTTTCACGGATCAAGGAGAACCTGTCGATTCCTCGCCGTCCGATCCATGCTATTGTCTCAATTGAGCTGATATTTTTGTGTCTCCCACGAAGTCGGATGAGCGGTAATCTCGGAAACGTTTCGTGCAATTCAGCGAGCGTTACGGGGCGACAGGATCGTTTGATTTCGATTTTCAACATAGACGGCTAGGTCTGAAAATGTTCGATCGTACATTCGCGGCGGGGATTTACTTTGTTTCATTTTATTTCCCAGTTTCAACATTGGGCGAACGAATGTAATTATTGCGATTGTTTCGAATTGTGATGCGCTATTCCTTCGATAGATTTTTTCTGAGCCTGATTGTGTTCAATGAAAATTCATCAGACAGCTTACGTTTAATATCTTAATGTCGTTTATTGCGACGAGCAATATTATCTGAAGCTTTCATCCCATTGGTATTTAATGTAAACTGATTTTGCTTTACTGTCAATGGAAATGAATTTGTGATGTGTCTCTCGCCTATGAAAAATGTGAAAAGATTTATTATTGAAATTAATTATTTAAATTGGACACGAGGAATCTATAAAGTTACGTGCGATACAAACTGTTAATACAATACGATGAATAAATATGTATTACCATCGAGATCAATATTGGACAGAGTTAAAAATATTCAATGACGAACGGATAGCATACTTCAGCAATAAAGGATTGCGAATCATTCTGAAAGACAAATGTCTGTCAACAAACGGGAATACTCGCATAATCAATGCACTCTCCTGCTATGATTCATTGACATACTTCGCTCTTTACGTACCAATGCTTGGTCTCGATCTTCGGAACGCATACCAATCTTAGTCGGATCGAAAGTAGAGCAAACGTTGCGAATCGTTGGTCGAAAAACCCAGCGCATCTTTCTGTCGACGACATCGAGAAACTTTTGTAACATCTCGACGAGTGCCATTTATGTTCTTACGTGAGCAGTTTTATGTGTAGCAAAGGGAAATTAACAGCCAATAGCATACGATTTTATCGGGACACACTGAACGGAAACGTCAAATTTATTGTGCTCTGTTTGTCGCATCGTTTGCAAATGGTAAATAACTTGTGAATAGAAAGCTATTATGTTCCTATTTCATATTAAATTCACTGCGATGCCTATACAATTATCATTAGAAGAGTTGAATTGTATTGACAATATAATTGCTGTTCGATTTTGCCACGTCTTCTAAAATATTTCTACATCGGTGAATTTTGGACCAGCAATCTTTCGACTAGTGCACCGAAAAATGTATAATATTTCATCCATATCTATGCACAATATAAACAGTTTTATGAAAATATTCCTGCAAATGTTCACGTAAAATAACTTTCTTAACGCGGAGATTTGATAATAAATATGCACACTTTATGGTTTCTATCTAGGACAGCAAATACTACTCCTTTAATCTTCGAATTGAAGTTTTTAATAAGACCAGAGAGGCAGAAACTTAATTTTAAGTATAAACTTTAAATAGACAACGGTATAAGCCCCCCTCACAAAGAAAGGAGCATGCTTTTATGTGGCAATTTAAGGAGGAGAAATCAAGACTGGATAGAGTTAGGTATTTAAATGAAACCGTGTGTCTTTAACGACATGCAGTTCGCCGAGCAAAGTCCTCTAGACTTCCGCTTGTAATAGAAGTGTACCGCGTGCAGACTGTGTTACAGTAGCCATACTCTAACGATAAGAATATTTTCTTTATACTTCCTTCGCAATCACTTTATTACAGCAATAAATTTACAACTGTGGCACGGGTGCGCAATTTTGATTGGCACCGAGTCGGACAGAGTGGTAACACCCAACTTCGACGTATGTTCTCCAGGAAAATATTAAACCTTCGATTGCAACGATAATGAAAACAGGCGAAACACATCGACCAATCATTCAACGTAACTCGAAATTGACACCAGTGCTGTACACGCGTTACTACTTTCAACAGGAACACCTTTGTATTCTTAACATTAAACGAAAGAAACGAAGAGGTCGGCGATTTTTAAAAATCGAAATGAAGCTGTGCGTTTAATAGTGCGCCCTTTACGGTGCAAACCTTGAAGTCCTACGGTTATAAAAACGGCGCACTGTCTTCTTGCGAGAGTTGCAGTCGTCCAACCGCAGAAGTACTAATTTACAACGGGATGTAACCCGAAGGGGAAGAGCATCTTCTAAGTCGGAGGGTACGAGTCGCGCGGTAACAGATTTCGGAGCGCAAAAAATATTCGAGATCTCCCCTCATCGCCCACATTCCACGTATGTAAAACAAGCTACGATTAACTATGCGCGAGACGAATCAAAACAAACGAGAGCAACCCAGATTCCGTTCGAGGAGAATCAGAAATAAAGCATGTACCAATCGATAACACACAAGGGTGCGAACCACGTCCTAAACTGGTCGCATCGAGTTGAACGTTCTTCCTGTCCATAATTCACGGCAATTCGGTGGCAGAGGAACTCGCGGCAGGGCCAATGACCTAAATGAAGCCGTGTGTCCCTAACTACATGCACTCCGGCAAGCAAGGAAAGACGGTGCTCCCGCGGGTGAAAGGGATGCGCCACGTACTTTCTGCATTACACTGCGACCGACCTCAAGAATATTTACTAATTCTCGTTGCGTAGCGAGATAACGTGGGGGTGGGGGGCGCAGGGAGCGGGGAAGGGTTGGCCGTCGCAGGACGACGAGCGAGCTGAGAAGGAGACGGCCGAGGATCGGTAGCAGAGGACGTTAGAAGCGGAAGAAAACGACAAAGAAAAAGGAGACGAAGGAGAAGAGATAGGACAACGGTGCGGGGTGGGCGCGCGCGAGAGAGACATGGCTATGTCAAAGGAGAGAGACAATTGGTGTACGCAAAGGGAGAAAGAATCGCGGTAAGACATTTGTAGAGAGAAAGGGCGGATAGAGAGGAACGCGGGAGAGAGAAATGAGACAGAATGATTTTCTTTCTCCCGTGGAGAGGCAACGACTACCAATTCCCTTATACCCACCGGCCGCCAACCCACCGCCCTCGAAAAGAGTATTTAAAGTGACGTCACGGGGGTTGGATGAGGAAGTACAGGACGAAGAGGAGGAAGAAGAAGAAGAAGAGGAGGACGAGCAGGACGAGGAGGTATCGCGGGGACGGGGTTGTTCGGGCAACAGAAGAAGGAGAGAGAATACCGCCGTGGTAGTAAGGAGTAGGATAGGAAGATGCTTTAAGACGCTCAATATAAATACTAGAGGGGGTTGAGAAAAAGGGTTGCTTCCCTTCGGGCCGACGACGCCGGCCGGAACGTGTACGCTCAAGGAGAGCATAGAAGAGAGACAGCGGTGCAAGGACCATCGAACAGAGAGGGACAGTGTGTATCGTGGTAGAAGAAAGGTAAGGAGGATGGAAAGCTTCGCAGGATAGGTGGTGGATTGGCGGGACGGAGGGTGTCGAGGGTGTACCGGGGGGTGGCAGCGGAGTCAGAGGGCCGACGGAGAGAAGTAGAAAGGTGGGTGGATGGGTGGGGTAGAGAGGGCGTGGGGTGGTGCGGGGGGGGGACAGGGCCTACGGGGTTGGAAAACTCACCCCTTTTCTTGCTTACCCTCGCTCACTGTTTAATTGCATCTTACTTTCGAATTTTCCGCGTGGAGCTATCGATCGAGACACGCGAAAGGGGGTTCGTTTGCGTCTTATCTCCGACAGCCCTCGTCGTCTACTCTCCTCGGCCTCTATCTCTTTCGCCCTTTTTCTCCCTATTTCCCTCGTGCGCCAGACCCGTTCCTTTGCTAGTCTTCGCCCACCTCATCCAACTTACCCACATCAACCCCTATTCCCAGAAAGCGTGGGGTCTACTCGTGCTACCTTAGTCGGTCCACCCACCCTTCGCGGACTATTTAAAACTGCACATAGCCGCTGCGTAAGCCAATGAGCTACCCGACGCAACGTCCCAGAGCCGATTTTTACTTGCCGTGCTTCTCCAGGAAAGCCCCTTTCGATTTTAGGCACGGGCGCTGGATCCTGTTTGCGCTTCGCTCGGGCAACTTTCCTAATCAGACGTCGCGGTGCTCTATAATTATTTTCCCACTCTGTCACGTTTCCGCGACGTTCGTCGTTAACGCGTTTAACGTTACGAGTATAGGATCGTTCGTTGACGAGTGTCAATTGCATGAATGATTGAAGAAATGACGAACGTATCGGGGAAACACGATGATCTATATCGAGCGCGTTTATTGGTTTCCCGGGAGAAAAGAGGAAGCTCGGGACTTGCCACGGCGAACGAGAATTTCCGGCGAAATTCGGTATCTGATTATGGGAGTCAATGACCAATTCGTGCTCCACGATACCGTACTGACACGCGGGTTGTATAAATGTAGCTCGATTAAATCGTCACTAGTATCTGTCGTATCCTTCGCGCGGACGTATACCAAAAAATGAAACGGCAGAAAGTAATATCAAAACTGTTACAGCTCCTTTCTTCCTTTGCAAACGAAATTGTCAAACGGAGGAGCCTTAGCAATCGCCTTGGCGAACAAAGATTGGGGGAAGCTCCGTTCAATCGAAACCGTGGTTAGAAAAATTGAAACGCGATAAAGAAAAAGGGAAAAAAAGAAGAAGACAGGCTCGTGCAGCATCGCAACGTTCATGTTCCAAGATCGGCAGGAAGGAAACAGAGCGTGGCGTAACGGGGAGGCGCCCGATGTTATTTTCGCCCCTTAGATTTTTAATCAATCCGTCACTGGTAGGGTAGAGAGACGGGGTGGTTTCTTCCTTAGTTCCCTTCCTCGCCTCGTATTTAAAACCTCGGGGCTGATGAACGCTTCTCATGCCAAGCAGCCTGCCTCCTCTCCAGCCCTCCCACCGGTTCCACCGCCACCGCCGATTCCACCCCCGTCTTCCCCGTGACGCCTCTTCAGCCCCGGTGAAACTCACGCACGCATACGTATACACCGGCGCACGTACACGCATGCACGTGAGCTCGTTCACCCTTCGTGTTTCTTCCAACGCTGGGACGGCGAGGTGAGGCGAGGGGTGACAAAAGTAGGGGGTTATTTCATAAGTGCGCAACGCATCACGTGCAGGTTTGTCCTCTGCCATTACGTTTCCTTGCGTTGCAATATAGGCCGGGCACAATAGTCGTTACAGACACTTATGGGGCCTACACGCGAGTATTGCGCCAATGCCGGATAGAGAATGCGACGGGCTTTTGTTCGGTGTAGCGTCGTCTTAATTTCGTGGTCGATATGTATTTCGCAAATGGAGGCGCGTTCTCGAAGGGAGCGTACCACTTTTCACGGCACACACGGGAAACGCTTTCGCGAATTTAGGCAGCGAGCTGAGCACTCGGGCAGCATCGCGTGCACGCTCCCTCTATTTTTGCGGCGCACAATAGACAGCGCCGCATGAATGACTTTGTGCACCGTGAATGAGACGCGTGAAACATACGATGATTTGGCGTTCAGCAAACTGGCGTTGCGATGCTGCCGACTGAAGTTCCTTTTGTGCAGCATTTTTAGAGAGTTTGATGTTTGCTTCGAGAAGAATTATTCACTTGTCGCTGTACGCACGACAATTTTACGGTTATTCAGCCTTAGACAGATGTTAATAGTTTTGTCGCGGTACGTGCACGCGCATGTTACTCGCGTGTTTTATGAATAAATACTACAAAGAATGTATATCTAACCCTGAAACCAAATTCCAAATAAATTGCTACCTCGCAATTGTACTTAACGTTTAAACTGCCGACATAATATGTCCTCGTGTAGCTCACTGATAATACACATATAATAAATAATTTCTCACCAAAGCAACTAAACATCGCCGCCTAATAATCATGCACACATACGGGAAACGCGTATGTGGAACATTCGATTCCGAGAAACGACGGTCTCTGTGATGCTAATAACAGAATCGCGTACACGGAGAAGCGACGATTTTGTTCTATCCTCTTTATGCTTCGAACAAGGATACTTCTTATGTAACCTTCTTTCTCGAGCATACAATGAGTCTTACCTGTCCTCCACACGCGTTCGGGTTGTCCACGTAACACGGTTCAGTCTGCGAACTCGATCTCGGAAAATTCTCATCGCAGTCCACGTGTAACCAACCTCTTTCAATCTCCCGGCCACTGGTCGATGGAAATCCGTCGAATTATCATCGCAGCTGGCCCGACGCCGGGGCCAAATGAGTAAAAGCTCCGGTTGGACTTTTAATTCGTACATGTGCGAAGAATGAACGCACGCGAGCGTTTCCTCGCGTGCCCGACCCGACGCCTCGCGTGTAATTTCACCCCCTGTGCTGACTGTGTGCTGGCAGCCCTACGGTGCTTATGTACGCGTTAACCATTACACGTTTAACGTATGCGTGCACCATTAACCTTCTCGACCTTCTCGTCCACTTCGATTCCACTGTTCTCGGCTCGTTTAACCGGCGTGATTTCGACGAGCTTACAATACGTGCAAGCTCGAACGGGCGAGCGCCGTTTCCAGATAATTTTTTTCAACGGGTGCTGCTCGACGGAGATGTTCCCGTTTCGCGGAACAACTTCCCCGTCGTCAATTGTCTCCTTCGGCTTGGAGATTGAACCGGATTGAATTCGCGAACGGTCATTTCAGGGGTGATCGATAGTAATTACGCGTAAAACGGATTGGTAATTTTTCGATTACAATTTCATTTAGGGCCGCGCAGAATCGTAGAGCGGGCTGACTTTGTTCGCCGTGAAATATTTCGCAGTCGCTTTGGGAAAACTCGGCGGGATTCAATGGTCGCGCGAAAAATATGTTGTTCAATGGCTGGTGAAATATGAGGATCGTGCTGTACCACGGACTATCATAGCCAGGTGAAACGGCCCCGGTGGGTCGATATCAACGTCAGTTGATCAATTCAAGTGATGAATTGGAGAAAAAGGGACCATTTACTGGTCGGGGAAGCCGCAAAGTCACGTTTGCTGCACGACATCGTCCGACCGCATGTTGCCTAAACGACGATAGAAGTAATCTTCAGCTTGGTCTGAGAAATTCTTCCCCGCGCAACGTACTCGCCTCACTTAGCCCCCAAGTGATTATATACCATTTGTTTAGATCGCTACGATCTTACCTCGCCGATACACGCAGTAACGTGGTTGTCGGTGTTGAGAAATGTGTTCATGATTTAGTCGCGTCCAAGGCATCTAGCTTTCATTCTCAATATAATTGTGAACCAAAGAATCGAATAAATTATTTTGTTTTGCACGGCTCTTAAGAAAATGTATTACGAAATATGGCAGCACGAATCTTGCCTCAAAAGTAAACCTGCAATTGTATGAAACCGACGCGGCATAGTGATGTTAATAATGTCCGTATATCGGATTCCTATTGTTTATTTCAATTTATTTCTGACATCCCTGTTCCAATTTGCAACTCTGCCCGAATATGATCGATCTAGGAGCGTTCGATCGTCTCGTCACCAGTTACCGGCAAAAACTTTGCACGACGAAGCCGGCAGCGCGGCGGATGGCACGACGAAGGGTACAAACTGTTACGAGAAGCGAAGAAAAACAAGCATCCACGTGCAAAGTCGTAAAAACGCATTTCCGGAATGAGACGAATCCCGAGGCATTCTTTGTAGCTGCGACGGACCTCGTAGACGTGGGATTCCAGGATTTCCTTGACACAAACAATGAAGCTGCGAAAGAGATGTGAATTGCTGATGCATGACACAGACCGCAGTCCACATCCGGCATCATCGACCGGCTCCTGCGAATTCTGATCGACCGCCCTCCCATCCCTTCCTTGGACTATATTAACCGTCCAGTTTTCGAGCGGTTCCAGCCAAGGATATATCGATTCCGCGGATTCTGATGAACAGCAAACGAATCGCCATTACATTACAATTTGGCATTCATTCTGCCGTCTACTAACTGCTTATCGCGTGCCGGGTCACCCCCGTACAATTGCAGTTTCGTCAGGCAGCGATCGAAATTTGTATCGCCGGCGTCGCAAGAAATTCCACTGACGTTTCCACGAAAAAAATCCGAAATGATTTTTCGCCCACTCGGAAATCCCCTCGGAACGAACCTCTCGGAAACCTATTCGTTCAAGAATATCACCGCTGATACGCGCAACCGTGAATACGGATTACGTCCCCGTACTCGAATCGAGAAACGAACGGAATCAACGCGGAACAGCACATTTCTAGCATCAGCGAGCTACGACCAGAACGATTTCTACACGAGCTTACAGAGAGAAACTGGAAGCCGGCGGGCTAAACTAATTTTCGGCGTTTAGCCGCGCCGCGGGGAAAGAGTGAGAACTTTCGACGAGGAAAAACAAAAGGCCAAAAAACAAAAAAAAACACACACACACAAAAAAACGGTGACCCGGGCGATACTTTTGGTAGAAGTGCACCATGGCAGCGGAGGTGGAGAAGGACGAGAAGGACGAAGGTGGGGGGTGAGGGGGCCGGGAGGATGGCAGAGATGTTGTAGGAGGAGATCGAGGAGGGGTAGGAGGAGGACCAAAAAAAAAAATTCATGTCATACTCGAGTGGTTTGCTCGAGCCGAATGCTCGGCGCGTTTTACTGCGCTCTACTGGGCTCCAGCGGGCTCCACTTCGCCAGAACAAGGAAGGTCTTGGTTAAATCCAAAAGCGACTAGCACGCTTCTACTGGCCGCACCAAAGCGAGCGTATTGCGGCACCAACAGTCAGAAACGCCGCTCTGCCAGACTGCACAGATCGCTGCATTAATGCCATTCTTCCGAGCCCCGTTCATATTTTTCCTTGCTTTCCTTTCTTCCTCCCATTTTTCTTTTTTCTTGTTTTTTTTTTTTGCGTTTTGTTTTGCTTGCCTACACCGCCGTGCCGCCCGCCCGTCCTCCGTTTGGTCCCGGGGTCCTCCCCGCCCACTTTTTTTTTCTTTTTTACCGAATCGAACTAACCGTGATACGAAAAATTGCACGCGCACCGGGACGATAATGAAAGCGCGATACGAACCCCCGCTCGAGTAATGACGAGATCAGAAGCGTTTATCGTTATCGACGTTCTGCCCGATCGACTTGATTTTTCGGCATCACGCACGGTTGTTCCGTTCATCGACTAAATGATCCTGTTTCCGTCGGTCTATTGTTTCATTGAGCAGCGATTCGATTTGAGAAATGAAAGGGATTTTTCGATCGGTGCTGCGCTTCCTCTGTTCGAGGCGCGAGGTACGACAATCGTTTCTCAATCGCGGAACGATTCGTCGCGTGTATCCGTGTGCGTGGGTCGAACCCCCGGACAGTAATGTAAGTAATAATTAGGTCGCGCGTGAATTTTGCTCGTTTTATTGGCATGGTTTGGATATGTTGTAACTTTAAACTGTTGTGCGCCAAATGACGACCCATATTCGAGTTACTCTGTATCGTTTCGATGTAGATATACAATACGTATATAATATTGCAAATGCTGAATGTGTTGTGAAACTTTGTTAGAGTTTACACAGAAGTTTGGAAACATCGTTGAAATATATAGATGCTAAAGAAACACTGGTGTTAGTAATTTTATCGTACCATATCCGCTATGTATTCTATGCGACCTGGTTGCGCAACGTGTATGTGGTTACGTGAAAGGTTCAATTATTCGATGTCTCTTTCACGTTAGTGACAGTTTTTGTAGGATATGTGTTACACGTGAAAGATTATCTACGCATAAAGAAATAAAACAAGCGGTATGAAAGACTCGTAGAAATAACTGCAATTAATTAATGCAATTTTACGAATCAGCGTTAAACAGCGTTAGCAATCTATTTTTGAACGTTGTATTCACATTATTATTTAGTCAGAGTCGGTGCAGCATTTCTACTGGACTTTGAGTGTAAAATAAACGACGTAGGAAAGATCGGACACTTCGTCCTCTGCCCCCTGACCTAAATTGTCGGACTTCATTTCAGGGGGCGACGGAGGGGAATATGTATAGAATTTATCATCCTCATCTTTAATAAGTGCTCGAACAGGTGCGACGTTGCTAGCAAAATCAAGACAAGCCAATCTGTCAAATAATGCACAAGCAACATATGATGGAAAACGTAAACGCTTTAAACGACGAATGAAAACTAAATTAAGAGCTTCGACAATAATATTTATAACCGTGATACTTTCACGTAATGCGGCAAGTCTTAATCCCGAGGTCAATGTTGTAATGTTTATTTAATTAAGTATTTCGTATCAACTTTATTAGACAGCAAATCCCCTTCAAATCTTTAAATCCTTTTCCAAATGTAATACTTAATGGGACATGGGAATAAATCCGATAGGGAATTGTCTGCAATTAATATTCGTCGCAAGGTAATTGTGAATTGAGCATATAATATTTGCAATTTCAACCTTTTCTTACCAATGCATTTCTGTTTCGCCGGTATAGCTATAGAATTTTTGTACATTTCATATAATGTTTCAATTATATCAGAGAACCGTAATAATCCTTCTTCATTTAATTCATTAAATAATTATTCATAATGCATCTGCAAGTGCCTCGCCCCTAATTGAGATACTACAAAGATCAAACAATCGCAATAATCAATAGCTTTCTAATTATTTCCCTCTTCCCCTTTCGTACCCACACTACCGGCCAAAAGATGTTAATATTAAATAAAAAATTGAGGAGCTTTTCAAGTTCGAATCGAGCGATTCCAAATATTTAATGAGCGGTACACATATCCATTAGCATCGTTATGTTATACTGATTGTGAAACTATTATCTGTGAGACGTATCCATGCAAATATTAGACCGCAACGTATCTCGTAGGGAACGAATACCTAATGCTTTTAATTGCGTTCCCAAATATTGAACGTCGCGACTTTATCAAATCAGTGAACATTCCAACATCTCTCCCCCTCTAAAAAGTATGCTAGCCCAATAATAACACGCGCCGCTTTAATCGAGTATGACCCAAAAATGACAAAAATGCTTCGAATGTCGTACATGTCGGTTGCATCGTTCAAGAGAAAATACTGCGAAATTCCAACATTATTTCAAATACAAGTCGCATGAAACAGAGCACGATGAATCTTAGAAACATTATGTCTTATGTCTCGCGTCGAATTTTACAGACCACCGACATTGTATTTCACACAATAAAAGAGAACGAGAATCATACGAACGACCATCGAGCATGTTAAAATTTACTAGATAAATATAACGCGATCCACAGTCGAGCGAAGAAATCGAGCAGTGCAACTAGCCAAAACTCTGTTGTACACAAAACAAGGATCGAACGAAATAACCAGTCTACCTCGATTTTAGCCCGAACAAGGAACACCCATATCACTGCTGGCGTAGTCTAACGAAGGCTCGGCAGATGTTCGTCGACAGAGTGTCTCAGGCGGTACCAGCGAGCGTGGTCAAGAAAATTGCGCGAAACAATCCTGTAAGTCCTGTCCAGGATTTTGATAATAGAGAACGTGGTCTGTCGAATTCCGAAGCGTTGACCCAACCCCGCGGCGAGCTTTCCGGCTGATCACCCGTTACGGACACAGTTACGTGCATCTAACACACGGTTCAAGAGCCACGGAGAGAGCGAGTCCGTATGAGAATACAGAACGCGCTACATTCGGGGATGCAGGAGGGTGAAACGAGAACGGGCAGATAGGAGCAGATACCTATAGAGGAATAAAGATGGTGGCAGAGAGTGAAACGGAGAGGGAGAGAGGGGTCTGCGCGATGGGATGGATGCTACACAGTACGCGGACGGTCTTAGCGGTATCTTGGCTCCCTCGCTGTCCTGGGGGCGAGCGGCTAAATACCTCAGGATTGTTACTATTGCCACCCCTTTGCACCCTCTCCCCCTTCGCCCAACAGGCCACCCACCTCACCCATTTTGATAGGATGGAATGGGTTAATGCTATTGATTCACGTGCACAAGGTGCTTGGGTAGAAGCGGCACCGACGGCCGCCACTGTTTGACAGTAACGGATCTCCTCTTGTCGTCCCCTCTCTCTCTCTCTGTCTCTCTCCCTTGCACCCGTTCTCCTTCGTTCTCGTTCACCCTTTATCCCGCCTCTGTGCCCCTCTGTCGTTCACTCTCTTTCCACTGTTGCGCTACCAGATACCTAGGCGGATGCGACTATCGAACCCCTTGTACTTTCCGTTTGTGTCCCTCACGGAGTTGGAAAAGTCCGGATAGGGTACCGTCGTTTAAGTGCCCGATGAAATGGCTCGGAATGGGTACCGGCCGGCACTTTGACTTTTGTGCCGGACCACAGACCCGAAACTTTCGGCCTCCCGTTTCTTATGTATCGATTAATACGAGCGATTCGCGGGGACCCCGATCGTGCGATACACGCGTGTGCACGAGGGGACTAGCCTGCGCCTAACAAATGCTAAGTACAATATTTTTGTGCAAGCTGACGATGAATTGCCCGTTGTACGCGCTGCATCGGGTATTTCGATACGAATCCTGCGACAAGGAGCAACTGAATCTTGTTTCTATTTTTGATGGCCTTGCGCTTTACATCTTTGGCAACGAGAGAAGTCTAATTTCCACTTGTCCCACCGGTGTTCGATGTTGCGTCGAATTTTATCAAGCGTTTAACAACCGAGAAAGTTCGGACGTGCAGCACTAATTCCGCGATCGAAAAAGTTTACGCAGTCCGCCTCGAATTTTCGCAGGAATTGCTCCGGAGACCGTTCGCCCGCCGAAATCGCAAAATTTTTGTTCCGCTTTATCCGGCGCGGCGGTTTTTATCGCGGTGACGTACAGCGTTTGGAAAGCTGCAAGTGTGAAGCAGCGACGGGGATCTGACGGAGATTTATATTCGACATTCAATATCCGTAGCAAAGCTTTTCGGGGTAATCGACGTTGCAAGCTTTATTGTAACATCGCACCCCCAAGATTACGCAAATATTTCCGCACTATGACCTGCGACTATCAACCTAGATAGTTTATACTATTTATACTATTGATCTATTTGCGCACGATATTTGAACGCAAACGGCGACGACGTCTGTCGGTGTTTCCAGCAATGAACAGAACTCCCTTCGACTAGCGTAAGTTGCGCCGAGAAATTATCTGTATCCACCGGCTGAAGTGTTGTACGCGATATAAACTTCTTCCAAAAGTAACGAGCCTCCCCCTCCCTCTCTTTTTTTTTTACCGCGGTGATACTCGAACCGTCAGACACTGATTCAGTTAGCCGTCCGCCTTAAGAATATTCAAACTTCCCTTTAGACTTTACAATTTGGACCTGGCAAAGTTCCTCGACAATCGTGTTCCTCGGATATCGTTCAGTTACGTACAAGAAGGGCTCGTTCGGCTCACGCTATAAATAGCGCATTTAGTATGTGGTGCCAACATCGGCCGTTCAACCCCCCATAGTCATCGCCCCATTTTGGTACTTTTGAATCGGGGCTCTCTGCCCCGAGGAGCGATATCTATATACCTATCCTTCGCACTTGGACAGTTACTTCGTGGGATTACATTTTTTATCGATCTGAGAGATGTCAAATACCTGTCCCCATTGACGATTCAACGAAGACGGCTGACACATATCCTCGGAGTATTAGTTAACGATATATATTTCTGTCCGTCGCGAATCAATCAGATCCATCGAAAAATTTCTATAGTACGGACAACGAGGAACAAAAATGTGGCTGGAGTTATACGATTTGGCAGGAGTCGTTCTAATAGTAAAATACGACAGGTGCAATTAAGCTGTCTTTGAAATAAGTTCGCTCGAAATTCTAACTCTTCATACATCTTCATGTCTGCGTAATGAGAAAATTGCAGTTTCGCAAGTCGCTTTATTGGGGTTACTATATATCATGGATAATAAAGGCGGAATGAAATCGCGGTGCTTTCTTAAATCATCATTGGGTCACGCGATAATATACACGGGAGTTTCTCTTTCGCAATCGTTCTCGGTACGCTTTCGGAATTTTTCTCTCACGGGCACGAGAGACAATGCCCACCAAAAGTGTCCCTGTTCCCGATCGTCTTCACTGATCCGCGACCTTACGTCCTCCTTCACACTTTCACGAGCACATTTCTCCTTTTTGTTAACGGCCGGCACGCACAGTTTCACGAAGCGGAGGCCAGCCGCCAGCTGGCACGCCGAACCCCGTCACGACCCGGCCGATGAGCAGCGCGTACCGCCCAATTACGATAATGGGACATCATCGTCGCGACGCGCGACGCTAAAGGACGAAGCGGATGGAAGTATGGCGGGCAACGAAACCGAACTGTCAACGTGCGCGACATATGAGAGCAGAGGGCAATTTCGATAACATCGAGAACCAATGTTCGGTCAAGCCTTGAGTTCGGAGAAGCTTGAGTCAAAGGTAGATGACCGTAAATACGAATCTTAATTCCCGTGATATTACGGCAATACGAATCGCGGCGCTCCTGTGGACACCAACAAGTGTCAAGAAAATCGGGGGGAGGGCACACGACGGGGAAATAAATCGACAAACGACGGGGGGGTGGGCGAAGAAAGGTGCAGGTGGATACGAGTGTCGCAGCTTCGTGTACAGTGGACCGTTTCTGTCGACGCTATTCGGGGGTGTGAGGAGGGGCGAGGGTGGGCGCAGGTAATGGCCTGCACGAGAAGAAAAACGAGCTGGCGGCAAGGATGGAGCAGGAGAGACAGTCTAGGCTAGGATATGATAAAGCGAGACGGACAGGTGGAAGGAGGAGAGGGTGAAAGTCTTAGCCGGGGGCGTACATTATCGTGACTTGTAATACAATATGCAGATAGATATTTGCAACTCGCACACAGAGTTCCCGCAGGCAGCAGCGGCGCGCTCCGGCGCTGCCCCATGCTGCCTCTCGGAAGTGCGATTGGAGGGAAGGAAGATGCCTGGCGTCCTCTCCGTTCGGTGTACGGCTTGGCCTCCTTCTCGCGCCTTCTGCGGCCGGACACGAAGAGCGGGCCGTGCTGGAAGGAGAGGACGCCTAAGGACGAGAGAAAGAAAGGGACGGCGAGGCAGGGACCGGAGGGGGTAAGAAACTGTGAAATATCGATTAAGTTTGCCAGTAAGACAAGGAACGTCCGCGAGGCGAACCTGCAAGGTGGGAGGGACGATTCGAAGGTGGCGGCGGTGGGTGGTCAGGGAGAGGGGTAGGTGATATGAGCATTGTATCGGGGAATTAACGGTACTCCCTCCGCTCTCGTACCCGAACCACCGCCGCCTCCTTCCACCGCACCTTCCACCTACTACTCTCCTCTCCCTCTCGCGCTCTTCCTTCGTCCGCGTGTTTCTCCTCGCCCTTCTCTCAACCACGGACCCCTTGCCGTCTTTCGAATACCGTCTTCGTTCCACTTGCGCCTCTCACCTACGATTTTCTTCCTCTCGCCGTTTCTCCGTCTCTCTATTATATGTACTGTCTGCATGTATATCTTTCCGTCTTTCTCCCGGTGGCTGGCTCTCGCTTGGCGTCTTACGACTTACCCCGCCGCGGCCACCTTCGTATTCGCCTCTGCCCAGCACACGTCCCAGATCGCCTCCCGAGCTACCCTCTATCTGACACTGGTGTGTACAGCAGGACGCCCAGGGGAGAGGGCGGACGGCTCGCTTTAGATAGGGGGATGCAACGGGTTGCGGAGATGCGAGCGTCCTTTCGTCTCCCTTTATCGCCTTTCCTGGCCATCGGTGTACGCTTCTCCGTGCGCCGCGCCGTGGACACGTCCCTCTGTTATCTGGACACTCCGTGGGGTGATCAGGAATTGCATGTCGAGTACATGAATCACGCGAGGCGCGCGATCGATATAGTTTCAGGGAAGGATTTTGATCGTCCTGTCTCGTGGCCTTACCCCCTCGACGATAAATTCCATCGCGAGACACCGCCGATAATCCGGCCGCTCGTTTTTCCTCCCTCCGCGCGGCGTTTACCCCGTTGACAAATAAACTCCACCATTGGTTTTAGCCGGCGTCGAGGAGACCGTTCGAAGGACACGCGCGTGTCGAGGGGCGGCGAATGTGCTCGCGACCAAGATTTTAATTAACGTGGATCGCGCGCCCGAGCCCCCGAGCGCTCTTTGTGCCCGGCTGAACCGGCCTCTGGCGCGGAGGAGATGTATTTATCGCGCCACGTCTCGGCTACCACGGGCGATTCGGATGTTCCCGGGCTGTGTAGGGTCGCGTGTAGGGCAGTGGCTGCGATTAGCACGCGCTCGAAAAAAAAAAGAATGGACTTAAACGCCCCCCTTTCGCCCGGAATATTGCTCAATCTCCGCCGAACACGTGTTGCTTAACCCCGGGAATCTCAAGGGACGGTGGGAAAAATGTCCGCGAAGTTTCAAAACTTGATTCCTGTTCGCGAGATAACCCGCGTGAAAAGTCGCTAATCCGATTCGGTATCAGAAACCGACTGTACTCGATTATTGCCGGCGAACGTATTGGAAAATCTCGCCCCGGGTTTCCTGTACTGGTTTACCCTTCGCGAAAACCAACGGCCGAACAACCGTTGCAAAAACGCGTACCCGCGGCGAACAGAATCTCCAGTCGCGAACAGTTTCTCGAATCGTCTGGCAAATGCTTCCGTTTCCATCCTGTCCGCCCCTCGAGAGGAACCGGCTTCACCCCTGTCGCTGTAGCGCCTCCGCCGCCTTCCAACTCGCATACGAGCAACTTATGCGACGCGAGGAAACGTGGTCGCGTGAAATCTGTCCCGACAGCGGGGTTCAGAAATCGGCGATAAAATTGATGTAAACAGCCACTTGGCACGCTGTTCACGCCGAAGGTTGCTCCCCGGAGGGTTCCCCCATGGTCTGCCTCTCGCTCCTCGTCGTTCTTAACACTTCCTCCCTCGCTCTCTTTCTCCATAACCTACCCTCTTGCACGAACGAGAGAGCACCGGCACCGGTGTGCTTTAACCGATACCGAGGAGACGTAACGCGCGAGAAAGCAACAACATCGTCCTGAACTGACTGAGCGTGGTCGAGGGCAAGGGGAGGGCGGTCGAGCGGGGGCAGACGATACGAGAGGAGCGCAAGGAGCAGCCATAAACAGCTTGTTGCTTCCGCGAAACTGCCAAGGCTTCTGCAGCATAGCTCGAACTCGACTCGAGGCTTGCTTTAGTTATACCACCTATCTGCTAGAATAGCCTGGGTGGGCGCAAGTATGCGTAGAATGTGAAAGATTGCCCCGTGAGAGTGGGAACCGCGCTCTCAGCGGGCTTTCGACGGGTTTTAAGAGACAAACCCGCCAGGATCGTCCGTTTTCTTCCTGCGGTTCGAACATCTTTTTGTCGAGGACACTGTTCTATTAATACGGGGCAACGAAGATTAATCGTTTCCGTTAGAATACCACGGGGGCAAGTCTACAATCGCGGTAGGCGATTATGTCGATGGTAGGTACACGTTGTACGTACGTTACAAATGTATTAGGCGCAGAAGTAAATCATTCGCGATTGTTTTTTAAGACGTTTTTGTTGTTTTTTAAGAAATATTCGTCGTTGTTATCGATGATTTCCGCGTCACTTTTCTGCCAATTTACGGACCCGGCCGCGATAAAAATTCCGTGACTATGGAACGATGTATTCATCGAGGCATTTTCGCGCACCGTCAAGTGTTTTGAAAGGTGTATCTCCTAAGTTGTGTTGCAATGATTTAAGCAGGTGGAAATCAGAGGGGACAATGTCTGGTAAGTACGCGGCGGGATCCAGAATTTCCCAACCCAACGAGAAAATGATTTCTTTTGTGGTCAGTGCTGCATGCGGACGGCCGTTGTCGCGAATGATACTTCAGCTTAAATCCACGTATCACGATCGTGTTATAACGAACTGTAAATAGTGTTCGCAGGGTAGGTAATAATTGGTCGGTTAATTGATGCACTCGCCCCCCAAAAAATATAGGATCTGTACGTCACCTACCTTTTCATACGGTCCGTATGATAATACATATACATACATATATACAATATGAAACATACACGTGACGAAAGACAATGCATGCATATAACAGTTTTAAATATCGCCGCGAATGGTAGCGTACCGAGTCTGAGCACCACTTTCAATGCATTTTCGTGTCTTAATTCCGTTTTTAATTAACAACGTGGGAACTTGACTCCGTGCGTATATACGGTTTATAAGTTCGGCTTTCCGAATGAAACACAGACAACAGCTGTGAAATAGTATTCGATCGTTCGACATGCAATTACAACCGCATTTCTTTCGAACGAAACGTGGGTTAATCGAAACCTGCTCTTCGTACCGCGAAAACCTGTACGATGACTGCGTGCATCAAGACGAATTACCAATACGATGGAAAATACACGTAACCGCCGTGTCAACTAATGGAACATGTGACGTATAATAAGGAACATTAATACCGAAGTCAGCCGATTACTGTGAATATCGAGAGTTTCTTTGCAAGCGACAACGTTTCAAACAGTGGAACGATTGACACTATTACAAAATAAGAAAAGAAATTCGGGAGGTTGTGGTCATGCAGATTTGTATTAAATGAAAATGGAGTTTGGCTCTATCGCGTGAGGAAATACAAGCATTAGGCGGAAAAGGTCACTGCTAATTTTCATTTATTCTAAATCGAAGGGTCTGATGAGATTTTGCTGAGGGCCCCGCTAAATTTACTGATACAGATTTTGGTTGCCTATGATTAGTTAGTAACTTACATAATGTTGCAATAAAATAATCTGTAGGTCTAAATTTTCGTTGTTCTAATGGACAGTACATTAATTTCCATACTATAAAGTTGTTGTTTAAAGCATAGTGCTTGCTTGCAGGCGGGCTGCACATATGTGTTGTGTTCAGGTATGCTTTTTAACGGGACAATTTTTCCCCGTTCACACCAAAATACAAGAAGGTGCAATTATTATCTATTATCACCGCGTCCAATCGTCAGTTTTCCTTGCGCAAACCTTTCTTCGCGTGCTAGCGTAATTTATCGAAAAAAGCTCTGCGCAATTACAATAAGGTTGACAACTGCATGAGGTACATAATAATTGATGAGACTGGTATGAAGCGAACCTGGGCACAAACTGTATAGCTCGCTTTAAGAAGCAACCACTTTACTCGTTAAACAACAGCTCCTATTCGTAAATTTGTTTATCGCGCAAGAATTAATGCTATCTCTAATTTGTAATGCAAACTAATTTAATGCAAAAGGTCCACTATCTAAATAATTTAATTCAAATTTATAGCCATGGGCAACCAATATCAATACGTTTCCCTTGTACCAATATCCGGTACTGTCTAATGAACTAGCAATAAGTGACGTATAATAAGAAAGATTAGCAAAAAAAAAGCTGGTGACTGAAAATGTCGAGATTTGTTTATAAAGGGACAACATTTCAAACAGTAGGGCAACCGGTTCCATCACAAAATAATAATAAACCGTCGTATGAATACAAAGACGAAAAACTGAACGACTTAAAAACAGAGTTTGACTCTATCGCGCGATGAGATGAAACCACTAGGAAGAAGAGATTCCTACTAATTTCTCCCTCCGGGTAATGAGTTTTGCAAAGTGGCAAATACTGTCGTACTAAATTCACTGACGTACGTTTCAGGTGTCTATGATTATTGGTAATTTGCATCATATTTTTTAATAAAATAAGTTGCGGATCGAAACTTTCGTCGTACTAATGAACTGGTCATTAATTTCCGTATTAAAAAATACTTGCCGATAGGAGACTGCAGGAAAAGATTGAAACATGCAGAAGCATGAGCATAGTGCTTTTTTTCCACCGCGCTATACATATGTATTCTGTGCAAGTACGCGTTTGAGCATATCAATTTCGTTTTAATTTTCACGCAAATACCCGAACTTGCCATTATTATCATTACCATGTGCAATCGTCAGTTTTCTTTGCGCAAACCTTTCTTCACATGCGAGCGTAATGTTTCAAAAGTTTTGCGCAATTACAATAGGATTGACTGTTGCAGATCGTATATAATAATTAGCGGTCCATGTATAAATAAAAAACGTGTCGCGTTAGTATGAAGCGAACCTAGGCACAAAATGTGTAGCTCGTTTTAAGAAGCAAGCACTATACTCGTTAAGCGGCAGATCCTATTCGCAAATTTTTTCATAATGCATGGCTCTAATTTTCATTGCAAACTAATTTAATGTAAAACGTCTACCAAGTAAATAATTTAATTTAAACAAATAACTATAGGCAACCAATATAATGAACTTCAGTAGGGTATTACTTCCCATCCGACGAAAACTCGTTACCCAGGAGGAGTAAATGGTAGGAACCTCTCCTTGTAAATACAGTACATAAGTTACGAAACGATCCTAACGGGCCGGGAAAAAGATCAGCTTATTGAAAAGTACATTGTAGAATATAATGGGGGGTGGAAATTGAAGTATACAATTGAAAACTCTTTTCGACAATTACAGCGGTGTACAACGTCAAGTTGAATAAATGCATTAAAAAAAATTGCAATCTTTGCATGACAACAACCTTTTCGACTTGGCAAAATCCGTTTCCTAGTAAGAAGTATTGATATCAAACCTCGTGAAGTTCAACCGAAATGTACTTATTTTTAGCTAAATTTTTTCCAACAAACAAATTTTAATTTGTCTCCCGATAAGCGAGGGAAATGACCAACCCAGCCATAAATATCTTGTAGGTTAATTAACCCTTCGAGGACTTTGAATCTTCGACGATTTTAATTATATTAAAAGACAGCGGACTTCGTGATTTGTGTACCTGTTGGCGCATGCAATCGAAGGCGCGCGTATATTTTGTTGATGCTCAGTTCGGTACGCGTGCACATCACAAGGCTCCCGGCAATTTTACATTATAAATGTAAAACGTATAAACGGGGGTACACGGACCGAATAAAAATTAAACGAGACCGCGAAGAATATAATTTTCAACGGGACCGTGCGTTTTTTAACCTAACAAATCCCTATTGCGAGAAATCAATTGCGGAACATATAAAGAATAGGAAAATTTTACTAATTAAATATTCGTGTTAACGATATTTATTAACACGTTCCGTGCCAGACCGATTCTCGGCAACTGTCTTTGATTTAAACTGTGCAGCAATTGTGACAATAATTTGTAAGAAGAAAAATGAGTTCCCTTTCTGTACTGCTCGATAAACGTTATACCTGTTTCTCGATACTAATGATATTTGCCATCTAATGGATATTGCAACGCATATACGTCAGAAACAAAACGATTGATCTTGACAGCGTGGGGCGCGTACGAACCACGTGGCACGGAACGTGTTAATAAAAATGAATAAAAAACGCGCCGGCAAATTGTTTCGAACGTTAATAGTCAATACTACTGATTTCGTGTGTCGGTTAATTATTTCGCGTATCGAGCTTGTTCTTTCGGACGAAATTCACCTTGTGCGTGCGATAATAATGTAACAATATTTCAACGCTTGATGCGTGTACGAAATGGAAAGGCTTGTTCATATATGTTACGACTCACCGTTCGCTGGCTGACGTAGACACCTTGCCATGAACACGAATGAGGCAGCTGATCAAGATGGTGGTCCGATTGTAAACCATGCAATTTTTGCGTCCGTACAGTATCCATGGTTAGGTGCATGGCAATTCGAAGTATCGGCACGAACACAGTGACTCCGGATACGCCTGAAACAATGAGCGTTGAACATGAAACGACACTCCCTAGGCAATAACACACCAGGAATTATTTTCCAAAAAATAATTTTTCTCGGTAATCGCGTATAAAGTCAAAAGGCTACTACGTACGTATGACGTGCAACATGGCGTCCGGCCTGTTCTTTCTGGAAGACGGAAAGCCCATTCTAATTTCAGTCGCGTATCGTTTTGCATCTGCCATTTAAGCTTGCGAACACGAGAAAACCGTCGCGTCAATATTGAATTGAAACCTGAAGTGTTTAAAAATGATCAGTTTGCGATGAATTAATCATTAAAATCCATTACCTTCGTTGTCTCGTTAGAAGCACTTCCATCAACGTCACATGTCACCACACGTCTGCTTCTTCCACGGCGCCCCTTCTCCTCGGTCTTAAAAAGCGCGTTAAAAACTGTTCGCTCATTGGTCCACTTAACCAACAATGTCACCAATCAAACATATTCTTATGTTAACTCTATATTTAATATTCTAATAAATACATATTTATCGTCGTTGAAATTTTTAGTACGTTAACGTGTATTAACTTCGCTATACATGTTTTATGCATTTTATACCGAAAAACTATTTTATTGCTGGATTCTTTTTTCGCGCGGGATTGAACGACGAGAACCAATCAAGGCAAAGTGATCAGTCGTATCCAGTGAGTGCATACTAATGATGTGCAACTGTTCCTAAATTCTAATGTTCGATAAATTGTTGGGTTGGCCGCCCTGCTCTCCTATTGCGTATTCAAACGACCGGCAGCGGAAAGAAAACACCGATCGCAAATCATATTCCGACAACGACTGCATTTCATTGTACTTTTTTCGGGTTATATTCGTGAATAAAAAGTGTTTACGAAGTGCGACAGGATTATAAATCGGGTGGATAGAGATCGTACAACGGGACTCTGTGTCGTTCATACACGTAATCGGTGTTTACAAACAAAATTTTCGCACGACACTCGACGCTGACGCCTGCCACAGCGAAGACGGTAGTGTTGGTAATATCTGGCTACGCTGTTTTCAAGGTATGTATGACACGGAAAGTCTTTTTATCAATATCTCAGAATCTAATGAATACGCGAAGCTAAAATTTTAGTTCCGATACAACCAAAACGAAACTCCGGGATATCCATCGATATTGGTCACTCGTAACCAAAAAACATTTCGATCGTCTGCAATGGTTACTCGTAACCAAAAAGATTTCTGCCGCCGAATAACAATTACTTACAATCGGAAACAATTTTGGTCATTAATAATGGTTGTAACGAACAAAATTGTAGTCGTTTATAATCGTTGTTCATCGTCAGAAAAGTTAAGAATGAACATTTTTCAGTGACATTATTTTTTCACAAATTTCGCGAAGATCGAATGATAACTCCCTTTCGTTCGAATAAAGATCAACGTATTATCAATTACATTTACCTACAAGATTGTTTAAATAACGTTTACCTTTTTATCTCTGGAATAAGTAAAATTAAAAGAACAGCTGCTTGCCCTCTTTAAGCCTTTAAGTGTTTAGACCGTACGTCGTGCGGGCATAACGAATGTAGCCCAAAGTGTTTAGACCGTACGTCGCGTCGCGTCGTACGGGCGCGGCGGTAAATGCAAATATGCAAATTCTTCGAAAAAACACATATTTTCATTTTATTTATATCGAACAGAGAGCAATTTACGTCTTAAAAAGGACAGGCGCTTTTTTGACCACTTTTCGTAATTTTAATAAACACGTAAAGGGTTAATTAGTGAACGACGGTCGTCCTTTGCACAAATCAATCAACGATACATTTGGCTCAATTGTTAATCAATTCAAGTTCACGACGAACAGTTCACGTTAAATTAAATTGCAACGATCCCAAATGCTCATTTGGCGAGGCAAGATTTTCGCTCAGAGCGTTGCGGATCGTTTATGCAAAGATTGCCATCTGCAAAGCGCGCACATTATTTTCTGGCCCTCCTCTTCAGCAACAGGACCTTCCTTACAGACAGTAGAAATATTTCGGTCAATCGCGACAGCTTCGTTGGCAGAATTCGATGCTGACCGAAGAAAATGCCTCGGCGACGCTTGTTTCCGTTGAACCCTGAATAGCTCATAGATCATGATCTCTCGGTTACCAGCAGTGCATTCAATAGTTTAATTGGTTGGATTGCAAAAATACATATTGGGCATACGTAATTGTATCCAAGGACACCACTGTTTAATATACCGCGTATGCGTTGCAATCAGCCCTTGGATATCCAAGACGAACGTTTCCGCGATTTCAAACCGATTCGCTCAATTTTTCACGCATCGACTGATATAAACATACGGGGTTACATAAATATTTCTCGACGGTATGTGCACAGCGAGACAAGTAATGCTAACAAACGGAAAACAATAACTCGCTATGCAAAAACGAACAGCACAATGTCTGTCAGTAACCGTGTACCTACGGCTTGCCCTACCACACGGCCACTCGATTCATTTAGGTATTGCGTACATAAATACAACGCGCAATTCTAATGCAATGGCCACGCTTGTATGGGTGCGGTGGGGGTATAGGCGGAACGAATCACTTAAGATAAACGATTTCACGATAAGTAATAACGACTTTCATGGATTTACATCCAACTGGCTCGGGCACAGGCTCGAACCTCGCGATTACCTGCCACGCGGCGCTCAATTACTCGTCGTGCACGGCGATGCACACGATAGAAGCCAATAATGACCGTACGATACCATAATTACGTTAATTCATTCGGCGAGTTCGAGAACAACGATCGATCCGACGCAACGCGAGCGAACGGCTTAAAAAACGTTAATAAGTCCGATTCTGCTACCTGGAAACCGTTGTCCAGCCGATCCGATAACGTCACAGGCATTAGCACGTTGCGGTGTTCGATCCGCTCGAGTCGAGTTGCGAGACGTCGGCAGAAAAACTGGCAAACCGGCAGGAAAATGAAATCTAACGGTGTTGCGTAACCCCGGGTGACCGCGCACGAACCGATAGAAAAATGCGAATCTTACGTAAACGATTTTTTCGTCGTCCGTTTTGGCACGCATAACGCGGCTCGTCCACCTTAAACGAGATCACGTCGCCCGAAACACGGTACCATCCGACGTGCTAACTTCACGTTCCAGAACGGTGCACCACGCCGTGGAACGTACACGTAATTGCCGAGCGTGTGCCGCGGCGTGCCAGGTACACGAGAAACTAATAGTCGCCAACTAAGCTGTAACAACTGTCATTAACCGTCATTAACAACGCACCGCTACTTCACGGACCCGTCGTAAAAACGGCGGAGGAAAGTACGGGACGCGTGAAGAAAATTCGCATGATTGTTATCGCCCGGATGATTGTTCGAATTACCCTGGCTGTCGTTCGCTGGCATCGACGAGCGGCTATTCGTATGCGAGGGTGCACGGCTATCGTCTCGAAGTTCGATGTATTCGTTGCGATTGTTGCGCGGGAATGGTTTATCGACGAGCGTCTGGCGGTTTACGATTCGCGCCCTGCGATTAGGAATCGAACGTGTAAATCGAGGCGAAGGGGGCCCAGCGTCGTGGAACGTCCTGCGACGTTGAATCCTCGCCGCATCGGATTAAAGGGAAGAAGATATAAACGGTTGCAGTACTTGCCACAAAGCAGACGAACTTCTGCAGCGTGGGGCTGGGGGTCGCAAAGTTAAAATGCCTGCTGCGAATCGATCTGTTGATAAAATTAATGGGCAGACTGTTCGATTGGGCACTTTGTTGAAAATGTATGAAATGGAATCGCGGGAATGCTTGTCAACGCGTAACCCATAACGCCGATGCAAATTCAGTAGAATGTTACGCTACCTGGTTCCATCGTAAGAATCAGATACGGTAAATAGCGATATCCGTTACAGCAACGTTATCGGTAAAGGCTGGCCACGGAAATTCCGCAGGTTTTGAATCTTCGAGAACACAAGGAATTGACCTGAAACGCGGGATTCGCGCAACATCGCATTACAGAGAGGCATGTAATCGGCCGCAAGCCTAGCCACGTCGGAACAGACGAACTTCTACGAGAAGGAGCCGCGAGATGGGTGGTGGGCAACGCGGCAGAGGGTTGGCAGGAAGCACGAAGAGATCGGTGGATGCTGAAGGGAGAGTGTGGGTGGACGCCGAGAGGTTTGGTAACGCTGGTTGAGAACGAGGCAGAGGCAGAAGAAGAGAGGAGGTGGAGGTGAACGCCAAGGGTTCTGAGATACTAACCCTTGGCCAAGCCGCACCCCGAGGTCCAGAATAATCTACAATCCATATCAGTCTTAGGTAGTCCACCCAGCCACCCCACGCGTCCCATACCCCCAACCTAGAACCACCTTTAGCAATGAGAGAGAACCGCGTTCTCGCTTACTCCTCGCCCTCCTCCCTTCGCTTCTCTTCTCTCGCTCCATTGCTCTCCTCCTCTCCTCCTCTCCTCCTTCTGCTCCTTCCTCACTTTCGCGTCCGTTTCTATCTTGCTTTCCGCCCACCTCCTTCCGTCTCTTCAGGTGCTCCTTCTCCTCGTCCCTCTTCTGCTCCGTCTTAGCCGCAACCCTTGCCGGGACTAGCCGGCTAGTCAATACCCCACACGTTCCGTCCTTATACGTGCTGGTGCTGGCTCCTTCTATGTATGGACCCTAAACCATCTCCCTATCCAGCCCACAGCCACTCCGACTCCTTAACGATGGAACTATACCCCAGAAACCCACCCGCCGTCGACCCTCTGGCCCTGCGTCCTGCGAACGATAAATTCGCTTGGCAACTGGCGGGCTGCTGACTCGAGTCATCGAGCACCTTCCAAGTGTACCGTGTCACGGGCGGGATTGTCCGGTGACGAGTTGCTGAAAGCTTACTTGAATCCGGTTACGCAGCGTGCAAGTGCCGACGGACGGTTGGGCACGTCGATATTCTTTGCTACTTGTATGACAGATATTTGTGCGCTGCCCAATGGAAGAAATTGCACGGACTATTCCGAAGAGCGCCGCCAGAATGAAACTTGGCGAGGCGGGCGGTGAATGGAAATTCGGACATTTGTTTATAAATATGTTACTTACGACAGATAGTATCGTGCAAATGGAGGTACGCCGTTCTCGTTGGTCAATCGTGGATACTATTTCACGCCTTGGACACATTCGGGTAAGCGGAGCGACAGCGGCAGGTGAATGTTTAAAACGCTCGTTTCCTGAGATGGATCTCGCTGGAAAGTCTATTTTAAATGCGAGCATCCGTTTTCGGATGTATATTTGGAACCGCGCGCTCTATTCCAAGTCGGTGCGGAATGATCGATCTCGTGGATGTGCATGCGAATGTCTCGTAACGTGAACAGATTTGTCTGGAATTAGACGATAAGGTTATCGCAATTGCGAAAGACGAGGCGACTGTTCTCATTATCATTATTAAGAAGCTTTCGTTTCGATTGAAGACAAGAGTGGAACGCGTCGTGGAAGGGGTGAGCTCGGTACGAGGAGTCAGTAGACGAGATATTTATTATCGCACCACTTCCTGGCGCAGCTATTTCTGTGTTCATTCATACATAGTGCTGTATACAGAGACACTGCAGCTCCATGAAACGTTGCGTAGGAATAGTTAGACTCATTCAAGGATCGGCGTCGAGTTCGCGAGGTCGTGTCAAGGTTCATTCATTACTTTCAAACCCCCTTCTGTAATACGTAAACGCTTAACGTAGATCGTTCGGTAAGGATAGACGGCGGAATCGAATCGGCAATGCATACAGAAATGTTAATATTTAATACACTTTAAACATGTCATCTCACGGCTAACGGTGCTGGATTTCTTTATCGTTTGCAGAAGTACATACGTATCGACTACTTGATCAGTCGTTCTATCAACAATTATTTAGGTAGTTTATGATATTTTTCAATTTACATTGAATTGAAAATTTCTTCTACGTAACTTAACTCAATATATATATTGAGTTACTTCAACTTACAGTTTGTGCCTTTCCTCGTACTTTTATCCTTCCCGAATTTATTATTACTACGTTCTGAATAGCAAATTTAATCACACTGATCGAATTTGATGTCGAACTGATTGTAATTTGGGAAACTCTAAGTCGAGAATAATATTCGGAGCTGTATCTTTCGAATCGATTGATTCTTTTTGGAAAATAATTAAAATGTTGTCATTAAAATGCACGTTCGATCCTTGCAGGAAAATGTGAAACGAATATGTAGGTGCAAGAATACTTATGTCCGGTAGTACATACCGTAGGAATTCTTTTTTAAATTAAATTTGGGAAATGGACACAAGATTGATGGGCGACGGAGAAAATTTTGAGAGAACCTGTTTCGTGCTAAATTTTCCCCATCTATTCCAATGCAAAATGTAACAGTTTTTAAGAAAGAGAGCATGTCATTGGTTAATTATCTGTCACCTTTCTGATTCTGTCACATCAGAAGTCGATTATCTTTCACAACGGATGAATATTAAACTATTTTAGATATGATATTTCGACTCGACAAGGTTTAAATGCTGCGAGTGCTCGATCTTATTTATTTACAAGTTTCTTATTTAAATTATATTAAAGTTATAAATAATTTCCACGGATGTGGTCGATCATATTCAGGAAAAATGTTGGTCGAAGATATCAATATAATTTGACATTTCCGGAAAATGGAAAGAATTGTAATATTTTCACATAGATATCCAAAATTCTACATCTTAAGTTTCTCAACTTTAATGAAAATAATTGGTGAATCGAATTTGAATAACATTCTGCAGAGAAATGCTGGAAAAAAGTAGATGTAAATAACGTTACCTGAAGAAAAGGACGGGAAAATAAGGGTAAGCGTCAGTAAACATTAAAGCTTAGGGCAGCTTTATGGCATGTCACTGACAAGGTAGGCGTGCAAAGTCCTGTCTTGCCAAAAATATCACCAAGCATAAAATTTCCACTTTCGTTTTCCTGTATACTTCGCAAGAGACCTACCATATACCCACGAAAATAATACCTTTCACGATAGGCAGTTTTCTAAGAAGCTGTATAATGGTTTATAGCATTACCTGTATCGAGAAACACCTTACGAATGCTAAACCAGCCGAAGGTCGAAAGCTTATTAAATATTATATTCTACTAAGTATATGTCCGTTTTGCCAAAGCTCCATACGAATTCGTTCATGCTGAATCTTGAAACTGTATTTAATCAAAACTATGTCCCCTTAAAGAATACATAACACAGATTCCTTATAATGGAATTAAATAGATCCTACAGTAAAAACAGAAGCTTTTCTTTATCAAACATAGACAGAATCTGAATGCTATGGAGAATTTAAATAATAATTTCCATTATGAAAGCGAATTAAATATAATTTTATATCTTTTATTATAGAGGGTGTCCCATTTCAGTCGACCCTCTCGAATGTTTCCGAAATTATTCACGACACCGGAAAATATTTTCAACAAAATTACTAACGCATTTGCTATCTAATAATGTTGAAATTGAAATGTCTCCAAAATGAATATGGAGTAAGTTAATCATACTTTACAGTGAATTACGATTTTAAATCTGCTCCGAGGAACCCACTCGTAATGCAGCAAATGTTAATGCAATAAAAAGCGTAAAAGTCGTGGAGTACATTCTCGAAATCGTGATCTACAAATGAATGTTCCGATGCACAAATTCATTATCGCCGGGGCAGAAACAGTAAGGTAGTTACCGAGCTACGAACTCTGAGCTACGACTTAATTAACCCTTCAACGGGGAATGACCGATAACAAAACCCCGCTCTTTTGCAAGATGTACAACGTTAAATGTAGTATGTCTAGATGCAGCGGTAAGATGGCTTCCATAATAAATCATTTATAGCAAAATTGCCAGCGAGGCAACGCATGCGTAACGGCGGCGCGCATACAACGGAAACGTGTTTAATTGCATGCGCATTGCAAAATTGTCAGGGCGCAACAAATTTCATTTATTAAACGGCAACCTGAATACGTACGACTGAAAGTTCTCGCTGAAACGTGTTTCCTAGAACGCCGGAATAAATCCGTGTTTCGTATCGCTTTTGAAATATAATATTCGACCGCCATACGAAATAATTGGCACAACATTCAACGCCATACCCTTTTCCATCGTCGCGTTCGTTAACTACATTTCACGTGGCCGCGTCTGAATGATCGCGATTCAATTGCGGGAACATTCGTCGGCCACCGAAATTCCAAATAAAGGCGATTAACGAAGCCGCCGCCGCGGATACACGGTATTAAAGGTATTATATAATATGCATATAATTCTTAAGAGTAAAAAGGCAGCACCCGGTGGTAATTAGCCATCCCCCATTCACTCGCGAGCTCGGCAATTATGCATACTTAAATACACAATTAACTTCTCCTCCACTTAGTACCCACGATCTGAATTCGAAAAACTCTGGGGAATCGGAGCGGTCCACTCGACTTCCGTGGCATAGCAGTGCGTGAAAGGGTTCAAAGCCTTGCGCGCAGAACTTAAGTCCCCGTTTGAAAGGGAAAGGGGGAGGGGGGTGGCGTGGGGTGGCAGAAAGAAGAAGCGAGGTATTGCCTCGTCGAGTAAGGTTAAGGCAAGAGGCCTTGGGGCCATCCTTAAGCCCTCGGTCGCCGCTTCTCTCTTTCTCCTTCGGCCTCGCCGTATACCCCAACCTTCTCCATCCTCCTCATCCTCTTCCTCTCTAAAACTCTGCCACGGTCCGCGTATCTTCTGCTAGCTTCCTCCGTTCCGTCTCCCTCTATCCCACCCTCTTTTACTCTCTCCGTACGTGTCTCTCGCGAAGCTTTACTGAAACGAAGGGCACTTGGCATTCGGCCACCGGTATGGAACTCGCGCTAATGGCTCGGCCTCTTGGACCTTCAGAGAAGCGCAACATTGTCTTAGCCTGCCCCCCCCCCGTTTTCCCGGAATTTTGCGTGCACGTCGTCCATCTTTTCGCCGTTCTCGCGGGCAGCCTTATTCCCTGAACGATCCGCTCGCGCTCGTCACTTTATGCCTCATAATTATTGCCCACCTCTGCCTGTTTTACACAACCTACAACAAACCCTTCGACGCCCCGCTCGCGGCTCCTCTTCCTTCCCTACTCGCGAGTCATCGTCTCCCTTCTTCGTTGCCCGCTCTCTTTTTGCGGCCGATCAACGATGCCAGCGTGAACGAACTTCTTTACGACAGGCCGGCCCAGTCCATTCAGCCATGCTTTCCAACGAAGGGCAAAATAAACACGCCATCCCCGCCCCGCTTTGATTCATTGTAATTACTAAATGCGCCGTTCGAACAATCACAATCGGAATATATATCGCGTCGTTTCAACGATTTCAACAACTCTTGCATTTCGACGCACGCCTCGTTGTCACCGGACAATTGACGTCGGTGGCACCGGGGGCAAAGAACAGTTCACGGGACAGCAGCGTCGTTGCTCGTAAAACGCCGGCGATTCGTGTCCTTCGTGAAGAAAAAAAAAAAAAATGTCCGACAAACAAGTCGAAGGGCGCAATGTTTCTGCGGGCTCACTTACACCTGTACCTACGGGTGGCGATTACTACCTGCTCCGACGTGTCGGAACGTCCAAGAGAGAAGCGTATTCGACGGTTGTGGGGAGGGCGAGTGGGAGGTAGCGGTGAACAAAAGGAAAGTGGATAAAGGATAAACACATAATGCGCCACGAAGGGAAGGGTTTACGTGTTCCTCGAAGACTGACCGATCGGCAAGGCCGAACCTGCAGGATCGGAACTGCTGAATCGTGAAAAACGACCCGCGAGGAGCGAGGGGTGGGGGGGCGTATTCAGTGCTCCGGGGGAAGCTGAACGACGACGGGGGTGCAATGATACGCGCTTCTCTTCCAGAACGCCGATAATTGCATCGTCGTAATACGGACAAGTATTCGGTAAATATTTGAATGACGTATTGCGGCACGCTGGAAACGCTCGATCCGCTCCCCGACGAAAGAAATAAATGATTCTCGCGACGACGCACCGTTGCGTTGTCGCGTCCGTTTCAATGGATGGTATGTATTGGTGATCCGTCGAAGTTGCCAATAGGTATTATCGGGCGTTGCTTTATTGTTTCCGAACGTTGGAGATCGCCGCCGTTGCGAGATAGTAATAGTAATTTTCGTGAAGCCGAGTCTAACGTCAGCAATGACGATTTAACGCGAAGGCACGGTTCGAGGAGGAGGCGATTAAGCGTTTCGTTGGACCTCAAGTCCCAGTGGTAAATTTGTCGCGAAGAATTGGACGGGGGCGAAATAGCGATTCGTCGAACCCGATAAAATTATTTCGAACACCTATATCGCAGAATGTTCTTGCATACGCGTTGAAAGGTTTACCCCTTCCATCAGCGAATCTATTACGATGATACGGAAGTATGTTAATCCCCGACTCGATAATTTTATGAATTATTTTGCGAATCTACGTAAAGTATCTAGGATGAAACAGTAGGTGCTCTGACGGGCACGCAGGATCTGTGCTCTTCTTGTGTCTATCCGAACAAATGTTCAAAAGATGCATTGCGTTCTTGCGTTACGATTTCAATTGGATCACTTATGCCAAATGGCGCCCCTAAACTTGCGTAATAATAATAACAGGCACCACGGCTGGAACAACAGTTCTGAATGGAGGCGTCGTTTGTTATAGTCGCCGAACAGTCGACAAATTGACCTCCGTTATAGCCAGAACTTTCGATACGTCTTGCGAGCTGGTTGGCCCGGGCGAAACAATTCTCCTATATCACGCGTCGGCCACCCACGTTGGCAAGCGTTACTCATTATCCCGCAATCCGCGTTTCACGAATAACTCTACCCGCGAGTGTATCGTTAGCTTTATCGAGCCTGCGCGAACGCGCTGATTCCATGCGACATGCGTCCTATGCACCGCCGGCGAATGTTGCAATTTGCATCCAGGACAAATAGCCTAACCATGCGTGCACGCCCGTTCTTGAAAGAAATCCGGCCAGAGGATAATAGACGATTTTAAATAATGCTCGGGCATTAGAGGACGCCTCAGACCTTCGAGTGGCTTTAGAGCAGAGATATATACTCGTACAATGAGAGACAAGAAGTGCATGGACGCTCGCACAGTACGAGGATTATAAAATTAGTGCCTAATGCACGAGTCGTAGTAACGGTGTTGCACGGCCAACAATGGGACAGGTAAAGGGACTAACAACCTCAATAGCGCTCACGAAAGGTCGAGTGCACCCATTGGGGTGTTTGTACTTATACACGAACACCTGATTACCGATGCTCGTTTTCTTACCTACGCTCTCCGGCCGACCCGAAAGACTTGAGCGCATCGTTTGCCACGCTGCGACAGATTAAACTATACGTACACGGTATAGTTTTCCCACGACGATACCAGTCCGCGTTTTACATTTAATTTTCCACGGCGAATTTATATATCCATTAGGTACTTCGTTTCTCCCCCGTTGTCTTCGCTTTATGAAATTCATTCAACAGGAACTGCCGTTGCCTCGCCGCCCGTACTACGCATGGTAACGCTGTCGAGATCTACCATACCTGAAGTAAACAAATTAGCTCCTAATACACGAGTGATCTTAACGTCGGCGTCGTTGCAATAACAACAGTGCGGCAGGTAGACGGAAAAAGCTCCTAGGATCCTGTCGAGAGGTCGAGCGGGGCCCATCGGGGGTGCTTCGGCTCACACACGGAGCACCTGACCGCCTTAAAGCATCCTTGTTCGCATAAACGGCACCGAGGTCCTCGGTCCTGTTATCCGTCGCACAAGTGTGCGTGAAAGGGCGTGTGAGCACGTGCGTTACTCGAGGGACGGAGTACCGTAAACGCACGTCTTGCCTACCTGTTTTTCTTAGAGCAAGTGGTCACCGGGACCTGTCTACCTGGCTCAATGAGAAAATTTATGAAACTACCCCGCAAAGTGCATGCCTCGCAACCGTGTACTGCCTACACGTGCTATTTCGTTCTTAAATCATCGGCCGGCCGAGGTATATGTGCACCTGCACCCATAGACGTCTATAAAGAAGGTACCAAGGTCCTGTTGCCATTTCGAAGACTAATTTGAAACTGCGGGAGTAAAACTATTTGGGTGCTGGGACTGATGGTAAAGGTAATTAAAAGGTGCTATTCTTTTCGTTTCGCTCGAGTTAGAATGACGGATTTCGATGGGATTTCCACGGAGTCTAATGAGACACCTTTGAGTTGCGGACTGTACGATTAGTCGATTGTAGATTTTTGTGAATTTTTAACTGTTCGAACATGGCGACGCAGAAGACGATTTTTATTTTTCACCGATAAGAATGTTCTGAGCGTTCCGAATTAACTACAATTTCTTCGCGTAATCGAAAACAACTGGCATAGAAATTGTGCCCTTTACCCCATTAAAAAGATTCATTCCGCCCAGAAATCGCCCTCAATTCTCGTTCGTATCCATCCGAAATCATAAGGCGGCTTCTATCATTCACAGTGGATCACTGTCTCTAAGCAGCAAATTCCAATGTTCAAGGGTGTTAATTTTCAAGACGCGATTTTGTCCTTTAAACTTGAGTTCATGCCGTAGCAAAAAATACGTGTCTCGTATCTTCGGCTACTCCACAAACTTACAAAGTTTCATAAAAATCCCAGCGAAGCACCCTGTAAGTTTCTTTTATCTTCGCTTAAAGGCGCGTTGTGCTCCAACCCCCGAGCCACCGGAATCACCCTGTAGAAAAACATTGTAACGAAGCGAAGAAAAAGGGTGCCCGATCCACACCTATAAATGATACAATCTATTGAAATTAAATTTCTACACCCCTCCCAGAACGACAGTCCTGCAAATACGCATGCATACAAAATTTTCTACGCCCCGAATCTTTTCTCAATCGACTGAGCAACCCTATAGCAATTTGATACACCTCGATACGTCTTCCCTGGTGTACCATCGGTATCTTGTTTTCATTCGCGAAACAGTTCTTTAGTGTCGCCGCAGTCTTAGACATGCAAGGTACACACTTTTACCTTCAGCGTACCATCTTCCAACTACGCTAATCTCTCGCAGATCTCCCACGGAATCTCATTAGAAATTCATAACCGTCGCCTCCCCGGCCCGAACCGCTGGCACCTCCCCCCGAGGCGCGGGGAAAAAACCCATGATACGAAAGAAATAAGCAGGCAAAGTACATTAAAAATTAATTACTTTGCTGATGGAAGCTAGAAGTGCCTAGTACGCTCCACACCCCCACGGTACAGCCAGATCCCAACCCTCTTGCACCTCCGCCTCCATTCACCCCGCCCGTTGAACGAGGTGCTGCATTCTGCCTCCTTATTTCAAATACTTTCAAGTACCGCGGCCATATACTTGTTAGCGCGCTTTCGAACTCGGAAATAAAACGGGCAAGAAATCTTTCAGAAATAACCGAGAATTTCGTTGCAACGATATACACGTTGCGTACACGTTTCATAAAGCTGCAAAAAATTATTGCTGAATTTTATACTCGTCGAACGGAACAGCGGAATAAATTATACTCGTGATGCAGAACAAAGTTATAGACGGATATCGTTCAACCCTTTAACGCCCTGGCCCCTAAGTCGTCGCTTCCAAAATTACGTGACACATAATACGTCGTACCACGTCATTTCCATCACCCATCACGTTGACCCGCGAAATTGTTATTTACCGCAAGCGAAATCATGGATCCTTCCTAAAGGGGTTAAGGATACTCCCAATCATCCTCTTTCGTATCAACGCAACAGGTTATTCGTGTCCACATATGCATTTAAAAGTTGCCCCTCCGCCGGGGTTACCGTGCCCCCTGCAAGACAGACCATCCAGCGAGATATCGCGATACGGCCGATGCATTCTGCGAAACGCGTCATCATCGATCTTCAATCCAGCGGGTGGTGGCTGCCGGCAAATCTGATTGGCACCGTACGTCCGCAAACCGTTCCGCGGTGCTCTCGGCTAGCTAAGTTAACCCGAACGCCGCTGCCTACCTACTCATTTTAATATCAGCTTATTACCTCTAGGCCGGGATAAATAGATAAATAGATTCCGTGGAAAAGCCTCGATCGGATTTGCCAAGCGGCGGGGCACTTAAGTCGCGACCCTCTTCTCCCGCGACGCCGCGCCGCCGGGGGAAGATAGACCGAGAAAGAGAGAAAGATTTCCTCCTACTATCTACGTTCTCTGCATCTACATCAAATTCCGCCATCCGCCACTCCCACGTCCATCGTCCTCCGTAGCGGCAGGACCCGGGACTCCAGGAGTAATTAACTCCTTAACGAAGTAAACACGACGCCATCTTAGCTTCCGCTACTACCGGCATTCCGCACCCCGCCCCCCGCCCCATCACCTCTTCCTCTTCTTCTACTTCTTCGTCGCCGTGGCCGTCTTCGTCTTCGTCGTCGTCGTCGTCGTCGTTGTAGTTGTCGTTGTCGTTGTCGTTCTGCCCGTGGCGACTGCCGCCGTTGGTAAAGTATACCTGCGCGCGACCGGCCCCGAACGGTGGGGAGGGGGGTGTTGCGAGGCGCGAACCACACTTTTTTCCCTCTAACCACCCCCCGAGATTGCAAAAGCGATTATATTTGCAGCGCATTAATGCTATTCGCGAGATGCTACGTAGGCGACGACGCCTCGAGCTGCGACTTGTACGACTCCGGTTTCCACCGTGGAATTGAAACACCGCTGACGCAGTCAAAGATTGCATGACCGAGTTTTGTTTTATTTCCTCCCTGTTTCTTTTTTTTTTTTTTTTTTTTTTGCGTACCACACCCGCCTCGTTCTTCCTCCCTTTTCGCCGATGTGAAGTGGCGAATTGCGTTGTATCACTCTTGCAGTTCGATTTCCGCGTACGGCAGACACCGGTTATAATTGTTCCGTTGCGCATTTATACCACGCGCGTTTGCACTATGGACGGAACTATGAAGCGACATCGATAATAAAAGTTTTAACGGATTACTGAACGTTACATTTCTTTCATTTTCAGTGCGGATATCGTTGGATTGCTCGGGGTTAAAAAAAGGGAAAGACGAAGAACCGCGTGCGCGATATACTTCCACGGCAGTCCCACCCCAGGGCAGAAACCGAACGGTCTGTACGAAAGCAGCAAAGAAAGTTTCACGCCCCGTCGCGCGAACCGTAGACCGCGACACACGAACGCGCGGAACAATCAGCTCGAAAGGCCGTCACGACGAGCCTATGCAGACGATGTGCGATATCAATCCTAAGACACTCAGAAGCGTCGGGGATCCTTCCCTGACCCGTGGCCAGTGCATTATACCCTGGTCATCGATATCCAGCACCTCCGACGCCGTTGAAAAATGTCACGGCATGATTAATAAACGGGCTGGTGCAATAAAGTAGAACCGCGGTTCGGCCGTTTACGAGATTCACTATCGGCGTTCCCAGTCCCCACGATCCGTCCGCCAATCCCGAACACCCGGCCGACTTCTTCGACGCTGGCGGACACGTGATCGCAACAAATGTATACGAGGCCGCGACCGTATCCGACATAATTCGACTCCGGCACCGGTGAGGTAACACAATCCAAGATGTTGCATCACAGGCGTGGATCACATCTCCGCCACGTGAGGCGGGGGAGAAGAAGTCGGTGGACGAGGAGGTGGCGGCCAGAGGGGCAGCGGATCCCGTGGTCGTGTGGGGCGGTCGAGGGGGAGGCAGAGCAAAGGTAAGACATCGCGACCAGCAACGGACACGAGCGGGACAGAGGTGGGCGAAAGGGGGCCGGTTCGGTTCGTTCTTTCGTTCCTCTCGGTTCGTGGCGCACAGGTCGAGGGGTCCGGGTCGCACGATCCTGCTTGATCTTTGCGCTCGTGCGATCTCTCGTTGCTCACGAGACCTACCGAGAGCTACGAACATCATCGCGATTACGTCTTGTTCGTGGTTATTTGCCTTGGCCGGGCCCGTACGATTCACGGGACCGGCTGTTTCGTTCCCCCGTGTCGGGACCAGGCTTCCTTTAAACCGCGACGAGGGCGTACAGCACGCGGAGCTCTTATCGGGAACACTTTCAGCCATATGCGTGCGACGTTGTGCAGCTGACGAGGGAACGTTTCATATTTGTATTCGTGACTATTGTGCCGCGGGTATCGGCAAGTCCCTCGCTGGACATTTTGCATGGCGTTGGCAACGTTATTGTATTCTAATAGGCATCCTACGGTGTCTTTTTGTCAATTTCCAAGCCCTCCTTTTTCCGCCACTGCGCACTGATAGAATGCTCCTTGCATGCTCGAATGACCGTTGCGATTATTAGATTTTATTTGATACAATCCAATTTGTCTAATAGAAGACGATAGTTTCATCAACATTTCAGATTATTATCCGACAGGTGTATCGTAGAATCGTTTACATTGTTCTTAACGTTCAATCGGAATCGCGCTCAACAGATTCTCCGTCCTCTGTCCCATCCAGGTACGAACGATTGCTTTGAAGCACGCACGAGTTCAATTCCGATACAAACTCACGCGGCCTATCGTCGACGGCCAGAATCGATTGCCCTCAAATTCGCTCGTTCGCGACTCCTCCGTTATCATAAAGAAAAACCCGGCAGCAATTTTAATCAACCCGTCCCTCCCCTTTCGCACCCCGACCGCGCCACGGTGCACGTCAAACAAATAATTGCGCAAAAGTGTGAAGGACAGCCGATCCATCACTCGCAACCATCGCTCGGCAAATCCGTGGACGAACCCGCGATGTGCATAACCCGATCTCCTAGAGGTTCAACCGAGCATCGAAGCCTACCTCTCCTATTTACCCCGCGCCACCGCGGCCGCTCTCATCCCCCCACGTAGAGCAGGGCAGAAGTGTAAGGAGCGCATACCGCGTTCTGGAGCACGAGGAGACGAAGCCGCTGGAAGGATGTGTAGGCGAAAGAAAGAGAAAGGGACGGACACGGCGATGCTGGAGTAGAAGCCGTGGTATCCCGAGGAGGACAGCGATAAGCCGAGACAACGGGGCGAATAGAGAAAGGTGGATCGTTCGAGCGTGCAGGTAAGTGAGTCGTGCATCTCTCACAATTAGTCGAGATCTATTTTATTCGCCGGCAGAATTTATCGTCCGTAGTGACTTTAGATCAGGCCGCGGCGTGCCCCTCGTCCATTCCCTCGATACGTGCAACGTGTCCGCTCGACGTGTTATACGTGTAGCCATCGCGAGCCGCGTTGTTTATAGGCGAGATTGCAGCGGGAAGATTAAAATGCTATTCGGCCGGTCGCGCCGACGCGGATCGCCGGCCGGTATTTTACGCCAGTTTGTCAGCGCGATGCACGCTCGGCTCTTGGTAGCGTGCCAGGCTGACGTTCCGCCGATTGATAACGTTGTGTACCCAATTTTACGTCACTCGAACTGCTAGTTGGACGAAATTAAGCGGTGGATCGTGTAATGGACGTGCGCCGGGTGAATTATGGGATTCCGTAGAAACTTTGCCGGTACGTTCAGCGAATAGAAACGGGGGGGAATTGTCCGTGACAAAAAAGAATCGACCGAATGGATCCGAGGGAATTGACTACGCCGATGTGTTGCCCGAATCGCGAGGCCGGAAGGTTTCTTAAATCGTACATTTTTAAATGTATTATTTGATAGGCTATTATTATGTGCCAGATATACTTTGCCAATAAATCACCTTAGAACCGCGGCTTATAAATCTATTAGACTGCGGACCCATTCTTTCATAGTACGGATGTTTTGAAGTACACATTGTCGAGTTTCGGGGGTGGAAAATATGTTATATTCGATTCACGCTTATGCAGGACGATATTTCACGGATCGAAGTGTTGAATGTTTAAATCGACAAGACACTCGGGCGTTGTAGGCGATAAATTTCGATTCTGAATTCTTTTCAGCGGAAATTGCGAGGCAAGGATTATGTAATATGTGATTCAAGCCTGGAGGGTGAAACAGGCGGGGATGTCTTCCCCTGATAATTTAATATCGCGCAAAACTGCGGGCCCGGTTCGTCTGGTAAGAGTATGTATCGAGACGTGGAATTGAGTAAGATAAAGGGGGACGAGAGAATGTCGGCCGTAAGGGAAACCGAGCAGAAACAAGGCACATTGGAAATCATGTTAATATGAAGAAATTCCTTGTGGAATGCTTCAACCTAATTTAGCCGGTTTGCATTCGCCAAATGAACTCTGCAGCATTTTTCTACTCCCCGCGACATTGTTTAACGACACACGGTCGACTGTGCATGGCGAGCCGTCACGTTTCTCACTAATACAACGAAATGAAATTAGTCAGCTTCGTGAAGTGTTCCGTCTGCTACAGTTACTGCGAAGTATTCATTGTCAGAAGCCGTCGGAGGTAATTCGGAACCATTGAAGTATATCCATGATTTATTCGAATAAACACGCTGTGAGCCATGACTTGACCAGAGATAAGTGCCACAATAGACAGATGACCGGATATGACGGTCTCGCAAAAACCACAGTAGTTACGCTTTTCTCTTTGACTCTCCATTTACTCCTACCACGGCAAAGTCATCTCTGCTCATCGGCCGCAGACTTCTCCGTTGCACCCGATAATTTACGAATGTCCTATCTTTCTCCCATTGGTTTTTACCCGTAGGCTCGAACCTTGTTTTGCTCCCTCTAAATAATCCAGCTCAATCTTTCGTTGCACCCATTGTTACATACCTACTATATTTTTTAATGCGAATTCTATGTTTAAAAAATAAATAAATAGATAAATATGTCCATTTGAACGAAACTCATACCGACGAAACTGATACACAGCACGAGTAAATTGTAGCAAGTGAAAGAAATGACATAAAATTTTGGATGTTAAGAGCATGAAGAGGTCGGTTAAACGTCATTCCACAATAAGAAGAATTATCTCACAGTTATATATGGGTACGAATTAACAATTCATATCTGCAAAGAAATTAAAGAATCTTGATCCCAAGGATTGTTTAATCGCATTTTACATTCAATTTTAACTTTCCATAATTTATCGAATCGCGGGTTTATTTATGTTCGCATAAGGGGCACGATATAAGCGACGTTCTGTTAAGACATAAAAAGTTTCTTACAACGATGCATCGGAGTGCCGAGAATATCACACTTGAAGCGGATGATCCTTAGGAGTGCAGCAGCTTTTGGTTCACATTTGCTTTAATAATATTAGGGTCGTGGAATAATTCGATTCGGTACAGAGAACAAGAAGTATAGTCGGCATGGCGCCACGGCTCGATTAAGCTCATCTTATTTGAGACTCGATTGCAGAACATTCTCTGCCACGATAATATTCATTTGACGTAATAGATACGGAATAAAAAACAAAATGCTGAAATCAATCTAGGCAGAGACCATAGCAGTTGAACTACTCGGCCGTATTTAATTGTCGAAGACCCTCGTAATCAAAGTTTTTCATTCTTCAAATATTTCTGAAGATGAGCAAGTGCGCAGACCTCGGTCGCAACGATCAAACTCGTAATTACAATTGCACGATTGAACGCAAGCTAGTCAATGGACTGCCTAAAAACAATTACGCGACGCTTAACGTTGACAAGTGACTGACACCTAGGACGCCATTAACGATCTTATCGCGCGGAAAGCACTAAACGCGAGTTTCTTCAGTCACACGGACGTTCCAACTCCTTGAAAAACGTTCAAGCTTACAATCCCACGAGGCGCCCGAAAAATACCGTGAGGCTTAAAATCCTTGAGACGTTGTACACGAACTGCAGAGTGTGGAAAAATAAAAGGAGCGTCGGTGAAACGGAGACGCGAACAGAAAGAGGAAGAAGGACAATAGAAAGGAGAGACAAGACCGACGCAAAGGTGGCGAGGAAGGACGAGCCTTCAGGGGTTCCGTTCCTTCGTCTTCTCCTTCGCGTAATCCTCTCAGTTTCCTTCTCTCTTTCTCGTATCAAGCAGCGCTTTTCATTTCGTTCGTTCGTTAGATCGCTCGGTTCGTTCTTCTTCTTCTTCGTCTTCTTCTTCTTCTTCTTCTTCTTCTTCTTCTTCTTCTTCTTGTTCACCGCCCGTCTTTTCTGAATCTCCCACGATCGTCCCCAGGCACGGGGGAAATATTCGTAAGAATTAAAGCGCCGGGAATTAACATTCCTCGGAGCCGTGAGGGGGTCGACGAAGGAAGGAGTCGGTTGGACGAAAAGGGGATGGAGTTCGGGGGGTGCGTGCGTGCCTCCCTCACTCGCGAAACAACGGGAGCATTACCACCCCTCTGCCTCCAACTCCATCACCTCCTCACCTCTTGAAACTCAGCCCCCTCTGACCGTCTCCTTCGCTCTTCTCGAAGTCTCTTTTCCTTCCCTTTTTCCCTCTCTCTTTACGACTTCTCTTTCTCCGGTTTTTCCCTCCTCGTCATCCCTTACCGCCTCGACACAGCTCGAGTCCCGTTTCCTTCACCCGTCTCCGATTCCCGCGACCCCTTCTTTCCTATACACGACGTCGCTCGCCGTCGTAGGGGAGGGCGAAACTCCGCTTTCGCAGTAGGGGAGGCTGTCTTATTCTTTCCACTCATTAAGGCGGATCGATGTGGCAGTGGATGCGGCGCCAGGGGGATGAGGCTGCCCCTAGAGGGGGGGAGGGGTGAACGCCGGTGAACGCTGGGCTGAGGTGGCTGGAAGAAGGTGGAGGCGAGCCAGGCACAGCATGACATGTCATGTACCCACCTCCTCGTTCGCTCATCCTCTTTCGCCTTCTATACTTATACTTACTGTTACTCTTGCTCGCACGCCACATACCTCGCCCTGTGGCTAGGTATACACGTACACGAGAAATGCTCGCGAGTTCAACCCCCCACTCGGTCCCCGTCTAATAAGCTGTCGCGCGGTACGCTTATTCCCCATACTCTTATGAGACATTTGTGCGGGCGTATCCGCGAAGTCGACACTGGGGAGTCGCCGGGTTTTCGGGAAAATTTTGCCAGACGCACAGATTTCCTCGCGGTTAATGAACGAACGCCCTCGGTTCACGCGGTGTCGCGTTGATCCACGATCGCTACCGTATTGTCCACGACGATCCCTTCCATCGGTTCTGCGACGAGCGACCGCCCAACGGCTCGACGAGGCGGACGAGTTTTAGTTTTTCGCCCGACGCTCGTCGCAGTCCGGGAGGCCACGATTTCGACACGCGACGCCCCTCCGTCGAATCACCCTCGCAGCTTTTATCCGCCTTATACCTACTTGCTCTTTAATGCGCGATCACGAATCGCCCTTAAGAAGCGGTCTCTCGAACGCGACGCCGTCACACACCCCGCTGGCTGTGTATCGTGCTTTGATCCTTCTTATTAACGAAGCTACACCGTCCCCGTTAAATGCGAGGCAGATCGATACCGCGGGCAGCCTAGATACCGTGCGTATCAGAAATTGGAATTACGCGTTTCAACCGCGTAAACCACTCTCCCTTTTGAAGCTCACCGCGCGCCCCATTGTACGCCCTCCGGAAACTATGCACTTGCAGGCCCCGAAACATACGGCGGACTCTACAAGAATCCAGAAAACCCGCGCCGCAACACCGGCAGCGATTCAGTGAATCCACGCCTCTCAATCGCAGCGGCGAAAGAAAGGGTGATCGCACAAAGGAGCAACCGAGCGGGGAACGTGCGTATCGTCGTGCGAGGCAGGCAGAACAGGTGTACATGTTCCTCGCGATCCGAGGGGCGACGAAGAAAGGATGATTTCAAAGAGTGACGTCGTCGATGGTGCTGCAAGGACGGCGAGAGAAGGACAGAGGGGAACGACACGAGGAGCGAAAGAGAAACGAATGGTACTTGTCGGAGGGTAAAACCACGTGCTCAGCCACGTGGTGACCGAGCCCCACCCTACCGACGACTGCTCGCACCCTCTCAACCCACCACCCCGGGTGCCCCTCTCACGGCCACCTACCTCTCCACCCTGTCGGAAGAGACTCGCGCGCGTAAAGCCGCGCCGACGCCAGCTGACCACGCAGTGGACCATCCCGTGCCGACGCCAATAAAATCTCTGCGTTACACTCCCGCCTCGCCCCCACCCCCTAAACGCTGCCCCGCCACGGTGCCGCACGCCCGTTGGAAAGCTTTTCTTCGTTTTCGTTGTTTTTGCTGCTCACCACGTGGGCCGGTCGGTCGGCCGGCATGAGCCACCCAACTCGACCCGAACCGACCCCGCTGCCCACGCGACACGTGACTACTGTCCATGCCACCCCATCAGCTGACCGCTACCACCTACCTGTTTGCCCAACTTCTTCCTGCTTCTTTTTGTCGCGGCTTTTTTCTTTTTGCTTCAACGCCTCGCCTTCGTCGCCGACGTGGGTACGCGTGGGATAATTCGATTGTATCCCGGATGGAGTACTGCGATGAGCTGAGAACGCGTGGAATTGTTGGAACGATAGGGATGTAGAGGGAAATGTTTATTGTAACGGGTAATTTCTGTGCGAAGTTCGTTTCGGTCGGGGAGAATTTTCATACGAGAATCGTACGGGTATTGCAGAATTTTCCATTTAGCTTGTCACGTTCTTGGGGAATTCGGTTAAACAAATATGCCCCATTGTCGAACTAACGAATCGAATCGACCAGATAATATCGGATAAGTGTGCGCACTACCTTGGCAAGTGTTTTGCTTCCGTCTTAACTCTCGTGCCGTTGACCGTCGATATCGGATTTGCGCGAGGGTGGCGTAAGTCTTTAGCTACACCTCTGACGAAGTCCTTCGTGGTGAACGTTCTCGAGCGTGTGCCGCGAGGAAAGTACGCGTTCAACGTCAATATGTATAGAGAAGGTGGTGTAAAAAGTTGAAGTCTCCTCCTCGAGAAGAAAAAGGCGGCGAAGTTTTAAAGCACTCCGCCGCATCAATCTTCGAGCAACTTGTTTTTCTCGTGAAAATTTGTTAAATATGCGCGAATATTCCGAACTCTGAACCGCAAAGAAAAGTATCGCCGGACTTAGAACGGCGGCAATTAAAATGTTTGCACACGGCGCGGATGAAATGCATGCAAGACGAGGGTTCTGTGTAGAAATCTTGATTCGATTAACCGTCGAGGTTAAAGCCCAGTACCGAATTAAACGAACAGTCGAAGACGGATTGCATCTTGCTACGGAGGACGGGTAGTTTAAAAGTTTCGGAGTTTTTAAATTGCTCGGATGCACGCATGTACGTAAATTACGCGACGCGACTATCATCCGCCGTTATTAAGGTTAATGTTTAGTGTCTGTTTACCAGGGCCATCGACATCGACATCCAATATAGACAAGTTGCTGAAACTTCCGTGCAACCTTCGCGCGCAATCGGATCCCGGCAATATTACCCCTCGAAGTGTCGATTTATTTATGCGAGGCCAACGCGATAACGTTTCCCACCGTCGTTGAAAATTAAGAGAGATTTTCAATCTGCTCGTTAGAGGTGTCGAACTCTGCGAACGGAGGCGTCAGGTATCGAAACTCGATCGAGTATCGAGCCCCGCTAGATCTCTTCGAATCGGTTTCTCGATTCACGCGTCGCGGCTACAAAACGGAATCCAACGGGAACCGGCGGCGATCGCCCGGCACCGCCGCGGAAAAATCACAAACTTGAACGCGAAAAGCCCGCGCGACGGGATATGAAAAAGTTGGCGGAAAATTCTAAACGGCCCAACACGGAGGATATTATTGCCTGGCCGTATTTTCGCAGTCTGTTTCGCAGTGAGACGCGGGTGCAAAGCGGACCCTCGTACGGATGCCGCCCTTTAAAGGAATAGGAAAGGGGCCCTGCGCACTCCTGCCACGAGATACATGGCAAAGTTTTAACTCGAGCGTGTGTCGACCCATCATGCGAATTATAAGTAGAAACACGACGACGACGACGACAAGGACGACGACGACGACGACGACGACGACGACGACGACAACAACGTAGAGGAGGAGGACGACGACGGTGACGACTCTCACGGACAGAGAATTCCGGAGCGTACCGTGTGCACCTACAGAAAACACACGTGCACCCCCGCAAACATACACATACGTACACACGTACTAAAGTCGTCTGCACGGATGCCTATATGTAGATTGCAGAAGAACCACGCCCTCTCCCGTGGAGGTCTTCACCCCACCCCCCGGTCGTACATCCGCCACCCGACCACCGCCTTCGCCTCATCCATCCCCAACCCCTAATGACGCAAGCAAAGCAAAACAAAGAAAGGTTTATACACCGGAGGAGCGCGCGCGCGTTCTCTTTCTCTCGCTCTTTCCTTTTCGCCGTCTCCCTATGTACAGCAACCGGCTCGCTCTTTCGATTTGCTCCTTTCCTCTCCCTCTCTCTTTCTGTTATTTCACCTTTCTCTTTCTTTCCCTTCGTCGCTCTTTCATTCTTTCTCGCTCGCTCGCCCCCGCATACCCGTCTCGCGCTCCCTTGAAAACCTCCCGACTCTTTCTCCGTCTCGCAGCCCCGTGACGCTCACTCTCGCTCACATGCGCGCAAATGAAATCGATTAAAATGCTGGGCGCAACTTCTAGGCAGAGCTGCTCTACCCACCCCCCAACCCCCAACCACCCACTCACCCCACGGTGGCCCCACGCGCTCCAACCTCCACCAAACTCCCACTCCTTCGCTGTAAGAAACCGAGAAAACCCTTACGTGCGTTCCCGTTGCCTCTGCCCTCCCCCCGCGCATCGCCACCCCGCCACCCACTTAAACCACCCCTTCATTCCGCCCGCTGCGAGTACACACTGCGTCCCGTATACAAAACCCTCGTCCATCCGCGTACGCCTGATTGCCGATCCGCGAGTATCGCCGACCACCCCTTCGGGTCGATCATCCGTGCCCCCCCCCCGAAATATGCATGCACATCTCCGCCTATGAACGTTAACATCGTTCGTCAGCGTGAACACGCGTATCCCAAAACTATCCCCCCTTCCCCACAACGCCAAGATTACGCCGGCCACCCGTATGCTTTTTCGACCAGAACCTCCCTCCGCGTGCAGCTCGATGGATTACCTTAGCTACCGTGCCTTTAGCTCGCTCGACGGCTCGTTTCGTTTCGTTTCGTTTCGTTTCGTTTCGTTTCGTTTCGTTTCGTTTCGTTCTTTAGTTTCGTTCGTTTCAATTTTATACCGTACACGTACACGTAACGCGCGTTCCGTTCGCTCGTTCGTGTGCGGCCGCGTTTGTCTCCGACCCAGAGCCACCCGCTCGGGCATCGCTGGCGTACACGGGAAGCCTGCACCCGTGCGCCCCTAACTAAGGCCGTGTGAGTGAATAGACGGGGGTGTGCGTCGGCCGAGTGAGACGGTGTTAGTTTACCGAGAGTAAATGAGTGCGCGGCAGTCGCAGGCTGGTTGGTAAAAACAGTGGCCCTCTTTACCTACCCTTTCCTTCGCTGCCACCCCCCCGGCCACCCTCCTGGCCCGCTACTCTAGCCGCGACTTCGCCCTCCGTCGCCCGGCTCCGTTTCTCTCGCTCTCCTCGCGGCAACCCTCTTCAGCCCCGCGCCTCTTTCTGTAAATCACTCGGTCTCTCTCGCGCCCCTATTCCACGGCTCGCTCCTTTTCCTTACCTTTCCGATATTCCGTTCCCGGCAGCCTCGCGCGTAGCCGTAAGATTCATTCGTCTTAAATCCTGGCGAAGCGACGAATTATTGCGCGCTTACGTAGGCGCCCCGCGCGCACAGCACGACGTATGATCTAGAATCGGGCGAGGGGACGAGATGGATCGTTCGTTGCTGATGTTGGTTAACCGCGTGCAGGGGTTGAATCTGCGACGATAATGGTGGAGTCGAGACGAACGACTGGTCGAAAGATTACTCGGACGGTTCCGTTGCCCCGGCTCGTTAACCCTTTTACTTTGACGGGCGTAGTACGAAAGGTCAGCGTGTATCGTTCGCTGGTACTTGGACGGTTCTTTATGCGAGTGATGCGATAATCGATGAACAGCTATCGTACAGCCGTCGTGTGCATATACCTTTTTATTTGATCACGCGCACCAGCGATCAATTAATCGGTCTAACGAATTGATACGCGTGCTGAACACCTGTACCAATAATAATGACTAGTTCGCCGAAAATTGATTTACCGATGAACTCGTCAGTTGTGCCCGAATCATGTCCGTCTTTAAAGGACTATTCGCAAGGCACAATCCCAACTTTTAATCAATCCGTTTCGCACCGATAGATAAATTTCAATTGCATCTTTCGAATTGTTTCGCGCTGAAATCTCCGTTCCCTCTGCCCGCTCCGTTCCCCCGCTCGAACGGCACGGACGAACGTCCGCTACTTTAAACAGAACACGCCGCTGACACCGTTCGATTGAATTCTTCACCGATTCGTCGTCCCGATAGACCAATTTTACGACCAAGCGCAAAAGTTTGCTACCCGTGCCTTTTATTCTCGATAAAGACATACTCCTCCACGCTCGCGTGACCCATATATTAACGCTCTGTTGTAACGCCGAAACCAAGTTCTCGCCTCGCGTTTGAATGCAAAGTATGTGCATACGCGCATAATGCGCGCAATGGCCGACGCTGCAGCGCGCTTGTTCGAGAAATAATTTAACAGACCCTTCCATATAATTCATTTGAACGAAACGCAATATTTTACGCAATTTTTATGCAGTCGTTCATTAGACCGCCGAGCGGCCCTTGCGACACGGATACCGTCGTTACTTACTGTAATCGACGTGTGAGTCTCAAAGCACACGTTCTTAGAGAAGTAAACGACGCTGCCAGTAAATTAGCGCGCAGGGCCCAGTTCTTAAACGCAAATTTCGAAATATTCAACAACCCAGAGGAACGTCTTAATTCCTCCTCTGCTCGCCGTGAAACAGCTCGGATGTGAAGCAAAGGGGGGGGGGGGACTATCTTCGCTTATCGAGTGTGAACGCATGAGAGTACAGACGTGTGCACGTACATGTACGCGTAGCGGGCGTACGGGCGGGCTTTCTACCCGGTCGGAGGAGAAGGAACCGTCTGAAAGAGAGAACAAGGAAGGAAATGAGACAGCTGACGCGGGGGGGGGTTGCGACGAGAGCGATAGAGAAGGCGCGTCGGGGGGTGGATGGTAGCGGAGGGTGCAAGAACGTGCGGAGGGTGAAAGCGGGTGGGACGAGAGTGGATAGGGTAGCTAAGACGACCGGCTCCCAAGTAATTATAAAATGCAATCAATACTTTACATATTTTTCACGCAAGTCGGAGGGTTGCCACCCCTGAATCTCGTACAAGTTTCCGTACGGTGCCTCCTTTCTTTTCGTGCAACCCGGCAGACGTCGCGTAACGCGCGGATGCAAATAATTACGGGCGCCCGGGCTTTTTTCACTTGCGAATTGACTTTGTTAAAGTTTAAACAAAGGCCACGGTTACCGAGACGCGTGTATCCAGTGTGTGAGACGCTGAAGAGACATCTCGTCATCCGTGGTTCTGCCGGTTCGCGCTACCTGAACGTCACTTTTGTAAGATTCCCTTGTGCCGGCGTTGACGACGCGACGGCTGAATACGTTAGGAACACGCACCGCGTTAATTAATGTAATTTAGTTTCCAGACATTTATATTTGTGGCTGGGCTTGAAAGGGATGAAAGGGGGGTTGAATAGAATTAATGAGGGGAAAGATAAAAAAATAAATAGGTGAAGTTAAAAAAGAAGGATTCGTCGAAATATTAATTAATTTTGATAAATGCAGCGTTGATCGATCTTATTATTTATTATTTCATTGTATAAAGCATTTCGTAAACATCTCACATAGCTCGCTGCAAGTGTGAATTTTATATCCAATGTCGTTACAACATTTAGTGAAGTTGATATATTATTTACATAGCTAGATCATTACACTAGGTATTCGTATGTATTACGGTAATGTGCTTAGATATAAAGGTCTACAAAGTAGCATGCATAAAAATTTCAATCTACATCATTCTCTAACTTCGATAATATTACAACTTTAACACACCTATTACCATAGCATGCCTCGTACTTTTTATAAGAATTCATCTGAACGCATTGCTCGAAACGCCGATTGCCCAAAGAAATCGCGACAATACCGTGGCCGCGAATAATATTATCCACGCCGTTGAAAAGTGCTGTCTACGCGAGACATTTTCTCCCAATTAAGAATATATACATAACGCCGTGCACGAACTTAACGGATGCAACCCATCAAAAACTGAGAGCGGTTTTAAAAAGCTGCGTTCCTCGATTCGAAACACAATTTCACATTATACATTTCCGGGGCCGATGGACGAAACTGTACGTTCCGAATTTAAAGTCGTGAAAAATTACCCTTGCGCAACGGCCGAAGGAAGCTGACATCCGTGGGGTTCGATTAAAAAAAAAGTAATACCGCCTAAAGAATTTAACGAATATGATAATGGAGGCGAGCTCGCGGATGGCCCCTGCTCCTCACAATGGCACCGGCTGAACAACGCGCGGGGGAAGCGGGCGGGGGACGGTCGGATGACTGATTTTAATTATGAAAAACGCGGTGCACCATTGCACCGGTAATTACGCTTGTACAAATGTATCGTGAGGCGCAAGAACAACGGCGAATTCGTGACTGGGAATGCAATGTTCAAAAATGACGGAACAATGAGACCGGTCGGAGGAAATAATGTAAATTTCGCAGTGCCCGAAACAATAACCCTTGAGCGTCGCTCGAAAACACTCCGGTTACCCCCTTGCCGCTGCTTGCTTCGAGGGGGCAAAAGAGGAAGAAGAGCCGACGTCGCGATCGTCTTTGACCCTAAATCCGTGCGCTGCGTCGTCGTGAACTTCAGCGACTGATTTACCGTTTCGGGAGGCGGCGCGTTGAACTCGAACCATCCTCCGGCAAACAGCTTAATTAAAATTATAGTGTTGGGGCCGTTTGTTGAAACCACTTCTGCCGATGGTTCCGGTAACGTACGCGGCGGTCCGATGGAAACATTGCGATGCATAATTATACGTTGTCACGATACTAACGGGTCGACGGTGATGCCAAATTGGCGTAATTAAATGAGCATAAAGCTACGATTTTTGCAAGCTCAGCGTTGCTTCGAGCATGTTGACATTCGATCGAGAAGGAAAAATTTTTCCTCATTCTTTGCGAGGACGCCCGCGTTCGAATTTACCGCCATCCGATTCACTTCTATTTTCGACAGATTTATCATACAATCCCGAAGTTATTTAGCGAACGAAACATGTTCTTCCAGTTTAAGCAATGCTCGCAGCGCAAGCTATCACTGCATTAAATTCCCGTGCGAATTAATCGCGCAATGGGTATGACCTAATATTTAACGTGCTCGCGTTTCGTGGCTGTAACTTATTCCGTCAACGACGTTGGAATATAAAAGAGTTTGGCAATCGCGGGGGTGTATCTTGACGTTATCTTCGTGTAGTTGCACTGCTCGCTCGGGCTGCTTCCGCGGGGCGTACGACATTATCTTCACTGGCCCACGCCACAAACACGTTACAACTCCTAGCGCGTCGCCACGTGGTCGAAGCGAACGATTCGAAGTCTCGCCGCGGCGAACGATCGCCGAAAGAAGCCGCAACGAGGCCCACGACGAGTGACAGCGCCAGCAGAGGAGTGCATTGTCGGTGCCGGCAAAATCTAATTATTAACCGAAACGCTCCGAGATCGGAAGCGGTGGTATTATAGTTGCAATTGCCTCGAAAATTTCCATACAAGACTCTCCATCCGATTAATACCGGAACACTATCCTCCAGGAGACCCAACGGTCTTCCTACCTCCCCACGGATCCCCCTGAGCCGCCCGCGAAAGTAAGTAGTGAGTGAGCGGCATTCAAGGGTTGGTGACTGCGGGGGTGGCAGAGGGTGGCGGTAGCTCCGGCGGTAGGCAGCGGGATAAAGAAAGAAAGATCGAGACGAGCGGCGCGCACGAGTGAAAGAGAAGAGGACCGGCGGAGGGTAGCTAGGTAGAGTGGGTACCGAGGGTACGGCCAGATTTTAACGATTCCTCTGCCGCGGAGTCTTAAGAGAAAGAATGGCGGGGATGGGTGAAATGAGAGGAGAGGGTTGGGGGTTGGCGAGGGTGTCGAGGAGGTGTGGGTGGAAAGGGATGGCGCGGAAAGAAGAGAAAAGGGAGCACAGGAAAAGACGAAGGAGGAGGGTGGGAAGGAGGGCGAAAGCGAGTGGAGGAGAGGGCGGAAGAGGACGGTGGAGATCGCGGTGGCGGTCGACGAGGGTGAGCGGGAAGGGTGCGGGGGCGAAGGACGCGAAATGAAGAAATTCTATCTACATTTCCAACCCTTCATGCAGCGTCTTACCCCCTTCGCCGCCGAGACCCCGCACCCTTCCTCCCGCTCGCCCTCTTCTTTTCTCTTTCTTCTACCTCCGCTTCTTCTTCCGCCCACTTCGTTCCTTCGGCTGCCTAACCTCCTGCCCCCACCTCGTCCTTCTCGTTCCACTGACGGTAACCCGACCAACCCCCTCGCGCTCGCCTTCTCTCCGCGATGTCCCCTCGAACCGCGCAGCCCGCGAGCAACCACCCCGCTGAGACAATACGACCGACTCAACCCTCTCCCCGTCTGCCCTTGCAACGGTCCCGTCTTCTTCGCCTTCTTCTTCCTCTTCTTCATCCGTCGAACTCTTACCCGTGCGTCCGTCCCTCTCCCTTTCTCGTCCGCTCATTTCCTTGCCCTGTCCCTCTTCCTCGTCCTAACCCCTTGAAGACCGGTATCGCCACCCACTACCATCAGCATCGCGACTACCAGACGAGTACGCGAAGCCAGGATTCCTCCGGAGCTTTCTTTCGTTCCTTCTCGCTCCCGACTATCCTCCTTCCTTCGCCTCCTCCTTGTCCCGCTCTTCAACGGTTCTCCGGCCACCGCTTCTTTCTTTTTTCTTAAACACAAAAGCGAAAATTTTGCTTATTAGAATATTTCCAGGAGGTGTTCCCCCTTCTTGCTTCGACTACGCCACCGCCGCCACCGCCTCCTCTAGCTCTTTCACCTGCTGATCCTCCGCTCCTCACTCCGATGTCCGTCAGTCGTCTACACCTTTATCGTCGACTTCGCGTTCAACCCCTGAGCCCTTCGTCGTCGTCGTTCTCCTTGGTCTGGCCCGCGGCCCAGGGCAGGGGTAAGTCCATGCACTCAAGTGTGACGGCACTGGGCTGCGCCGTCGGTCGGGTTATTCGCGCTCGTTCCTCTCCCGTTTCGAGGGTCTAGCCGTTCGTCGACGCCGCTCTGCCACTGGCGGCCATTACTATGATTGTGTGCACGGAACTTTAATTATTATTATAGCGGGTCGGGGAGCCGAGTGTATGACAATAAGGAGCACCGTCAAAGTGTACTTTGCACGGGCAGGTGTACAAGTTGCGCCCGGTACCGCCGCGTGCTCGCATACGTGAATAACCGGTCGGCAAAGGTGTGCGCACGCGAACGCTTTGCAGCCACAAAGACCAACAGATTGAAATCTTTTGTGGTTCTCCGCGTTTCATTTTTGTTTTGTCATTTTTTTCTTTTTTTTACTATCCCGCGCCGTGCCACTCCCTTGTTGCTCGCCTCGGATTGCTGTTTGTCTTCGTGGACGTTTGCCCTTCGGCGAACGCCGCACAGATAAGTGTACATCCGCTCTCGAGTTCACCATCGGATTCGACATGTGGATATCGAGTCGCGTTAAACGACGAAGCGATTCGTTCGCCGGGATGCCGGCGGTTTTCGTCCGTGGGAAGAGGAGGGGTGGGCCTGTAGACGAGAGTGAAAGCGCATTGCGTGGAGGGTGCGTGGAGACGTAAGACCAGCCTTCGTCGAGGGCGAGCGGTGTGCTTTTCAAAGTTTCGCGGGTCCCGCGCCGCGAACACGCGCTCGTCTCTTCGGTTGCGATGCCCTCGTGGAACAAAACCCACGTGTTCGTTCGAGCTTGCTCGCAGCCACGCTGGAGAGATCAAAGCGAATATTTCTCGCGAATTAAATTAAATTGAACAATTTTCTTTCGGCTGCGCGATTTCCAGGTGTCGTCGCTTTCCTTTTCTTTTCTCTGCACTTTATTTTTTTTTACGCGACAATAAAAACGGGGAAACTAGACCGAGCAGCTGCGCAATTTTTATTCGCATATTCTGCGGACCGAGATAATGTTTAATTATCGTTATTATCACCACGTGGTATTCGCACGGCAGAAAAGAAATAGGCAGATAAGAGTATGTGCAAAGTGCAGCATGCAGGTGTAATTTAGCGTCGGGCAGTTAACAAGGCAGATTTAAATTCTTGATAATCACTCCTTACGCCGTGGCTCCCATTTAATACAAGGTAACCGCAGCCTAGAAATGTTTTTTTGCTTTATCCTTCAAAGTTATACCGGGATACATTCCGTTTTCTAAACCTGCCTTCTATTATAAGAAATCCGCGTATAAACTTTTATGGCCAATAATTACGCGCGCATGACAGTTGGTAAAATAGAAAAACTACTCCATATGCAACTTACTTCATTGGAATCTGGGCGCACAAATCGCTCTATTATCCTGAAAGCATCTGGCTGAAGCATGCATGCCTCAAATTCATTCGCGATGTGATATAATTTAATAAAGTCGAGGGCACGCCGAATCGATACTCGCCGTGCATCAAATTAAAGCCTACCGTTCCTTATTTATAATCGCTGCGTGGATACACTATCAATAACACGAGATATCGTTTTAACGATTCCGTTACTATAACTTATAATTTGCGCGATGCGTGTCTACGGGAGTGACTGGTCGCCGCCTAAATGCCGCGCGTATCTACATAATTTGTCCCAGCGATAAGAAGGGACACTGTACATTTCAATCTACCGGACGGACGTGCACCTTTAGAGAGCAGAAAATTCTCGAAATATTTGCGACGGAAGGCAGCGTATAAAGCTTGGCGCGATGTAAGATACCGAACGATAGGGGAGAGCGTGTTGTTGAAAGAGAGAGGGCGAGACTGTAACAAACAATGGAAAGGTAGTCTTGACGGACAATAGCTCGTGTGGAACAAACACATCTCGCTGTTTCTTACTCTGCCCCGAACCCTGCCAACCCCCGTCGATGTCCCCTCGCCCAGTAGCCAGACCATCGTTTCGGGCTACGTCCTCCTCCGGACTTCACATACTTACGTTTTTAAGCTTTAAAAGCTCCATTTGCGTCCCCGCTTCCAACACACAGCCCGGAACAATAGGGTGGACGGGAGCCCTACTCACGACAACGATCCGCCATAATTTTTCTATCTAAACCAGAGATGCGTGAACCGGGGAGATTCGCGGTCGCGTGATTCCTCGACAATAATCAGCTCGCTTTGAGCTGCTTCAACGATAGGTTTCGTACGCTTCGCGGAATTACGCGTAACGATACGATCGCCATTCGTGGAAGCCAAGATACTCTTTGCGTTCCCGGCACACCGGGGTACGTCCGAAGGAAAACGCACGCTAATTAAATTCCTCGCGATTAACTTCAAACGCAGCTTCTGTACGCGCAAGCGAAACGGAAGCGCGTTCCTCGCGACGCAGAGCAGTGTTTATATGAAATTTCGACAGAAAATGCGTACTTGAACACAGAGAAAGACGGTGCTAAATAGCAGGACACGCGGTACAAGGGAATCGTTCGGACGCGTTTCGCGAACCTGCGACACATGCGTCGATCGACGAACGTCCCGACGATGCAGAAATCGAAAGCACATCTGACGTTACACACCTCCGGTGGTTTCCCTGCAACGAAATTACCGCAAATCGCCGTGGCCGGCGAAAACATTCTCATTTTCTTTCGCTTCGAGGGAATCGGCGCAAACGGAGCGCGCTATCGATCCCGCGAATCGAAACTCCGGATAGGTTTTATAATTGTCGCGATATCGTGCACACAAAGGTGTACACCCACTGACCAACAAAAAAAAATGCAGCGACGAACGAACCGCTAACAAATGAATTATTTAATTGATTGTCTCACATTGCCCCGTCGCGTTTGAGCGTTGGCCCGAGGGGTGAAAAATTCGTCGAGCTAAGATCTGTTCATAAGTTCGACGCGTAATCGACGCTTTTACGGGGCTTCGCTCTAAATCGGTCACGATAAAACTTTAAACTCCGCCCGACCGACCGAAAACTTTCGCACCCACCTCCCCCTCCCCCCTCGCATTATCGTCCCCGCCGTTCCATAAGTTCCCGGATGGCGGGGCAGAAACAAAACAGCGTTACCAGAAGGATCGCGTGGAGAAAGAAAGGAGGCGGGGGACGGGCACGAGGGGAAGAAACGGGATCGCTGGCTGAAGCGCGAAGCTTTGCATACATTGAAAGAAACAAATGTAGAATCTCGTGTTCGGCCCGTCCGGGGGCGGTCGTCGTAATTCTGCCGCGTACCCCCATCGGCTCTCGGGGTTATTCGATCCCTCGCAGGTGGTAGATAGCGGCGCGAGTAAGAAACATCGAGGGAGACGAAATCAGGAATGAAAGACGAAAGGAGCACGAGGTCGAGGCCGGCCGTGGAAGGGGTCGACAAGCGGCAAAGGAAGAACGAAGAGAGAGTGAGAGAGGAATGGAAGGGGGCAGCGAACGACGAAACAGGGTTGGAAACGGGTGGAACGGCACGTAAGCGGGGTAATTCTTAGAAAGGGAAAGGGTTACGGGGGCCTTAAGTGTAAAAGATTATCGGGAGGCAGAGGAGCACCGGTATCAGCAGCAGCAGCAGCAGCAGCAGCAGCAACGACGACAACGACGAGGAGGGCCACGACGTCGGCAGCCCACTTTTTCCTCAAAAGGGGAACGGCACGGGGGTGGCGGTAGGTTGGCGGAGGCTCGGTTGGTAAGAGTCGGGGGTACGTAGCACGAAATGAGGGTTCCTGAGTTTTTGCCAGGCGATCAATAAAAGTCTCTGTGCTCTCCTCTTATACTTGTCGTATAACGAAGTAGGCTGGCTGCCTGTAAGGGGTTTGGGTGCGTGGCCCGGTGCGTGCATTAATTCCACCTCCGCCACCTCCGTCTCTCACTCATTCCGCCCTTCTGGCTCCTTCCTTCTCTGCCCGGTGTCCCTGCTCGTCCGTCTCGGTCTCGCTCGTTCTCTTCAGCCTCGTTCCAACTTCTCTCCACATCCACCCCCTCCCACCCCCGCCCGCCCCTTGCCACCCCCCTTATCCTGCACGCCCTCGTTTCCTCTCCGCGTCTTCCTGCCTCGACTCATCAACGCTCGGCGCCTATGAGAGCACGCAGCCGGATACGAAGGGTACGACGAAGAGAGTTCGGCGATCCGCTACCCTCTCGCCGCGAGGGTGTCTTCGCCGGAGCTGGCTCGGGACGCGTTTTAAGAAAACGTGACGCTTCTTCCAACCGACCTTTCTTGTCCTTCCCCCGGCACCCACCGCCGCCCCTCGCCGCTATGCTCATCTCGTAGGCCGTCTGTGGTCCTGCCTCGTAAGCTTTGATTCTTGATCCTCCGCCTGACAAAGCCGTTTCGCGTTGGACGTGACTCGCGCGGTGTACAGCCTTTGTCGCGACAACGCGATACCTTGCTGCCGAGTTCGAACATTGAACGCTCGCGAGGTTGTGGGATCTTTGATTTCGGGAATGCGGGTCTCGAGCGTGGTTCGGTTCATCGTTTATTCTCGTCGATCAACTTTTTAATGCACGCGTACATATGACGCGAAGAACGTTTCTAACGATAGACGCGAAATCGAACGATCAGCGTAACGCGATCCAAGAAGGTAATTACAATTCCTCGATTAATTACGTCGAGGTTACCGCGCGCCGACAGTTGCAAAGGAATCCCGGGTCTCATTAATTATTTATGTGCCGGATGAGTTGATAAAATTCGACGAAAACGAGTATCGGAACGACGGTAAACGTTCCTTGTCGAAGAAACCCTTAGTATTTTCTATCTGCCGGTTTACCCTGTTATTTTTGTCCCTTCTTACGCGTTGCTACACCCCCTTCCATCGTGCGCTCCCCCCCCCCAGCACTGTTCATGTGTTTGCGTCGTACAGTCGGTAATCCGTGTCGACGTGGAATCCCTTTATCTAAACTCTGCCCCGGCGAAAGACACATAGTATCAACAGCCGCACACAAGAGCGATCAACAATTATCCCCCGACTGTCTTGCGCTGCTCTCAGACAACTTTCTCGAGCAGCTGGCCCGTTGCACCCTCGCTTCTTCGATTCGATTCGATTTCTCACCTTCGTAGTTTCGTCCGTACGCTATGGCAACGCGGCGTTTATAGCCGCCCTCCGATGTAAAGATAGAGGTGCAGGTTCGCAGACGCACAAGGGAAACGGCGTAATTCGAAGTATTTCTGCTGTTTAACTTGCTGCGAGTGTCGATCGAATGTGCGGAAGCGTCGAAGGAAGACACTGGGCTAGAACCGATGCCCCTGTCCTGTTATTTGCTTCGACATTTTTAATCATCGATCGAGCGCAGCTGCGAAAGCCACGGTTGCCTAGTTTGAAGTTACTATTCGTGCGCGCTCTGCGAATATTGAACGCAACGCTAAATTTATTCATTTGTTCGGTTCGAATTTCGATTTGTAAAAGTTAATTATTGGCGATAAGTGGTAAGAAATTGAAGTAATTGGCAGCAATTATTTGTCCCCGAAGCTTTGAGCTCGCTCTGTAGATAATCTCTAGTCGCGTATTGCGACTTCGAATTACTTTATTCTCCGCAAGTTTAAAAATATAAATCCCGTACATCGTCAAGCGAACAAAATTGTTGAACGCAAAGTTTCTTCAATGATAATGGATTACCAGGTGGATATTTCGACATGCTCCTAATTTTTACGCGCAAACATCTTTAAGTATTTGGCGCTATTGCACAGCGGTATTACAAAATTTTGTTACAATTGTTGAGAAGGATTATCAGGAACTCCGGGGTAAACAAATTCTGTGTCATTATCATTCTTGACGATTGTCTCTGGGAACAACTTTAATGGCGAATTAATATTTCCGCGTGCGCATATTCTATAGCTCTCTTATGAACCAATGCCTTTAAAACTCTTCCCGACTCCTCTTGGAGTCGCGAGATTCTCAAATGCTGGACACTCGCCAAGCTAGGTAATAGAAACGAGAGGGGCGTAGGTAGATCAAGAGAACATTATTCCCAACAGCATAATTCATCTGATAATTAACACGCTTTCCTGCCAGTTAAACGTACGCTTCACTTGCAAACAATTTATTAAGGTGCAACAAGATCTTGATATGAAAACATTACACCAAAATGGAATCCGTAACAGCAATATTATTCCCTCTGCAATTGTTGTTCGTAGTTAGACGCACGTATTTCCCCATTCCTATGCAGCAATAATAATTTTGATTACATTTCACATGCATTATTTACCGATCAACAAACAAAACTCCAGAAATGTAGTCGCGAAATCAGTTCCCCGCCTGATACGGTAGAGTGTTTCTTCTGAAATAAGGGTTCACAATGCATTTCAACCGTGTTACACGGGTTTATAAATGATCCCCGCAACGTTTCACGATTGACCACACGCCCGTCCGCGCGTTATTTCTTAATTTACGAAGTGTATATGAAGTGGAAATGAAGTGGAAACCTAAAATGTTTACCGAATTACCGGATGGGCCCTCCATACAACCAACACCGCGAAGGGGTGCGCGACCCTCACCCCGGTCTATAAATATAAATCCCGGGCCGGCAAAGGTACGCGTTATTCCCGGAAAGTTTGATACGCGACTGAAACGAAATCGGAGGGCAAGTTCAGCCGGTATTCGATCCGTACGTTTCTTGGCACTGTTTAGAAATTCGCTCGGACACGCGATGTCCGACGAGGAGCTCCGTGTAAGCCACGACGCGACGCGGATGCTGCGATCTGATTTCGCCTTGCTTCCTCGTGCCCTTCTTCTCTGCCCCTTTCTTATCCCCTCGTGTCTTATCCCCCCGCACACCCTTTACCACCCGGCCGATTCTTTCCTCCACCCACGGACACAATTCCCGTTACTTTGCCACAACACGCGACGGCTGCTTCTTTTTTCCCGGCCGATGAGTTCTGTGTCTTGTATCGGCTGGGCGCGAGCGAGAGAATGAAACGTTTCGGTCGCAAGCAGTCGAATCGGGAAAACACCCTTCGATTTCGCTGCGTCCGATTTTTCGATAAAGATGAACCTTCGATTGGACCGCGCCATGCGTCTTCTGCAGCTTGTGGGAATCACCGTTGACGAGCGCGTTGGCCATTAGATAGGTAATAAGGTCAGTCGGACCCCGGATCGGAACAAAAGTAGGTACACGGTGTGCATGTAGAAGCGGCGTTTACTTTGGTCTATTTTACGATTTTCAAAGAAACGACGAAGGCGAGCCGTTCTATAATAAGCGTAATTCGACGACGTTAATGAAGATGTCAAGTGCATTGTGTCCTTTGATTGCGGTATAATGACGAGGTGGTAAAGTAATGCAAGACACAGTCTCTATCGAGACAAGAAAGGATACGAAACTTGCTATAAAATCGTGATCTCGTCGCACGTGGCCCGTGAAATTTATTTTCGATACAAAAATTGTGAAAGCTAAGATGGATTACGTTTATTTCTCTACAGGCGTTTGACAATATGCATTGACAGGTTCAAAATATTTGATTGCTTGTGGGAGAATTGTTTGTAAGAAATTTGATCGTTTTCGTTACTTTGAGTATCGATTTATTTATTCATACGTAGCTTATACGCGACCGATCGACTCATTCTTAAATTAAAATCTCTTGTCCAGGTGGATATTCATTATCGCCCGATTTGATGGACGAACTTTGGAAAATGACACAACCGAACGATGCTGCTTTATCCTCGCTAATATAATCGGATAAATCGAGATCTGACATTTTTGTACGTAGAAATATGTATGCTAATAGACAAATTTGCTGAATGAGCTTCTATAAATTCTGTCTGAAATCTTAATCTGAGTGTAACTCCTCATTGAACCAGGTCTCAAAATTATTCTCTATGAATAAATGAATCCGCGTGCTAAAATGGTTTTTGGAATATTTTGCTGTGCAAGCTGCTTAAAATAAGATTCATCAATTGATACTTCTTAAATAAATCCTGATTCGATTTTCGTCGCAAATGATTGATCAACTTCCGCCAACGGATATTTTCATTCTGCATTGTTATCACAAATGTTTGCCAGCGAATACAATTCATCTATTTAATTTAAATCGTTTGAATTTTCTTTTCTCGTCGGATTATTGTCTTCTGTTGGAAAATGTGCGCTTGGTATTTATTTGCCTAGGAAAAATGTGTATGATATCTCATGGAATAATTACAGAAAAAAATCAACCCTCATTATTAGTCTTCCCATTTCTCCGCAGAAAGTAATTGGTATCAATATGTTATTCAATTTTCTGGACATTATGCTTTAATTTTGTCTTCCTAACCGGATTCAGTGAACAAGAAAGAATCGCTATTGTATCGATCTGTTTTCTATGTATTCGGTTTCTGTTAGTCTCTCGATCTAATATAGATTGATTGAAACGTCACGCACCGATTCTGCACTACCCACGAATTTAAATTACGATACGTAATTGCAAGACTGTTCCGTAGTTTTTCTACGGTTCGTGAAAATACCGCTGCAACCTTTTATGGTAGTCCCACGAGATGTAAGGGCTTCATCAGATAAACGATAGGACTACCGATTATCTCTGTCGGGTACGAACCACCGTTGAAGAAGCTTCCTGTTTAACGCGGCAAATTATCTGTTTAGCACTTCAAGAATTATTAATGCATTGCGAGCTGGACACCCGTTAAGTTGATACGAAACTCTCATAACTCGCGAAACGGAGACGATCTTAGCGAACGGTTTACAAATCTGAGATCAACATTTGAATGATTAAATAATAAGGGTACTTATAGGGTCAACTATCACGGCGTAATTCTGTAACTAATTGTCCACAAAGGGTTATATGCCTGCGAATAAATAATAATAACAATAACAATTCGAGACAATGTTATCGCTAAAAGAACATGCAAGGTATCCATAAACTAATAAACCTTCAAAATGAATTGCCCCTAAACTCTATAGAAAATTTTATTGACGAATCGTATTGCGGTATTGCTTTCACAAATATGTAAGTCAGAATGTTATAACTGTTTTAATATTTCGAACGGTTTATTCTTATCTGGGTCTCTTATATTTTTATTAACAAAGAATAGTACTCGTAGATATTGTCTTTTGCTTTACTTTTGCTTCAGTTTTGCTCATATTTTGTTTGTTTGTTTGTTTCCAAAGAAGTTTGTAAGGTGAAAGTTATATAGGTACTTTGATACAAGTTGTTTATTTAACATTTGTCTCCACTTACGGGACATCGTAAAGGATTAAAGAGATTTCAGGGACTTAGCAAGTTTATAAAAAAAAAACTAAAATGCTTTTCACGTTAGCTATAAAAACATCATTACCTAGAACTTGTTACAAATTTCTCCCTCGAATTTATAATATACACGAGCAACGCTTTATTATTACTTAACTGTAGGACCTGTATTGAGTAGCAATTCTTCTTTAAATCAATTTTCTAACTCCATAATTATACCTATTTTTCAGCACAATTTCGCTCAAAGAATCCCTACTTATCACAGATTATAAAAAAGTAATTTCGGTAATAAGATTTGGACGGGAATAAAATCCGATTTTTCATAAGGATATTGGCAATTGTGATAAAAATAACACGAGTGAAAACATGTAAATCCGACTGAAATACTCCAAAGACGACAAATTGTCTCGTTATTCATTGGTGCTATATGATTGGCACCATATAATTTAACTCCGTCAACAACAAAAAGAAGAACCTTGCAACCACTTTATTGGTGTCGCGAGTAATTACGTTCTAAGTGAAAATATTTATTTTCCATACGGAACCAACTGGCCCTCCGTCCGAACGTATTTCTACCTGAAAGTTCGCTGCTTTTCTACCTACAGTGCCATGGTACTGTGTATCCGCTTTACGCACGCAAAGTATCCACGTTTCGTTACCTATACATCGTTGAATTTACCAGACCCTATGATCGTTCCCATGCAATAGGCCACGCATGATAAAAAGAAGTTAAAACAAAATCGTGACTCGTCGTTGTCTCGAACAGAGAAATACATATATCGCGTCCACCCCCTGCACCGATTCTGGGTAATTAATTCACAATGGGGTGCTGTGGTTCGACCACTCCATGCCTAGCTTGTATTCTCATAGTTTCCCCCCATACCTAGTGTATGAATCTTCGTCTTCGGCCCTACTATCGATCCTGCATATGTTTAAGTGCCCTCCTTCGCCAATTCGTGTACATAATAGGCCTTACTGGATTGAAGGATCACGGCCACGAATTTTATACGAGATCGCTTGAAAAGTACGACGGAGCGGGATTTCTATTAATTTAGTCCTTGGAAACTGTCGGGGGATATCGACGATCACACGTTTGTCTTATGAATGACAGTGACGTTTTTATGAAATCCGGATGTCCGTAATTGCGTGAGATTTAATTAAGATTGCGGGCTAATTATTATTACCAGATGATAGAAAATGGGTGATAAAGCAGTTGTGCTTAGGATATATTAATATTATTATTTCTGATTTATCGCTGAATACGAGCAGATTGTATAGTTCGTGCACATGGCGAGCAAGGGTAAGGGCAAGAATATGCGATACCCAGTATTATTTTTCAATCTACGGGGTCTCCGAATAGCTATAAATAAAACAATAGAATGAATAACTTTGTGAAGATTCGTGTGGAATGTACTATAATTCCATATCGATGCACGAATACAACGAGAACTTTTTCTATGATTAATAGCAGCAGATTTATATTTAACCTGCTTCAAATAAAAAACAGACGGAATATCAGTCTACTGCATTTTGGACAATCGATTGTTCATAGTAAAGCTCTCCACGTCGGTGTAAATTTAACTTGCATTTAAATGAAAAAACCTGAAGAAATTTCCGCCTGCCTTATTTTGGACAATTGATCCATAATAAAGCTGTCTTTGTCTACCATAATATGGGGACATGCATTCCCATAATTTTCTAGGATCTTCGCTAAATTCTGTTTTCCATTCCCATTAACATTATCGATCGCGTGTATGGTTGCATACATCTTTCCATTTAACGTCACACCACCGTTACGATACAACACCGATTCCTCTGTCTCCCCCTCGTCTACTAAGACTTTGGATTAGTAAGTTTAATATTTATCCGAATTAATATTTCTGTCGACTACAAGCGACGCGCAAATTAACATTCTCCTCTTACGCTAATTTCCTTCGCAATACATTCAGAAAGCAGTGCGAATAACGCGCAAATTTCCGATATATTTTGAACAAAGTGTGTCGCACAATAAAATCTATCACATGAATATTCTTTTATCTCCAAAATTGATCGTTTTCATTAGTCTGGTGCCAGTCGATCGTTTGTGAAAGCGGATAGTATTAAGTGGAAATTATTTTTATTGAATATATAGCGCCCCGGAGACACTGTACTTCTTCTCAAAGTTTCCGTTTAAGAAAAGACATTTCATATGCAGCAACCTAATAATAAGTTAAAAATCGCGCACCGCAGTCAAACTCCGTTCAGCATGCAAATCCTTCGAGCACACTTTAAATACGCAACCGCGAACTTAACGAAATTAATAACATTAACCAGGCACTTCTACGGGAGTTGAGAAATTTCTAACGCTGAAAAGCAACGAACAATGTTAAACGCTCCGCGATACATCGCAATTGCGGTACGTTAACGCTGTTTTTACTGCACGTTCGAACGCATACTTTTACACATTTCACCGCTTCCTTGGATGCCCCCTGGCCGCCGTTAGACGGCGCAGAAACACAGGGAACTGTACATGTGATCGTAAAACGCATTCTTTCGTGCACCTGATACGGACAAATAGCGTCTCAACAATGAAAAGTTTCACCGAGGTAATCCGATTGGACAAACAATCGATAATATAGAAAATTGCACGAACCAGGTGCCGATCCACTTGTCCTCCCTTCGATCGTCGATCACCGTCGTTCTTGTCCTCGAAATAAACTCGACACCGTGCAATTAAGCATATACCGATGGACGTTCTCAAAAGTATGTGATTTACGAGCGGCAAAATCCTTGGCCTGCTCGAAAATCCGTTTTCAATAGCCGCGTTCCAAGAATAATCGTGGAGTATGTTGCACACGAGGACGTTGTGTGGTCAGGTGCACGCGCAGGTATACATATACCTGTGTCCGGTGTGCGCGCAAATAGAAAAGAATTACCGCAATTCGAAGGAGGAAACTGGCTTCGCTCGTTTCGAGAAAAATATTTCAATGCGAGCCCCATTGTCCGGGCGTCACTTTTATTGAGGTCCCTGAGTCATATACTTCTTACTTCTTACCGCGCGACCGGCAGAACGTTCACTTGGATTTATTACAAAAACACAACAATACTTCAACTTTGACTACCCCGTTCATATATAATTACAAGAGACACTGGTTAATCTACGAAATCATATTCTATGCTTTCACGAAACGTTCGTTAACTGTGATTAATTACACGGCTGAAAACAAATAAGCGTTACTTGCCTGACTTATGAGCAATCATCAGGCCCGACTATATTCACGAATGCCCGTACATACGGTCCCGATAATGTACATATTAAGTTGACACATCGTTGACGATACCCTGCAAAACGGATGGGGCCTTGTTTACCGGGCAGTACAATTAATTTATCGAACGAAATTTTATATTAAATATTGATCGGTACAATTGTTTACGATGCTAGCAGTATTTCAGACGTCCCGTCCGAAAACTAAGTGAAACCGATTCTCGTTTACTTCCTTCGTCGCTTCGAAGAAATTACCAATTTCATGCATATTTCGTATCAACACGAACGATCTACAGATCAAATGGAAAATTTGTCACCACTTCTAAGCACGGCGGGGGTCGCAAGGGAAAGGTACAGATAAGCATAATGAATTTACTTGTTCGTTGTACAATGAAGTACGTATCGATATGCAAAATACGTCAAACATTTCTGTTACACGAATACATTAAAGCATACTCGGCACGACGAATACGTTTAACGACTTTAGTACTCGCCGATCGCATGGAGAGAGTCATACGATTCAGAAGCACGTAACAATTTCGAGGTAAGCTCGCCGATAGTGCGGTGCACGCTCACCACGTGCCGGGCTCAATTTTCATGCGCTGTATGCACATGCATTGAACGCGCACACTTGGCCGCTTATTGCGGCTATAGCTATGCATCCACGTGCGCTTCGGAAGCGTGATTTGAAAGTTTCCACGGCGAGCCTCGACGCGTTTCAAACGGGCCTTTTCAGCACGCTCGCCGAGGTGTTTTTACAAAAGCGCCTCCTTCGCTCTTATCATTTGTCAGCGTTGCTCGTCCGCGCGCCCGACTCTTCGTTGCCGTGGAGCCTGAACGGATTGTCGAATATCCGCAATCGCGTGGCGAGCACATCGGGCAAGCGAAAGGACGAACTCGAGGGTACGCATTAAGAACACCGGGAGAACGATCTTCGGCGGTCGTGCGAAATATGTCGAATCGAGTAACACTCGGTAATGAACGATTAAGTCGCCGGGGCATTACAATTTCGGCCAGTGCCGGAGTGCCGGCGATCGTTATCGACAGCGCATCGATGCGAATCAGAGGGGTTCGCGGGCCGGGGTTAGCACAGAGCCGTCATCAAGAGTCGTCGACCTAAGACGCGCGAGAGGACGCGACCGCGAGAAACGCTCATCCCACGAGCGCAAGGGGACGCAGCGCCGGGACGACGAGAAAAAGGAAAGAAGGAATTAGAAGGGAAATCAAGCGGCGAGGAAAAAAACGGAGACTGTGGAGACAGGACGCGGACGGAGGAAGCGTAGGAAAATCGAGAAGAAAACTCGACAGAAAGGGGGAGCGGGTCCGAAGCGTCGCGGCGCGGCGCGACGCGGCGCGGGGGCGCGTCCGGGGACAGGACCTGGAGGGGTAGAGCGTCGCGGCGGTGTCCTCACACGTACCGGCGCTTTCTTAATCATCATCTGTCTATCTCTCGGTATTAGTCGAGAAGAAAAGGAGGAGGACACCGATGCGGGGGTAACCTACGGATGATCCAGAGGCGGCAAAGAGGAAGAGGAACAGGGAGGACCGAGCCGAGAGAGAGAGATAGGTGTCGCGGGTTGGGGGGAGGGAGGGGGGGGGTTGCTGAGCATTCGGGGTACAAAGAGCAAGGAAACGGTAGAAGGAGGCAAAAGAAGAGAAAAGGAAGGGAGGGAGAGAGTCGGAGGGAAAGAAAGAGAAAGGATGAAAAGACAGAAGGAAGGGGGTGGACGCGAGCGAACGCGTGCAGAGCGAAAGAACGAGAGAGGAAAGAGTTCGCGTAGGGAGTGCTGGACGAACGGTGAATAAAGATGGAAAGAGTACCAGACCGGAGAAGGATGAGGAGGATGAGGATCGGAGGGGCGGGGGAGAGACGCTTCTTACTCCGCCCAGCATCCAAGATGGCGTTGGCAGCGGCTCCCCTCGTCATTAAAATCAATAATTAAAAAATACATCCGTGGGCACCTTCGCTTTTCTAGCGCCTCGTGACGCGTGCTCGGCACCACCCGCCCCACCAACCCTATTCGCGTATATATCTGTACCGCGTGTATAGCTGTATGCGCGGGGAACAGGCGACTGAGAACCACTGAGGCAGGCTTCTTCGTTGGTAGTGGGGCGACACGGGGGTTGACTCCGAGCTTGGAGGGACGCGGCAATGGTAGTGGCAGCGACGCTGCTGGCAGGGGGTGACTGAGCCTGGCTCGCTGGGGGGAAGGGGTGTAGTGGTACCAGGCTGCACTGGCGAGACCCTTAAACAGGGACACAAGGACGAGTGGATGGGCACGGGAAGTGGGCACTTCCTCCGACTACCTCATCCCTCCTCTACCTATGTCGCCCCACCTTCGCCCGGTGTCCCCCTGCGAAATAATCATCTATACCTGTTTCCCCATACGACGCTGCAAACTTGCAAACCAGCTAGATTCCCCGGGCCTTTTAATTAGCACGATTATCGTCGCGATATGGAATACTAATTAATTTCGACCGAGTTCGACGACTGCCATGCCGAAGGCCGACAGCGGGTAGCCGTATTCGAGATTGCGGGGGTACGAATCGAGGGAAGACAAATAAAACTTGTGACTTGACCCTTTAAGCGTATTATTTTATTTTCGAAAGTCATATATTTGGAAAAGAGAAATGATAATCAACGATATCGGTTGAAACAAGGGGTTGTAAATAGTGCCACGTCGCACGTCCGGCACCAATAACTCGTTTCCTTCCTAAAATATTCTGAATTATGCAAAAATTACGAACGTGTCACTTGTTTTTAAAAAATGCCACCTTTTCGTGACGGCTATGTTCGACACAAATATCGGAAGGGTTGACAAGCTGCGGTGAATATTGTTGCGGTAAATAGTAACAATTATTACCTTGCAAAGATGAATATTCTTTGCGAATACGTCTGCCATTTTTTATTACCGTGTAGCGTTAGTCATTAAATTGTCACAATTCCTCTGCCCTTTTGTCTAAGAAAAATTATCGTACTAAAGAAGTAACAGTAAATATAGGTATACGACTTTATTTGCCGTGGTTTTGAAGCATTGATAACTTAAACCATAAATGATTAGGAACGTGATATATGTTTAAAGGTGTTTACAGCGGTGAAGAGTACAATGCATGGAGAAAACAGCTCACAGTTTGAAAGCATAATGGGTCAGTTAATTGCGCCGATGTGAATTTATTTACAAGACTGAGTTTGGGTAGATGTAAATTTGTATTACCGAAGTGACCCGAAATTCGTCCACAATGCCGTGCATGACTCATATGTTTGCGCAAGAAATATTCGTAACTATAAAAACAGTTGGAAAAATAGTGGCCGCCAATAATACGTATATATGTTTCCTTGCTACAGTTATGAATCTTTGCACTGTAACTCTTGATTAGCTGTACAAGTTATTTTATATGTATCTAGTTTGCTTGGACCTTAATCGAGAATGTTGAAAGCTAAAGAATAAGCGCGGACCGTATTATTGCCACGCATGTATTGAGAAAAGAAACAATTAAAGACTATGGTATTTGCAAAGCAAGGAGCAAATTCTTTCAAATCATTTTGTGATTTGAATGCCTCGTGCATAGCAATGCGGAAAGTTTCCGCGTATGTATGAGTTCCGATGCCTTACAAAATCATTGTTTAGGAACACAATTTTACAATTTATTGCTCCTTTTCTTCCGATGACAATTTAGATTCACCCAGAGTTATTAAATACCGACGGATTGAAATCTTTTAAACACGGGGTATTGTTTTGGCTACGTTACCATTGTTTCTCTACACCTGCAACAAACAGGTTTGCATACGTGCCGAAATAATGAATGTAACTGTACAATAAGTAGATAGATTTTTCGTACCGAAAAATTCCTTTCCACGGCCATAAAAAGCCAGAGGGAATGCATTTAGTCTTGGAGAATAACATTTGAATATAATTGCACTGTTTTATTGGAGATATAAAAAGATTAATTTTTAATAGGTACCTCAAATGTCTTATATTATATAATATAAATGCAATGCGTGCTTAGAATACTGACAACCGTTCATTTATAACTTTCATTGGTATTGTATTCAAATGTAAGGACACACAGTAAAATCATTTTATGATATTTATGTGAAATGTTTGGACGTGGTTGTTCCGGCGTTTCAGGTATTCTTTGATTCTTCGAACGCGATTGTGGATAATAAATACTCACATCCGCCCCATATAAAAATAACTGATAATTTTAATACCATTATTGCATAGACGAGCATTTGATGTTAAAAATGTATACCTACATACTTGTGATATAATTCACGCGTACATATTTAACATGTTTAGACGTCTGGAAAATAATTCTTGCAACACAACGTTTTCAAATTTTATAGGCTGGTTAGTGTCCTTTTAATGTGGGAGATTGCAGATCAATATTTTCATTTCGATACAAAATTTGACGCCAAAAGCTCATTAAATATCGCAAGGTGTATAATTTATGTTAATCAGGAAATACAATAATTTTATTTTACATACGACTTTACATATTTGTTGGCATTCTGCTTTAATGTACAACTGTAATCATTACCGAATAGTGACCAAATAATTAACATACAAAGACGAAAGTATCGCATTTTGCAATATTTCTAATACTTTACTGCTACAGTCGGCTTAGCATTTACACCTGTAAATCATACTAGATACGAACGAAGTCTTTGCAAAACTTTAATCGATATTCAGCTTTGATAATATCGACAAGCATTCGTTTTTCTAGGACGTGACAATCTTACGAATATCAATAGCTATGTCACTTAAAAAAATATATAATATTTACATGAATTGATACAAACTGTTGCAAGTAACACAGACGTATGTTAGAGCCTCGTAACTTAATGGAATATGTTCCTCGCAAATTTTACAACCAACTCGAAGAAAAGTAGAAAGGTATCCTCGACCCCTCCTATTATAACTCTCGGGACAAAAAGGCAGAACGTTTATAAACTTGGCAGGCAATAAAAAAAAAAAAATTCCCTCGACTCTACAAGCACGAGTTAATTGTTAAAGCGAAACCAACGATACAGGATAATCTAAACGCACAGCGTTTAATCGGACTTATTCCAGCAAATCCCAAAACGAACCTGTGCCAAATGAAACACAATATACCCCCAACAAACACCAAAGCCACCCTTCCCAAAAGAATTACCAAAGCACATTATCGCTCACCGGAAAAATCTCCAGCGAAACAAGCCTTGCATCCCTGCGAGGATACAATGCTGTAAACCGTCGAAGAAAATCCATGGAACATAACCGAGGCCCCGATCGCGGATCCCCCAATAAGTGTTAAATGCGACAGAAGAGCACCACAACGCACGAAGTTGCCGGTCAGCGTACGAAAGTAACGGTGGGGCACAGGTTGCCGAGCAGGTGTACTACCCTCTCGAAAGCAATGATATTTAGGGCACGGACCGTGAACGCTGGCCCAGTAGGTAGCAAAGTACCCCCCAGGTAGCGGAGGTCCCGGTGTGCGTGGTAGGTAAGCGGCGTCTAATCGTCCGCAGTCTCTCTACGTGGACGGCAAGCACTCGTCAGAAGCGTGGCTCTCGTTCACGGAGGAACACGTACGTCTAGAATCAGTGAAAGGAGTTCGACGGTCCGCCGGAAGGACGGCGTGCGGTGGTGAAGCAAAAGGTTGAACAGGACAAGAGAGGAGAAGGAGGGTCCGATGGGCTGGTACCCATCCAGTTGGAGGTGGCACAAGGAGGTGGGACTCTTCGCCTCGTTCTCCACTTTCAGTGGCAAGTCCGAAGAGGCAGTCACAACGCGACTGCTCTAAGAGCCAGGCCGCCCGCCGCCACTCGACCGCACACCTGTGTGGAGCCGTGCATCTACGCGCACACACCTGTCCATCCTTCCACTCACACCGAGAGTCGAGGTCGACAGTCGACGCGGCGCGTCCACCACCTGCGGAATTCCACGCGTTCGACACGATCAGCCACTCGTCCGGCTACTGTGATAAAACCACCCCCGTGGGTAGATCAAGATCGGCCGTTCGCCGGTACGCTCGTCGCGTGTGCCAAAACGAGCGCGACCCCTTTTCACGGGACGAGGACTGTTGTTTTTTTTTTTCTTTTGTGTGTGTGATACACGTGTAGAGGGAGGACGATGTGATTCGCACGGGACCGCAAGCCGAATCGAGTGATACGTTTACGCGTGTCAAGCCGTACGAGGGATAGTGATAGTGGACTTGGATTGGAGAGATCGAGGTTCTGTCTGGTGCACGTTGATCGGCCCTCGTGGAAACGCACGTGCCGGAAGAAGAACGTCAGTGGTGTTACCGTATCGGGATCGAAATTTCGCAGATTGTGTTGCCGTGTTGGTGGTAAACGCTGCGAGGTGTACGTTACCGAACCGGATCTGCGAGGCTGCTTTTCATTTTCGGTAGGTACAAAGTTATTGACACTATATTTCTGTCGCGCTTGTTAATCGTTGCTGCGTTACTATCTACCGGTTCTCCGACGGTTTTTTGCTGACGAATAGTGTGTATATGATGAGCAATGCGTCTTTTGCCCGAGACCGACTTCGTTTCTCGTTCACCTGTGCGTACACGAAGGGGCGCTCGCATTTTTCGCGTGCCAACTGTCCATCGAAATTAACGGGACGCAATCGTGATTCGTCAGTATATTGTGCACAAATGGAACACGCGTAATTAGTGAAAGTTTGCGAGAACGCGCAACCCCTTGTGCAAAATAAGCCCCGCAAATATAGCCGTTTATACCGTTACACGGTTTTCATCCCTTGCGAAAGTTTGAACAGCGAGGCGGCCGCGCGAGTGTTTGCAGCGTTACGCTCCCAAAGAATTTCTAAACAGCCAAAACCGTAAACACGGACATGATTCACGGTCGTTTCAAAATCTGCTTTCCGGCCAGATAAGTGATTCGTTTCACGTTCCCTCCCATCGCGAAAATATTATCGTGCACGCGTACCGATTTCTATTTACCCGACTACGAAACGTGAATCGCTCGCGACCCGCGACGCCGAGCCATAGAAGCGTCCGAGGCTAATGCGACGCCGCCCAACAGTTTCGCCAAGAAAAAAGATTAGAGCGTGAGCTTAAAGGAATGATCAATTTCAATCCCATAACGCCCCGTTGCTGTATAAAGTTTACCGGCTACATAAATTTCGTTCGCGAAAACGGCACACCGGCAAGGGGTGGGTGGAGCGGGATGTTCCGAGTTTATCGCGACGCGAAGTCGACAGGACGTAAGAGTGTTTGGCGGCGCTATATAAACGCACGCGAACGCGAAAGCATACGGGGGGTCGCGTAGGGGCGCAAGCGGCAGTGGAAAACTATCCGCAGTTCCTACCTTCCTATGGTGTCCCGTTGCGATCCAAGATCCTTCGAGAGGTCCTGAACTTGGGATACACCCTCCTCTGCTGCCACCTCCGTCGGCGGCCTTGACTCCTCGTCGCTCTGCCTCTCGTCGACCACAAAATCTTCAGGACACCTGCTTCGTATTTATCGTTCCCGGTCCGTCATCGATCGCGAACTTCGCCCCCCGCGCCCCCAACGGAATCGACGAGGCGTGAATATCGTTTTCCCCCGATCGTTTCCAGCGATCGCGCGAATCACGGTTCCCCGCGTGCCCCATTAGCAACGGGGATCCGCGCCGACAACGCTGACGGCCAAAGCGTAAACAATCTGTATCGAAAACGAACGATTCGACGTTCGCAGCTACCAAGGAAACATACCCTTCGGCGCATCCCCGTTTTCCAAACGGGGGTGAAACGCGGCCGGGTGACAAGGAAAAATGATAGAGAACGACGGAATGAGCGACGCGTGGAATCCATCGCGTGCATGTCGAACTTTTCTTATCGGTACCATCGGTTCGGCGGGCGAGCACGCTGGATTCTTGGTAGCGAGGAACGGGGCGAGAACGATGGACAGGAGTGAACGAAGCCGAGGGCCAGGGGGAGGAAACTCGAGTTAGGGCAACAAGAAGGAGCGCGTCTCGCATGGAACAAGTAGATTTCCCCGAAGTAGAAAGGAAGGAAAGGGGTAGTTGGCGGTCCGCGAATGTTGGTTGGAGCGGCAGGACACACGCCAGGGGTGGCGAGAGGTGGTGGTGGGTTTGCGCGCGGGGCGGCAAAGTGACGAAGAGGAGAAAGCATTCGGGGGTAGGGGTAGGTGGAACGAAGGGGGAGTGAGCCGACAAGAGAGAGGGAGGTTGGTTAGTTAGTGTGCGAGCAAGTGAACGGCAGCGTGTATCGTGCGGGAAAAGAGACGACGCTGCCAGGTGGGAGGGAGAGGTTTAAGGAGCGAGAGGGGCGGGGATCTTAGGAGGGGCGCCTAACGTCACCGCGCATTCACTCACCGGCCGTCGCCGACGCCGCTGTGCCGCACACGCAACCCACACGATACGGTCAGTTTTCTCTTAACATTTCTTTAGTGGCGCTCGACCTTTCCTTTGCTTTTTTTTTTTACGTTCGCCACTCACGATCCACCCTTCCAACCCAGATCGTTCGCTCCGTTCGCCAAGGGGCCGCCCGTCAAGTGACCGCACGGTGAACCGGGTGCATCATTGTTACGGCGAGAAGCGGCTAACGATTTAACAGTGATCGAACGAGTGATACAGTATCCGCGGGTGATTCGATCGCGTATACCGGCGAAAACACGTTTGTGCTCTTATTCGGAAGACGGTGGGTGACAGTGAGAAATCAGCTGATCGTTTAGAGGCGCCACGCTCTCTTGTCCTGTCTCTCTCTCTCTCTCTCTCTCTCTTTCTCTCTGTCTGTCTGCCGCGCTTTCTATGATACGCTCTCTATCTTGCTCTTTCCGTCGACTCCTCTTCCGCCAGCATACACACAGCCGCCTACAGCAGCAGTCACGCGGTCCGCTGCCCGCGGATAGTTTTCCCGCCAATGAAATATTCGCGCCAAAGAACGCCTAACTTCGATCGGTCGTTGTCAGTTGTCAGTGTAAGCTACCTTCGCGTCATCCTCGGAACTCCCCATGCTGAGACCGTTCTACGCTCTACGCATGCTACGAGACAGTGCGAGAAAGATTCCCCCGAATCCTGCGGCAGATGGAAACTGCCTGTCAGATCTTCGTCCCGGTGGCCCTCGTCCATTGATGGACCTAGTGCCGTGTGTGTTCTCTGTCGTCGTCCGATGCCGTGTGGAAATGAACTGTGTGCACGCTGCCGCTAGGTGAAACGTTCAAGGGAAACACCGGGGAGACCAGTCGTTGAATCGAATACGTCGGAATCGCTGGCGGGAACACCGGTACGTGGTAACAATCGAGTGTCCCTATCGAGCGGAAAAGAAAAAGCTTGCGGAATCGATGGTCCACGCGTTCTTCCCTGGATTGGTTCGTATTTTAGACTCTAACACCGAAACCGGCAGCCGACGACGACGTTACCGCCTGTTCGATATCGTAACGGGTTAACCGTGATTTGTCCGGTCGGACGAGTGACATTTCGACGCGGGGAAACGAATTCGGCGACGTCGCGTCCCCTCGTTGATGTACGAACTCACGGTAGCCGCTGGTCGTTGATATCGGAAAGACGACGGCAAAAAACGAAAAGGAAATAAGAAAAATGAACCACGGAGCTTATCCGGCGCACAGCGTCAATTTGTACTTTTTCTGAACACGTGCGAGTTTGACAACAAACTTGCGGCGAGTTTTCGACAGGCGCACAGTGACGTATCGCGGTATCGCGAAACCCGTGGAACCGTTTGACTTCGTGCAAGGTGAAAGCCGTACAATTTTTCCCCTTTGCATTACCTTTGACATTTTTTTTTTTATTTCGCCAACCGCCGCGTCGGCGCGTATGAATAATGCACGACCCGAAATTCAGTCGGGTTTCGGTGTCTAAACGTTCCCCCGTTTTTTCCAACGGTACGATCAACGTACAATTCGAGAATAATTGGACCGATGGAGCGCGGAGTAATTTCCCCCGTTGTTCTACGGGTCGTCGTTTTATACGCGAGATGGCCCTTTCGCGAGCGTCGTTCCCTTCGATTCGCGGCGGCACGAGTACGCCGATGGATTCGTTTTCATTCAGCACGCTGCTTACCGAACCGCGCGACGCGATTGGCGCCGACAAAATTTTTCACGCGTTTCGGGCCTAGCTTTATTGACGAATTGACAGGGAGTACGTACATATGTACATTGTTTAGAACGGCACTTGGCTCGGAGCGTAAACATCGATGAGGTACTTCGGCGACGAAGCTCGTATGATTCGTCCAAGATATCTAGAAATCCGTTGCTATGATATTGACCAACGTTTGTCCACGACCGCGTCGATTACGATAAAGTAATCGTAGACAGTGATTGTCGTAAGCGAGAAACAATTCGCCATCGATGGGAATTTTAATTCGCGGCGAGGACGAACATTTTCGTACGAATAAATTGTCCCCGCGGTTCAATAGATGTAAACAGAGGCGATAACTCGTCTGTGTAAGAAACTCTCAAGGATAAGTTGTAAAATTAATAAGTTGCCTGAATGGTTCCAAGTAATATTTGTATAACTCGCGAGGCACGCGAGTTTAATGGATATTGCCTGCATGTAAACGATTCTGCGCTAAAGTTGTAAACGCGAATAATTTTCGTTGACCGGCTGACACATCGATACAACAAAAATTAATAAATCTCTATGTCTTCGGGTAATAATATTCGATGCATCGGAATACATTTCTACGAGGTTCCGTAAAAAAATTTACTTTCATAGCAGATAAATCATCGCCTTATTTAACTCACTATATTGTACCGAGCTAAATTTACTGCAGAAATTGCGGCGATTTAAAAAGGGGATGGAATAACTGACAACCGATACTCCAAGAATTTCGTGGCAATTTGTTTAACTGATATATATTATTTGCAGTTCATCTACAATATTTTTGGCTTTTTGATTAATTTAATTTGCAAATTTCTCTATCGCCCTCGGGCCAATCTATTCTCTCTTTCGTGCACCAAAAAACTTGGTACCGAAAAAACCAGAAGTCTCGGCTATATAGCTTTAACATCGTGTTCAAATCAATGTAAATTTAGATCGCGATGGTTTTTCGAACAGTTGCCATCGATATTCATTAACAGTGTCTTTTCGTGAAACCGCGTAGACGGAGCTTAAAATATTCACGGTATTTGTCACGTGTTTCACGAGGAAGATGTCATACGGCAGAGAATATAAATGCGGGCAAGATAAATTCGAAAGATATTTGCAGATTACTTCCCCATTCATGAAGCCAGATATCGGTCCCCTATATATTCCACGGGGGCAACAAATATTGAACGCGAGAAAAATCCAAAAGGTTGAACTATTAAGATATTAACGCCGCAGACACCGTTCGCCGCTGTTAACTGTGCGAACCTCTCACCTGCCCGTAGCCTCGCGAATTTCGTTCTTCGTTTTTCAATTGCACCGTACATCCCCTCAGCTCTTCCCGCTCGCATCTCCTTGGGGCATCGTCGACTACGTTTACCCTTGTCCCCCTTCTTTCGAACAAATTTCCAACTTCCCAACCCGCCCTCCCCAAGCACCTAGATAGAATTTCTTGATTCGTACAAAGCAGCCCCCCGTTCTCGCTGCCTGTGTTCCCGCGCGTGAACTTTGGACTTGGATTAATTATCGTCACACTTGTCGTTTGCATTTCCAGGAGAACAGCCCCGTTCAAGATAGTGTCGGAAGGGAGGCATCGTTCAAGATACGTGCGTGGCCGCGTGCGTGCGTGCATGGAAGAGAAAAACGAACGAAGGACTTCGAGGTACGAAGGAGAACAAGGCGGAGCAAGGTGGCTCCGCTAACGTCAGGAGCGGCGGTGAAAAAATGTCGAGCGCCGCTGACAGTCCTGATGGGATGGCTTTGCAGTCGCACTACTCCTTACGATGGAACAATCATCAGACGCATATACTTCAGGCCTTCGAGGCGCTGCTACACGCGGAGATACTCGTCGACGTGACCCTGGTCTGCGCTGAGACAAGCCTCAGGGCGCACAAGGTCGTCCTTAGTGCCTGCAGGTACGAACTGATTACGCTTTCTTTTTTCCACCACTGTCGCACCTGCATGTTCGCCATACCACCGAAAGCCCCCTATCGACGCGTCAAACGATCGACTGCTCGATTAGTCGTCGTTCCTTCCGTTCACCGCGGTCCCCGTTATACAAAGGGTATATACATCGGAGCATCGTGAATATTAGAAATATCGCTTAAACGTAGAGTTCTTTTTTCGCGAAGGAAATAGTTTCAATTTAGAATTCTATGACTTGGTCGACGACCCCTTCACCTTAGGAGATCTCGGGTGAATTTCTTTCTGACAGCATGTTCACCATTCATTGAATCTGCTATTATCGTGCTTTTATCGTCCACTAGAATAGCACGTGCATGGACGTTATCTCGAGGAAATTGTTATCTGGTTTAAGCGATTGTGATTCATTATGGTTACACGCTGCATATGCAATAGTGTTTACCAAAATAAAGAGACGTGTGAATCATGCTGCTCAGAAGTATGCTCCTCCTATCTAACTTGTTATCTAATTAATATATGTGTTCTTTTAAAAGAAGACTCTAGCCAATTGCTTAGTTCGATTGTGACGTTTCCCTGTTTCCAGAACAAACAGAATCAAATTTAATACAATTTGTTCTACCATCGTCCCATTATTTTTCAACATTCTCCCTGCAGCAGAAGTGAATTCATGTAATTCATTCTGTCTTTATAAATACATATTGATCCGCGTACGCTAAAAGTACAGTATCCCTAATTCGATAATAAGTTTTGCATACTTCATAGAAAAATGTTTCCGACTATTTAAAACCTCGGCATTTATATCTATTTCGTGCAGTCGAATGTTTTAATAGAAATCGAAGATCTTCGCAGCAGCGCTAGAAAGAAATTATATCGCGGTGTGATTCATACGTCTGCTTATTTGCATAAACAATATCACATATATCGGTTGAACGATATTGGTGAATCATGATTGGCAGGAGAAAATAACGCTACGTGTACCTGTTAATTGTCAGTATGCATACGATATCAATATTAATTAACAAAACGCATGACAAGCGGTGAATTCAGAATAGAAATGTCGGATGTATTTAGAAAGTTCGCCGGGTTCACGAGCAGAATTAATTCCACATTTGCTGTTCAAATGATTTCGCACTTTTTATTGCATTCAACGAGGAACTTTATTCCAGCATAAATCGCCGATTATGATGGAATTTCGTTCAGATGTATTACTCGGGAAAATATTTGACAAGTATTTTTTAAACGTCAAAGGACGTTATTTTTACAAAAGGTTAACGAATCGCCCCGAAACACTTTTTCGGCCTTGCGTTATGTTCAACGACTCGGCAATACGCTGCATCTTCTACATACGAAGATATACGACGGGCTTTTGACGTTATTCTGAGACAAATTTAAAAATAAATGACGCTTCCCGAATGTCCGTGCAATGCTTACCCAATTTTTTTTTATTTAGAGCTATCTATCGCGGTATCTCGAGACTTTTTAATAAATGAACAGTGATATGTTGCCAGCATATTTTTCTGCCCCCTTTCTGTTGATTTTAATGGAAAAAAACTAAATGTAGCGTACAACCAAAACGATTTCACGTTAAGAAGATATATATTTTCGCGCGATTTTATGTTTCTTACCCTGAAATACTTTTCTATTCGTTTATTTGCGGTTTTCTGGTCAACTGCATTCGACAGAACAGAGTAATGTTCTTCTTGCCACGCGGAACATATGACGTAAAAGCAGCCACGAGCGAAAGTCTTGTGCACTGCCAGGAATCGTTGTCTTGCGATCGGTGTGAATTTTCGCTCCTGATCCGTGGTTTTTACTAGCAAGCAAAACTGCTTCTATTTTGCTTGCTGACCACGTTGCACAAAAGGACACGGGTTCCAAGTAGCAAATAATTTTCATCGCAATATGTGTAATTCTTCTTGCTATTATTTTCTCTCGAAGTGAAAAAGTCTATTAGGAAATCTGTGCATCAAAGCATCTACAGTAATCGTTAAATACACTTTCATAATTTCACTGTCGAATATCACTGTCCATATAAGATATATCATTGTTCCTAGTGTCAACTAGAAATCTCGTTAGTATGAAAAACAAATAATCACAAAGTCATTCAATTTTTACTAAGCTTAGTTAAATGTTTAGAATAATTCTAAAACAATTTTACGGCAGCGCAAGCACAGGCTTACGTTGTATAATGTGCAAACCTCTTTTTAGGCATCATACAGATTATGCATAGGTCTCTACTCAGTGCTCGTTTTAAGCAAGGGTTGCGTGTTTGATAATGGCGAAGTAAATCAAATATAATCGTCTTGTAAGGAATAAAAGAACGGACAGGTATAACGGAAAACGATGGTTTAAAACGCATACCTATATACAACGCTCTATCATTTCGTTTCTCAATGTAAAATGCGAAAAATTGCAACAGCAACAGACATTTCGATGCCTCAATGTCGACTGCAGTGAACTACAAATTTTGATTAATAAATTCGACATAAGCGCATATATAACAGGAGCAACATCTACAATAACGCATAAAGGAGTATGCAAGGTGTTTAAGAAAACTCCTTCGTAGTATACTCACTGACATATCAGCGAATTTCACATGGAACTTGACAAAAAGGTCGCGAAGCAACAGCACCACAAAATACGTCAAACAGTCGAGGCTCAAACACGATTCATAATACGTATTTAAACAGAAAGCTAAACGATGATTAATTTCGCGTTTCACCGAGTGAGCCGCTCGTTGGCTAGATCGGTTAACTACGCACAAGAAGAGGAGGGAAAATTTTAAACATAAAAAGTAAAGCGTCATTCAAGCGAATCCTTCTAAATTCTCCCCAATAACGTATCTAAACCATAATGACCGGTCCACTGCCAATAACACATTACAGAGAATCGTTGAAACACCAAGTACAAGCAACCAACGAGATCTGCATATCCTTTTATCGGAACAATTTCAACCATCGCTAATAGCCTTCCCCCCCCCCAACCGCCGGATGTACAATTAAAACGAAACGTCTGTATTGCAGCCCGTTCTTCGAAAGGATATTTGCGGAGCACCCCTGCAAGCATCCGGTGATCGTACTAAAGGACTTCCCCGGTCACGAAGTAGCGGCGCTGATCGACTTTATGTACCGTGGCGAGGTGAGGGTCGGCCGCGAAGAACTTCCAGGACTGATGAGAGCCGCGGAGAGTCTGCAAATACGTGGATTAGCGGCGTCTGAACCAAGGCCGGCGTCGCCGCCGGACACGCCGATCGCCGATCTCCTCATGGGGGAACCGTCGACGCCCGAAGGTGTCAGACAAGAGGGCAATCCAGAGGAAGACGACAACGCGTCGGAAAGCACGGCGCCGCCGTCCACCCGTGAGCCAGCGTCGGTTACAACGCCGACTATTTTTCACCCAACACGGGACCACCGTGACAGGTTACCACACATGGGTCACTTAAACTTCGGGGTACGCGAGCTGCGCGACAGCAGCGGATCGCCGCTTTTGCCGCGACGAAAACAGGCACGACCGCGAAGAAGATCCGGCGAGCTGGTGCCGCAGGATCTCAGTCGACCTCATCCACCGCCGAGTCTGAGCCCACCGCCGAGCGGATTGAACCTGACCGGTAGTCAGCAACAGCAACAGCAACACCAGCAACATCACCAGCAGTCCTCGGCGATCTCGCAGAGCCACCAGCATCACGAAGACATGGCGGAGAATCTCTCGATGAAGAGATCGTTGTCGCCCGGCGGACCTGAGCAGCATCACGTAAAGGCGGAGAGCAGCGAAGCGGCGAGTAGTCCAAGAGGATCACCGTTAACCGGCACGAGTCTGCTGCACCCCGACGGTTCCCTCCAAGATATTCCGTCTGCGGCGGCAGCAGCGGCGGCGGCGGCTGCGGCAGGTTTGCCCGCTATGACGGCATTGTCGCTGACGCCACCGCATCATCACAGCGAGTACCTGACGAGCCTCGGCCAGCTCGCGGCCCAGTGGTTGCCGAATCATCCACAGAGCCAACTGCCACCTCCGCATCAAGGGCATCATCCGCGAGAAGGTAGCCCACACGGGCCCAACAGAACGCATTCGTATCATCAGCAGCAGCAGGACTCCCCGTTGACACCCCGACGGAGCTCCGTCACGAGTATGTTCCCCTTGGACGGTGTCGCGTCCCTCAGCGGCGGACTGTTCCCTCACGCAGGTGCACTCGACAGAGGATCCCTTTTGGCGGACCTTCACGACAGTTTTAAACCGGAAACGCTGCACGGATTGTTCGGGGCGGCTGGTCTTGGCGGTCATATTCCGGGGAAAAAGCCAAAGAAACACAGAGGCGACGGTGACACGCCGCGCAGGTGGGGAGACCATAGCAGTCGGGGCTTACCGGTTGGAAGGCCAAAAGGTCAGCACAGTGCGCCAAGGGGCGGACCGCCCAGGTCGTGGACAAACGCGGAATTAACCGAGGCGCTGCAGCACGTATGGAACAAGAAGATGACCACGTCTCAGGCGAGCAGAATCTTCGGTATTCCGTACAACAGCCTCCTGATGTACGTGCGCGGAAAGTACGGGAAAAGTTTGAAACTCGAGCAACTGAGAAGGGACTGCACCGGCACCACGACAGGCGATGTAGTTATGAATTCACTGAACAACAACGTTAAGGCCGTCCAGCCGCCCGCACAGTTGTCCCACCCGCTTGCCGGTTTACCACCTCATCCGGGCGACGACGGTGGATTTCCTCATCATTCGTTACTCGGTGGTAGCCTACCGCAGGGTTTCTTTCCCGACTTCGCTGCCGCCGCGTTCCCCGTGCCGGTTAGTATGGTGCATTTACTTCCGCCTAGCGAACAGAAAGCTTTCGAATCGCCCGCGAATTCCACTAGCGGGGGCGGTGGCGGAGGTGGCGGCAGTGGCGGTGATCTCTCCAACGCACGGAGCAGTCGATCACCCTCCCCGATTGATCATCATCATCATCATCATCATCACGAGTCGCTGCAACCGCAACCGCCGCAATCAGCACCCGCGCTACTCCAACAAAATGGCTCGGATTAGAAGAGAATCATTTTACGCGCGATATCATAGGTACGCGCGGTGATAGTGATAATCCTTGTTGAAGGACCACGGATTCGTATGTGTCCGATTTGAATCAACCAACCATCCCTTTTAACGTCCCCTCGATACACGCAACACGAATACACACGTCTACACACAAGCGAACGGAACAATATACACCACGTGCCCCCGATTTCGCCGCGAGATTGTTCTATTCTCACAAGACTGACTATCACACCATTTACAGCTCCCGGGGTAAGCTCGACGGACTTTCCGCACCGCTCAGTCCAACGCTTAAGCCACCAGGCTGTCACCAGCTTCCATTCTTCCTATCTTTTCTATGTTTCTCTCGACTTCCTTTTGTCCGTCTTTCTCCGTCAGCAAAAATATTGACGTCGCCCTCCTTTGTCCGTCGATCGCGAAACGCCAGACTCAGTCGAGCGTGCCGGCGAAATTCTCCCTCTCGAGAAACCGTCTCGTTTTCTTCGGCCCGTGGCTTCTGGGTTAAATTAGTGGCTCGCGCGGGGACAATTCGGGTGACGGGACGTCATCGATGGTGTCTCCTCTGGTGCTCGTGTTCCCCTTGCACGCGATTTAGGAGAACGCGACCGAACGAAAAGTGATCCACGCCTCGACCGATAAAAGGACGGGACGATGTGAATACTTCGGAGCGGAGACGTTCGCCGGCGGGCGAGACTCACGACTCTCTTATCATCACTATAAATAGTTCCTGCTACAAGAGCGATCATACCAAATAGTACTGTGAGATGGAGAAATAAAAGTACCGACGGCTGCTGTACGTGGATTAGGAAAAATCGTTGGAAGAGCTCCTCGTACTCCGTTGCTTTGGTTCGCAGACCTCTCGTCGGGAAAGTGACGTGCGACACTATAGTGAGAGACGGAGCCGCGCTTTATACTTTGAGCATCCTCGTGACCTGTGATGTACATGAGGTAAGGTTACAAGACTTAAACAATAGTTTGATACGCAGATTGTTAAGATACTTGTTCTAACACGCGCTCGGAGGCAGCGGGCTGACGCGTTGAACGATCGTTACTCGTTTGACAATCATGCACAATACGGGATGACATTGTTTTCACTTCTCGCCGATCTATATTTTTGCGATACATATCTCTATTACACCGACTCACAGTTTGCCGAATGTTGCACTCCATCGTGTTCATTGCCGACGGACATTTCCACAGTTCAAGTAACGCTGACCAAGCATACGTAGTACCTCGTAACTTTGCCCTTGCTGCCCCCGGAAGCGCGTACAAACGAGCTTCCAGTTGAACATTATTTTACAATAATCAGCCAACGTTGAACGGGGATATTATTCAGTTTATTACCGATATACATATACGTCACTTTCGCGCGAGCCGTTTGCGTTGCTCCCCGATTAGGTTCGAGATACGATAGAAACGATTCGTTGCAGTTATGTTACGATCGGCAGGAGATGGTTGGGGACGAAAGTTGCATAGTAACCGCACGCGGGGTGGCGCGAGCTTGCCAAGATTCTCTCTTTTTCCTCTTGTCCCGGAAGTAGCATGGTCGCGAGCAGACACGTTAGACCCGCGTTACTTCCGGTTATCGGTGCAATATTTGACGCGGGATACGTACGTTGATCTGTAAATATGTAACTGTTTCCTCGATCGGTAGTAACGCTTCGTTCTGTCCACTGGCACTCGTGTTCCGTTTCTTCTTCTTCTTCTTCTTCTTTCTCTTCTTCTTTCGCGCGAATATTGTTTTACCCCGTGACTCAACGCGACGATTCGAGCAGAACAACCGCGGTCGTTGCGTATGAGCAAAATCGGCCGGTTCAACGGCTGGCGTGCTCGCGCTCGCAGCTTCTGAAATCGTCGGTTTGACCGGGGAAAGATGAAACTGTGCGTGTCCTTTCCGGTCCGATCCGTTCGATCGTAAATCTTGGCGAGCTCCGGGTCGCGAACTTTGCCCGAAAGGCGAGCGAAAGAAAACAGGGGATGAGCAAACGTACTAAAACGCGAACAAGGAGATAAACTGAGATAAATACAAGGAATACAAAGTGGAACAAAATTCGTATTTAAACACGGGACAAGTGATGAAATTTTGAATCGTAGACCACAATTTTCGCAAACAATATTTCGACAACCAGACGGAAGCGCAGGGTAACTAACACATCAGGGATAGCCACAGACAAATCTACGATAGATAAAGAGAAAAAAAATAAAAAGCTAACATATTAAACTGTAAAAGTAATGGTAAAGAAGACAAAAGAATTAACGTAAAGCTATAATACATTTACGATGATTATTTCGTTAATGAATCTTAAGAAAATGAAAAAAAAGAACAAAGAGTGGTGAGGAAACGGCAGGAAAGATTGGTTATAATCCGTTATGTCACACCTTGCTACACCTAGCGAAAGCGAGATTAAATATATTATTAAAGAATAACTTAAGTAGAGGGTAATGTTGGAAGAAAGCGTATGGGTTCAAAAAAAAAAAAGGAAGGGGTTTAAGTAAATATTAGAGAGACCACAGGCTTGCAGCCCCTAAATAGCCTGTACAATACAAACTGATATTATTATTATTGATTATTAATATTATATATATATATATATATTATATATACAGGGTGTTTCAAAAGAGTTTATAACTGCTTCGACGGGTTATACCGCTCGTGCAGCCTCATATATCGTATACAGATAATAATTGTATAATAATAGTTAACAGGTTTGCCCTGATTATTTTATTTGTTTACGTTATGAAATGATAACATGTGACAATAGCTTCATTGAAACTAGCTCGCGTCAAGATTTTTACACCGACGGGTGCGTTTCGTGTAAATCGTCCTTTCGTCCTTTTAGCTTTCGTTTCTTAATCAATAACGGTGTGAAAGCCCTTCGACCAAATGACAAATATTGTTACTATTTCTATAAAGGTCTACGCGGACGTGTGCACAGTCTCCGCTTTAATCGACAAATTGGCCTGTCAAATTTGCGAGCACCACGGCGTAAACGGAAAGGAGGGGAACGGAAAAGAGACGATCGAAGCGGTACGACCACGTCGAAAATGGTTTTAACAATTTTTTTATCCACTCTGTTGACGCGAAGACGAGCGGTGTAAGCTAGCGGAGCGCTAGCGAGAAATCTAGGGAATGCGTGGGTAAAAAGTGAGGCGAGACAGTTGTAGGCGGGAAAAGATCAATTTCTCTCCGGGACGCAAGTTGTAATTGTATGTAACGGAATATTTAAAATGGAAAACGGAACAAGTAAAATAGTTTGTGCGGATGGTCGTGCGTATGAAGACTGGAGCGACTGCGTGAAAGAGACTACGTAATAGACATATGTGATAGGCACCCATGTGCAGACTTCAGTATTATTTTCCAGTTAACGGGGGGTGGTGGGCGAAGGGGTGGGAGGGGGGGGGGGGGGGGTTGCGGGGTGCGGGGACCGAAGAGAAGCGAACGAATCTGTACGTTAGTTAGGGACTCTGGAAACTTACGCCTGTTTCGTTGTTCGTAAGCCCTTAAGAGAACGTGAACGACTTCCGACCCGCCCCTAATCGCGGAACGCATTCGAACGTGTCTCGAGCCTCCCTCGGATGGGCCGCGATCGACCGGGACGATCCACGGGCAGCTGTTTTTTTTCGGGGGGGAAAGGGAACGCGAACGATCGGGAACATCGAGGACACGCGAGATACGCAAAAAAGATGATCTCTGACGGCAGGAAGTACGATTGGGCGCGCGAAATGGAGAGAAAGAGAGACTCGGAAGCTGCATGAAAGAGACGTACATACCTGCGCGTTGCTCGTTCATTTACACGGACACGTACTCGGACCCGCGTGCTCGCATGTTCGCACGTACACGACCACACATGCATACCGGTACACACATTATACCTACATGTACATACTTCCACGTGAACGGTCTCGAAAAATATTGTCATTGTCACGTAGGGTGTAAATAAAGAGGGGAAGAGAGAGAGTGAGAGAGTGAGGGAGGGGGAGAGGGTGAGATAGATAGAAAGAAGGTGAGAGCGAGGGTTGGGAGGAAGAGAGGCGGATGAATCGTAAGAAAAGAAAGAAACGCGTATCGATTGGTTACTTTATTACCGCGAATCGTACGGATATTATTGCGTGTAGTACAAGTTAGTTGAATTGTCAGGGGGACGTGAAATCCGGTTAATAAGGGTTGACCGATAATAATTATTGATTCGTTGTTAAAGATCTTGGCTACGCATATACGCACAAGAGATAAGGGAACCGGAAGGTCGGTGGGTGGGCGGTTACAGGAGGACGTGAAAGGTTGTATTCGAATGGTGGGGAACACAAATTCCATCGGACGTTATGATTGTCGTTGTTATTTATACACCGACGCAGTTACTAATTTTGTACTATTATTATTGTATTTATTATTATTATTAGCATTATTATACCTTACGTTATGATTATCACCGATATTATTAATAATGCTATTTATATTATGTAATTAGTTAATTCGAATCGACCGAGACGAATCGATATATACATACATACCGCCGCTTACGGTCGCTCCGAATTGGAAGCGATCGCGACATATCATTAGCTCTATTACGGTATCGCTTAATTTTAGAGGGCACGACCACGTTTCCCGTGAAAGTTGCGCATGTAACATGTCGGATGTTTCCTAATGGCGCAAGTTGATTTTTAAATAGAGGCCCTAGCGAAATGGCCCTATCGACGAGGAGGCGTTTCGCGGAATGTGTTTTTCTTCCAATGCATGAACCTGCAACGATGCATCATTTTATCTCAATGCCATTGGAAAGTCTTATAATTACCGACCTTCGTTTATTTCTGTCCGCAATTGAACGATTTTCTTTCCTTTTCTTTTCTTTTCGTTTCTTTTCGTTTCTTCTCATTTCTTTTTATATAAATGACGTAATTTCAATTTCAGTTGACGATAAATGCGGCGAGTATTTACGCAGAAGCGTTTTCAGTTACGAAAATATACGTAATATTGTGACGCGAAGCAGATTTCTTTGATTTACGTTGCACTTTCCCAATACCATTTCATTGAGCTCGTAAACTATTGTCGCCGATACTCTTCTTCGGGCAACGTTGCCCGTTGCCCGTTGCTCCCATATTCGTTAGTCCTGCAGGCAGAAATTATCTTCGTTGCTATTACTGTCGTCAGCGTCGTAATTGTCCCGATCAATCTCGTTTTAACATTGTCGTGGTCATCGTTAATCATTATCGGCATTATCGTGATCGTTATCGTCACCGTTGCTACATCATAGTTTCGAACCATCGCCGCAACAGATTGTACACACTGTTACGCGGATAACGCGCAACGGGTACAGTTATTATACCGAATGGCAGAAATGCGACAAACAAGATATGTACTTTGATTTTTCTGGGACTCCGAAGCCGAAGTCACCATCTTAAGTTCCTACAGTACGAGAATGAGATAAATAGTACGATTCTATCCGATAAATGGGAAGAGAAACGAAACAGTGATGAAGACGGGAAAGAAAAGAGTGAAAAGTATTATTTACTTATCGGGAGAGAGAAAAGGAGAGAATGAGCATGAAAAAAACGAGGGATAGAGGGTGAGAAAGCGGGTAAAAGAGAGAAAGAGAGAAATGCGCCTCCGAAAAATAATTATTTTTAATTTACGTGAAGCTACACTTGTACATATAATCAAAGAGCGCGCAGTCGATTATTTAAGCGTAATATATACATACATACATATATATATATTATATATATATATATATATATAACTATAAATATATATATATATTATATATATTTATCGATAATTGTGCAACGCGAATATTGTTCTTCGGATACAACCTTTAATCGAACGATAGAAAGGTGAATTAAGATTAAACTGCAAGGGTGTGTGTGAAATTAATGAGACTGCGTGAATGCATGCGTGAGAGGGAGAGCGTGCGAGAGAATTTAAAATTGGGACGAAAGTGTGGTGAGATAGAGAGGGAGAGAACGAGTACATAAGACACGCGGTTTCTGTGTCGTCGTGCAATATTGTATAATGTGGGAAGTATGCGAAAGTTTCCGAAGTTACGTGCATCGAGTGCAAAGGTGCATCGGTGAATCGGGGGTTGCGCGTCGCCCTTCAAAGATGGCGCTTCGAACGTTTCGATCGTTGGCTCCCTCGATATTATCGGCCGCAGATATTCATCGCGCGTTACCGATAAAGCAGGCGTTCTGTTCTCCGCGCCGAATTTCGTGCGGTAAATTCAAACCCTTCCCCGCCCCCGATTCGTTCGAAGTTTCGCGGTTTTTCACTCGACACGGACAAGGAGCATTCCATCGATAACTTATGACCGGGTTCCAATGGTCGTGACATAGAAACCGTCAAAATCGACTTTCCGAAAAACCAGAAAACAGATGAAATAGTTACTTGCATCGGTTGTGCTGTCACGTAGTTCCTAAATCGCCCTAGCCTCGCCCCGAGCGCATGAGAAAATAAAAGATTAACGCTGTTTATTCGTGGTACGGTAAACGCTGCGCCTTCGATGCTCTTGGTTGAAGGAATAATTGTTATCTTTATTGCTATTATTCTGATTATTATTCCTCCAACAATTACGAGTCCCCGCGGATCTGCAATGTATATCTAGTTTGAAAGCTGGCACTTTAAACGCTGCGTCGAATTTAATCCTAAGAGAGTACATATTATATTGGTCGTTATCAGTTATCTCATCAATTGCTGATCGTTCTGTTTCTTTTCTTTTTTTTTGTTGTCTTTTTGTTTATGCGCAATAAATACAACAAAGATTACCGAGGACGCACTAGAGAAGCAACGCAATGATATGCACACCTGTATCCTAATTTCGCGCGGCGTTTAAAACAGAACTCTTCTTACCGCGAGCACCTCCAGTGGAATATTTTGATTTGCGACAGACGTGTGTACAGATCGAAGTCGAACGGCGAATGTACGTAATAAGTGATATAGGTTCCGTGATGCAATAGATATACGTGAAATGGTGCTGAGCCGTATTTACCGTACAACGAACGAAGCGCTTGCGAAATGTAACAGAAGGAAATAATAGAACGCGATTGTACGATACACGAAGATGGAACGCGGGAAAGGAAAAGAAGGAAAAGATACAGATGATAGGAAGCGCACATCGCAGAAATATAATATAACGATATATTTATACGAATTACAATTGTACCATAACGATTATAATACTACTTATTATATTATACAGAGCCGCCGCCACCCAGTATATTTTTTACAGGTTTACATTGTATTACAGTTTATAAAGTTTGATATACAATAACAATTACCTAAGCGCAGGTGACCGTGGTGCAACGCGTGTCCTGCGATGCACCTATTTATAGGTGGTACTGCGGAACAGTAAACACCACGGCACTGCGCCACGCTATAACTACAATATTTCCGAGTGTTCGAGAATCGACGTCTTCGTCGGAGATGATGAATTTAACACGAAACTCGTAGCCGCTGTAATATAGGATTTATATTGACCAGACAGGATCGGGCAGATGCAATCTAGGGGCCGCGGGCCTCTCCGCGGGAGTGTATATGCAACAAGACTTTTTCGTGCCGAACGTTAGCCGCATAGATATTATATGTATATATATATATACATGCAATTTATATGTATAAATATAAATATATGTATACATACGAATGCATCGCGTCTACTCGCGATGCAGACTCTATAAATAGGTAAAATTCAGATTGAAGTTTGGCTGCGATCAGTGGAGTACAATTTAATTAGTATCGATCAGCACTCACACCAAAGTCGTTCGCGGCGAGATAAAGGGAGAACTGGGGACAGAAAGGGAGAAGTTATACATTCGCAGCCATTGCCTTGCCCAGCTAGTAGACGCAGGAACTTTTTTTCTTTTCACTATATTAAGACGAGGAAGCGTAGAAGCACCGGTGCTTGTCGTTCAGTGAAATATGTACTGAGAATAGTTTTTGAGCAAGATTCATGCGTGTCCTGAGAAAGTGAGAGAGAGAGAGTGAGAGGGGCGGGAGGGGGTGAGTACGCTAGAGGGTTGGAGGGGTGAAAAGTAAGAACGCGCGAATCAGCCTCGATTCTCGAACACTCGTGCCGATGATGCATAAATAAATGCTACATAACTTGTGATACGTTTACCGCTGGTTACTACAGAGACTTCCTAGCCGATCCTACGACAGGGTCGGCGCCACTAGTTCACTCACGCACACGATTCAACGTTTATACGGATTTATTACGGATTTATTGATTAATCGAATTATTACGTACGTAATTAAATTAGATGAAGTATTTACAAGAGAGATTAATGACGAACGAACAAACGACAAAAAAAGTAATATTAATTATGAAAACACGTGAAAACGCTGCAGACTAATTTAACGGTGTGAATGCGCACACGAGGCTAGGACGAGGCTAGCTACCTAAACCCCACGTTCACTCTTTGGACTAAAAACACGATACACGCGTAAACACGCGCGCGCACACACACATACACACACAAACACGCGCGTACACGACCCCAATCGTATTCATCACCCCCCTGATTACGAGAATTACTATATTAACCCCAAATAAAAACTGTACATACAATTACAACGTTCATGGTGTTGTTTCTTCACCCCTATTCATCCCCCAAACTTCTTATTTAATGTGTATGGTATAGGCGTCCCTTTATAGGATACGATGGTGTTTATGCGGACGAACGATTTAGAAATCTTCTGTACCTTTTGTTTGTAGCACTGTGTATCGTTAACTTATACTTTTGCACTTACGATATCGTTTAGAGCAAATCGCGAACATCCTTTAAGAGATCGCTTAGGCTTCCCAATGTGTTGCGATTCCGTTACGTCAGTCACATTTACTATTGTTCGGCCGACAAGAAAATCGAGTCGCATAGGAATCGTCGAGTATTTCGCATAGACGAGGAGCGAAGCCGATCAGTATCACGATAATGAAATTAAGTTATTGTCAAGAAATCATTAAATAAATGGATCTTTTGTAAGCAAATTGACAGCTCGTAATTTTCCTACTCTGTTACTAACATTCGCCATTTACGCTTCGAACGATCTTTATACCGACGCTCGCGATAAACGAGATAACCGTAGAAAATTCCCACGAATAATTTCTTTCGTCGAGTCGTCCGCAGATCCGCCGTGTAATTCGGCCAGCCCGAAATGTTGCCAACGGGAGACCGGATTTACTCGAAATAACTGTGCCAATGGCCCAAAGTAATGCCAGATAACGCGTGGCACGCATCTCAGCGGTGTTTAACAGGTGCGCGACGAAATCTGTATCACCGAAACGTAGATGCACGGGCGCACAATTACGCCACCGTACGATATCCCGAAGTGCGCGAGGGAAAGTCCATCCAGGCCGGTCGAGTATCGACGTAATAATTTCATACGCAAGGCGCCCGGGACTCGTTTCATCTGCTAATACACCTCCGGAACAAGAAGAGGGCCATAACTCGCGAGAAAACCATTCCCAATATCTCCTCCCCCGTGCCGGTCCCGCCGATAAAGCTCGCAAAAGCGGAGATAATTCGGAGCCCCTCGAAACTTACCGCCCTCCGATCCTTATCCATGGGCTCGCCAAACGAGCGATGCCCACACGTAGCTGCGGGCAACCGGCTGTCACCCGGATTGATGAGTAGTCGAAAGTTCCGAAACAATTATTGTTATTCTGATTACATAATAAGCCGGACGTTAACGTCGACCGGGCCCCGGGACGACGTTCCGCCGGACGATGGGAAGGAGGTGGCACTCGGCGCGCGACAGAGGCCAACAATGGGAGAGAAAAGAGGAACGAGGGTGGGCATACGTGTTACGTATATGTGTATAATACAGGTATATACGCGTGCACGTATATATATATACATATACGAGTTCAAAAAAGGTTGAAGGGCGGTCTGCGAGAGAAGGAGGGGGCATCGCGAGGATGAAATAGACGGAAGAAGATGGAGAAACGAAAGGGTCCAACGGCGGAGGTTGAGAAGAGGAGAGCAGAGAGGAGAGCCGAATCTGAAGGAGTGGAAGCATAATTCCGAAGGGACTCGGGCCAGGAAGGCCAGTTCCGCGAATTCGCGTAATCGATTCCGTCATGTCGCGGACCACCCGGGCACGGTCCTAATAAATAAGTAATACGTCGGTTCAACCGAAAGATCGGGATTCCGGGAGGGGCGCGGGCCAAGGAGTGTGCATTGTATGCCGAGAGCGGTAAACCTACGTGTATGCACTTTCGGGCCCGAGGAGTGTCCCTCCTGCTGGTCGCTTCCTCTCTACACGGCGTCCACTATTCCATCGTGTTACGACGGGCTTATGCTTCCGGACGCGGCGGTGATTATCGTTTCAACGCCTCCGCGCGTACGATTTCAGGACCGGCACGGGTAATTAATCTCCTGGACGCTTGGTGTACGCCGGGATCGATTATTTTAAACGCGGACACGTGGCCGCGTCATCGGGACGGACGATTTATTCGCGATTTATTTGCTGCCGAAAGCGACGCACCGTCCGCGGTATTGACGATCCCGTTGAGTGCACGACGGTTCGTTGAAGGCTGACGATATATTTAGACGTGGCACTTGAACTTTGTTGAATCGAATTCGCGCGGATCGCGGAATTTTTCACGGGCCCCGGGAATGCAACAAACGCACCCTTTTAGCTGGCTTTTCGATAATAATTTTAAGTAACGGACCGCGTATTGATTAAGGCAGCGTCACTTCTTCGCGATTCCAATTTGGACGTCCATCCATGTCGACTGATTACGATCGTCGCTGTCACTTAAAATGGTGAACCCTTCCGGCTCAAGACTTTGGTCTGTAAAACGCGAAGAGGTTGTACAGAAGTAAACAATTGTGTGTTTCGACATTTTGCGGGTAAACCGAACGTGCTTTTAATGCTTTACTAAATTTTTACAAATTTTCGTATAACCAAGCAACAAGTTGCATATTTTCTATTTGTATTGAATGTTATAGGTTTCGATTTGCGTCTCTGCACAAACTGCAAAACTATCCACGTAATTTAATCCTTTCGGACTTTTGATTCACACATCACTTTCATAGTCACCTGTGCAAATAATAATATTGCAAATGCCACAATTAGAAATATTCCATAGTTTCACTGAACTTTCAAAACAAAAATTCATCGCAGCATTCTTGGTGCTTCAAGATATGCAGCCGTCACACCAGTATCAAGAAAACACTAATAAACAATACAGACATCAAGTAATGCGCTCGCACCTACACTTTCTAATCCGTCGATGAACCGATGCATTAAGTCAGATAATGCAGGTATTATTAAAATTGTTCGTGGGATGGGTGGTGGAGGAGAAACTTGGGAGATGAAATACAGCCGAGTGAGCAATGTGACATCCTACACGCGTGAATTCTCGCGAATTTCTACGCTCTTTGCGACACTTCTCAAACTATTTTGAAGAGACCTATAAATACGGACATAGCGGGCGCAATGTGCGACAAGTGTACCGACACCGTGTGCTCGTATTTTGCATTTTGTCGAACCTTTTGTCAAATATTTTAATTGGTCAAAAATGTATGTCGCAACGATGTAGCACAATCGTCCGCGTACATGATCTAGCGATCTATTTTTGTACAAACGTGGCAATTATTTCTGCCGCGTGTTCAGTGTCCCTTTAGCTCAATAGATGCAAACCGTGTAACGCGTTTGCAATGTTAACTTAAAACTTGTTTCTTTCAAACGTGTCTGTACAGGAAACTTGAATAACGCCGTATTCGCGTGACACGAAATGGAACGGCGTTTTATAATTCAAGGGTTTGTTAATTGACACAAAAAGTGTGTAATATCAATCGTACATGAGCGAGAGGCTTTGCGAGAACATTTAAAGCTACGGTAGGTACGAATGTCTTTCACGTTGTACGTTAAACAGCGGGTACGTGAACATGAAAACTTTTAATTAAATGCTATTTAATTTTGAAAAAAATGTGTGTTCTAGTAGGCAACCAACGGAAGCGAAGGAAAGTTTCAAATTGCAAAATAATTCGTACGAATTCACGCTAATATCTGTGGATTGTTTCAGTAATGTATGGCATTCTTCTACTTTCGCTCGGTTACATATTAAATTGAAAATTACCAGAAGAGGGGAGTCCGCTGATAGAAAGCAAAGGATAAAAGCAGACGGTCGTACAGATATTAATACATTCGAACAGTTATTAATAGCTGTGCGAAGGTAATAGCGCATCCGATAGAAAAGCCACATCAATATATTTTAATACGTAATTACTCATTTATTTAGCTTTTCGAACGTATTTAATTTATTTAAATATAATATTAATCGAAATACAATTCTTCCCAATTAATTGAAACTCCCAGTTTCAATGTGAACAGGTTCGTATTTTATAATAAAATAATGGGAAGCAATTGTATTTATTTATTACAATTTGAATAGTTTACGAAACTATTTCCGCAATGTTTAATCAACTCAGCCAAACCATTTGTTACGAAACAACATTTCCGACGAATCAAACGCTGGAAAAATGAAAGCCTCCTGTCGATTCCAATTACGATCACCAACAATCAATAGCAGAGCATTCCCTACAATTTCCCCCTTGACAGCCGCGAATCTAAAAGCCAAGTCGAACGGTCAAATTAACCAAAATACGACTCACTGTTCACGTCGAGCATGTGCACGTATACCACATCTGTTCGTATTGCACGGGAACTGGACTGAACTAGCGTACGAAAACTCGCGATAACGTGCTAATCGGGGGAAACAAATCTAGAAGCGAATTTGATAGGACACGTTACGGGGCGGCATTGGAGAATTTAAGTATAATACGTACGCGTGTACCTGTACACACGTTCCGAAGAAGATCTCAGGTTGCCCAGTGTGACACCCGAGTACCCGAAAGGGACCTCACGTGGCCAGGTGAGATTTTCTTGCACGGTTATACGGTAACGCTTGGGCCGCGTAACACTTGGAAGGTGTCGGCGGGTCCTACGGCCAGGGTCACTATCACGAGGTGGTGAACAGCGAACGCAGAATAGGTCTTCGCCGGGCGAACAATAGCTAGAGGAGGACAGAGATGAAAAGGGTGAGGAAGAAGGGGGTGGCATTCGAGCGAGTTAACTCGATACTCGCAGTTCGATCATCGGAACCTGACATTTACGGCTCCATGGTGGCTCGGCCGTGAAAGCGCCGACCTGGGTGAACCGAAACTCGTAAAAGCAAAGATTCCGGTGTAAGTCTTTAGGACTCCCTTCCCCCTTTACACCCGACGTCATTTGTTCCAATAAGTTGCGGCTAACCGCCGTCTCTCTATTACAACCAGTATATTAGATTCGGTCTGTGCAGTTGAAGTGTGGGTTTTTTTTTTCGAACGAAATTTTCAGGGCAAACAAGCGTTTTCGGGACATCGTTCGTGTCGGGCGTTAGAGAATAGAGCAGTCGACGATTTTTTTTTTTTGAAGCGCTAAGCTCTTATCGAGCGGTGCGAGAAACATGGACGATCTCAGTCGAGGGTTGTGGATCGAGGATCACAATTAATGATGTCTATTGATTAAGCGTTATTTACTCCAGTCGTTGGGTAGTAGAATGCTCGAAATCGCACACCGAATGCTTCCCTTGGCGAACAAAAGAATTTCAAAAGTATCGATTTCCAGGACTACGCGATCGCAGTTTGCGTCTAATTGAAAGTTACCATAATTTATTGTATCGCACATTCGTGGTTTAACTCTAACGGGCGAGGGGGGGGGGGGACGTATTAAGTTGTAATATATAAAATTTCAATTGCCCTCGGTTAAAATTAATATTCTTTCGCAATTAATTGACACCGCTTTATTGATAAATGTGTCTTTGTTAACGAATTAAAATGTTCCCGATTTCATTTCAGTAAAACATTCGATTTTTGGATGGACTCGTATCGCCAGCAGAGGTTGCGTCAAACCAGCCCTGTATGATTAATATGTTCCTCGAATATTCTAAAAGCATGCATACCTATACATTATACATCATGCAACCGTGGTCCGCGAAACGTTCCTCGAAATACAACTCCGGCAATGTCTACATTGTCCCGTATTCGAGTACAAAAATTCTTATCGGCAAGAAAGATCGCGCAATTAAAACGCGTCAGCGTCCTTTTCGGATGTCGATGCGACGCACGATTAGAGTGAAACAAATTCTTGCCCGCAGAACGCAGAAGTTCCCGAGCTGAGGATTTCTCAAAACGGTGGCAGTTTCTAAGGTTCGTTTTGCGATCAACGGTCTCGAGTTACAGCATTTTCTGACCCGTGGTGGCCCGTGACTTTTCGAAACGGGAACCGACGAACACGCGCGTGTTTCACTGCAAATATCTTCAACGGCCTAACGAGTTCCCTAACCCTCGACAACGAAGGGAGAATCTCGTATTCGTCGCGACCGATTGCATATTAGCCTCGCGAACGAACACAATGGCAAATACTATTGACAAATTGATCTCGAATTTTGCCCGAAACATTCGGATTGTTCAATTCGCCCGACATAATAATTTCGTGCCGTCAGATGCAACGGTTTATCGCTATGAATAATGCGAAACGTGTATCGGGGAGTTCGTTTATTGGCCCGATACGCAACGTGGATCGTGACACACGGATAACGTCCGACCTATCTGCTCCTGGGAACGTGCTTTTCACTTTTTATTTCGCATCGAACCGACCGAAGGAGAAGTAGAGGGATGCGTTCGATTGAAATTTATGCGTGATCCCGGTAGAGAGCCAGGGGAACGTGGACAACATATGTATAAACTGCCCGCGGGCCTTATCTGGGCCCTTTACGACCGTCCAATTGCCCTCCCTTACGATCCTCGCTCGAAACGACGCGACGTGCAACAAAATTTAGGGTACTCTGAAATAGACCTGACATCCCGAAACCTTTTTAACATTTCATTTAGAAATCTTTCTTTCGAACCCGACAGGGGACGAGCTCGTCGGTGCGATCTAGTTTTTCGAAAGTTCGAACAATGGCAAATGCTACATTAGATTCGTGATCGCGCATTCGACTTTCGTAACGATAATTGATAATACGCAGATGCGTAAATGTGTAAGTGATTTTTTAAAAGGCCCGATTCTATGCAAAAGATATCAGTGTCGGAGGGTGTCTCGGTTTCTACAAAACCAACGAAACAAGTTCAGCAATAAGAGGAGGTGGCAGGACAGGCTTGCATTCAACAAAAAATCGTCACGTAGAGAAATCTTATAATTTTTTGCGTTTATTATTTACTAAGTATTTAACGCGTACTGCTATGCTACATGTTTCGCAAAAAAGAAGCTACGTTTTCTTATACGCATGTGGCTAGAATTATAAGACACGGTAGACTCTGCGGTCGCACAGACATTATTCCATTTTTGATCAAATCCGCAAAGATGAAGATATCTGGTTAGCGTGGTTTACACACAAGCGAACTCACAAGATGACGATACGAAATATATTTTTGCAAACTTCAGGAATGGCTTGTAAATTGATAGCATTTCGTACGCTATACGTACCCATGGCTCGGTGTATGTATTCGTACGTCTATAACGCTATCTACATTATACGACAATAAGTCCACCATGCTAATGAACTTGTCTACCACGTAAGAAGCGGGTCAAGTGTATCCCGTAGAAATTCCAAAATGGGATCGTCGATTGCAAATTTATCATTCCATAATAACAATCACATAAAACTGAGATCGCCGTGAACGGTATGGTTATTAAAGCATTAAAGTGAACGGCAAACTCTGTGTCTGCCCACTTAAAGCGTGACGAAAGAGATGCACAAGCAACTATAGCATCGCAAAAGGCCACTTTGTGAAAGGTATAAATTACAGAAAATTCGGGAACTATCGATCATATACTACGATCGCAAAATATTAGTCGATCGTGATCAGCAGGAAAAGTGGGCACAGCTTCCATACGCCAGGCCGTGGGCCACATTATTGCAGGTGTAGATCATCGATGTCCGTACATAGCCTCGAGTAGCAAACTTACCGAAAGATGTTCAACATCTTTACAGTGTAGTCGTTATATATCACGATTGACTTGGGGATTAACATCGAAACCTTAAGACCAACATGTGGCGATTGCAGAGTATGTAAATTTTTGTTGGTCGAACCTGTTTGGACTACAAAAAGAAGGGGAGAAGGGGGGAAGGCAGTGAATCCGGAAATACATAAATGGTTTAAAAAACCTGAATAGGAACTCTTCAGGTTGAAATTATACGAGCACTTCACGGAGGCAACATCGAAGCCTCGTAATTAAAATTAATTGCTCATTATTATAAACAAAACTAGATTTATCATTGGGGGCAACTTTCTACCCCGCTCAAGAATACGCAACTATCGGATAAAGAATTTCTGTTTGAATCAATTGTAAGTAATGCTTCGAGATGAAATCGCCTTACGATGTTGAGGCTTGTAAACATAATAATTAAAGTAAACAGGAAACGTATGAACATGGAAAAGGGTGTTAAATGAAATTTTTGAATATTTACGAGTGTAATGTAAGATATGCATATAAAGATTTATTGTAGGATAATACTAGTATGGAAACGAGCGAACAATCTCTCAAAATTATTCAAAAAAACTCAGGAAAAACGAGTAGAGAGGTATAAAGAAAATGCTTCTGCAAAGTACCAACTGGTAAAGGTATTCGAACGGCACAATTGAAAAGAGAGCAGACCTTAGAGGGGGAAATGGGACCGACATACGGAGCAAGGAGAATTTTAGTGGTAACGCCGCCATGAAAAACTTTATGCCTTCGACAAACATGAAGATTGTGGCCAGAAATTTTGTTTACAATATATGTAAGTGATACTACATAGATAAAGGTATGGATTTAACAATTTGACAATTTTTGGAAATTGAATGTAATTTTAGCATCACTTACTTCGGCGTAAAAAGTGAGATAAAGATTATCTCAGGAATGACCAGTAGTTAACATTCCGCTGAATGCCCTCCTCATAATAAATTTATTTATTACTTTTTAATTGATCGCTTTCTCTTTTGTTCAACGGTTATGCCTACTCGCGACATCGAAAAAGAGATTTTTTCATTTTGAATCTCGAAGACTATTTCAACAAAGGTTGTTATACTCGAAGGAATACATGTTAAAGTACACGAGTCATTTTTTCAACAAAAAATAAAAGTAGAGAAAGAACAAATCAGTGATCTTCGGGAAACGCATTCAATGGGTTTACACCCCTTAAGCTTGGGGGTGATTTTTCACCCTAAATATCGATCACAGCTTGTTGAAATTATTCAGTAAATTTAAAATTAAAGAATGTATCGACTGCAGCTTTAGTCACAAATTATCTAATATTTGTGGCTTCATAACTAACCGACGTACTTCATTAATATTATTATATACATATACTGTTAGCCACTGTGATAATATTAACTGTAGTCAGCGACACATTTACACCTCTATTGTATTTATAAGGTATCTGAAGCCTTACGTGCCTTTTACTAACAATAAATGTTAGAACCGAAAACACCGACTACACATTGACACTATGGCACCGGTGCTCGGGGATGAGACACGCGAAGTACGCACGTTGTAATCGCATAAAACTGTGCGGAGATCTTTTGAAAGCAGTGCAAAGTGCCTCTACCGAACACACAGACTACTAAAATTACCCAGAACCTGCACGTAAAGCTGCACATTATACGTCAAAATATAATAAAAAGCGTACACCTTTGCAACCTCCGAAGGTAACCGAATCTACGATGTCACCGGCATCATTTACCAAGTCAGCTGACGATCCGTATCCCGTTGGGATCAACAGAAGAAGATCTGATTTCATTATGTCAACATGGTTTTGCAACCATGTGCGTTCCTACATAACGAATACATCCGAAGGATCACGGTGTGCATCGTACTTGCATCTTTTCGTGCAGACGACGCTGCAGCAAAAATTGCATTATACAATACGCCGCACGATTCCCAGGGCAGGAGCTACTCAAATATCTGCAAAGGACTTGTCGGCGGCGAAAAAAAAACCGTCAGAACAACGTTAAACGCGCTGATCCAAACGACAAGACGGTCGGAAAAAATGAGACTTCGTGGAAGCCATATCAAGGCCGTTTTTATACCTTGTATCATTTTGCTTCCCCGAAAAATCCTCTTGCCTTTCCTTATTCCTTTTCCCTCGTGTTTCGCTTTCGAAACGCGCCTCTCGCGAATCCGATCCCGCTGAAAGACGTGCACCTTTTTACGAACAACGCTATACTGTTATGCAACAAACGGGGTTCCGCATTACGCGAATAACCCGATGCGCGCCTGGATTGATTGCAAGTTTCTTTGCCGCGAGTTCCTTCGTGCAAAATTGGAGCGCGGGAGCGCGATTCAAAAAACCGATCCAGCGGTACGTTTCATCGTCGGACTTGGACCAGGGGTCCAAGTTCTTGCGCCAGGGGTACGAAAATTTTACGGTGCCCCACACAGATTCTGTTGACGCGCAAGTTTCCATTGCGTTCGGTGTTACGGGTGCTTCGTGGTGTTCGCCAAAGTGGCAATGCCAGAATCGCATCTGTTTTCAGAACTTAACGTTCCGTAATATACATATTTGCCAGCGCTGTGCTGGATTTATTCCCGACGGTTTTCACGCAAAGGAAAGACAAGACACTCCTTAGACACATGCTCGCCTATCGCATTTGTCAGCCCGAATACGATTTCCGCGCATTCGCTGTCCCCAAGCCAATGCAACAGCGGTCAGGAAGAAAGCTGAGCGGTGTCAAACTCGATCCAACATCACGATATCGCTATAATATCTCGCGCATTGATTTTTTCGGCAGATGTATCCGCCGTTTATGGACGGTGGATCTTCGTGTGCACGATGTATGCAGCGCGGTTGAACGTCAAGATTGTGGGATCATCGGGCAAGAAATCGTTACCGAAAAAGGCGGATCCCAATGAACTGCCCCGTTACCGATCGCATGGGATCCATCGTCCTCCTCATGATAACAATATAGTATGACATATTCATAAGAGGATATACACCAATACAGGGCGAAACGGCTGCGCCAGTATTTGCGTCTCTTGGTGTTGCTACACGCAGACGGTGGCCCAAGCGTGCACGTTGAAGATCGTTGAGCCGAAGAGAGCAAGCCCGAGCGGAGAGAAAGAAAGAGAAAGAAAGGGAAAGAGTTACATGCACGTACGACGTACGGTCACCCTGCGATCGACTCATGGGAGTAAAGGTTTTACCGATGGCATACCCCATACACGCAGAGGGAACATATAGGCAGAGGTTCCCACACTGTAGGCCATGATTTATTGGCCTGCCACCCGCCAGACCTGCTGTCATCATCGTCCCATGATTGGTCCAAGATACAGCGAAGCGTACCGTATATAACTTCCCTTTCTGCACGATCTTCGCGCCATATCGGCTCCTTCTTTCCTCGCGCCCCGATGAAACAGGAAGGCCTCGTTTGATGCCGCTCTACAACCGTCCATCCGCCTTGTTTTACCTTATGCAGCACCGATACCCGCCGCTCGAGCCACCACTTAATAATTACCTCTTTCTTATCTATGTCACGAGCATTATCGCCGCGTAGGTAGCGCCGGATTTGCCTTTTTTTTGTTCTTTTTTTTTTCTACCTCGACCAAGGACGCGGCTCTGTATTGAACGGTACCTTTGTTCCTCGGCTGGTTCGCCACTGCCAACGTGGTTATCTGTCTTGTTGGAATGGTCCTGAATTTTCTTTTCCGTCGCTGCTAATTGCGCGCGGGGTACTTTTCTTTCGTTTTTCTTTCTCCGTACGACCGGTCGCATTCGATGCATACGCGATGCCTCAGGAAGAATGAAATTTCGTTTACGCGCGTAATGACGAATCGGGTTTCAATGGTCCCGTGCCAAAGGTCATTACTCTTCCCCCCCCCCTCTCTCTCTCTCTCTCTCTCTACGTGGCAAATACACGTACACCACCATGGGAACATGCACCATCGGTCGGACGCGTAATCTAATCCTAAAGACCTGCGCCTAGTCTGCAAAACGAAAACGAACGGTCGACTTGTGTGCCCCGCGCGGGTCAAGGCGGACAAGGGACATGACCGGTGGAGAGGATCGTAGAGGGCGTAGACAGGGGTAACCATCCCCCGATAATCGGCCGCACATCGACTTCCCTATTACCGGAACCTCCGTGAACCGTTCTCCTAAAATTCCACCGGGAATCAGGGTCACCCACGTATATGCACGTGGTTGCCGCGGTGGCACACGCACGGCAAAACGTAACAGCGAGCGTACGGTTTGGTCTCTCGTGGGGGACCAGGCAGGGTTGAGAGTAAGGGAAAGCAGGCAAAGACGTGGAGGGGAAGGAGGGTTTCTTCCAGAAGATGGGGCAAACACGAAGTCGCCTCGGTAGGAAGCGAAGAGGGGTTATTTCGTTCCGTCTCAGCGTGGTTTCCCAAGCGGCAGCCTCGCTCGCCGACTGGCATCGTCTACCGTTCGGCAGACAGTCGAACTCGTTCGCCACTGAACGACGGACGTCGCGGCGTCGCCGTCGCCCTCCACGCCAGACCTTTTCACCGGAGCTAGCAATCAGGAAAATCGGCCGTCACGATGCTTCGTCACCCGCTTCCACTCGGCCTCCTCGTTGTATTTGTGTCAGTGTTCTCGCGTCGGGCCACCGGTTGCGCTTTCTGCGAGAGGCTGTCCCAGCAACAGCTGCAGCTACGTCAACTGCAGCAATTGTCCCAGCAACAACCGCAACACCAACAGGGGTACAAAACGATCGGGAGCCCGAGGCCGTTCGGCGCTGAGAAGCCGAACAGGGTGCAGGAGTTCAACAGAACTTGCGTGCTGCACCCCGAGTACCAGATACCAGCCACCCTTCGGCCTGGTAACGTATCTCAGTGAGTACACGCAACCCTTTTTCTTCTACTTTCGTATCTCGTGTCCGGTGAAATTTGTTCGGCCAGTTTCTTTCGATTGACCGCTCTCGAGAAACTCGGGACCGAATGCTATCCAGCGTCACCGACTGGATATTCTAGATACCAGGGGCTACTCGAATCAATTAAAATTGATTAAGCCCCCGGTTTTGCATGGAGCTTGTAAATGTATCGATGTATGCAAGATCTTGCATTGTTAGTTTTCTTGCAACAGAATCGCTAGATACTTCTGGAATATTGATGCGTGCATTAATAAACGGGAAAGAGCATCCCTGCCCCGCGTTACTATACCCCCACTTTATTCAGTCACTCGAACTGTGCTCCCCATCATTTTTCGATATTACTAACCATGCAAATTGTAGTACATAAATACGGGTGGGGCTTATCCTCGAAATACAGTGATTCGAAGAGAAAATCTGAATATAAGTTTAAGCTGTAACAATCGCAAGTGCACAGCCTATAAACAGTTACCTGTGCAAGGTTGATAAAAGCAAGTATACAAATGGCTCGAATATCTAGTTACGTTTATCTGTTTTTTTTTTTTATTTGCCCGCAATACTCCATCTATTTTTGCTAGTCGAATTGCTTTGCGTCAAAGTAACATGGATTGTATTACAGTCCAATTCGTTCGGAATGCCAAATCCTTTGGCCGGGCAATATAATAGAAATGTAGATACCTGTAGATTACATTACCGGGAACGTATTACATCTCTGACTATCGAGTATCGAGGCACACTAGAATGAGTAATGTATTTTAGAAACCGCCAGTTCAACTCTGCAACAGTCGTTTGTACACAGAAGAACGATCGGCAACCTGAGCCGCAACTTTATTTTGCATAATCGTCTTAATGATCAAACTGTTCGTCTAAAACACGCGTCAACCTCTAGCATGCTAGTTCTAAATATGAAAGAACCGTGAGTAAGGTAAGATCGCGGTGCCATTAGTCCCAGACGAAACATGCCACCTTTATGACGTTAAGACTCTTATTATAAATTAAATTGTCACCCCCAGTGGGATGCAGCACACGTTCCAACTGCGTGAAACAACGGCGGTGCACGGTTTCTTTTTCTTCCCGACGAAGGTGCACTTTGATCTAAAGATAAACGAAACGTAAGAAAGGTGCATTCACTTTTCGTCGAACCATAGAAACAATTCGTGCGAATTTCGTTTGCGTTAAATAGCTTGTTTATTCGATGCACGTGTACCAAAGCCTATGGAGCTTTGAACGTTTATACGAGAACGTCACGAACCACGTACAGTGTTTCATCAACCGTAGCACCGATTTTCCAAATGCAATTTGACTCAAATTACTCGGTACGCGATATAATTTATTCTGCAGCCCATGGACCGTGAAATAAGAAATAATACTTTCCTTTGGGGTGTTCGTAAACATGTTTTATTCGACGATGACAGGTATATTGTAAAATATAATTTAAAACAATACCGGAAGTCATTGTTAGTGAACAGATATAGAAAAACTATTATAGAGTACGCAGATATTGTTATTGTTGTAGCTGTTGTTGAGATTTCTGATCGTATGTCTACATGTTAGGTGGAAGTCTTGTGTTTGAAAGCACCGATCTCCATTGCACAGTTTGTTTTCCAAGTTTTTAAAACATTAGGTGTGCGCGATAGTGAATACAAATTTTGCTTTCAATTTCATTCGATGTTGGATTAGGTATGCGAATGGGATTGTATAAGCATCATTGAATAAAATGTTCAATTATAATAAGTTTAATGCATACTTATATAGTATAGAAAAATTGGAGGGACAAGCTGTTATGTATAACGTGTATTAGCGCAATCGATTCTAAATGCCAGTTCTTCTTTTATTAGCACAGAAAATTAGTAGCCGATATAGCAATATATTAGAAACAAGAATTGTACGTATTGCACGGTTTTTATTTGCTCTGTACGATGCAATGAATTTCGTATCGCGAAAGCTTTGTTTCAATTTTGTATTTTTCAAGAAAATGATGTCTGTTTTTTAAAAACAAGTTAAACATCAGCCTCCAATGTTTAGCAAATCATTAATAGAAATACTTCATACGCGTCACATTACATTCTTATACAAATTTGTCGTAGGATATTGTCACGTAAATTGCTTATTACTATATTTTACGTATATTCAATCCCGTGTGCCGAGACGTAGAAATCTAAAATTGTTAAAACTATTAGTTACACCACATTGAGAACGATATTTTTCTACTAAAGTCAATATACTAATTGCTACAAATTAATAATTGCACTGAATTATTATACTAATACAGATATAATCATTACATTATTTATAACATATAAACTATAACCCTATAAACACACTACTTTGTCGGGCGAATATTGTCGTCAAACATTTTCTTGCAATGGTTCCACGGCACTTAATGGCCCGATGCGTCGCGACGCTACGCGTCATAAAGCCCTGCTATCAGACGGTTTCCGCGAAACTCGGACGCAATTCTAATTACACAACTGCTCAGAACATTGAAACGCAAGTTTGCACCTTAAACTTGAACCTTAATCATATGCAGTAGAACATCCCGTATCCGAACGTTCGATTTTTCGAACGCTCTGTTATCCGAACAGTGCTCGGCAGCGACGTTTGCATGCAACGTACGCATAGTTTTCAATGTTCGTTCGAACGAATTTTGTTCATATAAATTTGGTACCAGGCTAACTTGAAAAATGTATGTGATTTAGCAGCCAAGCAGATTTGGTACCCTTAAATACTAGACAAATTGCAAAGTCCCTCGATTTTTATTTAAATAAATTAAATTTATTTTCCATCATCTATATTAGCTCGGACATGAGAGGCTCCACTGTATAGTGAACTCTTCAACCGACAGTCTAACGTCAATTTTGCCGATTTTTCTCGTTCACGCAACGCACGGTACAGACACCCGTGCAAACACTTTGCGAACGACCTGCAAACGGACTTTAAACCGGCAAAACGATCGAACGATCGCGATCAACGCGCTACCATTCTTAGCCGGCTCCATTCAATCCTGGCTCGCCGGCCGGTCCCCCTACCGCCGTAGGTTAAAGCGAAAGGTCGCGGCGTTTCTGCGGCAGCGGGGTCTAGGGTAAGTAAGACGCGTGCAAGGCGGCGCGGCGTCGCGATGCCACGCGTCGTAGGCTTCACTATTGGCGCGAATTTCCACGAAAGTCGGAGAGACGGCCTCTGCGTTTGCGGCCCGAATGACAGAATCAATTCGAGTCTGTCGCGGGACAAACCGGCCGCCAAAATTAGACGGCGGGGGTCGTGGCTGCGCGACCCCAGACGCCGCGACGCCGGCATTGTGTGTAGACGCTAATTTTACAATAGCCGTTTCAGTGCCAGGCCGTGAGCGAAGAGCACGTGCGGCGTCCCGACGCTCTTCTCGGACTACGTTAACGGGTTGAGCCCCGACGACGACGACGCCTGAACGGATGACAGGGATAGCGCGAGGGGCTGGGAGGGTGGTAGGTTAGGGAGGGTGACGAAGATCGCGTCGAGACGAAGGAAAGAGTGAAACAGCGATGGCTATGGTCGAGGCGTAAACTTAACCGGTACGATATTTAAAGGGGGACTTCTGTACGATCAAACATTATGACTAAATATAAACGGCACGCTGCATTTGTACTCCTGAAATCCATTTATGCGTGCACGCGCGTGCGTGCCTCCATGTATGTGTACGTACGGCGTACGCGCGCGAGTACCCGCGACCGGTTACATTTAAGGGGTCGCGCGTACCTGTAACTTTTCCAAATATCGATTCACGAGCTTCGACGGTTTCTCGAACCAAGCCGTTTCAAAAATATCGCGGGATCGCAATTCCACGCATTTGATTGCGAAGCCGGCTTGAAACTTTGAACGCGGCTCTTTCCCGATGCCGCAATTTTCGACATCGATGACCAAAACAACTCGACGTCGCTTTTCAGATAGAAAATTTCTATTGATTTACAAACTCGACCATGCACATCGTATCATTTCATTAGAGCATCGCACCGTGTGTAATTACGTTTAATACGAATCGAACATTAATATCATACTGGATGTAGATGAAATTATTGCAGCTTCTATTACCTGAGTCCACGCAAAGGGCCGCCTCTCACATTACTCGTTAGCCCTTGTAGCGGGCCGATATCATGGACGGTCAGTTACGTAGAGCCACCGGAAAATCCTGAAGAAGCCGAAGGAACAAAATGTATGGAGAACCGTTGGAATCATCGTTTTCTATACGAGTAAAATATATTAAAATTATCGAGCGGAAATGTCAAGTGAACCATGTTCCATTGAAGCTTGGGATGTATTTATTGCGACAAACGGTTTGATTGACGGAGAAAAATGGTAGAGGAAGATATATTGTGTAATCAGATTTTTTTTTTTTTCCAACGCATTGGACCACGTAAGCGTTTCCTTCTACAAGGAAGTCACTTCTGCGTTTCGTATTTGAACAATTTCGTGCAATTCGCTGGCACGTAGAAATACAAATATAACTAAATCAATGGAAGAATCTCACGTAACATTTCAAATATTTTATGCAGTCCAATTACCTGGTGCAAACTTATTGGCAGTTAACTTTCATTTAATGCATTTTGGCTTCCAAATGCTTTTCCGCAACAAATTAAAAATCTAGCGAAAAATTGATTTCCTTACTGCCAGTCGGTTTTCAACGGGGCAGCGTATTTTATTATGATTTAAAGAAAGAACATTACCAGTCTATCAGTTCTTAATTGATAAATAATTCGGAGATTAATAAAATAGAATTAAGACTGCAATGATCGATAAATCAACGTCAACTAAATTAAAATAAATCGCTCGCGATGAAATAAAGTATTATGATGAATGTAACAGCGCAAACACGGTGGCCTGTGAAGAGTTTGAAGCCGGGCTCCCCTCTTTTCACGTACGTCGGCGCGGAGGATCGGAATTTTACGATATCAGAGACACGTGCCGGGCTTTATTGGTTCGAAATTAAATCTGTGAACCCTCCCGAGGGCAATTTGCAAAAATTGACGCCGAGCACGGTACTTCTGTACGCCACGTCGAGCAGCTTGGGCCACATTCCGGAATTGCACGCGAACGACAAGCAGAAACGTCATCGGTCTTTAAGATTTCAGCAACGAAGAAGCAAACGTCGGCTCACCATATCTTGGAACAAAAGGTACAGTAAATTGCATTTTCTGAATATGCGTATTTGACCCTTACGCGCAAAATTTCGAAGTGCAGTGAGGCAACGAAACGTAATAGGTCACGGACTGATACAACCCAAGTGATAGTGTGGTGGTCCAAAAGTTTGTCGATCAATTTTTCTGTGCGACTCTTTCCTACATATTGCATACTTCCCTTTCGAGAATGCTTTTCGCCGTTTATACGCAAATGTTTCATTTCAATAGACTGATATCACAGTTTTATTAAATGTATTATTGTATTTTTATTATTTTAATCGTGGACCAGAGCGTTTCTTAACTGCAACTTGGTAACGGTAACTTGCTCACAACGTGTTAAAGCCGTCTCGTGATGGTCACTACGAATTCGAAGATAATCCATGAATCTTTGCAGCAACATAGATCCCCATCTGTCGCACTACTGTTTAGCCGTGACATCAGGGTCGCAGCCTCACCCTCTAACCCTTTGCGCCGCGCAAAATGTTTTACGGGTTCACCCTCACCCGGCAAAAGGGAGTTCTTCGGCGAAAGAGCAACAGCACCGTGGCATTCCGGAAGGACTTCATTGCGCTCGTCAAACGAAATTGACGCTCCACAGGATGAAGTACGATACTACGTACAATTTTACCTTATATGTGGTTAGTAATTATGACTTGAGAGGACTTAATGCCATAATATTGTCTGCGCTATATAGCTGTGCCTTTTCGAGTAAACTGGAGGCAGGCACTTCGTCTTTGCACTGACTTGAACATGTCGCACTTGGAAATGATGTTGCGTCAATTGTAACCCTTTACCCTATAACTTTTTAATATGATAACGCGCGTCAGAATTGACGGTTTAATCGTTCGCATTGTTTATGCCCGGAACTTATTCTATGCTACGAGTTACGCTCGTGTTCTTCAATTTTGACATGCGATCTGTAGCACCACAACGCCGGGACCTGAAACTAATTACGTGATTGCAAATTATCATAAATGAGCTTCCTTTCCTAAAATATTCCGAGAAATAATCGAAACCGAATCATTGGCCTTTTTCTTCGTTGCCTTGTCTTGTCTTTGTTTAGGGGTGATTTTGATTAATTTCTCGGATCGTACTGCAAGTTTTCAATGAACTCGTAATCAGTATTGCTTTTTTCTTGTGCCAGGTGAATACGAGAAATAACGTGTCAAATCGTGTAGCAACAGATACCATAAAGTTTCGAAAAACGCCTGAATTACGGCTACGCACTGGGCATTATACAACTGCCAGTTTGCGGAAAACTGATGGATTCATCAATTTCCGCTATCGTCCTCCAGGAAATACGTCCAGCATCTTTTATATTCTACCTTGCGGTGGTGGAATCGTGAAAGCTAAATTGAGCGGACCAGGAATTTTAAGGGTAATAAACCTACCTTGTTGTATTTCAATTACAATTAGTGATAAATGTAAGGTATCAAATATATATTCAAAAAACTACTTACATAAATAAAACGTTTACGGGAGATTTGGATAATAATAATAATTTATGGAGGAGAAAACATTTGCATAATAATCATCAAGTAATTTTGTATTTCATTTATAACTTGTTAATTTATAATTTAACGAGAGTTGCGTATATTTTTATACATTTTTACTTGTAACAAGTGAATTGCATACAGTATTTTGTCATAGAATAATGAGAGAATGTCTTTCAATTTTTATAGTATGCAATATCACAACAAAAAAATCGCATTACTCCCTCATTAAGTAAATCATTTTTCCGATAGGTACGATTGCATATCGGGGAATAGATCTTGATGCAGATATCTATATTGTTAATAATTTACATTTGTAGGAAAAGGAAGTAGTAGGGTATGCATCATTAAGGGTACCACCTTTAACTTCAGGGAAGACATACACATTACGGATATCCGCTACACCACAAGAATTAGTACGAGTGTCCACCATTAAAGTACTAGCTACCCATGAATCGTCTACGATATATCCGCAGGTAAAGATAAAACCTTTCTTTCCAATACAATAATATTTATGCGTGCAAAATTAATTTCTCCGCGCGTAAAAATTATGGCGATGTGTTTACTTCGTTCCTATTATTTTTCTGAAAGACATAAACTGATCGATGAATTAAAAAATTTTTTGCAAATTTATAATACTGCGCAAGTTATATCCGATTCATGTCGCGGGAGCAATTATTGCGCATTCGTCCCAATTTTCAGACCGCAGACATTTTTACAGGTAAATATATTCCCGAAAATAAACCGAACCCCGGAAAGGTATACATACTTCATGAAACTAATTTTACAATTTCAATAGCGAGTAACGTAATAAGCCAACTCTTTTCTTACACATTGTCCCTACTTGTAAAAAAAAAAGAGAGATAGATAATGGACAGGAAAGATCAAATTTGAATGTCATTAAAACTCAAAGTACAAGCTTCGTTAGAAAAAAAGCCGAACAAACTCGCAGAATGGCTGAACATTTTGTTTAGATGCCGTCCAGAAGTGCGCCTCGCGAGTACCGATCTCTAAGAACATGCCACGGGGTGACAGTAGCGGTAGAATCTGCAGGGTCTGCGAAATACTGCATCCTGGTGCGAGAATTAAAAAATGGATCGTCGTCCGCCACTGTTACAACAATTCCGGACCAATGCGGTCTCCATCGTCGACGACGATCCGAATACACATTCGAGGTCTGCGAAGAGAAGCAGAGTCCGCCGAACGACAGGGCGCTCCCGTTTACGCTGAAAGAGTTGCAGCCAGGAAGGGCTTACCTCCTTCAAATTACAGCACAGCTGAAGGGACACTCTTTATCCTATCCGTTATTAGTCGTACGTACTCGACGCTCCTGTCTACCTTGATATTTGTATTTCTCATCCATTGAAATAGGACGATAAACGACGTACGTTTAAGACGAGGAACCTCGGTTGCATTAATTCCCAGTGCGTCGTTTCATTTTCTGTTTTTACGTGTCACGCCGAAACGCGTGAATAATCAACGATCAATTTACTCATTAATATTTTACCGTTGCTGGAACAAGTTTTTATTTTTGTAGAGCGCGACGAATTTCGAAAACTTGCAACGGTTGAAATCGTAGAGTATTTGCTGCCTGAATGTAATTTTATATAAAATGCTGGGTCCTTTATTAATGCGAATTATACTAAGGAAATATCAAGCGTTACGACGAAGGCGCTTCTATCTTTGATAACCGCGAATGGAATTATCCATTTTTGGCCCCAATTTGAAAATCTATTAACGAAACCTCTTAATAATTGAGGTGCAGATGGGAATACCGATTTAATCTGAACGCGAGATTTATTAGATTTTTAGTACGCTAGTATATTTTTGCTCGTGTTATATCATTGTTGAGGACAAAGTTGATCAGCAAATGTTCCTGTTAAAGATAATACTAATGGAATATTGTATTTATCGACGACCTTAATAAGTAGGTACATTAATATTCAACCCCCATATTACTATGAAACGGTATTGTCTTAATTATGAAAGCTATCACTTCATTTCGAGGCTAAATCTAGTCTAGATTTACAACATACAATAAACCCAACAATGTTCACCTAGAATTTGCGTTTCTTTCTAGTTTAACGCTTTTGTTTTTACTGCAAGAACAAGTGCACATCAACATTGTTGTCGATGTAAATACCAGTTACATTTTATAGTGTAAATACAATAAAACGTGGCATAATATCGATATTGCAGATCGAATTATACAGCACGGTGCTAGTAATCGGAACAGCGTGTAACTGTATAATTGAAAGAATTCGTGGCTCGTGTTTGAACATTCAATATCGCATCTGTTTATGCGGGAAAAGGCGTCACTTTGATCCTGTGTCAAGTTACACAACTGTATAGCGACAGATCCTATGTTAAGAACAATTTTTTTATAACGTAAACGCATTTTGTAAATTTAATATAATACAAGTATGAACATTTTTTACAATTCAGATTTCGTTACTATCATTTCTTCAAGTTTTACACTTCCCAACACCCTCATAATTCATATTCCATCAACAACCTCAGTTTTTCGCCTGCCGAGTTCTGAGGCTCAAATTGAACCAACGACATTGCTTCCAACAGGAGCTTTCTTCTGTCTTCTCCTGGACAAGCTGATAATTCTCTCAACGCGACTGCAGTATACAGCGACAGTCGGACACCGTATGGATCCAATTTTTTTGTAGTCTCCGTAATAAGCTTGCACAATTCCGGTTTCTTCGGATCGTCGGGTGGTAATAACTGAATCAACGAATGACTAACAGCGATGCATTGTTGATGGCTTGGATGCAACAACGTAGTGAGCCTGAAACCGAATAGCGTAACGCGAAATTGTTATTCTTCGTTCAATATGTTGAGACTATTGAAAGAAAACAATTTGTTGTGTAACTGAAAGTTTGTGAAAAAATCTTTCTATAAAAAAGAAAATTTTCAACAATTGATAGTACACACAGTAGAAAGTGTACAACAACCGACGGTAAAATACCCGATCGGTGTTATTCTCTATTGTAAAAAGGTATTACTACGTGCCATGTAATTTTTCTATTCCGTACAAAACGAATGAAAATCATCTTACCTGGACAGAAGATCAATTAGTGTATCCTTCCTGGCTTGAATCATAACTTCATCGACGTCCTCTTCTAACTTTGTCGTGAATTGCAACACTTCCGACGCAGTGAGTATTCCAGGGCACAAATTGCATCCCCATTCGGATTCAAAATCTAGCGAATCTTTGGGTAATATAAAACCATTGTCGTGCGGACATTTCAGGGTTCCAAGATGCGTACCCAATTCTGTTGGATCCGAGCAACGTTCGCAGCGGCACGAAAAGTATTTCGTTTCCAAAAGGTGAGCCCTACGTGCCCTGGTTGCCCAAAGGGCATGCGTGTACATAGTACTCAAATGTTCCCCTCTGACAGTAAAGATAGGTGCATATAAATAAATGTACCGGTACACGTGTGCGCAAATAAAAAATAACTTATAACGTAAAAAACGTATCTTCTTGATTTGTTAAACAGAAATAGGTATTCAATGTAATTATTATTATCGTTTGCTTTTGCAAAAGAAATTTTGCCTAGCAATACGATATTATCGCGACGTTAATTCCGCGAAAAATATGCATTATTAGATATGCGTAATGTGTACGTTTAATGGGTTTCGAACATATTAATATTGTGAAATACAGCCTGTTAGTTGTTCGAGCAAAATATACGAATATAGATAAATATAGAAAGTAATGTAAATGTAATATAATTGATTGCAGATAAGTCTATGAAAAATAATACAAAGATAGAATGAAATGTGCATACTTTTGTACAGGGCAAACAGCTTTCACTGTAATTCGAGGTCTTCCTTTATCGTCGATTGTAAAACTGTGTCTTGTATTAGCTAAACAAGAATGTTCTAAAAGGCACGCAGTTTCATAAATTGCAACGCAGCCCTGAGGTGGTACAGTTTCCAATGCATTAACGTCTATTAAACCACACATCTTTCCAACGATGTTTTGATTAGAAGAATCATCAGGTAAAAGACGTTCGATATGCTGTTTCACATTTGCAGCTTCTTTGTAGGCGGTTGTCCCTGGACCACGAGAGCTATCGTGGCTCTGCAATTTTTCTATGGAACTCCACTGCTTCGATTTTCTCCGCCACAATATTAACATACGTATTACGAGAAGAACGTCGCATCTGTGAAAAATAATAATTATTGTAAATAAATTGTATCGTGACGAAAATTAGTAGACCCAAATAGGTATCATAAAGCACTGTTTGTATTAACTTCTCTTTATTTTGTATTATTTTATGTTCAATTAATTCATCAAGAGTAATAATTAAATACAACTTTTATCAGACGTTATTTAAAAGATGGACAATTTGGAAATGATGAATTGTATTAGTTGAATAATATTCAATTATTATTATTTAATATTAATTTGAACCTTTGCCATTATAAATAGCTGCACTGCAAGTGTTCAGTGGCTCGCACGATTTCGCACCCATTTTCGACGTTGCAATGAAACGATGTTATTAACAAATATTAATCTGTACTAAGTGCCCAATATTTTTGGATAAAACCAAGATCATCTTGAGATTTTTAGATGGAACTTTCTATTCTTTTTTCATGATGTTATAGGAAATGTGTTTCGATATGTTTTTTATTTTCTTTCGTTGTACATTCAACGTGGATTAATTTTTGTTAATAACGTTATCGTCTATCGACTGAGAAAACGATACTGCCTATAGAATGGCCAAAGAAAATCTTATAGGTAATGTTACAAACCTAGGAATGATCTTCCCTTTTCTAAGAAGGGAACATTCTGAACCGTGACTATTCTTATCAGCAAGACCAGAACAATCTGTCTCACACGCCGGCCAAAGGCATCCCGAACATCTTGTGTAAGAGTCGCTGCATTGCTTTCCACAACCAACGCAAACCCTTTGGTCTATGTGTAACGCTGGTCCCAAAACCAAAGGAGGCTCCGACAGTACCACATCGCCTGGATTCAAATCTCTTGACGCCAATAAATGTCGACCAAGTTCGGAGTTCTCGCGAATCTCCCACGCTTGACAAGCTGACCTATGTCGAGGCCAGTCCCGTCTCTGGTGCTCCTTGTTGCAATAAAATTGTCGTTTGCAACCACTACATTTCAGCGTTGCAGTTTGATCACAAATCGGGCAGACGCCATTCATTTGTTGCTCCATGGTCTATCGAGTTCTGAGCGTTTAATTCTTGCCTTAGAGTCAATGATATATTTTCTTTAAATATGTTAGAAATAAGATTCGTCACGGAGTTAAACTTCTCGAGGAAAATAATATCAACAATATTTGGTTGCGATGGACATCGTTTTCATCGAATTATCATTAGGGGTGAATGTCTCCAACCCGGTAATTAAAGTCAGTGTAAAATATGAAATGGAAGTTGTTTTTACGTACCTGATGTAACTTGTACAAATATTAACGACGTAAGAATTAAATGAAACGGTGGACCATTTTTGTTTCTGTTAAGTATTTCTTTAGTTCAGGGAATTTCGAACGAGAAAGAATCGCTCCGTGCAGCGAAGGGGCTTGGAAGACAACTACTCTAAAACTGTGGCGTCTCGGTTCGGAGATCGGGCGGTCTATGTATACGGTCTTGGTTTAATTATAGGAACGGTATGGCTGTGTACACGTTCCCATTTCTGACCAAAAACTTACGGGGGATTCTTTTTATGTAACAGGAATTTATTATGGCTATTTATTGTACATAGTTTATTGCTAAACGTATACACAATAGAAAAAATAATTCGATGATTTGGAATTGAAAGAATATATTATGAAAGAGACATTTGTTTTAATATTTTTTATTTACGATAAACTTAGCACCTTCGGGTATTATTTCTAAACATAATTTAAATACTGTATTTACAAGAATTTTAATAATAGGTATTTTTAATTATACGATAATTATATTGTACAATGTTACAGTTATCGAATGTGCACCTTATATTTGTAGAAAAGAAAAATATACAAATTATTGGTGGATAAAACAATGCTCGAAAAATAATCCCAACGAACTAATTGAACGAGACACGAGAAGGGTCGTAGAACATGATAATGGTTATATGGACAAATAAGAATACATGTATCTTCTTTACTATACCTGTACTAATCCTTTTTCAATAGCGTAATATTAAAAGCCTCTTTTGAGAATCTAAAACATTGTACTCTATAACAAATATAAATACCTCGTATCACTTCGCAAATAGCCTCTTATTAATGAATACTCTCGAAATGTTCAATATGAACATTGTACTGTACTTGAATCGCATAAAACGATCGAGCTATTATTAAGGTACTTGAATTACATGTATTGAAGTGCGTAATATATATATAGACGTATGTACACTCGCGTACATACATATACATACTACATCTTTGTAAGAGATTTAACAAATAGCCTGATCATGACCGTCGTGTGATCACTTATTTTTTGGCCGTGCATTATCACCTGTTACTACTTGAAGTTTATGAAGACGCGAATAGTAGAAATGAACAGTCATGATCAGACAACAATAGTTGTTAAAATAGATACAAGAATTAAGTCCTTGGCTTTATTCATAATTTTAGTAAAAAATATATACGAATCAAAGGTGGAAAAGCTATTTATATTTCTACATAGCAATGCACTATTCCATTTTTTTGTTCTTTTCATTTTTGGTTCTCCACGATTCATATAAAACATTACAAAATAAACGGATACATACATTGTTATATCGAAACAGTGTTGAACGATACGACATGCAATTCATTTCGAAATTTTTTACTAAGACTTTCATAAAGTTGTAACTTCTTTCCGTGCCAAAACACATTATCGATGATCATTGAACACCTGACACGCGAAGTGGCTCTCCCCATGTAAAATATTTACATTTAATTTCTCTTTGTCATTGCAGAAATTATAAAATGTATGGTATACAAAGGAAATCACATTTTTACGATTAGGAAGAAACAACTACAGTCGAAAGATATTTTAGAAACAATAATACCAGACTTCGATGAGGATTGTATCGGGTATATATCGTAGTAACATTTTCCTATCGAAATTTTTTTTGGAAGGGCACAGCAGTTCAAGCGAGCTATTATGAATAAATATGTTATAAAAAGTATAAAAAATTGAAAGTAATCTCATAAATTCACTTCAACGACTATCTTACCGATCGTAATAATAATTTTACTTACAAAAATAAATACTTATATTTAATTTTTTTGTTCATTATTCAATATATAAAGGGAATTGTCAAATAAAACCAATAGTCTCAAAAATCTGTTTATCAAATAAATATAAAACTAATACAACAAACGAATTGGCTAGTGTTCCTTCTTTGTGCTATTCTTTACATTGCCGTTTATATTGCGCCACGATTTCCGGAAGCAAATTGAAGATCGTACCAAATTCCATATGTCTTTCCCCGTACATATTAGATTGCAAACAATTAATGATGGGGACTCGTATTCATTTGGGACAATACCGTCGACGGAAGATTCGAAGAAACTAAATAATGGAAACCAAATTCTCGTTCTGTTCGAGTCACGCTGCATCAACGCTTGATTATTTGCCAACGTATGGTAGTAAAGAAATAACCGGGAAGTAATGTAGAATGCAACGAAAACATCGATGGAGTAATGTTCGTGCGCTGCCAGGATAAAAAATATACCAAACATATTGAGCATCCATGTAAAGGTATGTAAGAAATATAATTGTCTTGGTGTATCTGAAAGACAATGTAACAATAAAAACGATGATCAAACAAACGGCTACATCAAACATTCATCACCAGAACTGTATCGGTACTTACATTCCGTAATGAAAAAATTTAACATCGTTAATGCAACAGTGTGTCCACTAAACATGTAATCGCCACAGGTTCGAACACCTTGAATGGACATACCAGCACCACGCCATATAACGTAAGCCATGGCAATCTTATTGTACAGCTCTACATAAGCAGAACTATAAGAAAGATGTACCAGCATAATTGTATGTTCCAATAATTATTTGAATTAAGAAGATACGACTTATACCTTGTCCAATCTTCGGTAACTTTCCTTGGTTGACACTGTAAATGTGCGCCTGGTACTGATAAGGAAGTAATAAGCATTGTAACACATCTTAACAGGAAGACTGTACCAGATAAAGCAAAAAATCTTCTTAACAAAATAAATCTGTAAATAAAACAAACTGGTTTTATTAAAACAATTTGCTACCTAACGCATTATTTTAGTCATTGACTAAATTACAGTTACCTGTATTTGTGAAAAATTAGTACGATGAGCCATATCGCAAATAGTATAGTTCCTGTAACTTCGCACATATCGAATGCCCAAGGAATATGTGGAACATTATCTAAAAATATGTCAGGTAGCGGAGGATATTTCTTCATATCAGGCACTCTATCATGTACGATGACCATCACAAAGGCAGTAATCCACGTAACAATAAATAAATATGCCAAACTAATGAAAGCTTTCCAAATTTCAGGTGGTAAATGCGATGCGTGTCCATCTTCCGATACAGATGCTGAGTAAAATTCGTGTTCGATAGAACCTTCATTATTCATACCGCCGCTAGGAATCTGTTTAAAATAAAACTTTCAACTAATTAAAGCATAAACATTACCGTTCTTAAATATCTTACTTATTATCACATTTTCTTTTAAATTAAGTGAATGTACTTGGATGTAAGTGGATGATGTTAAAATACAAATATAGGAAAATTCTTTCTTACTTCGTGCTTATGGTGACTGTAAAAATTTGTTGTAGGAAATATATCGACGTATCCCAATTCGAATAATATTGACACATTATCCCTCTGTAATTGTTTTATGCTAATATATAGCCTCTTTATATCACCAATTTTCTTTAAATTCGTAGCTATCAGCTTTAAATCGTCTTCTTTCAGGGTCAAGAGCACCTTTCCATCTATTTCGTGATCAAGAAATAAATCAACAAATTTTTCATGTCTAGTTTCATTAAGCCATTTTGTTACATCGCTTTGCGTCCACTCTGCTATATTATTTTCAGCCATTGTATATAATATATCGTACTATGAAGTTGTACTAATCCTGCAAAAGGAAATATTGTGTTTGTACGAATAACTTGCATTCACATTGCCGTTAACTGTTAGTGATATATCCATAAATAGCACGAAGCGATTTTGCCAAGTACATTACTGAAAATAAGGCATCTTCTAAAAATATCAAAAATATGAATATGTTATATAAATGGCGTATCCAATTAGTATCTATTATAATGGTATGAATAATGGTAATAAAAATAGTTATGTCATAACAAACACAAGAATAAAACGAACCAATAAAGTTATTCAAATATTTCAGTACAAAGATAGAAAAATAAATGTAATCTATTCGTCAGTATATATAATCGTGAAATTCTTGTAAGAGTAATAAGTTTTATAGACTGGTTTATGTTTTAACCTAGACATTGAACAATATTTACCCACCTTAGAAATTTAACACGTGTTATTATCAAAACTAGATATCACAATTTTTTTGTGCGTTTATTGTACATAATGTATGTATATCGTGAACATCATAGACTTATTGTCGCACAAAACCGTATGTACATTGGCAGTATTTGTAAATAAACTAATCCAGACAGAATCATTGATCAAAATGTCACAGGGACACTCGGACACATTCATCACTTTACTTCTTCGATTCAGAGCATAGAAATGAAGCACATATCCCTATAAATTTCGCAGTGACATGCTTACAAAGTTAGTGTACTATGAATTCTGAATCATACTGATTGACAAATACTGATAACGCAGGCGATAGCGAACAAGATGCATGGTTTAAGTTCAATTTACAATCGATGTAGATGACTCAAAATGATTTCAGTATGAAATGATTTTGAAATTAAGTCAAAGTAAAAGTAAAACCTGTGCACGATAAAGCAGTATTGTGAAATATATTGAAAAGTAGGTATATACTGTTAATTTGCGAACTGTTTACATATACGCAGTGTAAGAATGAAAAGCCACTACCATAGTGTAGACAAAAATTAAAATATGTAAACAAATGGAATAGTACCGCATTTTTCTGAATGAAAAAATCATTTTCTTACCATAGATCCTATCTTCCTTAAATGATTATATTTCATTTCATTTTGTTTTATTTTATTTTATTTTATTTTATTTTATTTTATTTTATTTTATTTTACTTTATTTTATTCTACTTTATTTTATTTGATTTTAGTATCATTTCGAAAGGATAGTACGGCTGTTACTGTTAACTTTATTCTTTGCACACACACACACACACACACAAGATGCAGTACTATTCCACCTGTTCAAATATTTTAATTCTTGTCTAGACAAGAATAGTGACTTAAAAATGAATTCATTTTTATACTGCATATAAAGATTTTGCAAACTAGCAGTTTATCTACTTTTCAGTATACCTAATTTACTAAAAGTATTTCTTCAACTATTAATAGTAACTTACACAAGTTTTACCCTTATTTTCACATAGAATGTATGATACTAAACCATTGGTTGTAACTTTTAATTTCGTTAATTAATAATATTATAACATAGATTAATACTAGCCATTAAAAGAATTATTCGTAAAAAATGCAGTTGAATGAATTGATTGATGAAATTAATCTTCAATCGATGATTATAAATATTGATCCTTCACTATCAGTCGTTCATTAAAAAATTTCATTGAGCATCATCGATTGTTAATTTTTAATTAAGAACTAATTAAAATTTTATTTCATGTGCGCTTCCTGTAAATTTCGCGCGTCAGTATTATTATATGAAGTTCAAAATAGCCCGGTTAAATAGAACTCGGATAATCGAGTCTTCTCTGCAGATACAATATCGATACCAATTGTATCGATCTCGGTATCGATTCACGATTTGTTTACAGCTAACACCGTGTGACGTTGGCATTAGTGACGTTGTTCACAGTCAGAGTACATTGGAATTACAGAAGTACCGTATTTATCACACTGTGGTGTATTCTAAGTTCATTTACATGCAGTAGTCTATAACTGTACAACGCAGGTCACTTATCGTTCGCTAGCGGCTAGTATTGCTGTGATTTATCGTTTTTCACACTTGGCTTTCTTTTTATCGAACGCGCGTAAAGATACATATACAACCGGCAACGTCAATTGCACATCGGGCCTAAACTACAACATTCGATGCTGAGTTGGCAGTCTTGACGGCGACCAGGCTGTTACTACCGTGTATATGTTGAATGATAGCGTGAATTCAAAGTGGAGTTTAGTCATGAATGTACTTAAACGATATACTTAAACGTTGTTACTTGATGAGCCATGAGTGGCCAAAAATTCCAATATGACGAAAGTGGCGGGACTTTTTTCTACTTTTTACTTTCGTTCTTGGCACTTCTTCTGATACCTGGAACGTACTATCTTTGGCCACGTTGCCTCAAACAAGGTTAGACTTTTGCATATCTATTTAGTTTAACATAGAAATTGAATGATCTTACAATAGCATCTCACATTTCCGCATGTTCACAATTAATTTACACGGTTTTATTATATTTTACATTTGCATACATCGATATGCAATGTACTTCTTAATATTCTGACGGAAGAGTGAATACCGCTTAATTGCCAATATCCTGTTACTAATTTCCTAATAACCCAAATAACAGAACAGAATATCAGCAACACTCGTATCGAGCCCTATAATACATCTTTTAATGGCTTTCGATGTGTGAGTCCTGAGCAATGCACAATGTTACCTTCTTGAGAAGTATTCAATTAAGACTTACACATATTATTATACACTGTTAGTCCTAGAACATATTTCTTAATGGTCTTATTACAGAACTATCTGTTTCATTTTTATTTATGACTATTTAAGGCACATTGCTATGTGTTATTTTAAATGAATGGAATTAAAGCTTTCATATGGATACGATTAGTATTTGATATACTGTATAACATTTTTATATAACAATTAGATCCTAATCAAGAGGCAAAAGAGTGTCAATGCGATGGATGTAAAAAGAAGAAAATTATCCTAAGGCTTAATGAACCATGGAAAGAAACCAAAGCATTATTTACGTGAGTATATATTTTATTATTTGCGTACAATTTTCAGCATCATTTAATGCTACTATATGCTTTCAGGAAGTTTCTTATTATTCTTGGATGGATAATCCTTATTTTTTTGGCATACAAGGTATCACAGTTTGACTACGAAATGGCTAATTTTGATCCATTTGAAATACTTGGAGTTTCTTCTGTAAGTAAAGTTGACATATTTAAAACCCTGACTCCTTGCAGTCCTATGTCAAGAGTTAAGCTCCGTCTGTCCAACGGTGTACCAGTACATATCATTTTCTTCTCACTTGCAGAGTTCATCTCAAAGCGATATTAAAAAAGCATACCGTAAATTGTCCTTAATTCTTCATCCCGATAAAGAAACTGGAAATGAAAAAGCTTTTATGAGGCTAACCAAAGGTCAGAATGAGCATAAAATACAGTGGTTGATTAAATTATTATGAAGAGTTGGAAAAATTACATATCTTTGCGAATTGTTTGCCAAAAATTTATATGAATGATCTACACAACACTATATATTATTATTTCAATTATTTATATAACTTATACCATGGGCAATTAAATGGGATAGCTAAGTATTTGTACATATATTTTGTATTTAAAAGTATAATTTCGAAATGTTCATAATAATTTGATGTCTCACTGTATATGCTAAGATGATGGTTTACACTAATATACTAGTATCAAAATAATACCACATATATTTAGTAAACATTATAAAAATAGTAGAAAGTTTAGAGATCACCCTTAATTGCCACAGAATAACAGTAATAATTTTTATGGTGATTAATAGCTTATCAAGCTTTAACGGACGAGGAAGCACGTAAGAACTGGGAAAAATATGGAAACCCTGATGGTCCAGGAGCCATGAGTTTTGGTATCGCTTTGCCCTCTTGGATAGTAGAAAAGGAAAATTCAGTATGGGTTTTAGGACTGTATTCGTTAGTGTTCATGTTCGTTTTACCAACTGTTGTTGGAATGTGGTGGTATAGGAGTATTCGTTACACTGGTGATCAAGTAAGTACACATTTAAACGAAAGAAAATGTTTGTAGTTAAATATAAGTTAAATGGGACATTAATATATCATTAATTTTAGGTTCTGTTAGCAACAACCCAGTTATATTACGTTTTCTTCATTAGATGTCCCTCAATGTCGCTAAAAAGGGTCATTATGATTCTAGCTGCTTCATTTGAATTCCATAAAAAACGAAACGCTGAAATAGTGGAAAGATACACAGACGCAGAAGAAGTTTATTCTGTAAGATATGTGTTAATACATTTTTTCCCTTTCTTATGTTAGAGTTAATACAGCTGTTTTTTACGTATTATGAATGAACCAACACTTCTTTAGGACCTCCGATTTTCTGTAGAAATATAATTAATTGTTAGACGCTGTTATAGATTTTGTATTCCTTTTTCATTTTCAGCTCATAAAGCAGCAGCCAGATCTAGGTGTGAAAAACAAAGAAACACCATTATGTGATTCATATTCAATCAAAGCTAGAGCCTTGATTCATGCACATTTATCTCGTCTAACGCTGAATCCAGATACACTAGATAAAGATCGACAATACATAGTGAAAAAATGTCCATATTTAATTCAAGAAATGGTAACTTGTGTCAACCGGGTGATTTTATTAGCTTATGCTAGAAGAGGTATGTATATGTATATATATATATATACATCATAAGAAAGAACTTGCAGTCTGCACTACCTACATTTTTTAAATATACAATACCATAAAGAACATTTTACTATTGTGTGCATCATTCATACACACATACATTATATATATCTTCGCATAATTTAATTATAATTTTTTCATACAGTCCCACGTCTACCAACTATAAAAACTATAGAAAATTGTATGAAATTATGTCCAATGATAGTACAAGGCTTTTGGGAATTTAAAAATCCTCTTTTACAATTGCCACATATTACCGAAGATAATCTAAAATGGTTCTTACCAAAAAAGGTATTTCTAACTTATATTGCTTAGATTTTTGTACCACTATGCAATATCTATTTTATGTTTATTTACGTGTGATTATAAGAAACGTAGTAAGTGCCTTCATTTTGTTAGCGTCAAATCAAAAGTCTTCAACAACTTGCACAACTGAAAGGGGAAGAAAGAAGACTGATCCTTAGAAATTTATCCGAGAGTCAATATGAGGATGTTATGAAAGTTCTTGGAAGCATGCCGTACATAGAATTTAAAGTACGATCTGAAGGTAAACAATATTTCACAAGAGCCGCGGATGCACGGTCGGCTAGGGGCTGGACTCGTAATCGAACGATCTTCGGTTCGAGTACCGTCACTGCCGATATCAGCCGGCACCTCTGTACAAGATATATGTGCTTTACACCGTGGTTCTGGTGGTTCGGATTCCACCTAAAACTGTAGGTCTACTATATGTACACGTTTAAGTCCTGTTTCAATAACTCAAAGTTTCATCGTTCCATAAACTCCATAGTTGTCGCTAATAACTCATACCAGTGGTTCTTGCGACGTTAAACAACCAATAAAAAAAATTTTATCCTATGACGATATACCATGTATTCGCATTTAAATGTGTCTAAAAATGAAACATAATATATATTACGATTACAGTAATTGACGATGAAAATCCCACTGTTTACACCGCGGGTGCTATAGTAACAGTAACAGTGTCGTTAACCCGCAAAGGTATGAGACACTTGTTTGGCGACGATACTGTTAAAGAGCAAATAATGATCGATGACAGTAAAATGAACAACGAAGCTCCCGAGGAACCAACGGAAGAGCAAATCCAAACCGTCAAAAAGCCAGCATGGCTTAGACAAAAGAAGGGGCAAAAGAAATCGCACAAAAAGGGTACTAGCAAAAAGTTTGCATCCACCAAAAATGCTCAGACGCAATCGCAGTCCAGTAATAGTGCTCAACAAGCAAATATTCCTAATGCAAAGAAGAAAGAGGATAAAATAGAAAAAGAGTCTTCCAAAGATAAATTATCCGATGTCAGTGATAGTGACGTCGATACTGATAGAAGTGACGACGAAGATAGCAACGAAAAAAAAGATGTATCTCTTGACGATGACGATACAGAATGGGAAAGGTAATATATATTGAAGCGATGCTTTGTGTTTGTGATACTAATTGAAGTTAATTATTAACATTTTTTAAAAATAGGTTCCAGCAGAGAATTTCGAAAAGGGAGAAATTTTTAGAAGGAAGGAGCAACTTATCCCAAGAAGTGCATTGTCCGCTCTTACCAGATGTTAAACAGGAATATTGGTGGGTTTACATCTGTGATCGAAAAAGCCAAACTCTACTAACAACTCCTACTTATGTTACGTCGTTAGCACACTTTGAAGAAGTTCAGTTAAAATTTACAGCGCCTCGATGGCCAGGTGTTTATACCTTTACTGTTTGTTTACGTAGTGATTCTTATCTTGGCTTTGATCAAGCTCAAGATATTAAGGTATGCAATGAGATTTTCTTTATACAATGTAAATTATTTAGGTAATTAAAAATTCTACGATTTAAACATTTTTGTCTGTAGTTGGATGTAAAAGAAGCACCGGAAGTACCTACGGAGCATCCACAATGGGATATTTCAGACGAAGAAACTGCGGAGGATGTAGATGCAGCTGATGAACATTCCGAGTACACAACTGACGAAGATATCAGTGACAATGAGTAATATCTATTTCTCTGGTGGGATGAGCTAAATAGATATTGAAAAAATTAACATTTTAACTCTTTTTTTTTACTTGTCAAGTTATAATGTACAATGAACTTTTATACCTGAAATTGCATAATCGTTGATGTATGTGGACAATCTAGGAAACTAGTATGGTGTGTAAGATTTCTTAGCGCAGAGAAACTAATAGTAAATGAAAATCATATTTATTTTAACATCGTTGTTTAATCCTCAGTTTAGGATGTGTATACAGTTTTTTTAATAAAATACACTGTAAAACATACATATTGTGGTTTTCGTTTTTGTATTTTAATTTGTCGTTCTTGCTAATAGAATTCGGAACACGGGAATAACGTGAATAAAGGAATAATAGTTCTCACTCCAGTGAAAGGGTAACAAAAACCTTTCTGGGCTACATACTCGTTCAACCATGAAATTTTTGTTTTTGTCAAGTACATGTGGACTGCTAGTAGTTTCCTTACAAAGTAGTCTGCATCCTACTTTCGTGATAAACGCAATGAATCTCAGAGGGTTCAACTTCTATACTGTGAGTAGAGTTAAATTAAAAATACACGGAATATATACAGTCAGATGTGTACACGCAACAGTAATTAATTTTTTTTACAGATATTAAAATATGTATTTCTATATTTGTCCTTATGTATGGCAATTAAGCAAGGTAAGTTCGATGTCTAAAATACATTCCAGTACTAAATTCTTTTGATTTTACGCTTCTTTAAAATATATATTATATCTATGTTTGCTAAATTGTAATACATGTATCAAAATAAATTGATAAATTTCCTTAGAGTATGTAATCAGCGAACAAATGCCTTAACTGTACACATTCTACCGGTCAAAGATACAATACCACCCTTAACATCGAAACCAAAACATTGTTTCATTCCAAATTTGATATTTAAAATTAATAAAACGCTTCATAGGATGCTGTCTATGGATGAAAATAAAATCAGTAAAATACAGGGTGGTATCATTATTTTTGGACGGTAATCTACATTAGGATTTCTATTAAACCTCGATTACAGCCAATTTTAGCCAATATATAACGTAGGATTAATTCAATTCAAGGTATTATTATACCTTCAATACATTCTGCAGTAACAAACAATCTTTTACAGATATTTTAACGTTATCTGAAGACGTGAAGTGGAAGATGAGACGGAAAAATATAATAAACGGCCCCGTTTACACATATGTGAAAACAGATAAACATGCTAATGTTAAGTGGGGTGTACGACATTACATTCCAAAAGCACGAAGATAAAATATATTGCAAGCATAAACAATGAACGAAATAAGTAATGCTATATATTTTTTAGACCAAAAACCGTCCTATAAGCAAATATGAAGTTCTATAAAAACAAATCGTAAAAGAATGGTTCCAATATAAAAATTATAAGATCTTAATAAAACGGAAATTACAAAATATCGTAATTCACACTTTCCTACTTGTCTGCTTATGTCCCCAAACTAAGTAGTTCCATTAACTTCCTTTGCATTTCTATCAACAGATTATCCAACCTAGTAAAGGGAAATAAAAAGATATTTTACAGTTTCCCGTTATAGACGACATTATATTACTTGTTTAAATACAAATTTTAATCAGACATACGTATAACGTAGTACTAAACTGTCGTATATCACATCATGGTCTACGTCCATAGCATCCTTATCTTTAAGAATAGATACGTTCGAAACCTGTTTACTATTAAATTCCTTTGGCATTTCTCTACTATGATTGCTTACTAAAACTTTTGTATTTTCGTGTATAGTGTTAGATGTATTCAAAATACCAGACATATCACTATAAGTAAACTGTATTATACTTTGAAGTTCTTGGCGGTATATAGTGGTCATTGCAGTGACAGAATCGAAGATTGTTTCTAGTGTCAAAAGTTTTTCTTGCAGTGCCACTATTTGTCTAAAAAAATTCAATATAACAATGCAAAATTTGTACATTCTATTCATAGCACATTAGCATCAGTCAATATACATACTTTACGATTTCAGGAATATTTCTAACACGGAATTGTGCTTCATGTACTTTCAAGAATTCAAAAACCAATTTCACCATCTCTGTTGGTTTTCTAGCTTTGTGAGAGTGTTCCCCTTTATGCAGTTCGTAAATTTTTACAGCATTATCATATCTAAACCATATTTGAATTAAACTGTGCTAACATTCTTTAGTCGAACAATTTTGAAAGTAATCAAATTGGTATTTACTTACAACTCCGCCATATCTTTGATATGATCGATAGATTGAACAACGTCCTTTAATTTATTGCTCTCCTCCATAATTGGATTAAACTTTAATTTTATTTGATTGGTGGCTTTAACGAGGTTCAAAACCTTTTCAAAATTAATTTTCAAATCTGCCTTTCTTTCTTTATTTATAGAGCCACTTTCAAATTTGGTACGGAGTTCAAGCAGTTTGTTCAATAGGGTATCTACATTTGTTAATACATTTGTCATATTTTCATTAAATGTATCCACTCTGGCTATTAACAAATCTCTGAAATTTGATATCATTTTCATATTAATTTGTAAACACATTGCTCAGACCATAACCAGTGACTTAGCGTTTGTGAGATTCCAGACTCCCGAACTTTATTGACAAAGATACTGCTGCTCGAACATTGCAACTCATAAGATTCAAATTGACCTTTGCTATTTTTAAGATGGCACTGGAATCCAGGTGATCAAAAGTTCACACACTAAGTATTACACACAAAAACTATTCCCCAGGAAACATCCAGACTCCACATCACTGGTTGTGGCTTAAACTAATCTTGTCTACTTAATACGTTTAATAATATGTACTATATTATTGCACCGTGAATAAGAAACAATACAATACTTACACTTTTATAGTTAGAGCAAAAATATATAGTTGAAACAAATAAACTTCTTGCTTGATAAAAAATATTGTTATCCTATAATAATCCTGTTGCGTTTCAAAATCTATAGCACTTCCTGACAATTGTAACATTTTTTGGACTTCTACAGGAATATCTAACATTGGAATATTCTCTATTAATGGACTTTCATTTTTGAAAACAAATAATATTGGATCCTGAAATAAAAGAATCGGTGTGAATTAAAATGGAAGCGTACAGAGTGTTCACAATATTACAAATTAGCGTTTTTCTCGTAAATGTTAAATGGTATATCGTAAATTTAAAGGTCACTATCGTTTATCGAAAATAGTGCAAATATACAAAATTTATATATGCCACTATGTTGGCCAGTGAAGGCTGTAAAATTACGAGAAAAACGGTGGCTAGTTAATAGCGCGCAACCTCTGTATAATATATGTATAACAAAATGCAATAAAAATAGAATATACACTATACTATGTATCATACCTTAATTTGTGATAGAAGTGGCATTTGACTTCCAGTAAGAATTTTTCCAAAATAATCTGTTAAAGTTTGTTGATTGACTGGTATCCTAGAATCTTCTTCGATCATAGACTGTAACTCCTTAATCTTAGTAGTATCAACCACTTCGTATGCATTAATCTTGTATGTCGACGTACAGAACACATAGACTATCTAAATAAATAAAATATACCTGACGTAAGTAATCAATTACTCCCGGTACTCGAAAAAATATAAAAAAGTTGTTCGTTAGGTAGTGCTTGATTTAGGAAAAGAAAAACAGAAATTTCGGGAGGCTATTACTTGTGATCACTTTAACATTAATTTAATTATTTCCCTTAATGGAACAGTATACGGTTACACTAGAGCATTTAAGCCCACGCGATTGATAAGGACAGCGCTCGTTATAGGTATGAAATTTTCTAGTGATAATTCGCCTATCCGGGTGGTGCCGATTGGGTTACCGTTTGCGATAATAGCGTGCTGCAGCAAATGCATTTCGATCGTGTGCTTCTAATGCAAAAAATGCCAATCGACATATATAGGGTGCCTGAAGAACCTCAGACACCCTGTATATATATCGATGCCGGAGTTAGCATGTTAATCAAATACTTAAAGGGGTAGTGGTGGCTTATATATAGAGGTACTAATTAATTACCTGCTTCGATAAAATAGAATGCAACAATTTAAATATGACTAATTGCGATGTTCCATTACTATTGTACTGTTTACCCCTTTTTTTTGGATCCCATTGTAATGCAACACCAAACCATTCTACCAATTTATTCCTTAGACAGCTTAGGAAAAACAAAGTAAGTTCAAATGAAATCTTTCCTTTATTATACTTAATTCAATAAAAGCTTAACTGGTATTACCTTGATAAATTTGTTGGACTGGCGATGTCTTGTGCAAAAATGACTTTTCCATCGGATTTAAAGGCACGGATATCATTGCTTTTTTTATTTCTAATATATTGCATCCTATAAAATTCATATATTAGCTAGTATGTATTAATGTTTTTGTTTTGTTGCATCTGTCATAACTATGTAGAATACCATGACATAGTATGTTGCATTCTTGGCAAAAATGGCCTTGTGCCAGTGACGAGTTCATAGAAAAGAATGCCCAAACTCCAATAGTCTACAGAACAACTGTACGTTTGTTTCCACAGTAGTTCGGGTGCTACATAATTTAATGTGCCTACTAAAGATCCAGATGTACTATCTTCTCCAAGTTCTTTGGCATATCCTAAGTCTATTAATTTATACGAAATCTGAAATCATTTTACATATACACCGATATTGGTACTTTTTCTAACATGTTTTAGGAAAATGAAATATATGTTTGAAACCTAATATTACTTACATTATCGTGTTCATCTTGCAGTACTATGTTTTCGGGTTTTAAATCACGGTGAGTAATACTCTGAGAATGTAAGTATTCTACCGCAGAGGAAATCTCTCTCATTACAGTGACTGCAACCTTTTCGCTAACACCACAGCAGTTTTCTACATTATTTAAAACCTATTGTTTAAAACATAGCAGTTGTATAAGGTGATTCTTTCGCCAATGGACACAAAGGCAATGCCATCACATAAACACTGTGGTGAAATTGCTGAAATTTCTTACAGAGACCATGAGTGATCACTGCTGTATCACCAATGGAGGCTGTATGGGCATATGTGTGCATTAAAAGCCAGAGTCACAAAACTGAAAGTCCAAGGAAATGCAGTGCACACATATGGGCATACAGGCACCCCTGCTATAGGTGACTCTTTGTCAATAGTGCACTGTAGACATGCTCAATGTTTTCGCAGCAGTGTTTATGCTACAATATTGTCATAGAATCCAATGGAGAAAGGATCACCCAGTACAATTAAATGTTATTCTAATTTTACTTTCAGCGCGGAAGCATAGACATTGATATTTACCTTCCTCAGATCACCCTTCCTACAATATTCCATACACAGTAAAGGTAGATCTACCTTATCATCAGGATGTTTGAACGGTAATTCTAATCCTTTTATAATATTAGGGTGCTTTAAACATTTCATTATGTTAACTTCCTTAATCCACCTCTTTTTTTGCGTTTCTGTTAACTGTACGATATCCCTTTTGCATATTTTTATTGCTATAGTTTATAAAATATTCTATAATTTATTGAAATATATTATCTAATGCTAATTAGGTAATGGTGATCCAGATTAATGTTGTTTTAAATTAAATTAAGTGCTGAATTTTGATACTTTACTAATTTTATAACAGGGTAAACATACCAAGTTTATTACCACTTGTGTGTACCCAAAGCTCTACGATACCAAATCCTCCAGAGCCTAAAACTTTATCGAGTCTCCACCCTTGAATATGAGCTGTCATGTTAAATGCGCTTTGTCTAAAATGATTGTCTTAAATACGAATAAACAATAACATCGAGTAATGATAGGCATATGGGAAAAGAACCTTTCACTTTACACTTCTCTTGTATTGTATATAAGTAGCAATATATATATAAGAAGAATAAATATATTTAACAAGTTCCTTGCATTATGATACAATCATGTTTATAATATTCTCATTTTTTAAAAGAATAGATTCTTGATACAAATGATCATCGCAATCATCGTAGGTTGGTAATGCTACCAACATAAGAAAGTGTGTTACTAAATATGCAATGTAGTGTTACGTTATCGCATTGGCAGGCTTTAATTTCTAGTAACATCGAATCAACAATACAATTGTAACTATCCATAGCGATAATGGAGCGAAATTAGCGCAGTGGGGTAGGCTCGAGGCGCGGCGTAAAGTCAGTATCAGTCCGAGTACTGAGATGTTTAGGCTGTCTACATCTTTGAAAGTAGTGACATACCTCACTCTACAATGCAATAGCGTCTTGGGTTTTATCTTACCGTCGCTTAGGCTTGGCTATTCTATTAATTAATACGAGTTTAACTAACAATACTGCTAAAAGTTGATCGGAAGCAGTAGAAGTCCAGTCGGTATGATCCTGAGATAGTAGGATTTATGGAAACAGCGAATACCAACGAGCACAGCCAACGCGCCGGCGCGTCGCCGAGTGGGGTCGGTCGTCGCGCGGCGCGCGCGCCCCGTCAGTCACGATTGAAGCGTCGCAGTGTAAGGTCGTGTATGTAATTGAATGCTGGCGACGTACCTCACCCTACAACAAAATACCACCTCGAGCTTCGCTTTACCATCGTGTACGCTTGATTATTAGCTTCTATTAATTAATATGCGTTTAACTAACAATCGCTCTACTATCGCAACACTACATTAAACTTTAATGATTAAAATCTTTCTTGAGTCTCCTTTGATGGACGAATGCCCGATCAATCCAATTGACGCGTCTTCGTCCGGCATTGAGATTTTTTTAATATAAGGTTAACTAGTCGTTTGCTTCGCGTTAACTAATTTATTAGTTTCAACTGTTCTTCGAATTTTCATTATATTGAATACCGCGGGCAATGCGGTTGGTAGAGTCAGTGCTTGCTCCGTCAAAGTTCTTTTTATTTATTTTTTGAGCGCAACCGCTCTTAATAGTACTTAAACATAAATAATAATAATTAAACGAATAATACAAAGATTTTAATGTTGTCTGCTCTTTTTGATTGTTTCAGCCGTTTCTATGGTTTCCATGGCGACGAGCTTGTTCCCCGCGCCCCTGCTGAGTCGGCAACCGGTGACCATCAGTAGTAACTTGTTTACTGTTTTATATTACATGAGGATATGTCTTCTTCTACAACGCTTTTCTAAATAGCTTGACAATTTTAAAACTGATCATATCACTATCGCATTACTACTTTGTCACTGTGCTTGCATTTTCATTGGAGAAATTTTCATTTGTAGTTAGCCGACGCATATTACGGCCCAACGGTACAGCCCTCCCAAAAATATCGCGCTGCTTTGGAGTTGTGAAAAACTTTAGAACTGGTCGAATTAAATGCCACGCTGTGTTTCAAGTAGACTCGCGGTATTTAATTAGAAAATGAAAATGAAAATCGTGGTCGATTTAGCGTTGCGCACCCTTCACCCTTTGTCAGGTTTGTTTCCTTCTGATAATTAATTTAGCTGTCGGTCGTGGATTTTCTAACTACCCCTCTTCTTGTCTTACTTGTACTACGGTCGAATAGTGAACGTTCTACAAATTGACAATAATAGGAGAGTTTTCTTCCTTATAGATGATAGTAGAATTAGTTTTCGCGTAATTGGAGGGTGGAAGGGCCTTGGCTAGGGTGGGTCTCCATGCGCAGTAACCTCCACGAGGTGAGACCTGGGCAATCAATTATTTACTGTATAATTATTAAACGTTTAAGACACGTCTGATGCTACACTGCGGCTCTGCTCTATTTCTCTTTCCTCTAAACATTCCTTAGCAATTTTTTCTCTCTTACGTATTTTTCGTTTTTTCGTGTAGTGTAAAGCAACACAGGTTTCAAGGAGGTTTCATGTGCGAGCATGCACACTTCAGCCCAAATGCACTGGAGAAGAGGAATCATCACAACAATGAAGAAAAAAGCAAAATACTAGCAGTCACAATGTTGAAATCCGATTAATACTCTTATTCATTTAAAATCATTCAAATTCCTCCTCTTTATGTTTGCACAGCTTCCAAATCCTGATTTCAAACTTTTTACTGATAGTATATACGGTATTACTTCGCAGAAATTGTTAATGTAAAACTGAACACCGAAATTCTCAATCTGTATTTTAAATTAATAAATACATATATATGTCGGTTATTATGAAAGTGTAAGTCGAAATGTAAAAAACATTGAACTTGTCAGTTCTTATGTATTATGTTGCTCGATCAAGTGAAAAAATTGACTTATACCGCTTTCATGATATCTAGCACATATATTAATATTAAAGTTATTTAGTTCTTTCCCTTAAAACATAAATAAGAATAATTTTGAAGAGCTCGTTTAAAAGGCCCCGCCAAGTATACGTGGACTCACACAACTACGGAAAGCATGCACGTAGATGCGCATACATATAATATTTAAATGGCTGAAGTTGCAGGAACTGCTGCCAATCTGGCAAATAAGTTCCGCTTGCAGAATCTGTTTGCGAATAGGACGCCAAATGCGGACACAGATGGATACCGATTGGGCCCGAGATTCGGGCGGATTGTGCCGGGATTTGACGGCAATCTGCTATCCATTTATAGACAGATTGCTGTCTGGGTATAATAAAGATTCGAAGAACCGTTCAAACTAATAAATTAGTTAACGCGTAGTTCCAACAAACGACTAGTTAATCTCGTATTAAACAGATCTCGATGCCGGACGAAGACGCGTCCATGCTCACTTGGATGATCGGTCATTCGTCCAGCAAAGGAGACTCAAGAAAGATTTGAATCATTCAAGTTTAATGTACTGTTGCGATAGTAGAACGATTGTTAGTTAAACGCGTATTAATTAATAGAAGCTAATAATCAAGCGTACACGTTCGTAAAGCCCGAGGTGCTACTGTGGTGTAGAGTGAGTTATGTCGCTAGCCTTCAACAACATAGACAACCTTACGCTGGGACGCTTCAATCGGGACTGTCGGGGCGCGCGCCGCGTGACGGCCGTCCCCACTCCGCGACGTCGCCGCGGTAACGCTCGGTAGCACTCGGTGATATTCGCAATTTCAAGAAGACCGATGCTTTCAGGACATTGTCCACTACAAAGAAACTGGACATTAAACAGCGCTAATGTTTTTGCGGTCTATACGAGTCGTTATTATACATCCCTCAGATATTACGGGGCTATTGTATAATTCAATTTAATTCTACTGTACAAATATGGTTGCGAATTATAATTAACGTAAAGAGTAATTTGTTGATTAATGAGAGACGAGGACGGGCTGTGTTCAAATGGTTTCTCCTGCGTTTTAATTGTTTTTTATGGCGAGAGAATATATGTATGTATTAGAGCAGATAGTTTCTCACATATCTGTATGGGTTAGTGAATTTTGGAATTAGTTATGGAAGTTGTTCGCGTTATTAATGTTATAGAGTATCTGATGAATTGAAATATCAAAACTATATGCAATACTTCTGCTATGTTACACAAAAATATGTTGCATACTTACATGTATGTATATGTATATAAATTAAAGGTTGCATTCAAGTAAAATGTAGAAAGCCATGTTTAATGGAATAGCGGATCGAACAATTGAAATGTATTACAATATTTGGTTGTCCACCTACTATTTAAGCCAATAGAGGGTGGCGCTCCGAGGCGGTCCGGTTTTTGAAGAAATATGGCGGATGTCGAGGTGAGTCTGTCACGTGGAAGAACAGAAACCGCATTATTGTCCTGTAATTACTAATTACTAATCGTTGATTTTATTTCAGTTAGCGAAAGCATTGAAAGATCTGCCAAACCGAGTTCAAACCGCTAGTAAAAACGAGCGGCGAGAGATTCTACAAAATGTCGTCAATGTGTTGTCAAATCCGGGTAAGGAATGAAAAATGTGATTTATCTTTCGATAAGAATTTATCACTGCCTATTGGTAAATTATCAAGATTTATGAATGGGAGAAAATGATCGCACTATGTCCCATCTTCAGCACTGTAAAATTTTGCACACCCGATTTAATAACACCATTTGTAAAGTAGTTTAAGTTAAGCTCTGTTGAACGTATTTAAGTTTTACTATTGTTTCCAACTATGACATTTACAATTTTTATACTGCCTGTATATTTAATTTCTAATTATTCGCCAACTGATTACTTATTTGTAATCATAGCGTATCACATTTATTAATGGTTGATTCCGAACACATGGTTTTCCAATGCGTTAAGTACAGCTAAGACAGCGCAGTATTACGAACAATACAAATTATGCTTTAATTCTTAAATAGGTGGTACAACTGGAAAAGTAAATAAATAATAACATTCATTAGATTGTTATGTCATAACTTCATTTTATTATAATATTGTACAATTCATGAATACTTATGATAATTTATATACGGAAGAACGATTGTAAAGCACAGAAGTTTAATTTCTAACGAGCATAAATTGCATTTGAAATAAGAGTAAACCGAATTGGAAAGTAGTTTAGAAAGTATTAGCTACGTCTTATATTTATGCGGAGAAAATCTTGAATCTTGTATTTTTCATACTAGGATAACTATTAATTGTATTAATTAGAATTACAAATTAAGATGTATTACTTTTATATCTGTAGGGATCAATGAGAAGATTGTCAATGGAATTTGTAAAACTATATCTCTTACTTTACACCGATACAAGGACACTGCCTCCCAATCTTACGTGAAAAATTTAATCGTGGAACTGTTGAAGAAGCAACCGGAAGCCATTGTAAAACACATGACAAATGTTATTGTAGAGCAAGCTACATGGCATAAAAATGTGGTTCCTACGTATGTAGTTATTTTTGAGATTTCTGCTTGAGGAAACATTGCGTTAATAATAATTTGATACAATCTTTAACCCTGGTACTTAAGAAAGTATTATTTTACAGTCTGAACACAGCATTAACTGCATATCTTACACTGAAATGGTCGACCTTAATCATTTTATATGGATATAAAAATAATTCAGGCATCAATGCGGAATTACCAAAACTTATTGAGGCTCAAGCAAATTTAAGTGCTGCGGCTGTGGCATCCATGGATAAAAAATTGATGGAAAAAGTGTACATTTTATTAGCGAATCAATGGTCAAGCGTTACTGATATCGATATTGTGTATTTAGAAACATTAACAAAGCTGGAAGTTGGAAACGGCGTAATTGTTCTTGCTAGCTTACTTACTAAGTATCTAGTCAGTGCAAAGAAAATTGATCTAGTGAGCAAATTAAAGGTGAATCTTTATATAAATATGGTATAAGAGATAAAAATATAAAAGTGAAGCGTTGGTAAGCGGTGCATTACTGGGTTGAAAAATCTGTTTTTATATCACTAATATTTCCTGCTTCGTTTATAACAAATACAGATGAATAAACACTTGTTTTATTTTACAGACGAACACTATAGATGGTTTCATAAAACTAACTATTAGCTGTAAAAAGAAACCAGATCTCTATGTAGTCCATAATGGTGTACCATTGCTGCGAAGAATATCTCACGATGAATTTAAGAGTCAATTATTACCAGCATTGCAGAAAGCTATGCTAAGAAACCCGGAAATTATTATTGAATCAGTTGGACATATTTTAAGCGGTTTAAGTCTTGATTTAAGTCAATACAGCCAAGACATAAGTAAAGGATTATTTGCGAATCTGCATTCGAAGGAAGATTTGGTTCGGGACGAAGCTGTTGGGGCTTGTCGTAGACTTGCTCTTCAGTGCTCAGATTCTACCGCCTTAGAAAATTTGTTATCGTCCGTATTCGCTGTGTTTAATGGATCAGAAGGAAAGCTCACAGTTGCGACTCATAAAATTTCAGTATTGCAAGGTGCTGGCAATCTTAGTTACAATGCTGCTTCAGGGAGCAGTGTTGAAAGATTAGCCGAAACAGCTTGCGAGCATTTTATCAAAGTTTTGGAAACTGAAGTTCATGAGAAAACCTTAATTCACGCCCTTGAAATGATGGCCTTATGGTCTAATAAATTTGCAAACAATGTTCCCAAAAGTGTAATAGATGCATTTAAAAAAGGCATGGCTGCCAAGACATCGACTGCTGCAGTGCGAACTGCATACATTAGACTTTTTTTCTCAACGCCAATAGCCTCTTACTCTGGAACAATAACACCGTTACTCATACAAGCTATTACTAGAGCCATGCAACAATCTGCGCAGCCAGCTGCAGTTACGGAAGGTTTAGTAGCTTCCTACTTATTACTCAAATTTGCACTTGCCAATCAAGTGGAAAATGACAAACAAACTGTATTATGGAATGCAATCGATGACCAAATATTCTTTTCGGAAAAATTTTTGCAAGGTTGCGGCGATGATATTCTATATCATCTTATGTTACTTTGCGAAAGGCTGATTACTGAATTTGGCGATCGATTGAAAGAAAAGACTTTAAACGGTGTACATAGAGCGATTGTAGCATGTGCAACGGCTCCAAAATATAGCACACGAAAACGTTGCTTTCCGTTAATAAAAAAAGTTTTAACTGGTCTGAGCACGTACGAGCCGGCACAAGAGCTGCTAATGGAATATAATAAATTTATCGAGAATGTTAAAATTAAGTCTGATCTTGATAAAGAAAATAAAGATGATTCTTCTATCTACGAAGTAACTGGTAGATCTCTTGCAGATGGCTTGCTTGCTATTTGCTCAGGATCCTTTTTATTTGAATTACTTGCCAAGCAAATGACAAGAGATGCGCTAATACCATCTCATCATCCGGCAGTTCTTAAAGCGATGCCAAATTTGTGGTTTAAAATTGCAAAAAATTTCAATCTCGCACCAAAGGACTTTTTGTGTTCTTTTAACAATGAAGTAAAGAAAATGCTTATCCAAAATTACAAGCCTGTTGCTAGTTACGAAAATGCGATAATCGAAGTGGTATCGATTGTACCAGATATTATATTGCCAGCCATAGTTTCAAATGTTACGAATAAGCTTGATGATCCAAACATTTTGAAAGTAACTAAAGACGAATATTTCACTTATCTCACACCGGACGGAGAATTGTACGATAAAAGTGTGTTACCGACGATTAACGAAAATGATATACTGAATTCGATGAACATGAAGAGAGAAAGTAAAGTGTACTCGTTTAAGGAACAGCAGGAAGAATTACAGCTTAGACGGGAATTATATGAGAAACGAAAGAAAGAAGGAAAAATAAAAGAACCGAAGTTGACGCCGAAGCAAGAAGAAATTCTTAAAACGCAGCTGGCAAAAGAAACTGTGATTCGTAAGAGATTAACGGAATCGAAGGTTAAAATAGATAATGCTGTATCTTTGATTATGTGCTGTATGCAGGGAAATGGTCGAGAATTATCTTTCTACTTGAAAGACCTTTTACCACCAATCTTAAAGAATCTAGGCTCACCGTTAGCCGCACCAGCAATGTCTGATGTTTACATCCGTTTGATGCAAATTGTGAAAATAAGCAATCCAGTTTTGAGCAACGTAATAGCACATATTACGCTGAGACAATTGCAACCGCAGTGCGATTTGGATCAAGCCTGGGAAGATGAAAATCTTGACACTGCCGTAAAAAGAACGTTAAATCTTTTGCACATTACTATAATAAAACAAAAGAAATTATATACTGCCCCAACATTTTGCTACATTTTTCCATTTGTAAAGAAAACCTTACTATCTTACAAAGATGATAATATGATTGTTCAAGGATTGCAAATAATACAGGAGCATGCCAAACAAAGAGGAAATTCCTCTGACTTCAGGGATGCTAGGCATCCTCAGTTACTTCCTCGTAAACACATGTTCGATCTTTTGATAGAATTAATGGAAATAACAACTGGAAGGGTTCAGACACACGCGGTTGCAACATTGCTCGACGTTGCCCAATCCGGCAGTGGACAACCAGGTGCCGCAATAGCAACTGGTGAAGATATAGATTCTCTAATTGGAGCATTGCAGAATTCTTTATCCACGATAAGGGACGCAGCATTGAGAGCTTTAACAGTTATAAGACAATCATTTCCATCCAAAAAGGAAGATCCCGACCAACTCTCCCGTCTTATTAGGCGAATATGGATTGCCAAGTTCGACGTTTGCGATGAAAATAAAATTCTTGCTAACGAGTTATGGAATGCAGCAGATTTAGTAATGCACGCGGATAGCCTTTCCGACGAGCTTATCCAGGACATTGCGCATCCCGTAGAACCTGTACAGCAAGCTGCAGCTTGTGCTTTGGCAGAGTGTCTGATCGATGTTCCGCATTTAGTGGCAGATATTTTGGATAAGTTGCTGCAGCTTTATCAAGAGAAGCTAGCTATGATTCCACCAAAATTGAACGACTTTGGTCGCGTAGTCGAACAACCGATTGACACATGGGGCCCGAGGCGTGGGGTGGCCCTCGCATTAGCTCAAATGGCACCCCTTCTTACAGCTGATACTGTACTTAAACTTGTGCAATTCTTTGTATCAACCGGCTTGGGCGACCGAAATCATGCCGTTCGTACAGAAATGTTAACCGCTGCTGTAGCCGTTGTTGATCTTCACGGCAAAGCAAATATAACTTCTCTATTGCCAGTCTTCGAAGATTTCATGGACAAGGCCCCGAAGATTGGTAGTTTCGATTCGATCAAACAGTCTGTAGTTATTCTTATGGGATCTCTAGCTAGACATTTGGATAAAGATGACCCACGTATTAAGCCGATTGTTATGCGTTTGATTGCCGCTCTATCCACGCCGTCGCAACAAGTACAAGAAGCGGTAGCTAATTGCCTACCACATCTTGTACCTTCTATTAAGGAAGATGCACCGAAAATTGTGGACAAATTAATGGACCAATTGTTAAAGTCAGATAAATATGGGGAACGTAAAGGCGCGGCTTACGGCTTAGCAGGTATAATCAAGGGTATGGGAATACTGGCGTTAAAACAACTTGATATTATGACCACATTAACCAATGCCATTCAGGATAAAAAAAATTATAGGCATCGTGAAGGGGCATTATTCGCTTTTGAAATGTTGTGCACGATGCTTGGTAGATTATTTGAACCGTATATCGTTCACGTGTTACCACATCTGCTGCTGTGCTTCGGAGACTCGAGTCAGTACGTGAGGGCGGCTACCGATGATACGGCTCGCGTAGTTATGAGTAAACTCTCCGCACACGGGGTCAAGCTTGTATTACCAAGTTTATTAGCAGCACTGGAGGAGGACTCTTGGCGTACTAAAACTGGTATGTAATTTGGTAACACTGTTTGTGCATAAAATATTAACTATACTTAAGGAGTTTTATAAATTTCGATTGCCTTTTTAGGGTCTGTCGAATTATTGGGCGCAATGGCGTACTGTGCACCAAAACAATTGAGCAGCTGTTTGCCGAGTATAGTTCCGAAACTGATCGAAGTACTTAGCGATTCGCATACAAAGGTACAAGAGGCCGGTGCTGAGGCGCTTAAGGTCATTGGAAGTGTGATTCGTAATCCGGAGATTCAAGCCATTGTACCAGTTTTATTGAAAGCTTTGCAAGATCCCTCTCATAAGACAGCCACCTGCCTTCAGACACTTTTAGACACGCAATTTGTACATTTCATCGATGCTCCATCGTTGGCGCTCATCATGCCTGTTGTGCAACGTGCGTTCTTGGATCGCTCTACAGAAACGAGAAAAATGGCGGCACAAATTATTGGGAACATGTATTCTTTGACCGATCAAAAAGATTTAACACCGTATCTACCAACTATTATCCCGGGCTTGAAAACTAGTTTGTTGGATCCTGTGCCAGAAGTACGTAGCGTATCTGCAAGAGCGTTAGGTGCTATGGTACGTGGAATGGGCGAATCCAGCTTCGAAGATCTACTTCCTTGGTTGATGCAGACGCTTACGTCTGAAACAAGTAGCGTTGATCGGTCAGGAGCTGCTCAGGGTCTCTCGGAAGTTGTGAGAGGATTGGGCGTTGAAAAACTTCACAAGCTTATGCCCGAGATTATCAGCACTGCTGAACGGACTGATATAGCCCCTCATGTTAAGGATGGTTATATCATGATGTTCATTTACATGCCAAGTGCATTTACTACAGAATTTACACCTTACATTGGACAGATCATTAATCCCATTTTGAAAGCTCTAGCCGATGAGAACGAATACGTCCGCGAAACGGCTCTAAGGGCCGGCCAACGTATCGTTAATCTATACGCTGATTCTGCGATAATGTTATTATTACCTGAATTAGAGAAAAGTCTCTTCGACGACAATTGGCGTATTAGATATTCGTCCGTGCAACTGCTTGGCGATTTATTGTATCGAATTTCCGGCGTTTCGGGGAAAATGTCAACGGAAACAGCCAGCGAAGATGACAATTTCGGAACCGAACAGTCGCACTATGCTATCATTAACGCACTCGGCGCTGAGAGACGAAATCGTGTTTTAGCCGGATTATATATGGGTAGATCAGACGTTGCACTAATGGTGCGCCAAGCTGCTCTTCACGTATGGAAAGTTGTCGTAACAAATACACCGAAAACGTTGAGAGAAATATTACCAACGTTGTTCACTTTGTTACTTGGCTGTTTAGCTAGTACAAGTAACGATAAACGACAAGTAGCGGCGAGAACGTTAGGCGATCTTGTTAGGAAACTAGGCGAAAGAGTGCTGCCGGAGATCATACCCATTTTGGAAAAGGGTTTGCAAAGTGATCAAGCTGATCAACGTCAAGGTGTATGCATTGGACTGTCAGAAATTATGACAAGCACAAACAAGGATATGGTGATAACTTTTGTAATCAGTTTAGTTCCTACAGTGAGGTAAGTTCGTTTTAACACTCGATGAATATTCTACCCCAACACCAAAGGTAACATGTAAATCGTCGTTAAAACTGGCATTCATTTCTTAGGAAAGCGTTGTGCGATCCTTTACCGGAAGTGCGACAGGCGGCGGCAAAAACCTTCGATGGCTTACATTCAACAGTAGGCGTTAGAGCATTAGACGATATATTACCGGCAATGTTGACGCAATTAAATTCCCCGGATCCAGCGGAAGCGGAGAATACATTGGACGGTTTACGTCAAGTAATGGCAATCAAATCACGAGTTGTTCTGCCGTATTTGGTACCTCAATTAACAACTCCCCCCGTTAATACAAAAGCATTGTCAATCTTGGCGAGTGTAGCGGGCGAAGCGTTAACAAGATTTCTTCACAAAATCCTACCAGCACTGTTGACTGCTCTCTCTAGTGCCCAGGGGACACCGAACGAAGTTCAAGAGTTAGAATACTGCCAAGCCGTTATTTTGTCCATCACCGACGAGGTTGGCATAAGAACCGTCATGGATCAACTTATGGAGGCTACAAGAGCAGATGATCCATCTAGACGTCGAAGTGCCGCAACTTTGCTGTGCGCCTTCTGTAGAGATACGCGCGCAGATTACAGCCAATACGTTCCACAATTATTACGAGGGCTCATTCACTTATTTACGGATGCCGATAAGGATGTATTACAGATGAGTTGGGAAGCCCTTACAGCAGTTACTAAGGTGAGATCGCTTTCCTTTATTCTCTAGAGAAGTCTGTATGTCCGAGTCAAGCCACCAAAGCATTGTTTCCCTTCCAAACGTACATATGCTTACTCGTACATATACTTACTTGAATATATAATGTGATAGAATTGGAAATGAATGTTCTATTTGCAATCTTTCATTATATTATTAGTGTTTGTTCAATGTTATGCTTTCAGACACTGGCATCAGAGCAACAAATTGCGCATGTACAAGATATCAGGCAAGCTGTCCGATTTGCTGTATCTGACTTAAAAGGACAAGAACTATTGCCAGGATTCTGCTTACCAAAGGGTATTACCCCTATCCTTCCAATATTCCGGGAAGCTATATTAAATGGTTTGCCAGAAGCAAAAGAACAAGCTGCTCAGGGACTCGGTGAAGTTATAAAGCTAACTAGCGCCACCGCATTGCAACCAAGCGTGGTGCACATTACTGGACCACTGATTCGAATCCTCGGTGATCGTTTTAACTGGAGCGTTAAGGCAGCAGTTTTGGAAACGTTGGCAATATTGCTCGGCAAGGTAAGATCGGCTAGCGAACATAGTGCATTGCTAATAAGAATACAATTAATTAATGACCAAACGTTTTCACCAGGTCGGTGTAATGTTGAAACAATTTTTACCACAATTACAAACCACTTTCTTGAGAGCATTGAACGACAATAACAGACAAGTGAGATTAAAAGCTGCTTATGCACTGAGCAATCTTATTATAATTCACACTCGTGTCGATCCATTGTTCACTGAACTTCATACTGGCATTAAAACTGGCGATGATCCAGCCATCAGGTGAACAACCGAATTGAATACTCGTAGTATTTTTCCCATCTTCTTGCTGAAATTAGACTTAACGTTATGCATATGATTTATTTAGGGAAACTATGCTGCAAGCTTTGCGTGGCGTGCTTACTCCTGCTGGTGACAAAATGACAGAGCCAATGAAAAAGCAAGTTTTTTCTACTTTATGTAATATGCTTGGCCATCCAGAAGATGTTACAAGGAACGCTGTTGCCGGTTGTTTTGGGGCCTTGGTACGATGGCTTAGCCCAGACCAACTTAACATTGCATTTAACGACCACCTGTTATGTAAGTTTGCTTCGTGTTTCAAATTTTTAATATTAACATATTAAAATAGATTGAAAATACTATTAAATATCTATTACATAGACAGAATAAAACAACCGACGCAATAACACGATTCACATACATACATTTGCCAATCGAATGTGTTTTTTTACCAGCGATTGCTTGGTATGTTCTTTATAAAACACGTTCAACGTTTATTTAATACAAATTTGTAGGTACCGACACCAGCATTGATTGGATGCTTAGGCATGGTCGCTCTGCAGCATTGTTCGTTGCCTTAAAGGAGTCTCCAACCACAGTGTACAACAGTAAAGAGAAGGATCGTACTTGCGCTGTAATACTTTCGTATTTAAGTGCAGATCGAGTTCAGATAGTCATGAATGGTGTACGATCTTGTGGTTATCTGTTTCAACATCTTATGAACGAAGGGCAATCTGTACCTCAACAAATTTTGTCTCCATTTGTACGGGTAAGTGTACCTCGACAGGTGTGTGACTTTGTGTATGCCGCAACTAAATTATTGCATCACATATTTTAGTCGATGAACAACAATAGCAACGACGTAAAACAGTTATTAGCCAAGGTTTGTATTCATTTGGCACGTAATATACTGCCTGAGAAAATGTCACCGGAATTACTCAAAGCTCTTTTACCCATGCTGGTAAATGGAACAAAAGAGAAAAATGGTTACGTGAAAGCTAACAGCGAACTTGCGCTCATAGCTGTGCTTAGATTGAGGCAAGGCGAAGAAGAACATCAGGTACGGTTTTGGTAGTTGTGTTGTGTAAATTGAGGCTCGGTATACAGTCGAGAGGAACACCCGTGTCAATCGAGCAGGCTAAAAGCGAAGGCGAATATTTACAGTGGACTCTGAAGCACCTTATGCTTATAATATGCTAATAAGAACCATATTTGTAGAGTTCCTTTTTTGTTGATCGGTAATATCTTTTGCGGGCACTATAAAGTGCAAAACTTCGAAAAAATTAATTTCGTCAATCGATTATTTAACGGGCCTCATGTAATGTTTCCAATTGTGAGTTAATCATTACAATTAACGATTTAATTCTAACATTTTAAATTATATTTTTCAGCGTTGTATGGTGTTCTTGGAGGCTGGTGCAAGGGAATCCTTGTCGGATGTAGTCAGCAAAGTATTGCGTAAAGTTCTTTCTCAGCCTGAGGGCAAAATAGAAGAATTAGATGATACATTACTCACGTGAGAGATATTGTACGTCCTGGGGCTCATTACGCGCTACATCTATTCTAATAGTTGTACTATCAGTAATTATTCGAACGATTTTTATAAAGAGACTTACTGTTCGTGTACTAGTTGCATTACAAAGACGTTAGTTCGTTCAACATTGTATCTCGATAATCAATTAAACAAACTGAAACGTATCAATCGCTCGATGGCATTCAAGTTACTCAAACTAACGTGTCCTATTTACCGAGTGATTCGAGTACAGATTGTAGATATTTCTACGACAAATGTTTTCTACGGTCAATTTATTAAAAATCCACTTTTTTATATTTCAATTATCGGCATATGCAATCTGTCTCAAGAATGCATGTTTGTAAATGAATCGATCCAAACTAACGATACAAAGCGTATCAAAATTAAATACCAGAACGATGAAAATAAGCGATTAAGATATGAATTGAATTTCGATCGCATTGTATATTCGCGATATATCTTTTCCATACATGTTATCTTGTACCTTTTAGTATGTTTCGTTTGTATTACAACTGAATATAGATTATTTTACTCATACAAGAAGTCAAACGCTTTTAATTAATGTTTTGTTTTATTTTGGAGCTGTATGTTATAGTTAATTTTTTATTTAAATACCGAAAAGGCGAATAAAACGTTTACTTACTATCGAGGATACCAACGTTGCCACGGTTTTATCGCCATGGAAGTGAGCAACTCTGTATCGTACTTTATCGTACTATAGTTATATGCATCGGTATATAGTTTATATTTTAGAACTACTTATAAATTGTTGAACTGGCTGAAGCCGTATCGTAACTATGCGACACTTCTGGACCTGGATCTAAGGCATCTCCAAAGAATATTGAATTTTGTGCACATTTCAATTAGCACTTCTCTCCTGAGAAGATTATCGCTCGATTCATCAATGACGCATTACCCGCGTTTCCCAAATTTACGTATTCTGTATATACGACCATATAATACGTAATAATTTGCCGGACAAATGTGGGATTTTGTACTTTTATATGTAAACTTTTGTATTTGCATCTACAGTACGGAATCGAAATCACGTTTTTCTATCTAATTCATAACGAAGCGACACTTTCCGAAAAATGAGTGAGCAGTACTTTGAAATATTTAAAAAGCTTGCATTCTAATTATACTATATTGTTATAAATGTATTTGTGTAGCATTAAAAGTTCATATAACAAATACAGAAAGTGGACACACTGAAAGATGATGACACGATGGTCCAGAAGTACCGCTTATACATCGTACTTTAGACAGAAGGATCGCGTCTTGTAAGCGACCTAGTTGCATACTTGTTCCTCTGAATTTTTTGTTGAGCCCCGGGATTTCCAGTAAAACGTAATCAGGCTATGCATGGAGAACAACAATTGATCCACCTATAGCTGCCTATCACTGTGCGACACTGCATTAATGGATTTGCTTGAATCGACGACACTAAACATTTTGTTATTGCACGCCCAAGACTGAATCGTTCCATCCGTGGCTTCGAAGAGAACTAACTGCTACGTCCTTCAAGATCTTGCGATGTTTGTTGAATCTATTTCCTATCAGTACCTGTTGCAAAGACATACATTGTATACATGTTCTTATTCAGTTATTTTTTTATAGTTGGACGCGTCATGAGTAACGCTGCGTTAATTTTTTTGGTTTCTGCTTTTTTTTCTTTCGTTTGAAGACTAGATATGGGCAACTAAGCTTATGTTTCGGGCATTCAGAAGTACAATATTTGTTTAAGCATGATTTAATGGTTCTTTCCTTTGATACGAAATGTTTTATTGATTTTAGTAGTAATGCTAAATGATTTACAAATAGCGGCAATGCCATATGTCGAACGATTTGGGTTTTTATCGGAAATAACAGTTTTATAAAGGAAATCTGTTTTTTCGTGTTTTATTCATGATATGTTGATTATGTGTGCACGTATGTATGTGATAGAAATAGTGGGATGCGCTAAAAAAAATGTTCTTTCGTTTATACTTTTATTAAAGGGTTAAACATTTTATAAAGATGAGGTACGTTGTTTAAATTAGGAATACATTGGCGATAGTAGATTATGCTTGTTAGCATTATTTTATGTTATTTTATTCATTACTTTCGAGAAGTCGAGCAGAAAAGTAATGTTTCAATTAGTTTCCTTTTTGTTGTTGAAAAAATGATTTGACTGATTTGCCAATGCAATTCTAGTTTAATATAACAAACTTCCATTCATCTTTGTTTCATTTAATTTTACTGCAATCCTGCACAGTGTAACTGTACATTTAAACCCAAAATGCAGTAAAGGCCGTTCCACTTGAGTTTCTCGCGACTGAACGTATCTAATTGAAATTTTGATGAATATTTAACCGGAAAAAATAAATCTCTAGCAGGGGGAGAAGGGTTACATTAAACTTTCTTACGTTAACAAATTATATTAAAGTTTTATATTTTGATTTAGGATCTTTTCGAGTTGAAGGGGGTTCAGTAACTCGGGCAGTCCTCTTTTCTGGTAAATTAGAGGTTTTTATGGATGTTGTATCTTCCTCCACCGTCTCCTGTAATTTTGTTTCGGCTTCTTTCTTCGAAGAGAGAAATTGTTTCGTTGCCTCTAATAAAATTTCATAAAATTCCAGAAACGTCAGCTGTAACATTCAATTTCCACACTGTAAATTACGCATTATATCGTATACGATGTGTCTGTAAAATATATTGTATTAAAGCGAGAGATAGTTAAGTTAGAAGACATATAATTTTTATAATGTCTCCAAATATCCTTTGGTTAAGATATTAAATTAATAATAGATATTGCCATAATAAATACATCTCAAAATATACAATACTTGGTAGTTTCGTTGCGATTGATAATATCTCATGTTATTTTTATATTACTTGCCAATTAACTAGCGACACGACGGGAATCTTCGTAACGCGTTTAATATAAAATATTTAAAAAATTGCATAATGGTAATAATGTTTAGAATAGATAAGAAACGTAACTGTTCCTTACTAATCAAATATGGTAAGTAGCATTTATTGTTATTAGTATTGTGCAATTTTACTTCAACGTTAACGTACGAAGTTAATCGATAAGTAATTTTCCGTAAAAGTGACGGACGCTCGCCATTTATTACACATGTTTCTTTATTTACCTCATATAGCACACTTTGTAGTAAAGTGCATATACTAATTTGGTTCAAAAGATGTAAATCGAATATTAGCCTAAGCGGTGAACCTGATTGTATGATGTGGTATTTAAAACGGCGAAGCAAGTACAATCACATTATAACAATCGTATTCACTATCGCTCAGTTGTTCAAACACAATGATAATCATTGGACTTTATTTCTAAGAATATATTAAAATTGTAATTATAATGCCATACCTTGTAATCCATATTTGTAATTACATCGCTATTTGTATCTTTTATTCTAGGACATATTAGTGTCATAATTGCTACAATTTTTGAAGCTCCAAGTTGTCTAAAGACCAATAATCCATTAGCTGGAATTTGCAATATTTCCTTTCAGGTAAACGAAGAGATTATGGACAATTTATAGAGTGTGCTATACGTACATAGATTGTTATCACTTTTTCTCGGTACATCGATCGTAGAGTGAGGCGACCCGAATGTTTTGTCAAGTTTCATAAAGTAGCTAATTTTTTCACCTATTGTCACGGTATTAATTCCGTATGGGAAATGTTTGGCAGCTTCAAGGGTCGCCGAAGAAGATTGCGAATCTTCGGTACCTGCATTATTACAATATTTATACGTTTTAATGTAAAGATACAGTTACTATGGGGATTAGGTCTTAAGCGGATTCCGCATGCATACTGTGAGATGTACAAATATAATTGTTCATTACTAATAAAATACTTTAAAGTTGCATGATTTGTTTTAATTTCTCCTTAGAATCGTTGAATATAGTGCAGTAGTAGGCGCACGATGATATTCTAAATTGTTATTTTATTAATTAAAATTATTATCTATCGTTGCCTCTATTGTTCTACATAATAAAAAATTTAAAGCATTCATCAATGTATTATGATACGCATACATAATGCGTACGTACTGGACAAGTAATTAGATGAGGGAAAACTTTTCAATTAAAGTCAAGAAGGAACCTAGAATTTTCGTTTTCCCAAGACTTGCTAAGAGTGTAATCGATTTACCTTTTAAAACGCACGTCATTCGAAGAAGATCTTTGGCAGAAGGTGGATATCCAATTTGTTGATACAATTCGAAGACACAATATATAGGTAACATATCAATATTCCCGCGGCATAAATTATCTGACGAAGAGAATTATTTTTTTAATTATTATATAACATTATGTAAATTCTCTTGAATCCCTTAAGTGTAATAACATATTCATAAAAGCACTTTGAGAGACAATTGTCCGATGCAGCCTGAAATGTAATCTGTAATTTTTATGTGGATGTTCATACCAACATGATATCCAACATGGGGGTAAATATCGCATTTCAAAAGTTTATGCAAACCCGCGGCGAGTTGTCCATTCATATCTTCCACATCTGTATTATTCAATTTTGTATACAAATGCCAGGAAACCTCTATCAATGCGTGCAAGTACTGCCAAATTTCAATTTTTTCGAATGGATAATGCGGGTCTTTTATCAACGCGTCTTCATTTTCCGCTGAAACATTCGTATCGACACGTTTACGAAAGCAATTAATATATTTAGATGTGTTAAAAATGTTGTAAACGGTTAATAATGTCATACGGCGTGAGCGTTGTATGATTGACATTGGTTACAATTGAATGAATAATAATGAAGTACTCACCAATATAATTATCGATATCATTGAGACTGAGACCTTTTTTATGGATACCACAGTCCCTCCATAATTGCCACAAACATAATCTGCTCATTGAAACATTACAGCTTGACGCACCCTTGGCATACAAAGTAGCGTAATCGTTGTAAATTTTACGCAAACGGGGCATATGGAGTGTTAAACAATTGTACGCCCAGCGTTCTTCATAATTCCGCGTTGATTCCATGACACCAGCCACATTTGTTTCCGAGGAATGTGTTTCCGCGAGACGATTTTGTTCACTTGTAACTGAATCTATATATGAATTGTTTTTTAATCTCCATATTTTATTAACACTTTGATTGGCATGATTCATGCCACGCGGGAAACTGGCGACTAACGTTTCCCAACTTTTGGGAACTGAATAAATGCAGTAAAACGGAACGTAACAAAACCGAAAGATTGTACAAAATGTTTAACAAAAATTCTAAACACTGTGCAATCATTTTTGTTGAAAATAATTGCTAGCGGGTAGGAAAAATTGCAGATACGCTACCAATCGAGGCGGGATGCGCCAAACACGAACAGGATTCGTTTTCACATCTGTAGCATTTCCCAGGTGTAGTCGGAGGTGCAAAAGATGGTTCCAGGCCTTTGAGGTTCACCAAACGTGTTATATAATAAGACAAGCCTGGGAACTGTTCTGGTTTTAAAACAGGAGTCACTGATGACTCCGCCAATTCGTCAGGTCCCTCGGCAAATCTGTAAGCACGTTATACGTAACGAGAAATATATTTGCTCGTTTCTACAGATAGTTTCGTATTAGTAATAATCGAAATAAGCCAAATAATTCCTTACAGCGGTTTAATTTCCGTGTCAGAACGAACACATTTATCCTTATCCTTCGCGTCCGTTTTACTCTCTGACGTGGTGCTTGTTCCGTCGCTGGTACACAAAATATCATTTAGGAACAACGGATTAGACTCGAATTTTTCGCCATTATTTCCTGGACAAATCGAAAAGCATTTTTGGCGTTATGTTCAATCAATTTGTTTAAAGACGCTTGAATGCGAATAACGACGAAGGAATATTCGTAATATTTAAGGTGCCCAGTGGCATCGAATTTTTAGACAATGGGTTCATTTTATGATATATGGAGGGTGTCTTCGAATAAGTGATCAATATTTTAGGGGCGACATCAGTGTATTTAATGTTGAATGATTTAAACGATCGAGGAAAGTTCATATACGTGTACATATGTCCCATATGATCGTGCCTTCAAGTTATAGTCGATTTGATTTTCAACAGAGCTCTGTTTGCTAATTTTCACGAGACTGATGTTTAACAATCGGGCTCAATGTATGCGATGGCGGAAAATATTCTTAATACCAATTATAATTCCGTGACCGTGCTTTTTATTATCCTTCCAATAGCCTGAGTATCTGGCCCCACCGACAGACTTCAGCTTCATCTCACCTGATATGGTAATTTCGATATTTCTATCTCTTTTTAGCATTTCTTAATCACCTAATTACTGTTACTAACATTGCACGCTTTGTTGTATAAAAATGCAAATAAATTGATTCACCTTGGCCATGACGCATACCATTACGCCAGTAACCAACGTAGGAAGCCTCTTGGGGCCAAGTGAATGTCTCATTAAAAAATCCATTCCATATATATTCTCCATACCTGATCGTTGAATGATTTTGCAACATTAGATAAAAACGATATTAATTATATCCCTTAATTTAAGGATTCTATCCCTTTGTCCCTTTAATTATTTTGTTTTTATTACAAAATTATAATAAAGTCTGACGAACCCATTCATTGCACCGCACTTCCATTCCCCGCGGTAAACATTTCCATTGGTCCAAACCATAGTTCCAATACCATCACGGATTCCATTTTTCCAATGACCCATGTACCGAGCACCGCTTGGATAAATTCGTAATCCAATCCCATTAATTTTGTCCATTACCCAATCACCGTCGTACGATCCATTATCTCCGTAGCGACAGTAACTTTTATATCAACCATACCGATCGTCAGACGAAGTTTGTGACACAACCGATTGCTTATATCGAGAAACAACCTGTACAAGCGGTTATAGTGTCAATGTTGCACGTACATACCCTTTTCCATGTCTGTGACCCTTGAACCACTGACCAGTGTACATATAGCGGCTATCTCCGTCCACCATAATTCCTTTACCATGACGATAGCCATTCATAAAATCGCCTTCGTACCAACATGTACTATTCCATTCTAACAAACCTCTCCCGTGCATACGGTTCTGCTCGAAATCTCCCTGCGAAGCTACTTAATTTTCGAAATTTGTTTCGTAAACAAATGAACAAATTATTACCTTATATTGAGCACCCGTTGACCATCTATAAACGCCTTTGCCCTCCATCATCTTTCTGCTAATGCGGCCGCTATACGTATTATTACTGATGAATTTTATATTTGCAAATTCGTCTGGCAATGCCAATTTCCAGGGCCAATCAGACGTTGATTTCGATGCATTATCACTGTGTTCCTCGCTGTTATTATCGGTTGCTTTAAATTCCTCTGTATTATCACCCTTGCTCTCCTCGTAGTAATAATCACCTTCCTCAGATGGATCTTCAGAATCATCGTGAATTGTTTTGGGGGGCTTTTTCCGTAAATACTTTCCATCCCATCTGTAACGTAGTAAGAATATAACGTGTAATTTGAATTCAATTTTTGGGAATTGATCTTTAAAATATTTGACATTGACTAGACATTGCATAAGTTATTAGGAGTAAATGTAATTACTCTTTCACAAAATAACCCAAAACGTCGTTGTAAAGGAGAAAAATGAATTCTTCCTTGGCGTTGTATTTACGACGTTTATCAGCAAGAATATCTTCAAAAGGTAACTCTTCTTTGGTTTCACTTTCCTCTTCTACAGCGTCTAACATTTCGTCTTCTTCTTCTTCTTCTTCTTCGTCGTAGGGTTCCAAGGGGGTGACCTTTTTTCGACATTTTCGCAAAATGGTTGCTTCCAACATAGTATTCATTTTGTGTACTTTTACAACTAAATGTATTCAGTTCTGCTCAATTCTTTGAAATTAATGTAAAATCTGAGAGATTTTTAACGTGTTACAATTTATTACACTTGGTGCTCTCAAGTGCAAGTGACGTGAAATTATCAGTGGTTGAATAAAACGAGAAATATTCGAGCACAACGGTTTATACGAAACCATATTTCGCGGAATATCCAACGCTATATTCGCAATATGTAATTTTGTATAAGTCGTTATCCTAATTCGTGCTACGACATATTAAAGAATGTAACAAACGTTTTCGAAGTGCAACATCAAACGTTCAAAATGTTAACGAACGAGAAAGCAAACGTATGATTGACTTGGAAATACATTTCTGTCGAACACATCAACAGCTTTTATAGAGCCGATATAATATTTGTCGTTGATCAAACACTTTTCTAAATAACAGATAATGGTTATTTTGCAGGCTGCACTTCCAACTTGCGATGTTGAAGGCCAAGGTTTGGAGCCAATTGTCTTCCATACCCCTGTAGTATATAATGAAAAAGTAAAAGTTCATAATTGGTAAGTAGAAAAAGTATGCCTGCACGTGTGCATAATTAAATAAGTAACCCAATATCCCTGAATATAAAATATTTATTATTTGTTTAATTAAACAACGGTAATAACTTTCTTTCAATTACACGCTACTATTCCCTCATTTCTTATTTATTATTTGTACAACTATATGTAAGAAACAAGAAAGTTCTGCATTTTTGTGATTTAGAAGCTCTCCTCTGGCGTAATGTACCTCATTTTTATTTTTTCTACGTGTACTTCGAGGATAGAGCGTAAAAGGGAAGTTTAACTCCCGCGAAAACAGGTAAGGGTCAAACGAACCCTCCTTCTGTTGCGAATAGCAACGTATTACCTCGATTATCGTCAACATAACGTCTGCGAGAAGTTACGCTAGGAGTTCGTTAACCGAGCACACAGTTCCATAAAAAAAAATAATTTCTGATTCTTAACAAAAAAGGAATAGCGTCGAAAATAAAATTATTTTATCAGACAGGGTAGCGATTCCAACACTTGTTTACAAATTTTTTTCACCAACGAAGTGCCATTTTTATTTCATCAGGCAAATGCAGGGATTGGCAGAACCCAGAGATAACAGAGATGTAATTCCACAAAAAGGATATCTCCATAAATCGTCGTACCGAAGATTAGGTCCACATGATACATGCACAGGAGTCTCGGAAACACAGGCAATGCTGTCTCAGATAGAGTTAAAACATTTGTACGAGCCAGTTTATCCACAACGCACTTTACTTCATATGAAGTCTCTTGCATTGACAGGGTATGTGCCAATCGAATAATTGCATACCTCATTCAGGGCTAATTATTCTACATTTTTAGTACAGTGCGGGGAACGAATAGTGTTGCATAAATATCTGCCGAATCTATTATAACATTTAGCTAAATAACATATATTGCAGTGTGGAAGAAGAAAAGGATCCATCGCTAACGGATCTATTATACGATTCAAAAGATGCACGTTGCATGGATTATCGGACGACAACGGAAATTGATTATAGATCACCCCATCCGATGAAAGTGAGACCATTGCCTCCTCCACCGCCACCAGAACCATGGCTATTGAATCGAAGGACAATTGGCTACAGCCTGGAGGAATTGGGGAAGCGAGATGGAATGTACACGTTTTTGGACGACAATATGGAGCTTCATGGACAAATATCCGATTTGAAATCAAGGAGGAACAAGTTGCATGCGCTTAAACTTCAAGATGCTCAGCTGTCGGAACAGATCGATCTTTCTGAGATACCGGAATGCAAAATGGAAAATTAAGATATACAAGTGATTATGAAAATATCTTTTGTCGAGTTTAATTTAATAATGTACTACGGCAACGGAGTATGCAGACCTTTTTGTATTTGGTTTTAAGAGTAAGGCACAATGGAATTGGGAAAATATGTTGAAAAGTCAACAGTACTAATTTTTGTGTTGAAAATTCTACGAATTTTACGGCTAATGGTATCGCAACGTTTTTTACTCGAGATAATATCGAATTAATATACGTAATATTCTACAGGGTGTTATAAGAAAGTCTAGCAGTAAAATCTGACTACAAAGTTATGACATAAATTGTAAAGCTACGTTAGTTTTCTGCTTAAAGTGACGACGTTCGACTATGCGGGCGCAAACCTCACACTTAGTATAATAATAAGTATATTAATTTAATATTCTATTCTATATGATATTTGATAAAATATTAAATTATTTCAATTTCTCTTACAGTTAGTTAGATCGAGATTAAATAACAACACATTTCTTTGGCATACATATATTATATTATTTCTACAAACATTATAACTACGCGTTTACACACTGTATAATAGTATACACGTTTTCGAAAATCAGTGTAAATCAAAATCCAATATTTTCGCATTATAGAATGTATTACCGACAGGTGTCCATTACGAACTTTCAATCACAGATTTTGATGAAATTTTGCTCCAAGGGGGTACTCGAGGAAGTATTCGACACATATCTCTTTTATCGGCCGTAAAAGAGCAGTTGGGAGTGGTAAACTAATTTCGCGCAACATATGCCATATTACATATCATTCAAATATAAAAGGAAAGGAAAAATATGAACAGAAACCGAAGGAAAAGAAAGGGCAGAAGTACGAAATGCATATTTGCAATGTAAAATATATTTTATCTAGAGTTCGAACGAAATATGACCCTTGATTTAACGACAGTAAAGTAACACTGCACAATCGCGTCTACGACCAATCAGTACCATCATTACTTATTCGTGACTCCTGCCGAACCGCATATGACCATAATCGTCAAATTGTCCTCTCTTCCCGAATCTCATGTGTCCATAATCGTCGAATTGCTGTCGCTTATTTAAATTTATAAGATCATCGTCCCCGCCAAGTAGATTTGCCACAGAGAGCCTGTCGAAATATTTATAGCACACTTTAGTTACAAATCCGATGAAATTTAAGCGGTATAAATAGAATAAACAATATTAGCGCATAGCGTTATTACGCGTCAACGCATCTGCAGATTTTAAAAACACACATAACGAAACACACATAATTACCCTCGCAATAGGGGACGGTTGCGAAACCTCCGATGCACGTTGCTAATAAGCTCCGTAGCAGTTTCGCATTTTCCATAAAATAACCAGATGATTGCCATCACGCAACTTAGAGCAAATGTTAAGTTCATATCTAGAAGTCAAACGATTCCCCTTTAGGATATACCATAAAATGGTGCGCCATCAAAGTTACAGGAGATGGTTCACAAAATATAATAGTCAAAAGTTAATTGCACGTGCACGATGCGAAAGTACGGTGGGCTTTAACAGATATTGGCTGAAAGTTACCGAGCGACTGTGCAAAATGTGTGGCAACGACAATGGGGAATTGAAAGAACTGTTGGACGAATCTGAGAAATATGTAGGTAGTAACATGTTAAAGGACAGTAGAAAATGAATTAAATGAAATAGTGTGAAATATACGCGTATCGCGTAGAGAAATTGTCAAGGAACACTATTCGAACGAAAAAGTCGCGGTACTCGCGTTTAGCGTTACTGTCGGAAGAACTGGACGTGGATCGGCTGTTCACCTGTGTGATGCTGCACCGGAAATCCGCGGAAGAATGCACGAACCACAATCTTCACTTGGCTTTTTATACAGGAACTCCGTCATCCCCGACATCCCCGGAGAACGTTGAGCTCTTTGAATTTTAATTCACGTACCTGTGGTCTGACAAACAATTTTCTTCGCCACGTTTACGCCTCTATCTATCGAATATTCAATATTGCACGGTGGTATTCGATGATTGGCACCTCGAATAACCACATTACCCGCCTCAACACGGCTTTTCACCCGGTAAGACAACGGAGGCCGCCTTATTGATGTACAGATCACCTTAGCTCAAGGAACTCGCAGAGTAAGTAATGTCATAAATTGCTTTAGCCGGGCTGAATGAGTTTGCGATCAGAGTAATTTACAATTGACTTGAATGTACACTAAAGGTCTTGGTTTGGAACGTGTATTAAAAGGGCAGGTTAGCATAGGGCACGCGTAACGAGATAAGATGATAAGATCCACCCTAATGTATTGTATGCTAGCTCTATATCTTTGCGCGTGTGTTATAGAAATATCGTTAATAATATATTAAGCCTTAAACCTTGGTGGTTTAAGACAGTGATTTTCAATCTTTATTACCTAACGGCACGCGTAAAGTAATTATTAAAATTCCACGGTACAATCAAAAATATTTTATACTTCTTCGCTGTACTATTAAAAAAGTATACACTTCTTTTGTTTACGTCACTTTGAAGAAAACAAGACATGGCACTAAAAATTATTTAGTACTTAATATTTAGTACTAGAAAAGGGTTATCGAGTTTCATTTACTTGTAGCATGTAAACAGTATGTCTCGAAAAATAATTCTGATAATGCCGTAATATTAAGATATAGCAGCTCATTATTATTCTATTGTTAAAACGGTAACTTGATTGAGTTTTACTCACCTCAAGATCCTTTTATTCTCTTCAAGAATGTGACCACATTATTCTCGGCGTTTTCTCCAAGGAGCAGTTCAACCACGTCTTAACTAGAAAATGTTGCACGCAGTATATGTTATTAGAAAATTTCATTATAATTGGCGAACATTTTCAATCTACTATAAAAATATGAAAAATTAGTGTTCTACCCAAATTTGTACTTTTCGTTTCTATTTTAAATAGGAAAATGAAAAGCAGATCGAACAGATTAAAAGCATAACTTTATATTATTATTCATCTTACCTTAACTTAACCATTCACCCGCGCGAATTACCCGCTTCTCACACCGCTTGATGCATAATTGCGGGCTCAGATATTCATCGTAATAGGGTCGCGTAACGACGAAACAGGTAACCAAAATCGACGTAACGTACGTACGAAGTCACGGTCACGGATTATAACAGTCCTCCAATGGCTTCGGTATCTGCGGTGCTTCCATGGAACCCTATAAATCACGTCGATGTCTCATCAGAAGTACAATTGTTCCGTAACTTCCGTCGTGAACTCACCCCTTCCTTCGCGGCACTCCGCGACCGTGATTAGCCCCTCGCATGAAGTCCCCGCGGTTATATTCACCTGGAGCGCTCGATCCGTAACGGCGATCATGACCGAGGACGTCAGTGTCATATTTCAGAAGGGCCTGTCCGAGTGGTGGAGCGAGGAGACCGAGTACATCTTCCAGAGGATCGAGAGGTGGGCCGCGTACGCCAGGGGCTACAATCGTCTGAGGTCGCAGAGATTGTCGAGGGGTCGTATGACTATGCAGGATGGGCACGAGTCCCGTTGGAGTATTTCCTCGAACAGGCTAATCATCGACGATACATCGTGGAGTCCGCGTTTCCACAACACGAAGAAGTCCCGACGAAAGTCCCGTCCAGAGGAGGCCAAGATCAACTGTTGCGGAACGTTCAGCTATCAGTCGAACAGCAGCCTGGACAGCACTTGCCTGGAGACGTACAGATACGATCACAGTATTTACTTCAAGACGATTGGCGACATCAGGAACGGCAAGAAGGAATCCGGCGAGGCCAAGAACGCGCGGGAGGACAGAATTTCCATCAGCAGCGAGGAGCTCGTCGAGTGGGACGTTAACACGGTGTCGGATTTTATCGCTAATCAACTGCTGGAAGATGGATTCGACGGGGCGAATGTTGAGTGTGTTTTCGATGCCGCGGAGAGTCCAACTCGGGATAGCAATGAATCCGACTCCGTCGGTTGGTTCAATGTTGACCTGACTAAGCTCGATCTGAACGAGGACGTTGTCGCGGTTACTGGCGAGCGAAACGACGAAAATAATTTGACGGCCCTCGAGAATGTCGAAGAGAGGAACAATAATTACGTAGAGAACACAGGGTCGGTCGCGGATACGAATCTGAAGAATCGGGGCACACAGTTGACCGGTGTGATTATAAACGGAAATGACGCGGGGGAAATGGAATGCGAGGATGGGATCAAAAGGCTCGTCGATATTCGAAGGAGTCGAAGAATAGCCCGAACGATTAAGCAGACACCAATTGTGGGCGATAACAACGTGATTTGGCCAAGTGTTTTATTGAATTATACCAAAAACATCGACACTTCGAGGTCCCCCCATCATTACGGCAAACCATAGAAATGAATTAATTTCCAATTGTGAATTTCTGCGGTATATATACACATATGTATATGTGTACGTACGCAGCTAAAGTACCTCAGTTATCGCCCAAGCGAACACTTCTATTTTTGAAGCACAGACCACTTACGATTTTGTTAGCCGTACCCTGTGCAATTACGTGTTATGGAAAATACATTGAATTTATAAAAAAAACTACGATATCATATTTATTTCCACATTTAACCCACATCAATTAGTAAGAGAAATCACGTTCTTTGTCAAATGTCACTAATTAACGATTTAAAAGAACTTGAACGATCTAATAAAAAAAAAATTTTGCGCATCTTCAAAAGTCAAAGAAATAATAGGGTGTACAGGATCGAGTTAAATTTTAAGTGCAATGTATATACTCATTCCAAAAGGGGACAAGTGGTCAGTCGACCAGTTCAAAGTTGCAGCTCTGAAAAATTCATCCAAATTCATATATCGTTCGGCACTTCGGCAACCCTTCAATTCACATTTATTTCATCCACGAAATTTCGTTTCAATTTACAAGGAGGTCATGCCTCTTTTTTTCGATAAAAAAGATTTAAGAAACGAGCAAATCCTACAGCGCGCATGCACCAATTGGTGGGGCAAGCCACGCACGCAACACGTAAGTTCGTGCAATACCGCTGCAAATCGATCGTCTTCTCACTCGTTTCAAGGGAGTAGTGCGTAGTACTTGAAAAATATCATCGGAGGGCCGGGCAACGGTGACATTCGAAACGGGAAAAAGGAAGAAACAGAGGGAAATATGACGAAATGTTTGGAAACGGTGGCCATGACGGCCTGCATGAAGACCCTGCTCATGCTGTTCAACTGTGTTTTGTGGGTAAGAAACAGTGTCCGTTTCTCTAGGTGGAATCTACCCTTGACAAGTAGACTCGTGAAACCCTGAATCCTGAGACCAGAATACCTTCCACCCAACTGTTGCACAATACGTTATAGCATCGCTGTCATGCCACAATACGTCTACCTTTTCGATCGAGCAACCCTTCGTTTTTTTCCTATTCCGGAAGATCGTGTATCTGGAAGATGACTTTTCGTTGACGAAGGAATATACATATTGCATGTAACTCGGGTGACTAGAGTACAGATGGGAATTTTTCTTCGGGTTATTGTGTCGAGGGTGGTTCGTAGATAGTTAAGCCTTTGCACTCCAATTGATTTTGACTCGAAAGGATTTTACGCAATTGATTACGAGGGTAAACACTTGTCGCTCTGAATTCATGATGGGTGGTAGGGTGCAACGAACACAACGGGTTTCAATAGAATGGTGCAACTGCAAAATACATTGGCAAATTGTTAAAAAAATTCGGATAAAATTTGCATCACCTTGGAGACGTCGAGTGTACAGCTTCGATATTTCACTGATGCATGAAGGGTTCGGAAAATGATTTGGCGAATTGATGGGACACATTGATTTTTTTCTTTTAAATCCGTGAATGTTTGTTGGAATCTGAAACAGATGAAATCGTTCAAGTAAGAATTTACAGTAAGTGTTTTCTGATTATTTTCGCATTAAGTCAATAGTCAATTTAAATACGGGAATCATTCGCTGGTGAAGCTCACCATATTTCAGCGATTCAGCGATTTCAGCGAAATAAGTTGAATGGAACACTGTGAATCAAGATTATAATTGAATATTAAGTCTTTCGAAATTTCAAATTTTCCACGACTGATCTCATTTACAGGATTTGGTTTATATTCCACCCTGGATTTCGCTCGTCTAAATTTATGCAATTATTATTCGTTCGAAGTAAATTACTTCATGAATGTGAGATCTCCGTTCCATATGTTTTATACAAGCTACGTGCATCCGCGAAAAAATAAATGCAAGAAAAGTATCAGTGATTTTACACCAAATGTGACAAAACGAATAATGAAAAATATTACATGAACTATGTATAATTGGTGGCTATAATACCGTACAATTTATTATACAGATATATCCTTAGGGTGAATATGTACATTTGAAAACATTTTATGAATTTTAATTTCCCAGTCTACTGTTTGAAAAACAATATATTTAAATAATTAAAACCACCATTCTAAGGTCTTCGTGTTATCAACACATTAACGTTTCGAAGACGCAAAAATATGGTTTCTGTTGACTGCTCGTGAAACGCCGGAGACATATAAATGTGTAAATTAAACAATTCTATGTTAAAAATTATAACCACGTCTCTAAAGCGGTGCAACATATGCGAAAACCTTAAAATATGGCCTCGAAATGTTTTATACGAATCTGTGAAACATTTGTTAGAGGTGCAAGCAGGCTCATACTGTATACATATGTTTCATTTGTTCCACAAACAAATAATATGTATGGAAAGTAAATATAAAGAATTACAACATGGAAAACAACAATTAAAATATATGCAATATATTATTGTAATGCTTTCCCTAGGTATTCGGCATATTGATGCTGTGCATTGGTATCTTAATGAGAATTCAACTTCGTGATCACATGGATGTAAGTGGTGAAGGTAGCGGGGCAGCTTTGTTGGCGTTAGCAAGTTTAGGGGCGATTTTAACATTAACAGCAACTCTCGCATGCTGTTGTACGACACGTGGTCATCCAGCCCTTCTGTACCTGGTAGGTTGAATTGAATATTCGTATTATTTGACGTACACATTGCACTACGTTTTTACTGTAATGAAATGATAAAGGGCGAATAGTGTTAGATTGCTCAATAAGAATTTTATATTTTAGAGTCGATGTGAGAACTTTCTATAAGGTGAGAAAGTAATTTCGAGGAGTTCATTAAAAATCTTCTGTTCGCAGTATGGTGCATTCTTAGCTGTCGTTGCGTTACTGGTACTCGGGGCTGGTGCATCAATCTATGCTTATCGGGCGAATTTGAATGAAAAATTTGATCAGAATGTGAACGAGACTATAGCTGTTTATGGACACGACGAAAGGAAAACCGCTGATATGGACACCACGCAATCGACTGTAAGTAAATTTTATTTAAATTTTATTCGATCGCTCTTGTATAATAGAATTTTTATTATTTCGACATTATTCTAATTTAAATTGCATAAATTGTGAACATATTATCCATATCGGCGTTAATGAATTAACAGAACGTATCAGTTCCGTATCAGTTCGAAGTTAACTTGAAACCAAAAAAACGTTTGCATCACATAGCACGAGACCGGCAATAAGTGAACGGGAAACCACTACGACTTCCGCTAAATAAATTACGTTTTGCATTGCAGTTGCAGTGTTGCGGTAACAGAGGCTACACCGATTGGCTAAACATGTATCCGTCAAAGGAAATCCCTCTATCCTGTTGCAAAGTGCCAAAGGACAATTGCGACGTTAATGACGTAAATGAAATTTATACTCAGGTACGATGAAAGCCAGAGCAATATGAAATAAACCGAGGATAAACGTTCTCGCGTTTCGTGTTTTAAATGGAATTTTTCAGGGCTGCTACACTCGTGTGTTGGACTTCATTAACGGCAATATCGGCCTGGTTGCTGGAATAGCAGTCGGCGTAGCTTTCTTCCCACTCGTAGGAGTCTTCCTAGCTTGTTGCCTGGCCAGCAACATCAACAAAGTCAAGTACGAGCAGGTTGCTTAGAGTTTGCGTGGCTCGCAGAAAAGCTCGCCATACCAGTAAGAGAAATCTGCATCGCTCGGAAGAACGACGTATCGAAACAACAATCACTATTCTGCACTAAAAAAATTTCGAAAACATTGCACGATCGCGTATGAGTTACGTTGAAACGTAAACTTTGCGTATGAATTTTTGCATAAGAATTATTATTTTTCTGGTCGAGCTTCGAATTTTGAATATCGGCGCCCGGTCCATTGAAGTATCGCGCGTAAATTATAGAACGATTCAAGTTGGACGAAATATTTGTCAACAATTGCCACGATACTCTTGTTGAGAGAGAATGAAAATTAATAATTCATATACGTGTTACAATTGTACACATTATCGTCGGAGTACGACAGAAATGATTGCAGTAATTTGACTCTTGCGTACTAAGGGAAAGCATGCACCGAATGTACAACTTGTGCTATTGTCAAGTTTGTACAATAATGTTTCATGAAAGTATAGTTGTTGTTTCTAATGCAATTGCACGAAAAGATATGTTCATAGGGAAAGACAAAACAATACAGAATTTATTATTTGCTATCAGATGACAACTTCACAAAGAAAGATGATTACACTATAAACAAATACCATTAATGCGGCGTAAGACATTTGGTAAAAAAATGCTAATTCTTCGGTGCGTCTAATTGCCTTATTTTTGTGATGTTCTTCACTCGTGTCAATTGAAATTGATCAAGCATGCGATTAGTGATTCAATTTTGTGTTTTGTTTAACCCAATAATTTATTCGTCTTGCAATAGTCGCGCGTACCGACTAACTTCCAACTTTTTTTTTACTGTCGAAAAATGCAAATGCTCTTCCCCTACAGTTTTACATCGTATAACTACTTACAAAATGACTTGCAAGTTTCTTACATATGAACAAAAAACTGACGCAATTGCATTTCGACATAAACACATACATACATTTACCATAATAGCATGTGTCTGCCTCGTAATGTTGCTACATTGTGTTCCGAATTCCAAAGTACCTATGCGTGGCCGTAATTTTCATCGTAGTGCTAGCACGTGAATTACCATCAATTTCTCGTATCTCCTATTAAATAAATCATACTACATGTATACTATCGTTCATTATTGTATTTCGATGTTAAAGAAAAGATAAACGGATAACATATATTTTGATATAACTATTTGTAGCTTTGCCATGAAATGGATTTTTTCTATACATGTGTAGACATGTGTTTGCATAATCTTCGGTCTATTTATCTTTATGCGTGATCTTTCGCTTGGAATTTTGTTTCATTAATTATTAATTGGTTTGAAAAAGTGCTGAAGCTTTGATTAACACGAATGTCTACCGACTAAGTACAATTAAGTTACTTATTTATATTATTACTTAAAGTTAATTATATGGAGAGTTTATATTATTTTTATATTTTTATGTTAGATATATTATTCTTTCGATTTTGTACACTGCTGAATGTCAAGTTACTTAATAAAACAATATTAATTCAATTCAGACATTCTCGTATTGAAATGTTATGTCAATTGTACATTTACATACGTAACTTGTTTTTGATAAAAAGGATATATTATTTATAGTTATGTAAGCTTCTGATAAATTAATTATAATCATTATGTATTACTTTTACACGTTAATAAACGGGTGCAACAATCTTATAATTTTCATTAATATAAATATAGGTAGATACTACAATGTACAAATTGTATACCAGAGTTGTCATAATTTTGTGCTACTTTAAACTATCTTTTTGTTTGATTTAACATCACTGCATTCGTGTGACCATTACACAATGGCGACGGCAACAAAAATATTATCGTATTTAATAATGATTTGAGTATACATCTACGTTTCAAGCAGATCGCGTTAATTGTCGTAGAAAACTTAGGCATGGAGATTAGATACGGTAGAAAAGGTTTGAAAGTAAACAAAAATGTGATGAAAGTAGATAATAAATCGTGATGAATGAAATTCCAGGTTGCTATGGGGCAGCAGGCCAATTACAAACGGATGAACAGGATCCCACTGTTAATCGCTAAAATCACTTTATATCTCTGTTTTGTTTCACGATCAAAGATATTCCAGACCGAAAATAAATTTTCTTCGTTTTATACATTATAGATCCGTAATATTATATAGGTACAAATACTCATTATTCTTATTAGTCAGTAAGTGAGAGTACGCTTACATGTTGCAAGCAACTATAATTAAGCACTAACATTTGATCATAGCATAATATTTATTTTTCAACGTTTTAAAAAGTAAAAAAGAACACAGCGTATCGATTATGTCAATGAGATACATTTCTCTTCTCTTGTTGTTATTGCTTAATGATATAGACGTATGTAATATTTTCATGCACATATGAATATGTATATAGCTAAGTTGTTAAAGAGAATTATTTTTAAAAGCTATGTTGTAGGATTGTATAATGTTAATGCAAGAATTCGAATTTTCGAGGAACACAGGTGTTGTTAAAGTAAGACGAAAGGCACAACTCAGGAGAGAATGGAAGTACATAAATATAATAATATACGAAATTCTGCTTGTATACTCATTACAAATTTTAGACATGTTCCATATAATTCGTTTCTCAATCGTATTATAATAAATTATTATAAATACCAAGTACTACGTTCCTAGATGTGCATACATGTACCTATATTTCAGTTCTTCATAGACACAAAATTAGGAAGGCATATTTTATAATATATTTTATGTGTTTCATTAAAAATGTTGAATGATACCGTTACCTACATATTTTACAGTAATCTTAGATTATATTTAAGTAAATATCCAGTAAAGTAACTTATCCCTTTATCCATTAAATAAAGAGGCAATTGAATGAGACGCAAGATTTACCAAAAGGTGATTCTATGCCTCAATATTTTTGTCCTCCAACAAAAAAAGTCATACTCATTGTATACCACGAGATGATATGATTAAGTAAAATAATTCTTGTTACGTATATCAGTCTAAAAAATATGTTTACATATACGTGCGATTGTACACAGTTTATAAATATTTTAAAGTACACAGGAATGAAAGAAATTGAAATCCTACATTTTTGAAGTTCATTCTATGCGAGTGCAAATTAATTGAACAAATTATGTACATGTTAATTAAATCTTGCAAAGTATATTTGTTATATTCGTATATAAATATTTAAAAGATGTTTATATATATATATACATAGATATTGTATTTCATTGTAGGCGACATAGTCGTATAAATATATGTATAATACATTTAAATCCTATTACGCAATAGTTATTATATGTATAAGTATTATTTTTCGAATAGTGGATGTAATGACACGATCACTTAGCTCAATAACTAAGGGTTAAATTGTTGTGTGCGTCAATTGTATGCAGTTTTGTTGTATTCATATAATAACTATATTATGCTTCATATACAATTCATACTTTGCACATGTTTCAAATATTTAAAGAAATGTAAATTAAAAGTGTCTTCATTCAAAACTCCCTTTGTTATATTAATCTTCAAAATTTTAAGTATATTACAAAACAACATTTCTATGGCATTCGGCATGTTGTCAATGCATAAAGTAACTGTAGACCCAGGTTTTAATTTGAATACGTTTAATAATGCATACATATACAGTTATTTTTATTGTGAGCATTATTTCAATTTTGGCGCCGAAAATCGGCGTTCCTCCATTTCGCGCGAGAAAAATCGTAATAAATTCAAAGAGAATAATAATATAGAAAAATACTATGTAATTAGTCAGAAACTGTTCATTAGTGTTTTAATTATATTTAGCTTCAAGAATACGCATTTTTATTCAATGTATACAAGTTTATTCTTAAATATTACAATCATAGTTGTAATTTCAAATCTAGTTTTGTTATTTTGGTATACATGGCGAGTTTATCTTCTAGTATTTGCCACTAGGGTGCATCTTGGTTCCGTTCTTTTCTCTTCATCATGGCGGTGAGTGTACATTCGTTGTATCGAAAACAAATTTTATAATCCTCAAATATCAAAGACATCAATCGTAAAACAATGATATTTTATACATTATACAAAAACGAAAAATCTCAATTAAATAATGACAAATTTCTTTCTCCCCAATATGTTACGGTTAAATATTTTTCATGTGACAGTTGGAGGAGGTTTGTGATCGGCATGTATCACGATTATAACCTGAATCCACATCATGTTGTTTATAATATTTCTAAAATACTTGTTCGTCCAGAAAAATTCACAATTTCCAGATTGAAAGCTTGAACGCTTTTATTTTACGATTCACTGTTATAAAATGTACAAGATAGTTTAATTTTTTTCATATAACTCGACAAACAGCGAGGGTATAGGTTTCTTTGAAACAAGCATGTTAACTGATCGACTTCTTTCCAGGAATTAAAGAAGGCGACAGAGAAAAAGACCGAAAAGAAAGTGAGGAGGGAGCCGAAAGATGCATCGAAAAATGTGATGCGTGAAGTACGCATTCGTAAACTTTGTTTGAACATTTGTGTGGGTGAATCTGGTGATAGACTCACCCGTGCTGCAAAGGTAATGATTTATTTCGCATTCATTTATACCACATTAGATTCACGAATTATGGTATTCCACGGATGGGCCAATGTTGTTATTCAATTTCTCAATACTCAACCTTGTTACTTTTAATACAGACCTAAACGCTCAATGAATTTGAATAGTTGTCTTCTATTTTTGTTTACATAGGTGTTGGAACAGTTAACTGGACAACAACCGGTCTTCTCCAAAGCTAGATACACTGTTCGTTCCTTTGGTATCCGCCGTAATGAAAAAATTGCTGTGCATTGTACAGTCCGTGGTGCTAAAGCCGAAGAAATTCTCGAGCGTGGACTTAAGGTAATTCTTATTATATACATGTTTCTTTACTTGTTCCAGCATTTTTAATGTTTCTGTACTTTCAACATTTGTTTTGGTTATAGGTACGAGAATACGAATTGAGGAAGGAGAATTTCTCTGGCACCGGTAACTTTGGATTTGGTATCCAAGAACACATCGACTTAGGAATTAAATACGACCCAAGCATTGGTATTTACGGTTTGGACTTCTACGTTGTACTTGGACGACCAGGTCAGCACGCTGTTATTTTACGTTTTATTAGAATATTAGTAATTTAAGTACTGTTCAGAGCCGAAAAGGGGCCAGATAGGGCACAACTTGACGTGGCCATTCTATCCTACTTAGTTCTGATGCGGATTGTTCCATTTCACCGTCACACGATGCTACAGATCTTCTATTGGTAGACGCAACTGATTCAGCCAGCAATAAAAATGCACGTGGCACCATACTATTATTATGCCCAAATGGGTGGGCCTACTTTGCTACAATCAGTTAGACCTGTATTCCCTTTGTTCACCCTTTCAGCTCTGAATAATACATGCACATTTATTTGGTATCATAGATACTACTGCATTAAGATGTATCTATATTTGTAAAGTATGTGCTAGAGCATAGGCTTCATATTTGCAACCCATGCCCACGCTTTCTACTGGGTGTGTTACTTAATTGGGGCTACACTTGATATTAGTATTAATTGTTTACTAATATAGATTCTATTGTTTCTTATTTTCCCGAAACAATACCTGCTATACTTAAATGAATTAACATAAGTAATATAATACGATATTTTTAGTACAACTTATGTAATTTGCCTATTTATTCTGCACAGGTTTTAACGTAGCCCACAGGAGAAGGAAAACTGGAAAAGTCGGATTCCAACACAGACTTACCAAAGAAGATGCGATGAAATGGTTCCAGCAGAAATATGATGGTATTATTGTAGCTGGAAAGAAGTAATATACATGTCTTGTATCTTGCAATTCTTTCATAAAAATTTTAAAAATTACCTGTTTAATCAAGTTTTCTTAATACCTTCATCATATTCACTACTACTCACTTGACTACACTGCATATAAAAAACATGATCGCGTTTAATCAATCCCGTTCGGAACGTTTCGAAGAGTGTATAGATCTACAATATTCGAATGCAATTCCGTAAAAACGAATGTTATATTACGTTCTTTTAATATTTATACATATACAGTCGGTAAACCGTAGCCCAAGCTTTAACGAACGAAAATTCGATTCGCTGAGGTTTTATAGTCCGAACCGCGGTATAGCGAAGTCATAAAATTGGGTACTGTTGCCGGGACAAAAGAATAGACAGGGGTAGGAGAAGTTAAGGGGTGGAACTCATAGTCAATTCTTTTGTCCCTGTAACCCGAACAAACGGCTGTTCCATTTTAAGACTTACAGTTACAACCATTACAATTATGGTCTAGCAACTTTGGAAAAGTCTGTTCTCTCGTACAATATTAAACTTCGTGTGCTATCATTTTTATTTCCCCACTGTTTCAACCCATTTAATAAAGACCCCAGAACGGCAAGAAAAATTTCGCACAATCTAATTTAAGCACGATACTTCGATTTCTAAACGCTGGTGAGACAAAATTTTGATTTATGAAGGTGAGTTTCGACCTGCAGTGGGCCGACATCTGAAAATGAGTTACAGATGTTTTCACAGTGAAGGTAAGTATGTGAATACATTAAGGATATTTACGTATCTTACAGATTTTATTAATAATCGCTAGAGCATTAAACACATAAATAGTATATTTTGACACATTCAAATTGCTAAAAAGGGGATGATATAAGATTATTGTATAACCAGTACCATCGTAACAACTACCCCATTCTTTTGCTTTAAAACATTAAGCATCTCGGATAATTAATTGTCAGACTTGTTTACAAAAAAAAAATAGTAGTAGCAATCGTACGCTACGTGAAAATACAAAACGCCCTGTTTCACCAATATATGATTTCATTACTTTCTGTATTATTCAATTACGCTCTCGTTTATTTACTGAATGTTATGGGGAAACTGATTAATGCGAAAACTGAATCTATCGAATATCTTGACTCAAATGTTTAGGCCTAGGTTTCCACGATTAGACAGGAACTTTATACATACAGTTGCATCTTTTATAACAAGAATCTTGTTTAGAAATGTGGACATTTATTTTTGCTACAAACAATATTCTATCTAATTACAGTTACTTTTATTTTATGATATGCATGAAATATGTCAGATTCAAATCTGTAATAGAAATATTTGGAAAAGAATGTTCACATTTCTAATATGAACATATACTAAATATATTTTCCCCATTGAAAATAGAAAATCGATACTTATTCGATAACTGCATTTCATATTTATATGTCAGTTATGAAAACTTTGGATAAAACGCACATGTAAATGCAAAAGTATCGAATAAATAAGCTTTTCGTAATTAAATAATTAGAAAATTCGTAACAAGAATTTTTACAACAATTAAGGAATTAAGTTATTCAATTTTGTAGTTCGAACGAATACTCGTTAATAATATAACGAAGATTCAATACCTGTAATAATAAACAGTGTGCATACTGGGAATATTAATAATAAACACATACCTCGCTAATTTAAAAAAAAATTGAATATACGAGACATTCAAAGCAAAGCATAAATATTGCAATTTGTCAGATATATAAATACCTGTGAAATAATTTAATAATTAGTAACTTCGTTTTTCAAGTTTGACACATAAACTTATGCCATTGAAATTGTGGGATATTTTTATCGAGTATAAATATATTTATAGTATTAAAGCTATAAATTTAACTTCCAGTACGCTTAACACTATTACGAAAATACAATTTTAATAAAATTCGAAGCCTATTACTAATTTTTATATCATGAGAGTGTAATATATAATTAATATTTTAATCATGTTTACTAGCAGCACAACAAAGCACATTGCAGCTTGCAATTTGCAATTTACAGTTAACAATTTTTCCCCTTTAAGTTTATCTTTGGCTTCAATCTAACGTTAAGTGCTGCGAATCATTTGAAACAAGTGAAAATAGTTGCAACAGGTGTCTGAGAAATGTGCTTCTAATTTCCACGTGACGTCCGTAAATAGTTGTATTACAATACTCTCATATCTACCTAATGTGACATAAAAAGGCAAGATATTCCTCTCAGTCTCCAAATTGATTCCTTGTCTGGACGCCATATTCTCACTGACATAATTTAATATTTATATATAATATATATATAGCATTTAGTAACAGCCAAATATATGTATACGTAAATTTACACAACCCATATTTAGGGATTCTCGTAGTAGTTAATTCAATAGAGTATTGGGACTTCGATAAATACTTTTTACCATTCCCTTCGAAATCAACAAATTTTTATTCATACGCCACAAACACTGAAATCTATTTAGCCATTATGCATTGAAATCAATAAAAAAATATGCTTGTCCTATAATTGGTCATTTTGTAAATACTTGTTACTTTACAAATTTGCATAGCAATTGCAACCAAGCATTGGCTTGCAAGCCAATAAAATTGTATACAAATTTGAACGTTTATAATCTGTTGGAAATAATATTATAAAGTTACTTGGGCCGACGCTTTATATTTAGGAAACACTTTACGAAATAAATTTATCTTTGCCATTTGCTATGTATAATAAAGTATAATTATTGTATTAATTGCAGACTTCTAAATTCAAAAACCATTGCAATTAAATCGTAATATTTAAAATGCCTTGCAGTTCTCCGACACTGTGCCACATGGGCAGACTAAATTAATTTTATGTCCAATAATTCGTTAAGTAACACTACTGTGCTCTCTCCCTTAGCATCTATTTTGCGCAATATTTTTAACGATTTTCTCGAAAATTATATGGAGACAAATTTGCAAGAAATGGAGCGCAATTTAATGCAAAATGAATGAAGACGAATTGTTTTAGCATTTTCTCATATATTATTTTAAAAATATTCTTCAAGCTAAGTATTTGTAAAACGGAATCCAAAACTATAAAACACTCTTCATTAGTGTCAGCTAAGTCAGTATCTTAAAAGAATAAGAATAATGTATAAATTTAATATATTTACAAATACCGGCATTAAATATCGAAATCTATAATTTGTATTTATGACTTGGATTAGTTGTTAAAACATATTAAATTTAATTAATTTCAACATCACTTTATTAGCAAATTGCTAATTTTTTATATGTATACATATATTTGTATTCAGGAGCAGAATGTTGAAAGCAGCCAAGAAATACAACTTATTAATTCTTATGGATGAAATCTTACGGAATTCTATTTTGTATGTGTATCTATGTGCTCCTGTGATTCATTAAGAAAAATTGTTGAATGGTATCATGCATAAATAATGTTGTTTGAAAAATGAATGTTTTACTAGTCGATGTAAAAATATTATTTTAGTCTTAAACGATTTCCAATTCGATTCGACTGTAAATCGATTTATGATGAATAATATTCAATTGCAATGCTTGTTATCGAATTATTCTTTGTTGTTGAATTATTTATAACTATGTACAATTAGATACGTTACATACTACATACGTTACAATTAGAAAGCAACACAATATGATGTAGCAAATTTGTTCAACATTATAAATTGTCATATTTTCACATTTTGATATTAAGTCACTATTGATTGATATTGCCATGTAAGTTATCCTAACTAAATAAAAACTGATAACAGTAATTTCACATAATAATTGCTTTATTTGAACTTTTGCCAATAGTTTGATTTAATATAAAATTCACAAAATACAATGTCACAATTTCTGCATACGCAATTTCTATTGGATACAGATTTTGAAGTCAGTGTCGTAAAAATACATATAGCGGTGCTATATATGCTGCCATATTAATTTAAACGAAGTTGGTTCACGATTGATGTGTACTAATTTTAGATAAAATTTATATCGTAGTCAAACATATGAACTGTTCACAGGCCAACGCGACTAACTCCACTATCCGAATTTGATTGATCCGTAACTTTTTATATTCAACATAAACTTAATGTTCGACACCGTTAAATGACAAAAATTACAGTATATGACAGTTGAATAATAATTTACTTTAGAAGCCAATGCGATTAACGAAATGAAATTAGAAAATTCTAGCCGTAACATAAACGCCACATCTGTAGCAAGACATTCTGCAATGTAATACAATTTTAATATACATTCTATAAAAAGAATTGTAAAGAAGGACAAACATAAATTTATAATTTTTCTGTACATTCTGTTTCGTGGAATTAATCACTTTATCAAACGAACAGCTCATATACACGTATGTATATACTATACATAATATTCATACACATATATATGTATATATATACAATGTATATAATTTTTTTACTGACTTTCACGCAAATTAAAAGAAAACAGATCGCCTACAGATCCCTTATCGGCTTGTATTGAAATTTATAAACAAAAATGCTTTAATATGTGTTACTTTCTTGCTGCCCGATATATTTTATCAATATTGTGCTTCTCTAGTTCTGTAAACCCTAAAATGCTCTCGATTGCGTTCAAGTGGCCATGATGATTTTCTTTGTCCGTTAAGAAATAGTAAATCGCCGACTTTAGGAACTGCAACGTGATCTCTGGATCCAGAGCGCCTTGCCTACTTTTTGCTTCAATGATTCGCCGATACATAGCCTGTTAAACAAATTACATTTATAATGCATACATAAGATACATATACTTATCAAAATTGTTGACAACTTTCCCTCTCTACATTAGCCCATGTGCTGTGTTTCAAATTGTGTATGTACATAGACATTATGCGATATTGTTATACGAGCATTAGATCCAGATACGATACCTCATATAATAAGTAACAAATAACTAATTGCTTTTTTTTTTATCAGTAGATGCAAATCATGAATATCCAAAAGAATATCTTAAATAAAACATAATGTTAATATATTTTAATTTACTTTCTCTCTTCCGGATCTAATATATGCGTGTAGCGATGTAATTTGTATGCGATGGTGCGAGCATGTGATGCTTAAGCACGTGCAAACTTACATTAACTGAAGGCTAATAAGAGGCTGTTTCTTCCAAGTGCACAAAATAGTCTTTTCGAACTTAATAATACTGCATAATAACAAGGATCAACTAGGTTTGTGCTTAATAAACGCCATGCGATCGCTGTGGCGAAGCATTTTAACAAATATCTATGTACTTTCTTATTTCAATTATGCAGTTCATAAATATAGGCAAGGGAAATCAATTCTTGCCGCTATAACAATTTTAGAGAGATTTTGAATTACAATGGAAATAGATAAGCTCACTTACTATGAACTTATAGCTGTTTGTTATATGATGAAATCGCCTCTATGTTACTATATTTCCAATCTATTAAACATTGTAATATCTTAAAATGAATTCTTTATTACTTCACGTAAGCACTGCATTTTTCTTTAATAATAACAGTACATAGTTAAGTTAACCACTGTACTTGGAAATATCTAATTGCCTTATGCTAGCATATTAAGGGACGAAAAAGTAGCTGACTATTTGGATGAAAACGACAGATATAAAATTTACATTTTCCTATTGTGCAACTAATGTGCTATATATAATTAGTAAACTATATATTTTTTGCACATTTCCCCTTTGGAACGAAATTAAAATGTATACATTTCAAACAGACTATATGCCACTATGCTTGCACATTTATGTCGTATTTATTCTCATGCTTGGAAAATGCAATACATTTACGCACATTCAAAAACTTGTCTTTGTTGTACCAAAATAAACAAAATTATTTGTAAAGGAAATTAATATATATATATATAATTACAAATAAATATTGCAAAAACTTTCGCGTGTATATATCAATAACGACAACAATTATTAGAATTATGAGATAATACTAATATTCAGGAAGACATCAAGTATACGTGTTTGGTTAGCTAAGAAACATAGCAAGCTTCATTTAAATTGCTAAAACTTGCGAAATCAGCCACTTTATTTCTGCTTCTTAATTAGGCAATACTTTTTTCTAATCAGAAGTATCCGCCATTTCGGGGGGGGGGGGACTTAAAAAATGCATAAAAAACAAAAATGGGCCTTGGGCGAAGTTAGAAATAAAGTATTTGTGCGTCTGTACGAGAAAGAATACAACGTTGTTGCTTAGGGAACAGTGGATGAGAATTGCATCACGTAGCGATTCAGCGGAAATACAGACCTTACGTGTGCCAAGGAACCAGAGAGAAACAGCCTCCCGAGCACTTAATAAATTTTGGCTACAATCGGCTGAAATGTGAGGTTCAGGCGAGTAGCTTGTGTCCTGGAGTGTGAGCAGCGACCAAAAAAAGTGGCACATCATTAGTACAAGGAATTTGCGAACTACTGGGATGCACGGAAAATGATGCATGATGAATAATGATTCCCAATGTGTTTATAGCGCATGTTCTCATATGCTTCGATACTTGTGCATCGTTATTTAGTTTCTTTTAGACAGTCGATTCTTTTGATTAAGGATAGAAATGCTATTTGCGAGCGAAAAAGCTTTAAAACTATGGAGAGGCTATTCGAAATATGAAACAGTATTGGCTATACTTCCCTACAGCATTGTGCAATTTAATGTGAACACGGGGTTGTTCGGGAGTTCACGCGCAATTTGAAATTCTAATGTGAAGCTGATTTTAGGAATAATAAAATACATTTGCGATTATGTTGTACAATACTGTTCGAACATTAAGTAGTACAATGCTGTAAGTTATTCTCAGACCGATTGCGAGTTACAACTGCTATATTGGGAAAGAATAGAATTGATACGTATGATGGAATCGCATGGGAGGCACTATAGAATGAAAGGAAATGTTGTAAGCAGCATGATTAAGATACAACATTTTGCAGATGGTACATGAAATGATGGTCGCTTTGTAAGACATGTCCATTCATTAAACAATATCAATTTACCTTTATTGTCATTGTTCAATGCGTTTCGTTCTGTTTATTAATTTTACTAATGCTTTAACGCGTACCGTTTTATTATTAAGGTAATTGTTTAACCCGTTTCGGTTATCATTTATTAAGTACGTTATTTGTATATATATTAGATGTGGGTTTTAACGTTGTTATGTAAATTGTAATGATCTCTAGTCTAATGTGTTCAAACGAAATTCATGCCATTTCACATATTTGTATCGATAAAGCCCGTAATTGTAAATAATTTCAGGCATAAAGTATATCATTGTTACACTTTTAACGTGTATTGCTATTATGGCAGGAATGATATGATGGAAGAAATGTATCGTCTAAAAAACATTTACCTTAATATTTTCCAATTCTGCTTGTGTAACTGTTAATTGTTGAAGTAGCTCTGCAACGGTAACCTTTGGTGGTATTTGTTGCGCGTGTTCAAGTATCTGTAATTGTACGTATAAAAGTCACATTACTATCAAATGAATTTCGCTAATCGATTCAAAACATGTGAGCATGAATGATATGAACTTAAAATTGGAAATTTTAACATTCTGTTCATTCAAACAAGCGCTGGTTGCCTATTAATTTATTAACAATAAGTATTGCTAAATTGGCGGTCTCGAAATTTCGGTTGCAAATTTATGTGTATGTTTCGAAACATTAGCTGGCAGAAGTACGGGCAAGTTTATTTATTCGAGCATGAACACCGGTTATTTGAATGAAAAGTTATAGATAACGAGGAAGATCAATAATCTCTAATATACGGATGAGTCGGTTAATTGATTGTTCTTATTTCTCAGCCGTTTCGAGCAGATGAAATTTCACTGTACTATTATGGTGAAACATATGCGAACTATATGTTCGCAACTGGATCACAAATATTACAAAGCAATGGCCAAATTGTACAAAATATTGAAAAAATTAATATCCATCGCACCTGGTCTGCTTGTTCTATGCGCGCCGCTTCTTGACCTTTGGCATACATTTTCAGGTACATTTGTTTATTTCTCTCTTCTTGCTCATTTAACAAAGTCTTTTGTTCAGCGAGTTCCGCTTTCACAGCCTCTAATTCCGTTTCTAATTCACGAGCCCGAGCTTCCGCGGCATCAACAGATGGCCTGGCATCACAGTAACGTGTACTCACCTCAGCCAATTGGTTCAGTAAACTTTCCACCTGAAATTCAAACGAATTCATGTATCACGAATTATGTAACTAATTGGTGCGTACGTCGTGGCCAACTTTCATATTGATCGAACGCACAAAAGCGATAACGGTCGGAAAAGAAATATTAGCGCCCGTTCAATGAAAATTGATACTGACCAGCCCGGCGCCTGTGCCTGAGCCAAACACGACCGCGAAAAGGTTTAACCATTTCGAATGGCGCAGACTGCGGCATATTGATAAACATTGAATAAATTAATCGGCACCGTACCTTGTCATTGTGCTTTTGCTTGAGATCTTGAAGCTCGTCAACGTGTCTACGATGAATTTCCTCGATCCTATTCTCGTAAAGATTCGCCAACCTTCGTCTCTCCTCATCCCTTTCCGGCGTTTCGATAACCGATCTGGCGAACGCATCGGAAGTGCTGCTCTCCGGAATCTTGACGGGCGTGGTGGAAATATTGGCGACGTCCGGTTGCACTTCTGGTAGGTACACAGAATCTTTCGAATGGACGGATCCGTCCTCAAAGTGACCCGAGTCCGCCAGAGAGGAGGGCAAATCGGAGGGAACACGTTTCTCCGGTGTTTCAGGGCTCGCGATCTTTGGTAGCATACCTTCGTCTGGTAGATCTTTGCTCGGCGATTCCGGCGAGAAAGGATTGTTCTCCCGCACGGTGAGAGCATCGCTGCTATCCGTTCTCTCGTCCGGACTATTCAGAGAAGCTTTATACAATCTTAATTCCACCACTTCTTTTGTCAAACGGAATATTTCTTGATCCTTTTCCTCGATCTCCTTCCGTGCTTCTTTTAATAAAGCCTGAATAAATGCGGTCTCAATAACGATTGCGTTCTTTATTATCACGATCAGTGCGCGATTAGGTCACGATCGGTTGATAAAATTGTTTCTGGTATTCATGTTTGTTTCAAAATTGTGTAAAACAAGTAATGGATCAGATTCTGTTACGCAAACGATACGCGTAGGACATTTAAATACGGTGCGTGCCAAAATCCGGTTCACGGTCGTAGATAATTCATTTGGAAAAGTAATGTCTACATTGAAAGCGATATGAACTTTCATCAGGCCCGTCGTGTCGCTTTCTTTTTGCATTGAATTTATTTGCCTCTGCTAGCAGAGCGCCCAGACAAAATTGGCTTCTGCGGTTCGGCAGAAAATGGGTTACGAAGCTCCGAACATTGCCATAAGGACGGGCTCTTCCTTCATTGCGATTCCCGTAATTTCACTCTAACGCAAGTGCCATGTTATATGGAAACCGTATTCGCAAAGTACCGGGCTACACGTGTAGTATCTATATTACGGTAAAATTAGAAAAAGAAAAAGGCAACGCGCACCTAGAAAAATGCAGGGCGTCCCACTGAATGAAATATCACAGGAACGTATCATTCGGCTCGAATTTTCTCCCCTCAAGATTATATTTCTCGAGATTTAATGGGCACTGTTCGCTCGACATTACCGCGTAGCGCACAGAATAGCAGAGATATTGAAAATGACTCATCGTATATTGTTTGAATTTCTTACCTGAAATTTCCTAATTTGCCTAGCTGCCCTTTGCGTAGGCGTGAGGTACTGTTCATTGTCCCCGGTATGATTAGAACAATGAACAACGTACTTTCGTGATCTGCCGGACCACGTGGTACCGTTAAGGGCGAAGGTAGCATGATCACAGGCGCTTGCGGTGCTGCAGGCACTTCCGTAACTTTTTAGACTTTCCACATCGCTGTCATCGGCAATTCCAGTGTGTGATCCTCCGGAGGCCGCGTACCCTGGCCGCGGCCTCGCCGGGGTCAATGAAAGGCTCTGGAAACAGAAACGAAATATAATGATAATAATTTCAACGATTTCGAACAACTTCAAATTTATTGCTGCAATCGTATTTGATTATCGAGGTGATCCTTTCAAATGAATGCTTTACCGATAGCCGTTAGACTATTAATTAGGAGGACGAGCGCGTTCAAGTGTGTACATTATCAGTATTCTCGGTGAATAGAAGATAACATTACTCAGAAATTACTAGAAATTACGATATATTATTCATGCAATTGAACCTTGGAACGATAACGTTAACACACCATCGCGAGTGAAATAGCAGCTCTCGGTTATTTTTCATTTCAAGATGTAATGGGAAAAGCAGGTTCGGCAAAAGGTTCACAGCGGATAAGCTGTAAGATGATTTTGTGCGAGCCAATAATGTTGAAACGAAATTCGCTCGGGGATTGTAAATCGTCTTTACGGATTGAATTGCATTTCTTGCGAAAAATGTCAGACCTACATAGAAAACCGAAGCAACAAATAAGTTGAAATTATTGTCCCGTTTCTAATCTTCATTGATACCCTACTGACGTTTAACAAAGATAAAATACTCTACGCGCGTATTTTTGTTTACTAATTATACGTTAATTGCGAAATTGTATTTCTGTTTAAGTCACAGTTATACGGAAGTTATTGTATAGACAATATGTAGAAATCTTTCCTCGGCTATCTATAGCTATTTCAATGTAACAGAAAGATCAATTTAATACGTAGTTATGCTTCTCGAGAATGAAGCGTCGATAAATACCGAGCACGTACGCTCTTCTGTCAAAATGATGATCTAGAAGTAGAGAAGTGGTTTCGTCTGCGCCGACGCGTGCTTGGAAAAGGGTCAAAGAGTGCCTTTTCTTTCTTATTTCTTTGCCCGTCTTGAACCTACTCGAACCTATGTCCAGTTAATAATTCAATATGTCTAGCTAAGCACCAGACATCTTTTCATGCATGCACGCGTTCATCTTACCTTTGTGCTTTCTATTCTGAAGAAACGTCGCGCATACTATCATTTACATACCAGAAATTTGGCATACTATTCGAACAATTTGAAGTGAATGATATGATATGTCTCGTTAATGTTCCATAGTTTCCCCTTTTCGTTATTTTTATATCACTTGAAGAGATCGACGAATGCTTTGGAATGTTAACTTAGGGCGGGCTGAATACTGAGTTCTGTTTAATATTTGTTAAACTTCAAGATAGTTGATAAATATTGTACGCGTATTGTAAATAGGCATGTTTCCATGAATTTTGTGAATTGTGAAGCTACTGTCATTTTATTACCGTTTTGGTTCATCCCTCGATTATAACAATTCTTATCTTTCTAATTTGTAACCTGTTGATTATGTCGATTACAATCATTCTGAAATGAACGCTTCGTCTAAAATACGTGTTCGTAAAACAGAAGAAACTTGTTGGTGGTACGTACCATTGGTTTGAACGACAATACAATATTGAATAATGTCAACAATGTATCCATGTGGAAGAATGATGAATTTACAGAGGCAATAAGTTGCTAATAACCCTTGTAGTCGACGATGTGACTAAAAGTAGCCAATTAAAATAAACAAAACTATGAACAATTGAAGGAGCAATGGCATTTGAAAAGTGGAACGCAATAATTTTATTGGTATCGTTGCTCGCACCTGTTTGATATTTATCGCATTTATGTGCACCTAATAAAACGAGGTAATTACCATAAACGTTACACTTATGTGTTCTGCCAACTCAGTGTTTCTACTCATCACCCTTGTACCCTCTCCTTACGTCGATTTTATGAGTAATAAAACGATACTTCGTCTGTATCATTACCAGAAACGAAAGGCCTCCCTTACCACCGCGATATATCCAGCGAACCAGAAATTCTTTCGCTTCGCCCTACGGGAATATGTCTTTTCTATCCTCTAAATTCCAGTTAACACAGATTCGTTTAACGCTCCACCCCCCAACCCCGCCGGAACATCAATTTCGCTTTAGTGGCGCAATATTTCCGCGACAAATACCTAAAGAATTCAAAAGGCAACAATAACGTAACAAGAAAATAGAAACGACGTCGAACGAGGAGCAGCTCCTGGGGGTAGTTTCGACGTGCAGCCGCCGACTTGCCTCGTCGATATTAAACAAACCTTAATATCCAGTGACAGCGCACCCCGACCAAAATATACAAAACACCCGGCCCCAAAAGATATACGGATGCACTGCAGGCCTTTCAATGGTCGCAATAATTCGCGTGCCTCCTCGAGAATTGACCGCGACCCGAACGCGTAGTCGATAAGACGCGATAGTCATCACGCATCTGCGATCTTCATCGAACGAGGAATACGGCGTAGTATAGCGGAAGAGCGCAAGCATAAGTCCATCGGGTGAACATTTCGAGCAGAATCGTACAAAAGAAAAAGAAACGACATTACCAGCAACGATGGCGCAATGCACGAAGTGTACTCACGAGGGACCGTTGTCGCGGTGATTCGGTTCCATTCTCCGTGATGACTGGAAAAGTGTAATGGTCCAGGTGATGGTGTTGCTGGTAGTGCAGGAGGCTTGAACGGCGATGCTGCTGATGGTGCCTGCTCAGGGCCGCGGTGGCCGCGGTACTGGGTGGCGGTGGTGGATGATTTGGTGAAACTCGTTCACCACGCATGCGTAGGCTGGCAGAACGTCGCAGGCTTGTAGGCGAGGGACGTGGAATACGGGAATCCAACGAAGAGGACGCCGAGGATACCGTGGGTGACGAAACGGTACCCGCTGCACTTCCGGTTGTGTGAACCACGCTGTTCTCGGCATTGACCTTGAACGTGCTGCTGTTGACAGTACACGTTGCTGACTCTGACGGTGCCAATTCTGTCGGGGTTGATTCGTTCGCGTTGCACACGCGATCGGACGAACCTAGTAGGTGCATCGATTGCGGGGAATGCAAGGACCTTTCGCTGCCGTGGCGGGCCATCCTGTTTGTTCCTTGTGCTGGTCCCTTATTTCATTTCTGCGTAGAATACCTGCGCGAGAAATTTCCACACTTTGGTAGCAATTGTTCAACAAAAATATGAACTTTGAGGCGCGAGAAAACAGTGACAATATCCGGGTGCTGGCGCAATACTTCAAATGGTCGCCGATTAGCGTATTATCGGTATTATTTCAATGAAGCGTGATATCGTTACTGTGGATCTTGTTACTTGGGCTACGTGATTCTAACACGAATGCCAGGACTCGAGAGGTTTACGAAACGTGATTATAACGCAAGCAATAATATACCTATATAAATAAGTAGTTTGTTAGTATTTCTAAATCTCCGGAAGAAGACGGGAATTCATTACAATTTTACAGTGTATCCAATTGATGTCTTATGGAGAATGATTCAGCGAAGCGAAACTATTCATTAAACGTAAAACCTAACGGCAACGCTTGCACAGTCATGGCATTGAAACCTCATCTATGAAACTTCTGACAATAAGAAAACACTGTGCTTACGGTACGTTTTTATGCTCGAAAATACTACTTTCGATACTTCCGCCTCATTGTGAGCAGGGGTATACTTTGTTTTGCAATTTATAAAAAGATAAACAGGTACATAATGCGAAAGTGAAACCTAAGCAGTATATTGCTCGGTAGAGTCAGTGAAACCTCGAATTCGTACGTTACAACTTTTCAACCGGCAAACTCATTTATTTTTTCGAAATTTAATTTACCAGGACGAACAGGATAAGTTGGATAAGTCGAGTAACAATTTTCCGCCTGAAGTCGTATTTGTGATACAAATATGAATTGTTTGAGAATTGAACAAAATTCTCGATACTGTACTGTAGTATCGATACTGTAATGTAGATACTGTAGTATCGTATATCTACCAAATTTATTATATTCCACGCAGAGGTACGAGAAGAAGAATGTTAACGAATTGGTATTGGAATATTGAACATAAGTACTTGTAACGTCGTTTTGTATATTATAAGATCTCGATCAACTGAAATTCATGGCAATATCAATTTTAACCATTGCAGTTCTTTACATAGGAGGATATGCAACATAGCGCGTGTGTAAGGAAATCATTATATGTAAAATAATATTGCAAGAACGAACTTCCTATTAAACTACAGAAATGAATGAGGCATCAAGTCTAAAATAGATCAGACTGACACAGTGCAATTTTTAGATTCGACTGCCAGGCTGCGAGTAGTGTGAGCGTAAATTCCATTCATACGGAGATAGGAAGTGTACATTTTCTTTTTAAATTAAAAGGAGCGATGCATTATTATTTACTCGTCAATGTGCTTGCAACATTAACATTCGAACAATATTAATCGCAACCAAGTTTCACGTTACGCGTATAACATAATGTATGCAATCCGAAAGTTATTTTCCACGAATACCGTAATTAATTAACTCACGATATTGATCATATTATCATTGCATTTAAATTATTTGCAATACCGAAAAAAATGTTTTGTTTGAAATGCGTATTATAACTTGCACATGAAATAACAGATTGTGTAGAAAATTGTTCATTTAGGAAGCACCGACCTTGTAACAGAAATGACTTATTGAATAATAAATTCGTTTTAATGGAACTACTTCCGCTTATAACGGATTTGCCCATGCACGCATTCAGTCGACGTGAATTTAGAATCGTTCCATTTCGTATTGCATGTGTATTGTTTTGTTTTCGTATTATCATCTTTCAATTCTGTTTCATAACAAAAAATGCTACAAGGATTATACACGTTCATCATTTGGAACTTGTTGCACGGCACCTGCATACTTTAAATGGAAAATCGAGTTTTCGATAAGTTACTTTCCCACGTGCATACATAAAACTTTGAAGTCAATTGTAAATGTACCATAAATAAGAAAGTTTTGATAAAAAATGCCCAATCTCGCATATTCACGGAAATCGACCATTAATAAAAAATATAGTTTGCTTGAAAATTTCAATTTCAGTGCACAGTTCGAAAATCATTAATTTCGTTTCCACGAATACGATAGCTCGAATGGAACACACAAAATTGGGAAAGTGTTATTTTGCCCCGGTTTCCGGCCAAGCTGACCTAAATTTTCGTACGAGGGTTAAACAGCATGACTAAAAAGTGGAGAAGTTAACAAAAAATTCTTCTCCAAAAGAGAACGTATGGCATGTTCTACATAAATACTGCATGCGCATAGAATGCGCGTATAATTCAAACAGAAAAATGCTGCCCGCAGTCGTTATGTTCAGTTTTCCAACTTATAGAAGCACATATGTTCAAATTAAATTGTCGCTATGCACACGAAATCTATGAATGAATACGAATTCGATAAATATAAAGTATTTTATATCGCAAAATACTTAATGTTCCCGCACAAAAGCATAGAATTAATCAAAACTCGAGTACATTTTAAGCCGATATCGATTCTGTGCTTCAGAAGGTATTGTTAAAGCAGAATTAGTTAAGATAATACAAAAACCGTTCCACTTTTCTTGAAATTATCCGTTCGCCACAAAAGAATCCGAGCACGTTAACCATTCAGTAAACTTTATGTTAAATTATGTATCGGTCAAGAACAAAGTGACCGGTAATTTATTTTCATCAGATATGAAAAGGATATTATAACATGATTATGAAACTTTATTTTAAAACGTGCATTTATATCGTAACATAAGGAAACAAATAAATCGATGAAGTTTGCCGATTGCATTTGTTATTTTTGTGACCGACAGTATCTTTATTTCGAACATTTTCTTTCCATTTTTCGTGACGCATTAGAGCGTCCTAGAAAGACAAAGGTTATTGGGTTAGCAGTTAAAGAATCGTAAAATTCGGTATCAGCAATGATTGCAATTTTTTGACTATCTCAAATGAAGCATTTATCACCAAACGATGTTAGCTATGTAAATGTGCGTCGATACACAATCGAACTAAACTAAAAACAAGTGACCAAAATCTGGTCAACAGTGTTTACTGGTAGTAATTGCGAGCTTTACTAATTTTACCGATTTTTTTCGTTAAATTAAAAAGCTGCGTAACATCACGACTACGTTCAACTTTTCCTCAAAAAATTCGTTTAAATTAATTCGAACGTTTAAATTAACTCCCGTTATCGGCGTTATTTTTAAAGATATTCTTAATCGGATTATTGTTTTTGCGGGCACTCGTTTCTGCTTATCTATTTTTTTAGAGCACGCTTGCTGCGTTTCTTATCGGGTATCTCTAAGATTGGCATTACGGCGGTGAAAGGCGATTTTCGAACAAACATTTTTACTCAATACAGACGCAAACTGATTGCGAAAGTATATACGAAGAATGCGGAATTCTGATATTTGGCGGCACGATAACACACAGGTTTCCAGGGTTCTGTCATTACGTTAATATCTTCTGAAAAATCGTGTGACCGAAATTCATGCGATTTTTCGTCATCGTATTGTAAATGTATTACTCAACCGACATGAATTAGAGCAGGGAAAGGCCTATTGGAATAAAGTAATCGATCATTTGGTGTCCTATTTCAAGACATGCTGCGGCATTATGCAGCGTTCACACCATATTTAAAATTGTTCAAACAATATTGTTTTCCACCATCGAATTTGATTTCAATTCAAAGCTAAATTAACGCGTTGTCAATGATTTCGAAGTTGTATGTAAGGTAATCATTATATACGTAAATGTAAATTTTGGCCAGCTGCGAATCGTTTAAAGAGTGCCCGTCACAGAGGTTCGCTAGCTGTTATGTAATTTATCATTTGCGGTAACACATGTTTCGAAATACGATAAGAAAACAAATTATAAATTAGATTAAGACGCGCATGACTGTTCCGGATTAAGCAATTTATGTAAGGGAGGGATCATGCATGCCTGACAGCGTGTTTCTTATTGAGCGTCATGCGAACGGGAAATCGTAAACAACTAGAAAGTACTAATTAAATCACCTGAGAAAACAGGTCTCACCTTCGAAACATGAATTTGTAATTGTAACAGGTTGCCCCCTTGTTGAAATCTCACAGGTGCCTAACATTTAGTATGCACGCATATTTTTCGTTATTGTCACAAGCACAAATACGAAATTAACGATAAAACAGGAGAATCACAAATAAGGAACATTTGGTTTCACTGTTCATTCATGCCACGCGGGCTTCTCGAGCCTAGAAGTTGAACATAGCTACGAGTACGTATGTATGTAGTACTAATTCAGCGGTCATAGATCTTTCACGTATAATGTAAATTGCAAGCTAAGGTTCTTAGTGGATCAAACAATGTTTCGACTTATTTAGCGAGCATCCGATGGAGGTGTCATCGTGTACTATTTACGTTACGATATTTTTAACACTTTTTGAACAACTTTAAAAAACATGGCCACTGCTCGAACATCAATCACCCACGATCCCAATGCGACTCGTGGAAACAAACAGCGTTCTGTCACAGACACAGGCAGTCACAAGATGTCGTAACGCTAGGTAGGCTTCAGCAAAAGAAAGCGTCGTGATTTTGCCACAGCAGCGCCATCTGGCGGTTCCTTTACACGATACCGAATAATTACCACCTGCAAGTAAATCGTTTTGTTCTTTTCGAGAAACAAACAGCGAATACCGAAATGACGACCCTAATCGAAGAAAAATTATTCATTATTTACTGATATATCTCTGGTATTATTTCAAAGACATTTATTTATTTAGTTTTTCGAAGGAGCTCGGTAATGAATAAATATGACGCTAGGCGACACGGCCTTACATTCGGCGTAAAATTTTGTGCGAATACGTAATGCCCATTTCTGTGGGCAGTACACTTGTATGAGAATTCAAGCATAATTGAAATATATATTAATAATATATAACTAATAATATATATTAGACCGTGTATTTTGCAACACGTTTTGTCACATATTCTGATATATCGACCCTGCAAAGGAATCTCTGGTTTTCTTGCGCCCTCTATGATTTAGAGTGGTGAATGTAGGAATTGCATTCAGTTTTGTTACCGAAGACTTATTGACCCAGGGTAGGGCCCCTCCATTCGCTTCTTCACCTATCAATCATTCTTTGCGTTTTCATCTCTCCCTCGGGTATAAGCTTCCATCCTCTCCTATGCGTGCGTTAAAATCCCCCCATCATTAGTATTCCCTCTCCCTGTTTCTCTGGTATCCGTTTCACATCCATAGACATAGTAATAAAATGAAAATATAAAGAATACAGCCCGCAATTGTACCGTGTTAACCATAATTATATTTTAATATTGAAAAATACCCATCACCCTTCAGGGCAAACTGTTTGTGAAATGTTAGCGGTAAAAATATAATACACACGCAAGACTCAAGCTCTCCTTTCGAAAGATAATACCTTTGCCAAATACATATATAAATTAAGTACGTATTAAATGACGTATAATTTATCTGGATAAAAACTTACTGTTCCCCATTAATATTTTCTATTTCTTTAACTGCTTAGACAGGGACGCAAAGCAGGCAACACACACAGTTGTGTGCTTGGATCAAACCGTAAAATAGATGGACATTTAAGTTCGTATCTGATATATGTTGATCCCATCAAATAACAAAAATAATATGTTTGACAAGTCGGTTCTTTGATTTCAAATCTACCCTTCGCAATACATGGAGCCTGCGTTGTTGTCGTCGTCGGCGCAGTTGTTGTTGTCGTCGGTACAGTTGTTGTTATTGTTGTCGGCGCAGTTGTTGTTGGTGCTGGTGCTATTGTTGTTGTTATTGTCGGTGCAGCTGTAGTTGGTGCTGGTGCTATTGCTGTTGTTGTCGGTGCAGTTATTGTTGTTGTTGGCGCTGTGGTTGGCGTTGCTGCTGGTGCTGTGGTTGGCGTTGCTGCTGTTGCAGTCGTTACTGGGTCAATTTCTGTCTTAATTTGCGTACAAACGTAGTCTGAAGATGGTGTGCAGTATTTCAGTGAAGGATTGAATACCGTTGTACCCGTACACTTGAACTGGTACGAAGCAAAGGTAGCTCCGTCAAAAATACATAAGTAGTAACTCTGACACGTTCCATCGTTAATTTCGAACGTACCCTGGGCAACACACGTTTGATCCGACGAAACCAACTGAAGTATTCCTGATGGAATAAAAGCAAATATGAAAAGAATATTGAATGCAACGAAGAAAACGTTCATTTTTCGGCCTGTTGCGGGCACGCAGAGAATCGAAATGTGTTCGTTGGCTGCTTCGTCACGGTATATATATTGGCCTATCTGAATTTATTGTTTTATTGCGGAGTATTATGAATCTTTACTAAATTCCTCACACCTTGTAATATCTTGCTTATGAGCAGAAGACTTACGGACGATCGCAATATCGCGTATAATTTGCAAGTATAGTACAAACATCCGAGTTGGTACCTTCTTCCAAAGTTTTCCGAGAACTTTGCAGCAATAGATTAAACGCCTCATCCTGAGTGGTACAAAATAAGTACGGCACAAGTATATTGTGACAGTAGATTTACGAATTCTGTTAAATCGCCTTGAAAGAGGTTACATGTACGTGAGCGTGAACTTATCCGAACGTCTCTTTGAGAAATTGGATAACATGTTATCGAACTTTCTTTATCGGCAGCTGTAATACAGGATGGAAAACCGCAAACGAATACATTACTCTTAAATACTTGCAAAGAAAACAATACGTACTATGATTCGACTGTGAATCCAGTATTAACAACAGATCGTGAAAAACGAGGTAATGTTCGCCACATTTCGTGGTCCAATAACACACTTATCAAGCAACTTTAATTTACAACAAAAAATATACTTTCAAGTTGACGGTTAATTGATGTAAACGAATGAAGTTACCGTTCCGGCTGATCAGTACTAAGATTTCTTCTAGCATCCCTCGCGATCGGATAGCCAACATTCCCCGACGTTATGTTGTTCTCCAACAGGGGGTCGCAGGATAGAGAAATTTCTTGGCGGCGTGCGAGTATCGTGGGAGAGAGATTGGTAGGAAGAAAAGGAGTTCGATTCTTCGGGAGCAAGAGAACGAATAAAGAGATAGAGAAGGAGAGAAAGCAAGTAGGAAGGTAAGAAGGAGCAAATGTATATAAGCACTTGCATGGAAGACGCTCCAATGGACTCTCTCTTTGACCCTACCGAAGTGTGCACCTTTCTTCTTGTTTTTTTCCTCGTTCTCCTTCCTCTTCGAAGTTTCCTTCCATAAGATCCCTACACAGCGTCCTTATTTTCTAACCTTCATGCGGCCATGAAGCAGAGACAGTTCCTCGGCGTCACGTTTACTTCGAACGTGTGTTAAGAAAAACGAAGCACTGGGCTTATGCAGGCATATTTGCTTTTTTCACCGTTTTAAAGCGTTGTTAAATGTACATCGCGACCGCGTTTCTTTCATGCGCAGGTTTTCTTTAAAGATACAAGTGTGACATTCGTTTAAACGTGACTCTTGTGAAATGTTCTTGAGGAAAAGGATCTAAGGAATAGCTGGTACAACATGAACGTTTCACGAGTGAGTATCGACAACATTTTGGAACATTGTAAATGCGGTGAAAGGCTAAAACGTGATAATAGATTTAGCGCTAAAAGATGGTAGCTTTCTAGCGAAGCTTTATAAAAAGTGCAAATAATTAAATTCCTGTTGCATACGATAGCGTTGCTTACCTCTTGGTAAGATAAGTACTAAACGTAAGGTAAAATAAAATAAATTTCAGCTGAAATACATTTTTCATTTCTAATAACATAGTTACAGTTAGAAACTAATGGTTAGAAACTCTATACATATGTATTCCATTGATTTTATATTGTACTCGTGAGAGTAGATGTTCGACTTTTCAACCATAGATCTTATGAGGCGAAAGCTATACTGACGAAGATAAATAGCTATTTTCTGACAAATTAATTTATATTAGATAGAAACATTTTAAACAGCAATTTATAAGCAACTTCGTTACAATTGGTTATATTGCACAACTTTTGTTTTCGACTACTTTCCTGAATCTGTCTTAAATAAATAATTCACAAGTGACAATATACATATGCAATACTAATAATTAGTAGAGATGTTGCAACGTATAGTGGACATATAAATTACCAATATGCAATTATACATTTCGTTTAATATAATAGAACAATGCAGCTCTTTAATTATTCATTGACCAATGTCTGTATCCTTCAGTTACCAAGAAGCACTTAACGTAATATGCCGAATGAGTAGTAACTTTTTGTAACAAAGCACGTACTTTGTATAAAATTCTTTGCGCAGAACTGCATGCAAAGCATAAGAGGCGAAAGTTAAAAATTACCAATTCAATGGACGGTAACACGACAATATTAAGACACGACCAAACTATTTTAAGAAATCTGCTTACGATCAATCCACTTTTGGTCCGGGATAAGCTACCGTAATATCGTAATAAGATTATTGGATATTCACTTCTCTGATAATTTTAAATAAACAATTAATAGATAAAACAATTAGATAAACAATTAATACCAATGTATATAAATGTTTGAAATAGAATTTTAGTAGAAATATTCTAAAATAGTTTCGTATGCTGACGTTTTTTTATAATACATGCACCATATTAATTTCTCTGCAAAAATCTTTACATGAACATTTATTACGTGTTCCTATCCTCAATAGAACGTAACGCTAATATTTTTACATGATGAATGAATTTTGTTGCATTTGTCCCTCTGCTTTACGGATTACGCAAAGATATCACCACATTCTAATAACTGCGCTCATTATGTCAGCAATTAATATCATTCAGTATAAAAGTAAAAGCGAGGGCATTCGAAAATTATAACTCTCTTGATACATATTTCAAATCATTACAATCTTTACAAACGGCACCAATATCCCCAAACATTCTATATGTACGTAGCTTCGACTGAAAGAGATGGCAAATCATTATTCTGACCAAGGACCACGTGCAACGGACATAAAATTGAACGTTCTATCCATTCCTTGTTACAAATTTTCGTCCGCGCAACATGTTACGCTATTTAAACCAACGTGTAAAATTTGCCAGTACCGATAAAAATAACACACACACACTTCTCGTTGGCGAGCGCCCAAAAAAATCATAAATTAATCTGCAGACACGTCCGTTTGCAAAATTTGTCGAAAGTCAGAACCGTGTTGTACACATCGTGAATTGCCAATCGTGTATGGTCCAACAAGGACGACGTGAACGATGTGCAGAAAACATATGCTAGGCGCTTTCGAATGATCCTCGTCGTTTGGCACGGTGCCAACAGAGGAGCGAAACTCTTCCGTCTACGACCTAAATCTGTCGCTTTCCGTTTGCACGTTCCTTCCTCTTATCACAGTGTCAATGCCGATTTTCTTCGAACATGTTCCTTATGTTCCTACTTGCTAAGAACCGGTACGCTCGTGACACGATTCATACCGAATGTACCTTAATTGTCTTAACGATTAGGTAGATATGTATCACGTGGTAATTGTGACATTGACATTACATATCTCTCTTTCGAATCTGAAAAATTGTCACACGATGATGAACGTAACGTTCGCGACGTAGAACAATGTTCATTAAATAACCTTTGTAATTTGCATGCTAGTTGTATTTAGTGTTTTTCGTTGAGGTTTTGTCACGATCAGAAGTGTAAAAATCTTGGAATTAAATGTCGGGGGAAGAACTGACATATGTCTCGTGTGGATGAGGCATACGCGAGGGAAGATACCGTGACATTTACTGTTTATGAATTGTCACAGTCCCGTTTTGATTATGAGCTCTGCGAATAGAAAATTGTATTGCGGAAAACAGTTTCAACTGTCGAACTTCTCAGTCAAAATCGGTTTCCCATTTTGCATAAGCTGGTTTTGTGCTTATAATTTTTGTAATATTTATTAAAAAGCAATTATTCTGTTAAATTCATTGGAAATCAGGACGTGTTTCTGCAATTGTCTTCTGTATTCAAATTACTTCTTCCAGGAGTCAAAACCGTTAGAAGCTAATTCCCCTTAAGAGAAAAATTCCATGATGTTCGCTTAGCTTTTGTCACCAATATCGCAACGAGCAAAACCTTCTGGCGCGAAAGTTCATTTGTTGGCATAAGTGTTTCGCACAATGATTACGCGGAGGTAACTGAATTCGCTGTACATAATTGTAATATGTATCGTGTACTTTAAAAGAATGGACAAATTATGGTGAAGCTACATTGATGATCGAAGTTAAATTTATTCGTTCAATTTAATTCATTAAAATAGAATGCGTTGGAGATACACGTATCTGTTAACCCGACGCTCCATACTTTGTTGAATACAGTTTCACCGTTACCAGGAAACGCGCTAAACAATTCGTAGCAGCTTCGACGGGGAAGTAAAACGGCTATCAGATATTGTACGGTACACATTCAACAGATAAACGTTCTCGAGATAAAAACAAATTCTTTGCGGACTCATTAGAAAACTTAACATTACGCCCTGTATGTACTTACGTGTCGCACACTTGCCTCAAAAGCGACGCAATTTCAAAAACGAGAGTTTCGAGCTATTGCCACGAGTGGAGCACATATTAAATTAATATCAGCTAAAATATACAACTTGAAATAGCTGGCGATATAGTTATCAGTATTGCAACAAAAAAAGTATGAAAGCTTCATATGTACGTAAATGATTACCTTCGCATATAATAATAACGAGAATAACGTTGTCATTCCAATATAAGTTAATCGAGCAGAGGAAAACGATGGTCTCATTATTAACATTGATTAGTCTCGATCAACCTTGGTATTTACTCCGACACACGCGTTCTTCACACGAGCACACTAACACCTGTGAAGCGCTCATTATACAGATTACATGCAACCGCATATTACATCTTCTCACTATAGGTCGACTCTCGTAATACCCACAGCCCACTTACCTACATTACTCCTGCTACGAGAGTGTCTCTCTTCTGTACCGCAGCTTACCGTGTGTGAACCACCTACTATTCAATGAGACCCAGACCCTTGTGAATGTGAGACACAGCTGACGAGATATCACTTATGGATAGCCAAATTTATATGACAATGCATGTACTCCTTTAATTAAGTCGTTTATTCTTTGATATTCAATTATTTATGCCCTGCTTAATTATTAGAAATTCTTCCGGCAACTATCGCCATTGTATTAAAATATTCACAGCCGCCATGTTTATTGAAGTGTAAATGTTCGACCAGACAGTCGTTTTTGACCTTAGCAAAAATTAATTACATTTAATAATGATTAATTGTATATATTTAATGGGAGCTTGTATCTTCCAATTCCGAGATTTTTCACAACTATTCAACGTTGATAAAATTCGTTTTACCCCAAATACGATTTCTTCGAAGGATACCCAAGAAATAAGATACGAAATATAAATGGCTAGCCGTACCGTATGCAAATAATATGAATTTATATCTTGCATTTTTAATGGAACTGGGAGGTAATGCAATTTATGGAACGCCGGACAAATATGCAAATTGAATCAGAATTTTAATAAATCTCCCGGATCAATGTGCGAGGAATGAAAGCATGACCTACATATTTCTTTGATCTAATTTTTCTCGTCGATGCTTGTATTAATAGTGTATTAATTCATTGTTTTGGTCAATGTAGCAGAAGCGTAACAAAATTAACTCCACCAAAATACCACTTTCAAACATACCATCGATTCCACGACGCAACCAAAAATTCAACAGAAAAATCGTCGATCCGGCTAGCTTGTTAACAATAGCGTCACAAAATACAATTGTCTGTCTACTCTCACTTAAGTAACCACTTCTTATCCTCGCCTAAAAATATCGTATAAAGCACGCTGCCTTTGATGTTAGTAGGTTTAAAAGTGATATGATGGGACCGCGTCTTATTTCCCGTTTGTTCACTTTCTTATGCAGTTCCGGTTCTCGCGATAAGTACGGCCATCCGCGAGTACTCTCGTTCTCTCTCACACGTCCGCATATTTCGCAGTAAACGTAAAATAGCACGTAGTCTACCACGGGAACAGAATTGAATCTGTGACTCGTGAGAAACTCGTAAGCAATACATAGCTCGCCGCTAAAATCTTCTCTGCGCTCGATTTTATGCTATACTTGCTCCCCTTTCACTTCTGACCCCCTGTTTTCGATAGATGAATATTACACACTTTGGATACACAATAACCTGGAAATGGGTTTCAACTACGCTACAGTTATCGTTATTGGTTGCAATTGTAAAGCGATCGAAATGAAAATACGTATCCTAGATGTTTTTGGGTAAACTAGATGTCAGAATTTTTTTTTAACAACTAGTAGGAATTTTATGTTAAGAAGCACCGTTGTTTTATATTACATGGAATGTGCACATTCAATACGAAACGTGAATACATAGTTGACAAGTTTCAATACAGTAATTGTATTTGTGTATATTTACGGTACCGCGGAATCAGTTTAATTCGAGTGTAATTGCGTAGGCCTGGTATAATTCAACGTGGCTCTGAATGGTTCTCAGGACTTGGCCCAGTTTGGTGTACCCCGTATTTATTTTCCATGGTTATTGACTACTGTGAGAAATGTGCAATAGTTTCTAATTGCAAGAATATCTGCTCATCAATTTTTGATATATGTACTATTAGAAATGCAATATTTATCGATAATCACTGTAGGGTTGTTGACATATAAATAATTTGTTACGGCATATGCCGTTCAATGCTTTTTATTAGTCGCATAGGCTGAGAAATACAAATTTCGAGAACTGCAAAAATAAAACGTTGATTTCGTTATACATCGTTAGATCGCAACCATGCTCCTCTGAATACTCGAATCTTACTATATTCCTACACTGATATGTTTTCAGATTACAGTAGTACTATGCCTATTCGTCTCCGTATGCAGCACATCATGCTTGAAGAACGATCGAGACGGATCTTCCTTGAACAGTGATTCAAATTCGCTTCGCTCCAACCGAAGAATAGCGTTAAATGAATACCTGGTTCCACCCCCGCCGCCAAAACCTCATTCAACCAGAACCGGCAGATTAGAGAATTCGTCGCCAACGGACTCTCCAGGATACTTTTCACAATTCATGAACTGGTTGAATCCGTTCAATTTCGGCCCTCCACCCCCAACACATTCGAAATCATCGCCGTTCGTCGAAACACCCCATCCACCACATTCATACGGTCCGCCGCCGTTGGATTTACATCCCCCTTTGCCACTTGCTCCGTCTTTCCATCATTCCTCCGGCCGACAACCAGAAGTGCCTCTCTATCCTCCTCTTGGTCCACCACCTGCTCAACATTCCAATCCACTTCTAAGCACCCCTCCAGGTGTACATACCGGTCCATCTCTCAATACTCCGCCACGTTCACCCTCGCACTTTTATAACGTTCCGCCGATTAATTTACACGACAAACATCCCGGTCTTCCGCTTCCTAACACAGATCACAGCGCGCACTTGCTGCCCATTAAGGGCAGAGCTTGCAATTCCTGTAACAAGGTTCCTTGGATTCCGATGCAAGGTGCTGCACTTGTCCCAGGGCACTATCCACCTCCTTCGCAAATTTCGAACGCCTATCTTCCCCCTAGCAGTCAGGCGAGTCACGATATTCAACATTCAGCTTCAAACGAGTTCCGAATACCGGACTTTCATCAACAACCGATCGAGCAGAACGGCCAGCATTCGTTGAATAGCCCAGCCTTGTATACCGAACCATTGGCTCCTCTACACAATGCCGGCTCATTCGATTCGTCGCCTCAAAATCCATCTTACTCGGGGATTGTCGGCCACTTCGAACCGCCACCTTTGCCCACGTTAATACCAGGTGGTCAGGATCAGAGGAATCATGAAATTAATCACGAGCGTTACAACGTTCATGGTAATGATGACCTGACGTTCAGTGGAACAAAAGTCAATCAGGGGCACAGCGGTGTCGTATCTGAGAATCTTGAACCGGGGGCCAACAAAGATCTGTCCGATTACAAAGGAACGCCGGGCACCGCGTACATCGATCCTCACCAATCTATTTCTGGATCTTTCGATCAGGGCTACAATAACAATCCTCCGAAGTTGCTGGAAGAAAACGGTGAGGTCTTGAATCGGCCCGTTCAACGTGGTCAGAACGGTGTCACCAATCTGGTATCGCATGCGGAAAATCATGATTTCGTCAGCCAAAGCGGTAACGAGTACTCGTTTAAGTCGAACACTGGTGATGGCACAGGTGTTCATTACTTACCGACCGATCAGAACCCCCTGGCCAGCCTTGGAACTTTCAGTTTTAATAATCGAGGCACGGAAAATCTTAATTATCAATATACCGACGATTTGTCACCCAGTGGCAGCGTTCTGAAAGACTCCCGTGTTCAAACCGAAACATTCGCGGCGAATGGTCCTTCCGCGAACAAAGAACAGATACATTACGAACAGTCGCCATTATTAGATCTCACGAAGATCGACGAAAGTCGAACCGATGTACAGCGGTCGACATCCACCAATGGTTACACGAATGACGACAAATTGTCTTACGATTTAATACAGACTACTACCGATTACAGCCCGGACACTGACGACGCGTACTTCGAAGATTCGTCCAATTTCGTTAGGGCAACCGAGTCTTACTCTTCTTCGGCTGTTCGGAACGTCAATAGCGTATTCGGCCCTTCGACGCCCACGATCACTGATTCTCCTAATGCTAACAGCAATCAGAAAATTGAAACGTCGACGATTAACACGCAATACAAAGATGAACAACAGGTTTCATATATTCCGCCATCTGGACAGCCTGGATATTTGTGGCCAAGTTTGCTGTTGAATACGATAAGCTCGAGGAATGAGTCGTCGAAGAAACAGCAGTCCGTGAATCATTTTGCTGAAAGGAATAATTCTTTCCTGGGAATCAATAATTTTGTGCAGCAAGACAATTTGGATTCAAGGGATACGAAAGGTACGCTTCAGAAGCAGCAAAATGTGAAGCGAAACAAGCAAGTAAGTGAAATTATTTGGCGAAGTTAAACATCGATATAGGGGAAAGAAGTGCACGTGAATGTAATTATGTAGCATGGAAACGAAATCGCGAAGTAAATGATTTTGGGCCGGAGTTAAAGATTCGCAGCATGAACCAAAAATATTTATCTTCAATATTTAAATCCTCATCATTCACATCAATTATAATTACTGTACATGAATCCTTTGCAAATATCTTTGTAATAATTGTTTCAGTTTAGCATTCGCAATTTGATATAAAGTAAATGTTTCAATGATCAGAATACTTACCGGTTTATCAAAATTGTGTTCTTTAAGGTACAGGTCATTATACCGTACACATCGGACTATACGCCAATTCCGTTTCAACAATCCCATGGAGATTGGAGCACCAAAACGAATTTTGAACGGACGGCGGGCCGAAAAATTCCTCCTCGATATGGATTGAACGTTGACAATTACGTTCCGCAGGAATCTAGAAACGATATTCGTGTAATTAATCAATTGCAATCACAATATAACATCAATCAGTCTAGCAAATTGAATAGCCAAACGGCAAGACCAAATGCGATAGAAAATGTTAAAACTACGACGAAGGCAAACAATTCTATCGATGTACGCAGGTTGCAAAAAAATATTGACAACTGGACAATACAGGTAACTGAGATAGTAAAAACGTATGTAAGATTACTCTTTATCGTTTACGGGGAAAAATATTTCATAAACAGTTTCAGTATGCCATCACCATATTATTCCGTTTAAAACTTACAGTATCACAAGCTTCTTGTGTATAGAAAATTATGTGATATAGCTTGGCAAACTTTCGTTTAACATTGTCTACTTAATTTCTTTTTACCTCATAAAGGGTATTATTGTTATCACCGATTACAAATTGCATTGGTACAATAGAGTAATGTGTAACATAATTGTCGTGACATTTTCATTTAGGAGTACTCGAAGCCCACAACGTCTAGCACTATTCTTCCCAGTTCTTTACATCCTTATCTTTTGCCATCAAAGAAAATCCCAACGGAATATTTAACAACGACAGAACCGGGCGATCATTCGAGTCAGTCGAAAGATCACAATGAAAGTGTGAAAACGTATTCATTGGCTGGGTTTAGTTTTAACGAAGTAGAGCACGAAGTCTCGGCGAGTAATCGCATCGAAGAGACACGAGCGGTAATTTATTGTTTGTTAATACTAGGAAGTCCATAGTGTTTCTACTCTCTCTCTATATATTTTAATACTATCTTTACTTTTCAATTGAATCGGAGAGATAAAAAATGACATAAGTCAATTTTGTATTCTTTGATTATACTTTGAATTGCGCTGCTCATATTTAAGTAAATCGAATGATTGCAAAGGGCAAGTCACATATGGGCATACTTAAATACAAAGTTGCTACTGTAACTCAGTTTTGAAAACAACAAAAATACAATTTCCTCGCTTCTGAAAAGCTATTTAAAAGTGACTTACGTTGTTTCTGTTATCACCCACTCAATTATCTATGAATCGTTATCTCCTATCATTGACATAATTATGATAAATATTCTTCTTTCTCCATATCTGCTTTCTGCAAGAAATATTTGCATACACGTCAGTTGTCTGGATATCCTAGATTGGTATCGATTGATACTAATATCCCCTGCTTATTATCCATTGATAATCAAGTAATTAATTTAAGAAGTCATCGTTAAAGAGAGCGTAAAACTTTGATTTCCAGCCTGTCAGCGTGATACGAATAGATAGCCCGAAAGCAACAGCCAGTGGCTTGCAGGGTATAAGTAAATCCACGACAGGGCAAAAATCTACATGGGAGGAGTTTTCGGTGTCGATATCGCCTGTGAATAAGGAACGAGTATACGTGGTAACGCCACAGTCAGTGTTACCTTCCAAAAACGATTTTAAAAAGCAAAAAGAAAAGGGGGAAAATGAAAATGTGCAAGGAGAGAACGAGGCAATAATCGACGACGTGAATGAAAGCAAGAACAATTTAAGCGAGTTCGAGGCTATCGAAAAAGCTTATCAAGTGCTCCCTCAGGCGGTAAATAGTCTTGCTGTTGCGTCCACGGGGAAGGAAAATATTCCCTTGTGGGGGATTATGGAACACGAGGAATTTGTTTCCTTAAATTTGAACGAAAATGATGAGGAAATAGCTGGAGATGCTGGGGATGGGCCAGTGCTTTACACCGGACACTCGAAGGTAATATATTAGCAGCAAACGATATAGTTGCAAACAATAATAATCATGCTATTCGTAGGTATCACGAGCTAAACGATGACACTCAAGTATTTATTAAATATATGAAGGCTGCAGAGCATAATTTATAATTGTTGATTGTTTGTTCTTAATTGTCGAAATTCGAGGATATTTTATTGTTTAACTGTTCACGTAGAACGCGAATGAAATAGTATTAATGTTGTAAGTGTGAGATTACACTTTCATTACGGCCAGTGTATACTTACGTGTACTTGTATCATGTTAACGAGGCAATTATATGTAAATTAAGCGAATACTTTTGTAAAAAGGTGTGTAGTGTGTTAATTGTTAACTACGACTCTATTTATTTTTTTGTTCGTACGTAAGAAGAGTGTAGTCAACAGTTAAAAAAATGTCATACTACGAAAGTATTATACACCATGTATATGGTTTCATACATACGGATGCTACTGGACGAAATGTCATTTTGTAAATAGACGGAAACGATAATTTCATATTATAGAATTAAATTAATTGTAACTACCGATAAGTCGACCTGTACATTTTACGATTGTATAATAGTAAAAAGTCGAGCAGTGAAAATTAATTGCAACGCATTGGCTAAATCCAAACCCTATTAACAATATAAATTAATAATAGACTATTGTTCAAATTCGAATTGCGAATTACAAAATGTAATCCACAGTATATAAGTCTACACGTTGGGGTCAATTTTACTTGAAAAGTTATGAAAATGCTTCGTCTCTTTCTAACAAGTATATAACTTATCGACATTTACGTTTCCTTTGAAAAGAAAAAGTTCAATCCCATTACATTTTAACAGACACACCCACTGCTCCACTGAACGTATAACCAAACGCTTACCGAGCATCTTTACTTTCGATTATTTTGGAAGCCAGCCAAAAGGAGCCAGCCATTTGTATTCAGATGTTACAATAGTGCACAGTCATACGTATTCGGCGTACCGTTGGATTGACAATGTTTCAAACTTTCCCGATTATACAGTGAAAGGGGATCGTATTCCGGTACGCGTTGCTGCATCAATTGAAAAGTGCGAGCACTTTACCGTGATTTCGTGACTGAAATTCAAGAAGACGACAACTCTCTACTTTTATCGTGTTTTGAAATGCGTGAGTGATTCAGGAGACATTTAAAAGAAAAATACTACTCTACATTGTTACCCAAATAACCATTGACATACATATAACGATATTCATATAGGTCTTTGCTCGGAGAATATGATTTTTATCGTATATAATTTGAAACGGCATTTTTTAAATGATATAAAACATGTCTGGTCATCAAATGAAAATTCTTCACGACCAATGTAAAGTACCGCAATGCAGCGACACGCGTCTGGAAAGAAATCGAAGATGACAATAAAAATGTTCTTTTTTTAGATTCAGTTGTATAGTGAGTCGTGTTAAAATATACGAGCCTCACGGTTCCGGATATCATCGATTTAATAATAATAAAACAGAGTACAGATTCTCCTCGAACAGATTACAAATGGGCATTCTGATCGTCGCGTTCGAACGTCTATATTTAACTCGGGCAATTTCCTTCATCAAACAAAACTTCTAGTCTTTTGTTATTCCTTCAACGGCATGTGAGAACTTTTACCGGAAGGTTGTGGGAAAAAACGATCCATTGTTGCTGCGAAAGATCGCGGTTGTTAAGAAGTCTCAGTTGCGGTAACGAAACACTTCACGTCATTAAGTTTGTTCCTGCGGCGAACGACATTGAACAAGCACATGACCTTAATTAATGTTAAGATGATATAGCAGTTGCTCTTCCGTATAGAAAGTGTTGCCAGGACTTTTTATTTTACTAGAACAATACGCGAAGAGGGGACCGATGGCTTAGTTAGAGTATTCCTAAAAGAAAACAACGTTTCATATCAAACTTATATTTAAATGTTTTGACCATCTCGACAAGTAACATTTACAGCTATTGCTTTACTCTTATGCAACGTTTCTAGAAATTGCAATACACAAATTTCACTGTAATAAATGGAAGCGCATTTTTTTTTATAATACGTTCCCTGTCTTTCTTCCTTTCGTTAGTTTCAAATTTTTGAGTCGTGTATGGGTGATACTGTTTTATATATGACAAATGAAGTCATCTTTAGGATACTGCGGCAAGTGGTGGAGTGATTTTTTAGTATCCTTCTTGCTCCTCTTGTTTTCGTATTGTTTTTCTTCGGACAATGAACATTTCCATTACCCATATGATCACCGTGAGTGCTGTAATACAGTTCATCACAATTATACAGGGGCTATAGCTTCCAATATAGTCACGCAGTACACCTGTAAGAAAAATATAATAAAGAGGTGATTTCATCACTTATTGTAAACTTATTGTATTGTATATAATACTTTTTATTTTCAATATATGTGTATATAAGATGCTCATAGTCTCTGACGATTAATCAGTGTCATTAATTTGAATTTGCAAATATTAACCCTCTGCCACTTGGTTTCACAGGTAAACTCGAAATCTTTCCGTCTGACATTTTATGCAATTCGTAGTAGAGCGTGGTCTTTAATATTATTATTTCAAACCTAGTCTATCCTCGAGGTACCACTTTCTTATAACGTAAAAAAGACTGTCGAGAGCAACATGTTAAGTTTTTTTAAATATTGAAATATTACGAATCCAATTTACTAGTTAATGTTTATCGCACGTACCAAGCATTGGACCCGCAGACAAAAGTAGTATTCCATTGACAATCATTTGAAGTCCTAATGCGTTTGGCAACCTGTGGATTGGCACGTAGCAAGGTATTACCAAAGCCATGTATAATGAACGAATTCCTTTGGCAGCTCCCAATCCAATGGCGACAACCAATGTCGAAATAAATCCGCCAGCGAATAATAAACCTAAAGGGCAATTAAACAAAAATCCATGTTACGAAATATATTTTTCCGGTACAAATTATTGGATAAAATATATACTGTACGGTGTTTCATATCTATGACAAATTATATAAAGAAAAATATAGAAAACAATCCTCATGAATGTAAACAGTTAAACAGTTTAACTCTTCAGAGACTAGGATAGATCGATTTTATATTTTGTGTATCGGGCCTATTACCACTGTTTTTCGACCCCTGTGGGTAAAACATGCATTGGCTTAAAAATTTGCAATAAGAAACGCTGTTCCATAATATACATTTCTAAATACATCATTCGTTTAATTGTAATAATTTTGATTATCTTTCTTAGTGAAACAAAAGCTTATTTAAATATTGCTTTAATGCGTTATTAATGTTATTATGTATCATTTGTTCGACATATTTTCAAAAAGAGATCGTTCTTAACAGTATATCACAGACAAGGCTTTTATTCATTTTGCCAATATTCAAATGCCAAAATGTTTGATAAAGAATTAATTAGAAATATGAAATACATACATGTTCTGCTGATTATTAAAAGACACAAACTGAACAGATACATCATTCTCGGTGGTTGATGAAGCGTTTCAGCTATAAATGGGGAGATACTTCGAAAAACTAGATCCACGCTAGCAATGACACTCATAACATTTGCAATCTCCTCAGTCGACAAATTCATATCCATTAAAATAAACGGTGTCAATTGCGAGAAGTTTATTTCAGCAAAAATAGCTATAGACATGCCTAACATTATATTTACATAGATTGGGTCTCGTAGTAAATCCAGATCGAGTAAGTTAGCTATGGCTCCAAATATTCGTATCCCATAGGACTTATTTTCAGACCTGCAATTCATTAAATATTGAGATTTAATTAATCGTTTCAAGCTTCATTTTTATTTCGCTTCTTAAATCCATCAGATTCGCGTTGTACTAGAGATTCAAGGAGTAAGTAATTTATACTGCGATGCATTTAGTAAAGTTTTTGCGTGCAAAACGTGATTGCGTATAAAATAACGTTTGATTAAAGCTTTATAAACAAGCTCACTCCTTTATTCGAAGCATGAAAATTTGCATCGAACGAAAATATACACGTATGCCGAATATACGTACTCTACATGCCTATCAACTTTTCCATCTGACACACTGCTTTCCCCTTTCTTTTGTATTAATGAGTGGTCTTCCATTGTATTTTGAACGTCGTCCTGATTCATTTCAAATCCATTTTTGCTATTATATTTCATCATAGGCTTCTCATTAAAAATCGTAAAACTACTGCCCAGATTGATGGTATCGATACTTTGAACTGAAACAAAAGTTTATGTATTCTCAATCATTTCATCTGTCCGCTATAAGTAATAAGTAAGTATACTTACACCGCCTCTTGCGGAATTGACTTTTTAAATATTCTTTCCCCGATTGGCCATTCTCAATGGTTGCATACTTATCGAACTCACTTCCTTCCAAAGAATCTGCATTAAGAATATTTTCTGCTTAGTACCGATGATTATCAGTTACCCTTTTGTCCAAATAAAAATAACTTATAATATTCAGACAACTAAAAAAATATTAAGCTGTATGTACAAAGTGAGAACAATTCTATCGTCGTTTAAAGAAAGTCACATACAAAGTTGCAGTGAAGCTGTTGCAGTATCTTACTTGTGAAAAATTTTAAATGTACATATGTGAATAGAAGACCGCTCTGCAATCACGTATTTCTACGATTGAAATTTATGCTACGAATTATAACGCAATAAGGTAAAAATATATTACTCTGAAATGATAATGTTCGGTATAATAGTTATAGTAGTATTAAATGTAATGTTTTCTTTGCTTTGTGTTTTTTTTTTACCACTGAACGCTTCTGACAATTCTTGTGCGTAGGGTATGTCAATGCCATATATGCTTCCAATTTCAGCATCCTGAGTAATGCTCGTTATCGTTGCTCTTCGTTTTCTATGTGTAACACTTAGATCCGACATTGACATTTTAGGATTTTCCTCGTTCGGAAAATTAATGTTTTTCTCATCTAAAGCAAAATGATAAGGTTTTTTATAAGTTGCTTAAAGAAAGGCCATTATAATAAAATTGACGTGAGAGAGTAATGCAAATACATAAGAAATAAATATTTAATTACATCTTTTCTGATTACAAAGTTATTTTTCAATAGTTATCGTAAGTGTGATATAAAGGGACAAATTATGCAATCTTTACCTATGACATCGTTTTTCCTTTCATTATTCACCAATTGCTCGGTTGCGGTTTTCGATTTATTTGCATCTTTCGCATGCCATTTAAGTGGTTGAAGCAATATGCCACCTATCAATGAATGCAAACTGAAAGCCCCGTATAATAGTATAGCACCCTAATAACATAAAATTGGAAATTCTAGAAACATCAACATTAATACTAATTACAAATGAATTAAAATGAAACTTTCAATGAATTATTTCAAGAAGATGTTAATAATATGGCATCAGTATAGTAAGAGTAAACCGTAACTATAATTGTATTTTAAGAGAGAAAATAATACTTAGAAATATGTACCTGGAAGCCATAATACGAAATCAAGACCGTAGTAATTTGAGGTACAATTATAGGACCCAGACCGATAATTGTGACGGCCAACGACATTGCTCTTCCCCGTTTCGTTGTGAAATAGGAATTTAATGCATACGAAAAGGAAGCTAATGTCATAGAGGTACCCATTGCTGTATAAACAGAAATGTCACTTCGTCAATGATTCAAGTTGAAGCGACGTTGATACGAAATATTATTTCTGCACCATGCGAACTTTGCGCACAAACAATAAGTGATTACTATTAGAACCGATACTTGAAATCTATATAGACAGATACTTGAAGTTTAAATAAGGTGCTGGTACTGAAGGAGGCAAATATTTTAACATTTCATTCGTCCACGTATTATTTAAGATATTTCGGAAAATAAAAGTTAGACAACGGGACGAGAAATTAGTATAAATCACAACTAAAATATTCTCCCCCGCTATCTACCATCTTTTATTAGCGCCCAGGCAAGAAACTATGCCACTAGAGTTGTGTTTCGCAAAACCAAACAAATAAGAATTCAGAGATTCAAGTCTGGAGAACAAATTGATAATAGCATACAATTTCGCACAACGCCCTGTCATTCGAATTACACTTACAGGCAAATATACCATAGAACAGCATAATGGTTGTAAATGATCTTGCAAATGCTGTCATGGTGACTCCAATACTGTAAAACAGACTGCCGATTATGGCTATTTTTCTGTACCCGTAAAATCGTAACAGCGGGCCATTTATCAATCCAAGTATCATACCGAAAGCTAAATTTGAGTTAATAATAATCGCTCCCTCCGTAGCAGTGAATCCGAATAACCGAAAGGTGTCTTTGAATATTAACCCAAATCCTTGAATAATCGATATGGTTGATATCTACGAATAATAATTGACAAAATATTAATAATCGTTAAACAGTTGCGGGCGGTTTTCGTTTATTTTCTCAGACGTAATAGTTAATGTATACACTTGAGCGTCCAGTGATTAGTGGTTATCTGAATTAATAGCAATACCATATAAAAGATACCGCATTGCAAACAGTAAATATTACATCCACTTAAAGGGTTTACAATTTACGACATCACAATCACCCGAGTGATTGATATACTATCTGTTACACGCGCGCGTCGTGACAATCGGTTTTTCTCGTAATAATGTAATGCTTCCAAAATAATGCATATATCAACAACGTTTAATAAATTATTCTTGAAGCGCAACTCTCGTTTAACATACCCCGTTTAATCCGTATGCCAGGACAATCATCCAGCCCCATTTTCCATCTGGAGGCACTTTGTTGGTGTTTCGGGCATTCATTTTTCTTTATTTTTCAACTCAACGCGTAAAATTCCTTGTCACATAACACCGTACGAGAATATTAATAATTTCCTTCCAATAATTTCCTCGCAATTGCGTTACGTTCTTTTCTCGAATATAAAAATCCAAATATTTCTTCAGCTTCAAGCAATTGTTACATAAAATGTATTGCTTGAAAAAGGACAATAAGCAACGTTTTATATATTTTTAATCGATATACTGCTTGGTATTGCCAGTGCACGGTTATTTTACTTGAAATATGTATATTTCCATAAAAGATTCATTCACGGCAGTGTTACACCGTACGAGTAATAGCGTTGTCACGTAAATTCGTTTAAGTTCAGTTAGTTGTTTGCCATCACATTTTCGCACGTTTGTACTCACAACACTCATGAATAAATCACCGCAGCTGTTATCGTTCTTTATCGCGCAACAGTGAATAAAACGAGAATTAGACAGTTTAAGCAATACCCACTTGAGGCATTTGATAATTTTCCAAATATTATGATAAGTCCATAAATATTTGATACGTTGCACTGTAACTATTTGACGAGGTGAATTATGTCTGCCTTCTGTGGTAACCGTGACAGGTGTGGATAGAAGAGTTCGTGAAAATTAATACTCATTATTACACTTCACGCAGGACAAAGGTACATATTATCAATTAATCTAATCTGTGCTTTATCATTATCGTATATAGCGAAAAAATTGTAGTATTCGTTACAAATTTGTCACTTTGCGTTGAGTACGTGATAATATAATTTTGCAATCATATCTTATTGCTATCGGAATGATTTATTTATATATTTTTACCATCGGACAATTTGGATAATTATTTAGTCACGCTGAAATTATAAAAGTTGTTTATTTTTATGTATGAAAAGGGAGGAATTTAATCTATTCCATATAAAAAATTAATGTATAGTTAAAAACTAATATATACTTGTCAATTTTCTTAAAGTCGAGTTTATATCAGTGTCATTTGGCAGAAGATGACGCTCCAGTGACGCACAAATCTATTCAATCTAGGGAATGGTTAGTCTCAGATAATAGAAGTAGATAAAATTCCCCAAATTCAAGGTTGGTTGATTAATATTGCGTTATAATATTCCTGACGCTTCTATCGAGAAGATAATATACTAGTGTCAAAGCTACTTCATACTATGATCAGTTTTGGATAAAGTTATACCTTAAATGAAAACTGCCATACTTTCAAAATCAGTAGGAGCTCATATAATCAAGTGATTATGCCTGTTTGTTGTACCCTATCAGAAAATGAATTACTTACTGTCATACGACGTGAAAATAAAATCGCACATGCCATGCAATATTTTATGTACAAACAATTTTTTTTACTGCAAATAAATATAAAATAATTGTTTCTTTATTTTCTTTATTTCTTCTTTGCGTTTCAATTATCGCAAATCGTACAAAATTATCGTGCAAAATTAAGCATTTAACTTATTCAATGCCACTATATCTCGGTCTGCTTTCACCGATTTTTCTTTTACAAGGTACATTTCAAGCCACCACGAAATTGTGGTGAAGTAAGTGAAGATGTTTAAACAGTGAAGCATAAGTGAATAATTTGAAGTCATATCCCTTATCCAACCAACTAGTGGTCCTAATGCTAGTGCAAGCACACCGCTGGTCAACAATTGAATACCGGTTGCACCGGGAAGCCTCGACAGAGGAACGTGGCCAGGAATCACAAGTGCCATGAAAATTGTTCTCAAAGCTTTTCCAATGCCAATCAAAACTGTGACTGCCAAAACAATTCTAAAATCTTGAACGTGTGCCAACACTGGGAAGAAAATTGATTAATTTAATAACATTCAATACCAAATTGTTCTACACACATAAGTACGTGTTTCATTTTTCTCGAAAATAACAACCCCAAAAAGGTTGCAAAGTTAATACATGTATACTAAACTATCTAATAAATTGGAATGGCAAACTGAGAGAAATGAATCGAACATATTAATACATAGAACAAGTACCTACAACGATTCCATTTCTCAATGAAAAGGAGATGAATATTGTATAGCATTTTTTTCGATCTGACAAGTTATATTTATTAAACCTCCAACGTGAAAAATCATTTCCCATAGGCGGCTGGATAAAATGAACGCCATAGCGAGGAAACATTTTCAATCTTATCATTTCCGACATCTTATTATATTTTATTACACGCATCGCAACAAAAACGAATATGTACGTAGCGCATGCTGGACCAGACAGAAGTAATTGTTCCGATATCTTACCAACACGGCCAGCTGCCAATGTACAGATACCGACCAAGAAGAATGTTCTATTCTGCCATCCGATAAAGTCAGCTATGAATGGAATGATCAACCTCGTGAACACGTCGATACCGCCGAGGATCGACATCACTGTCGCCACTTGGATTTTCGTGAATCCGTAATCGCTCAATATAAAAGGGGTCAGAAGGGAAAAATTCATTTCGGCGAAATTGGCAAAGGTGATGCCCATCATCATATTCACGAAGACAAGATCACGAAGCAGATCCAGATCGAAGAAGATGATCAATGCTTCCAAGAATGTTTTCTTCGTCGGCTCCTCGACGCATTCCTGAAATGAATGCAATTTCTTCTGTGACATTCTTGCTTTATTGTACATGTACACCCTTTGTCGATAAACTTACGTTGTGCAGGAGTTGATCGGTCTCGATCACCTCTGGTATCGTTACTGATTTCCCTTCCGATTTATGATTGCAATTCGATTCTTTGCAGTGCTCAAACTCCTCGGCATGCTCGCAGGACTCGGCGACGATAATTAACGGAGCCACGGACGGTTGATAAACCGAAATCTTTCTCCGGCTCTTTTCCGTTTCATTGTTTTGTCTGTAATTTCGTAATTCTCTGATACTATCTCCGTTAAGGGAAACGGTAATGGAAGTCTTAAATGAAATATAGGGGAATAAATTTGTATGCGCATAATGCCTACTTTACATTTAATTGGGGAACGAAGAAAGTTTTTGTACTATGTATCCTTAAACTACTATTGTTTGCTTACAATTATTGTCCAAAGTGGTACACCTTCGTTTGATTATGGCTGTGCACAATTATTATTTAAAGGAATGTGTACAAATGCTTCGCCTTTTTGTAATTTCGACCGAGGAGAGCGAAATAATTGATTGCGCTTCAATTAATCGCAATCCTCAAAGGTTAAAGACGTTTATATTTAAAATATCATTACAGTTTGTCGCCTAATTTCTCTACCTTTGTAGTTACTCGATTTTAAGGGAATGCTCCATTATCTTATCAGGGTTGAGTAGCGTTTCGCGTTTTAGAAATTTAGCTAGAGTAAAATCCATAGGTCGGAAATGTCGCTCGCGCCAAATATTCTATAGGCGCATCCAACTTTTGTGCTTTTTATTCAATTTATTAAATTCGGACGACAAATATTTACCTATTAAGATTTCTTACCGACGATCCTTTATTAAGACTGGATTGCCTACTTAAACTGATCGATTGTCTCCTACTTGTATTTCTCGAAGTGCTTTCCCTTCTCGATGATTTCGACGTTATCGACGTAGTTGAAGTATTTTTTCTGGAAAACCTGTTAGACAACTCTGCGTTTCATATGTGTTAGATACGTGGGTAAATATAATATTTACTTCAACTAATTCATTAATTAGCTATTTAAAGTCTAAAGTGAACCAGTTTTACAGGACAACCGGTTATACTAATTTTAACAATAATTGTAACAAGTTTTTCATCGAACATAAGTGCAATAATTAGAATTCAGAAAAATGTTATTATATTAAACGCTACCCGCTGCTATAAATTAATTGATAAATGAAACGCTATTGTGCAATAACAAGTTGCACCGGGAATTGAAGAAAATAATGAATACACGTGCATTTCTTGTGCGCAAATAAAGAACACTCCTAAAATTAAAAAAATCGATTTGCCAAATTTTTCCTCGAAATTCCTCCTTACTGTTGCATAGAATCATTGCTCGGTATTGTAATTTTGATGATTACTATATGAAAGTGTCCCACGTACCATCCATCGTTAGCTCGAGACATCATTGGTGTTCCAGGACCCAGTACGTCTATACCGGAAGCACCACCTTCCTCATCGTCATAATACAAATACTGACTGCCAAACTTTCCTCTCGCGAGGCTTAAAGTACCGTAACTGTTTCGCCTATTGTCATCGATGTTTTCTAACGATCGATAAAACGTTTCTTTGTCACATTGTTTGAGAACCTCTTGCAATACCTGGAACAAATATAACAATGTATTTATCTTTATAATAAACCAGCTTGTACTAATATTTTACGGGATTCGTGTATGCCGTCTACGTGTGACTTACACAGTCTTATTTACGCAAAACTTTAACAATTTATATTGAGCAAACGGTGCATTTGCGACACATGGTCCCATTCGGACTGGATCACTTTAAATGTTTCGACGTTCGTATCTCTTTATTCGCCTTTAACTATATGTAAATATTGCAGAAGAAGACATTATATTAATGGACAATCCAATGATCTACGGTACCATGAGCACGTTACCTTGAAACATTCAGAAATATTTGGGAACATATGTAAATAACGAGATTATATTATTTCTCAATGTTTGATAGACGGATTAGTGAAATAAATGATTTTTCTCGACATTTGTTACTAGATTGAGAGATACAAATTCTACGTTCGTTCGCACATATGTACATACAGGCATTGAAAGATCTTGCGACACTTAACACCCCTTACATTTTTATGACGTGCAGAAACCATGCAAACTGTAACGTGGGCCAGAGAATACCGAAGGTATGTCAAAGTTGAACACCTGTTGAAATAAATTATTATTCATTGCAAATGTAAGTCCAAACATTTCTGAATTTTTTGCAATCAAGGTTATGCCAAGATTGTAGCACCTAGGTCATTGGATTGATCTTGACCTTCGCTATTACGCGACGCTGATAAAAATATGTAGCCTCGTTTACGAAAATATCAGTAACTTTGAAATCGCGAAAAGCGGAATCACGAGAAAAACGTCTGGCTCACTATAATATCTGTCCCCGTGAATCAAATAAGATTTTGCTGCAAGAGTTCCCTTTATCTTTCAAAATAATCTTAAAGGTGCTTAAGGTGATCAAGCTAAGCGGAGCATTCTGTCATCCATACGGCAAACACTTTGATTTATGCATATAACACACGTATCATACCAAAGTTATTTCACAACGTTGACAAAAACAATACTTCCGCCAATTACTTATTTAGAGATAGCTAACATTTTAATTACATTACTTTTTTGCAGTATTAGGCGTCTGTTTTTTTTTTTTTGCGCCTATTATCATTTTATACCTTATCAGACACTGAAGATTCTCGCGATTCCCGATTCTCGTTTGGAGATAACTTTTCCGTCGATTGCCTCCTTTTTATGTGCCGGGACACAGGTTGTAGCAGAAGTGCACAAACGACGGCGTTAAATGCAAAACCTCCAAAAACAAGAACTGTTCCTTCCATACCGTATATGGGCATCAGCAACGTGATTATCTATAAATCGTTATTATAATATTGCTAGATTATTCGTTTTATACGTGCATGCGTCATTGTGAAGTAGGCATCATTGAATATGGTAATAAGTTATAAACTGTTAGTGACGTTTATGACTCATTGTCCAGATCGGTGGACAATTATCTATTCATTGAGATCGAACAAAATGGATAATTGGTCAGTTCGATTTTAAACTTATATGCCACTTCGCGATTTGCTATTGATTTCCTTCGCGTCAATAAACTACGAATAAACTGAACGTTCTGTCAAAATATTTGGTTTAGTTTAAAATTATACTTCAATGAAAAGAGTACCCCTTTTGAAATATATACATGCAGCTGCAAAATGTATAAAAGGCATATACCATGCATTTTGGAGTAACATCAAATTCGTTTGAGCATTAGTCAAATTGGATAATTTAAAACGAATCTGAGTATATCGTAGCAAGAAAAATGTTCATTAAAATCAATGGATGTCAACGATACTTTTCGATATATTATATGTTCGAATATTCTAATCTGTTTAGTCTTTTAGCTGAATTATAATTACTTGCGGCATCACAATAGGCCCCATGCCCGTACAGGTCCAACTAAGGCCTGTTGCGATTCTCCTCTTCTGTTTAAAATAAGTATTTAAAGCTAACGCATTTGCAGACATCGTTATACCGACACCAGCACCTGAAATTGGGGACTTAAAAATTTTAATACTACCTTATACTTCCCATTTAGGCATCGACTGGTAAGATAATAGTATTTTCTTCTTACATTACGCTACAGTTCTTTATTCGGAATTAAGTATCGATTTTGAACATTATCTAATCCGTACTATTTTTCGTTGCCTTTAACTTACCAAGTAAAATGGAAAAAAATATTAAAATTCCAGTGAATGTTTTCACAGTTGACAATATTGTGATTGACGCTGCGCAAACTAGCGCGCCTACGAATGCTATTTGCCTGTAGCTGAACTTTCTAAACAATGGGCCATTGGCCAAGCCTACAATGCAAACAAGCTTCATTAATAAAGTATTAACTTTTAGATAATAATCGTGATAGAAAATCATAAAATATAGTATTGCGAAATATACAAAAAAAAGGTAAAGAAATATGTAACCATAAGTAAATGACGTCTAATGCAACTTGTAAACATTTTTCCGCTATAAATCGTAATGAATCTGCGTAGAAGGAAGCGTGTGCGCGTTGCAACTACTTTAAATTCCTTTCAGGGTCTATGACAACTGTTGTGAAATAGCTGTGACAATCGTTGCATGTGATTCAATACAGCGGGAATATACGATACCATTTCGTAATACCGACGGATAATTATTGATATCGTGGAACAATGACTAATCAGTATCTCGCGTGGCACTTAGGGAGATAACGAAAAATACAAAATCATTGATCGTTATCGAATATTGTAATAGTTCGACACGTATATTTTATCTGGCCAGTACGCAACGTGTTATTTCATCAGCTGATAGAAGGCAGTTCTTCTTTACGATTATGAAAAATGTATCTAAGCTTGAAATATATTTAAGCAATGAAGAAGCAACTTACCAATACAAGAAGTTACCGCTGTATTCATATTTAATATAGTTGTAGTTTGTGACGAATTAATACCCAGCTCGGCGAATTTATCTCTAAATAATAGTCCGAAAGATTGCAACACCGGCAATATACAAAACTGAAAGAATTGCACACGTGGTTGGATTTATTAATTGCGCAAACAAATAACACGCAAGATGATATTTCTCGGGCAACAAAAAAAAAATATCCCACTGTATATTTCACTTTAATGTATTAATACCTCTAAAACTTGTTAGAGTATTAATAAAAGACAGTTTCTGGTAAATTGTTCTGACATTCATTTACGCAAACACTTGAATAGAATTTCAATCGGTTATTGTGAACAAAAATTATTCTACGTATTTAGCAAACAGATTTAATGTTACATTTGTGTACATTTCTTTTTAGCAAAAGTAATTATCATTTATTAATATTGTATTGCTCTCAACTTACATTAGAAAATCCAGCTGCCACTACAATAATCCATCCCCACCCGCCATCAGGGGGATCGAAATTTTCACTAAAATCATTTGCATTTTCCGCCTTGTTCCTTGTGTCATTTTTATTTTTATCAACCAACGATCCAGTTCTTTTAATAGACATGATTGCTCACTATCAATTAAGCTAAATTACTCTTATTATAAACTTTTCCTGTCTTAATATTTTTTTTTGAATTTAATTCAATATCTAAAAGGTACAAAAATATCCCCCTGATATAAGCTTGTCATTCAATTATGTTTTATTATACAAATACCTACTATCGATGATTATTATCAAATTATTTTGATTTTTCATCCAAATATAATTCATAAGTATTGACTTTCTTTCAATTTGCTACAGTAAACACAGTAATATTTCTTTCTATATCATACTGCGTATAACTTTCACCTGCTCCCAATCTTTAAATGCACAAATTTCACACTCTCACATTTGCACATTCGTCGCACTAAATTCACTAAGAAAATTCAACGATTTCCTATCACTCCAAATTGATTGGACACAATCACAAAAGTACTAAAGGGTTAATTCTTCGCTCCCAATACTTCCGTTTAATAAAATTTTCCATCCACGATGTTCGTACTATTCTGTCGCGATCAACGCGTGTGTGACCAGAACCCGCGATGTTTCGTTGCCCGTGGAAAACAATATTTTGTTCACTTGAAAAACGATCAGCACTTATTGGAGGATAATTCTTCGCAGACGGTCAACAACGTTCGAGGCACGAGGAGATAAACTGACGAGAGCACGGTTACGATCCAAGGTACGCATTACACCTCGGCGACAAATTGACTCGTGCTCGATGGTGGCTTAGATTAACGTTTGGCAAACATTTCTCTGCTTCCGATTATAATGCACCGTGCAATGTCTCTGTTCAATGTCTGTAACGGAGCCAAATATTTCTCACGTTATGTATATTCTATGATTCCCCGGGCAGAATCGTCTTCTTTGCTAACGAATTTGTACTAAAGTCTGTTGTACTAACAGATTCATTTACACAAACGGCCACGATAACGTTGCGTCGTCGTAACGCGCTAGAGCTTATCAATTAATCCTTGAAGTCCGTTTATTGGATTGTTACCGGAAAGTGTGATGTACAATATAGTATTTGCCTCGAACGTTCGCCTATTTTTAATCGCGCGTTTGAACACGAAACATGAACGTGTAAGTACGATGCGTGAAAGATTTAAAAGCGGCGGTGTGCAATTACATTTTAAACGACTGCGACAACAATAAAGTTATTCTGAAATTAGGAAAGGAATATTTCTTTTCGTTCGCCTGCTTGGTGGATATATGTTGGAGGAAACAACGAGACCTTCGTTTTACTGTTGAAGCTTTTAATGCTCGCCAGCCAATCGAGCAATTTATGGATTATCTTTGAAATTGTTACGCGCCAGTAATAATCGTTAAACTGGGAGGACACGATTGTTACGCATGCTATTAGGCATAAATATCAATATAGTAATGCAGCGATAAAGTTGATCACACTTTACACATACATAAATTGGCTCGTATGGAACAGTGAATGGAAAAAGAATTTGCAAGTGTGCCATTAATATTATTGTATGTAAGTGACACAAATGATCCCGCGTCATTTAAAATGGGTCATTACGCAATTATCAGTCGTAGAGCCGATAATACTGCTAATCAAACGGAGATAATATATTTTTGAAAGATTCCAAAATATGACAGCATGGACTATATGGAACTGTAATTTGAATTGTTTGCCTTCCTTAACTTATCGACACGGTTGTACGGAAAGTAGAACATTTGATTCGTAGTATAATCAAAATATAAATTCAGTAATTCAGCTAATTACGAAAATAAGCAAGAATAATATGTAGGAAAAATGATGCCAACGATAAGTAACTTTGTTTCCTATTGATATGTGTACACATATATACACATTCCACTTGTAAAAATGTTTAACTATAATTTGACACTCGTTATTATATGCTATGTATGCTTCAACAACGAAAACTCTTCAAAAATTGTTCAATTATTTAAAAAGGTCCAATTATAAGCTGTTTTAAGACATAAGATATGTGTAGATGAAAATAATTAAATAAATGCTAATCATATTATTCCGAAAGATATTTATTGATAATAAATCTATACGCAAGTTGAACTAAAGGTAATCAAAAATGGTTGTAATACTATTTGCAGGAAAACAAACGTATCTGTCAATGGATGGCATAATAATTACGATAAATACCGCGGCGCAGCAATTCACCACAGGTTTCCTTGGACAAATTACATTTATGCACTCAGACTAACCGTGCAAAACTCTTTTGTTGGCCACCGAATTCCTGGGGTCCTGAGGGCCCCATTACCATTTATCGCGAAAACGCAGCACAATATCATTGAAAAACTTGCAGCGCTATCGATATTATCATACAAAAGAAGAGTCTCTCGATTTATTACAGTTTATATCTAATACTTCTGCTTAAACCGACCTGCTTAAAGCAGGTAACCAGAAAAAATAGATAATTGCTAATCCGAGCATTCATTTATAGTGCCATATAATGCACATATATGCTCGTAACATAATGTAACTTACAAATATATTATACCTGTGGATTTATTACATATCTATGTACATCAATTAAATGTAAAATTATTGATAAATAATTTGCTGGTAGTGTGAACAATATCTACAATATATTTGTACAAAAAAATGATGAAATTTTGATCAAATATATAAGTTATATATTCGATTTGCAGGATGCTCTGAACATCATTCTTCATGTACTTGATTTACATTTAAGTTCATTTATCAAATTTAATAATTGCGTGCGTTTTGCATGCGCTGACTTCTTCACTTGACTATAATCGCATCCATTAACTTTCCCATTTTTGGTAACACTCTCTGTAATTGTATCTGCTAGACACAAAACATAAACTCCGCAGTCATAGCCATTGTCTTGTTGAGGACAATCTGTTTCCACAAATTTCCCACTCGGTTCTTCATTGTCCAATACGCAATTCATTACATTCTTCGCAAACCTTGAAGCGATACTTTTATTAATGCCTTTCGATGAATCAAAATGATAGCACGCTTTATCTTCTTTACAGTACGCCAATAAACTCCAGTGTGATCCTCCTGCGGTATCTTTGCTCTCGCAATTGTTCAAAGGGAAAAGTATACACTTGCAGTCGGTTACGCTTGTGGGATCCAAGAATATATCATACTGAGATGGCTCTGACATTTTTAACAATTGCGTTACTTCAGGACTGATAAAGTACAATGATTTTCTTCCATTTTTGTTGAAGTTTTCATCGAGATACTCAAAGTAGAATCCTATTATTACGTCGTTCAACCAGTGGGATCCTTGAAGCAACGCAACGTCGCTTGCTCTGAGTAAATAATCGTAATAGCTCAAAACAATTTCTTTCGATGAGCCCTTTGCCATAATGTACGATGCTAAAAATTAATATAAGATGTTAGAATCATGAAACTTAGATTTCTACCGATGTCACGAAAAATTACGTCCAATTGATTCACATTAATTATTGTGCTAGTTGACATCGGTTTCGTGCAATTAAAATTATTACGAAAATTAAGTTCGTCAGTGATGTACTTACGTGTGTTGTTTATTTTAATATATTCCAAGTCACCCTCTGTCTAATATCAATTACGGTTTATACATATATCATTTCTCGATCATGTCACTGAATAATTTTGTTGTCCATTTCTCAATCAACAAGAACGAAAATACTATTTGTGTTTTTAATCAATTGTAAATTCGAATTCACCAGGTATGTCACCTGTAAATTAAAAAACAACATAGAACGGGAACTCGATTAGAACAACTGAAATCGTTCTATCCTACCAGTGGCGCTATCTACAACGCAGAGGGTGACTGAAGATCAAAAACCAAAAATGAAAAAGGCGCGAAAAAATATTCATTTCTCTCACGTCCTCAAAAGAAAGAAACTCTTCAATTTACGTACTTAAACTGCTGGAAGGTTCTAATAATAATATGTTGTCGCTCAAGTACTGTAATTTTGCAGACAAGAATGAACTTTACGATCATTTTTCAAACAGATTTTGAAGTGAAATAGATTACGACTGTATATGTGTCCTATAATGAACGAATGCTATATTTTGTATTTAATAACAAAAACATATAAATTGTACCCCACCCTTCATCGCTTAATTTCAACAAGTTTCTTGTATAGACAGCGAGGATACGAATACTTATGGGGTCGACAGCGAAGGAAAAAAAATTCAATTAGCGGAAGAGGTATTTCAGCCGTGAATTCAGGGGATGTAATATCGAAAAATAGAAACTTTACTTCACTCGCAGAGGGAAGCAGAAAATGTAGACGCGAAGCTGCAAAGTGCTTCGCAATATTAATTTCTGAACTTTTAGTTTCTGAGAATACCAGCGATAAATACCAGCGATTGCAGCATCGTATAAATTCGAAGGATGTGCACGCACTCTTAATGCAATTTTTACAAAAATATGTAAGGAGACAAGTGCCAGGGTGTACCAGAGTATCCACCTAAGTTTATGGTGACGGATTAGCGGATTAGTTTGCTGGAGAAGCTTAGGCTTGCTTCAGCATTTGCAATCTCGTGTCTGGCTAGCGCAGGCAGCAGGCACATACTACTTGACGCTATGCTACATGCATCGCGAGTGTGACGCTAACGAGCCGCCCAGCGAATGGATCGGTAGCCTTTCATAATATAATTAGAGAAGGAGAAGGGTGTACGTAGATATAATATTTAGGTACTAGTAGAGTCGAGGGGCAGATTGCAAATTTTTATTTTATTGCTGTAACTTCGCTTCTGCCTATTGTTTTTGGAATAAAACCATTTAAAATACAAATGCAATTGGCGACTACAATGACATGGGAAACGAATACGACAAATGCTCGTTAGTTGATAACAAGAGAAATGTAAATAAAATCTATATATATGTGGAGAAAGAAATCTCTCGAAATTCTAACAAAGTGCAATTATATCAAGCAAAGAACAGAGAACTAATTATTTAATAAACACGCTTTCAAATATTGATATATGAAATCTATAAATGGCAATTAATGCTTATTTATTTGAAAAAAATAGCTGAATATTGAGTTCAATATTGCACATTTTCATGTGAAAGAGATGATTACTTTTTCTTTAAGTTCGTCAGTATTATATTTAATCTCAAGTCCAAGCTTCTCACGCGCAATTTATCTTTGATCAATGGAGAGAGATACTAACTTGTCTTGGTCATATTAACAGTTTCACTTTGATTTTGGTATCTGCTGGTTGCGAAATAATCCTTGTCCCATAAATTGTATTCATATGTAAAAATGAGAATAAATCTATGAATATTTAAACGCCAGGCACAAGGAAGTTTTAGTCTAACCTATGGCATATAACTTTCACTCCTACTTTCGCATCGAACGATACAGCAAATTTGCACTTTCATTCGAAAGTATATTATTCTCGCCATGTATGCAAACGAAGATACAGTCACTCACCGTATAACACGGCACTGTTACAACGCGGTCTCGCTTTAACACGCTTTGAAAATCAATATTTCTTATATTATTATGAGTTCATGGAATTAATACTTTAAACGAGCGTGCCGTTGTAACATCCAAGATATTAAGCTACCTTAATTCATTACAAAATTCCTATTGCAACCAACTATTTCATTTTTTTAAGTACCCAATATGCTAAATTTCACTTTTAAAATGAGCTAATCTTCTTCGTCTTCTTCTATTATGCGGCTAGTATCTTTGAACAGCAATAATATCCATCACAGGTGGTCTAATTACGAAACCATCAACACCTTGAAGGCATGGTTTAGGATGATCCGATGGCAACATAAAGTGAAGCTTTTGCAATAAGCACGCCACAAAAAGAAATACTGTATTCCTTGCTAAACTTTCACCTAAACATTTCCTACGACCTGTCAAGAAATATTCAATGATATTTTTATTATTAATATTATTAACAAACTTTTATTTCATGATTCTCCATTTTGAAATAGTAAGATATGAAAATTCTATTTTACCCAATCCGAAGGGAATCAGCCAAGAATCGTCAACAAATTGTCCATTTTCGTTAATAAATCTCTCCGGCCGAAATACTTCCGGATCACCCCAGTGTTCTTTGTCCATGTGAACACTTTTAAAATTGGCCAGCAGAGTGTAATTCTTCTTTATTTCGAAACCTAATAAATTGGAATCTGTTATTGCTCGATGCGGAATCGACGTTGGTCCGACGTTCGCCAATCTCGACACTTCTGCCAAAACTGCTTTCAAGTATGGTAGCCTGTGAACGATTATAATAAAAATTAAATCAATATAATTACTGGCTAGAAATTGGAATATGTATTTTAATCTTTCCGTCGCAAAACATTGTATATACAGTTGTTCAAAAAATATCCTATTTTCTTAGATATTCCGTAACTTTTCCGTAAAATTATAATATTAGAAAAGAAGAAAATAACTTGAAATCTATTTCTATGAATGAACTCTTTAAGAGAGTATGGAAATCTATTGTGAGATATTCTATTAATTAATTGACCAAAAGTATTTATGAAATTTGAGCTATGAATGCGAAAATGAAAAATGGTTATTCAGTAATGTGCGGAGAATTTAGAATGATGGAAATTACGAAAATATTTTTGATTCTATTGCATTATAATTAATGTACAAGGTGTACAATTCGATTGCTAACGATTTAATAACAGAATTTTCTTCTAATTTTTTATAATTCTAACCATAAGCGTATCTTACCGGTCTCTGTCGCTAAATGCAGGATAAATATCCCTGCCTATGACTTTATCAATTTCTTCGTGTATTTTAGCCTGTACATCTTGATATACTACGAGAAATGCTATGACGAAGCCAATAGTGTTGTCAGTTGTATCAACGCCGGCAGAAAATAAATCCTTTACTACATATATTAACTGACTTTCTACAAAAAGAATATTCATATTGACTACAATAAAATACAGAGATACAAATATTAAAAATATAAGAAAGGTTTTTGGATTTGCAGTTGTTCAAAAAAGTATCCGGTGGTCTAACATAATTGTATCTCATAATGAAAATTTTTACGACCAATTGTACGCTTATCCTACATACAAATATACGTATTATATGTATGGCGGATTGACCCAAATAATGTAAGCACATGCAAGTAACCGGTTGACCGACAGATAGTGACTGTACATTAAAACCTGTTGTGGGCTTGTTAATGCCGAATGTATGTTCTTCGTTTCCAAAATGCGATACATATTTGTCGGGACGTAAACCAATCATTCAATATTGAACTATGAAACTGATTAAGAAATAATGAATTTAATCAAATTTCTTTTACTAAACTGGTTTCGATAGTAGAATACTATTTGTAGAATTTGTATGCTTTCCGCGTAATTTTAGTGCAGCAATTTATGTTATTTTAGTTAAAAATATATATGCAGAGAAACATATGATGTGGCACATTCAATTTTGAAAGCGTGGATGTGTTCAGAAATTATATACTGCAAAGAACGTTCGCTGCAATATGGTTACCATTGAAAAAGGGAATAGATGAGTCTGATTTTTTTGCTTCTATCTCTTGTAAATAAGCATCTATGAAATTTGTGCTCTCCTCCTCCATGTTGGTCCATTTGTGCTTTGATACTATATCCTGCAAAATCATTTCCAATAACTAGAGTAAGTATTACATATTTATATTGAATTATTACGAAATATATTGACAAATACGAAACATGCATAGCCAATAAATATTCATTTTTATTAATATGTGTTGAAAAAATTAGTAACCGATATTAATAAAATCGTTCATATAAAATTCGCGACGCATACATTACTTTGCTGTTCCTCGTATAAATGAACGTGTACATAAATGTTATACAAATGATTAATGCTATTGTGCACTAAATAAAGAAATAATCAGAATGAAACGAATATATTTTATAAATCAATAGAATTATCTGATTTTTTAATTATTCAGCTTAAACATATGTTAGGGGTCAATTATATTATTCAAATATTTCACAAGGCACTCATGAAAATACATGATCTGGGTAATAAACTTACTGCAAAGAAGCTGTTTATACGTTTCTGTCGTCCTGCGAACATTGAAAATCCTGTCAACTTCGGAAATAAATGTCGCAAAAAAGGAAACTGATTTAGAATACCACCAGAAACGTTGGAACTTCCAGTAAGATCTTTTAATATACTTATCGCTTCTGTTAAATTCGGGGTCTCCATTCCTATATCAAATCTGAATATAAAAAACGCAATGTACTAACGCACAACTTTACGGATAGGGAAAATTTTGCTCCACTATTCTAATTACCTACTTTGTACCGTCTATGAGGAGCCACAAGTTACTTAAAACTGCTGCAGAAATAATAGATCGAATATTCGTGATCGTTCCCTTTTTTGTCAATCCTACAATAATATTTGTCAGTGTAATTGCATCATGTTGCAGCACGTGTTCCATTGAATTTTTACCAAAGCCAAATTGCTTTAACGTTCTCAATGTAAACCTGGTGAAAATGAACAAATTGCATATGTATTGAATAATAATAATATACACACTAAAAAGTGGTTGATGTTGTTTATTAGAAATATAAATTAGCAAATTATCTTTGATAAATCAGATTTGATATTCATTTGGATTGTACCTTCTTTGACTGTGCCAAACGTCAGTATCTGTAAATAATATTCCTTGTCGTATGCCACCACTTCTATACTTAAACACAAATCCATCCGGTCTTCCGTCAAATTCAGATCGATTTAACATCTCTGTGATAGCAAATTTTCCAGACACTATAATTAGTGGCTCATCGAAACCTAACTTAAGACCGACAACTGGGCCGTATTTCTCAGCCAACCGGCACCAAGCATTAGAATAATATTTTGTTTCCTTTACTAAATGTACGATATCAAGAATATTTCCAATGATGGGTAAACCTCGAGGACCTTAAATGTGATTACATCATAAATATAGCGTAAAAATCCCTTTATAAACATTTATATTTCATATTCAAATTATATTACCGGGTGGGAAATTTTTGGATTGTTTATAATCAAATAAGATTTTTAGTATCAATACAGTCACAATACATAGCACGGCGAACCACATTTTCGACTACAAAAAGTGTTCACATTTATAAGTATAACTTAATTATTAGGATAGTCTCTTAATGAGACCTTATTTCAACAAAATTACAGTTGAAAGCGCGGTACAACTATGAGTTATAGTAAAACTGTTTGTTTCGATTAAAATAATTATTATTTATAAATTAACACTTATATCACATTTAGTTTGAAGAATCACAATGGGTCAATTTAAAGTTGAAAATTATGATACGCCACTTATACTGTGCACCACTCCGCAAACTTAGCAACAAACTGCTGTTGGAGCTCTGATAGTCCAACCTGCCCGGCGCGGCAGCTAACTCGAAAATGAAAGTAACGAAGAGAAATGCAACTTCCCGCCTTCGTTAAATGATGTAACACAAAAAAACACACCGATTGGTTCCAACGAATTTTATATGGAAAAACGTCCTTTCACCGCAGTATTCGACAAGAGTACCATGGCACAAGGTTTTCTACGTGTTTCAATGTTGAGGAACACATATGAAGCCTCAAAACTGCGTAACGAACGCAACCGTGTAGAGACTAGACTAGTCTATGATCTAGATATTGCAAAATACTGTAGTTAATGTTGATTTGCCGATAACACGCTGCGTATCTTTTATTGTCCACCAAACAGTATACTGATAACTCACTACATATTTTTCATTCATCATCAGACAGTTCAGAAAGAGGAAATTAATATTTCCTCTTTAATCTGTTGGTGCATTGTATAATGCGACAGAATGCGAAAGAAATACAAAAAGTGACGGCAATTTCTTATATTAACGTTAAATTATAGGGTAGAATGAGGCCAAAAATCCTGAACTTTAGCAACAGCAATTTAGAGATATACTTTTTATTTTCTATTAAATTATAACTGTTGCACTTTACTCTTGCAAAGTTTTTTTTGGCTGATACTCTTATCTTTTTGTTTAGTTATATCGCAAAGTGAACATTGTCATGCATACGTTACTAAATACAATATTAACGTGCCAACTTGATACGCTGTTAAGCTGTAGTTTACTGTAAATAATGACGTGCTGTTTTCACTTTTTCATGCAAATAAGGATGGAGGCGTCGCGACGGCACGCTCGATCGCCGGCGAACGAATGGCGATTATACAGTCTCCCCCGTTATCTCTCGTTGCTCAAACAGCATAATGCAATTGTTCATTAATTGTACAATAACGAAGATTTTGAACTCGGAACTATTTACCCGTCGAACTTTTAGCGCTGACCTACCCTACGTTGTAATCGCTATAATTGCAAATCAAAAAAATTGATTGTGTTATTAGCGAAAGGTATCTGTTAGAATAAATTTGTAACATTTTATTTTTTACGTAATATGTCTTCAGTTGTATTAACTTAGTATACAACACTTTATTGAAGATAAATGGTAGATCATTAATCTTCCGAAACTTTCTTATAACGATCGCATCGCTGTAATTTAATCTAGAAAGTGGAAATCACTGTCTCCCTCAACTTCAACCATTTCTACCTACGACTGTCCATAACCCGTATTTATACGACTGTCAATTATTATTAAACTCGAGAACCTGTAATTATAAATGATAAATAATTACATGATGTCCCATACCGAGTTGAAATAATTATAAATAATTTAAATACGATGTACGATGTAGATATATATCTATTGTCGATGCACTGGTATTAAATTAATATAATATTCATGTATTCTCATCGTGACGTTTAACATGTACGAATTAGAAACAAGTAAGAACGCAGTTCTTTTGGGAAAACAAAATAAAGCTGTAAACGCAATGAAATAGAGTTGTTTAATATTGTCCTCCGCTCGCGTATACAACACGTATACCTTGTAAATGTTTCACACATACTCGGTATAGTCAATATAGTAGGTAACTGTAACGCCAACGTGGCCTGATATCTGGTATCCCGCGAACTTTCCAAACAGACACGTGGTGCAACAATGCGACACCAGCATTGTAACACCCCACTACTTTCTGCGCAGACGAATCCAAATTCGGAGACCAATTTCAAAACTTCCGTCGAACGCAAGTTATTACGTACACGGGCGTGTTGGCAGTGACATGTCAATTAACGCGACTAAGTACTTATTGAAAGTTAAACGGAAGAAGAATATCAAGCGTAGTGTGCGTTTGATTTTCAGTCAAGAAAAGTTTACCGGACAATGGTGCCCGTTTGACGTGAGCAGTGAATGGGGATGACCACGAAGAAAGTTGTATTAATGTTCACGCGGTACGTTGTCGAAGTTAATTTCTAAAACGGTCTCACTTTGCGAAGTGTAGTAATCGTTAACACCCGATGGGGCAAGCCTGCCGAAATTTTGCAATATTTGGCGATTAGAATCTGCAACTGCATTTCACCGTTCTATTTTCATACAATCAATAGCATAACACCAAAGTCCCGTTCAGCAACTACAAGTGAGTTTACTTCATTAATTCCAGCAAGCGGGTGAAACGCGCAAGAAGTCTTATTACTATCCGGCAAGTTTAGGAACCCGAGTAATTGCGGGTGAAAACTTTAGCGCGCATGCAAAACTTTCCTCGGCTAAACCGAAAGAAGCCGAAAGTTTTTCGAACAACGAATGAACAGGCAGCTCTCCGCGAATTTAGATTACGAAAATTGTATACCATCCGTTTAAAGCCTTACACGCGACCCCTCCAGCCTTCTTATTACCGCGGCGCTTGAAAACGTGGCGCAAGATTCAAATCACCGCTTTGACTCTATCGTCCGATTGAATCGAAGGTGCGAAATCTTTAGCCGCGGTCGTTCTCAATATATTTAAAGGCGTCGATCAAAGGTGTCAAAGGGGCACTCGAGCCCGACAGAATCGACAGCGACACTTTATTAATAGAGTTTATTTAAATGTTCTTTGCGAGCATTCGTCGTTTATGCCCCTTTGAACGTACACTCCCCGCATTGATTAAATTTCTCAGGGATTCAAATTGTCCATCGTGGATATTCGAAACGAACCACTTGTACGTTCCGCTCGGTCTTCTACAAACGTACACGTACACACGCGATCCCGCGTTTACGATGCCGATGTAGATCTCTCAGCTCGAAGTAGAGGAAACGTCAATTAAGCCGATGAATACGGTAACGAGGGATAACGACGCGGGCAAAGAACAGACCCGAAGAACGAAATTAAAATATGACCAACAGAAGCCAGCGGCCGTCAGGGAGTAAAAACGAAGGAGCGTTTCGTTTCGGCGAATGTCAACGGGACCAATGAACGCGACTTGGAAAGATTTTTGAAAGCGAGCCACCAAACCGTAAGGCACGAGACGAGAAGTTGTGAAACGAGCGCGCACGTCCATACACCTGCCCTCCTCTGAAGTTGGGTATCAAAGTTCACATGCGCCCGTAAGGAATGGGACAGCGAAGAAAAAGGAAACGCGGAAAGGGGCAGAGATTTTCAGAGATACTGGAGACGAGAGAGGATAAGGTCGCGAAATACACAATGGAGGATGCGTATAGAAGGGACGGGGGTCCGATTCGTCGGAGGAAGACATTGAATGGGGAAAAGTGCCCGGCGTTAGAATGGGATAGTCGCATCGATCGGATTCCGCTGTGTGGGAGTGCAATGAAAAGCATCTTTAAAAGTAGTATAGCGACGTCTCGGGGAGGGGTTGGGGGTTGGTCCGGAGTAAAGGTGGGCTGCAGGGGGGATTCCACGCGACTATTTATATAGCTTGCTATCCAGAAACTTTGCAAGAACAATTTATTACGGATATACGTACCATTTAGAGACGACAAAGTTATTATGACAGAGGACTTTATCTGCGACAAAGGGGATTGAGAGAGGCTTCCTTATTCAATCGGTGGAAGTGGAATGCGTGCGGATATATATTACGCGGACGACTGTGATAATGCAAGTTGTTCGTGAACATTCAAGGGTTATTTAAACAAACACGTGAAACACATTTCTCAATCGAGGTACGCGCCGCTGTTTTCCACAACTTTGAACCGTTCACAGAGAAACGTCCGAGAAATTTGTTGAGATATTAGAATATATTCGTTAAATATACTCGCAAAAAAGGAATTTATGTTTTTTCTCTTGCGGCCGAGTATCGTCTCTTCTTCGATAAAAAGTTAACATGGTTCGGGCCTTAAGTCGGCAGACTTGGAAAACTCCTCTTTTCCTTTAGGTCACGCATCACTTACCCAGTAGTATAGGGGTGTACCATGAAATATGCGAGCTCTTTGTAACTCGTAGTTCAGTAGGTTTTATTCGCGTCGTTTAATGTCCAAAAAGATTCTCGTTTTATCCTTGTCGAGACAATAATAAATCTCGACGGACCGAGTCGGATTTCAATTAGTTCAATTTAGTCTTGTTCAAAAAAGCACATCTATTACGAATCGTTTAATCGAATCACGGTTTCAGTATTAATTCGTGTATTGTTTTGCGAGCCTGTCAAACGTACGAGTATATTGCGTATACTTGTCGCGAGAAGCGCTAACGATGATACTGTTTTTCCTTTTGTGCAACGATGAAGCGAAAGTAACATCTCGTTTAGAACAAAGCTGTGGCCAGGTATGAAAACAAATTTTCTGCCCCTCCTTAAATAAACAACATTTGACATCCTTTCGCTTTCACGAATTACCGCGGTACACCAGCGCTCCGTACGCGTTAAACTTGTTCCATTTATCGCTCATCGAAGAGCAACGCGCCGAACAATCGGTCGAGCCAAGTTCGCGCGGTGGGGAAACGAGATTTGCAGGGACAGCGAAAGATGTACAGGCACGGGAAATGATCGAGCAGGGGAGGAAAGATATCCACTTGTTACGTCGCGGAAACCCCGACGGTTTGCTCCCGTGATGCGAGGATAAGGATCACCTAGCGGTTGAGAGAAACGGGCCGACAAGGATGGAGACGGAAGTCACTAGGAGAGGAAAATGGGAATATCCGTATGTCGAAGAGATAAGTGAAACGACGATTGAGCTTAGCGGGAGAGAGAGAAAAAGGCACGGCGGTGAGCGTCGCCGTTGCCAGGGCAATGAATCGCAGATTGACGCAGGCGTCGCGACGTCCGGCCACGCGCACACCCCGTTGTCTGCTCCTTCCACCCCCTGTCGAAGCGTGCCGCTGCTCAAGGCATGCACTCTACAATAGACGTTCCCTCGTCCGACGCAGTTGCTCGAGTTTACGAGATTTGCCGCATTATGATTCACACGTAAGAGTTTTTCGACGCGGATGATGCCGGCACGACGAATGCGCAAACTTTCGATTCGATGAACGCGTACAGTATCCATCAATTTGCAACGCGCGTAGGGTAACGGCCGTACGTATACGGACCACGTAAATGATTTTATTCCTTCTTTCGTGCACTTCTTTGTTTTACGTTTCCTTGCGAGGGGCGAATGCAGCGGCACACGTTCAATGCGAACGTAGCAATTGTTAACAAAAAACGTCGTACGATTTGGGGAACGAAGCGCCGAATATTATCTCCGATTGCCAGTCCGCCGAGTTACAAATAGTAAGGGACGAAATTCTTGCGGACCGATCGAGCTCGTAATGTAGAATTGTGTTGAAAGGAAACGCGGCAAGAATTGAAGCGCGAGGAGGAGCGTAAATTATCGTTTAAAGCGGTATATTATATGGGGCCACCAAGGAGTAGCTTCCAATGTCGCAAACAAATTTTCTGGCATGGCACGCATCGACAAATAATCATGAAATATCTTGGGTAAACGTTCCAGAAATTGGCACTACGGAAAGCGATAAAGAAAAGCAGCGCCATAAGTCGGCCGATTACTCATGTTCGGCGCTGCACTTCGAGCACTTCTCTTAGCACCTTAAGTATTGACGATTTTGGCAGGCTCGAGTCTAATCCCGCTCGAGTGGTATCGACAGACTAAAATTGTACAAATTTTCACGCGCGTTTCGCCGATTTCGTCCAACGATTGGCCGGGCACTTTTTGGCGAAAGGTTTCCCCGCCGTCCAAAGGTTTCTCAATTGTTGAAGAAAGTTGGTTCGTCGATAGTCAAGTCGGTGTTTGCGTGCGAACGTTTCCATCGCCGGCATCGCGAAATTCTCAGGACTAACAAGCTTAATTTCAATCGATTTCTCTGCCGTGCGAAGTTTTAATAGGGCTGCGGGTAAAAGATTTTTGGCGATTCGCGTCGGCCTCCATTCGATCGCATTTCATCGATTACTAACATGTTAACGCGCTTACCTTCGACGCGCCACGCCGCCGAAGCAACGCATCAAACTTAACAATACGAACTAATCCGTGCATGTCTGCTCGTTCGATTCGCCGCGTTGCGGGCAAAGTTTACGGCTCGTCGAACGCCCCGACGCTGTACACCCGTCTGATACATCATTGTCGTAGTTCCACTGATGTCTGATCTAACGCGACACGACCTACTGCCCGAGAGCAAAATCTATACCTCCCGTTTCACTGGGCGGCGGACGGCGGCGTTAGCACCGCTGCGAATTAGGGAAATTATATCGGCTTGTACGTGTCCGCAACGTTTCGAAGAATCGCGAGCAAAGAAATCGTGAAACGATTTCCAATTGTTCGCGTAAAAAGTGCAAGCATAAACAAGGCCGGTTCGCCCCCGAGTTCCTTCAATCGGTGTACAACTCGATCGTTTCGTCGTTTTTCCCGCAGTTCGGCCCATTTGTGCGCGTCCAGTACGAAGAGGAGAGAGTGGGACAGAGAGATAGAGAGAGAGAGAGAGAGAGATTGGAGGCCATGGAGGGCGAGAGAGGGAAAGGGGGCGAGAACCAGAGTGGCGGAGCGCGAGAAAGATAGACAGAGGTGTTGTAGCGTTAGCGAATATTCGTGAAAGCGTACTTCAGACTGAAACGCGCATTCCCAGGACAAGAAGCGAACGGTCGAACCGGCAAGTTAGCAAGCGAAGGGAAATAAGGATAGAAAAGATCCGCGCTCGCGGGATATAGCGTATGTCGTCGCGGCATCGTCGACGTTGTCCGCGGCTCTGGTGGGGATGGCAAAAGTTGGGCGAAACTTGAAGGAGAGATTGTAGAGAAGGAAGCGTGGGATACACGGAGGAAAGAGAAGCGCCGGGCGGGCAACCGGGGAGAATTGGAATGAAAGGAGGGATGTATCTGGCGGTGGAGAAACGTCATAGATGTGTAGTGAAACTCGTTGCGGGTGTTGGTAAACGTTGAAAAGACGAAGGTAACGACGCGGATGGGCGACGGTGGTGGTAAAGTGGAGACAGTGTTGGTACCGTTGGCGGCGGTGGCGATGGTGGCGATGGCGGTGGTAGTGGTGGCAGCGTGTCCCGACGCCGGGAAAGTTTCGCTGAGAAGCGCGTGGAGTGTGAGAACGCGGCGGGAGCGAGAAGGGCGAACGGGGGATACAGAGAAAGGGTGAGAAAGAGAGAGCGCGGGAGGGTGGATAGGGGACAGAGAATGAGAGTGAGTTTGGAGCGGGTCCGGAGGACGGCAACGCGGCGCGGGCAAGGTTTTCGTCTCCAGTTCCCGCTAAGCGGCCGACAGGATTGGAGCGAGCTGGCTGTGCACGCGGTTGCACACGCGGGGTAACGTGTTTGTCCAGGTAGCGTGCGCGGTGTGACGGTGGTTGGTTGTAGCGCGAAAGACGCACGCGGCACGCGCTACCGACAGAACGACCGGCCCGTGCTGGCGTGTGTGACCGTAGGCGAACGGCTGGCAATCACTAAGCGTAATAGCGTATTACGACAGCAGTGGGATATACTTGCACGAGTTGACGCGTGCAGCTTCCGCGGTACTCGAGTTCACGCGTGCCACTACGGCCGCGGAAGGCCACGGACGAGCGAGGTCGGCGAGCGTACACCCCGTATCCTTCCTCTCCTTCCTATTCCCACCTCTATTGCTCCATCGCTTCTCCTTCCTCCGCCTACATCTTCTCTCTGCCTTCTATTTCTCCTGCTTTTCCTTCGCCGACTCCTACTCTCGCAACTTCGTATCTCTCTCTCTCTCTCTTTCTCGTATTCTCTACCCCTAGTGAGATATTGATTTCCCTTAGCTGACTCCCACGAGGGCAGGCGGCAGGCAACCAGGTACGGCTACCTCCGCAAATAGACAGCCTCCGACGATGAGAAAGGAATCATCGCATGTAATCTATAGTATGCACTTTCCAAGTTTCAGCGGTCCAATGTCCCGGCTGCTGAAAACCCATACCCCTTTGACGCTTGCTCGCGTCGGACAGTCGTCGCGCTCTGCACCGCACTCGTACGATGCCGCGCTTCTCTATGCTCGCCACGTGTAACTCACGTTCGCGTGACTTCCATCGCGGACGTAGATAGTCGGAGGAAGCTCGTGCAGCTCAGTCTTGTAGATCAGTCCTGGGAAAGTTGGATAGGGGATAGCGAACAAGTCTTCTGTACGTGTCTCGGCAACTCTTTCGCCTATGACAAATAGTTCAACCGAAACGCTCGGAAAATCGTAACAATCGTCCAACCCCGCGTCGAAATTCGAACGACTTGCGGCAAAACTTCCAGCTGCGAAGGACAAAACTTTCCTTCACGTATCCCCGTAGCGTGCTGACTTTACAGTAATCAAGTTCCATGCGTCCGACTATACGCGAACTTCTACTACTAGTGACTCCTTCCGTTTCCTGCGGCTTCACCGATCACCGATCCTCACGGGCAATTTATAAAACATCGAAACCGTATGTTACAGCCGCCCCCCTGAGCGAATATTAATACCCTCTGTTTCGCGGCCAATTTCCTTCGACGGTTAAACGCTTTTCTTACGCCGGTGGCTGCCGTTCGGAGGATTCGTAGGTGTTCCAACAAACTTTTGCGAAGTAATCCGCCATTTTGGTTCCTGCGCATTGCCGCCCGGCGGATTCGCCAGTGACTTGAAACTTTTTTATTTACCGCGTTCGTGCTTACACACAGAGACAAAGGGGGTTGAAGAGGGGAACAGTTTCCCCTACTCAAACTCTGGATGGGGTGTACGTATCTGTCAACCCCCACCCCTGTCCGTGCCGCCTGCCGCTTTCCAGCAAAGTTTTCCCGAGATCCTGGAAACTACGAGCGAAGCGGCGCGAGAGAGGAGAGGGAGTGCGGATCGAGAGAGGGGTGATTCGAGACCGTTTTCTAGCGGCGTGCGCTCACGGTGATCCCTTTTCAGCGAATTCTAACCTAGTAAAGGGTTTGCTCTGTCGGTAACGCCGGACGCGTGCCAGCGATAAACGTGTCGCGTGTTACGGTGAAAGTGGAATGAGTCGAGTGGTGGCGGACGCGGGATACGATCGCCCGCGATACCGTATTCTTAATCGTGTTAGATTCGCTTTTTCTGCGGGGAAGACGACGCGCGCAAATTGAAAGGGAAACGCGCGGCTACGCACGACGGATACGGTTCACGGTTTTGCGTTAAGATGATCCGCGAGATGCACGATTACATTGCGAACCGGTTGTTTCTGTCGGTGCTCGTGTTTCGTTACTGTGACCTACAGTGGACACGTTGATGCGCCGCACCGAAGGAATTTCGCTTTAACGAGGAGGATTGTTGGATCGTGACGAACAGTACCCTAACGGACGAGCCAACCACGTACGTATAATTTTTTTTATAATTACCACGCTCCGCTATGGGGGCCGGGCAGAAGCAATCACGAATATAACGACCGAAGTTTGGACTCGTTTCGAAGCTCGCCACTTCCGTTGGGAGTGCGAAGAACTATTCAAACTTTTGCGCGGTAACTCGTAACTGGCTACGTAGACCCGTTTGTTAGGCAACTTTACGCTCGGCTATCGGCCCGCCTGTGATCCATAGCCGGGGGGGGGGGGGGATAGGATTCGAATCGACGGATAGGATGAGGGAAATCGTTCTATAATCCGCGCCGATCCGTCGAAAGTAGCGCGTCCGTGCTCCTCTGCCCTCCGGGGACGGAATAGGTCAGCTGATCATTTACTGGACACACGTATAACGTTGCTTGTTGCGAGAGTATCAACGCTTTTGATTATCGGCATTCCGAGCGCGCAGGCTCAATGTGAGATTAATCCTCTGTAAGCTCACCCCTTCCCCTATGAACTTACCAATATACACGCCGGTCGCGCGTTCGAAAGTTTCGCGAGTGTCGAAAAGTTTTGCACCCCCTTCCTCCCACCCGGTAGTTGCGCGGATTTGATCGAGAACCGGAGAACTTTGTGCCTGCGGAACGGTGCAATTGTTTCTTGCGCGTTGTCATACGTAAATGCAAGGCCCGCGATTTTACATCTGTGTTCCGATTGTTAAATTTCTGTTGGGCAGCGTTATATTGTACATACGTCGCGTAAATATTGCGTGGCACCGTTTAAAATGGAGATTCTATTGTTAATATGTCGTTTTATCATTGACGATAGTTTCGGTGATGATAAAGGGCTTGCGAAGCTTTGAGCGAAATTTTGGATGAAAGTCGACGGACGCGTAGTATTTTGTTATTATATGTGTATACAAGTAGTGTCATTGCATTTTCCTTTCCTGTACGAGTTTCGTTTCCGATATGTAAGTGCCTGCGGTTCGATTCCGGTTGATCGTTTACCGGACCGACTTTTCGAAAGCCAACGATTTGTTAAAAAAAAAAAACAGATTGACGGCGAGGACGGCTCGAGTTAGCGGGTTTCGGAAAGAATGAACCGAAGCACGAGATATCGGGCATTAAACTTGACGTCGTGTTCTCGGGACTATGCGAAATATCGTTCCAGCCGGGTAATTGTGAAAAATCTATGTCATACCGGAGGGATACAAAGCGTTCCTTGTATACGAGCCAAAATGATTTTGAGGAAAAAAACCAGCGCGAATTACGCTCAGTAATTTTTCTGAAAAAGCCCTCGCATACTCCCGTGGGCACGAAAGATCATGCTTTCAATTTAACAAAATCGGAGTAGCCATACGTATGAAATATTCACTGTTCCCCTGCCTTCGTTACGAATGAACATAAAATACTGCTCACCCGGCGCAAAAGTGTCTTCGCTGAACTCGAACATGTTGGTAGTTTCATCGCGATGAAAACGGACAACCGCGCGTAAGAAAATCTTCCGATATTTTCGTCCGTCTGACCCTTGCGTTCAACAATAATTCACCGTTACGTTCGCTGAACGATTCTACGCGAAACGTGGAACTGATTATCGAATTGTTTCGAGCAACCTCTATCCCCCCACCGTGGGTGACGCGTACGATCGGGGGAAACAATGGGAGCCGAAGCTTTCTCTATCTTTAACACGTTATATGATGGTCCTGTCCCCGTTTAGTAGCACCTGGGACGCAGTCCGATGCATGAAAAAGTAGAGAGGCACTAATTAAGCCGCTATCATTACGGTTCCACGGTGTAATTCTGCGTTGTTGGCATTGTGCTTCGAATACCGCCAAGTGGCTGTTGGACGGGGGCTTTTGGAATCCTCCGGAGCGTGGTCCAAGGCCTTTCAACTCCAATTCCACACGCGTGCGTCTCATCGTCGACGTTGACATCGTCGTCAACGACGCCGTCGTGGTCCAGGATGTTCCCCGTTGTTTCCTCGCTGCGGCCTCGCAAGAACGCAGCTAGAGGTTAATCCGGTGTTTCGTGGTTGTTAGTTCTTTTTCCATACGCGCGACTATTGCCCAAGAGAGTCAGCCCCATTGCTTTGTATTTTTTTTTCGCGTTGCACCCTTTCTTCGTTGCTGCAAAAGGGTAAGCGTGCCGTACTTCTAGGACTAACAATGAGCAACGTTACAAGGGTAAAGGGATACGTCAAGCCCATTATGGAAGGTCGAAAGAAATTCCAGTTGCAGTTGACATTAATTATATCCGACGAAAATTATTGCACGATTTCTGTCCAATGTTTCGCGTTGTTTAATTGAATCTTGCGAGCAAAGTGCGCCGCGTAATTTTTCACATTTTTGTAATTTTCTTCCGCGCGTTGTTTCTCAATTAGCGACGACGGGAGCGCACCGTGAATTTCGACACTTGTACATATTTTTGTGACGAGCATTGTAGAAAGGGATGCTGCGCGGTATTCAAAAAAACGACGCAATCCTCGCGAGTAGGAGACCGTTTCAATTTGTTGCATTTTAAAATTGCATTTAATTCGCACAGGTTTATCCGCTCGTGTTTCCGCACATTAATTCCGCGTGGACGTAAGGAGGTAAATCTTTTGCGAAGAATGGGGTGGAAGTTTCGCGAAAGTAATTCCGTACTATTCGTAACTTCGTAGCGAATAGCTTTCTTGTAACTTCGATACTAAATAAAAATTGGATAAGAAATTGCTGACCTGTGTCAAAGTTTGTATGTATAGAACTTATTTGATGGTTCCACTTCTTCCAAACTCTGATATCGGGGCCACGTTTACCAAAGACTCGGCGATTGAATAATAGTGACAAAACTTGAAATAATAACGTTCAATCGATGTGGTCCCTCGCACCCCCCAACCGTATTGCTCTCATAAAATTGAACTGGTAGCACAAAAGTATTGCGTACAAAAAATCCAGTTACTTATATCCATGAATATATCGGGTGAACCACGAAATTTGACCAGCTTAGATCGCTCCGTTGTTAGCGGGTTGATCTAGCGGGACGCGATTCAACGAGAGCATCAATGGCACCTTTAGTCTTCCGCATAAAAAATTAAATAATTTTTTTTAACGATCGAATGTAAACGCTACGGGAGAGATGCATTGAAGCAGTACAACATTTGCACTCGAAAACCGCATATTCCTTGAATAGGCCCATATGTTCAATTTTAAACGCAAAATAGTCGTATATGCTGTGGGTCATTAAAAGCTTTGTTTGCCCGGAAGCCTTGACGTTTTAGAATGAGCAATGGATACAATATTTCAAGCCTCGGCATCCGTTCGGCGGTTTTCGTGCTGACTCTTGGCGAAAAGGCTCGAAATCGTTGAGAAGTTGCGGATGTCGGGACAGATGAATGGGAAGTAACAGATAGCCAATCGTGCGAGTATAATGGCCACGCAAAGCCGCGCAAAACCATGGCCCCTCGGCGAATTTTTTCGCCGGAGTGAAATATATTATTTCGCGTAATCTAACCGAAACGAGAAAACGCGTTAATAATAATACCTTATTTAACACTCCCGATTAATAATGAAGCTTATCTGCTACGACGAATTCTCGATCTCCGCTTGAAAAGCGTCGCTCGAAATTAAATCCTGACTTTATGACCGGGCCATTATGTAATTGAAACTTGAATATTTCAATCCTTTCAATCCGGGGGACGATCATAAATCTGCCTGAACCCGTGACACGTGTACACATCAATCTATAATTTTTCAACGTTTCATCTTTTGGAACGCGCCATAATAGGTGTCCGCTCTCTGATCGTGGTTTATTAAAAATAGAAAAGGGGGTGAATCGATTACACGACTCGCAGATATATATCTCATAAGGTCCCCGGTAACCGTTTCATTCCCAAGAATGTTCCTCGCGGGGACGGTCCAATTGTTTTCGAGCACAAATCTCTGATATCGCCCCGGTCCACTATTGACGCCCCTCGTATCTCGCCGTGTCGCCCAATCTTTTGTTTTCTTCGTCGCCAAAATCGAAGTATCGGCATCAGCCCGGCCCGACTCTGCCGGCGAGAAGGAAGTTTACGTCGTAAACTTCGGGTCTTAAGGGTGGAATTATAGTTGAGTAGAGCTCGCGCTAAGCCACGCAGTTGTTACCACGGTGAGCGCTTTAAAAGTTGGTCTCGGGTGTTCGCGTCGGTATGAGAGGGTCGGCGAAGAAGAAGAAGAAGAAGACGAAGGAGAGGAAGAAGCCAGAAGAAGCGAGAACGCGCGATACGCTGGAAAGGGACGTGGAAACGTGGTTAAGTTGCCAGGAAACTTTGGTAAAACTGAAAAGTTAATTTCGTCGTGTTAAATTACTCGAGCGCTCGGGCATTAAACTTGCAAAAGTTGGCCGGATGACTGAAATACGTACCTTCAGCCATCCCCCTTTTTCTCTCCTCTTTGCTGCGTTCTTTCTGTCCTTTGCCGCTTTCTTCTCTCTTTCGTCGCTGCGTTATCTAATGAGCGGTACAATTACCATGATTTAATTGGTACCGTACTCGTGTAGAGAAATATGCAGAGTGTACGGGTATCCGACGAATCACTTTTTCTCGGAAACTCGCGCCGCGTATCGCGATACGGAATATCTGTATTTATGCGGGGAACGGTAGTTGTAGAGACGTGTCGTCGTTTCATTCATGACCCTTTCGGTGGACGCAGATCACGATTATTCTTCAGGAAAAAATTTAAAACAAAAAGTTTTATCAAGAGTAAGTAAGATCAACCCTTGCATATATTGCTTATATTGGTAACTAAAGTACACTAGGAACTTTATTTGATGTAAACGTTTCAATTCGCTGATCTGTTATTGCTAATGCAAAGGAAAAATGAATGCGAAGAGCATACACCATCGCATCGTGGTAGGAGATTCAAGTAATTCGGATGGGATCGTTAACGTTTTAGCCAATATTGCGAAATATGTACTTCGCTTTCATGTAATTTCGAAGCAATTGTAGAGCTTTACAGCTGGTACCTATAGTATCATTAATTTCCAACGACCTACATTTTTTATCGATTCTCAGAGAATTTAACGAAACGTTCGATAGCGCGTACACAATGTTATATTTACCATATACACATAGGGACGTTTGCAGTTGTTAATCTTTACGAGTCATAATAATTTGTACCTCCTTCGTTATTTAAATAATTTGTCGTTACGATTTCGCGGAATGGATATGTATGTTGATAAAAATGATTGAATGTACTGCGATTCGTAATATTATATAACAGTATTGAAATTACAAAAATCAATATCCATTTAATTTCTACATGGCACAGGGCGTATAAAAGGACATTTGCTTCTCTATGCGTGCGTATCGTATTGGTTTCTAAGTAATTGAATTAAAGTGTGTACGAAAGTTACACTTTTATCATTTCCGGGAGTGTTCGTTGCGATAGATTTATGCATTAATCGGAGACCCTTGTTACAAACATTTGTTAACGCGCGCTTTGGCATAAATTTATATTAAAAGAATGCCCTGCGCAGTGTACAATCAATATATTGCACAATATTCAGGCAGAATTTTAATTTATACTTGCATCCTTTTATTTCCGTTGATTTTGTTCCGTGGAATTTGATCATTTGATTTTGATATTAATTACACGGCTGGCGCAAGTATTGCATACATGTATCACGGCAGCGCAATGCATCAAATCCTCCGCGATAAATGTTACGGACACGAGGTTAAACAAAGAGATATTTGGCGGTGCGTTTATACTTAAATGTGCTGATCTCCAAAATTTATTTCACACAGTAAAGGAAAAGAATGAAGTGCGGGGTTAATTGCAACTGTACTTAATATTTTGTACAAACTCTGAAGAAACGTTTCCTGAACTGACAAATCGGAGCAAAATAATAACGACACCTGTTAAACTATCCCAAACGACAGACAGACTTCGACATTGCCGTTCCAATGTCTCTATTAAACGCGGAAGATGAATGATATAACGAAGCTAATTGTTCCGAAGAACCTATCAATTTTTCTATACCAATTGGGCGAGTAAGGTCACGGTCGTAGTGTTCACCGTTACTGTGCATCGCTATCAGAGCACCTGGTCCACCGTGTGTACGATCTAGGCGCGTGCGTAAACACACGGGCGAAGAAACTTCCGCGGCTCCTACAGGGGTGAGTTACCCCACCGTTTCTGCTGCTGGCCGACAAGCGCATCTAGCAATTCTCCGCCGGCACGTGCAGTCAACTTTAAACGCACATACACACGCTCGTCGGGATATCCTCAGTTCGAGCCAATAAAAACCATCACATTCCGCTGGCGTTCCGCGAAAGATTTTTCTGTTCTACCAAGATAAGTCTTGATTGTCTTCCAATGAACGGTCCGATTTCGTGCGAGATTTGACTAGGCAAGTAGATAATTCGATAAAGGGGCTTTGTGTTTGAAATTGCGGCGCGTCGAAATTTGGTATAATAATTTACAGAATTCGCATATTCATTATGCCGGATTAACGTTTTCATTTGAATGTTTGAATAATGAATGAACAAAGACATCTGTATGCGGGTAGATCGAGCAAGATCGTGTGTGTAAACGTTAGCGCGGAGGCAGCGGTGTGGAGTAGGTTTATATCGTGGTCAGCGTCGCGGCGCGCGTCACCTTCTATCTCACTCTACCCCCGTACGTTTCTCTTTGTCTCGGAAAAGTTTCCGGTGATGAGCTTTGTTGGCCGTTTCCCCCGCAGGACGGAAAAGTTAAATGCGAAAGTTTTATCCGATATCCAGTTCTACGACGCTGCTGGAAAAAGGGATCTACGCACGCCGTTATGTTGAAATTTGGATACCCCTGATTAATACATTATTATAATTTATGCGACGCGCACGTTTGTTCCGGTAGATTCTTGGTAGAATCGATTGGAATATCCGGAAATATTTTTCGCTGATAAAGGGGACAATGAATATCGAAATCTATTATTGATACTCGTTTCACGTATCTTCATTATTCATTGTTGAATCTATCCATAAATTTCATTATCCAATAATTCATGTAACAAATAATTCGTACAGTAATTATGTTATTAGCAATTCATTGGCTGTTTGCTAATGCACTATAAATGGTTACCAGTTGTTGTTGCATTAAATGTCAACGATCAATACTAACGTTAACAGATCTGGTTTCTTTTTGTGCAATAGAATGGCGTCAAAGAAAACGAGGAAAAACCATTCTATACAGCACCTACTCGAACTGCCAAGCAACAGAGAGACAAAATTGCCACTGTATCCTGCGAAGGAGTCGACTCAAACCCCACTCATTCCAACCCCTCGACAGGTTCCTGTTACAGTGCTGCATCCCTCACCGAAAAAGGTAAGAGAAGCATGAATAAGTTACAAAAAAAATCTTTTGTTGCCATTCAATTTGCAGGAACACAAAGATCAATTATGTCCCCTTTTTGCTTTGTTCCCGCGGCATCGACAATACTTCGAGGTATCACGCAGTGAAAAATGGTTTTGCTCTTGAATATTCCTTTACTGTGTGGAATTTTGGGAGCAATCGCAAAACGTAAATAGATATCAGTTTAATGAGCTTCGCTCTTTGATTTGCATAAGTGGCAATGCGTGTTTCCGATTTCAAGAACCAATATTCATTACATTTTTAACGTTTCACTACTGAGATTCGAATGCATTCGTTTAATTTTCGTAAAGGTGCTTTTACAGGAATATACCAGGAATATAAAGCAAATTATGCAAAGAACGTGTTACTCTGTTTATATGATTTATATGGCATATGTCATCGAGAACACGTTTGCCAAAGGATCTACTTCAATTTGTAAAAATAACAAAGTTATCGACGTTTGAAGAACACAGTTCTCACTGCCGACTGCTGCGAGTAATTGGTGTTAATGGCGGAAAGCGGAAACTACTGGCAAATCAAAATGATTTTTGTCCACGAACAACCGATCCCTCCCGACAAAGTTTTGGAAGTTATAGAAAGCTATATACGAAGATTTACCTGAAATTGCAACGAAATTGCGTGCATGTTTAACGAAGGATTTTGTCCGGTATGCAATATTTCGCAGAGTAAGTCTTTCGTAACTACGGCGAATGCTAAATTTTAATTGCTTGTAATATTAAAGCCGTCCATAAAATGAATGGAAAGTGTTGCGGCTAAATGTCTTTTACACGTGAAAAACGGGATTGACGACAAACGCAAAGTGGAACCATTGTAACCGCATAAATTGCTGACGCTTTACTTTTACCGTGGTGGCTTTTTTTATCGATCATTCGGCACGTGGGACTTTGTTATTGCTCGTACAAATGTCGACGTAAGCCAGAATCCGAGCGCAGCAATGGAGCGGATAATTTCTAACTGTATTTTCGTCTCCTGATAATGTCACAGAGACATCATTATTTCAGAATGCTTCAGATCATTTTATTCCTTTTCAGAAGTTTCTTAGAAGAACTATAGCGTATCGGTAAAACGATATCAAACAATATTTAATATTGAATGTTTATGTTGTTGTGAACGTTCTCTTTTGCAGTATAGCCAGAATAATTGTATTTTTGTCTCACAGTCCTGCCCACGTACGAAACTTCGTATTTATATGCACCGAGGCTATTTTATACAATTCCAGATACGTGCAAGAATATCTATTTTGGCTGATCGAAAAACTTTCTCGCCTCTTTATGACTACTCTTTTGTTTCTTCTTCCTTCCATTTTATCCGACAGGGAGTCATGAAGAAGGGATTCACGTAACTTGGCAGGGGTGGCTTCGGCTTCCCTGTAAAATAACGATTTTTAAAGTTTCTGGAGGAGTTTCAAACCTTTTCTCACTGAGCTTCGTCGAAGAAGTTTGCGAAGTTTGAACCACGTAATTGGAGAGAAAAGGAATTTCCTCTAACCATGTAAAATGGTTCGTACGCTCTCTGCTTAAATCAAACTCCGATTCGCGTTGTTCTTTTAAATGCTGGTTCTAATAATAAACCTTCTGAAAGGTCGACTGCAACAATTAAGGGTCATGTATTTGTGTTGTTTAAAAACACCGTAACTATATTCTAAAATGATATTAATAATGTAAATATTCCTAATGTAAGCTTTCTTTGGATAGTTTCCCTTGTGTAAAAGTGTACTGTATCGTTGATATGTCGCTAGAAAACTTAAAATTGATTTAGCCTTGTGTCTATGTACCTTATGCTCGTACAATATTGCCAATCAGTAGTATATGCCTGGTTGGTCAGACAGTTCCTTCTGATCCAGCGGGGTTATCGGTCGGTAACCAAATATTCTATTTAGGTATAGTTGTTAATTGAATTCTATATATATCTGTGATTCCAAATGAATAGATAAAATGATTGAATTTAAATTTTGTATTAAAAAATTATTAAAAAATTGGGATAAATTATTATCGGCAGGGTATTCGAAAAACTTCTTATCAACGATCGCTTCTGTAGATAAAACCCTGATACTGTACCGGCAAATCCAAGGTCACATCTGCCGGTAAAGTGGACCACTGGCAGGTAAAAAGTATCTGTTACCGACATATTGCAAGTCAGATGCATAATTGTTCAAAGACAGATGATAAATGCATAGGCCGAGCGATTGTTAACACACTGATTGATTAAATATCTCTAGAATTGACACTTAAGTAAATCACGAATAAATTTACAACTAAATGCTCATTAAAATATAATTGTTACTCTTGGCCGAAAGATTTAAATGATTCTTACTTCCGCTCTTTGCAAGTTGGGTTCCGCCGAAAAGATATACATAGAATCAAATAACCGCGAGGTACACTAAAAATGTAAACACTATTTCCTAACAAACGCATGAACTAGCTTTTATAAAAATATCTAACAGCAAAAAATTAATTTTCTTTGAGGAAAAAGAATACTTCTCCATTACTATTGAAGTTATGCCTTCAATACAATACAGTGCAATTAGAATGAAAATTAAAATTGATATCAGGAAGGGTACGATTTGGTATTATTTAAAAGGCGCGTCGTGTATGTGAATTTTCGGAATGATCTTTCAGAGAGGTGGGTGCACGTATTTTACAAGAAAATAATTTGCTATTGAAATGCTATGAATGAGACGGTGGCAGGAGCGTCTTCAACATACGCAAGGTGGTGGGCGGAACGGAATTTATGATAATTGCATAAATCAGAGCTTTCCTCCACAATAATCATAATCTATTGGGATAGTTGTGCGAAGTTAGATATTTAGCCAACGGCGCGAATAGCGGAAGGAGGCCAACGGATTTCATGGGACCGTGAATAAGATAAAGTCGAAGTTGTCGGCTCTAATTGAAGAGATACGCTTTTTTCCAATTTCTGACTGAAAAGTGATTACTCTATTACCTTCTCAGAGGCTATACATTCTTCGAAACCTTACAAACTCAAAATTCAAATTCTCCAAACGCTGAAGTAGTATGCAATGCTTCGAGTTCCTAATTGTAAGTTGAAATCTAAGCTAGAACTGAAAGGGCATTGGTTTTATATACCATACCCATATAATTGTTTCTCATGGATCAAACAGTTTTCGTTTTATAAAAAGGAGTAATAGTAGCGCGTGACTTTGAAAATCAATAAAAAAGGCGCGACGTCTCGAATCTGGACGGAGCGACCAAAGAGGGTGCCACCAGTGTAATAGCAACCCTTCAGGATATGTCCCAATTCATTTAATTGCCCATAACTTACGAACAAATTAAAGTAGGTTCAATAAAAATTGCGTTCAACAAGAATCTGTCTTATAATTGTTTTCGTTGAAAAGCAATACGTAGTATTTAAAATGTTCGAAACTTACTGACACCTAAACTTCGCCACTATCTGCTCAGTTTTCTGTTCGAGTCACTTCTTAAAATAAAATAATATCGGTTAAACTATTTTTGGAAATGTACCTTACATAACCGGAAGCGTGAAAATATTTTGTGACGCACGCTAACTCTTTCAACTCGCGTCTAGGTTCCGTTTCAATAAAGTCATAACGTTGCTAAATATGAACTCACGACGCTAGGTGCTATTTTATGCTCCCCATAAAAGCACTTCCCGGTTCAAATTTACTGAAATCGGTACCACTGTCACAGACGAGATATAGGAATACCGACTCATAAATCCCACGCTGACTTGAGCGTCCTCTGCTCATGAACAGTGATCACTTGAAGAACTATTATTTACTGAAGTAGCGATGGGGACGGGGATTCATGCGACTTTGTGAATATATGTGAATGCTATGGGGGAAATCAGGGAAGCGATTTCCACAAACGAAATACATGAATTCTTGTATCTCGTCGTTGTCTGTGTGAAAAGCACCGACGAGATATAGGAATGGACGAATCAGCCAATGTCCTTTTTCGGTCCGAATTCTCGGGCCACTGACAAATTAGCCGATTTGTCGATTCCTAAAATCGCAGCCTATTTCACTTGACGCTTTTATCATGCATTTAACAATTGTATCGCAAAAGAATAAGTGATAGAATTGTTATACGTATGACGAATAACATCGATTGCCCAGGTCTCACCACGAGGATGTAGCTGAGAATGGAGACCAGCGCGGCCCCAGCCGCGCCCCAACTACCATCTATTTAGAAATATTATTAATTACAAATTCACGAAGGAAGTATTGAGATAAATGAATTTAACGGAGGCTGAAAATAAAAATTCTGTTAGACCTGACATAAACTAAAGATTATAATATAAATTAGCGTACATCTAGTTCAAATAAATCCACATATACTTAAGGTAAATTAAATCTTAACTTCGAACATCCTACCTGACTAAAAAGCAATATGATGAATCTTGAAGTTCTTCCGAGGAAGTTCTGATCATGCCCCCGAAACACACGAAAACACCAGCCTCGCTAAAAACTTATCTTGACTTAAACATTGCCTGCCTAATTGAAAAGCTAATTTAATTGAAGAATTGTCTGCCTGATTGAAAACCTAAAGGGATACAAAGAAAGGGGAGAGATATATTTTATAATGAATCTTCTTTCACTAAAATCGTGATCCTCCAACCTGGAACACATCAAAGTTTATAAGAATTTGGTGATATTTGTTCGATATGATAGCCCGATTGTGTCTACCATTTCCTTTGGATCATATGATTTCCTTCGATTTATTTGATCCATACAGCATCCCTTTTGAGCTTCTGATTACTTGCATATTGCAATTTCCTTGAGGTGGTATTCTGTTATATTGACATCTTCTGTAAGTTCATAATTCTGTAACAAACTTAATTATGAGATTAGTAACTGTGAAAAAATAGTACAGTAGTACAAAGGGAGCAAGTTCTTCCAAAATGCAAATATGCTGAATAACAATTATGAATTACAAATAGAAACGTTCACTTGGACACTAAGATGAAACAACTCGATTTTACTGTTAATAAAATGGTGAGAAGCAAAAGAGAATAATAAATAGCCAGGGGGGTGTTCTACTATTAATTATCGTGCACTTGTTATAAGTCCCAAAAATAACTATAACTAGCCAAATCCATGTCCTAATTCAAACCACGATATACTTAATCGCAACTCTAGTTGTAATCGCGATTTGATTTTATTCGCAGCTCTAATCCAAAACGTATTCAATCGTACGCGACGCTAATAAATATCGCGATTTGCCCAATACCATGATGAGTGCTGAAAACAATAAACTACAACTACAGCATACAAAAGCGAGCATAGTGACAAAATAGTAACAAAGAATGGCTCTCCATACAAAGGATACAGAGCCATCGATAGTTGCCCTCTTGAGCGACAGTTTGTCGGGCCTCTTCGGCATTTAGCCTCTTCTTTTCTTCGAGCGCAATGCCCCCTGAAACTTAGCCTAGGCTCGAGACTCTATTCGCAAACAAAAATAAAATAAAATAAAAATCTAAACCGCGTTGCTAAACGGAACACAAGTGGACGAATCACGACCAAATACAATCGTAAAAATTGCGACTATGGAAAATCGTAAAGATTCCGATTAAAATTGTAATCGATCTTCGCCTACACGCGCAGCCTCGAGCATAATGTCACGTTCGTGTCGAAGTCAAATCGCGACCACGACCGCGAAAAATACGAAAAATCGATGGGCAAAGCCAGAGGCGAATGCATTTTCGTTCGCGCCACACCTTCACCGTCGACTTTTCAAATCAGATCTCCTGAAACAGGTTGAACACGCGAAATATTGCCTACCCGATCAGAGACTGTGTCAACCTGCCCGGCCCTACCTACTTATATCTATCAGGCACACCAGAAGGTATACTACCTATTCTACCTAGACCTGTATTTAAAAAATGGCAAAGCATTCACGCAAACACACCTCATTCCACGATTCTCAATCAAACACTCGGGTGCAAGAGCCAACACTAGAGAGTCGTCCCGGGACGCCCCCGACACCCGAGCTTGGCATACAAACATTCACACTCTAAGGGTACGTACCAATTCTTGAAATCGGCTGACAAAGGCTAGCGACCATTGCGTAAATGCGCGTAAACGTATGTGCTTGTGCATTACTTTCGTATATAATATTCATTGTTAAAATATATTGTACATTTTCTTTCGACTTAGTATACTTGGTTTGTATAGCAGTCTATTCGTTGCCGTATTTTCATAATTCGTTTTGGTATTCAATGTATATTTGCAATTGTATATTGCTATTCATGAAGCGATAGTATCGATATTGGACTGAAAAATATTTTCAATTTGTTATCAAATTCCCGAGCCCACGCAATTCCACGGGCTAACCACATACACACAATGTGGAAAATACGTCGTGCACGGCACGCTAGCAAATGTCAGCCGCCAAACATTGTTATGAATTTAAAAATCATACGACCATCGTGCCCATTGCCTTTCACTCACCCAAGTAGCACCTGGGCACGTGAGTGAGTTCCTGGCAATAAACACGGAAGGGGTTAAACTTGAAAATCCTGATCTAAAAAGATGATTGGTACACGTAAAATTGCAATAGGCAATAGTATATATTATTTTCAATATCTTTAAAAATGATTCGACTTTGTAATTTATGAAAACTCAATAAAGACTCGACAATTACTGATGAATAATTTGTTTATTAAAAGGAAATGACTCTCATTGAAACTGAATTTATTATAATAAGTAATGCCATTAAGAAATAAATGCAATTAAATATTTACTTGAAAAATTGACAAACTATTAAATGAGCCTCAGGTGATTCCTTAATCGAAGTAAATTGTTCAAGTTAATTACTTCGATTTGAAAATCTGCCCTTATACAAAGTGCCTTCTTGTACATAACGTGTAATAAATTTCATACAAAAAGAACTACACTATAGGATATAAAAATTAGTATTAAATACTATCATTGGCTTATGCATATGCAATGCTGATTTTAATATACGTTTCGTTATATTTGTTTATTTCAATACATGATTACTATAATCACGAAACACTTGCAGTAACGAAGTCGGAGGGTACCCGACTTCTACACTGCTCAACAATGAAAACAAATTAATTTTTTTATATTAAAAAACGCGGAGTACAATAAGGCAGATCTAACGTCGTATAAGAAATAATACGCAAGAAAATAATGCCCGTCACTACGCTCGCAAAACTACTAAAAAATACAGCCAGTCACCCGTGCCGCCGATTGGGGACCGGAGGAACCAAAACGCATGCGACTCACCGACTCGTAGACTCGAAAAATAGAGGAAGTACTCGTGGAGGACGCCAGGAACATCACCGAGGCAGCTCAAGTGAACTCAATCGTCGGGAAGTTTGCAAACTGTAACTAAACAAGAAAGCAAAGAAGTTTAAAATCTATTGTTAAATCTACAGAATATGATTCGTCACAGAAAACTCAGAATTGTTTAGGAGATACTTACATTTCTCACTTCACCAGTGTCGCATAAAATACCCCCTGCAGTGATGCACTGACTCTACTTCCGATGGCGAATATAAGAAAAAAATAAAAATAAAAGACTATGTACGCGACCGTAAATTATATCGGCGAACAAACAAAGATGCTACTTTCGCGATTGGAATGATAGAAAAGGAGCACCGGTGCTCTGATAATAGTATTAATATCTAGTACGTGAAATACACTGACTCGACAATCGCGTGTAGCTAAAGTGCGAACAAAAATTTAAACAGAGCCACTTGCTCTGAAAAAGCTGGAAAACTTCGAAGCAAATATTGACTCTACCGACCGCATTGCGCGCGGCCACAAAATTTTCTGAAAGAAAACATGTTCACCCTATCGAGCGTTATCAGTGATATTTATGAAAAATAGATATGGACGAAAAATATGTAAATATCCATTAAAAATATGCAAAGATGCATGAAAAATATGCAAGTGTGCACGAAAAATGTGTAAATATGCATTGGAAATATGAAAATATGGATTAGAAATATGTAAATATGCAAGAAAATATACAAGATTAACAATGCAATAACAAGTGCAATAAGTTATTGCATATGTTTTTAAATATAAAACATAAAAACATATTCATTATGCAAAAAGTGCAAAATAAAAAATGCTATTATTTGCAAATGCAACTAATTAATTGCAATTGGTATAAAAAATGTAATTCTTTTTTTAAGTATTTTAAGTGTGGTTGTTTCATCTTAGTATTAGTCAGGCATCATATAAAATCAATATGAAAATATAATTAAGATGCTCACATACACTGGCCTTGGCTGCATTCAATTATTAGACATCATTGTAGCTATTGGCTTACTCTATTCCATACAATCTCTCTCCATACTCCTGTACCAAAGAATAACAAGGAAATTAAACAAGTGCACGAAGGTAGTAATAATTGTGATATTGTGATTATTGCTTTAGTAGCAATGATTCAACTCGAATTCTGTAAAAAATGTGCTATTATAAAGCTATTATAAACGCACCTCGCTAACGTGATGAGGCGTCTTCCATATGTGTTGTCAGCACGGCGTCAAATAGTACAATGAGAAGCCTCGCTGTTGTCCGTCCTTGTTAGGCTATGTTCGATACCCGATTAAAGCCAAACACCAGTTTTGTTTACGATCGCGGGCGATTCCTAGAAATAATTAAACGCATACGTTACTGATACAGACACGATAAGTATCTGTTTTTGTTTGACGATAAATTGTCGATATGTTCCGGGAAAAACACGCTTCCCGAAAACCGGCAGAAACAACAACAAAGCAATACATGTACTCGAAAATAATTGCCCGTATTGTGTTACCTCTTTGTTTACACCACGACTCTATATCATAGAAGTATTACACGTGACACGAATTATAATTTAATAGAGATATATTGCCAGAATTCTACTTGTTTCGACAAGAAATTCGAAGAACGCTTACCTGTCATCGAGAAGTTGAGTTAACCACATGGCACGGAGTCAGTTCGGTTCTGCGCATTCCCGCCGGTCAGCGTCACGTTCGAACGCGTTCCGCCAGTCCTGATTCGAAGCGAGCGAAAGGAACGCCGTGGAACGGAATCGAACTGAAATTAGGGATAAATGTATTAAGAATCATCAATATTATAATAATATTATAATATATTACAATAATATTGCTAGAACCTGCGGAATATGCTAGAAGATAATGGAATTCCGAGCTGAAATACGTGTACACATAAGTAAAAGGTGATACGTGTATCCATACTCGAATCGATTTGAAAATGCACGCCACGCGGTATGATTCCGTTCGCTGCACAATATTTTCTTCATTTCTTGCGAAATATTCGTTAATATTAACACAGAAACTACAGAAAACTTGGAAGACAGGGAAATGAAAGCAACGCGTATATCATTTCCTGTTTTCGAGAATATATTCGACTATGTGACATACCTTAATTAGACGGACACTCTGAGCACGTCTATTCACTACGAGGTCCATTGCGCGAAAGAGGCAGATTTTTAAAATGGATCGCGCTGATTGGCCGGTGGTGGGGGGTATTGTTCTTTCTTTAAGGCGGGTGTTTTTTGAATATCGCGTCGAACTATATACGTTCTGTTACAAGTATTACAGAATGGATATTAGTCGAATTGAGCACGGAGCGAAAGGGTTAACGAATTTTTAATTAACATTAATTGTTTCTTATCCTTTGTCGCCTTTCATTGCGGGAAAGAACGAAAGAATTCCTTAAAATTATTTATTTTTCGGATCGTTTTCTATAATCTGTCGGCGACGTTGCGAGTGACACGGATATGTTAATGGAACCCCAGTTGCCAGAAATGCTGGCCGAAAAGATACATCGGATATCTTGTCTATTCCTATATCCCATCTGTGCTATTGTACGCGAACGATTATCATCGATGTTAAAGTAGGATTCCCGTGTTTCCATATTTCCTTTAAGACTGTGGGAAAGCTAACAGACGACTGACGTTTCTAAATCGCTCGTGATTTCTTTACTAACGTAGCGGGATACGAACCTCGGGGTAATTCGATGTACGCTGTTGGAATATTAATGGGGAAATCCTCTCCAACAGAACCGTCGAGATTGTTACGGTTACGATTACGATTATGGGCCGTCATTCTTCTTAAAGGAGAACCATTATAATCCAGAATAATATTCTTTCGCGATATCTGGAAATTTCTCCGTTTCAATGCGCAATGGTGTTCAATGGTATAAACATGGAAAATAAGGACATTAAATTCGATCGTTCGTAGAATAATTTGGAGAATAATTATGTACCTTTTCCGATGCTTTTATATGTTATCAAAAAACTGATACGCGGTTTTAGCATCAGTATTATTGGCATTTTAGCGAAATGTTGTTTCTGTAAAAGAAGCTTTGTAACGATGTTATTTACATTGTAGCAAAATATAGTTGCAATATTCGAAATCAACTTGTATCAATTTTGTTTCGTTCGTGCATTACGAAATGGCATAAAAATGAGCCTGACGACATTTTAAACAAAATCCATGGGAGTCTCGTCTGAATTGATATTTTACGAGAAATGTTAAACACGCGAAAGAATTTCAATTCTCCGAGGACAGCATTAGCGATCAATCGGTCTGCCGGAGAGTTGAAAAGACGAGGCACACTACCCTTTAACTTTGTCGAGCTGTCGTGCTGATCGGGGTTGGAACGAACCCTCCAATTCTCTCGGTGGGAGTAGCCACGCGGTTGAGTGAATTTTTATGAATGAATGCGCGAGGATACCTAGATCCAAGGCTTTGGAATGCGCACCCTGTTTTCACCCCTGTACCTATATTTACGTCAGTGACTCTCAATTTGAAGTTCTCGCAACACATAAAACATGTGGGGAACAACGTTACCGTTAAAACTCACCCCTTTGGGGTAAATAGGCTTAAAATAAATCGAATCGTCTTTTGATCATTCGTTTCGTTTCTGGTTACATACGCGTCTTAAGGGATACGTGATTTTATAATTGCAGTACTCTTTAAATTTAAAATATTTTCAATCTTTCAATATTCAATCTTTCCTTAGAAATTTGTTTCTTTAATACCTTCGACTGTGTCAATTAGTGCAGAGGTTGTAATAATACACTTTCGATACTACGATTTGAAACAACTTTCGTTGCCAGTTATTATATCTGATTTAATTTGCAAATTGTCGCAAATACCATTGCACGAATGGAAAGATTTCCTGTGTCACATATATTTTAAGTTCGTTCGTCGCATTTCATTTAATACTTTTGGAATATTAGACGAAGTTTGAACAATATGGAACTCATCTACCTATTGGCGAGTAGAAGACTAATGTCATTCGTCATGCACGTATAACGGTCATGGCATAAGCTTCTTCCATGGGGTTTAAACATTTTTGCGTGGGATGAAAATCATAATTGTGCACCAACATCGTCGCACTCTTCAGCTACAAAGGGTACTCTCTTGCAGAAGGGTCTGAGGTTGAAAGTGTTAGCGGCAGCACAAAAGAAGGCTTAACCCTCCGTAACCGGAGGGGAGTTTATAAAAATCGTGTCAATTAGGCCTCGAGAAAGAAAGGCAGGTCGGGTAAGGTGTTCTGTGGGTGGGGGCTTCGGAGCTTGCATTATAAAGAGATCGTTGACAAGCAATTTGCCTTTTCAGCGGCTCTTAATAAAATCTTGCACCTTCTCGTTGTCGCACAAGAAATGTTAATGTTCATCGCCTACGCAAAAATAATCCCCCATTAATCGAATTTACCAGACACGATAGTTCCATTAATTGTCCATTAATTGTACTTCAATGTTCAAATTGTAATACGCGTGTACTTTTTCCAATTAATTTTCAGCGAAATTTTCTTAATTACCGAGATCCGTTCCACTGTAGCGCATAAAACTTTCTGCCTCGCATAAAATTCTATCTTGATTAAAGGAGAAAGCGATAAAGGAACCAAATCCTGTTCAGATTTCTGTGTTCTTGTTCTGGAACTGCGATGTTTAGAGCAAGGCGAAGGGTCGATCGGGCCTAGGCAGTGCTCCAGGCGAGGATTAGCCCACGGGGTATTGTAACGTCGTAAATACATTCCCTTTTTACCCCTCGAGCTTAAAGTCACGGTACTTCCCCCGGTTCTCTCCTCGTCTGTCGGTCGGTAACTCCACCATCCCATTGTCACCGACTTCAGTCTCAACGCGAGGAAATAATATAATTATATTTCTGATTTTAACTTTGCACGCGTGTTCATAAAATACAGAATAAAAACGTATTCACGGAAACGATTAATGATCCCGCCACGATACCGCGTACAGAACCGGGCAAAAGTTTGGGTACACGTGCCATTGTACGAAATATTCCGAAACTTTTATTATTAATGTCACCTCTTTGCTTAGATACGTACGTACGAAAATGATCAAAATAGCTAGTAACCATAGGTGATGTATCGTCTGAAGAATTGTTACGTGATTGTTAAAAGCATTTCGCCAGTCAAGATAACCACTTTCTCCCTTCCTCAATATTTTACACAATTTTCGCGATCTTGAAATTGCACAGGGTTGAACAATCCGTTCGGAAAGCAACAATTCGGTCCGCAAAAGCTCTCAAGGCAATAATCGACGTCAATCCGGAGCATCCGATTAATAAAGATAATTATCTGCAATTCAAGGGAAGCTGTGTATTTTTAGAACAGTGAATTAAGGCAAAAAAAAAATGCACAAACATTAAGATACGAGGAAACATCGAATCCCACAGATCGCATTTAAAGAAATAACGAAAAAACATTTTAATCATCCGCAGGTTTTCGCTAATTTCTTCCACGAATTCAGCGCAACGAGGATTATAGAACCCTTTATCGATCTGCCTCGCCCTTCGTCGCCATTCATTCGCTGATTTAGCGGCCATCTTCATTATCAAACGTGATCGCGGACTATAATTCCGTCGGATCGCTCCGGGGACCGGTTGTAGTTTTTCGATAGGACGGAGAAAAGATTAGGAAAGGCATTACGCCGAGGCACTTTGGCCAATGTCATCGTTCCGATACTTACACCCCTCTGCATCAAACACCCCCCCCGTATCCGTGTTCCTATTGCAAACGCCGGCACCCTCCGGTTTTCTATCTGGTTCGGCGAGTGCCGGCGAGAACGAGACAGCCCCTTTTCCGCGGAACGATATCTCGAAGCGAAATCCCGGTCGGCCTCGCGCTTATACCAGTCGAAATGGAAAGGGTTGCACGCGAAGGGCTCCGGAAGGACTGCGGGGTTATAATGAAATATAGGCTCGTTCCGCTTCGTATAAGACTGCATTAAGATTATACGTTGGCGCGCTCCTTGGCGACCGAAGAAGGTCGAAATAAACGGGGGTGGTATAGGGACGTGGCTGGTGGCTACGTACCTAAAGGGGTAAGGGCTTCCTCCTACGGTGTTTTAATCAAGCCGGATTTGCTGCGGCAAGCCGTGGTCCCAACTTTCATTTTAGCCAGCCCCCGCGCTCTGACGAGTCGTGCACGAATGTTTTCGCTTCTCTTTCTCTGTACATACACGCACACACTCTTCGCGTATACCCGTCCTCCGGTTCGTGCGACCTTTCAACGGTCTTGTCTTCCTCTTCGTCTCGTCAACGGTCGCCAGGCATCCATAGGGAACTGTTTGTCCTGCATTACAACGTTATCTCTGTTCCGCGGAGACGCGTGATCCCGACGACGTTGCCCTCCTTAAGAAACTCCAAGGGGCTCGGTTCGTCGCGATTATGTTATTAACTCCGATAGAGACGGAACGACCGGGAAGACGTATTTTTCGTACGGTGTAACCCTTAAGCTTGTCGAGAGGGACGATTAAGTTTGGATCGGCTGGCGGATTAATGCGCTGTTTATTCGCGACTCGTTCTTTGCTGTTTGGTAACGCAGGGAATGGACGATATTTTCTATCGGAGGACGCATAAACTTCAAGGGACTGTTATCAACCGCAACGTTTTCATTTTCCAAGAAGATAACAGCACGTGACAACTCACGCAGGTCGCCCTGTACCAACTTGAATCCGAAATATGCGGCCGTTGAAAATTGACCAGAATCGAATAGTCGACATTCTGCTCATTCAATAGCGGCCGATCCGGGAGCGCTCCTCGAATCATAGCCAAAGGAAACGAAGCTCCTACTAGCCTAATATCACTAATCTCGCGATCACAATGCCCGCGTCGACAAAGATATTCGTAGGTGGAATTCGTTTCATCTTGGCCGGAGCTTGAACTGTGCATGTGGAAGGGAAGGTCGGTTAGGTAGGAAGGAATGAACATAGAGCAAACAATATGGCGTCAGCCAGGAGAAACCCAAACCGTTGCGGACCGGTCAGTATGCAATATGCTAAGGTTCTGCTTTTCCTCACCCCCTTCTTCCACCCTGCCGACAAGCAGCCGAAAATTCACCGTTCGCCTCCCTCGCTCCACCCCTTTCTCTATTCCTCCTTCTGGTCCTCTATAACCTCCGAATCCTTGGGTTTGGGAATTTAATTACAGTATAGTGCCTACATTGTAGCCCCAGCCGGCCCGGAAATAAACTCCCCATTGTCGCGGCACAAAGCTTCTATTTGTCACGAGACCTGGGCGTTCGACACCCTTGCGACGCATGCCACCCCCGCACACAACCTGCCACCCCCACCCCCCTGTGCCTTTCGATATCGACTTTTCCGACAGCGCCACGACTTAGTTAATAAGCGGAACAAAACGAAAGCAGGCCAGGGCATTCTTTGCCACGGCAAGTGTGAACGATCGACCGCGAGATCTATGGCTGCACTGGGGAGGGTTCTGTTCCGCGACGGTAGACTTCGGGTTGAAACGATGGGGATTTAATTGTCTGTAATTATTTTGTTCTTGGAGGTTTCGAGGAAGGAACAAGTTTCATTTTAGTCCCGTCAATTTTCATTTGATCCACATGGTGTCGTAGCCGATGCACCATCGGTTCGTGGTGCAATCGAGTAGGGGCCGATTCTACGTGACAAATTGAGTCGCCAGCAAATAATAAGGATGGTCCATTCGAAGCTTCGTTTTCGAGAATACGGTTCACCGGTTAACGGGTAGCGAATTTTGCGTTTTCTTTTCTATTTAAGTGAAACATTTTCATTAGAGAGGTCTGGAACGGAGCGCCGGTTCGGTACCGCTTCATTCACCCCTATACATTATGAAGAAGATTATCCGAGTAACCACAGCCTAACAATCTCCCTGTTCCGCTTCTTCGCGAACTTCGATGTAATAAGTAACAACGCCATTTAATTATAAATGCTCGCGCCCGAGGAACGAACTTATCTAGCTCCCACTTTCCGTTTAATCCGAACCGTGGGACGAGGCACGAGGAATCGTACGTTAGAATTTAAGCCGTCCTCGTGCCGAGGAAGGGCTGGTCTTGGTATAATATAGGTCTCGATGTTACCGAATTAATTGAGCGATCGATTAATATTCGGGTCGGTGATTATGAAAGTGGTCCGAATAAAAAGAATGAAGAAGTTTCATCGATTTGCACATTGCAACAATGTGGAACTCTTTTTTTACACGAAACAATCGGGAATTGATCCGTTAAATTAAATTCGCACCTGTATCGTTGAACAGATTTCGAGTCAAGTGTATTTTCGAAATACGCCGCACATCAATTAACCTGCCATTGCTTGAAATATGTTTGATGTGCCGTACTGAAACGGCAGTCAACTCGTGTCAAGTGAAAAAATTCCAATAATCCCGTAACAATTGCCTTCGCCACTACGACGAATGCGCGACAGGGTGAGTAGCGATAAGATCACCAGGAACGAATCCTGCCTCTCTCACGGAGGCACATCCACCCCGGTTGTCGCGGTAGAATTTAGGGTTGGGCGCGTATCATTGAACATTAACGATCTGAACCTTCTTCGATGGATGTTATTGCTGCACGGCACGCGTCAGCATGCACCGGCGCCATCGAACCATCACCGTGAAATAGTTTTGTCTCTCGAACGACGACGAAACACGGCCGGAATTTTCACCGCAATCGTACTCCGGGGAAAAAGTATATTCCCTTTAGCGCGGCGGGAGCGGGGTTCGATCGCGGCAACGTTCCCTCGCGATTACAATAAGTCAGTCTTATGGAACTTGCCGCAACGGCAGAAGCAATGAGAATGACGAAACACGACTCGATTAGCAACAGTTTCGCCTCTGGTTCCACCACCCGAAATTGCCGTCATCGTCGGCTCATAAATATAACTACGAGCATAGTAGTGCTCCTCCATTCGCCAAACCTCTCCCGCATCGGACCGTAAAGCCCCATAATTATTCACTCGTCGTTAAATCGGCCGCCTACGCGGCTGTTACGGCTCTCCGTCGACTAAGTGTACCGTGTACATTGACTACGTGTTACCTGGATGCTTGCATATGTGACGGCGGATTAGTGTTCGCCGATGAACAATTGCGCGTATTGTCGATTAATTTCGATTTAATCTGAAGTACAGTCCAAATCTTGGTACACGGAGTCGTGGGTGTTAAAGTTATTCTATCAGTTTGATTTATTCCAGTCGAAAATGGATCGTATTTCGAATGTTTGAAAACTTGTTTCGATTTCCCACGACAATGAGCAATGAGTCGCCACCGTTGACTCTCATTTCCTTCTAATTCTATGCAACAATAAAATGTAGGTGCTTGTGCTGAAAATTTCTAATTGCTTCTGTTTGACTTCACACCGTGCGCGCGTCCGCGTCTGACCAGCCGTACGGTTATTCTACTTGTCCGTGGCGCGACCATCGCTTCGTTTCATCATTAATTGCTCGCGATCGCATTTCTTCACAACGAACGGTTCTGGCACCGTTTTCCGGTCATTCGAAATTGCCCTCTCAAATCGCACCCCGGTTATAGAACGCCCCTCGCGTGTCCCGCTCGTATTTAGGATCATCGATTCGTTCGATACGAATTGTAGTACAAATTCGGCAGCTGCTACAAATGTCGGCCATCGCACAACCTGTCGGTGAAACAAATCTCGCTCCATTATCCGACCGCGCATCAAACCAATTATTTCGCGATTGACCAACGAAATCGTGTTCCCCGCTCGATTGTCGGCGCGCATGCACCTGCGTTCCGCTCGCGAACCGCGCTCACCATTAAAGCGTGGGTCGAGGGGGAAACGAAAGCGAGCCACGGCGATGCTGATAAAGGGGGCGAGAAAGGGCGAGGCGGAGGGTCGGTGAAAAAAAGAAACGATTGAAGCGTGCAAAAGTTTCCGATGAAATCGCGAGTACCCTCGAAACTTGCAGCTTGAAACGGTCGGGCTCGCGGATGCACGAGATTCGACGAAGAGCGGAAACGGTTTCATTTTAGGCGGATGGCGACGGCGGCGGCCCGCTCCGTGGATGCCACGGGGCGAGGTAGGGCGCCGGTGGGGGTGGGGGGTGGGTCTTAATTGCCCGCGAGTTAATTAAACTGTAATTCAATCGCGCGAATTCGCCGATGTTTTATCGTGGCGCGACGCGCCGTTAAGTTTGTACTTCGCGATGCGCTCGTTACAGAAAGTATATCGGTCGGCCGTGTTTTGCGTGTACGTGCAAGAATTATGGGGATTTACCCCTTGCCGGAATCGAATAAACGTTTCGCGGAATAACAGGGGCGGGAGGGACGCTCGTGTTGGAGCGGCCTGGCGCAGGGTGTAATATAGTGTAAAGACGACACCCAACGATCGTAGTATTGTCAATGGTGAAGTACAATAATATACATATAATATACGTGTAATGACATTTGGATGACCAATTGTAAGTTGCACGTGGCATTGTCGCACATATCGTATTTTAACGCCGCAGGACTATACGCGTAAAACAATCGCGGGTATCTCAGTACGATGTAGTTATTATAACGACGATAGCATTTAAATGAAAACCGTTAAAATAAATCGAAATCGGTCTTGGCTCGGTCGCGTGTAACAGCGGTGCAGCATTGAGCAAGTAAAATAAACGAGAGGAATAATTACTGTGTTATTGCGACAAAAATTGAGGACGCAATATAAACTGCAGGGGAACGTTCGTAGATATTCATACGAGCTGCTAATAGAACAGTCATGAATACAGCAAAAAGAACGCAACATATTCGTTCGCGGCGAAATTGATGGCAGATTACGCTAGTGGATTTCTTAGATCAATGATGAGGCAAGGCCGGCGAGGGTTGCTTATTGTAATTATCCCTTCAGAGTACGTAGAACCTACCCTTGGCTAACCTCCCATCGCACACGCTCCCGGGCTCGATTGTTCTTGCTTGCATGGCCCCATGCGCCACGTCTATGAAATTAAGCGTACCACCCTTCTTGCCGAAATATGGCTGTTCTGTCAAGACCTCGCCCCTTCCCTCTCCCTTCCTTTACGCATCTTCCGTTCGCCCTTAATTCCTCGAAGATAATTGCCGCCTCATCTTCGCGTCGCGAACCTCGCGCCATTTATTGAGGCGATTGATGGTGATCTACGACCGGAGGGAAATGCAAAAGGAAATTACATTCTTTTAAAAGTACTGTGTCATCGTCGAGGAGGTCCCGTTAATTGTGTTGCGAACACCAATTGTAAAAAGTTCGCTTCACGAGATTGAGGTTATTGTTTCTTTATTGATTCCTTGCAGACTATGGAACTATTTGAATTTCGTACGTTCGCACTGGGCTGAAATCACGTCTGATCGATCTCTTCTTCGTCTCAAGCTTACTTGCCCTTGCGTTCCGTGTATAATTGTCGCCTCATCGTCGCGAATATGCCGGTATTATCGACGATTAATTACAGCCGCCTCCCGCGGAACGCGAAACAAAATTGCATTCCTTCGAAAGTCCTGTCTCATCCCGAGCAATTACCCGCTCGAGGAAGCGTAAAAATCGTCTTCTTCGTTACCGCGTTTTCTAATCGCAACGCGTGGATTAAATTTTTCCTTCGTGCACGCAACACGATAATTAAGTATGCTTGCAGAGGTTCGCGTCCGTTTCACAGATTGAGTCTCAGCATTCAAAAACACTTTCTCGCCAAGCTTCAATCTTGGCGATCAATCGCCATGGTTGATATGCGTTTTTTTACGACATCTCCGCGTGAAATTCATGCCACGTAGCGGGTCATATACTTGGTCGGAATGTTTGACTTTATAGCGGATACATATTTCAATCGTCGTAACCAAAGAAGCAGGCAGGCCGAAGGGCGGTTGTTTGCCGGTGACCAGAATTTAATATTCATCCAATCAGGGGGTAAACCTACCCCGCCCGAGGGTGTCGCACTACGTCTGACTTCCTCTTTCCTCTGACCTCTATAACCCTCCGCATATTTGTTCCTCTGCGCGAGCCAATAAAAAAAAAAAAAGAATTGGCCACTATAAACAAAAATCTGTACTATGCACAATGAAAATCTAATTCGACAAATCACGAACGCCGTAATGCAACGTCGAAAACCATGCCGGTCGGTCGTACGGTTTCTTGCATCAACGATATTTCGCCGAAATGTAAAAAGAAACTATGCCGAGTTCACGTGGATAGAATTCGGGGCTGACCGGCGTGGAGGGTAATTTAATTTGCATTATGCCCGCAGTGGGTTGTACCCCTGTTTCGTAAGCATTGCGGGGCAAACTGAGTAACAAACCCGCGGATTCGTTCGATCAAACTTAATTAGCGCCGAATTCCAGACATAATTAAATTCGACCGCCGTGCAATTTCGCGGATACTGGCAACCCGTTAGATTGAGGGTAAGGGGGGGTAACGGGGTGTACAATGCCGAGGGACGGACAGGGAGGGTTAAGAGGAGAAGGACATACGGGTGCCGAACGAAAAATTTCGCCCCGAAACAAAACATCCCCCGGTGTCGAATATTGTTCCGATTGGATTATTTTTATTGGCTCGTAAATTCCACGGCTGTCGATGCCGTAAATCTACGCTTACGTTCCATTATTACAGCGTTTAGTTGATTTATATAAAGTCCTCCCGCCGTTATATATCTTCGGGCGTGTTAGCGAATTTTCGATGTCCTCGGTTTCGTGCCGCGTCCGAGATTGCCGCACGTTTTTGTCGGCCCGTGAGATTGAATTACCGGAAGACGCGTGAACAACGTTTCTTCCCTGCTCAGCCTCGCCAAGTTGCTTTATTTAGGAGGGAATTGGACGTCTAATAGGAAGCAGTTACCGCGTAAAGATTTCATGCGTGTCCTACGAGGAGGATGATAAACGTGGCCAATAATGCCGCAGCATTCCTGTAGAGTGGCGAAAGAGTGAAAGAGAGGGGGAGATAGAGTGATGGAGGGCGGAAGAGCTAGACAGAGAAAGGGAATTCCTGGAATGCTTCCGGAGTTTCAAAGGTAGCCCCTTCGTTCTTAGCTGCACCCTTTCTCTCCTCGAGGCGGTACACCGGTCCATTCAGAATATCCTTGTCATTAATTATAAGAAAACATTGTCGTGCGATCGGTCGTATTCTCGATGATATTTTAATGCTGTAGACAGTGCGGTTCTCTCTGTATCTAATAATTTTAAATAATTACGTCTTTCTGTGTGCAACAGTCGATCAATTTTTCGGAGGTCGAAGGAGTTTGCTGAAACATACATTACTAATTATACACTCAGCCCTAGAATGCAATAGATATTTGCAACACGAATTTCAAGCAGCCTCGAGGCAAACAGCAATCAGTCCACAAACCACTCAAAGTCTATCCCGGCGGCTGCACTTAACAAATGAATTAATCCACCGTACGCGCGCGGTCTCCGACACTTATTCTTCGCAAGAAGAGATCGCGCGCGTAAAAACATTGATGGGGCAGAAAGTGCGACGAATCGGGGATGCGGAGAAAAAAAAAAGTTGCAACAACCGTGGAGAGTCTGGTCCGTATTCAACGGAGTTCGGAATGAAGGAGGACTTAGCGTCAGCACCCTTTGACCGGTGGTCCCCCTCGTCACGGGAGCTGAATCAAGCATAGTCACGTCGTAACCTCCTCTTGCCGTTTCTCGCAATTTCTCGCAATTTCTCCGCGTCCTTCTGCGGACTTTCGCCGTTGCCGCCGAGCGTGATCAATGAACGGCGCAGATGCTGTTTCGGACTGTTGCCGAGTATTGTGCACCTAATCGCCCACCCTGTCACTGTGACCACATCTCGGGGACTAGCGCGGGTATCCCCCGAGACGACGGCCCATAAATCGAAAGTTCGAAGCTTCCCCGAAGGGTACCGTGCACCGCATTCCCCGTTATCGACGTATTCCTGCGTTAACATAAGATCGGGCAGCGATTCGCCTACGGCCACTCTTCGTCAGTCGCGGGATTACCACCTGGATCACTTGCAGTCGTGCTTCCTAAGATACATTATCGTTGTGATTTATATGGGCCGCGTGGGTTTCGGTTCGGCGTGGAGCACACGCTGTCCAGGAATTCTTTTAGGTGGTATGATGCATCGTTTATCCGGCTGGGAACTGTATTAGCGGCGAGAGACGGTTAAGAGCTTGCTGCCGGGTTCTGCATCTTACTTACGATTCGTTTTATGGAAATAAATGCGGGTTCACCGGGGAAGGGGATTTTTGTTCCGGGCGAAAGGGACGAGTGAAACTAAATCACCGACAGAATATTGCTGTATTTTGAGGATTGATGTTTCGCTATACACGCAGCAGCAATATTTCAATGGTAAATTACACTTTTTTACATTCACGGGCCGCGTAATATATTGACTTAAGCTGTTCATCGAGTAATTCAAAGCATTTCGAAGATAATCGAAATTCGCAAACTGCAAGAAGAAAATTCCCAGGGGCAAAAGCATTTAATTCTCGAACAGCTCTATCTTTCGTGCAAGTTAATCAATTTTTAAGACGCGGCTAATATGCCCGGTCGCGGAGAGAAATGGGACGGTCGAGTGCCGCGAGGCTGTCCTGCACAACACAGATTGTGGTTGGAAATTAGGGTGATTACCAGTTTCTCCTCCTGGTACCTATTGAAGCTACGAAAGGGGCCAGGTGACGGGGTGTTAGCTGCGTGGGGTGGCGTGTGCTTGCCGTCGTACGATCCTCCTCTTGTCAAGTTTAAACCCGCTACGTGACTAAGTTGCAAGCGGCCTGCTAAGATGTCCTGCTAATTTATATGTTCGCGTTAACTTGCGCTCACCCCCCCCTTCCCCCAACTCCCTTGTACTTCTACCTGCATCCTACGTCTCTTACATCCTGGCAAGGGGGCAGAAGGATGGGGTGCACGGAGGAAGCTTCTGGCAGGAGAGGGCACGGGTCGCATAAATAATCACCGTTATCGTGCTCGACAGATGCGTTAAAGATCCTTTGTCCCTTGTGGCGAACCAGCGATTTCTCCAGCCCAGGCTATGTAACAGTTTGCATTAGTTTAACTGCGTGATTGAAGAATTTTCGTTGCAAAGATCCAAGAACGGTGACGGTAAGATATTTTATGTCGTTCGAAAAGTTTGTAAGCTCGAACGATGGTGAAGGAAAACGGTACGGTGCAATGATATTCTTCGTTTTCTGCCATGAAAATCATCGTACGTCTGCGCGGTTAAGCAAAGTATTGAGATATAAAATCGGCCCAACTAATTTGGGTGATTGCGATACCAGAGGAAGGGTTGCTGATACTAAGAAAGCAATCGACTAGCTGACATCTTGGTGCTGATCTTCGTCTTTGGGAAGATCCCACTGAACCGAGACAGCACCCTTTTCTTTACCGACAGCAGGAGATATCGTCAAAGGAATCACGCTTACTTACCTGAGGAGGTCAGGTTTAAGGAGTCGGATGCTGGTCCTAAGGGTGAACTTTCTGGTCGAACCTCAAGGAGGCCGAACCGCAAAAGCCTCGAGGTTTGAGTCCTATGTATCCTGATGAATCGTTTGGTGTCTGGGTCCTCTTTGAAGCGTTCACCAGGCGACCATCGTTCATTAGACTTAATCGGACTCTTCAGTTTCCTCTTCTTTGGACAGACTTTCTAAGACCAACGTCTCCCCGTGCTCAGACACTCGCCGTCTCTCCAGTAACGTTTGCATTCGAGACAAACGCGAAACAACTACTCGTTCAAGATGTTCTGCTGCGAATCGTGCTTTTATATCTGTAGTATAACTTTGTAATATATCATAGCACAAAATTTACATGGCGCGAACTTCGATAACGAAATTGACTTCTGAGGAATTTAATTGGATAATAATAATGTCTCACTTATGTCATACCATTGTAACATGGAACTGAACATTTCTGTACATGATCGTAATTCGATGGCCCTGGGTTGTGCAATATTAGACGACGAAAGCGTCCCATCAATTTGCAAATATTTTCAGAAATGTTAAGCACAAAGCGTTCGCAGTAGCTGGAAATATTTGTCACGGTAGAATACATTGTACTTGTGGCGCAATAAGCAGGAACAACGTCGGATTACAAAGGAACAGGCGTTATCGATCTCAGTAGAGGGTGCGTGACAACGGTACCCCAATTAGGACCCCTATGACCCACACGTCTTCCTCGGTCCAATGTGGCAGGAACCCACATGCTGTGGATGCATCCGCGCGTGAATATTTGCGTAAGTGATTGCTTGCGCCTTGAGACGACAACCATTCGATCCGTCCACGAAACTGCCCGGTCCGCCGTAGCCTTTCACCAGAATCTTCTTTCTCCGGCGGAATCGTGCGCAGAACTTGGTACTTCAACTTCTTGCCAGTATTGGACGCCTTTGGGAAACTTGAAACAGCCTTGCTAAGAAGTAGATGCGCCGGAGGGAGGCATTTTTCGCCCCGTTCCCTCCCACTGTACGACGTTTTCTAGACATTCCCCGGAGTCCCTCGACTGTTCGCTTCTTATCTGCTGTCCATGCAGGGCGAGAATTACTGCGCGATCCACGCGGATTCGGAGCCTCTCCGTCGATAACGAAAGATTGTTTTGCAAGTCCTGTGCCGTTGGACAGGCGAGTTAACATTTTTCGCGTCTTCGCTTAGCTTTCCCGACTGTCTGCAATGCTCGCCTCGATGCGCGTACAGTTAAAGGGGTATTCCCATTCGAAGCCGTTAGACAATTTACGAGTGCATTGTTCTCTTAAACACGCTGTAACTTCGACGTTTCAAGTGATTGACGCATCTAGTCTCGGGAGGACATTTTCAAAGGATTATACTATGAGAATGTAATCCCTCTGAATGGGAGCACCCCCTTAAATCAATCATTAAATCGCAATCATAAATATCAATAGAAAATTGTATTCGGAACTAAACGTATTTCTAAAATTTCGTGTAAATCGAATTCAGAAAACTTCCCTACAAGCAAAATGGTACAAAAAGAATCCAATCTCAAGCTGGGCGGAAGCTTCGCTTCGATTAGAACAATATCTTATCAGTTATGTATCACAGATCGTTCCTCCGCTCCAGCGTTCTCTTGATAACCCTCGTAGCGACTGCTTCTCACGGAAACGTAAGCCTGAGATCCAGCTGTTGGTCCAGTGCCTCCGACAGGATTTCGCGATTCGTAGACCCTTATCAAAACCGTGGTCCAAACTCCAGCTAGGTCCCAGAGGTTACCGTTGATTTCTCGACTGTCCCCTTCCCTTTCCATCCGTGTATCCCTTTTCGTTCGTTCTATTCCGCGCGTCCCGTCCTCCTCGTCGATATAAATCATGAGAGCTGCAGGGTGGCTCACCCCTGTGTACCAAAGGTGGGGGAGGGGCAGGGGTGGATCCGGTATCCAGATCGTTGGTCCAGGCATGGTCCAAGGAGTGGCAAGCAAGGGTCGCTTTCCTCGACGAAGGCAAGATCAGTACATTACAGATAAAGCGAACGACTCGCCCGTCCGGGAGTTTTTTAAGCCATAAATTTCATGGCTAAGAGGGACCAAGTTGAGAAAGAAAGGAGGGCAGGGGGTAGGAGTGTTTGCCGAACTGGTTCCTTCCTTCCTAACTCAATTGCTGCGACACCGTGATCTATGGTGGTTGGGGAACGACAAAATCACGGACCTGCGTCCCCGTGCCCCGGATTTCTGCCAAACGAAAGACTCTTCCACCTTCGTTCGTGTTTCCATCGATTCAGCAATATCCGGAACGCTGGATCTCCTTCGGGATCGGGATTATGTTATATTTTGTCCATGGTGTATCCGGCTTGTCATATTTCATCAATCAGCATCGAGTACTCCGACTCCTGTTAGGTTATCGCGTACTTTATTACGGGTTTTCTTTGATCTTCCGACTGGACCGTGGAATTAGAATTTGCGATAAAAAAAAAAAATTGCCCACTAAAGCGTTGATGGAAATTCTCATTAAAATTTGTATCAAATCGCGAACCTTGAATACCGAGTAAATTTAACAACGATTTCATCTTATCTCGTGATTCATCTCGTAGAATTAAATCTCGCCGGCGTCTCTATGTTCCTCCGACGCGGCTTTTATCTGCTGGTGTTCGCTCAAAGGAAGAATTGCGAGTAAAGTCAAATGAAAGGGAAAGATGGAAAGAAGTACGAGATCTTTTAACGAAACGGTCTAATGACTGGGAATCCGCTTTATGGTTTACAAGAAGTTTGACCCTTCAGGAGCGACGCGCTGGAATGAGTAGGAAGAGCCACGGTCTAGGCTCGGCTTCGATGTCTCTGCCCCCTTCGACGCGGAGGGGTGGCTCCCTTCCTTTTTTAAGCTATAAATTGTTCACGGTAGAACCTCCACGCTAAGGTGCCTCGAGACAAAAGAAAAACCTCCTCGGGACAGCGTAATGTATTTAACTGAAGCACCTCGCGCAGATTACGACGGGAAATATTGTCCTGGACGGAGGCTGGTATTCTTTGATAATACTATTTGCGTAGCTTTCCTGAAAACCCGCTCGAACGACGTAATTTCCAAAGGTCAGAAACGAAATACGGCGCCAACATTTCTGTATGACATTATCCGTAGGTGTCAGCGAATGGTGGACCGTTCATCGGTGTTAATGATAAAAGGTAATAAATTCTATATTGTATTTTTTATTCTAAGTCGAGTTAAATTAAAAATTTTTTAATTAATATAATACTGAATACAATTATACATACAATGATTTAAAAATACAATTGGTCCTGCAAGTTCTGCAAGATATCATTGCACTTCTGTGGCTGGTGAACGGAAGGTACCTATAAAGTAACTCGATAGCTAATTATCCTCCGGCGTTACCTGAGAGCATCGAAAGATTGGAAGATGTACAAGTGGTCGGTCATATTAGTTTAATATTTCCCCCGAGCTTTTGCCATTCCCCGCGTGTTCTGTGTCAACGGGAATGTTCCATTCAATTATTCTTTTGCCAAGAAACCTTGGAAGCGAGGTAATATGTTTTATCTCTCGGGCAAAACTTATTTGTTCATAAAATTAGCTGAAACCTTTTAGTATTACACGCGTCCCCCGTATGACAAGGTGCTGTTGCTCGTTCGGTCAAAGCCTCGCGAAATTCCACGGTCGCGAGGCGCGCTAACGCGAATCTACTCGCAGTGAAATTGCCCCGCGCAACTCGTTTTCGCCAGATACGAAATTGTAACACGGGGCACAGTATTTCCAGCGAGTTCTTCGAAATATCGTTTCCACCCTGAAGGAATTCGCCGGGTCAGAATCCCGGGAATGTTGGCAAGGATCTATTTTTTTTTTTTTTTTTTTGTACAGATCGCCATGGCAGCTACGCTTTTCGTGCTTCATCATAGCACGGACGTTATTTCACCGATGGAATCCAGCTCAGCGTGGAGAGCAGAGCGGGCGTGAAAAGTTAAAATCACATCAGAGGGCCATTATTGTATCGTCGATGTCGCCTGCTGCCCCACGAAAGTTAAACAATTTCTAGAGCCTTAAGCGGACGATACCGCCGCCCCCTCTCGCCGCCTTTCTTCTCGTTCGTTCCTGTTGTCCTTTGTTCCCTTCGCTGTCCTCGATATCGCAGGCGCGCGTGTGTCAGCTTGGAAAACTTTCAGCAATTTGTCGCTATCCGGAACGTCTATGTCGAGGAAATTCCAGGCGCACACTCTTGGAACCGTCGGGGGACTGACTCGTCAATTGGAAACCGATTCTTCTGTCATTTGCTTGTTTGTTAGAAAGCGCCGAAAGTATTTTGCGTTAGGTCAAACGCGCGGCGGTCATGGGAAAATGATCGATGTCAAGCGATGCACGTGGTTGATAAATGTTCAGTCTATCGCGTCACTCAACCAAAAATTATTTCCATATTTAACGTGTCCATTTCGTTTGATATTTTTAAACAATTCGTCCGTAAAATATGTAAATATTTTCATAGCAATTTCGAAGCAGTTAATACAGTCTTTACAGTTTTATTCTTCCAACAGGGCACGATCTTCGAGTATTCCGTGCAAGGGTTAGTTTGCGCATAATTTGCAAGGCTCATTCTCCAGGTGCTTTCATAAAGATGCATCAAATTCGCACGTGAGCTAGATCTCGATCGAAATCGAGGTTTTACGCAGAGATTTCCAGGTACAGGTTGCACGCGGAAAGCTTTCCTCTATCGGGAATTACTTAAACCGGCTTTACGACTAGCGGAAACTACTATCGTGCCCGGTGAGGGGATTCCGATGCATTACCGTATTAGTCGCCGCGCTTAGAAAGGGTTCGTGGAAATGCAAAGTAGATTATACACACGGCCCATTTTAATCCTTCCCGCCCTTTTCGTGCACACCTTTCGCGCCCTGCACCTTCCCCAATCGCTGCTGGTTCAACCTCGACTATAATTTCCAGTTGCAACTATTGGTTCTTACTTGAAAAACCTGTACTCGTCGAATCGTGCACCATTAAATCTTGTATATTCATATGACGAAGTACCATAACACGTATACATACTATTATTTAACACGGCTAAAATAAATAGTAAATAATAGGCAAACATAAACACATAAATCGCTGATAGACGCGTTTTAACACTGCTATTAATATACATAAAAATATAGTTAAAAAGCTCGTCTACACACTATATGTTAAGACGAAACGAAAAGGAATAATTCACTGTTATTGAAGTTGTAATAACATGTAATATATAATTCGTGCATAATGCATGCACTATGAGAATGTATAAAAAATTAAATTTATGGTAACAGGAGAAGTGGTATTTTAATTAAGCTGTAGCAATGACGACTTGCATTACTCTCCCAGACAATGCTGTACATACATGACGTTACAATGCGGTACGCTTGAAACGAGCCAAAGCTTCCTCAACCAGCGCGCCAATCGTAAAAAAAATACCTCTCATGAAATAGTAAAAACGTGATACAAGAACTGGTCATAATAAGCAGCTTCAATGTTCCCGTAGTGCAATCATTTCGCTTATTTAAACATTTTCCCCAATTTATTCGACAACCATGCGTTCCCATTACATTCTCCAAAATGCGTATCGCTTCCGTACGCAAATGCCTGCCGGTATTTCGTTGTTTCCCTTCCGCGTTTCCCGTATTCCAAAAATGTTTTCGCCGGTACGTTGCCCCGACACGGCTCCGCGGCTCGCACAGTTCTGTTATAAATATTCCGGCGTAAGGAATTCGGATTTTCCGTTCGCGGCGCTGTGCCGCGGCGGCGGCGGCTGCTGCGGAGGCGGAAAAAGAGGCGAAACCGGCTGAGAATCGGCCCGTGAAGAATAACGCGAATACGGGCCCGTGTATCTATTTTAAATGTGAAACATCAACGGACCCGCAGCCCGGCAAACTTTCCCGAATGCCAGCATCTGTTCGTTTTTTTTTTTTGCCCGTTACAATATGCATACTGCACCGAGACACGTATAATCGCACGTGCTACATTCTCACATTAAAAAACTTCTGGCGGCCCTCGTCACGTTCGTTACGTCTGCTGACGGCCCGCCTCGATTCAACGAATACCTCTGCCCCTCTTTTCCACCCCCGTGCGCTCGCGTTTCGTATCGCCGCCGTGTCGTTTTCTCCCCCCAACCCCGCACCCCTGTTAGCACGCAGCAATAATATTCCACGGAATTTAACTCGCGTCCGTTTGCCCCTTTCTTCTTCCTCCCCTTTTTTTTCCTCTCTTTTTTTCACGCCCGACTTTCTATCATTTTCTCGCCCGGGCATCGGTGGCCCGGCCGATCGTCGATACCTCCAGATTTCGATTGGCCTCGTCGCACGTCGTTCGTGGAAATCGTAAAAGTTTCACGGGACACGATGAATTATTCCTGTCGAGGAGAAGCAAAATTGCGGGAAACTTTCTTGCTACGAGGTGGGCCGCCTCTGTGTGCTCGTACCAGACCTCGTGCGTTCGTGCACGCATGTCGTTGGTGGTGTTGGCGGTGGTGGTGGTGGTCCGTGTCCGTGAGCACGGCATACCCGCGCACCGGAGTCGACGGGTTCGTCGAAGACGAAGGGGTACGAAGGGCTAGATCGCGGAATGAATGCGGGAAAGCACGGGATCATCGAGCGTGGGGGAAAGGCTGGAAGTTTGCAAGAAGGAGAATAAGGGTTAAAGGCAAGGGGGCGATGCCGCAGGACGAATTTATAATGCGTTGAATTAAAATGCAACGGTGAGGCATGCGTTGCATAAACGTGGTACAAGAGAATGGTGAATCGAGGATGAATAGTTAAGTTTCGGTTACGCAGATGTACGCAATAATAAACAATTGTTGCTTGTCGGTAATTAAGAGTGAGTCGAATTCAACTTTTCCACAAACTGTACAATTTTTTTCCCGATCATAGTTGAAACTGTATGTGCTAGCTTGAAATTTTCTAACCCGTCTTTGACACTTAATAATTTCTTCGGACAGCTCGCGTGTATTTTTCGTTGCTACAGTTGTATTATGATAACATACAGAATATGTTATTTCGTCGCGTTTCGAACATTGGTTTAGAGTTTAGGGTGGTTATTGCTAGCAGTACAGGTGTCAAACAGAAAAAATGATAAACGTGACGAGTTACATTGTTCGAAGAAACCGTGCTGCTTATGAGATGGCCTAATAAATGAGCAGACGGGACAAACATGTTTAACTATGCATATAATATGCACTGCATAACATTACAAACGAACCAGTGACAAGTACTCTCAATAGATAAATGTAACAAATTGTTCCACAATTCGCAATCGTAATTCTTCGAAAATGCAAACCGTAACTCGTATTAAACAGTTCTTCCTCGGAATCATACACCAGGAAAGTTAATGTCCCCATCTGGCGCAATTAATGTCTGCGGCATAATTCTTATCAGCCTCGAACTTTCAAACCTTTCAAGTGCAAAGCAAGCGAAACTATCCTCTGATCGCTATATTTAATAACGCCCAATGTTCGTAATTCGTCGGGACAAAATTGACGAAAGTTCTTTCCGATGATTATTTCAGTGGCGAACCGTGGCACGGGCGCAATGGCCGTCGTATATCCTGAAGGAAGCCACCTGCCCCGTTGCCGCTACATAACGCTTCGGTTCCGCTTGGTTCGGCCGTTCGGCGTCGACATCAAGTTCAATATCACTTAGCTTTACTGCGGCAATTATCATTTTACGATCGGCTCTGTATTCTTAGGGCTTTATTACCGGGCCCCGCTGCTCTCGCCGCGAGGCGTTAACAACCCTAAGAGCCATAATAACGACCGAAAGAAATACCCCTTTCTCTCGCGAGGCGCGAAACGATAAATGCAGTTTTGCACTTCGCCCAGACTGCACGACCGTCTCACCCTTTCATCTTTGACGGGGCTTTATGCTTCTCGAATTTGCGTATTCGCCGGTGAAATTAATGCTCCCGCGTTGATCCATTTAATGGGTTCCATTTTCCGCGGATTCTGCCGATTCAACGATTCGCTTATTTCCGTTGGTTGTTGGAGCAACGAATATCCACGTTAATTTTCATGGCGATCCTCGTTATTCCCTTTGTTACGTTGAATTTTTCGTGATTATTAAGCACGCACGCGGACAATGGTACGCAGATAGATAAATATTTGTGACAGAGCTTGAGGCCAAGACGAATGAATTCGAAGCACATTCTTTCCCGACACGTACGGGATTCGACGTGTAATGGAAAATTTAGGGATACCATGAACGATAAATTTGCGGCTGTCCACTCGAATATTTTCCGTGTTTTAGGTGCCCGGGGAATCGAGGACTATCTTGACCGGCGGGTTCCCGAAGGAAGCGTCCCATTGCCCTTGCATATTCACAAATCATTCGCAGATAGGGCAGCGGAATCCCTATCCCCGTGGGATAACATCTCCCCGCCGCCCTTCCTTCTTCTCCTATTTTCGATCTTATTCAAAACGTGCCTAAGGCCGTTCGAATGCCCATTTTCTATCTATCGGTTTCCCTACTACTTATTTCCCTTCCATTTCCTCTGGGAGCGTTTGCAACTCATCTAAATAAATGTAACACTTCATTCCTGCGTTGCAAATGTCCGCGGACTTTAAAGTGTTCTTGCACTGTTTGCCGAACACCTTATAAATCGTTGCGAAAAGAAGTCAAAGCACCGATTGTACGTTCAGCGATGCTGTGTTTCCGCGGCTGTCAAGATCGTTGTAAAAGTCAATAGAGCTGCAAGAAATAATGAAATAGTAATCGTGCAAACAGGTACAGCCCGAAGGGTCGATGCATCTCATTGCGTGTCCTGTTTCCGAGAACAGGGCGCATCCCGTTCCCATGTCGCGTACTCTAAAGGCCCCGTTAACGGTATCCAATTGTCGATGGAATCTTCGATGGCCAGTGTCTGAACTTCGATTGTGCTGTCTGACGTTCGCTGTCGCTGGAACTGGAGCTAACTGTTAGCATGTAGGTATGTACGTCGGGAGGCAGTCGATACGTTACACGGCGTGACACCGTGTGGACGCCGGCGTGAAGTATGAACCCACCAGAAACGACGGTCCATTCCCATGTGGCAGGCCAGTAATAGGAGTTCGCCTGGCTGTCAAAGTTTTCAAAGAGATACGAGTCAAATTTCTCGGGGCGAACGCGTCGAACGTGGAATAAATTAAGCGTATGATACGGGATAAACGAGCGGCCGCAACAATACAACGTTTCGTTCGGATCTTCCTAAAGAGACGTTCATATTCCTCGCTCGTAGTCGATGAAATTTTCAATATGCGCGTAAGACACGTGACGCGTACACTACGCACACAATCGGTGGATGGATCGATCGCGCAATCAGAGCTTGCAAATTTTTTTTCTACCAGCGGGACATTGGACGATACATGATATTTGTTTAAAAAATATTTCGACCGTTAATGGAACTATAAGAATACTCGAAGCACTGTTCGCCGAAAACATGTAACGAACGGGGCAGAACAAGGAGAACGAGAAAGGAAAGGGCAGGGGTAGAATTGCGGCCCCGTGTACCGGCGTAGGCAGACGATAGAGAAATCGGAAGCGCAGCCATCAAGCTTCGTTCGGAAAAAGCGGCTTCCTTTGAGGGAAATCACCAGCCGTGGCGGCATGGTTATTTTCAACTGGTCGCGCGTGTCCCGAACTTCGCCTTTGTCGAAGCGACCGACAGCCGGACGAAAAAGAGCACCGCGGCTAAGACAACTTGCCACTTAAAACGTTTACAAAGCGTGGCGAGACGGAGCAGAGTCTCGTGGATGGCAACGTCGGTCCCCCTTCACGTTTATTCGTCGTCGAGAAGTCGACGGGCATTCCGCGCCTTTGTTTCGGCATTTCTTAATGCACCGTAGGCCGCAGGACGAGCCAGAGGACGGCAAAGGCTTCTCGTTCTCGGTTCGCAACCCCCCACCCCCCACGTTTCACCCTATCTCGACTTCCTTGGAGACGCGGAAAAACCAACGGGGGCGGAGATTACGTTCGTTCCATTATTTCTCGCGTAACGCAATCTCGGGATAATCGAGTTCGGCCAGTTCGCAGGTGAATTATCCGCGGCAGGACCGTTCCCAAATTGGCCCTTCGTTAGGCACACTTCGGTATCGCAGAAAGCTGTATTATACGCGACGGCAATTAGGCCGGCCGCTGGATGAAAGGCATCGATTAGCCGCGGGAACGCTGTTAGTCGGAAAATTTCCGCCACGTCGCAACGGGCTGCGGCGTTCGCGGCTGCCGCTTGACCGAACTCCGTTAATGTGAAAATGGACAAGTTGAGGCGACCGACGACTTGGATTTCAGTGACACTTTTTCGAAACGCGAGAGGCCGGCAATGTTGTTCTCGGTTGGCGTCTTCGACGATTTTTTGTACGTCTCTTCATGGGAGCGTTCGGCCAAATCTGTTCCTTGCGTACCGAATACCCCCGCTTATACTTCGTTAACCATTTAAACGTAGAGAAATTATTGTCCCGTAAAGTGTCGGGTGTCATTAACTTGGCCCATGTGAAATCGACGTCGCGCGAGATCAGATGAATATTGCAAATGAATCATTTCATCCGCTCAGTCGAAAGCGGAGACAAGAGCGTGGGCGAACGGTATCAGACGTCCCCGAAGTATTCTTTTCGTTCGACGATTCTGCTTTGCTCAGCTAATTTTGTCTTCCCTTTACCACCTTCCATTGCTCTTCCCCCCCGCCCCCTCCCCTCGGTCCCCGCACATCTCGTCGCGGCGCGTAATTAAAATTGCAAATCCGAGTTAACCAGTATACTCGGTCGTCTCGCTCCGCTCAAAGGGCCTTTCGCAGACCGGGCATTTGCGATACAAACAAATTTGTTTATTTTTATTTGGCTTCCACGGCCCCCCGGGAAAAGGAGATTGCTGGCCGGCAACGTTGCGGCGGGAGCAGGAGAATGTAAGTTCGGCGGGAGGTTGGCGCGACGGGGACAGAATCGGGAAAGAAGGAGGAAAGACAAAGGGAAAGCTTGGAAAAAGTTGCTCCCGCCGCGAGTCGGTTCATTAGGTATTGTAATCCGCGCTGGTTCCGCCGCTAATGAAGATAATGGCATTAAAGTATTTGGCAGGTACCAAACGTAGTGTACAAAGCCGTTTCTTAATTTGATCACGACGAAATAGAAAGATTCGGAGCCCTTCGATTTGATTTGAATACGTCCAATGTTGTCAACTAATAGCGAACCTTTTTATACGGTTAAGGAGCCCTGGAAGGTTCACTTCTTCTTCTCGGACGTATTAAACGCTTAAACGAAGACGAAGAAAGTTAACACAGCGGACAGGGAAAAGGTAGCTTCAATTGATTTACAATTACATTTTTCTACGCCAGAGGAATCCCGAGGAAAAGCGGCAACGACTTGCAATTTCGACAAGCACTTCCTCGTTAGGTAAACGTAATCCTGCGCCGGCGGTGGAAGGTATACAGAAGCGAGTCCAGTTAAGCGACAAAGCATTAATGGGTACCTCTATATTAGTAGGGTAGTTTCCCTAGGCAGCAGAGTGGAGGCAGCACCGTGTGTGTCTTAGAGTGCAAACAAGTTGCTTGGCCGGTCAGTAAATATAACGTCAATAAAATGTACACACTCGGCAACCGACACCGGTCACCGACGATGCAAGGGCCCGCACATTTTGCATCGTGCCGTCCAAAATTCTTTCCCTCCGTCCACCATCTTCACGCCGTCGATCCGATCGTTACGCCGTCGCGGCTAATTAATAGCCGATCGCGAAATCGGCTCGGTTCGATCCCGGGACCGAAGGATCGTAGACGAGAGGGGGAACTAATTACAGTCGGCTCGTTTCGCCCGCAATGAACGCGCAGTCGCCACGCGATAGAGAAGCATCTACTCCGGGTCGTCGGTGGCCCAGCGATCTCAGGCATCCGCAGCGCGGCCGTGCTGCGAGTAAAAGGCAGCCCTCGGCAGGTTTTAACGTTTCTGATGCGGTCGAAGGGCAACGTCGCGCAGAATGGAGAGGACGGACTGTTGGCCGACGGGTGAGGTGTAACAGAGAGCGGCCGAGAGGAGGCCAAGGTGGTTTCCCGTAGGTGGTGTAGCCCGAGGGTCGTCGACGGGGGCCAGCGGGGAGGTCCGGGCGAGGGCGAAATGAAGCATTCCTTTACGAGGGCTCTTACTGCTCGTAAAGTCGACTTTATGATGATAATTACAGAAGAGCGTAGTAAATCTGGTTGGCCGAGGGCCTTTCACGCTGGCCGAAGGCTGGCTTGTACGTTTGCCGGTTGCGTCCTCCTCCTGTACGCGCACATACACGGCCGGGCACGAGTCCGGAGGAACGTAAACGCGCGTTACTGAACTCCAGTTACTCTGACCGTAACGCGAGTAGCGTGCCCTGGCTGGAAATAAAGCTTCCGTGCTAACCAGAACCGCTTCGGGCTGACCAAGCGCGTCCCCGTGCAGCTGACTCGACGCTGCGGGATTTCGTGAAAATCGCGCTCTCCTGCTTGACGCTTTATTACTGTCGATTAGTTCGGCGGATCGGGGGACAATTTGCGGTCAGAAAGATCGCCGCGAGCTTTGACGCGTAGATCAGCGATGGATGTACCAGGTTGTAATAGCGAGGTGTCATTGCATTGAAAGCACGTGTACAGACATAAGTGTCTGCGTGGTATCTTGCATACAATCGGCAGCGATTGTTTCGCGATTGTACATGCAATTGGCAATGGGCATTGGCTTTGGATTAATAGGAGGTGTTTTGTTACAATATAATATATATTTGTTATGATATATCATACGTATACAAACATATGTTGCTGTTATCTTTTTTTTTAAAGAATAGATAACTGTATCTTACTGCCACTAATTGCGAGCACAATTTATGTAAATATCGTTGATGTTAATTTTCCACTACCTGAAAATCTCCTCACGCTTCGAACTTCGTTTCTTATTGAAACTTCTAGTCAAGGTAACTATTTCTCTTCACGCACGAGTTCCTTTAAACTACTTTACCGTGGAACGTATGGAAGATTTATAGAGGGGCTGCCCAAATCAAGGACAGGATTTCCACGGAATAGAACCGATAGATTCGAGGCGAGCGATAGAAAGATGAAGTTTCCATTTTCTCGTGAATCTCTCGCATGTATCCGGCAGCAGTTATCGGCGGGCGCAATCAAGCAAATCATGAAGTTGTTTGGAGAATCCGAACGGTGGGGGGTCGCTGGGTCGCACGAGGACGCCCTTAAGTGCCCTAAGGAGACTCCTTTTCGTTCCAACCCTACTGATCTAACGCCCTTACGTTCACGAGCTGGTGTACGAGCAGCGAACGAGGGTCACTCGTTGGGGATAAAGTCGTTCGGACATAAGTATCGGCATTCCTTGTGCTGTACTTAGCTTCTGTATACGATGTATCTGATCGGATCGAGACAAGAACGATTTATGTCTCGCCCATTTTGTTGCCTGTCTCGGTTCCCGATTTATTACCCCGCCTCCTCCGTTCTCCTCGCTGATTTATATATCACTTTGCACCGTTCATTTCGTGCGCAGCAAGTAGCGATATGAAAATCGACGGTACGCCTCGGCGGTTTTCTAATATCACACGGCGCAATTAGATCGATCTCGGGAGACAGTTTTGCGGCGGCGACACCGCGGGGCGAAAGAGAGGGACGACAGGGCATAAACTTATTTAGGGGGGTAGTAAATAGTGTTTACTCGACGTTTAATGCGGCCACGACTTCGTAGTCGCCTTAACGATCCCCATGACCGGCCCCAAATTACGCGACGTTACATCGGATGCCATCGTGTGGGACATTAAAGGTCGACGCGCGTGTCTCTGCACTCGTTATGCCGTCCGCGAGCAATTTTATGCAATCCTATGAATCACTCCCGGCGAATCTACATTATAATGGGGGATGAAATTGCAACGACTTTTAACATCGCCGCGCAATCATTATCCCCGCCGTATGGGGAGTTGCAAAGTTCCTACGTTTCTATCGGGCATTAATTGCTGTCCGGCGCCCAAAACGATTCCTTCGAAATTTCGTTTACGAAGAAACGACGTATCAGTGAGGGCGACAGTTTCGATGCGGCGCGTCATATTTTATTGCCAGGAGCGTCGATGTATCATTCTGATGGAGGATAACGTGTTACGTTAATAAATTTCACCGGCCTCGACGGGCGAAAGGATTTCGTTGACCTGTAAAGATATTCGTTTCGGCGAGGTCGAGGGATTTTTGAATCGGGGGCATGGGTTATACGTCGCTATGGACGTTTCGCGTCTCCGAGCGGCGTTCCTCGTTTCTCGGCAAGCTCCCCTTACCCGCTTCGTTTCCATACCGAATTACATACGAGGAAAAGTTTCGGGTCTGGCTTCGAAGGGGGTGAGGTCGCAAGTTTGATGTGGATATGGATATGGAGCTGAATATCTACGCCTCTCTCGTTCCCCCGTCTTCTTCGTTGCTCGTTTCCGGGGCGAACGTTCTTTCGACTTTCTGTATGGTCTTTCAGGTGACAGAAACGTCTCTGATTTGTCCAGGGCTTTAATCTCGAGATTGTCCGGCGTTGAAAGCAATATGCTAAAAAGGCTGCTCTTATACGTACACGAAAGTAAACATGACGGCCCTACGAGTAGTATTGAAATTTAGAAAAAAGCACAGAAATAATTGCTTTTTCAACGATAATGTTCTCTTTGTTATTTCGTGGCTGTATTTAAATAATCTGTGCTTAATATATGAAGAATATTTAATCTACGTCTTTCTTCATTGTCCGAGAGGTTGCAAGTTTTTTCACTTTTACCGCTTCAATGTGGACAGTGGACAAATATAGTTAAGCGTGGAACGCTTGTTTAGAGCTTTCTTGCAAGAAAATTTGTTAAAAAGAATGATTACACAGATAATCTATTAGAAAGGACGTTTTATAAAAATGGTTAATGTTATTGTATCCAAGTATCATTTTGGGATACTTAATGAAATAGTAACTAACGTACTCTGTGTACAGGTTACTCTGTTTATACACACGGCGGTTGTGCTCAAAATCTGTGTAGCGGCCAAAACGAGCTTCCCAAACGAGGTTGGATAACTTCGGCCGTGGTAAACAGTATGCGTGCCGAGTGTCCGAGCAACTGGCTGAGCGTTAATTTGTCAATATTGCTAATCATGCACATCATAATCAAATAAATCGTCCAAGTTCTGTAACGGTCCGGGCAAAATCAATTTACCTTCTCCTGGCCTTCTGGCCGCCCGAATTTGCGCAAGGAGTTGACCAGCCTGAATTCATTGCTCAATGGGCACTGTTCACCCGTAAAAGCAATATAAACTCTGCAAACGTTTCGCCTTCTGAGCGCAAAGCAACATAATAAATAATGGACCGTCGCCGTTGATTCGAATTCCAACTATTAAACAAGCTTATTCGAGAATATATAGTTTGTATCGTGTAATGCTGAGAATTAAATCGTTAAACAGCTTCGACATAATATTTTATATCTTTTTAACAAATCGTATCGAAGTAATGTCGCGACATGCTTTTCTAAGAGGATGAAATATGCGTACGTAAGTATAAGCTGCCTTACTTCACCAACTAATGCACTGGGAAAATAAATCATCGATACAAAATATCTAATTGCCAAAAGTGTAAATCGTTTCTCACCGGTAAACGATATTGTAATGCAACATTCCATTTCAATACCGATTTTTCTCCTCGATTTACCACGTTCGCTGCGACAGCATCGATGCTTTAATATATTAAATATGTTAATAATGTGAAAATGCTGCACGTAACTTGAGGGTCTTGAGAATCATGTCCATAGGAGTAGACGACCGTGGATAAAGAGCAAACGGGTGTGGAAGAAGAGAGGGAATAGACTAGTATTTGTAATTCCGATTAGTCGGCTCGGTCTGCCCGCCAAGGAGAAGCGAGTAGAAACTTGCGTCGCGAAAACTTACGTGCAGTGCGCGGCACTTTTGGCTTGCACGTTTCGACAATCTCGAGGGGGTGGCAGGGGGATGAATTTTAGCCAGGGTTGTCGCGCCCGCGAGACGAGCACATCCGACGCCTGTGTCGTGCTCGCTCCTCTATACGTGATGTCGAGATGTACGACTCTGTCTGTCTCTTGCCTTCGACCCCCGTGAACCTACTTCCACGACCACTTGTCTCTCCTTCTCTCTCCTTCATGAATAGCATTGCGATAAATTCGATTAAAACTTCCGTGGTCCTCGGCGGCTTCTATCCACCCGGTTGCTCGCCGATGCGCAGGGGCCGGGGGGGTAACAAGAAGTCGCGGAAAATCCAGTAAACAGTCGTCACAGCGATCGATGAATTCACGGTATCGAGGAATAACAGTCGAATGAGTTGCTTTTGAAATTATTGTTACTCGTGCCGAGGTCTTCGAACCTTGCTATTCAAGATTTTGCGCGGGGACGGTTTAAAGAGAATTAATTGGGCAAATATAATAGGCTTTGTGTATAAGGAGGAAGGGTCTTCAATCTAGTTAGCAAAATGTGTATCTGCTTAAGGTATCGATAGACAATTAGGAAGTTGCGAAGTTTGCAGCAAAAGTGGCGGTCTATTTAATTTCAGCTTTCAGCCTAATTTACTGTTGGACACCAACTTTATTTAACAATAACGTTTAATCAATGCGTGCGTTTCGAAACATCTTGGACAATTTGTATTGTAATTTGCTCGAGTAATAAAGCTCCTCTATGGATTCACGTTTCGCGTACAGGTAAATTTTGACCTACCCCATTGAAAGCGTTTGCAATTACGAACGATTCTCGACAAATTACACCACCAGACTCGCATTCCTATCGTTGAAAACTACCGGGAGCGTTGTAAACCCGTGGCGCGCCAAATGAACACATTTTCGCGCCGGTAATTTTTCTTCCACGGCAACAAGACTAACAGCACGCCCTCTCAAGATCTTTCGTTGCGTCCGCTTAATTGTATCCCGCGTCGAGACGCGCGGCCTTTTTTGGCGTGGTCGTTCTTAATTACTGGCGGTTCCTCATTCAGTTCGTGCCCGATGAGGAAGCATGTTCGAGCGACCTGTCGGTTCATAACTCATCTTCAGGGGCGATGGAAAAAAACCTGAGCCCTCGTGGACGGAAGGGAAACGAAGGATGAAGAGGGAAAGGAAAAGGAGGAGCGGCGCCGTCGGAAGAGAGGCACGCTGTTCGCTCCTATGGCACATACTTGAGAAAGTTTCAGACCCACGGCAGGATAACGGACCAAGCAGGGAGCGCGAAACAGTTTGAAGTGCTTGCTAAATGTTGCGGAAAATAATGACTGATGGTCGTTGCAACCCCCGTGGTCTTCACTCTAACTACCACCATCGCGAGCCATCGTTAACGGGACCATCGACACCTACTTCTTTTATTCCGAATGTCACATTATGTCTCCTGTTTATCGACTGATAGTAGCGATTCGTGATCTTTCCTCGGAGCAATCAAGAATGTGCTATTGGCGAAAATGGTGAACACGGATGTACAAGTTTCACGAGCACCACGAGTTCGAAAGCGTTATACTCTTTTGTTATACGTTGTATCAATCTTGTTTCACGATGGTGTGTTAGAGGGGAAGATGTAGGACCATTATCTTGGTGCTCTTTAGCTTGGTTGATATGCGATCAAGGAATAAGGAATGCAACAAGGCTGAAGTTTCAGTGATAATCGTAATCCGCGGGTTTCCCCAAAATATGAGCTACTTGAATGAAATTGCGCAATTTTTAAGTAAAACAAAAAGATACAGTTGGCGTATTTATTACAGGAATGTAGAATTCGTGGCGGTTCTGTGCTGTGCAATGCATTAATACAAATTAATATTACTATTAACAGATGTTCAGTAAGTCACTTGAAATACTACTGGTGCGAGCAATAAAGAAGCTACGGTTGTTTGTACGAAGGGGTAGCACAGTTATACTTACAGATATTCACCTGCATGCAATAGCCGTCAACAGCCACGTAAGTAGTATAGATACGCAAGTGACCAGACGCCGGAATAAATATCAAAATAGCCACGATAAAAGTGTATTGTTGAATGGCAGGTCAGTTATACATAGTTAGTTATATAGATTGCAGATAAGGCCACTACAATAGTCAGTAGTCCATAATACAGCAAGTAGTATAGATACGCGAGTAGGCAGACGCGGCAATAAATATCAAAATAGCCACGATAAAAGTTTATTGCTTAATGGCAGGTCAGTTATACATAGTTAGTTATATATATTGCAGATCGACGTCTACTACAATAGTCAGTAGTCCATAACACAGCAAGTGGTGTAGACATGTGACCGGTCAGGCGACGTACTTCCAAGGAACATCCCGAACTATCCGTCTCCGATCTTGACGAAACTTGGTGGATATATTAAGCAGGTGAAAATAAGGGACACTTATTTTTTCGTTGCTGCCCAATCGCAAGTTTAGGGGGTGAAATCAACCCTAAAAAAAATTAAGAATGTTCTTCCTCGTGATATATCTCAAGAGCGCTGAGAGATATTTAAAAAAAGCATTAACAGAACTTGCACCGCTTTATTAGCTTTACAAAACTGCCTAAACGAATTGTTTGACAAAACGTATAAAAAAAAACTAATGGCAATATTTGTCCATCGTCCTATTCCCTGTCGATCGTCCGCCAAGACGCGAATTCGTAGATGCATACACGTCTGCTTCTTTCCCGCGAGTTTCCGACTCTCCGCGAAGGTGGCGATGCTTTACGAGTTCCAGTTTTCGCGGACATCCTTCGCGTTCTTGGCGTCCTCGCGTTCCTACCACAGCACGCGTACTGGCGAAAGTAGTCCGCCAGAACGTTTCGCGAGTAGGTAACTACTTGTTGTTTACGAGGAAGTAACTTCCCTGCGAACGAATCGGCTCGGCCGAGAACTTTCCGGGGGGGGGGGGGTATGCTCTTGGAAGTTAATGCCCCGGTAACAGGACTATCTCGAGGAGCTTCGTCCCTTTTCTTCTCGATGTTGGATCTTTTGCTCGAAAATTTTTTAAACTTTCGCTAATGACGTAACAAGTCTGAAATAGAATCAATTAGCGGGTTGCACGCGAGTATATTAGTTCTGAATTTTAGTGATTGCAAAAAGGACAAACTGTTATGCTGCACATAATATTCTGCAAAGCTTCGCAACTCCACTCGCGTACCTCTATCCCCTGTAAATCCACGCAGTGGCTAATAATCCTTTTGAACACGGGCAACTTACAGAAGGAGCGGTTATGCAATAGCAGTAATGATAATAATAATATTTTTTGAATGATAGAATTTTTCTGTAAAAGATGCTTCAGTTTAGAGCCCACGCCGCAAACCAACCTGTACATTCTTTAATCGTAACAATCGCATAATACAAGCACGCCGCAATCGCAAATCAGAACTTTTTACCATACTTGAAAGCTCCAATAGAAAATCTTGACCACCGTAATTCTCGCCCAAAAAATCACTCCAGAGATTCACCCCTCCCCATCCAACTAAACGAGATCTCGATTCCCCCTCGCGTCCACAGGATACATCGGATGCTTCGAGCATCGCCTTTCAATATCATAGCTGTTGCCCGTCCAATCCAGCCAAAGTTACTTCAAACGATCGGCCGGGCGACGGAAATCGCTCGCGACAGGCACACACGAGATCGGGGGCGCACAAAAGCGCCCCGAGCCCTTGTTGTCCTTATTTATGAAGCACGTAAGCGGGCACAGGCGACGGCCGGCGTCAGAATTAAAAGTAGAAATTCAATATCGTGGCCGGGTTCGGGCGACCGTTCGTCTTCGATATTCCCGGCAAAGTGAAAGGCGGTAATGTATTCGGGACGGTCGTGTCATCGGGACGAAAAGTCACCTGGAACGAGATTTCACGGGTGCCGTAGTATCAGGCGGCGTCCGCGGCCAAGGGTCCGGGCGTGAGCGGAGAGGACGACGAGCATCTGGCGGCTCCTGAAATCGTTCTACGTACGTGTGTACATAGTAGGTGGTGAGAATTAGACCGACAGGAGGCAACAGTGATAGAGCTGCCGCGGGGCGGAGGTGGTAGGTGGTAGGCGAGCGTAGGTAGATAGGTAGAGAGAAAGAGGGGTGGTCGGTGGGCTTTAGGGGGGTGGTATCGAGGTCAGCGCGTTTTTCGCCTGCGCGACGTCGTGCGCGCTGCGGCCCTGCACAAGGTGGGTCGGGAGGACGGTGGGCGTCGGCGTCGTCAGTGCGCCGGCCGGGTTTCAAACATCGTACCCACGATTGGGCTTCCACTGTGGTACCAGTAACGCCCAGGATCCGCCAAAACTCGCGGGATGGTATGTACGTGGGCGGCAGATACGCCTCTCCGGGCCTCTTCTGCCTCTTCTTCCGTTTAATCTTTTCTTCTGCTCCTTTTTTCCCTCGTTGCCAAGGCGCAGGGGAGCCACTGCATAGTGGTCCCGTCGCGCACGTACAAGCACGCATACGTGCCACGACGCGGCTCGTTTCTGCCGCTTTTTACCTGCAGCCGAAGGCGACCGCCGAGGGTGCACGGGTGCCTCGAGCTAACGGGATGGCGCGACGCGGGCACATGTCCGGGGTGCCGGGATGTCGTATCTCCTTGAGGAGATACGTTCGTTTGGATCGGTAAACAGACTTCTTGATTCTTATTCGAAACATTTCCAGTTTCAACGACGGATTGTGAAGACTCGGAGCCGATTCGTAGGATATTAAGGACGTCGCTCTGGGATGAGTTAGGAGAGTGTATCGGACGATAATTCGTTAACAAACGCGTCCAAGACTGCACTCATTTGCTATAATTCGAAGGATGAAGGTTCGCGAGAAATGTTTGGAAAATCGTGCCGATGAGGAGGAAGGACGCCGACGTTCGGTTACGACGAGTCGTCGAGCTTCATTGATTTCAACTTTCGACATTCTTCTGGACTTTTGGGGTTAGATGATATGTCGTTATGCAACCGATATTTAAGGTTTACGACTTCTGGTAGGTTCGCATGGTTTCGAATTGATCAGCGGCCAATCTGGCGAACGAAATCACGGGGGTTACGAGTAAGAATGTTGAGGGTGGCGTCGTAAAAACCTGGTCGGTCTGTTTGCCAATCACTTACGACAGCTCGTGCAGGTTCATCCGTTCAATCCCGATCCCTTTCTATCGCAGACCGGGGGCGCAAGAGTAGACTTAGTCCTCGCGTGTGTTTAGCTGGGCGCCCATAAAACCGAATGGTTCAAACTTGCCCCGATAAAAGCAGTATTTCGCTGGTCGTACCGCGCGCCGAAATATCTTGGATTCTGTGTTTCGTACGGTTTCGTACAGCTTTTAATTCCGCCGGCCATCCTGCTTTCACCGTTCAAAAACCGTGCGCCCGACGAGGTGTCGGCGGTCGTAACTAAGTTCGCGATACATTTTCTTCACCGCGTTACGACGCGAACAATAGTTACGCCTCAGACACGGCTGAAATATTACCTTATTGTTGGTGATAGTAATTTTGTTACATCCGTTGCCGGTCCCCAATGATCCCGTCCGTTTATTCTTCGACCGTCGCGACAATTTATTCCGTCCGAAACTCGCTGAATCCATCCACGCTCACCGCCGTATTAATATTATCGCGCAACATATTCTCCCTGAAACGCGTTCTCCGCGCGCCGCCTCGTTCCCCGATTACCCGCGCGCGATGCTCGGTTAAATTTAACCCGTAGCCAGCGTGCGCTTAACCAGGCTTGCACGAAAACGCCCGATGGCCGGCGATTGTTCTTAAAACGGGGCCCGTCGAACAGGTGTTGCTGACACACTTAGGAAACGCGGCGTGTCGATATTAATCGACGATATTTCCAGTTAACGGGCAAACGGCCACCGAGCGCGGGTCAGATCGAAGAAGACGAGGGACAACGGGCAGAGGGTGGCCGGGTGGGTGGCCGGGAGGCGGTAAAAGGTCGCCTCTCGACGGACGCAAAAGCCGTTAATGCCGAGAGAGCCGAGGCAGGTTCTCCCTTCGGTAAACCGAGTTACGCGACTCGGGGAACCCTTTGCTTCTTTCCGGATCTAATTAGGAGCCCTTTGGAGCGATGTAATGCGCCTTTAATCCAGTCGAGGCATCGCCCATAGGCGACCCCCTCCCCCTCCTACGCCGCTACCCCCCCCCCTTCCCAAGCCACACCGCCCTTCTGTGCAGCCCTTACTTCCACCTTGCAGGCATCGACCACCGATACCGGTCCCGCTGACGACGATCCTTAGGGCGGAACCGGCAACGACTAATGATTCCCAACGGTGCGCGATATACTGGATTAATCGTCGTCAGCCTCGATAGTTTAGATGGCCTGATCACCGGGGCGGGAGCGCTTGCTCGGCTAAATGCTTGGGACAAATTATTCAGCCGGAGGGAAACGAAGTTATCGAATCGGATAAGTGTACCAGATGCCGCGCGTCCTGTTCCCGCTGACGCGTCGCCTGAGTGCGCCGGGGGTGTTTTGCTCGGTGTCGTTGGGCTTAATGGCGGTGTCGTTCTTGATTTTTGTACGCCGGAACCTGACGGGGAACGACGAGGCTTGGGGGTACGGGGCGGTGAAAGCAGCATTGTCGGTCCAGTGAAATCTAGGCTAGTAGTATAGGTCGTCTGGGTACTTGAAATTTGTGGTTCGTTGTTGCGGTTATGCAATGGAAAATCGTGCAGTTCGAATGAATCGTGTTTTCGCTTTCGCGGGTGTATAAAAAGAGTAATTGCTCGAATCCTTCTTATATATTAATTTGGCGTCCCGAGCAAGATATTCGTAGGAGCGTAGACATCTCTGAGAAGTCCGTTGATCAAATGTATTCATACCGAAGAGGGTCGGAAATCGTCTCCCACATAAATAATTTCCCGGCGATTTAACGTCGCCCTGCCAATTTTAATGGCGAGCCCGGGTCGTCTTTATCGACATATTTGTTTGCGCGAATCCGAAACGGCTTGTTTTCGCCGGACACGTAGCGCCGCGTTGGTCACACGCGTGGAAACGCCACATCGCTTTCCAATCCCGTGGAGGGCATTCCTATGATTTCAGCGTCGCCACGATCGTTCAGAGTCCGATGCGATAGCAGGAACACGGAGTGTCAGGAAGCTGGGTCACAGCAATCGATTCCACGAAGTGTGTCAAAATGGTGTTGCACTCTATCTTGCCATTCGAAATAACGAAATCATACGGTGCATCCATAGTTATATAATCGGGAACGGGACGAAAGAATGATTGTACACGCCTGTGTGAAGCGTTTGACATTTTATTCTTCGCCGGAGTGGTGGTTAACTATTTAATCTCCCTCGATTATTCTAAAATCTGACGTGCCGTGTGTGTAAGATGCGAAGGTCGTTTGGTTCCTGCAGCCAGGCAGGAAATAGGAAAGAGGTCCCGACTACCCCCTCGAGACGTATAACAGGCTTAAAGGGGGAGTAACTCCGCATTTAACCCTCTCGTACGGTGAAGGAATGCGCACTACACGAGTTAAAAGACGACCGAGCTTGAGTGCCTTACCGTGTTGATGCCGTGGGGGATGCGGTCACCCTCTCGGACCTTTCGTTCGACGACAATTAGCCCTCTGCCGTAGAAATACTGTCTCCCTTCGCCTCTGAAAACACCTCCGGTAATAATCGACGTTTCGATTGTACCGTAAAATTGTATAGCACTTCGTTGAAGAAGCGTTTCGTCGAAAAAAATGGAAACCTTAGAAGGAATGCGTGATATTAATAATTGGGCCGAGTTATACCTCGTTGATCGTGCGTGCGAAGTAAAGCGTTCGAACTGCGAGGGATGTTTAATTGGCTCGTGTCGCTTGAAACCTGTGTAACGATTTTTTTTTTTTTTTTTTATTCCGGACTAATTTATTTGTGCTCGAAAAAAAAACACACGCGCACGGCTTTTTACCCCCTTTCTGAAATACACGCTGCCCGTGGAGAGAATAAAAAAAGATACATGAAACCGGGGGAAGAACGCAATGGTCACCGTGGTGTGCGTAAATCATAACACATAAAATATTTATAGCACAACAGGGGTCGGTACAGTGGAACAAGTACAGCCGTACGAAACATACGGTGCTGCCGCTTCGCAATTTTATCCCAGACTCTTTCGAGAATACTATTTTATAGACGGCTCGCGATGGAATGTGCAGTCCCGGTTGAAAAGTAGCCAGAGAAGATTGAGTATTGAAGGGACACCCGATGATAGATCACGTTTGATACGAACTTTCATTGAATCTAAAAGGGGATCTTTCATAGATAAACTTTTAATACGAAAACGAACCAGAAATATTGTAACAAACGTAAGAATGTAATACAGCGGGGAAAGCTTGTCGCCAACTATAAACGTTAGTTAAAAATTGAAAGTGATATTGTTCCACATAAAACTGAATACCAGACATATTTTCTGATATCCGATAATTACGATATTTGTTCTGTTCAAAATGCATTCAACCCGGGCAAATAATAACAATAATAATGAGATTCCCTTTACGCCTGCGACAGCCATGTGTATTTTTTAAATATTATAAATATATTAACCCACCCAATTGGCGGTGAAATAGCTACGGGCGGAAAGACGTCCTGCTCAAAACAATATAAATAAAACACAAGCAAATAATATGCCTTGGACGCGCAGGCACACCTTAGGATGCTTCGAAACGAAGCTTCCCGGGCGATCCAAACGAGCGTTAACTTTATTCGTAACTAGCATCTTCCACTTAATACGCTCGATTCAAAGATCGTTTACGTTCCCCGAAGTAAATTAGCGACTACATAAATTCATTCCCGACGAGTTAGTATTCGAATCGTGGGGTGGCTCGAGGGGTGAGTGGAACGCGAAGGCGCTGGAAACTCGGGGTCGAACGAGTCGGCGGAGGATAGGGCCCGGTCGCTGTATTGGGACCGGCGCGCGAAGCCTGAGAAACGGCGAAGGAAGAAAATATTCAGAATTTAGCATGCTTATTTCACGGTCGCGAACGGCACGCGGACGAAAGTGTTTCGAACAAAGTTTTAACCGTGTCTAATGGCGAAACTTGGCAAACTCGGCTGGAGTTCGACTGTCAGTAACCTCGGTTCCCTGGCCGGCCCTCTCTCGGCGGGGGGGAAAAGTGTCGTAAAAAATATTTTAACGGGTCTATGCCCGAGAAAAGTTCACCATTCGGCTGGCCGACTATCCGTCTTTTGTATTTATTTGCCGCGATCCCTTCCCCTTCGTCCGCTCCGCCGCGATTCACACCTTTCCGCCCGTACTGACCCCGTTACTTCTTCCTCAACCTTGACCTATCTGTTCCGCCGTGGCCGACCTTGCTGACAATCGACCTTGAGCATCGCCCGAACGAGCACCGTGTGCCCCGGCTCGATACCAAAGTTTCGAGACTTTCGCGGGGTGGAAAATGAAGAGTCTCGTTGTGCCCCGCCGAAGACTGTGGAAAGTTTGCATACTTGATGGAATCGCAGGTGCGATCGTTGCCGGCCTGCTCAGCGTTCGAAGTTCGGCCGTGTGATTTACGAGGCAGCGAAGATTTGGGAATTCAATCCGAAACGCGGAGCTTCGATAGAATTCAAGTCGCGCAACGATACATGAATCACGCGTCCACTGATGTTCAATTAGTTTCTCGGCGCCTATGAAATCTTGCTCTCAATTATTTGTGAAACTTGTTCCTATCATTCAAAGTCGCTCCGAACATAAAATCATGTTTCTCGTTTACCGCGCCCAACCTATCCGATCCAACATTTATCAACGTTCGCGTACATCGGCCCGTTCTATCCGTTCACTTTCCGCACCGTGCTCAAACAGCCCCGCGCGTCCAGGACGTAATCGTTCCCGGCAACGGCGAACCGCCCCCAAACCTGGAATCCCGCTACGATTCCCGGTGAATCGTGAAATCAGAAACTTCTACGTCACATCGAGCCATCGTCCGCCGACGGGATCGCGTCGACCAAGAGGGGTCCGTTGCGGAAAGAGAGCTAGGCGGAAGCTCACCGGCAGCGTGGTGGTGGCCTCGTTTGGAAAGGGTTGCCATGCACCTTGGCCGGTCCCTCGCAGGGCTCGGCCATACACCCGGGGAGGTGGAGGTACAACGGTACCGCTGAACTTGTTGTTTAGCCTGGTTCCGCGTCGCTGCCGGAGCGAGGGAGCAGAGGAACGAGGACGAGAGGCGTAGGAAGAGGGAGAACGCGCGTGTAACCAAGAGCGGCACGGGGGGGTTGCAGGGGTGGGACGAGAGGGTGGAAGCAATGGTAGCGGCGGTGGCGGCAACGGTTAGTGCCCGGCCAAGTAAGTTTCGCGTTATAGTCAATGGAATAAAATGGTTCTGTCGGGCGGTGGGAGCCAAGTTGCGCTCATGGTGGCCGGGGCCACCGTTGCCGCGGGCGTTTCGAGCCAGTCTGTGGAGCTCCTAGGAACAACGGGGATATGAAGAGAAGAGGCGAGAGGGTGGACCTCGTCCTAGAAACACAAGCAGCACCAGGAGAACCGACATCCCAAGGACTTGCCTCCCGCTACGAATGAGTTGGCAATTAACTCGCTCCTGTCCGCTTCGTGCCCCGTCTTCGTCCGTGTCTCTGTCTGCGTTTTCGAGCCGCCCGGTACCTAGGACTTTTCTCCCGGCACGGAAATATCCTTGGGTTTTTGGTGTTGCGTTTGCCGGGTCATGCCGACGGGGACCGGAGAGCTGGCCAGTGTTCGAGGTTGATCAAGCTCAATGGTACGAAATGATGCGCTGTTTGAGCCGGTTTGGATAAACGTTTGGACCGCGCGGTAAGTTGGTGGGACGATTTTAAGCTGCGGCTTGGTTCTGCCACCGATTTTCATGGTGCTCGGGTGGGCCTCGATGCACGTATGAAAGGAGTTTGTTTAAAACTACGAATGGGAACTGTTGCAGAGTGTCGCGAAAACTATATGCCGCCTGCCGATTTCGCTTGAAATTTCACTGGACAGACACATGCTTCGCACAGAGACAAAAGACGTTCAGGCGTCTGCGTTCGGATACTTCTTCCGTCGCGGCTTGGCCCGCGTCGTAACGTTGAAATCGATATTAAACTGTGCCCGGAATGAAAAACAACGCAGCGGATGCACTTGCAACGTGTGCGTATCGCGGACTCGATTCCCATCCCCAGCCAACACGAACGTCACACGTATGCGCGTCGTTCTCGCCGCGAAGCGTACACAGAACGAACGATATCCCCGGACCTAGGTATCTCGCGCATATCGGTCACGTACGTGTTGTATCTCAGGCAGGGTGCAAGGTCCCCACGCTGGCCATATATCAGTGACGAGAGGACAGGATACTGTACGCTTCGGAGCGTTTCCTCTTTCCATCGGTCGTCTTCCTTTAACTCTCGAGGCGCCGCGACGGTCAGCCTGTCCGTACCATTGCCGCCTGTCTGTAGGTAGAGCCGCGGCCTGGACGAGGGGTAGAACCAGAGGGGGTAGCTGGAAGTGTCGCTAACTATTTTACGTAACTTCGCCGACAGTTTGGCCCGCGTTGACCACGTACGTCCGGCTCTGCTATCCCACGGGAGTGGCCACCAGAGAGGGGAAAGGGGGTGCGCGAGGGTGTACGAAGGGAAGAGAGAGAGAGAGCGAGGTTGGGGGGATGGGCGAGGGTGGATACGCGGTCACGGATGGTCCACACAAGGGTAGTTCCTGCACGGTGTCCCAAGATATGCATACGTGACGGACACGCGGACCGGGAACGTGACCGACGCGACGTTGAGGCGCTCGAAATATCCTGCCGCTTCTTACGTTGACGGTGTCCTGGCTCGCGGCGAATTCCCCAGCGCGGCTAGTGAAGGGTAAGAAATGCCTCGATTTAAATTGTAAAATTTATTGGCCGGCGCTGCAGGGATGGCCAGCCCCGTTCTGTGGATTGATATTTGGTGGGTATAAATTCCGGCAGAAGGTACTTGGGGGAGATGCGTATGTTACTGTCGTGTTATTTTGGTGTCTTGCATCAAGTGCAGGATACATAATAATGATCAGAGAACTGTAGATAGTTGGATGCACAGTATTGTGCGCAAATTTCAGCGGACGGTGTACTTATTTAAACTTCACACGGACCGACTCTTTGTAATTTAACGTCGAACCAAACCTACACACTTAAATTTCAAATACGCATAAGAACAAATACATCTTCAGTGTAGAAGTTGATGATAGAGTCGATAAATGATGCGTAGCGCGTTGACAATTGAAATTGTAGCAAGGCACATAAAGAACGGAAGCTGAGAAATTGAAATTATTCCGAGAGGAGACAAAATGAGATAATTGATGACGTAGAGGGTGATTAATAGAGTTAATATGAAACGAAATATTTCGTTTCGCTTTGCCTGAAATACAGTGGAAGGGTTTTTCCGCGAAATCGCTGGCTTGATCGAAGTGACACTGTTGGGTCGGAAGTGCGACGACCGTTTGATAACCCGCAGGACTTCCGGTTCTTGAAGAGATACGAGGCTCGTCCTAATTACCGCCCGTCCTTCAGAGAAATCGCGAGGAAACTTTTCGAGTGCCGGCAAGAGGCCGTTAAAAAGTGATACGGAGGAAACGAGAAACGATAGTGGATTTCTTGAATTCTTCGTTAATGTAGATTAACGTAAAAGAATACGAGGGCATTAATCTGGGGGTGTTTTTTAGCATGAAACTCGTTGAAGCGTATCCCCATGGAACAGGGTCGAAAATATTCGTACCTTATGAAACTTGTAAAATTACAATAATTGCTTGTAGCTTAATTGATCGCGCAGCAATTTTTGGAGGAATTAAATATAAATTCGTGAAAATGGTTGCTACGTTATTGACGAAGTATCTAACGTATCAGCGGGCAATATAAATGAATTACAGATAATGTTTCTCGGAGAACAATCGAACTCTGTCGTGAGTAGCTGCGATTCTGGGAGGATTTGGCTCTAATAAAAATCGGCGTTCCGACGTATGGCAGCCATAACGAAACGTTAATGACCATCGATTACATCCTCGTAATTACCGCGATAAATTGCGGCCCCCGCAACCACAATGCATCCCTCTACACATTACGATTTTCCTATCATCCCCTTGGTCTTCGATGGGACGAGGGATTCTTGTCTTACAAATCGAACATTTGTTAGGGACGTTCGACTATCGTAAATTAACGAGCAATGATTATAATGTTTCATAGTATTGATACTAAACAAAATATTTCTATAATCGACACACATATTAACGTAATCGTAATTCCTGAAAAAGTGTTGAATAATAAATTAATGTTCGATACTCTATATCAAACATTTTCTTCATCGCCGTAAGAAATTATTCTTCCACGTTGAAACGAAATGAAATATAAATTGTCAAATGAAATGAAAGAAAGAATGCTGCGAGTCTGGTGGTTCGGTATTCCGTCTGAAACTGTAGGGAAATATGAGTTCTGGTTCCAGGTCAAAGGTGCGCACAGATTACCCTGCCATTTCGTACGATTTTCTGGTTAATAGGAGCTTCCTCTTGTCCGCTGGATTCGAGATTGAACGAACGAGCGATCGAACGACGGGAGAAAATAAGAACGTGAAAGCGTCCATTCTCGATGGAGACAAAGGTGTCAGTTCTTTGGAGAATATCTCGGAAGTTGAAGCGTCAATCCTTTCGATCGGACAGCCGGGAGTAGAGGGTGCCTTTGTTTTTGTCTCTGCTCCTCATTCTGTCCTCTTATATCCCCGATTTCACCCCTCGAGTCGCGCGACGCTTTCTCTCTCCGCCCCTATCGCCGTTCCCGTTTCCGCCGAAGCGCGCGCGCGGCAAGGATCGACAGCGCCAGCGAGGAATCAATTATGAAACTTTTCAAATTTGTCAGTAATATTGAGATTTCTTTTATGCCCGGGAAGCTCATAATTAAAGTCTATCGGAGAACGAGAAGCTGGCCCGGTTCAAGGGGGATGATCTTTTTGTTTTTCGCTCGACCATTGTTCTCTATTGCCAGGACTATCAGGATTTCTCGTTCTGTCCGCTCGTTCGTGACCCGTTGCTCCTTCTTCTTCGCGTCGTCACGCTTGCATGCCGGTTTCGCGACGAACGAGCGACCAGGCGATCTTCTCGCGCCTCGTAAACAGCTCTCGTTCAATTTCGCCGGCTTGCGACGTTATGCAGGTAAAAACAGCTGATTCGTAAAACCGTGTCGTCTTGTTCGACGATGAGCCGCTTCTGTCAGAATTTGTTCAATACGTTCAATTAAGGCAACCGACTTGTCGTTATTCAAATTGCTGTTTCACGTTTCAACTGACGCTCAAGATGCGAAGTGGCGACGGCCGAAAAGTTTGTCGTACTCGAGATTCGCGACCGGCAAGTATAGGGCGATCGCCGCGAAATAGGAATTCAGTGAACTCAAACATTGGAATTTCCGTCGAGTTGCATACATATTTCCCTCACGGCGATTTACAACGAGCGCCGTGCTTCCGGGGACCGGTTGCGCTACGACGTGCTCGTCGTATCCGCGGCAATTAATTAAACGATAATGATCGATTATTCATTTGCAATCTGTAATATGGCAACTTTGCCGGACCGCCCCGATGTAAAATTATCGAGCTCCGCTTGTCGAATTCTCCTCCGGTGTCTAATAGTTAGTCATGCGTATCTTCAAGGATCACTTCAAAATCAACTCGTTCAATGCGTGCAAGTTTTAATTAATTAAAATTACGACACTCTTGCGGCAAACCGGTGGTGCCTGATTGTTTATTTTTCGTAGACCCACGGAGTTTTTAATGACGCAAAAAGACCGCATATTCTACAAAAATGTGCGCTGTTAGATATAGGGACAATTAATTAGGAGGAAAGTAAGTGGTTAAAATTGTAGCAAAATAACATGTGTTATGGTGTAACTAAAATTCTACCCCATTTCGAGTCCTTCTCTTTATTAGAAAAGTGCGTTATAATTACTTTCGTTGATCTACAATAATACGAACAATTCTGCTATATCGCTCGCGTTACAACAAACTTCGCAGTGATATATTCATGGATTAATCCCGCCGCGTAAACATTTTTCGCGTATACTTCAACCGCAATTATGGATTATTCGGTTACAGGTCCGAATAAAGTATACGTGGAAATATCGTAAATGTTTCCCTTGCGAAGTTTCGAGATACGCGACAAAGTTGCGAAACTTAATTTGTCCAGGTCATCGAAACGCTCAATTGGTTAGTTATGTGCAACCATCGACGGCCACTCGAGGGCCAACTCATACGCACGGACTGTAGCATCGTTTAATTAAATTATAACACTTTTTCACCGGTCTCGTAATGTCCCTCATTATTTATTTTCATCACGGTCAAGTGAATTTTTTAACGAGCCGAAAAAAAATTCTACTTACGTAGATGAGTTCGACAAAACATTCGAGTAGAATTAATTGACGGTAAAAACGTGTCATGAAATATTCGTCGAGTTTCAAGCGGCGGCAAATTAAATTCCACTGTGTCCCGGGGTTTCTTGCTTCACGGTTATTCGTAGGAGGAAGTAAAGCAGCGAACGGCAAACGTCTGTGCAACCTGTCCGCGCCGCGATTCGTGGTCGAATATTTGACTTGCGATATTTGTTTTCGAAGGGACGAAAGTTCGGTTTCTTCCATTGCGAGGAGGCACGCTTAATTGCACGGCTGTTCGCGTCGCTGGCTCGTGCTGGCACATTACCGGCGATATTGATAGCACGTCTACGCGGGACGGTAATTTTCGTTAAAATAAAATTACAATAAAATTTTCGTTCGCCACCGAGGGCAGACAGTATCGTCGTAGCGCGCGACGAGAACTTTAACGACGCACAATCGGGGGAAATTAATGTCCCGGGGAGAGTTACAATATCTGTCGCGTGGAAGGTTTCGCTTTCGACATTTTTGTTCTCCTTCATTTTGTCGACGCCAACGTGATAAATCTTCCTCCGCTTAAATCAATTGTCACGCAACAATCTGTTACGCTCGTTCGCGCTTTAAGTCCGTCGAGGTTGCATCGCTGCAAAACGAATGTCTTCCCCGCAAATTTCTAACGAAATTTATTTGCAAGAGCCAGTCATTGATAATTGATTGTCAGGTTTAAGGATAGGGAGCTGCGAAACTTTGCCGCTCGTTCGATCGTTTATCGTTTAATTGTTGTCACTTCGTGCGGGTTGTTCGGTACAGAAAGGTCGACAATTTTTAATCGACTACCCGTTTCGTATTGTAACCACCGTTTCAATCCTTTGAATTTCTGAACTCCTCCCTTCGGCAACGCTCGCGTAATCCAAACCTCCTCCTTGCTATCGCCGAGCGAACATTTTATTACCTTCATTATACCGGGCAGTAATCTTTCGTCGCGACGTTCCAATCGTTAGCCGTGTCGCGCGGCACACACACCTGGTCGCCTGGAAAATATCATTAACGCTGCCGCGGGAGAAGCCACAGAAAGAAAGGGTTTTTCGAGCATGTGCGTGGCACGCGCTTTTATGTTCTCCAAACTTTTGTTTGCCGCGAGCACGAATCACGCTCCGATGGACATGTCCTCCGCCGTTTTCTACCTGTTCGTTCCGAAAGTTGTTTGAATGATGCTCCGCGGTTCCCGGGCGTTCAGCGTGTCGAGGCGATGGAATATTTCAAGGGAACGAGCGGCGAGCAAAAAAGATCGGGTTTGCGGAGGGCAACGAGCGCGGGGGCGGTTGGATTATTCAAGGAAACAATAATAAAAGTTGCATTAATTAAGAGGGCGGTCGCGCAACAGGGATTGCTCGTTAGACAGGAACTTGCTGCTTCGCTGGATCGTTGCCACGCGTCGATCTGGTATTTTTTCTATCGGCTGTTACAAAGTCGGCGGACTCGGTGAACCGGCTTAAATGAACAACCGAAGTTTCCGCGCGCCGCGGAAACGGAGCTCCGAGCGGCCAATGATCGCGCTACGCCGACTTTCCTTCCGTTGCTATTCTTTTATCCACCCCCGTGTTTATAAGCCCGTTCCAATCGACGTTTTAAACGGGAAATGTACTGTTCCGTGTAACAACATCGATCGGTGGAAGCGGACGGATGAAAATCTCGTAATGTTCATAATGGATAACGAATGTAGTTAACGTCTTAAAGCTCGGACACTCTAAATCGTTATACGATATGCATGATACTGATGTACTATACGCTGCAGCTTGTTACCTGGATCTGCTGTTTTATTCGTCGTAAGTGAATCTGCGGATGATTGCAGGCAATAGTTGGGTGTGTTTCTAATGACCGGGTCAACGCTGCGCGTTAAAGGGTTGCCAATATATATTGAGCGTCTGAAACGGGCTGAATAAATCGTACAAAATTTCGATCCCTGCGAGGCCACCAATTTCGCGTAAATTATATATGAAATCTGTGAGAATTTTGCAAAGCGCTGAACGAGCCGGGGTACGACTCGAAAGTGACTTGCTCTACTTAACTTTCACGCCGGGAACTTCGTAGCCGAACCGAGGCGAATTTTCCCGTTTAATGGACGCTTCCTTTAAATTAAATATCGTGCCGCTCACGCAAACTGTTTTAAAATACCCGCCAGCGGGGTCTGCGTTTCTTCGACAATTAAATAATCCGACGACCACTTGGGGCAACGATCATGCACTCTGCCCGTCAATTTCTTCGACGGGAACGTCCCGCGGAGGCATTTCGGGGCCGTTTCATCATTATTGCATCAGATCTGATGGAAAATTCGATAGAAACGCATTACTACGAAGCGAGGCAGCCCCGGCGTAACGATCCTTTACCCTAACCGAAGTCACTTTGGAGAACCAGAGGCCGCCTTTATATTTCGGCCCTCGTAGGTAGCTCGTTGTCATTACGCCTTCGAAACAATATTATCCTATTGCTCAGCCCTTCTCGCGTCCTCGTCACGGACCGGCTCGATTATCTCATCAATTTTCATTACGCATCGTGCGCATCGTGGTGCATCGACGTTGATTAAAGCCTGCGCCCCGTTTGCATGTTTTCTTCGTAGGTGATCTCCCGGCCACGTTTACATCTAGTAATTAAGAACCGTCGTCGAAAAACAAAAAGCCACCGGCATTATGTGCATTCGTTTGCGTAATTGATCGATAGGTTCTCGAAGTTGCGACGCATTCGTACCCGGTGATGACTGAATGACAACGGGAGCTCGTTGTGCAGACAATGTTCGCATCCGATGGAAAAATACTGTGCGTTGCGGTTGAAAAAAAGGAGACAAAAAGGGAGATGGTATGAATACGGGCGGGTTTTGGCTGATATTTCATGGTTTTTGTCTGAATGAAGCCAGACGCGCGGGAATAGTCGTGGAGTTGCAGAGACAGGTGGAAATTAGTAAGCTAAGAAATTGCTGTCTTTTTTCAAATTGCATATTAAATTTCAACGAATCGTACCTTGGAAATATGAATGCGAACAACTTCTCTTGTCCCGTTCTTCTGTACTTTATTCAGGGAGGGTGGGGGGGGGGACAGCGAGGCTAAAGATATAACGTTACACGACATTCCTCGAATTGTTTGCAACACGAAATCATTTTCACAGTCTCGACAAGCGAATAATTCGAGGGGGAAAATTTCGCGGGGCGGTTTATCGCGAACGATGGAAAGTAATCAATGAAATAACGAAAAGGGGAAAGAAGAAGGTCTACGAATGGTTAGATACCTTTAATTGCTGGAGCTAAATAATTCACTGTCAATCTCGCCACCCCTTTTCACTGCAGCCTTGCGAAGCGATGGAAACATCAGCGAGGCGCGTCACGCCGCCCTTTTAATTATTCCACCTCTGAATGGCAAACAATGTAATTCATTCCACTGTTTAGGATTACCGATTCTGCTTGCCCCCTTTTCTACATGAAAATATACTTCCCTTCAATCCTATTCTCCTGCAATCTCTAACAGATATAAATTTCAAGAACGGAATTTCCGCACCAAGCTCCACGCCCGCCCAACAGTGATAACAATAAATCCATTGAAATCTGGCCGCGACGCAGCCGAACAAGCCGCCCTGGGCCTGCTGGAAGATACTCGAAAGTATCGATGGAAAAGGTGAAAGCTCGCGGTCTGACGCAGCATTAACGTTAGGAAAGTTCGCAACAAAAGCGTGGCCGACAGTTGTAACCGCAACCGCGGCACCCATAGCGAGGGACTTAGCCGAAGACCATCGCCGGTTCATTCTGTGGGATAGCGTGGAGAAATCGAGAAGCGAAGTAACGGGGTTTGGTCGGATACGAAAGGATGGAGAGAGGATACCTGGGATCCCGTACCCTCCGCGGGCTAACCCATAGAAATTCGTACCGCAATTACGTGCTGTGGCCGCGTTCACGCGGATCCTGGCTAATCCTGTGAATGCGACAACCGAACCGTGACAGGACGACTCCGGCTGTTCAACCAGGACTGCACAATGGACGGAATCGTGCTACGGGACAAAGATCTCGGGCGCCAATTAATGTCCAACGACGATTGTGTCCTTTTGCCAGCTAGCACCGTCTACGATCTCTCGCCTCGTCGTTAAGTCACTAGGAACAGGCGTACTGCTAATTAAAAACGAAGATAATTACCGTCGCCCCTGGAACGGGAGTACATTTCAATGGCTACGCTGTTGCGGGCCTTTTGGGGGCGGTTCATATATTGCGCGAGCTAAGGACAGTAAGATTTTTGCTGAACGTGCTGTGTTTCGAACAAATTGGGATAAATCATCCTGTCACGGAAGCGATAATAACTGACTCGAAACAAATGGCTGCGCCACGCGACTTTAATAAATGTTGATACTATTCGAGGAAAGTATCGCTGTGCATATTCTAAGCAAGTCGCGAGAACGGTGATTCATTGGAACGCACGAAAGCCGTCTATCGTCGCGGCGAAGGGGCAAGATGATCGCGCGGCCCTCCATACAGCTTTCTCGCAGATTTACATCACGTTCTGCTGTTGTAATATTACGGCTATTCATAGCACTCGGTCGTGGCATAGTGGCGGTCGACTGCCGTAGGAGCAGCATGAGTAGCTGCGACAATGGGCTGGTTGGTTCAACGCGTAAGGTGAATTTAAGCGGCGGGACTAGACATCTAATTAACAGCCGACCGACAATGGAAGAACCATTCGTCGTTGCCGCGTGAATCGTATCTGCTGTTTGGCCCTGTGTGCGTCTAACTTCCGTACGAAGACCGCGGTAGACGGATTACGTCTGTGACAGTATAAGAAGGAAGAATATCGGGGCGCGCGCATCGGAGAAGATGCTATTTATTCGTTACGACGATTGAATTTATCGCGACGAAAGTTTTTAGAATAACGTTGACATTATAGAAATTGGCGGATGGAAAGCATGTGTATCTTTCATTATTTGTTAAATTCACACGCCGGTATATTAAATGAAATACAGTCGGGGGTGGAAACGCGTTTAATGGTTCGCAGTTTTAAGGTGTGCAGTTTATGTATCGCTTGAATATATCTTTAGTAACTCGCTATATTTCTTATGGTAACTGCACATTACTGCCTCTAAGTTTAGCGCTACTTATCATTCCGCACTGCGTCCTAGCATTATGCAGAGAAAATAATTTACTGTTTATTGAACTTTGAGTTTCGTAAAATTTACACAGAAGTAAGAAAATTAAACAGAGTTGCATGCACGACAGCTTCATTTTTATTTTGTACTTTCATCCTGTATGTGGGAGCTCCTTCTTTACTCGATGGGAACTCATTCTGAATAAAAATATGGCTAAATATTCTGTTGCGGGTGTCAAAGTCCTTAACTGTTAATGATCAAAGTAGTTCGGTTTCTTTGTCATGAAAAAATGTACTATCGCTTAAAAATTGCCAGGAATATTTTTAATGTGCCATGTGAATAGCCATCAGGAACCTCTCCACCGACGGGCGCAATTTGTTCACGTTCCAATTTAGTCAAACATTAACGCGGCTATTTCAATATAATTTTGAAACTTTAATGGATTTTCACACGGTTTGCCCGTGACACCTGACCGAAACGAATTTCCTAATTCACCATTACGGCGCGCGACAACTAATTTCCAACCAATTCAACTAGTCTAAATATTCCTACCCCTTATCGGTCAGAAAAATCCTCCTGTCGACTTGATACGCGACACTAACTGCAAGTTATCCATCTTACACAACTTAATTATATGGAGACTCCGGATTTTTATTTCGTCAAAAGATACTCGAACGTGCAGCAAGTATGCAAACAATATGCGAGAAATATATTACTCGTGATTTTATTGTCGTAATTTGCACTACAATACGTAATAATCGGTTTTTCAAAATGTTCCACAATGAAATAGCATCGAGTGTCCAAAAAAATGAATTTATAAAAGAGAATAAACTTTCTACATCACGATACCTGTTTGGCACACATTTAACATTACTCCAGTTTCATTCTGAAGCATTCCATGGTCCTCTACTAGATGTGCAATTTAAAATTGCTTCAATTTCAGATAGCGAATCGTAATCAGAATTTGTTTGCAAAATGCGATGCAACTTTTCCCTCTTCTGCCCCGAAAGTATCGTGCATGTTTGCTGTACCTTTTGAAATTTCTACAATTATCTCCATTGCTACAGTTAATTGACGCATTGATAAGTTCCCAATCTTCTGACGATGGCATACAGATGGAATCAAGTATTAAGATTTATTCCTATCTGGAAACCTTCGTTTGTGTTTTTGACGAAACGCAGACGAAGTTGTAATCCACCACTTCGACGGCTCTGGCAGTGCTGGTCCACCGTCTAATCGCCTACACGCGCTATTACATATCCAAAGTTGTAACTAGTTTGTCGTTTGTATACGAGCATAGGGTATTATGCTCCAGCGTGTGCCGGTGCGTACGTGTTTACACGTGCACAGGGGAAGGCCAGGAACAATCCCTGTCGACGACGTGCCAGACGGTAAACAGCTAAGCAACGGCAACGAGTTTCGTGCGCGCGCCTGCGAAAAGTATTAAAAGCTCAGCTAGGAAACGTCGGTGTTGCGCGAAAAATAAGAATGTCTGATGTTTTTCGTTTCTTATATTTTTATACTGTTAATAGCAGGGCATAGCGTGCTCCAGGTTGTTGGATACGGCTCGTTTATTCTAAAATAATTGTAACAAATTCTGTATTCCCTGCTGTACACCACAGCTTGGCATTGCAATTTCAACTTTTATTACACGATGCATGAACTCTAGCCTAGAATGGAGAATACCCAACATTTTGTTCGTGCTTTTTGCACTAATTCTATACCTCCTCATTCGTACGGGTTTTATTCCATTTTAGGACACTGGTTTACAGCTGATACTTCAGCCGATCGCATTTCCTCGTTTTTGCGCGGCGCAAAAGTTTTTACTGCATCCGCCTTTCTTACCGGTCGCGAACTTATTGCCCAAAAGTTGCAAAAAGATCTCAGAAAAATCCCCGATTGAAAAAGCGTAGAAACGCGACGCTCGTAAGGGTGAAAAACGAAAGCACGGCGAAGCTCGGGCGTTATAAAACACCAGCCGAATCTCAGTCATATCGCCGCGACCGTTGGCGAAAGTTTGTATTCGACGCAGTACGCGTTTCGGCGAGCCGGAACGATGGTTTCAATTTACGCTCGAATTATTGCTGTATGTCGCCTTGGTACCTTCGAGTCCGCGAAAAGCGCCGGCACCTCGAAAATTGCTCACAGCGAAATCTCCATCCAAACGTTCTTTAAACTTCGAGCGTGAAAACCGGCGAATATCTGAACTTCACGATTTTTACGATCGCTCGAGGCGTTGTCAAAACAAAAAAAAAAGAAAAAGCTTCGCGCCCGAAAGCGCAATTGAAACGTATCGATCTCCTAATCCTCCCTCTGTCGTAAAAGGAATTGCCCGAAAATGGTTTCCGACAATTAGAATCACTAAGCAGAGCCGTGACGAGAAAGGACAGGCAGAAGTTCGAGCGACGTGGGCGGGGTGAGGAAAAAAGTTTAATTGTAAACAGCGAGGCTGATACTCGGGAAAAAGATGGGAACGATGACGACGACGACGACGACGACGACGACGACGACGTCGTCGGCCAAATGGTCACGGCTTAACGCCGGGGAAAACTCTTTCAGCCAAACGAAGGGAATCCGTCCAGAGATTATCCCTTGGCTTCAAAAAGTTGTTAATTACTTGGATTTCGTCGTCCGTTCTCCCGCGTTAACTCCCTTTCCGCGTTGGCCGTTCTTGTAGTCGGACAGAGCTACTATTGCGCTGCTTTTATATCGGGACATTTTTTAATCCCTTCGTCTTCAGCGTGCTTCGCCGGCTCGACACAATTGCAATTAGCCGCGGATCGTTAATCGGTTGTTAGGCCAGAGATTTTCCGCGGTAATTCGTCGATCGCCGGTCTACAGGATTTTTATGCCCGCCGGGGGAGGGATTAAATCGAGGATCTTCGTGTTTCGTAAAATCGCTGTTTCACTCGCGATCGATTCACCGGATAGTTACCATTGACTGGCACGTCCGATAGTTTCGTTTTGACGTCCGAAGGTTGAACGGGGAATTAATTTTCCGCGCTTGACCAACGAAACAAATTCGATTAAAACGCGCTACTTCGTTTCCGTTATCTTTAAGGATACATTCGGTTTATTCGTCCTCGTGATTCCTTGAGTTTAATAACGATCCAATAAATGTAGGCCCAATCAAAATATAGACGCAATCATGAAAGCATAGCTGGGAAGCTATAGTAAATCGATAATACCGTGGTCAATTACATATCACGCGAAATAACCAAAAGTGTTCTCGTCTAAAGTATTCTTGAATGTCCATTATCGCGAACAGCGCTTACTAAAATGTCTGTAGTAGTTGTAAAGGGAAGACTTATGTTGAATCGGGCTCGCGTCCATTTTGTACACCGCCAATAAGGTAGGAACACTTTAGGCAAAGTCAGGAAGCAGGGAAGGCGATCACTTTGTGGTCATTCGGGTCGCAGAGACTTGACCATTAGCTGTCGTGAGTCCTTTGCCGTCGTACGTGGCGGCGAGAGAGAAGGTCCTGAGAAGTTGAAGTCCGGTCCTGCTACAAATATCGTTAACGGTGACCGCCCTAGCTAGTAATTTTCCAGCAGTTTGCCGAACAACAACAACAAGAAGAACAGACCGCGCCAAGGCGGCCCCGATGGTTGCTTCGGTGCGACTAATATTACTTTCGAGCACACCTCATTTTCTTTGTGCCCAAGGATTCCAATATGCCTGATTAACTTTGCGACGCCCCGAGCACTTCAAATTCCTGACACTCGATCGGAAATTGTGAACGTAATGGAATAGTATTTAATATTCGAAGATAAAATTGTACTTAACATGTCCGAACGATTGTTGGATAATTAGAATCGGAAGCTGGTATTTATTGCTGTCACAAAAATTGTTGGAAGAACTTTCATAACATTCGATATTCTCCAGAGACAATTCAATTAATGAAAATATGTACATTTTATACTGAAACTACCAAAGCTCGTCAAAATTATGGTTTTCCGATTCCTTCCTTTCAAATTGCGAATATCAAATAGGTATTGTTCCAGGAACTACCATGACCTTTAATAAAATACAGCAAAAGTTATATATAGTTATATATTGGTTCCACACTAAATATATTATAGCCTTGTCTACTTAATTCACAATAACGAACTACTTCATTATTATTATTATCCTTTCATTCCACGCTATTTCGTCGTCTTACGCTACTTCCACTCGTTCGTATCCTTTAAAAGTTACAACCGTATGCTTCTTGCCTAATGTAAAGCAACACAACAGAAACTCTTATTTGCTTCCCGCTTCAGAACCAGAACGGTATATTATTTTCAACAAGAAAGTTACAGACAGCGTAAAAGCGTTGGTCTACTGTAGCGACCGAAAGAAAATATTTTTTCGCCCGTCGGCCATTAATACAGATAAATGTGCGGATTATGTGTGTAAACACGTGGACAAGTCAGAAGGAAAAATAATGTACGGGAATCTTATGGTGATCCCGGTACTCGGTGGCGTAACACGGGCGAAGACACCCCTGGCGAGGAAATATGAAATTCGTTAGAGGGGCGAGGGTCTGACAGCTCTGGCCAATATTATCCGCAAATATGACTACGAGCTGTTCCTTTGTGGTCGTCACGTGGCGTGTCACACTACACTCTCACCCTCTGTCAGGTTGTCATATCGTCAGGAGGATCACATGAAAGCCAGATAGCGGGACGATTAACGTGGACGATCTTGGAATGTTAATTTGAAGCAATATTGAGAAATGGGAAACGTATTAGTGTTACGGGGGTATTAGGGCATCGATATGGTCCGATATTGGGGCTTGCTTCCTTCATTTATACACTATCCTTTCGTGGCGAAAGACCTACGTTTGACGTTTTGCTGTTATTAAAAGCTACTGCTAAAGTTAAACCCATTAAAGGAAAATAGTGCTGTGCCTGCACAGAATACAGTTTGATATCGAATTGGAGACAGTGAAATTATCAATGTTTCAGAAGGCTCGAGACTTAAGAATTTTTCCCCACCGACAAAGGTATCCGCGTGTCGCGAATAAATTTCGAAAGTCAAATTTATGCTCGAGTAAGCGCATTAAGATCGAAATATTACAAAGTCCAAAGTTGCGTTTGGTTCCGAATATTTTTCACGGTGTTCCCGATTTCAGTAGAATCGCGCATCGAAACCGCACGTTTCTCACCCCGTGCATCGGGTGGTCTGTAAACGGGTGTCGTTCGAGGGAAAATGTATTTACTGTCGACTTGTCTCGCGGGCACGTCGGTCGTAAAGTCACATGTAAAATCGGCGGCGCGATATTTTCTTGCTGCGAAATCACCGTGGCGGGGTCGCGTCGCCGCGACATCAGGGCCGTTCATAAATTTTCGAGCAAACGCCGACGTGCGCGTACATGCGAAAATAAAATGCACTCCCCAGAGACGGACGATCGGCGAACGATAGCTTCTGAAAGAAGCATTCTGGAACGAAGTCGTCAATTTTCCAGTATGGCACCAGTATTTCCTGTTGTCCGTGTGAATTGAATTCTTATCTGACCGATGCAGAGCAATTCTCATGATTCAGAGACAGATATTGTATTTTGTTTGAACGTTCCGTGAGTTTGTATTATTGCTGACATCATTTGTCACAACGTAGTCAGATTTAACGCTGGACCGGCGCACTTGGTTAATGAGTGTCCCCAAAATCTCGTATACAGACGTGGCATTTACATTTATATTTACATTTTTAATAATTTAAAAATGTTTCTCCTGTGTTTTCAACAGAAATTCCTGAGACGTCCGCAGAATAATGAAGAAAGGAATTTTTTTAACATAAATATTATTTAAGATATCGAAAATTTATCTCGGGTCGCCCACGATCCAACCGTATTTATAACACCCAAAAATTAACGGCTGGCGCGCTCTAGGGTTATTAGAGAAATATCACAATTTCATCTTATTTAGGAATAAGTGTTTGCTTCGTGTAAGTAGTCACGGGCGACGTTGGTCAGACACTAGTAAATACTACTTTCAGGAATGACTTTTACTAACACGCTTACTTACCATGTATTTCGATGTATCAGAGACAGATTAACATCAAAAATAACATATAGTTTGTACACCACAAGACTGTCGGAAAGTGCTTGCCTAAACCTATGCATGTAATATTTTAGTAAGTACTATGATCATTCTAAGGACAAACAGAAGCTCGTATACATTTCATTCTGTCATTGTTTGGTCGTCACGCGAACCTCCCCAAAACGTATCGAATAAAAATCCACCGAAATCAATGTATTTACAAAAATAACAACGTTTCAAGCCAAATCGATCCAATCTCCATCTATGGAAAATTCGTGACGGGTATACGTGAGTGCCAATATGGCCAGCAGCCACTTATCGGAATTCTCTTCGAGGCAAGGTCTGTCGTTTCACCTGCAAGGTGCGGCGAGCTAAGCGAGAGCGAAGCAAACTTTTGCGCCCGATCCGCGGTCAGGCTCAGGGGCTGTCGGGTTGCGGGTGGCAGATCTGCAAGCCGGAATGGGATCTGTCCGCTCCAGACGTTACTACCCCGCCTATTCCATCCGAGAGCAGTACAAGTCGCCTCTACGTACCACCCACGATGAGGAAATGGAACGTCGACGACGGCAACGCCGAGAAACCTCGTCGTGGCCAGCCAAACCGGAGCCTACCTCGAACATACGGTAGCGTGGCTCGCCTGAATTTTCGGCGAGACTGTATCGTCCTATTCTGAATTTGTTTTACTGTCCTTTCGTTGCACCGAAGTTTGTGGTTTCGTCCCCGCTAGTTTCTAGACTACGTTTCCGAGGTGCAGGTAGACGAGAACAGGGAAACGAATGTTTTTAGGAAAAATTGTGTGGGACCTAGAGGGTATAATTTTATTTGGCGGACGATATAACACGCGTAACAGTTAACGCGTATTTCCTTTTTCTCTTCGGTGATAAATATTCGATTAGGCCATAAACGGCGACAGGAAAGTTAAAAGCATTAAAGCATTAAAAACGGAAAAATGTTCGCCTTCGTAAATCGAAGGTACGAAACATCCGTGTTTCGCTGCTTAGACGTCCTTCGTTAAAAGTAAAGATGGGAGGAGGGATAACAACGCCCGATAATTTGAGATTTGATAATATTAGATTTGAAATATCACCGCGCCCCGTCCGATTCCGTCGCTCGTAAAAATATCCCCGAAACTTTAGGAACTTTAGCATCCGCGACATTTACTATCCACGGTTCTGTCACATCGCTGGCAACACGCTTTGTTCGCCAAACGCAAAGGGAAGTCACTTCAATGCAGTCGTCCTCCTATGATGCGTAAAGCAATGGTTTTATAGCTCGAATTTTCTCCCACTTTTTTCGCCGTCTTCCCCCCCGTCGTTCGCAATTTCTCGCGCCGCCTTTCGTTCGCTTTCTGCATCGATGCTTCGCGTACGCCGAACACGTAGCTGTTCGATATTAGCCTTTCATACGGCGGAGGCCTCCGCGCTCGATCTACATATCGGTTCTTTGTGTAAAAAGGACTGGCAAACAGAATTTAAGGTTATTTCCCGGGAATATAAATGCGGGGATGCGTGTCGCTAGTACCGCGCGCCTTAGAACCTCCAAATTTCGCGGAATACTTCCACGGTTCTCGTTTCCCCGGATCCACGCGTGTGTGCAAGAAAATGCCGACCGCAAGTTGCGGGACGGACGAAACGTTTTTATTCTATGCTTCACGCATCTGTATTTTACATTTATTTGCAATGGTTCAACAATATCGAAATTTTCCGCGCGGCTACGCATTTTGATTGTTTGCCAACAAAGTTGTACCATTCAAAAAGCGAAGCGCAAACTATGAGCTAGAGTAATACGTTGAATAAAGTTGTCTAGACAAATTTCTCAATGTGTACCGCAAATCAATTTCGAATATAATACATATTAATAAATAATCATCGACTATCTTAATAAATGTATCATTTACGTACATGCATATTTCGCGTATGCATCTGTCGCGGCGAACGGATCGTTCTCCATTTTCCCGTTATCCCGACGAATACCTGGCAAAACGATATTACAATTAATTTTCATCGCCGCGTACAGAGTGCCAAACGATTCATTCATTTCATTATCCGACAGAGGTGCGGCGAATCAAAGCGATGTCACAGTTTGAGAACGGTTTTGTGCGGGTGATATACAGTCGGTAAAAAAAATCATCAATCCTCGGCGCGGCGAATTAAAGCAAAAATTCCACGCGTGGAAAACCTGGACACGATTTCCCGTGTTCCCGACTGCTCTATAATGTTATTAATTAAAAAGTTCGGGACAGACAAATGGGACGCGCGAACGGCAATAGTATAACAGCCCCCCCCCCAACGCACCCCCCTTTTCTCCTCTTTGCCCCTTTTTTTTCTGGCACGCAGTTAGGTAATTGATACGGACTAACCGGACCCCTCGTTCTCAACTATTTTCCACGCTAACGAAATCCGAAATCACGTATATACATTAAATATCCGAGTAATTCGTTACGCTTCAAAACTTCTCCTCGCTTCTAACCACTTGTAGTTTTCCCCTCTCCGTTCCTCTGCCCGTGCGTTCTGCCATCTTTCTCGTTCTTGCAGACAGCTGGAATTTATCCTAACGAATGTGTCCACGCCGTTTACCCCCTGCTGCCTGGTAATATACGATAAACATTTCTCGGTTGCTTTCGGAGGAGCAGGGAGAACCGATGAAAAATATTTATGCGAACGAATGCTCCCTCGCGAACGCCCGACCTACCCTTCGTTCGGTTGCTTTCCTTGGCGTTGGTGTGAGGCACCGAGGGAGGGAGGGGCACCCACCGCGATTAAAATATCGTTTTTCTGTTAGAAGTATTTTGTGGGACGCAGGTTTCATCGAATTCAATAATTAATATATTTAAACTTCGTTTCGCAGGTTCTTAAAGAACGCGCGAAACGCAGAGCCAGCAGGTGAAAAGCAATAATTGAATTTCTGTAATTGAATTTAATTGCCATTTGTTCAAATTTTGTTCGCGTTTCCGTGTCTGGTGTTCATCGATTCGAGGGCAGCACTTTGGCCGTCGAACGGTATTCTCAGTAGATGCCTGTCGCGGCATGCGTGACGCACGCGGATCACACGCACCGACGGTTTTAGTGCGTTATAAATTGGCGTGTCGGCCTGCTTGGCGCCTCTCTCTTCCTCTACGACGACGATGTCTACGTCGACGTCATCGTTGGTCGCGATCGATGGGGATTTCGTGGTGCTCGGTTGGCGTTTGGGCCCGCATCCCTGCACCCCTATAGCGCACGCGATCTTCGTGCATTTGGTTATTAACGTAAACACCCGGTTCCTATTATCGGCAAAATTCTGCCTCGCACCATATCGACCAGGTGCTTCGAGAAAGGAAAATTGTTATTCTTCAACGAACTGTACTGCCAATCGCATCCACATTGAAAGCAACGGAGACGGTCATATTATTTGCTACAGTATCTCGAGATTCAGTGTTTTCTCGCTTACGAATTGTTTCGTAGTTCATTTTTATTTTAACGACACAGATTGCTCGATGTGCAATCTGTTATTAAAATGGCAACGAATAGCGTTCGTATCAACGAGCAAAGCCCATGAATCTTTTCCCCAGACGTGTTCCTTAACAATAGGAAAACTGTTGTAACTTTCCGTGACTTCTGACGAGCCTTGATTATTACTGTCGCGTCCGCGTCAATTCTCATTCCTCGCGGTACGGATCGTCTCGTTGCGTCGAACTCGCGAGATGTCACATATCCAGAATACCAAATCGATCCCCGAATAGCCAGCCGGAGTTCTGGCCGGGTAGTTTAAGTCAAAGTTTTAATCACTATCGACTTCGGGACATCTCACATCCCGCGGGACTTACGAACCTCTGGAATAGGATCTGGCAAATGGACTGGTAGTAAAGTTCGGAGTATCAGTTGAATGGCTAATCAGTCGTGTGTGTGTGTTTATTATTAATCCGAAAACGGCCCAATATAATTCCACCGAGCAGCGACGTCTTTCACAGCTACGTAATTTTTCCATAGCACAATATATTTGCGTCGAATGGAATAGCAGCAAAAGCATCGTTCGAGTAATCGCTCGCGTCTTCCCAAGAAGTCCAACGGCGGCGTCGAAAAATCATTTCATTCCGAATCAATCGTTCGGCAACCGTTATCCGTCCACGTTCGATAATCGACGGGAACGAACAGCGATGCGATACAAGGGTTCCTCGCACACGTCCGAGCGGATCCTTGCCACCGCGAAACGAAAACGCAGAACGAGGGTGAGTGGCGCCTCAGACCCCGTAGACTGCGAAACGAAGTTCGGACCGGAAATACCGTCGCGCGCGGGGTGAACGTACCCCGTGAAGAGGGTCAGGGAGGGCAGATTAATTGATACCGCCGCGGAGAGACCGAGAAGCAAACACGCGAACGGAGCTATCAGAGAAGGAGGCGAGGAAGGGGCTTCAGCGGCGAGGGGGGCGGCGCTGGCAGCGGAGAGACAGAGAGGGCAAAGAGACGAGAGAAATCGCGCGGAGGCGGTGGAAAGTCCTGGCCAGAGGAGGCGGAGGCAAAGTTGTTGGGACGCTGCAAGGGGAAATGCAGTCGCGATGCCTGGCCACCGGCCACTCCTGATCCCGAGTAGCCATTAAACATTCAGCTAATGTGCTTTTCCATTCAGAAAATTGGATATTTCAGGCGCCCGGCCGATATACGCCGCGTCTACCTTGGACTCGATACGCCGGATTAATTGAATTCCCTCGCCCCTCTGGCAAGTTCGCCGTGCTCGCGAATCTCCCCTCGACCGCGAATTTATTAATCGGTCACTTTAGCGGGTACGGGGCATTCCGACAGGTGAGCGCCATTAATTGGCTGCACGGGGCGAACGGCAATAGTTGGAGTCGTGCAGCTCAAATGTGTACGCCGTTCGCGTTCCACATAGTTCACTTTGAATCGATACCTTTCAGAACGTATTGTGTAAACGTTTGTGCGCGTGTCGCGAAACAGCCTACTTCTCGAAGTAGAAAACTGACTTCACCGACGAAAACGAAATCCTTCGTGTCGGTCGACGGACGGAACTTCTACGTTCACGAACGGTCCCACCTGTTCCACGCTGGAATCGCAGAAACCGTCCTGGATTCTTCACCGTGCTTGAGTCGAATCGGCACGCGCGATCCCGACAAATGGTCCGTCTCCTTCCCGGACACTGGCCGTCGTTCCGTCGTTTCTAGTTCGGAGGTCGCACGTCTTTCGCCACGGCCGTTGGACGCCGGTTCCGTAGGTCGGCTCGCGGAGCGGGTTTAATTCGACCACCCTAAGAAACTGGCTGCGGTTGCATTCCTCAGGCAAGTTCCTGATTGTGTCCGGCTGGGTCAGAGTTGGCACGGCACTGCCGCTAGATGGTGGCCATTCCTACGGCGAGCTGACCACCAGTATTTATGTCCAGGACACAGCCGGAGTATCCAGAGTGTTCCGGGTAGTTTCTCGGGGCTGCGTCCCGCTGGCCCGCTAATGGTTATGGTAATTACCGGCCCTAATTGCGAGCAATGGAATTACAAAATATCAAAGTTCACCGCGCGTCGTTCCCGCACCCGTCCACTCTACTCTGGCCGTTCCTTCGTTGCCGGCGAGTCGTGAGCTCGTTCTGGAACGATCGGGAACGGGGGCTTATAATTTTCGGTCGGGGAGCTTTCACGGCGATTACCAATGTTCTGTTAAGTTCGACTCATATTTTCTAGTCGATCGGCGACGATTAAATACGATCGCTATAGATTGCTGGCGTGGGCGGATCTGATTTCGTTTGGACGAGGTGTTCAGTTGAGCCCGATGCATTCACGCGTGTAACGTTTCGGCATTGGACGCGTTCAACTGCCGGATCACTTTGTCCACCCGATGGAAATAAAACGAGCCCGCGAATAATTTGCGAGGAATTACCGTATGCACCTGGGCAGACATAATTACCACGCAATGCAACATGGAATGCGCGATTGTGAAAAATATGACACACGTACCAGGCGCACTAAATTATCATCAGTGTAACACCGATTAGGTACATTTCGATAACAATATCGTAGCTTGGTTGAATTCAATTGAACCAACCACCGAAACAGCGATAAATATGGCATTAGACGAAACGTTCCGAACGAGAACTGTATTATACGTCGGAGACATGAAGTCCTCGTTGAAAACCTTTTCACCCGCGAGGTGGTTGTTCCCCAGCACTGCACGATATTGCACATACCCACTTTGCCGTTCACTCTGCCGGCATCCGCGGTATTTCTATCCGAATGATATAGCGGAGATGGTACGGCAAAAACACGAGCAGCAAAAGACTTCGCGTTTAATTCGACGCGAAAGGCGATCGTTTCCCATCGACCGGCCGCTTCCTTTTATTATTCCCGGGCCGCGGTTGATTCCGGCCCCGGCTGTTCCGCGGTAGTTCGTTTCCGTTCTTTCTTCGGCCGACGCGCAAGCTGACCGACGCAAAGGCAAAAGTTGTTCCGACGGAGGCGCCTTGATGTGGTTATCGCGCCGAGGGTAGCCCGGCCCTTTGCCTCCCGGACGCCGGCTAAATTGGCAAATATTAAAATTCTTTCGATGCGGAAGGAGCGTGTACAATGGTTCGTAAAATGTAGGAACTCTCGACGCCATCTCACCCCATCGCGGGCTGGAGTGGTTGCCCACATTTTAAGCCCCCGCGGAGTTCTTTTTTTTTTGTGCACGCGCCCCCTCCCCATGACCGATTCGAAAAGCACCTCTGATTACTTTATTGTTCTCAGTGCCTGCTTGCCCTCGTTCGTATTTCGAACCGCGCGAGAATGTCGAAAGCGCGATCGCTGGCGCTGATCGGAATTAATTCTGACATTAGCAGCGCCTGCATTAAAACGCGAAATTTACCAATTGCCTTTTCCTTTGGATCACAATGGGAGACGTGTTTTATACGGGTGTCCAATAAGGTCAAGGGGAACCTCGACGAGGATTCATTTGGTGGGACAGTTTCATATCGCGTACGTCAAGCGAATGGGACGATTTCTCGCGACACGATGTCGAGCACAATTATCGCGGTGAACGGCTTCAAGGGGAACGAATTGCGCAAGAGGTCGAAGCAAAGCGAAACGGCAGTTGGCGGTAACGTCTGTAACAAAGCAAAAATTATAGTCGAAGAAGGAGATAACCGCACGCTCGCGGTTAAATGGGCACGGAATTCTTTCATATTCCACGCTGAAACTTGATTATTCACCCTTGCATCGGATTGTCACGCATACGCGATTCGTGTACCACGATACGACGAATGGAGGAGAATGTGGATGTCGCGGCCGGCAATATACAGCGTCCCGCTTCCAATGCGTGCAGGCACGCTTTCATAAATAGATTAATTCCTTTGAATTTTTTAAAGCGACTTCTCCCCGTGAAAATGAAAAAAGTTTCCTCGTCGGCCGGTGTAATTAAAACGCCTTATACGACGGCAAGGAGACCTTACAGACAGCTTTGTTAATCGAGCCGGAGGTGCTCCCGCGTCATTCGCTCGCCTAATAAAAATTAACGGCGAGCAGGTGCAGGGCCGCGCGAGGGTTGAGCCTCGTCTCGCTTCAAGGCGGCCAAAGGGTTGCTCCCACGACGAGAGGGCGGGCGCCAAGAAAAATTATAAAAATAATCTGGCCGAGGAGGGGAGGGGGTGGGGTAGGGAGGGCAGTCAATTGGGGTGGAAAACTTGCGTAACAAGCAGTCCCGAGGAAATTGCGGGAAAAACCGTTTGCCACGAACGGATGAAAGTGGCGGAGGGCCGGACAGCGGGGGGGGGGGCGATGGAAACCCCCTCGCGTCGGGTTCGCGTTGGCGAACGAAAGAAAAATAAACGAGTCCCGGGACTCGTCGATCCGGGCTCGATCGCTCGAATAATAATATTAATGTTGCGCGGGTGAAACTCGCTTGGATCGACGAGGGAAGCCAACCGAACACTTAAAGATTCCATTTCAGCGATCCTCGGGCGGATATCGTTGCCGTTATCGACGGCGATTCGCGTATAATTTTTGTTTTAAATAGCGATACGCGAAATTCGTCGATGGGGAATCGCCGCGGTAGATATGTATTTAATTTATTATAACGTGGACCGCAATGCAGATCGTAAATAGACCCCGTTTTGTATACTTTATTTCCCGTTCCTGCGGGACCATTTAAAGCGACCTCGTATCGATTTCATCTCCAATTTCCTTGTACAACGTCGCTCCACGAGAGACTTAATTTCCGTGTAGCTACGGAGCCTGTGCATGCAGGTTTCCAAAACGATCCGACAAGTAGCTATTTACGTGCACCGTCGCGCTTCTCCAGCGGGGGAGAGTATCGGAGGGTAGGAGGGTGGAGGCGGAGTACGGGGGCGGGTATCCCCAATCCGTACAAGCGGGCTTAAACGGTCCTTGCTTAATACGACACAGGAGGCTAATCTTAAAAAATCCTGAGGAAGATAAGCCGTTTCTGGAGGAAGCTTGCCGTGCCACCCCTGATCTTAGAGGTAGTTACGAGCCACTGTGAACATAGCAGATTGAGCGGCAGCTCTTCTTTTCATTAGCTGATAACTGGATTCCGGGATATGCTTGGCCTACGAACAGCAGGTTAACTTCCCGTGTAAGTACCGTTGCCGGTATCACCGTGGGGCCTGCTGTACACAGCCCCCGAATTAACATATCTTGATAAACCGCCGGGGATGCTTCTGCAAATATTTTTTAACTGAACTTTGGTGGGGTGGTAAGTATGATGGAAATTTTTTTTAAACCGTGAACAAAGCCTTGCAATACAGGCAGAGGAAGTTGCGTTGGATCTTTTCATTTTTTATTTGAAGCGAACAGATAGCTGCGACTTGGTTCACATTATACATTTGTTTTGCAAAACGAGAACAATTTTGCTGGACAACCGTTAACATTATTAGGAGCGTGAATTGTTGCAAGCTCATCTTGAATTTGTTTTCTCATACACGCGCATGCTCGCCCGGCTAATCTGTATCAATATCAACCGTTTCCCAAAGATCCGCAAAATCAGAAATTGCCAACGACGTTCGCGTAAACGCGGCATTGAAATCTTCATCTTCAATCCCGCAACTGATTGTCAACTTCTCCCGCGACCTTACGAGAACACTTAGAGGAAGTACACAATCCGCCACTGTAAGGGCCACTTGTAGTTAATCGAGGTCTCGGCGGATTTCATTTAGAGCGCCCAGCAGGTACCGATTTTTCTCGTGGCCCCTTTTGTCTCCCGACATTGCCCCCATAATGCGATTCTCTCATTCGAACGAGGTGTCTCCGGTCGAGCGTCGCAATATCAGCCGTTGGCACCCGTCATCTGCGGGAAGTGCTCAAAGAGATATCCGCGAAACAAGTTTCCCAGCAATTTTCCTCCTTATTCCTTCGGGAGCCCCCGGAAGCGTCCCTTCCTCCTCACCCCCCCCCCCGTTTCTTCGAATGAACCCTCGTCTCCTTTTCTGTCTGCGCTTCTCGCTCTCGATCGGGCCGAAGCGATAGAGCACGAATACAGTAGACACCGATAGGGAGCGCGTAGAAGGGAGCTGGAGAGTTTGCGAGAAAAGAAGACAGCTCAAAGAGATGACCGTGCCAGGCCGGTGGCTATAATTTCATTAGCCGCCACGAGACAAATGAGCGAGCATTTCGGGACGCGCCGGTTGGCCGGCAGATTTGCTCCTCGCTTCTGCCTTTCCCGTTTTCGAAATAACATAACAGGCCGGAACGGGATAATAACGGGCGCCGCCTAGGGACCACGCGCGTATTCGCTGCAAAATTAATTTTCACGCCGGAAAAATTACGGCAACGCGGCTTCGTGATTGCTCAGAAGGTTCGACGGGGACAATAAACAGTAATTGTACTTCATTTGGCCCAGGCGGAAGCCGCGTGCTACATGGGACGGTCTATTGCAAATACGTAGCTGGAGAGAGAGAGTAGAATGGAAATGTTTCGGCGCGTACTTGGTACAGATAGCAACACGAGTAGTTGGCAGCAAGAATATTGGAAGCTGCATTATTTTGTACCACGTATATTCGTTATTTATCCTGTAATTAACAATACATCGTGCATAGTTTGAGAAACAAATTTTATTCCAAGCGTGAACCATTTTTTTTTAAATCAATCACCGGTAGGATATTTTCTAGCTGCAGCATCGTTCGTGGACTGCTGGGACATTTCCGACGTTAATGCGAACTGCGGTTTAATCGGGCAAAGCGACGGTTAAGTTACATCGAGAGGAGTGAATTTGTTTGCACTGCCATCAACTTCAGTTATCATTCTGCTGAATTAATTCACTGCACAGGAAACATTGATTCCTCGCTCGTAGCCTCGTGCCGCGTTTCTTTATCGCCGCCTGTCTCTCTTCCTCGTCAGCTATTTACCTTGGTAATTACCGGCACACGAAACGCATCGCAAGAAAAACATTAATATCAAACGACGTGGCTGCCGGCAGTGCAAATAGAGTATCTTAATGGCACGCCAACTTTCGAGCGGACTTCAGACACGGCAGAAGGAAAGCGAGCAAGTACAGATACATCTAACTTCTCGCCAACCCTGTTTACCTTATACTTGGTCCTATTTAGGCTGTCGCTAATCGTATATCTATTTTTACTTTTACTTGTATTCCGTCGACCAATAAACCGTCGAACCCTTCAAACTAAAAAATCCACGCCCCTGAACATATTCCGGAAATAGTACAGCTAGCGAGAATTCGGTAGCAGCAACATTTCAAAGACAACACGAAAAACGAACGCAGTGCCCGCCATATCGCGACCACCAATCAATTTGGAAACTCGAGCGATTTCTCTCGGACGGTCACGCAATTACGATTTGTGTTCCCATAGTCAGCGTCGGTGGCGCGAAAGAAAGAGTCGATGCACTGCGCCCACGCCCGAACTCTAAGCTCCTACTTTCAACCAGCCTCTAGAAATTCGCTCTTTGTCCCGGCTGTTAATTCTTTTTCCACCCCCGGCCGGCCGTTGCTCGCTGACTGTCATCCACTCGTACGCACCCCGACCTCCTGCGAGGAGTGATTCATATTTTTTTCCCCCTCCCCCTCCCCCGCTCGCATCTTTTTTCCTTTTTCCTTTTTTTTTTGGCATATTGCGACCGAGGCTGAGTGCCCGGCCCTCACCAAGTAAGGTTGGGGCTTTGTCCAATTAAGCGTCCGAGCTTTTCGACCGTCGGCGCGCACGGCTTCGCATATTTCTGTCTGGAGAGGCGGACAAACGGGGGAGGGCCTCGCCGCGTCGCGGAAAAGAGGAAAAACTCTCCTTCTGGCCGACTATTGTGCCGCACCGGCCCCCTCCTTTTGTCTTCCCTACGCGCACCCCCTCGGTGCCGCCGTCACCTTCGATTCGAGTGTTTCGCTGGCAACTTATCAGCAATTAGCTCAATAATTTCCTTTCGCTTGACGGCTCGTCAGCACGACGGCCCTCTCGCCGTCGTCCTTAAAAATCCTCTCGTGATGTCGGGCTTCCTCGTGGCGGGGGCGCGTGTCCCCCGACGTCATCGGGATGGACAGATCGGGCGAAAGTTTGTTTTATTATGGATCGTCGGCCAGGTTTGATCCTGCGAGGCCGGCCGGATAACGCTCGAAGTTTCCGCGGCGGAGTGGCTTTTTGCTGGTTCACACGGAACCGTTTATAATGTTGCACTTGGGGCAAAGAGTTGGCGCGCGCGCAATACATCAGCGAGATATCTTAAAAGCGGAGTTGCGTTTCTGAAATTTTTAGGCTGGCGCTTAACGCGTTGCCACGGGGTGAGAATATTTTTTCGACTGCATTCCGACTACTTCGAGGAGCTGCGTTCGATTTATCGTCTTCGGTTTCTACCGTTGAGGTACACCCGTCAGTATCTGTTCATCGATTAAACGAAAAACGTGAATCTCAATGGAATCGCGCGATTTCTCTTACCCACGTTCCATAAATATACGTATACCTCGATCACCGCCAATCGTACAGCGAGCCGTCTCAACAATCGGCTTTTAATCCTTCTCCGTGCGAGCACAGTCACGAAGAATATAAAAGGTATCGTCGTTGGAACAAGCGAGCCGGTCTCTGTTTCGTCGAACCAGAACGGACGGAAAGCTGCGACGTCGTCACTGGTGTATTAAAACTCTCGGAAAGTTTCGCGACGCGGGCCAGATGCCGTCATTATCGGCTTCTTCGCCCCTTTTCCCCCTTTTGCCACTTTCCTTATGCTGCGCCCCCCCCCCTCGTTTCGTTATCTGGCCACCAAGTCCTGCGACTGTCCTCAGCGTTAGCGCTCGGATAGGTAATGTGACGCGTGTCCTCCCGGCACTCGGGCCAGATTCACCTTGTGGAAGCCGGGCTCTGAACTTGGCCTGAGTGCCAAGTTGGCCCGGGTATTAAGCATATTACGTACAAGTGGTTTCTGACTGGAGAGGGCATCGGTCATTAGCATGGATAGATTCGATGGTTATTAGCCATTACTGCCATTAGGCGGCTCTTGTCTTCCCGGACGTCCTCCTTGTTGTCGGGTTCCTCGTATTCGCTGTATTGTTATCGCGCTACATCGAGGCTGACAACGAAACTTTCCTGCGACATTTCGCGGTCGAATGCATTAACACCGTCGAGACAGTTGCATTTCGCAGGCCCTCGACGTCATTTAACGTTACTGAGTTATTATCGGCGCGTCGTTGATTTTATTATGCTATCGGTTGCTGCGTTTGAAAGTAACGCATGCAACGTTAACTCGTGCAACGCGTAGACAAGCATGTGATAGTTAAATGTACGCATAAAGTCGAGTCGAACAAGTTCAGATAGTATTATTGGCAATTATGCGTTATGGATGAGACGCTGAACGAGCAGAGACTCGGTTCCTCCGTTCCAATAGACGGTACGAGAGCGGTCCGTCTGTGTTAGAGATTTTTTTCTCGGCCAACCCATCAGCGACTCATCTGACATTGTCATAAACAACCCTTTCGTTGCGGACGTCACTCTCATTTCCTTTTTCCTCGATTAAAGCCAACTTCCTGGCGTGTTTGGTTCTTCGCGGCGCGAGAAGCTCGATCCATTTCCGCGGACTGATGTTTGCCGGATGGAAAACTTTGCTATCAAAGAGCCACCGAGCTGTCTCCACTCGTCGCTGGTGTGTGCGGCTACGGATGTCTCCTATATGAGCGTATCTTGACGATCTTTGAGTATAAGAGACGAGGATGATGAGGACCGACGGATGTTTGATACGTTGCGGGCGTTGCTTCATATTGAATTCTCCGCTCTTCTCCCTTCTCGCCCCCCCGCCACCATCTGTCCCTTTCCCTCTGCTCTTGCGGGCTCTTGTCCGTTTTCTCCCTTTACGCCGCGAGTGGGAAGACAGGAAGGTGAGGTATCGGCATTCGTACTACCAAACCGTGAATCGACCGCAGGAGCGATATTCCTCCGGGACTAATCACGCGCAAGTTCTCCCTTGTCATCCGGTGAAATTGATTTGGCCACTTTAAACCGGCGCGGAGAGTTCCAACGGCGCGCGTATAGAACGCCTCCTTCTTTCGTCGCATATTGGGCGATGCTGTTCGTCTCATCGTGCAAGGGAAGAGCGGTTTCACGCGCGGCGAATTGATAAACTTGTAATGGGAATTGTTTTGAAAAATGATCGGTCCGTTGGCGAGATTGATATTTGAAATTCCCGCTCGAGATATCTTGCGGCGTGCGCGCCGAGTTTCGGTAATATCGCATTCGTTGCAAGCGGAGAGGACAAATTCTATCAAACGGGCAGTCGAATGAGAGATTCGTAACTCGAACGTTCGCTGTATAACCATCCGAAACATCCGCAAGGGAAATAATTTGTACGACCACGTCGTGCACGCCGGCCCTTGAAACAAATGCGACCCCGTTCACGAACGTCGCGGTCGTCCCGACCAATTTCTTCACGAACTCCTGGCCAACTCGGATCGCCAGGCATTCGGCTTCTTCGCTGTTACCGCTCGCGTCGCCCGGCGGCGGCCAGACCAGCCGGAGTTCCTGGTGAGATAGCGGGACGCCAGGAAGGTTCCCGGAGGATCCCATAGGAATTCGTCATCCTTCGCGGAGTTTGTCCATCGGGCGGAGAACGTAGCTACATTCCCGCCGAATGCTCGGTTATTTGTGTGACAAACGAGAGATGTCAGGGTCGCGCCACCCCCGTCAAAACGCTCGCACCGCCCCGCCCCCGTCCTTCCCCACATGTTCCACGTAGTTCGCGTTTAATCCATTGATTAATTCACTTGGTTTCCGCGTCCTTTATGATTAGTCGGCCCTTTACTGCCACTTTCTCTCCTGTACACACGAGCCGGAACTAATGCGGTCAGCATCTCCGACCCTCGTCTTAATGCGCCGCTACTGGCGGCTGGCAATTTTTCTGATGCCCGTCCGGAGAACCAGCATGAACGACGAACGACCGCGTTAGACGGATCGACGGCTACGGATGCCGTAGATATGAAAAGCGATCGGCGGCGTAATATTTACGAGGGTAATACGGCGGAATACTTGGATGGCGCGAGACGTCTCTCGATGGACCGAGTTAAAACGATGCTACTCGTTTGATTAGTACGGGAGATAGTTGCAATTGTGTTGGTTGCACAGGGTGAAACGCTAGACCTGATCAGCGTTGCTTGTTCTATTGTTTGTGGGCGGGTCGACAATACTTTTGTTTGGCACGCGCAACATGGTTTAATGAGAGCTTTAAGATGATTATAATGAACTATTCGTCGAACATTACTGGGTGCTGCTTTCGTGGTCTCCTTCAGTTGTGTCTGTGTTTTTGTTTTTACAGATGATTTAACAATTTTCATTGCGCCTATCTTTTGGGGTGAAATATATACCTCGGTGGTAGCAGTTGTGGGGTTATTTTTACTGTTTTAGAACGATACTATTGAAACCGCGACCGTTAAAGATAGCGGCTTTACAATCTCATAATGAAGTTTCAGCGACGAATTAAGTATCTAAGCGAGGTCCGCGTGGCTAATTATAATCCGACGAACATAGTAATACGGCGATTCGTGTTGGAAAAGTGGCTGTAAATGTCACTGCTCTATTCTATGGTTCCCCGAGCTGTCTAGTCAGCCGGCGCGTTTACGGGGTATTAATATTTTATTCTGACGATTCGAAGTCATTGACGGTCAATGAATACGCGGAGGTTCCCATTCAATTGACCGAATTGTTCAGTTGAATTGCATTCGGGAGAATAATAAGTTTGTTTTTAGGAGAAACTCAATGTTCGGGGAACGAGGGCGAAAAAAATGTGGTGGGAGCGGGATAATAGAGTTCGGCGGTCATTAAATCCGCGATTCGTCATATTCAAACGGCTCGTAAAATCCTCACAGTCGGCTCCTCCAAATTCACTAGCAATTTTCCTAACGGAGCCATTACAAACGCACTTTCGTTCTGTTTACGAGCAGTTTGGTCGCGGCACGAAGAGGATACTCGATTTATCGCCATTCGAATTGCGTGTTTTTTCCTACCTTTACATAATGCATTCGTCGACTAACTACTTTCCGCTGGGCAATAAATTTAAATTAGTTTCAATAAGTTCTAACTTGAATTAAATTGCTAAACGAAAAATTCGTCTGAATTTTGTAGCAAAATGATGTTACAATGAAATGCCTATTAAAAACCTATAATCTAAATGAGCAACAGTAAGGTGAGAGTACATAATGTATATCTATCGTAAGTACTCCGTACTCCGTAAGCAACTCTCTATTCTAAGATCTGTCGTCTTTGACACCTCTAGTCTCATTGTCTTTTCGCTTTTACCCTAAAGAACGCCAACGGTGTCTCGAGTTTGCGTTTCATCCATCGATATGCCGTGCACGCGATAAAACTAAACTTCCCTTCATCCCTCGAGTCATTCACAATTCAGCAACATTTTGTTCGCTGATAATCAACATTTGTTCGTCAAACAAAATGCAGTGCGCAGAAGCTGCAGACCATTCATAACCTTTTTCGCGCAGAAAAAGAACGTTGCACCCCGCGTACAACAAATTCGTCAACTTTGTTCCAATAAAGTTTATCACTTTCCGTTTCGGTGGGATTAGTTGGCCGTCTCGCAGCAACGTTAAACTGCAAGATTTAGGAAATTTATTCGGCTGACATTGAATTCGGAGCATTAGTTCGTGGACTTACCAGTGACCTGGTAGTAGTTTACTTCGAATACACTCGGCAGAACACTGAACTATGAGTTTCAATGCAAGTTTTCGGGGGGGTGGCAGAAGTTTCGAAGGAACATTTTCCCTAACTCGAATATTTTGCGTGCATATGTAGTTTGCGGCAATGTCGACCCGCGATTAAACGGTCCGCCACGTGACCTTAAGCGAAACTTTCTTCTCCTTTTCTTTTTTCACCTTTTTTCTTCTACCTTTTCATACTTTTTTTTTTGTTCTTCGCCCCAAATGTTGGCCGCCACCGTGCCCTTCTTGGGAACAAGTAGGTTCTGACCGTTGCGCCGCGAACTTGTTTAACCGGGCCAAAGAAACAGGAGCTGAACTTTCGCAGTTTTTACGTCGGCAGGTTGAAATGGACTTATCGGGCAGGTTGAAACAAAGTTCGAAGCCACATTATGTCGGCAAGTTTCATTTTGAACTTGTTCCGCGTATTTTGAACGTTGTTCGAAATTCTCAACTCGCGGGCGCCGTTTCGGAGAACGTTACTCGTAGTTCGGTTGTTGTCGTTTGTCTGAATCTTTTCCATCGGTTGTAGTCAAATTTGCGTAGCTAATTACTGACAGGGCAGAATGAAGTGGTTTAATCGGTACTGAATTGTAGCCTGCGGTGGTTTCCGTATTTTAATATTAACATCTTGGACATTAATCTTCATTTCTTACCCTATATTATTAAATTCAATTATGAACGTAATTTTAAATAGCTGTATTAATTTGCAAAGTCCAAGTTATCAAATTAGCCTTTCAACCCCACGATTCGCTTTGACTCTTATGTTGTAAAATTGATTAATTTACAACCTATCTTTTATATATCACCGTTGCGCTTAGATTCCATGTCCCCGTAGCATCATGATAAACACAATTGGGCTTGGTTAACCAGAGTTCCATCGCAAATCGATCGATCGATCAATTTGAAGGAATATTCTTCGAAAGGAGAGTTTTAATTTAAGGAGGATATTTGATGCACGAAAGTTCCATTTCATATCCGAAGTGTGTGCCCTCCCGTCCATCGAAGCACCCCCCCGTCCCTCTTCTGTTTTCGTGGCCGTCGTTATACGAACGCGCTGCTGCATTTGGAAGGCGGACATCCCTTGGGACGTTTCGTGTGACGCGAATACGTATCGGTTGTTTACTCGCCATGCTATTTTCGAGGCGATACGTCAATCCGATATTCGACAAAGTTTCCCAGCCACGTCGCAGGAAAGTCGTGGTCCGTGTTTTCCACGGAGGGAAAAGGGCGCTTTCTGCTCCGCGACATTTCTCCTCTCGCAGAATCGATCTTAATGCTTGGCGAACGAGAATCACGTACCCATAAATCGTTGATCCCCGGTGCAAGAATGTTCGCTGCTTCTATTTTCCGCGTGCTCTCGTGTAGTAGCGATGCATTTTTACGCGAACAATTACTCACATTGATAACCGACTAATTTATTTAAGCACGGTGCGCCACTTGAAATATATGTACAATGTTAAGTAGAATTTTTATTGCGCACGAAGTTCACGCTGAAGATAGTAACGAATAGTAGAATACCATACATCCTGGTGTTAGGAGATCGCTCGGAGCTGGACGTAACACATAATCAAGTACTTCTTCAACGAGGTTAGCTGTTGAATCGTAAGCAACAAGTTTCCGACCCTTGTCAAATCTTCGGGAAAAAAGACCGGCCGGTGGACGACGAACCGGGCATTAACGTGGCTTTTAACGAATCCGGAGAAATCCTGAGCCGGACCGCAGGGTGGCCGCTCGTTAAAGCGTCGTCCACGTACGTAATTCCTCGAGTTCGCAAGCTCGCCGTGCGAGATGCTCGTGGCTGATCCCCGCGCATGAATAAGCCGTTACGACGTCGCACTCTCTTCTCTTGATAAATAGTTCACCGCATATGAGAGTTAGAGCGGCGCGATGATAAATGACAATAAAAATAGGAGTCGGGAAAGTAGATTACGTTGGAAGTAAACGAAGAAAATATGTAAATAAGACTCTGCAAAGAAGACCCATTAAATAATGACGGCGCGATGTAACAAGCGCAGAAATATTTCCAAGTCGTTTTTAATATCGATTGCCAGACGAGGCTCGTGGCATTGGAATGTGTATCAATTGGTTGAAGCACTCCTAACGGGTGCAAAAGATTCCCCGATTGTGTCGAATGAAAATCGTGAACAAAATATTGGAACACTTAACGACAGACACGGTACGCTGGTATTGCAGTTTATTCTTTCGGCAATTGGCAACTTTGGATTACTTACAAAATGACAAACTATGGTAACCATGTATAGAACGCAAACGGAAGGGAGAATTAGAATCGAGGGAGAAGGAGACGCTAGAACGTGCGTGATACAGCCGTTCGAAGCTTAGCTTTAACGTAAACCGCGTGTACACGCTCGCATATATTCTTCCGTCTCCCTCTCTTCTACCTGCGTTCACCGCTCGGCTCTTCTTACGGCGATCCACGTGATAGCGTTGCTAGCTGGCTTTAATCGGCCCTCGTAAATGCCTGACGAGTTTATAATTTCGAAGTTCCGCCCGCGCGACTGTCTGGATATTCCGCGGGAATTTCAACGCTCCGCGTCCGCGCCGCTATCAGCGATGACAATCCACCGGATAGGGCGGTCAGAAAACTGCGATCAGAGATTAAACTCGGTAGGCAAATTTAACGGCGCCTGCCTGTAGGAATCTGGTCGATATTGATGCGGTTCGATTGTTGAAAGGTGACAGAATTCTCTGAACGTTTATCTTATGATTCGTTCATACTAAATATTCGTGCATACATTGTCAGTAAGTGAAATTTGCTGAAGTTAAGCAACACGGTCGAGCTTTCCCTATATATTTTTTACTGTAAATGAATGCATGTATGGAAATTTGTTTCGACCATGTTTTTAGAAAGTTGAGTAAGCAATGTTAACAGTGCAGGAATTTTAACTCGTCTTTCAACACTTCACTTGAACAGATTTCTTCCATAGACAGCGAGGGTACGAATAGTTATGGAACTGGCTGCATTTGTCTGATGCAAATCTGGAATAATTGGAAATACGTGAATAATCTGAGTTTGAAATTGTCTTTGGTGGAGAAAATTTTGCAGCTCGTGCCGAACGAAGGGGAAATCTCCGCGGTCATTTTCGTCAGTCTTGTCAGCTCGTCCGTTACCGTCCATTGCTCATAGTGCGCGGCAGGAAGTTTTTAACGTTACGTTGTCACGTGCTGCCCTTTTTCCAAGGTTCCTTTGACATCTGACGCTGACGTTCTACATCCGCCTCGATTTCAACAGTCCATCGCGACTTTTTCTAGGTCCCCCTTCGTTTCACAAATAACAAACACACCGGCGAGTTTAAGTCGTATCGTCGTAAAGGCTGCCAACCAAGCCCGCCCCGAGTTGGAGTATTTTCTTTCCCTAGAATCTACAATATTTCTAAATATCGCAGTACAACTTATCTGCAACGATGTTTGTCTCCACCGCTTTTCTCGGGGCATTTAGAAACTGCTTAAGCAATAAATTACGCATAAAACGGCCACGCCGGCCACCGCGAGATAGCCCCGTATCTTTGCGGCACTTATCGACCGCGATCGGTCGATTAATTATTACGTGAGCAACGGTTGCAAGTTATACAACCAAAAAGCTCGAACGCAGCGCCGGCGTGCCCGTTCCTCGCGTTCCAAACAACCGCGGCGCGTACGTGCGATGGCGACACGCGCTCTCTCGTCCCAAGAGAAATTTGCGTCACTCGAAAAATTATTGGCCGCTTTCTCGTCCGCGTACTCGCCGCGGAAATTCCTCAAGGAACGAACACGGTGTCTTCTCCCCGCGCGTTTTACATACATCACAACAAACGAAGCCAAACACTCGAGCCGGAATGGCGTCCGTTAACCAAGTCGAACGCGTGCTCGATACCTGACCGCAATAATGACCGCGTGCATCTCCCGCAACCAACCCCTTCGCCTCGCAACATTCAATCACGTTCCCAATCCAAACGATCGTTCCGCCCGTAATTCGCCGCGGAGATTAAACCGTTTCGCTCGCGACTGCAACCGCCCGCGGAATCGCCGCGGCTAGAGCGATTTCCGAAATCCTCGAGTTAGCGACCGGTGAAAATAAGCACGGGAAGATTCCGCTCGTGCACGAGGACAATTTATTTCCCCGGCTGGATGACGCATCGTGCCGCTTTATCGCCGTTCGGCAAATACTTCGCCCTGCTGTTGGGGGGGTGAGTGCGTGGAAACGATACGGCACGCCGCGGTCGTGCCCGAACGAATGGGTTGAAACGAAAGCGCGGAGAAGAGACCTACGGGGACGACACGGGTCCGCTAATACTCCGATACGTATGTTCTTCGTGTTCTTCGTTTCGCGGCTGGTATGCAGCACGGCAACCAGGGAGAAGGTGGCCCCGACTCGAGCACCAAGGGGGTTGGGGGCTGTGATGGTAGGGGCGGCTCTGATTTACCGAGGCAATCGCTCTTTATTTCTCTCCAGGCGGCCCTCCCGCCCAACCCCACCTCGATAGATATCGCCTTGTAATAGCCCTCCGTTACCTGAATATATCCGCCGCGCGAAATTTATTAGACGAACCCGATGCTGGCTTCGCGAGGTTGCCTCCTCGTTGATACTTGACGTTATTATGTCGTTTATTGTGTTGCTGGTGGTCCGTATTGTTATTTGTATCGTGAACCGGATAAGGGTTCGGCGGTGAAACGAACGGGGATGTTGAATGGTGCGCGCGGTACGCGTGTTTTGTTCTAATGGAGCTCTTTTCTTCATATTTTTGTTGGTTCGTCGATGATGCGCGCAACGCGTATTACTCATTGCGTATTGTACCTGAACGAAATGGCTGGTATGTCAACGAATTGAACGCAAGATAAATATACATTTGTTGCCATAAATTGAACAAAACACTTTACACTTTAAGTAACAGTTATAGTAGTATCTTTAGTATCTCCGGTAGCAAGAGATTAGAATGATTGTAATGATCAATTGCGAAGGGAATATAACATTCTACGCCATCGTTGGCCCCTTTCAACGGGAAGTGTTACAGATATAATCAGGATGCATTCAATGTTACGTGTATAATTGCACGTAATACCAATGCATATCGAGCCGCCAAGCCTGGCACCTTAACCACCCTCTAGCTTTTAAGGGTGCTCGCGCACCGAGCACGCAACAATTAGCTCTTATCGATCGATTAATCGCCCGAGTAAAATCGGCTTCCATGGAATTTCTAATTAAAATTCGCTCGAAATAATTTTGTGCTTTGATTACGCTTAATTAACGCGACGGGCATTGCTTAAGTGATCCATTCGGTTTACCCGAAATCATGATATTAAACATGCATTCCTTTGTGCGTGAACGTGGTTGAATTTGCGCTGAAAACGTAATACCAAATGGATTTCTTTTTAATTTCTAGTACGCCATCGGTCACTTTACGATCGCAATAGTCTCGCTGCAGTCATTAGTCATGTTTAATTTCTTCGAGCAGGTGCATTGATAATAATGCAAATTAAATTAAGGAACTATTAATTTAAGAAATTGACACTCTTAAAATGATTTTAATAGAGAAGTTTCGTCAATTCAGTCTTACTGCTATCGCCACATTTTTTAAGGTCCAGTACTTCTTCCTTTGATGCCCTTCGTTGTTTCATGATTATAGTCTCCCCCGCTATGTTCACCTTAGACGAGGAACATTTAAGAGAGCCCAATTTCTTACTCAAAAATGCAAAGAGGCTGAGTATCTGGCTTCAGTTTTCCGTCGTCCGAGGGCAGCACACTGTTCGTATACTGAGTTGCCCCATTAAAAGCACCCCCTGCTTTAAAGTCAGGTTTGCTACCCCTGCCGTGCTTAATTCCCTCGATGTAATGCTCTCCCCCTTTTTTGCAAAGTTTGACTCGGATGATATGCTCGTATTCGTGACACGTTGGTCCCATAAAAAATGTCGTGCATTTGTTGTATGGTTTCCCCAATTCTGCACGGGATATTGAACTCGATTCATTCAATTCAGCGATGTCAAGTGCTTGCACGGGTATCGGGAGGTATATACTTTATAATCCAGCTACATTGCGCTAATAGATAAAATATTGTAAATATATAAAGAATTTATTTCGTTGAGGTTTGTAAATATAAAAATATTTAAATATTTAGAATCGTTCAGGCATATTCTGGCAACCACCATTGCAAATAAAGGTTCGATTCTTTATTTTACACCGTTGCATGTTCCGGTCACTTTTCTCATTTTGTGTATTTTTCTCATTCATTCATGTGACCCCTCGAAATCTCCTGCGTCAACGAAAGACCGAAACGGTCTGTACTGTCTTTGTCCGAACGATCGTTATCCAGTCACGCTGTGCCAAGTACGAGTTATCGTACATTATCTGGAATCTCAATTAATGGCACTGTCCTTATCTCGAGATCATCCCCTTATTATCGACTAGCCACCGCATTCTTACCCAGATCTCTCCAAATAGTATCGCTCTTTTCATCGATCGTCACGTTTAATGCGTTAACGAATCAAAAAGAAAATCGTGCACTGCTCTATTTCTGTACCATAGGGCTACAATTTTTATTATACATATTCTTTTCACGGGCACACCACACCAATAAATTTATCATCCACATTAATTCAATTAATCCATTCAATATATTAACGGAAATAAATGTAAACGTTCGGTATGATCCGAATTACACTACATCAGGTAATTCTTGTACCCTTCGTTCAGAACCCGTCACGAAATTGCTACAGTTCTCGAACTGACTCTCCTCGTTGAATTCCAGGACCCGACGTTTCATACGAAAATTTGATCAACAATTAAACTGCCTAGTTGCCCCTGTTTGCGAATAGCCGCGCGAACGAACAAATCTTGCACTGCGCTCGCATTCAGTATTTTCGAAAGGACCGGGGAATGCGAAGCCCCGCGGATTTCATCGGCTAAACAATAGGACATCGGTACTCTGCAAGCAAAGGGAGCGTCTAAAGGGCCGAACACGGGTCTGGTTCTCTGAATGGAACTAATAACTGAATAACCGACAAAAATCGCTGCCGGCTGTTCAGCTTCATTTCGGCGCACGTTTCCCGGTGCACAATGAACAACCGCGCCGAGCCGCTTACCCGGGCTCCGCGCCGCTGCTTTTTCCGTTCTCGCTCGAAATTCGACATATTGCATTCGTTAGCCACCCGGGTCGCGGAATTCGTCGATGTTGAGCTGGTCAAGAATCTCGTGTTTGCACGGTCCCTGAAATTTCACGCGGCTAATTGGAAAGAACCGAGCAATATTTGCTATTCTGATATACAGAAATATTCGTTATGTCCCCGGTTAATTATTTTGGAACACTCGGATGGGTATCGGAGTTGACGAATTATTATTCAAGGATTCCGAGGAATCCCGTTCGGATTAAATCGTCAAGAATTTAATATCGGGCTGGTGCAAATATTTATCACTGCTCAAAACAACCCTCGTTTCATTTTTGTACGACCACTGTTCACGGTGCATCGAAATCGTTCGAACGTTACGCCGTCTCGGCCACAGATGATTTTTTAAATTCCCGACAATTCCAGATAGGGATCAAGCGCCGCGGATCAAGATACACGCGGGCTCGCGCCCCCAAAACAGCGTTCGCTGCGGTCGAGTCTATGAGATTGAACTTAAACCTAACCTTGCATACGAGCCCGTCTGTCTGCGGAAACTTCGGTCGAGAAACTTTGCCGGAAACCTTGGAAACTTCGATCCACGGGGATAGGCGTAATTAAGACGTCTCGAAGAAAATCATCGCGGGCCCCGGCACAGGGCGATCGTGCGTTCGGCGGCCATGTTTTGCCAACGATGGAAACCTGTTCGCCTGATTAATCGACGAAACGATCGAGAGGCAAGCAACTTAAACGGCGCGCCGGCCGACGATAAATTCCATAACGTTTAACAAGCAGCCACGTGGATCGCACGAGGATGGGGTGTGTGCCCGTTTATAATTCGTTTGGTGATCGATACCGCGCGACGAGCGTTAATCTTTGGCCAAGGGTGGAGCAAACACACGCGGGGGATAATGGGAGATGGCAGATCGCCGTTCGTGCGTGCCCATGGTTCCAACGCATCGCGGACCTTCCGTACAAATTTATATTCCCTCTGCCAGATAAGGCACACTTGCTATCTGGCCGGCGCGGCGTCGACGTCGCGGGCCAAACTCGACGAGGGTGAACCGAACGTCGAAATCCCTCCCCGCGCCTGTTCGCGAAATGTTTGTTCTACGGTATCGCAGATTCTGCTGAGTCTCGAGAAAGGGAAATGATTTTCTACTAATCTGTTCCCGGTGCCCTTGGCTCTCTCGTTCTCGGTCTCTCGATCACGAGATAGGTTTGCCGTGCCGAGGGGACAACGGATACGACGGTGGCTTTTCGTTTACCGGATGTGAAATTAATCTTCTGCAATATTTAAAACACACTCCGAACAGAGCGACGCGTTCGCGAGTGGTGTCACGCTGATAGGCGAAGCAATGCTTGGGAACAGGTTTCTTTTCTGCATCGTTTAACCACGCGCTCGTTATCATTATTTTCGCGAGAAATAGATTACACCCATATCGAGAAGCTACTTTCAAAGATACTCGGATCATCAGGATTACAGGCTCGATACAACGGGTATCTGTTAAAGAGTACGTGTCTCCCGCTGTGTTCGCAAGATCATTCCCCCCAGTAGAACCCTTAATGAGTTCAACAAGCATCGATCGGGCCGGAATGACCGCAGAGGATTTCGCGGGTTCGTTTCAGGGTTTATCAATATCGCGTGGGGTTAATTGATCAAGTCCCTTTCGTCGTGGCTATATCTCTGACGAAGGGCTGACGTCACCTAGTCCATGGTACACGGCCCCGGCGATCCTGATTAGCATTAACGATTCATAGACCCGGGACTAACTAGGGTCGTCCTACGACCTCTCGCCATCTTCTACGCTTCATCCTCATCCTCCCGCGTGTCTACCTACCGCAAGTTATCTCGCCCGTCGACAAGGATGTTATCTTTCAAATTCGGCCTTCGCTGAATTTACATAATGCTTTTCGCATTCCGACAATAAATTCGCATTCGAATTTCGCTTGGGGGCATTCCGTTGTCCAGCGCCCGTCCCGGAGTCCACCAAACCCCCGGTAACACTGGCAATGAGCGTTTCATTAAACCCAGCGTTTCCTAATAATTTGTCGCGAAACTACCCTCCGCCCTCGGCCATCGGCGTCCATCCGTCGAGCGCCGCCCGACGTTCCGCAGAACCCATTCAGAACGCGGAAAATCTTCGCACAATCGACGCGGTGACATGTAATTTCAGCGCGATACGTAACTCGCACGCCGCGTCAACATGTTCGCGCGTCTTTCAATGGGAGAACGACCGTCCGCCATACACGGACAGCGGTTATTACGAAAGGGCAGACCCCGGGGTCTTTCGATGTCCTGCAACGGTCACAGGCCGTTCTCCAGGGAGGTCCTTCGAATTTTCCAGTCGACGGAGGGAAGCATGTCGGCCAAGTTGCATATTACCATTTCTCGATTCGATGTGCGGAGGTGAAGCGGCATCGGGTTAGGTGCGTAGGCACACGAGCGTGTGCACGCGCGCGCACACACACACGCGGACACCCTCTTTCGCTTATTCGCGCTGTACATCGGCGTTAGTCCCTGTGGCATTAGACAAGGGTATCGGGGATGCTCGGGGGTGCTGCTCGTTGTGATTGGTGTGGGTCCGACTGACCATTTGAATACACGGCACTGTAATCACGACTCCGCCACATCCCTCTCTCTCTCTCTCTCTCTCTCTTTCTGCCTCGCTTTCTGACACTCCCCCACGGCCTGACACTCTCTTTGCCTATCGCATAGTCATCGCGCCTTCTCACCCCCGCGCCCCACGCCACGCTGTCCGGGGAATACCTCCAGATTGCTGCCGCCGTCCGACATCCTCTCCATTCGTTTCCATCGTCGCCACGCCGGACCTTCTCGGCGATACCGCGAGGACAGGGCCACACTTGCCACAGGCTGGATCCGCGGATCCGTTCGCGGCGATCGACAGTTTTCTGTCGCCTCTCTTTTTGCGCTGTCCTCGTTTCGGCAGCTTCGATACACGAATCGCGAGTGCGAATATATTACATCGGGGCCCGTCGCGGATCGTCGAACGACCGAATTCTCCGCGAGCTTGCCGTTTGTTCCGGCGCTTGCTACTCAAATCTGTCGTGCACGATTGCCGGCGATCAAAGAATAGGCCGCCCTCCCTTTCGTAGAACATCCGCAGGAGCGTGCCCGCAGGGCTGCGTCGTGCGTCTCAGAAAGGAAATTATCCGGGAGACGTCTCGTCGGATTTCTCTCGTTACCGCGCCGTTCCGGACGTGAAAATGCTCGCGTAACCGGTTCCGAATTTGCATGCTCGCCGCTCGAAGGCGACGGGCATAGGTTGCGTGGTCGCCCCGTCGCGTCCTACGCCGCATCGCCGTCGCCAAAAACCGTCTCGCATCCATTTTAATGGATTCGCCTACGCGACGAAGAGAGAGAGACAGAGGAAGAGGAGCAAAGACGCCCCGGTCGAAGACCGGACACAGAACGGACGAGGACGGGGAAAGCGTCGAGGGCATCGCTGTTACCGTAAGCCGGCGAGCGAAACGGAGAGAACTGAACGAGGTGGAAATAGGGGTGGGCCGCGGAGGGACGAGGGTGCGGGGCGGCGGGCAGGTAGTTACGACAGCGAAGTCTAACACAGAGATGCGGCGGGACGAGGTTGAGCGTGTAAACGTTGCACCTCCACATTCGCGAGTACGTCATGTAGCCCGGCTACTTTGCCTAAACATTTGCTCGGTGCTTCACCTGCTAGGAGCCTAACCCTTCGCTATTTCATTAAATTAGAAGGAGGCTGGTTGGTGTGCTGGTCGGTTCGTCGGCTGCCAGGTCGCCCGAGACCTGCACGCCGTCGTCCCCTCTATCTTTCTCTCTGGTATCCGCGAAACCGCCGGAAACTTTCGCTTTTACCGTCATTTTATAATTCATGGCGTCGTCCTGTCGCTCGAATGTAACGCGGGTCGCCTTTCGTAACGTCGCGCCGCGCCGTTGTGTAAAGAGGGTTGTACGCTCTCCTCCTCCTTCGACCCGGACGTATGTTTCTCTTGCCTGGCGCGGTGCTGCTGTTGCTTCCATTGTCGCGCTTTCGCGCGGGGCGCAAGCCGCTCGGGCAAACCGGCGTAGGTAGATCGTGCATTTTATTATCGGCAACGGAGGGGTGGATCCGCGGACACGGCCGCTTGTTGGAGAACCTAAACCGTCGGGCGTCTCTTTTGCGGGGCGCCGGATGCCGTCGGGGAAAGTGTAACGAGTCGGGCTGACACATATTTGTCACGGCGCCGTTCAAACCTGCCTTGCGCATTTTTAGTATACTCGATTTCTGTTCAGTCGATAGCGCTACCCGCTGGACAAGCGGTCACGGGAAACCGTGGAACGTGGCGAATCGTTGGGTCGCATTGAACGGGTTGGCCGCGACGGTTCTGTTTTGTTCGGTGCTGCACGGAGACCGGGGATTCGTAAGTTGCTGCAAGAGACGTTGCATTGCTGCGTCGTGTTGGTTCACGACTTCTCGTGCATGGACAAGTATGAGTAATTGTTTCACAGGTTTGTTTGCGCATACGTAGACGCGCGACTCGGTATCAATTTCGTGAAACGTCGGGAGACATGGAGGGGTGACTGGGTTGGCCCGACACGCAGGGAGGATTGATACAATTTTAGATTTTCTAAAGTAATGAATGAAGGAGAATCGTTTATGCATAGTGCTCCCAGCAGGTCGCAATAGACGAGGATCGTTACATCGTTTCGAAAACAAAATGTTCGGGGCGTTTAAAATTATTGCACGTCGTTAGTTAGATTGAATTTGGATAATTGATTTTCTGTTCTTCGTTTAGTTTACTGTGCCTCGCGCGCGAGATTTATCTAACTATACGTACGGTCCATTGAATTATAGTTGGCTAGAAAAATGTTTCTTCTTGGTCACTTGGACAGATTGAACGCAATATTAGAACATACACCGCTGCACGCTTAATACCTTAACTGGAATAAGTCCTGAGTTCTACCCCATTACGTCTGAGCATGCCCTCCCTATCCCATCCTTGCATCACTATAATACTGTGAGCCGTTGCCTGCCCCACGCGATGTACCATCGACTTCTCTCTCGTCTTCACCATAAAGCGTCCCTTGGCCTTCCCTCTTGATTATTTTCCATAGGCGTAGGGCCTAATTAAGATACCTTTATCGCCCTCCATCGATTACGAGCAGACCTCCTGTTTTACTTGCGTTATTCATTTCCACTCGATTGTTTGAGAGGCACAAATCTGCCTCACGACCCCCAAAAATCCCGTGGAACTATTCGAGGAGGTACGAAAATATCTGCAATCGGTAGCGAGGTTCGAAAATAATCTAACAATAACTGGAACATAGTTGAAAGTATTTTTTTTCGCTCAAGTCGAAGGGATCTCCATCCAAAATAATAAAACGTATATATTCGTCATTGGACGTGTTGCAATTATATAGCAGTCCCAGTTATATGCAGTCTATTCGTGAAGGTCTTGTACCCTTCCAAGAAGTTCGACGTCAATCCTCATTGTCTCAGCTGCGGGCGTTACGCCAATGCCGAAGGGTTGAGATCGACCGTCCCTGGGTGTCTCCTCTCTTTATCTCCTTGCACAGATTTTAATATAAATTATAATCTAATGTCGTTTCTTAATACCTTTCCGTCCCCCGTCCACCGTCGTTCTTCCTACCCCAAAACGGCCGGGTCATTATTAGGGATTTCTCATTACGCGATCAATCATTCCCAGGGATCGCGGACCTAATTTCTTGCGTCAATTAATATCGCGATGCCTAGCATCGACAGAAGGCTGTCGACGTTGTTCCTTTTCTTACCCTTCGATCGCGTCGTCCGTTATCTCTGTAATATTCGAGCTCCTTTCTTAACGTTACGCGACGATTATTCCCGCCGAGCTTCGTCGCATTATTCGTATATCGATCGGCCCTTAGGTATTAACTTAAATAACGTCAAGGATTCGAAACCGAATATTGTGCATGCATTCGTCAAATTGAGTATCGAATACGGTAGGGCGATTTAAAATACTACATTATTCATTCAGGTTGAATAAAGATTATTAACGAAGGAACGCGCGTGATGTAATGAAATTTTTCGTTATCGAGCAAGACACATTTATGAGGATTCTTCGATTACTGGCGTGTTTAAATATTTTTGTCCGCGGTTACATCGTTAGCGAGAATTAATGCGGCTATTCAGATCGAAAATCGCCACCCTCAAAATGTGCTTCGCTCAATTTTCCATCGTTGTTCCATGGACCTTTCCGTGATCCGCGTTTGCGCAATGCGTCTCGTTATGCAAGTTAAACAATGCTCGAATAACAAGATCCATCGCCGACGTACTAAAAATAAGTCTCCTGCAACGAATCCACCCTTCGTTTCTCGCGACTCCGCGGATCAATCTGTCCGTTCGTCTAATCTACCCAATGATCCCTCGGCCATTAAAATTCAACATTCGATATCGAACTAGCGCCCCTTCGAAGAACTACGTTGACCGCAAAATCGACCCGGGCTTCGAGGTCGACGAGAAGAGAAGAAAAGAGGAAAAAATTGTTAAGAGCAGATCTGCGAGGTTGATTTCGCGAAGAGCTTCCTCCACGCCCGGAGGTGATACGAGGGACTCGGGGGTAGAGATAGAGAACAAACCGATGGATTTATGTCTCGGACCAGGAGGCATCATAGTCCTCTACCCCCGCGATGGATCCATGCGGGACAGATATATGCTCTACGCGCCTCCATCTCTCTTTGCTTCTTCCCTCCCTGGTGTTTACCCTGGTACGCAACGCCCCAAGTTCCCGTATTTACGTACAAATACGCGCGTACGGATACGTACACGTGTCGTTCATGTTTGCCTTCTTATATCTGGCCGTATCTCGTCTTGTCTGGCGGCTAGCCTCGAGTGTTCACCGTGGAACGCCTTCCGAAATCCTATCAGCAACCCCCTTGGAGAATTTCGAGCTGCCCGACCCGTATGTCTGTCCTCGCGAGATCGCATTGAATTTTGCGACTCTGGGTACGTTCGATTACGCCGATATCGCGATAATCCGATTTTTCGCGTGGCAACGGTATAAACGTACGCTTCGTCGATAATCGCGAGAGTAATGAGATTTCTCGTTCAAGAATTGATCCGAGATTTCTGTTTCCGTTTGACCCAAGAAGGAGTAAATTGATTCAGGTTGATATTCGGTAAAATTTGTCACGATGGATACCTGCGGGCACGCGTATGAGATTTTTCTACGCGAATTATTAAAACGGTATTAATTTCGATTTTCGAGGGATAAAATGATCGGCCGTATTGGATTTAATCGTACGATACTTCCACAGACGAGCACGCAATTAAAATTCGTCGCAGCGATAAGTGATAAAATGTTGAAAAGCAGAAGCGGGAGAGCACGGACCGCGGTTTATTAACTGTTTTATGAGTTGCGACAAATAAGCCCTGGCAGCGCTCGTTAGCGATGCATAAAAGGGAAGACGGACGGAACATACTTTTAATGCGGATCAATGGCAATTTTTGTATGGATATTTATGAGTTTTAATACCGATTGCTTTAACGCAAACGGCATGTACACTCCATAATGTAACATCACTAATTCATCATCACTAATAAGTCTCATCGGTTGAGAAATATTGTTCGAACGGTTAAAACTGTCGTCAGATTTAAGCCGCGCTGCGTTTAAGTTTCTCCCGTTGCAAGACTATTGAAATTCCGAAAAGTTGCGAGAAGTATTAACTCGGATCGTTAAACGCGACCGATAAACGGCACCCGTCTCTTCCAGTTTCCAAACTACGTTTGTGTTGTCGAAGGAATTGAAACAGTCCTCCCTTCGCGCAACTGATTGCGGCCGATTTTTCATGCTTGTTAAAGTACCAGATAGTTTCACCGATCGGTACAGATAAATTGTAACACGCCGCAATCGTAGAATACCGTACAAAACAATTGCCGCGCGGAACCAATTTAAACCTGAAAGCCCTCTATTCGCTAAAAAATATCCGTGCTTTTATTTCCCCCTCGCTTCGACCTCGTCCGTATTCCGAATCAAACAGTTGGCACCTTTTGAATGCAGCTTGGGAAATTTCAGTTCGTATTCGAACCACGACCAATTACTACAATTATTAAAAATAAAAGGTGCGTTGAAATCGGATGCAACTGATTTCCACGTGGTTCTGAAAAATACATTCTCGCCGTCGCACCGTTTTTACGCCACAATCGCCGCGAAAGTATCGTTCGTTCAATGGAATTAATTGCCAGAGGGTTGTGGTACAGTACAATCGTCCCAGAAACGTTCGTGTATTGAATCCGTTTCCCGTTCGATTGTATAGTTTCCGAACTGCGGGCAACGTGTTTGAGCAGCGGCAATCGTGTTCCTCAAACTTGCCTGTTTATCATTTACATGCCAACGCGCCGAAAGGATTTTCGGATTGACGAAAAATCGGCGAATTCTTGATTTTCATTCGTCGTTCCGGATACAGTGTACGCATTCCACTGTTCCGCTCGCTCAAAAGTTCGACTCATCGAACTTCGGCTAAGTTATTCTTCAAACACAATGAGCAACTTAGTGACCTAAGTGATCTCGGAAGTTCGCAACTCGACCGGCAGTAAATATCTCCAAAGTTAAATTCTTAACTCCGATGCTAAGTTGCGGGGCTACCGGCGTTACTCTCCTACTTTTTTCCGATTCCGCAGATTTCGCTGGTTTATTTTGTTCGCGCGGCCCTTGCAATAGATGTTTGTAGAGAAAACACGGAATTTAGTGGAGAAGAAAAAGCAAGGTGTCCAGCATTTACTTGCACTTATCGAGCATTACGTGTAAGCAGAGTACGAGGAAACATTTGAATATTAACAGAAACGATTAAACTAATGGGAATCAATCGTACAAAACTGTCCCACAAATTTTAATTACGATCGCATGATTTCACTGGACGTTGTCGATTCGCGAAAACAATGGGGTATTTCATAGGTAATAGTGGCGGAGGGGGTTGACCGAACTCTGAAGTTTGAACTTTGTCGTCGCTCGAGTGACCCGACGGTCTTTTTATTTCACTGTCGGCCATTAACATACTTCTCCCCGCATTTTTCCTACTTCTAGCCAGAATTTGCATAATTGTATGTCGACCACTGGTATTTCTCCAAATTCCACCGCGGCGAAGGCCACACACGCTCGCGAACTCTACGAACAAAAATTAAACAGCCCGGAAAGCAAATTTGATCAGTCCTTCTGTCGTTATATAAAATAACGAAACCTTCCCCCGCAAATATTTCACCCGATAATTCTCCTAAAAGCTAACTAACCAGCAAGCAGACCCCGTTTCCAACGGACGACGGGTCGCTACAGCATTCCCGTGTTACCAAGAAAATCTTCTCCCGGTGGCGTCGTCCAACGGGTAATTCCGCGAGCGAGGACGTTTATTGCTCGTGATAGCAGAGGCCGCGGCGGCAATAAGAACAAAAAGCAGCTAGAAAAAGCAAAAAGGCAAGAGAAAGAGGAAGCTCGGTTAAGAAGAGGGAACGGGCAAACATTGGCGGACAGCGGTAGAAGGAAAAAGGGTAGGAAAAACGCGGTCTGGCGAGCAGGAAAGCTCTTTTGAGGCGGCCACAGCCGAGTGAAGAGAGCTTTTTCATCGGGGCACGCGCACGCATGACCGCGACCACCTACGACGACGACGACGACGTCGACGACGACGACAACGACAAAAAGTTACAGGAAAGTAAGCCTATCGTGGGAGGCGTGGATCGTGGAGCTTTTCTCCGCGCGATCCCCCCCCCCCGGAAAGTTTCCCGTCGAGCTTTCCAGAGTGGGGGACAGGAAGCACGCGTGCGCGAACCGGAGGAAGAAAGTGAGACGAGAAGATGCAGGCCACGGTGCCGAAGAGAGGGATGGAATTGCTGTAGAATTTCGCGGATGCGATGGCTGTGCGGGGAGGAACGCGGGGAAACGCCGGGCAGAACTCCAGCACTCCTCCTCGAGGATCGAGGACGCGAGCACCGTCGTCCTTGTGCTCGCAGATTTTTAGGGAGGGAATGCAGAGATTTTTCCTTTGTCGACCGTGGATCGTTCTCCTCTTGGAAGTACAAGGGTTGTTAAAGAACGTTAAAGGGCGGGGGGGGGGGGGATAGTTTCGCGGAGCGGATTTTGGTTTGGTGCAATATGCAGGAATGGATTCGAGATTGATTGGAAAGTTTTGGTATAATCCGAATGATAATTGATGTTAATTAGGGTGCTCTATCGTTTAACTGGTATAAAAGGGAACGCTTCTTCGACTCATTAACGTTTCAGTTGGAAGATATTCGGCTTGGGAAGTTTCTCCACAGGCTTCACTACCTTTTTGTTCTCAGTTATGTAAGAAGTTCGTTTTGTTGGGAAGTATTGATGTAGTCGGTGGTGGAGGATGTCCGACCAGCTGTGGCCCCATTTTCAATGGTTAAGGAGGCTGACTTATTCTGGAAGTATTTAGATTTCGTAATGCCCCCCAGGCTGAACGTAAAATAGATCAGGAATCACGTTTCTCTAGGAGGATATTATTAGTTTCGCGTTCAGTCATGATTTCCTTCCATTGATTCCCGAAATAATGTATGGATCATCGTAACGCGAAGAACTATCATTGCATTTCAGTTTTGGAATTGTGAGAAATTATAAATAATCCGTGCAAGCTAGAGTGATTTATTATTAATTCTATATTGAGATACTGCTTCGTGTATCCTTTTAGGAAAGTTACTAAAGCATTTTCAGCAATTATACGAAGGTTGAAGTTAATTGCCAGAAATATTAGCAGCGCCGCTGCTTATGGTGTGTAAATACTAATCGTGTCTCTTAATGACGAGGCAGAACGAAGGAGGAATTTAAATGTCTGTAATGTTCAGTCTTTCGCGGGTTGAATATAGAAGATTCTTAAACGTTGCACCGAACCTTCGCAATACGTGTTCAGAATATCGGGGACACGCTACCGGTTCGAATATCTTGCGAAATTTCGATTACAAAAGTACTTGAATAATATCTCATTAACAGATTATCTAATACGTACTTAAGAAGTGTCGTAAGAATTAAAAGCTGTATTCTGCTTGCAAGGAATCAGCCTATTATTATTATGACGATTTATTTTGATTTCCAACTTTATTAGACATTTATTTCTATTTTATTCGGAATTTTATTATATATTAGTTTTCGATGCATTTACATTTTATATTATTCCGCGATAATACGTTCCGTTTTATAAGTAGGTTACAAAACCATGAAAAATCTAAAGGAAACAGTTGAGATGTGGTAGTAACATTTTGTTTTACTTGAAAACCGATTGACGAAAAGTTGCAGGTTTAGATCTGAGAGCGGTAATTAATATACCGTAGCATTTGCATTTCTTTCAAATTCTTTCAAACACATATCTCGACGAGGCGGAATGAGCATCCAGCTGCTGGAATGTTGGAACGGGAACGCTGAGTTCCTTGGTTCACATAATTTTCCCTTCGTTTATACCCCCGGTAATAGATCTCGCGTTTCCGCTCTCTTCGCGGTTTTACGTTTCTCCGCGTAAATTTTGCCCGTGGATTTTCAATTCTACCCCCACCAGCGCCAATTTCCTTCCTGCCCGACTCTACGTTCCACGGTGCAGGAACTTTCGCAGGAAACCGAAAGTAGCAGAAGTTGCCAACCGACGACGAAAAGAAGGATAGGAAGAGGCACGAAGCCGAAACGGCCACTTCATTGGTGGAACTTAATCCACTTAATAGATTCTAAATGGAGTAACTCTGATCTGCCGGGACACGACCATTTCTTAACCGGCGGAATAAAAACTTCTCCGCCCCCGTGAAGCAAAGACAAGTGGTCCATCAATGTTTCCATGAAAACACCGCCCTTCGCGCCATCATTAACGAACATTGAAACGCGTCAAGCTGAATAAAAGAAAGGCAACCGCATTCCCTGGTAACGCGTACCTGTACGCGTTTCGTTGCTTCAACATTCGATGGATACGCGCCCGTAAAATCTAACCGGCCGCCCTATTCTCGTAACGAACACGTCGCCGCGTCACAGAATTAAACAATAAATATCTGCCTCCGATACAGGCCACCGATAAAACCGTAACGCACGCTGACGCGAACGAGCGGGCAACAAAGCCGCAACGAGATGCCACGCGAACGTAATGCATCGCAGCAAAAGATCGCGGTACACGACAATAATAATTCGCCGGTTCCGCCCACAAAGCGGCGGCGTCGTGTAAAATATGAAATTCTAAACGGACCGACCGGGACATCGGCCGGTGTCCGTCGCTGCAACACGTTGCAGCTTCCGAAATATCCGACGCGTATCCGCGCGAGGGTCTCCTCCCGGGTATGCAAAATAACACGAACGGGCCTGGTGATCCGTCGTTCATCGTCGCCGATAAATATTCAGTCGCGAGGGGGTTGAACGGAAGGAACGAAGGAAGGAAAGGGGGGTGAGGGATGCGTCCGTTTCATCGCTTCCTAGGATCCGGCTGAAAAATGAGTTTATCCTGGATCGAGGCGGTCGACCGGTCTGCTGGCTGCTCGGACAATTTCGGCGCTAGGGGGGTGAGCCGTCGTAGATACGTGCCGGTTGCTTGCTTTTGACGGTCTCTCGAGCAACGCGGAGGTCCGGTGTATTGGTGCAGCTTCAAGGGTGGTGGCCAAAGGGAGAGACGCATCGGTCTCCGTAGCTAATTTATGACTTCGGAGGTGAATTTTGTGCAGGAAACACATCAAAGTTCAGTAACGGTCAATGCAACCCGTGCACACACACGCGCGCCCGTACAGACACACGTGCACACACGCGTAAAGAGAGGAAGAGAGAGGGGAGGGAGAGATGTTTAAAATGAGAAGGGAGGAGAGAGGCAAGGAGTAAGAGGGAGAAAGAGAGAGAGAGAGAGAGAAGCTTCACGGACGGTAAAGCAACCACGGGCCGCGCTCTAACTACGTTAAAAGTTTTAATATTAGTTTAGTCGACGGCCACGGTAGATTGAGACGTAATTCCAGGTAATACCACGGTTCTACGAGCTACTTCCAGCTAATACCGAACGAAACGCGTTCTACAAAGGACCCTCCAGCCCCCGCGCTCCTTAATCTGCATTAAACTCGACGTTCGGTAGCCCGCCTACCGTCGACGAACGAGCTGCTGTCCGCGATCATAAGGCATCTTCGGTTTCGCCACGTACGATTCCGCCCCGGTTTCGCTCTCTTCCCAGGCCGCCGCCTCGCGAACGAAGAACCCTGGATGGTTGCCGGACGAAGGTGGTTCCTGTCGCGACGAGCCATGGAACTCTGGGGGATCTCGAAACGCCGTGCTTCTAACGGACCGCGATGATGGATGGCTCGTAATGCCGATCGAATTTGTATGGCACGCGTACGAAACGTTTCTTCGCGTTTCATTCCAGGACTGAATTCGAGGCGCGTCTAGGAGAAAATACGAGCTTGCTCGCTCGTTACATATTTAAACCGCAGACACACCTTTGTCGATCAGAACGTTCAATGTGCAATTATCATCGGTGGCTTCTACCTGCGCGATGCCCGTCGCGACAAGAATTATCGTGGCTATATCAGATGCGCCGCGCGACGGATTGCGTCTCGTTCCTCCGCGGTCCGCGGTACTCTTCAGTGCAATCGTCTTGCCCTAGAGGAATAGGAAAAAATGCACCTGCGACGGGCAATAATTTGCGCCGACCGAGCTGCCTTAGGGACCGGGGCAGCTCCCCCCTTGGGGGGGGGGTAAGGTAAGGGTGGTTGAAAAAGGAAATAACTCGGAGGTGGACCACGCGTTTTGCTCGGAAGCTCGTCTCCGTACCAGCAAAATCGTACTACGCCCTATCTTTCTCCTCCGCCTCCTCCTGCTGTTCCTCCACCTTTATCTGCCTCCCTCTCTCCCTAGCCTCTTCTTCTCTTCACCGTGCTCTCTCTTTCTGCCCGTAACCTCCCTGCCTCCCTTCCTCAGAGGCGAGTCGATGCGTGCGTACGAACACAAGCGAGAAAACTTTTACTCTCACCACCACTAGCGTTCGAACGTGGTGGTGCACATCCAACCTCCCTCTCGCCTCTCCTCCACCATTCCGCCGTTCTGTCTCCTCTCAACTCTCTGCGCTCCCTGTAGTCTCTCTATTTCACTCTGGTCTCTCCTCTCCTCTAATCCAACTCCTCACGAGCGCACACAAGCGCGCGACTCTCGGCGATGTAGCAACGCGGCGTTCCTCTCTCCTCACCAATACAAACTGGAAATCCTCCTCTGGCTCCTTCCACTTCCACCTCCGTCGTCTCTTCGTTCTCCACCTCCTCTTTCTCGAGCGTCCTCCTACCGATGCTGCCGCCGTTCGCTCTCTGTGTACAACCTCTCGGGGTTGGTCGTGGAAAATCGCCGCTCTTCGTCGGCGTCGCGGCGCGCACCGTTTGGACGGATCTCTCGTGCGGCTTGCTAACGTCGATCACGGGTCTACGGCCTCCCCTTTTCGTTAACTCGTGGACGCGCGTTCTATCACCTCTGCGCCGCGATCAGCGATCCAGGATCTTATCAGTGACTGCGTTTCGAAGCTCAAGCGGGTTCCACGCGGCCCTTCGGGTGTCCTCGTGCCAGCGAACATCCACGCGACCGCGTCCTGGCCTCTGTCCGCACGAACGAGTAAGTACGATTTGCTTTAAAGCGATTCGCTGACGCATCGTTTCCTTCCAATTATTCTGCGACATCTAAATTTGATCGCGTCAAACGCCGCGCAGGTTGTTTCAATGTACGTACTGCGTTCCGCGACTGTCGCAGGTGTGATTGATTCAGTTAACATCTCCTTGGCATTATTATACAGTATAATAATCACCTTCACTCACCTGGCCGACGCGAAGGGTCAACGCAATGACCTAGCCATTCCGTTCAACACCAGTCACTGTCAAACTTGTTCAACGTTGAACTGCGAAACCGGTCGCGAGGTTACCCGCCGCCCAACTCATTCCGTTAACGAGCCATCACTTCTCAACCACCGCTACGTAACACGACGAAAGGTACACGGTAACCGTCGTAATATCCACACCTTCCTTTCCAATATTCGCGAAACAGTCCCCGATGAAGAATCGAGCACACGTTCGTCGTGCTTCTGCCGCCTGACGCGACGAGGCAAGCCTCGCTTCGGCAGGCCCTCGCGGGGGCGTGCAACCGGTGCACTTGGAATTTGATTTTCGTCAAGTTTCCAAGGTGAACTGGTCGCAATGGCAAGTGCGCGCATCCTGCAAGAGTATACATGTACGTAAGCCACGGGGAGGGCACGAGGGGGGCTAACGGGGGATGGAGGATCAGGAACGGCGGGCGAGGGGGCACTTTGGCTTGGAACTTTGTTCTTGTTCTTGTGAAGAACTTCGGCTCACCTTCGCTTCTCCTTTCTCTCTCGCCCTCTCGCCGCTGTCCCCCTACCCCCTACACCCCCCCAGAACGCCAGTACCAAGGCCCGTGCCATTGAACAAACTAGTCCGCTTCAACGATAGTTACTTCTTTCTTGTTACGCGGCTACCAAGTTTCGCACCAACGCGCCGCTCGGGAAGGTTGCGGTGAACTTGGTAGGACGCCCGTTTCCTACGTTCACTCTCTCCCTCTCTCTCTCTCTCTCTATCACTCTCTCCCGGCTGTGTCCGTGCCCCGTTTTCGGCCACGAAGGATCACCGGGATTCGGGGTTAACGACAGCTGGCGCGTTTCGTCCCGGTTTCCAAAGATAGAGCCGATCAAGGCCAAGTACAAGAGAACTTCTTTGGTACCGCTCGGAGTTTCGTGCACGTCTTAAGTTGACTCTGCTCGAACTTAGCCCGGAGTTCAATGGGAATACGCTGTGTCCTCCGGGCTCGTCGACCCCTTCCCCACCCCCCGTACTTCTTGCGGTGTACGCAGGTAGGCGCGGGTGACGGACGGTTTCGTTCCACGGATATCAGGGGAGAATTTGTATTACAGTTGCGGGGAACGCGATGCGTTTGATCGAGACGGACGCTCGTTTCGGTTTCGATATCGGAGTTCGGTGGCACAGATTGTCTCGTTAATCAGTCCATTGGCAATTTTTCCAAGTTGGGCGTGCGTATCGATATGTACCAAACATCGGGTTAAGAATTTCATGTTAGATAGTCGATTTTAGTTGTGCACATTGTGTAGACCGGGTGCGGACGCAATCATACATCAGTGTATCAATTTCATCTTGAACAATGAACGAGCTTATGACACATATGTATTGTTACTTCTACGCGCAACCTTGGAAATCATTGTAATCCACGGGGATTCGTCGATCAGCTAACGAATTTATTATTTGTCGCGCTGATTTATTGTTAGAAGCGTTTGCAATGCAGTGTACAATATATCCGACAACGTTCAATCTCTATGTTTACCGTACAAACGTATATAATTGAATCTTTTCCTTCCTCCCTTCACCACTTGCATCCTCCAGATCTTCCCGATCAATTCGCGAATCAATGTCTAGTCGTTTAGCTTCGTCGAACGTGTCCCGTCAACTTTTCACCCCCTTGCTTTCACGACGTTCGGGCGGACCGATCGATGGATGATCAATTACGCGAGCTTCTTAAGAATTCTTCTATCACCGTCCGCCGCGGCGTACGGAAGAGACAAGGGGGAGAGGGGGAGAGAGAGACAGTTTCTCGAAGGAGGGGGAGAGCACGCGAGGAGAGAAACAGAGAGGAGGAGAGAGAATGAGAGAGAGTTAGCTGGTAGGGGAATTGTTACCCGAAGTTTAAACTTGGTTGTCGACTGCCGTTAACAAGGTTTGCCATGGGGCTGGTTCAGTAGTGTCTAGGTCTCGGGGTGTGCCACATCTCGTGCCCATGTTCATCGCGCGACGTCTTGGCTTCGTCGTCGAAAGTATCGAAGGTATCGAAAGCATTTATCGAATCTCGTTTCTCCGCGTTGAACCGTCCGCGAAACGCGCCCGACGTTGGACGCAGCCGACGGTGCACGTTCGCGTCGGTGACAGCGATGAACCTGTTTCGGGGCGTGAAACTGTGAGGCTGTCGATTATGCGGTGTGTTCGATTGAAATTGGTGGACGATTGGAAGAAAATTAATCGGCCGTTGAACAGGGGGACGGTTCGCGTGGTGATTTTCGGGGAGCGGTCGTAGGTTTGGAGGATTTCGAATGTAAGTGTGCGTTGTAATCGAAAAAGTGTTCGATAGGAGGATGCATTTTTGTGGAAGTTGCATTGCTGTGCGCGATGTCGAGAAATTGTTCACAAATTTTAACCGGTTGACCATTATTTATTTTCAAATTTAGAGCACGTGTACACGCGTGTACAGCGAATGTTCACTTCGCGCTAGATGGAAGCGAATAGAATCCAATGTTAATCGCACTTTACTTGAGATTGTTACCGTTGAAGCTACAGTTCTCGAACACACATTGCACGTTCGGTGCAATTATAATTCAGCGATGCAAAGATCCTTCGGAAAGACGATACTACATTGTCAGGGTTTCAGTAACAATCGGTTGATTGTTTTGTATAATCCATAAGATTGAAGAACGTTTAGAAATCAGACACCGGCGACACTGGTTAAATCCGTCGCGTCGGCTAGTTTCGTGCCGGATGTTGATCCTGTTTTGTAAAATACCTCCGCGAGAGCGTCTGAAGATTGCGGAGCGTGCGGGGGTTGAATTTAGGAGGAAGAATAGTGGTGAAGCGACCAGGGGCGGGTGAAAACTCACCCTCTGCGCGTTCGTTGATTATATCGATTCGAGGCCTACCTAACGGAATTACGTTCAGAGTGGCCCTAACCTCGCACAACTTTAAAGGCGCAGGCTAAGGGCCGTTGTCCGATATATTCTACGGCCGTGGGACTTAAGAATGAAGCATTCAAATCCCGAATGATAGATATCCAGACCTAGGTAACGTAGAATATTTTTTCTACACGTGGGTGCAATTTTTGCGAAACGACATTGCAGTTACACGAACGTGGGGAAATCGTGGCTGATTCAAAACCAATGGATTAATTGGTCGTGCAGAGGTCTACGGTTTCTATTTAAAGTAACATTCTTGTAGCGCGAAATAATTTATTGAAATATTTCGAACGTTCGATCAGCAAATTATGTTAACGAAATAAATTTGTACTGGCCACCAAATAATCGTCATGTGGATTTGATCAAGTTCCACGAAATGGTATTACTTTCGCAGAACAACGTTATGGATTCAATAATCTTTACCATCGAATGGTTGTTCCCCTACAGTTTATCACATGCCCTACGCGCAACAACACTCCGATCCAAGCGTTAAACTTATTTGAATCGCCGTGCGTCTTCCCAAATCGTAATTCATCGCGGAAAAATCTCGCCCTCGAGGGCCCTTCGATTCGTTCAACTGCTTTTTTCCTCCCGAACCGTCGAGTAATCGTCAACTTAACAGTCATCTACACCGCCGAATACCCACCAACGGCACCGTCGACCGTTCGCACGATAGCGTGATCCAATTTGTCGAAGAATGCGCCATCGTGGCTAGCTGTGAGGCGGCACAGCGTAAGAAGAGGAGGCAAAACGGTAGGACGCGAACTAAGGGTGAACACGGAGCGGGGCGGGGATGCCGAGGGGACGGGAAGTCGAAGGGGGGTAGGCAATTAATACGACGCGAAGGCATGCACGTCTGCTGGCAACGACGAAGGTTCGCTTCATTAGGGCCCGAAGGTAGGGCGAAAGGGTTGATTTTTAGCTGGAAAGCCCTCCCACTGCCGCCTCATTGGTTTCCAATTATCGAAATGCCGTCGCCTTAAGGCATCCTCGCCACACTTCCTGTCCGTCTATCGTTCCGGATGCCTCTCCGCAGAACTGTCCGCCGTAAATGCATCGCAATTTATAGTCGAGGCGTGGGAATCGTTTACTCCGCCGAAGACCGTCCTTTATTAGCTGGGGAACGCGTAGCGTTTAAGTGACGTTGCATCGTCGACTTGCTATCACGGGCATCGTTCGATTTGGAAAAGAGGTGGAAGAAAACTCGTACGATTACCGGAAATTAGCTCCAGCTGATTCGCGACGCGAAACGCAGAGGGACTCGAGATTCACTCGGTTTCTTCGTCGATATTCGAACCGGCGCGTATTGTTATGAAATTGCACGTTACCAGCGGTAAGAATTCGTCAAGCATAGGGAAGTTTCCGACGCGATGTTGTTTCCCGAGAGCCAAGTGCCATCGATTACCCGGCGCCACAATTTTTCCGTGAAACGTAACGGTCAATTGGCAACGCGAAGACAGTCGCGGCGACCCCGAGCACCGGCCCTCTATCGATTTCGATTGAAATAAATAATCATAAGGAGTAGCCGAACGAGGGGGACCGAATCGAAAGAAAGAGGGAGAGCTCGAGAGGAGGATAGAATCCCGGGGGGCAGTTTGCCGAAGCGTCGCGATACACGGGCAAACCGGGGCAAAGATTGGAGGGCGGCAAAATGCCTGTCGAGGGTGCACCGTCGGCCGGCGAGGCGAGCATCTCTCGTTTCAGAATTTTCGAAATGCAACGGGCGGGAAGGGTGTTCCGGGATGTCGGAGATCCTGGGAATAAAGGCCGGGGATCCAAGCCGGCTATGGTTCTCCCGGAGAACCAGTAGAAATCCTGGAATCCCCACGACCGGCTTCCGCACCTGTTTTCCGGTGCATCGAAAAAGAGGCGGGCGTTCTTACGCGTGCCGACGGACAGAGCGAGCTCGCGCGAACCAGAAGAAGAAGAAGAGAACCGGCTAGAAGGTAGCGTTGCGGAGGAGAAGGAGGTTGAGGTGGCGGCTACAGAGGTGGAGTAGGTGGATGAGGTGGACGACGACGAGCAGTAAGAGGAGAGTGGCGGCGGCGGAGAGGAGGAGGAGGAGGACGAGGACGAGGACGAGGACGAAGAGGAGCAGGAGGAACAGTAGGTGGTAAAGGAGGAGAGGGATAGCCGGGGGTGAACTAGGCGGGGGTGGTCCAATCAGAGGCGAGTACGGGTGGGGCGGAATACCTCCGCCCTCTCCCTCGTGTTACCTCCTGCGACTCTCCTCATCCCCCTTTCTCCACGAGGTTGGAATCACCGCCACCTCCAACCTGCGCCACCACTATCCACCTTCTTCCTCCTACTCCACCTTCACCTCCTCCTACGTAAGCTTGGTCTCTCCTCCTCTCTGAAGCCCCCGCGGCTCCTGGCGGCTACCCAAGACAAGTGCCCGCGAGAGATTCTCACGGCATGAGCGGGGATCGTTACGTACGACCGACGGCGAGGATATCCACGGTCGAGGATTTCCACGACGATTTCCGCGCGAGTACGCGTCCAAAGGTATCATCCACGACACGCACGCAATGCTGCCCGCTGCCGTGGACAGGAACGATTACGCCTGTCTGAATCGGAGGGGCCAACCGGTGTGACTGAACGATCGCTGTCCGTCGCGACGCAAACGCATCGGCAATACGTGAAGCAACGGAGGGAAAGAGGAGCACGGTGAATCTGCTGATTACGCGGTCGACAGTAAGTAGGCGCAACGTTGTTTCCATCCGTCCCCTTTATGTTCGCGAGGCGTCCCCGTTGTGTTTCGAACGGTTCACCGTCTTGGTTCACGGGTGTGCACGCTGGTGATGATTTGACGATCAATTGTATCGAAGCCTGAGAATTACTGACCCACGTCGAGTGATTCAAATTGGAACTGTGAGCGCGATCGATTATTGCGTTGAAATTGATCGATTGTTTCGCGCGAGGCCCGGCCCGCGTCGTCGTGCCCACCTAAAGAGTAACGGAACGCTTTCGCCGCGACGAGATATAAATCTGAGGATGATCGTACGTGGAACGGACTGAAAAGGGAAAGGGGAAAATAGTGTCGGGTGTACGGTTGGATAAACACCTGTGCGCGAGATAGGTACGGAGTAATCGGGACGGGGACGAGGATGGAAAAAGATAAGGAGACGGCAATAGTGGGGCGTGCTCGGGTTGCTCGACCAAAACGCGGATGATTCGATCCTTTCTGAACCATTTCACCCGATTTGCCTCGGTGAAATATCGCCGATCGACTCGCGTTGATCTGGCACCGTACGTGTACGCGTGTGCCACGAACATCGGTACGTCGATGTTTCCCTGAACTGTGTTGTTTGGCTGAGCACGCTCGGACACTTCTACTGCTTCTGCTCGACCGTGCCGATGGAAGTGTGCACTGCCGTATCGTTTCTCCTCTGCCTGTTTAACTCGCGGTCGCTTTCGCTGTACGGGAATAACAAAATTCCTTAACTTTGCAGCCCGCGATGAGAGCAATTGTTGGCGCAGTATTGAACATTGTAAGATTTTTTATTAGACAAACTATCAGCACGTTACCATTGCCCGATATCATTTATGAAACAAAGGGTATTGCTATTCGTTTCGTGCGAGAGTAGTAGCGAAATATGCGTTTAGTTTCCACACTCTGGTGCCAGTGCTTTCAATTCGTAAGCGACACACCGGCATTGAATGGACAACGCAAGTGATGTGCATTCGTATAGGATACGAAGACGTGGGGTGTTTGTTATATTACCTTTGCTGCACATGTTTTCGGCGTCAGGAAAAATGAAATTGTTCGTTCGTGCAACAATTTTCGGTTTCGGAGAAACATTTCTAACAGGCGAGACGTTTTTACGAAGTTAGACGTCACGTAGAACGACAGAACGGATAGAACGTGGAAGTAGGGCGATGAGATTATCTCTACCAATAAAGCGAATGGTTCGGAATGACTGCAATTATTTCGTGGCGCGTGTCGTTGGTGCCGATTGGGCGAAACTGTTTCGCATTGAAGGGAGATAAAGACCCAGAGGATACACGCGTATCTACGGTGGACCGTCGTGTACTGGCGTAAACGGGATAATGTTCGGCGGTGTAGAAATTGCTCTGAAGAGAATGCGGTTAGAACGAGAGAATAATTGTGCCGTTTAACTAGGAGTAGCATATATAATCCCACAAATATGGTGATAACAATGAGAAAGAATTTCTCTGCCAGCACGATTTATAATATAAAAGGGTACAATAATTTTTGTCAATAGGTACACACTTATTATTTAATATCCGTTCCTGTACGTTTCTTCTAGCTTGATTCACAAATTTGAGAAGCAACTCGTCGAAAGTTGTAAAATAAACGACATTACGTATGTGGTAAAATTATATAGCCGACTTTACGATTAATTTACCAGCTTCGATATTTCGTCGCTTCGATAATTACAGTACCGTCGAATTCAGAATTTCTGCAACAATTGTTTAATCGTGGTTTTCTTGCTTTCAACTATTTTCGATGGGCTCGCAGTAAATATGGGCCGTTATGAAACAGTGTTTGCTATATCTCGGTAGAATTCATGGGAGGAGATGCTTTATCGCGACGACTCTCGCGTATACATTTATATTTAAGAGGGAGGACGAAAGTTTGCTGACAACATGGCCGACACGTCTCTGAGCTTTTCTACTCGCCACTCTGTGCTTTCATCGTCTGGCAAGGACGACCTTTATTCTATTCTCGGCGGTTCTACGGCGCTGAGAACCGCCCACTTGCAACCTATCCTGTGAAGCAATTTTCGAGGAAAAAAAGGAGACACGAGAGTGGCCACTCCGGCCATTACGGGGATGCTCACGAATTCACCCCGATGCATGCCTGCTTCGTGAAACTTCATTCGGCTCGCTTTTTCTATGCAGAACGGAAGCGCGTAATATTCTTCCGAGAGTTTCCGTCGATCCGCGAGGAAACGTTTCAGCCAGCAGGCGAAATACTTTTCGCGACGGAATACTTTGTTCCTCGATTCCGATGGAATTTCGAAGGCTTCGTGGACGCGGGTTGAATATATATTTCACATCGTTTGCAAGGACCGCGCGTTTACGAACGAGCAGTTTCTATTTGACATCTCTAGCGCGTTTCTTCGATCGCGTATCTGGTACAAAATTGGTAGAATAAGTAGAAAAAGTAATTGCTCACAGCGTTCACCTAACGATTTATTACTTTTTGTCGTACAACTCAGTAACAATAACCGCGCTAATCATTCATTGCAATTGATTTCGATCAAGCTTTAGCCGAAGCAACTTCTTCATTCGTTTCCGCGTTTTCCTCCAAAATCATGGACAGACACGTCGACCACGATGATATTCGTGGCAGGTGGGAACTAGGCCTGTCCGAAAGGACCACGATAAACGCATCCGATGCGGAGGCGCAGCAAAAAAATTACTCGACCACCAAACAAGTCAATCTCGATCATGGTTAATAAAGGAAGGAAACCCGGGGGAAAAACGGTGCACGGGCGGAAAGCATAAAAGCTGTCAGCCGGGCAGGAGTTAACAAGTTCGCGATCAACATTGCCGTGTCAAGCACGTCAAGCTGTTTAAGCACGCAGTCACGCGAAAGCACGACCGCGAAACACGCAAGCCACGTCGCCGAGGGATTTCCGCGGGCTCGTTCGTGGATTCTGCCTCTCGGTTAATCGGCGTGCACGAAGCGGCGAGATCGGAGAAGCGGAGGCAGCCGCTGTCGCTGTCGATAATAAACAAAATGAGAAGCACGCGCGAGAAGTTTTGCTGGGAACGACGAACGGCAGAAGCGGCAGATACGCGGTGAAAGACGGGGACAGCGGGAGCGCGTGGATCGAATCAATGAATCGAAGGAGAAAGTGATAGCGCGTCGCGGTTTTGTGAATGAGAGCGTACAGAGGCGGCGTGTAAATATACTCTTCGTTACTCATTGATCGTCCGTCGCCTATTGTGCCTATTGTTCGCGTCTACGTCGACGCAATTAATATCAACCCATTAGCGACGCTCGCTAATGCGGGCAAGGTTTAATTGCCCGAACGAACGAATGTCGCAGAAAACCGTGGATCCGAGTGGGCAATGGTATTTTCGACGCACTCTGTGGCTCGTACTCGCGAATGAAGCTTTTGTTTCTTGAGATGTTGAGTGTACAGGCTTTCCTCGTTGAACGAGGGACAAAGATTGGAAACATTGATAATACCGATAAATGAAGAATCTAATTGGTAAGGGCAATTCTTGAATATGCACCATATTCGGCCCTTAGCTGTCGTTCGTTATTTTCAACAGAGTTCTCCGGTAAGGACTATTTCGCAATATTTTTATACAACATGCTTTCCGCCATTCCATTTCACTTGAGATACAAGCAACGAGTAAATCTCTTTCCGCTTCGATTTGCCGTAAATATATAAATCGCTCACCATTCCGCCGATCTGTCCAGTATATTTTTAAACGGGCCCGTCCCTCGCCAAGGGGCGATATTCTCGAAAGTCCGTAACCCACCTGAAACTATTTTCCGCCCATTCGTTGTTGCGCCGGTTTCATTGCATCCCCTTCGTGTAGTTTCGATTTTCATTCTTACCATACACCGCGACCAAGATCAAGGGGGGGGGCAGGGGGACGGGGCGAAAAAGCGGGAAGAACGGCACGAAGAGAACCGAGCCAGCAGAAACTTTTGCCGTGCAAAGTACCACGCGGACTGGCTCGAGGTTATGAAATTCTGATGGCTCATAAAATGTAAGAAAATTTACAGACTTCGACCCCCCTTTCCACGACCGGTCTCAGTCGTCGGCCTTCGCGCATCGCGCTTCGTTTCTCCTTCGTTTCGTGGCGGTGCCGCCGGCTTTGCGAGCCGAACGGAGAAACGGCTGGCGGGCGGAAAAAGGGGACGCTGGCGTAAAGTTTAAAACTCGTGGCAATCGATTAGGAACCTTGGAACAGAGGACCAGGACTCCTTTGCCGTTTCACTTCGGCACGAACCCCTTTCGGCCACGCGCGAGGCTCATTTTTGACGCTTAAGTGTATCGGGCCAACGTGGCCCCGATATCGTCAGCACTCGATAACGCGCGGACGTCGATTTGCGTTCGTTAACTGTCTGGCTCGCCACCGTGAGCCAAACGAGTTGTCCGACCACGGGGAACGGATCTTCTGTGCGGGAACGGAGGTATTAGTCGCGGCGTGTCCTTTTGGGTGGTCGCTCCGTTTCGAGCAGACGGCTTCACTGCCAAGATTCTTTTATTGTCGGTCAAATTGTTGCAGTTCGATCGAAATCAACGAGCGTAGGTCTTGGAAGCGTTACTTAGTTGCCCGATATTGGCAACCATTCAGTGGAGTGTTTCTAGATCGGCGATGGGTTTGAAGTTTTAAGAGAGCCGTGGTAATTTATACGAGTATACGGCGCGGAGTTGAGATTCTTATTGCTATAAAAGGGAAATTCGCCGAAGCTGGAAATAAATTTCAATGCGACGCCGAGAATTTCGAATGCGACCAGTTACTGGCTTCGAGTCGATCGGAGCTCGACGGGCAAAAATTGCCGGTGAAGGACAGGAATTTTAACAATTTCCCTATTTGAAAGGTTCGACTTTAAATGACAATAACACGGCGTTTCATCGTCTTCGTTTTATTTTTAATCGAGATCTTCTTGCGCCGAGAAGTTACACGAAAGAGTTAATTAGCAGCAGCCAAATGAATAAGACTTGATCAGTGGAAATTACGCGGAGAACGGCACAAAGGACGATGGTCCAACTATTTTCGTCTATTATCGAAACTTCTCAAATCACAGCCCCCTTCCTCGAACACTCTTTCAAGCAGTCTAGACGTTTAGTGGAGCTCCAGCTATAGATGGGAGAATCGTCTGGACCATTAGATGCCTGGGGGAGGACAACAATTTTAATCATCCCTCTGTCAATTAGAATTAAATAATTCTCGAGCGGCGTTGATTATCAATATCACTGTGCTACTCTGCGAAATAACATTAAGTGCCGTTAACGAAGTAACGCGAACATAATTTGGAGTACAAAATTTAAAGAATCTTTGACTTATAATGCGGGGATGTTAATAAATGGTGACTTTTTATTCTCATAACAGGATTCATCCTCAATGCTAACTCGTAGCTCTCGTTGTACAAAAAAGAATCGCTCCGCCCTTATATGCTCTTATGCGTATAAAAATTCTTTCACGCATACATCTGCTCACTCGGTCCAAACACTCTTTCTTCGTAGGTCGCGTAATCTGAAATCAATTGCACAACGTCCAACCACTCTTTCACGCCTCATTTTATATTGGAATACGCATACACAGCCTATCTATAGTAACGGTTCTACTCAAATTATATCATATCGTGTAACGACTAGTGAATCGCATTCGGGGAAAATTTCCCAGCTGGATATGGCGGAGAATCTTTAGGCAGTGATGCTCGCCCGACACTCGCCAATCTCGCGCGTATAATTATGTATAAAGGCGACGACGACGATGACGACGACGATGGGGCCAGAGTTAGCGAGGCTGATGGCGGTGATGGTGGTGGCTCGCCGCTCAAAATACGTCTAAATATTAATGAGCTGTCCCTGCCTACGGCGCACCACCTTCGTCCGGGTATTCACGTTTTCCTCAGACTATGGCTGCGTGTGGGTGCACGACGAAAGCGACGAGAATTCTCTGTGTTGGTGTAAAATTAACGCGAGGATGGGTCGTCGTTCGTTGTTGCTCGTATGTCAGACGCAAAGTACATGCGGAGGGGAGTTCGAAGAGCGTGGAAAAATAATTATTGTGTCACTATTCTATCCCAACCATCGTTCTTAATAATACGAAAGTGCAAACAATTAATGGTACCAGAATATGTGTAACGAAATTGTGAAGTCTCGCGCGAAACGTTCAATTTCGTTAAAATTCAAACATTTCAATATTGGTGCATATTTCTGGTCGTGTTTGTGATTTGATAGCGCTGGAAAGTGATGCGGATCGATAAGTAGATGGGCATGTGTGTCTAGAACCTGCGATAGGCAGTGGTAGTTCGGTTACAACTTTCTCTGCGGCGCGTGATTCCGACGCAAGTAGTATTGCCCGGTGCGTGGTCAGGCAACGTTCGCGCGCTTGATTGCGGATGATATTAGTGGAGAGGGATATTTACATCGACTGATATTGAAAACGAGTAACGTGAGGTACGGTATGATTAATATTTGACGCGTGTTTCTTTACAACAATTGTGTCGCGTAAAATTTTGTCCACGCGTAGTTTAGTCTCTACTTTAACGTAATCTCGTCAGACCAATGCTCAACTAATTCGCACGGTATAATTTTACGCTTTCTTTCTGTCTCGTGCTTCCAACTGTACTTGCCGTTGAATAGCGGGCCAAAGAGACTCTTGCTGCTGAGAAAGGGCGATAATAGGAGAGGCAAAGGGGTTGACAGAAAGGAGTTACCTGATAGTACAAAGACTGTCATGTAAGATGCGCCGTCAAGTAGCAGTCACTTCGTCCCCGTACCTCTATCTTACCCTACCGCCCTTCATTTTGTTCTCCTCTATTTTCCCGCTACTCCTTCTGTTCTGTTCTTCCTGGCTGGCAGATCCTCCGGGACGGCTAATTGTGAGCGACAGTCGCAACGAGTAACAGGAGGAGGGCTCAACGTCGTTTTCTAGAACTTCTCAAAAGCTCTGTCGACGTTTCACGCATTATCAAAGAATTCGTCGATAGGATTGGCGTCAAGCATGCCGGATGATCTGTTAAATTAGCGCTTATTCGGCAAAGGGGATCCAAATTATATTATAGTAGCGGCAAACTCATTATTCGTATTTAAAGGATACGTTCAACACTTGAATTACCAGCTGTGCATTAACTACCGTGAAATTATAAGTCACATAAACGCGAACATATAATAAATGATAATTTATTCAATTCCGAAATCGCGTTTAATGACGAGGTTTTTTAAATAATAAAGTTGGATCAAATTAAGTCACGCGTTCGAGAGTTTCGAGCAATTGATCACAAGGATATATGAATTTTAGCCTACTTTTAACCACTCAATCTCAGTAAACTTGCACAAACAGCGTGGGTGCGAATACTTATGGGGCTCACTGTACATTTATAAATAGAAGAGTAGGCGGTTCAATGAAATTCTTGCCAAGCGCCATACACCGCCTCGTAACCGTAAAGTTGCATAAATTTATATTCTACGGCTCTGTTTTCCGCCGGTGGTAAGAGCGCCTTTACAATCGAATAGGCGCGACAATGTGTAACGCGCGTTCCGTTTCCTCTGCTATAGGCCGTGAAACGGTCTGTTTGCTATCCGGCGATCCCGTCGAATTAAACGCACTACGGAAACATCGATAATATTCCGTTTCGAGAGTAGAACCGAACGAAGCCTCGCGTCGGATACGTTCGGCACGTTTCTTTGGAAATCGCGGGTCCGCCCGCGGACCTTTACGAAATAGAATACGATCCACCTTCTAATTTACCTTTCTCCCCCGGAGAACCTCGGGTGACTGTATTTACCATCTCTCGTAGGTACTTAATTTTGCTTTCGGAATTAATTCCGCCATGGTGGATGGGACGGGAATGGCGTAGGTGTTACCTAAAGGTAAGAGTTGCCGCGTCGCTGGCAGGGAGGATGGTGCTGGTGGCACATTGAAATACCGGGCGATATGCCGGCGCGGCGAGGCCCGAGGAAACTTCCGTCGAGTATTTTCCCGGGACTGTCTCTCACAATTAGAATACTCCGGCGGGAGGGGGAGAGGGAGAGTCGGCCTCGTAGTTGTAGACACGGAGTAACGCGGCAGATAGGTCCCTATTAGGGGGGAGCGGCGTCGTCGATTTTCCGAAAATGGAGACAGGGAACGCGCGAGAGGGACAGAATGATGATTTATTGTGCCCTGGGAATGCGCCTCTCTCCGGGCTACGAATGCACCCCAACCCTGGCAGAAATATCGTTAATTCTGGGATAGGAAGCGGACCGGGGAGTGGAAAAATTGAGAAAGGATCGAGGCACTTTGGGAACCGTTATAGTATCCGCATTGTATTTACCCTATGCAGTTACTATTATGTAATATTTCGCCTCGATACTGGAACAGTCTGTTTTGGAGTGAACCCCTTCGTTCGTGCATATCGTATATATCGAATGCACTTTGACAAGGGGTGCATAGAACTAATGTTTTTGGCTTAGAAATGATGCGATGACTGGTGGATGGAATTAACGGTCTTTTCGTACGTCCCAACACGAAACGTTTTTAGGAACAAGTATTGTAGCTGGATAAAAAGGCCTCGCTTTTTTTCACTGGCATACCTCGTGCTATACTTTCCCTGCATTCCCTTTATGCTGTTTAAAGATCCTCGGAAAATAATACTTTGCTCATATCGCTGTCCCACAGAGTGGACAACGCAACAAAAGACATCGAAATTGTTACCTCCAAGAACTCAATTACACTCTACGAGACACCATTTTTCTAATCACTCCGTTGAGAGAGCAGCTCATTTATCCAACCCCTTCATCTTTTCTTCGCAAGTGCAAGATATTGTCGCAGTCTCGATACTCTGCATTCCTATTCACTGCATTTGCCTCCACGTTCCAAACAATAAGTCACCAAGTCAATTGGAAAAATCGCCTCACCTGGTCGCCAACCCCGAAGAACACTGAAAAAGCTGTTCCCGAATTTCTGCCTGGCCGTATTTCTCCGGCAGCCGTCGAGAGGGAAATGCGGCCGAGCTGCGATGGAATCGCGTGACGTGCAATTCGACGGTTCGGACGGACGGCTATAGGTATAGTTGGTTATCAGCCTACCGAGTGGTGAGCCGGGCCCGGGTGTGTGTCTTTAGAAAAGCATTAGTGTCCGGAATTAATTGATCGCGGAAGGGAAGTGGATATCTACGCGAGCTTACATGTTCCTCTTTGCCTGGTCTCTCTCTCTCTCTCTCTCTCTCTCTCTCCCTCGCTCTGTCACTCTCAGCCCTTCTCATTCCCTCGAACGTTACTCTCCCTTTCTCTTGCCCGTTCGTTGGTTAGTCTGGGGGTGCAGGGTAATATCGGTACTAGCCTGTACCAGTCGGTGAGCCACTCGCCACCCTCTCTCCTCTTCGCGGTTCTTCTTGCGCTGCCTTCTGCACACGGCCGTGCTCGGGGCAACGATATAATTCGGCGGCCGGTTGCTCGTGACTTTTGACCCCGCGTTTTTAGTCCCGTAGCATCTCTCGACATGTATCAACCTCGTTTTTCCATTGACCGAGCCGCCACTTCCGTCGCGTTCGTTTGATTCGCTCGATGGCTCGAGTTTTTAACCACGAACGACGGGTTTCTTTCCCAGTGGCCGCGAACTGGGGAATTTCGGGGCGGGGGCCGGGGGCGAGCATGAAATTCGACGGTTTCGCGCTCAACTGACGAATGCCCACCATTTCGGTGGCGACGCAATCGACGGCGTTTCCCCTTTTTCGCGATGCTTGATATTTTTCGGAAAATTTGCCGCAGGGGCTGAACTGGCGGAAAGATAAAATGTTTAATGTAAACACGTTGAGTACCGTGGCATTCGAGTGTCGATATGGAAAATTACTTACTACGTTCAGTAATAGTAATTGCGCGTTCCGACTAATTGCCAGTTCGGACGCCAGAAACTTTCAACGGTCCCTGTTCTAACGTTTACACCAGCCTCGTATGTTTACGTTTCACCGATTACGTTTCTATATCCCCTGGATAGCTCAGTTAACGTTGCACTGAAAAACGCATCCTCCACAATCTTTCCACGTGCTCCTCTTTTTTATGCTCGTGTCATCATTGAGGATTCTCGACGCCAGAGGCAAAGAGGCTTTCTACGGTTAGAAACGTTTGTTTGAGAAGGCCGTGGGCCGACGGTTATTAAGCTTAGGCCACAGACCACATCAGAGGCAAGTAGAAAAGCCCCATGGCGTATTCACCTAACCTGCAACCTTTTCACCCCCTCCGTCTCTCTCCTCGCTCATACTCAGGACTTGCCCGGGTATCTATCATAATTTATGATATGACGCGAATTTTTTGGCCCCTAGCTGCGTCAGATCAGCCTATTCGCGGTGGCTGCATCATTTTCGAGAGCGTTGATCGCGCGTGCAACAGGATCAAGAGATCTCGACGATCTCGACTGGAAATAATTAGCTTACTATTGACTCGTCACGACACCCTGCTTTGAGCAATTAGGACGGCGTATAAGAAAGTCGTAGCAAATTTGTTAACGAAGTACTGCTTCGGACAATTCGAGTAATCTACTTTAATCTTCATAATATCGATTATTTCCTTTGGGTGAGAATGACAAGAAATTATACTGGAAACTCCGCTTCGGGTAATAGAGCTGTGTATTGCTATGCACTACGCCTACGCCTACGAAGTTAAAACATGCCTTATTAAATGATACTGCAAAGAAGCATATTTCGTACGATGTTGCTTAACAATCGATTGCAAGATAGCTCCAATCATAAATGTATAAATGTACGTATTCGTATGGTCAATAGTATCGAATGTATATTCCACAGAATCAGTTTCATTCTATTATACTAAAACAAATAAGTAATTGAAACTTACAGCCTATTATACGTTACTGTTAAATTAAAATTAAAATAAAATACAAACAGAAGTTGCGATGGCAAGTCGTTCGTACGAATGCATCTGCACTTGACGATTTGATAATCTCGATTTTCCGAAAGATGTCGCACCGTACGAATAAATTCTCTCCTCCATTCACAATTCCAATTTACCGCAGGAACCACTTCCGTCCTGGTTGCGACTTGAATCGTTTCAAAAATCCCCCGTAAAATCGTTTACACCTCTGCCCACCCAAAACACCTCGATGGCCAACTTACGCAAATCATTTCTCGCCGTACGGAGGAAGAATCGTTCCGCGCGATCGCGGTCGAATTTCTCCGCAAGACGGCCAGCCCCGCGATACCGATTGCCGCGTGTCTGCCGCAGCACGCCTATCCAGCCACTTAGACGCAATCACGAAACCAATTGGAATCGGTAAATATCTGATTCGGTCGGCGCAAAGGGAAGCTCGCTCCGGGAGCGGTTCGCTGGATCGAGCGGCAGCCGGCTCGATATCAGACAGATATGTCGTTGAAGCATGCGAACCGTGTAACACCCGCCCGATAAAGGACGCCGATACTCGCGCATTCGGCTCGCACGCCTCCGCGTTAAACGCTCCCACGCGTTCCGCGTAATGGATATACGCCTCGCTCCCTCACGCGCCCTCTCCGCAGCCGCTCTCGCGTTTCGCCCTTTCACGCTGATCCCTGTTGCACCCACGCTGGCGTGCAGCCGCTCGATTTCGCCCCCGTGCACCCTGTTCCCCGTCCGTTACGACGGAAATCTGCCTTTGGGCTCGTTGCAGAAGCACCGGGATCCGACGCGATAAGTGGTTAAACGGCAGTAAGTAAATGTTGTAACGCTCGCTACGGAGCGGAGCGCCGCTTCAAAGAGGCTGACGTACGCGCCGCGGGACGATTATGCGTATCGCGCGACCGCCACCGTCGCCGCGGTGTTATGAGATTAACATTGGGGGGCGGAACAACCGTTTGTTTCTGCGGTGCGCTGTGGTTGATCGCGGGGCAGACGGATTTCCGGTTGCGTAGGTGGCTGGTTGTTAGCTGGGGGTTGACGAAAGTAGTGGAACATTTTATGTATCGTTATGCTAGATGGATAGGAATTGTGTGCGCTACGATAATGCGTATTGTGAAAACAATTTTTTTTTTACTGTTACATGCTACTGCAGGAAATTCGATCCAACTTATAGACACTAAGGACGTCGAGTTGTTTACGTGAAGTGGGTTTGCAATGATTCTAGTTCGGCGTGTTTTCGCGAGGCTTTCGATTTCTTCCAATAAAGTTTAATGTTAGAATCAACAAATCCGACAATTACTGGTATCATTATAATTGCATCGTGTGTACGTTGCGCTGGACGTATGCACGGCGCGTTGATTGAAAGTAACAGGCAGTTGATAAAAGTAATTAATGGGGAAGGAGGAGAAAAAGTAATAATGACGAGCAGCGCAGCCGATGCAATTAAACTCAGCTACTCTATAAATATATTGCGGTGCCTGTGTGTTACTTCGTGTTGTTTTGCGAAATTATACCAGTCAGTGCAATAATGACGTATATACATGTATACATTGAATAAGGTGGCGAGATTTCTTACGTACGTCATTGGAACATTCGTGGGAACTAATTAAATTCGCGCAATTTATATGTGACACAAGAACGTGCTTGGTACATATCTATAAACACGCGCGGTGCTCTGTGTGTAATCCGAAAGCTACAGAAGATGATAAAAACTCGACGAAATTCGGGCATTTCAGTAGGTTCCGTTCCGCGAAACGTGTAAACGAACGCCAAGGTCCCCTCGGTCGGCGTAAACATTTTTTCAGCCAGTCTAACTGCGTGCGTCGCGAGAATCAGTCGATATTGTGATTTCGCGTATCGCGTCGTTCGTCGCGTTATACCGCGGACTTTACCGGTTCGAATTGTCACTTATACCAACGCTTCGTCGCGAAAATGTCACTGCTTCTTATTCTCACGTGTTCCTTTGACCGTTTCGTGAACGGGTGAAACGGGAAAGACGAAGACACGCGTACAAGGTACACGCATATTCAACTTTTCGTTTCCTAACCTTTAACGCCACGCGTTCTCATCGATTCGCTGCGACGTCCTTACATCGATACGCGTGCACCAACTGCTGTGTCACAGTCGGATCATTTCGCACCGGCCAATATCTTTGTTCAATTACGTGCCGCGTCATTCTATAGAACTGTTAAAGCGCAGAAGCGGTATCAATCTCCGGTAATGTTTCTATCCGCGTACACGAAATTCGGTACGGGCACGATATTGTTAACGAGTCGCTACCCTTTAAATTATGCCCGCCGGCTAATTACAGGGAGACACATGACATTCGTGCATGGCAATAATTAATTTTCGCAATTATGTTCGCCTTCATTCCTTCCTGCTTCGCATCACTTCGCTCGATACGCCCCCCCCCCACTCCGTGCCCCTTAACCCTACTTCCAAAACATGCATCCCAGCAAGCCACGAATATATCCCGCAAAACTGAATTGCACCTTCAGTACGGTAATTGTTAATTCGAAACGAAATATTTTTGTGCTTCCAGGTAAATACCAACGACGTCCCGATAGAACAGTATTTACGCAATTAATCGTCCCAGACCTCAACTTTCTTCCTGGCTGGTAAGTCGTCAAGTGAACTATTCCTATTACGAACACGTAGCCAGCGGACGTGCGTTATATTCCAATGGTTTTCCAAATGTATTATCGAGACCATCGTAAAACCAGCATTGGGATAATCAACGAAACAAAATTCGCAAAGAATCTTCGTCGCGTCACGCAGCGACGCAGAACCAGACTTCCGAATTATTACGGTTAAGAATTACTCAACCCGCGCCGCGCTTTCTACAAAGAATGAAACGATCCCAACGTTTGCCGGCGCCGCGTTAACTTACCGTCGTACGTACCCGGTTCGCTCCACAATTTTGCCATCACTCCAACCAGCTTCGGCCAGCTCGTCCTCGAGAAAAACGCACGATATCATGTCGCGTTACGAGGCCAACCGGCGACTCAATGAATTCCGTTCGAAACTTTCGACTCGGCCGAGTCTCGCGCGGCGGTCTCGGCTGGCATGGCCAGGGGTAACGCGGGGATTGGCGGCTTGGAGTAAATTAGTAATTAGAAATCTGATACCGGTAAGGTAAGTCGGTGTTGTTTTGGCATTGCGTGGCTGTGCGCGTCGCGTGGACTTCTGCGACAGGCACGGCCTCGCGTGACCCGACGCCCCCGATGGGGTGGCCGAGGGTTAGCCCCGAGCAAGGAGCAGCCAGCCGGGGGCCTCGGGGAGGGGGGCGGGGGAGGGCGGGGAAACCGTCCTGGAAAATGTAAGGGATGACAATTATGCCCTACAGGTAATTGCCAGGTTGCGGCTAAACGGAGCGAGCGGCCTGGCCTCCGCCCCATTCCACCCCAAGCGTGCGAGCGCCACGAAACGCGAGCTTTCGTCAGAAAATCGTGGCGTTTTTTATTTTTATTTTAAAGCGTCACGCTCCCCGCAACACTCATATTTATCGCGGTCCTCGCCTCTCTGTACGAGGACGCACGATCTCGGGCGATCTCGATTTCGGTGACCCTCGATAATTTCCACCGTCGGGGTTGGTCTGTACTTCGAACTGTTGACCGGAAATATCACGCCGTCTGTTAACGATGTTCGCTCGTTTCCCCGAAGAGCGCACTGTCAATCCGTATCTGGTCCATAGGCGACTGCGTGATTTCCAATTTATTTCGTCGGGCGATTCAACTAAATACCGAAACAAATCGTCCCGTCGCCCATTTCCTTCGCCGTTACCCCCGCCAGCGTTCGCGTAACTTTCAACGTTGCCACGTAATGCTGCGGCAGCATAACACGTACACGCCGTCGATAAAAAGCAAAGCATAGCAATTGTCGAAAGTGCAAACCGCGGGCCGTCGGGGGCGGGGGTTGGTGAGTGGCGGGCACGAACACCACGGCAATGACAATGGCGCGTTGGGCAAGGTTCGACCCTTCGGCGACAATCGTTCGCGAAATTAGCCGCGAATGTGTGTTATTTCGCCGCGCAGGCCGGCACACGGTGGCGTATCTGCCCGGCATCTATTATGAAAGCAGTCCCATAAAGGCTGCCGCCGTCTGACGCTCGATCCGCACGCGCCTTTTCCCACGTGCTCGTAAGCCACGTAGCCCGCTGGCGGGCCGCGAGCGTCGGCCATAAGCGGGTGCCGTGGACAGGTTTAGAACCGCTTAGGAAAGTGCGAGAGGGAAGGCAGAGCCGCGATGGAGTAGAATAGAGAACGCTTTGCTATACCGCTGTCAGTTTTGTCGCGTTATTGGCGTTGCACCGCGTTCAGCCACGTGGCCCGTGGCAGAACGCGGGCATAAGTCAGCGTCGCTTCTGTACGACACGCCGCATGCCAGGCGGACGCCTCGCGATCAGTGTGCTTCGAGCCTTGGCACGGTTTATCTGTTTTGACGTACGTGTCGGTCTGTCGACTTGTTGTTCCGTGAAACGAAACGGGGGTAGCCGGCGGATCGCAGCACCGTTCGTCGGAGCTCGCGTTATCGTTCGACGGACGCTTGCGGAGCGGAGTGACCGGAGATTCTCCACGCTCCTCGTTCGCGAACCCCTGTCGGACCCGGGAGGGACGCGTCATGGGAGGAGTTCGAACAGTTTGAGGAAATGACGGGGTTGGGAGTGGCGGCCGGGTTTCTATAGCGCAACGAGCGTAAGTACCGCGACGTTTGTCGCTCATCTTTGATTTGGCGTCGCGTTTAGCGAATAAGCCGCGACTTGCACGGTCTCGGCCGCAATACAGAAATATGGTCGATTGAAAGAAGCGACGCGTCTCTCGATTCTCGTATTTCGTTTGGATGAACGAGCGAAAAATTCGGCGATCGTCGTCCGCGAAGTTTTCGACGAAACGTAGTGCTGGCCGTGACTCGCGTCCGGAGATTAGAGCGGTGTGATTTCGCGAGGAGTTTACAGCGCGCCTCGAAATGATTCCTCGATAGTTGTGTGCCGTGCACGCGCCACTCAAAGCTGCACGAGAGAAACTGAAAAGTGAAGCGAAATTGGAGGAAAGAAAAAAAGAAAAAAATGGTTGGACTGTTAGTGTGATGCCGTGTCGTTTCGAGTGGCGGTCGCATGCCAGCCAGAGAATTAGAGTCGAGTGGCTAGAGTTACCTGTAGGAGAGCACGTATAGTGGCCGACGTTCGCATGACGGATGTCGATTCAATAGCTCGATTTCATTGCGCTCGCAGTTCCGATACCCCCACCCCCTCCGGAAACGGGGAGAAATTTTACACCGATCGATCGCTATTAACCCTTGACTCGAACAGTTTAGATACGTGATATCAGTGTCTGTACTGACACCATTTTGCAGCCGTCGAAGCAATACGTGTCTCCTTGTTGAACCTTGTTGCATTGAATTGCGCTGCGCATCGACGGGGAGCGTTGGGCATTAAACGAATCGAATGCTCTTATTAAATGATGTAAAAATAATCAGTTCTCGTTCTAAGCGTAAGAATTTTCGTGCTGTTAAATTTGAACTATTATATGAAACCTCGTATTCGTTGTTACGGAAGCGTAGGTTACTTTGAATTTTACCTGGACGTAGTTCTGAGGGACAGCATACGTGGCATACAACGCTATTAAAGTGGCTAAATCGGCAATATATTTTCTTTGCGGGAAACGGATAGAATTGTAAACTTGCTGGGCCATTATAAACTCATTAATCATATAAATAGGTAGAAGCTGGTGGAATTACATGGTCATGCTTGTAGATTGGTAGTGTACCGGCCAGATCGAGTGAATTATCGATAAGACAGGTCAGTGGCTCGTCCCTTTCGTGTTTCCTTTGCCTTGGATATTAATGTACCTCGTACCTATCAATTATTTTATCCTCGCTGTAAGCGTTCCTATTTTCGAACTCTTCCTATATCTGTTGTCCCGCCATTCGTTTCCTATTTAATAAGATAATGAATCGTTGCGTCTGTTGGATGAGAAACAAGCGACTCGCATAGTTGCAAAGACAATAGCATGCACGGAAAAGAACGAAGCGCAATAGAAAACAGTAGTAGTTACTGCAAATATAAAGGAAATTATTTTTCCTTATATGCGTTGCAGTATTAAACTCCGAAATTTCCAAGAGATTTTCTTAGAAAAATTTTAACGTATAGTGTCTCTGTACCACGCTATTTCTACATCTGAACTATATTAGTCTTAATCGTGCGACATAAATAAATAAATAAAAATCTATTAATATTTCTCGTCAATTCAACGTAAAGACTCGGCCAAGCGATTTGATGATAAAATTTTAAAAAATTCAAAATGTGGAGTCAGCCGTTTTACGTATACGTATATTTCACAATTATTTACCTATTCAACGAATTTGTAGTTGATAAATATATTAAACGAAATTCTAATAAAACGATTTAGCGTTCAATGGTTCATTCGGTGGCTACGCGAGTCTCGATCGCCAAAATAATTCATCGCGGCCGTCCTCGAAATCGGGTAGCAATATCACCGGATAAAATAAGCCATTAAGTCAGAGACGCAGCCGCGGAGTCTCTCTTCACGGGCGTTATACGAAGACGTTCATAAAGACGACAGCTTCATCCGCGACCGATCGTGGAAGACGGTGGGCTGGCAGGGGCGGAATCGAGGGTCGAAGCCAGGATTACCCATCCGACCGAAAGGAGATTCCACTAAGCTTTCAGATTTTACCCTCTTAGCCGACCAAGGATTATAAAACGCAAATACGTCCCTTGATTAGTGAGGATAAAGTAAACATCGGCTTGCCATCGCGGCTGTTGCTCGCGCGAAATAGTCTGTCGTTTCGTGAGAATGAGTCCATTCTCTTGCCGGGAGGACTTGGGAGTAGAGAATGAAATTCCTTCCATAGCTTACCTTTCATTCAAACTCTAATATCTAATAATCGTGGTCGAACAGGAATTTCAGTTGACGTTTCAATTCTTTCGTTCTTCGTTGATCAAACTGAATCACGTTAAAAAGGAACGAATTAAAACTTAAGTAGTAGGTGTCCGTAGAGAGTGTCTGGCGACGGTGACTACTGCGTTGATAGGTCAGACATTTAACAAGACTTGTATTATCACTTTTTATGCAGAATGTGCCGGTGAAAAAGAAAGAAATATTTACCTTATCAGATGTGAAAGACGCGTGTAATGTAACAGAGCTATCGATTCTCGTCTCTTGTCAAACTTTTTCGTCCTTGCGACTTTAAATTGCCCCGAGATGATCAAAGACATATACTGAACGTGCTTTTTTCTGTACTTTCATAATGCTAAATTAAAATGTAACATTCCATTTAAAAAACACGAGGCCGCCTTGGTATTTTAAATTCATTTTCTTCGCAGTCTTATTACATTTTCTCATACATTTTCCTCCTACCCTGTACACGTACATTTCAGAGCTACATTCTGGGGTGATAATCGATACTGCATTTTATATCTATACTTTTGATGAAGGGCAGCGTTTTCGTATGCCCGTTCAGCGCCGTGAAAAGTTTCCGCGACCATATTCCTCGGGCAAAGCAAAAAGAAAGTCGGGATCGTTACAATCCGCGGGGGCGAAGCACGACAGAAAATCCGCGGACCGAGTCCGAAATTCGATATAATTTCGAGGGTAATTTCGAGATAGCCACTTTACGGGGATAAACTGTGGGAAGATAGAAGTTTAGAGCGTAGGGAAGCCTCAAGCATCCTACGGAAGTCTGGCTCTAATTAAGCGCCTCCTACCCTCGCCGCGGTTCCTTCACTCATCATCTTTCATCCCGCTTCAGATTCCCTCTCCGTCAACGTTCACCTAGCCCCCGAGAATCCTCACGGAGAGTCTGAGGTGAAGGTAAGCATCCATCCTCTGCGTGTTATCATATTCCTGATTGTTATGTCTTCGCCGGCGATATCCCGTCGCTAACGTTTCCTCCCCGTCCCGCTCGAACCGTTCCGCGGCTCAATAATTTCTATTCGTCCTCCCTTTTCCGTCGGTGCCTCTGTTTTTCGCCGATTCGCCACGCTGTGCCTCGCCTCCTCCTAACTTTCGACGCACCACCTTATATACATATACCGTTCTGTCTTGTTTCCTCATGGCTGCCTGGGAATACGAGAGAGCACGAGCTCCTAATTAAATTCCACTCTTTCCTAGCGTGCCTCTTTTTTTTTCTTTTTTTTTAGGCTTCCTCAACCGCACCTTAATTGCGCCGGAATCGAGATGGCTGCTGCCCTCGCCAGCCACTCGCTACCGATTCGCCCGACTCTTCCTCCTTGCGCCTCCTTCAGCCTGCTCTCTTAATTGGCGCATAATTATGTAAACAATTCCAACGTCGGGGCAGGCCGGGATGGTTGGCCTCCCTCGTCTTCAGTTTAACCGCGACTCTATACTTAGCAGTGTCATCAGCCGTGGCAAATCGCGAAACTATTCCGCGACGACGAGCCTCGCGGGTCATGGGGCAGGGGTGGCGTGGGGCAGGCGGTGTCGCGAAGAAATTAGCGTGCCGAGTAATTAGCATGCGTTTGCGCAACCGTAGCGGGGATCTTTGGAGTTTCGTCCCTCGATTGTTCGAATTGTCGACTGGGTTAGCGGAAAAATGCATCGAGGACTCGAGACCGGTGCCAGTTGAGTACTCGCGACAGAGTTTTAGCACAATCCTCGCTGTACGTAGGTTCGTACATGTTTGTTGGGGATCCGTTCGAACGAGGGTATCGTGTGTACGTTACTTCATTGGCACTCAACGTGCGCCAACGTCGGCGACGTCGGGCTGCTGGTTAAGGGTGGTAAGGGGAGGACACTTTTTACTCGTTATTCGAATAAAGTTTTCCAAACTCCGATGCTCGTAGCAGCAAGCGTACACGCATCGAGGCGTATTTTCACGTCACGATGAATATTAATCCGATACGTATGACGAACGTGGTATAGGTAGTTCGAAGCTATCGCGATGAAGAAATTTCGTTGGCCGATGAGGAGCTACGTATTTGCGACGGGCAAGAATTTATTTACGACGGACGCAGACAAAACGCGGCCTTGTCGGATGAAAAGTGCACGGTATTTCGAAGCCGATGGGCCGGGGAGGGGGTGGGCGAACCGAGCTTGCGGCAACATTATCTAAAATTCAAGCTGTAATTACTTTGCTGGGCGGCGCTCCGCTTGATTTATAGTCATCGCGCGATGCAGCTGCGTGGGTGTAAGTAATTAAAAATGTACCATCGCGTGGTACGGTAACCCACCCTCCCCGCCGCTCGCGTCTCTTCTCGGGGAAAGACGGTTTAGAGCGAGGCTTCGCTTGTGTGGGAACTAGGGGTTGCTTCTTTTCCCAAACCCCGGGCACCGTCTCGCGTTTCGCCGAAAATGATTGCCCGACGAAGGAGTGGAGCAACGGGCGCAACTGTTCCGGGAATTTCGTAAACCGTTTACCGAGCCGTTCGCTGTGTTTTGTTTAAACGCTAGCCCAGCAAATTATTTTAACGTTCGATTCGTAGAGCGTCGACGTTATTTTATCCTATTTGGACGGGAATAGAATTCGGTTCGAAACGGTGCCGCGAAACGAATTATTTGTTACTCCCCCGCGGCAGGTAACAGCGAGGTAATAATGAAAAATCGGCATAAAGGGACGCGAATATTTCTATTTTCGGGTGCGCATACCTCACGAATATTCCAAACACAGACGACAGCGATTAACTGGCCGACCAGCGGTACGACGATCAATTTGGTTCACGAATAACGTCGGCCATGGCGGTTATTTGGCACAGTCTCCAGGTTAATTGGCCATTCATGGTTAATTTGGTCTGGCGCGAACCCGTAAGGCGATGGAAACGACCCTCCGACCCTCCGGAGACCGAGTCGTCGATTTCGTATTCGTCTCGTGACAAGAGGGGTCGAGGGTCCCAGTCTCGATACCGATTTCCGGTCGTCTCTTGCCGGACAGGGTTTGCGAATAATCTGCCGCGGAAGTGAAAGACTCGTTCTATTTTCACCACTATCGGCTAGCCCACAGCCCGGCAACTCTCTCTCGTGCAAACGTTTGCTCGATACTCGCGGCGCGTATTAATTAGCCCGTCGTTAACGAGTGCACGGTTAAATGGTTCGTGACGGTGGATCGTCTGACCTGCGAATCGTAGCAGTTGTTACGCCGATAGTAGCTGCGAACGACGCAATGGGGTGGCGTGCATATTGAGGAAAAACTCGATACGTTTGGGAATTTCGGGGAATTTCGGGGAATTTGAACATTGTCGCCTCTCATGGAAGATCTTTCGAAGAACTTATTCCTAACAGGAACGATCCTAATGGTTCCTCAACTAATTTTTAGACTCCTCGACGTGATTTTATACCGAGTACATATTGTTCGATGAAACAGTAGTATTTAATTTGTTAATAATTTTAAACGTTCAAGGATTAAAGTTCGAATATCGGGATAGCCTAATTCAATTTCGATTAAGAGTAGCATGTCTTGCGTACATGACGAAAGCTATTCCACATTTATTTATTATGCGTCAAGTTAGAATGAATTATCGTTTTATGAAACGTCGAGCGTCATATGTATGCTTCATTTCTTACCAGCCAGCTTCTCCGATTGCGTTTTCATTGAATTCGGAATGGAAAATCAACTTTCCTTTGACATAGATTACCGCTTTGTCGAAACTCTTAATCTCAATATTAAATATATACATTTATTATGAAAAAAAATGTGCATCTAGGATTATTTTTGTATAATTAGACATTTACGTCACACTTGGCAGCCTAATTGCGTTACGGATCATCAATATCGTCGGGATCTCGCGAATCGGCCGACCCCTATTCAATAATAATCCACCCTGCACGATGTCGGCCTCCGGAACTCGGACTTGAATTCATAATAATGACCGGCGGTACACGTCGAGGACATAGAATTCGAGAACACCTAAGGGAGATTTCTAATGTGGCCTAACTACGGGCACAGGGTCGCCGTTAAGGCATCGTCCCCGGTTCGATCCCGTGGGGAGATGCAGCAATTCCCAGTCGGTGTTGCACTCCCGTTGGCAGGGAAATCGTTAAGCACAGAGGCGGAGAAGAGTTGTCGGGTTTAGAATGCGGCTGGGTGGAACACGCGTTGGTTCCGTCAGCTATAACCTATTCTGGACGCGTCAGTCCGCGAATAGAGTTCGCCTGCCGCTTGCTTATCCACTTTCGTACGTGTTCACGCTAAACGCGACACCGCGACAGATCCGTGGGCGTCTTCGAAGTTATTACTTTGGTCGGTGAATCCGCGGACGCCACGTTCTGCCCCTGCGCTACTTCTTCCTGAACCCCGGGGAAACTTAGTTGCTTTGCATAGGAAACGCCAGCCCCCGTACAAGAATTCGCAGTAACGGTAGACAGCGTCTACGTGACGTTGGACAGATTCGAACTTGGCGGAGCCGCAGCCGATTTCTGATTCGATTAGGGAAATCGGCCGGCAAGAGATAACACGGTTGGCTGTGTGGTTAGCGCGGGTATATATGTATATCGTTCCCTGCTCGGTATTGTTCGATTTCGACTTTCCTCGCACGCACGTGCCCGAGGATTCACCGGATCTTCCGGGGGCAGCGTTAAATCGGGTCGAAGAGTACCCACGGTTTCTACCGGGTCCATCGTAAATATAATACAAATAAGTTCACCGCCGCTTCGTGTACAGCAACGTCGGACTTCAACAAGTTTCTCCCTCGTCTTCGACCGATCAAGATTGCAGCATCTGTGTCGATGGTCGAACCGAATACCCAAATACCCTAACATCCTTATGCAAGGTCTTGAATGCGCCTACAGTGTTCGAAGGGTCCAGGATAGAGGCAAGAGCGAACCCTGGACGCCGCAATTCACACATTGAATGCCATCCAGGGCTCCTCCAACCACTTCTGGACCCTCGTCCATGGTTTCCAGGACGGTCGCGTTATCTAGTATCAGAAAAGGAGTGAGAGAGAGAGAGAGCGAGATGGAGAGGACGAGAGGCGGAAACGAGCAGAGACAGCTAGCGTCGACAGAGAGGGACGTCGGGCACTACTTCGGTAATCTTCGAGTTTACAAGACGCAAACAGCTTAGGTGGTAACGCGCCGATAAGATCTGAGCCTCTCCTTTCCCGATATACCGCTGATAGCCGTCGTTAGGCCGCGGTTAGGACTTCGTCGAACCTCTATAGGGACGGTCCTATGCCCTACTCTCGTTCAGCGTCCATCGCTCCACCCCCCACCCACCCCTATCGAGGATCTCCCGTGTACCCTGGCCGGTGATAAGGATTTCCCACGTTCAATACCGGTTAACACTGTCGGATCATATTGCTCCGCTTCAAGTTCAGCGAGACTTCAGACTGGCAACTTAATAGCGAAAGGTGTCTGTAATGTATAGCTCCTGCTGGCCGCGGAGAAGGTTTCAATTCCGGGCCCGGGCATCCCTTATCCTTACTAGCCGCAACCGGCTAGAAGCGTAATCTAAATTAATGTTCGCCTATCCCCGGCATAAACCGGCGAATTAAAGCACGACCGACTTAACATCGTGCGCCCCGCTGATCGAAATTCCGATTTCCACGCCGACTTCCTGGCGGACCCGTCGATTTTCGATTAAATACGCGACGAATATACGGACTCGTTTGTACGAATCGGCGAGAAACGAGTTTCGTTTGTCGTGGGGTGGGAAACACTCTTATCAGACTTGCCTGTTGAACGCCGTTTGGAGAGATCGAAACGTATGAGACACGGGATGGTTTTTCCCTGTCGCGAGAAAGATGGTTTCGCATTTTTCTGTTCACCGCGGACGCTGCACAGCGTCGCGCGCGGTTAATTATTTTGGGAAACGATCGATTCCCGATATTTATTTTTAAGTATACCGGGGAAACAGGAAGAGAAGCGTTGGGGTTGTTAGACAATTTTTTTTTTTTTGAAGGGGGTCGACAGGAAGGGTGGCTGCCACGCTTTCCTACAGTGCACGGCAAGGGGCTGCATTCAGCGACGGGTCAGTCGGGGAAAAGAGGCCATTTCACAGGTCTTTGCCTCTGCGCTCACCTTCGCTTCGCTCGTTTTAAATACTTTGACTTACTCCATGACATCTCGGTAAAACGTATCGCTTACTTCAAGTCCTCTAACGAATGACTCAATATATTATTGACGCATCCTGACTGCGATAGAAACACGATTACTTATTCCCATTTCGTTTCCGTTCATAGTACATCAATTTCCAATTAGTGTTCCCAATTGACAAAAACAGAATTATTCCCTATTATCCGTGAATTTTGAAGATATCGCGCGAACCAATCATACTCCGCGCTCCAATTTGCTTCCGCGTCATTTTCAAACGCAAACACAAACACGTTACATGCACACTCCGGCGCAGCACCCGCGCGTACACGAATCCACGAGGCAGCTCTCGGCAACCGTTCTTTTCCCCATTACCAGATGCAAATAGACGAGCTAATTTTAATTTTACGTGTATTAAAATCCGGCATTCCTCGGCCCTGCCCAGCTGACAGGGCGAATAACGAACAGGGGGGGGCTGCTCTAAGGATAAGAAAGGTGGATCGCGACGCGAAATCGAGGGGGGTGGCAGAGGGTTGGAACGCTCCGCTGGGATTAGTCGGAAAGCGATTTCATCCTCGTGGGTGGTTGCCGCGAGGAAAACGCCGCCCCCCCACACCGCTTTTGCCCTCATCCCTTCGTGCCACGTTACCTTAGGTTGCCTCGCGAACGAGAGGAAAGCCGGGCGAAAACCAAAGCCCGAAATTAGAATACAAACCCATCAGCGGTGGCGTTCGCAGTCTTAGGATCCCATGTGCTCGCGGGAAGGGAGAAAACGAGCTGCACGGAGGCGAGACGGAGCGGGTTTCTGAAGGAAGCTGCGCTTTCCAACAGAGAGTCTAATTTACATACGCCCCATAAGAGAGACACCAAGCGCGGCCATGGTGAGCAGGAGGGTGGGTCGAAACGCGTAGAAGCCGCGTCGTTCTGCCGGAAAATACTGTAATTGGTTGCGTTGTTGGCAAGCGGCGAGCGATGAATTCTAAGATTCGCTACGGATTTCTAGGTTTGCCCACCAGAAAATGCACGGTGCGTGAATATTCTTGAGGCAGTACTAAAGAAAACTCCGCGGCGAAAATGTGGAGCAGGTTTCTCGATGATCGGTGTGCACTGACGCGGACAAAAATGTGAAAGTGTTTCGAAGAAAAAGCGAATCGAGATTGAAAGAGCATATCAGGACGAGTAGGTGACTTCAAAGTTGTTGTATTGCCTGTATGGACGACCAAGTAAGCACCTGGCATCATTTAAACTGTCCGTAGCAATAATTACACCGAACCGAAACCTGACGTAAAACATCTTAGTCTTCCAGCAAGCTTCTTTCAACGACGGATCTACTGCGCGCCCCGTGACGCCATAACCATCCGCGCTCGAGGGCCGAGAGAATCATTCCACTTCGATCTATTCCCCGATTATACGTTCGTTTCACGATTCATCACGGCCACCGTAACGATTTCCATGCTAGCTTTTCCACGAACCACCCGGCGACGGGGGAACGCGGATCGATTTTCTTGCTAGCAGCCGAGGCGGTCTCCGCGTACACGAACGAATTCTCCGCCGACGAATAGACGTTTATTGCAATTACTGCAGTGGCCGTGTTTGCAGCCGGTGGTCAGGCCAGGTGGGTGGACAAAGATGCCCAATCCTCGGCGACTGTTCGCCGGGGGTTGGGCCGAAAGTTTCCAGAAGCCTGGAAGCCCCGACGACTAAGCGGAAACTTTGTCCAGCACTCTGGATGGCTGCTTGGTTGGCTAGAAACTCGGTGAAGCCCAGTCAGCTTCCCTACTGGGCATCGTCGGCAACCTGGCCGTAGTCGTCGTCGTAGCGACGTTCACGTGGACGCGCCTCACTCCTTGGCCCGTGCCTTTTGCCCATGTAGACGATAATTACCGCAGCGACCGCTTTTGTCCGGCCACCGCCGCGCCAAGGTTTCCTCCTGTGTCCGTGCACTCCTTTGTCGGACGCTAAACGAACCTTCTGGAACATTACTTCGTGCCCTATTACTGCCGCCGCGAGATGAAGCTTCAGCGGGGGCCATTTATGTATGAGGCGGTCGATCGGCGGCGAACGTTTGTTCCGGCGACGAGTCGGTTAAAGACTCGCGCGGTGATTATTATTGATTTGTTACGCGCGCGTAATAAGGTGTTCGTGAACTGCGAGTTATCGATCAAACGTTCGAACAATTTCACCGTATTCCACTTCGCACGATTTCCCACCTAACGTCCAATCGAATTAGCTTCCCAAGAATTAGTAGGCCACGCGCGCTGATTTATTCACGCGGAAACCTCGAAATTGCCCGCGCTTACGTGCCCGGCCCCCGCCACATTTCTGCATATTTCAAGCGTTAATCCGGCGAAACAGCTTCTCGTTAGCCGGGCGCGGCATTTTTGCATGCCGGACGAGGTCATTGAATTTTTATCACTTGCGGTATATTTCTCGGCGGTCGCTTCCAACCCTCGGCAATGCGAACGCGAAACAGGACCCGGGGATAATAGTCGTTTGTCTGGTAAATATCGCTCTACGCGTATGGGACTGTATCTTATAAATAAAATAGCGACTCTTAAAAAATAGGGGAGTATTATTAACTCGCATTAGAGCGCGACACGCAGCTTCTTTTTCCCCACCCTTCGCTGGGGGGGTTTCGTGGTCGTGACGGAGACGCAGCTGATGCCGTGGCACAGCAGGCTCGTAAAATAATCTTCCGTGCGGTGAAACGGATTAAGAAAGTGGAGAGTCTGGTCGTACGGGGCCGAAAAGAAGGGCCGCTTGCATCGAAAGAGGAACAAACCTTCCCCGTAAGCCCGCGGCGTAACCGCCGCAAGTTCCGGCACATAAGTTTGACGGTTTAGCGATCGCGTGGAAGTTTGCTGCGTCACTGGAATCGTATATAAACGTACGTAAAAAATGCCGCTGAGAAGTCCGTCGATGTAGATGATTCTATTAGGAAAGAACGCCCCGCGGTATTGGAAAAAGTTCGCTGACATTGTACGGCGACGTTGGACAAACTTTGTAAAACGTAGAGTCGTGTAGAGGTAGTTACGGGTAGGTGAATTTTGCCTGCTGTAATTTCTCCGCGCGCGTTTCGCTCGAATGTCTGTGCAGGGCAACGCGAATGCGTTTAAATCGAAATGCCCCCTTGACTAACCCAATCGTACTGGGAGTTGGAAAATTCGAGCGATTTAATTGCACCCCGAAAGCGATCTATTTACTTTTTATTTTGTTACACCCGTTGTTAGTGTATCGGCTATAAGTATGAAAACCCCGAGGGTCAACTGTCGTCCCAATATTTTGAATATCGACAGAATGTCAGTATATTACCTCTTTGAGCGTTCAGTAATGTTGACAATAAATACTGAATCTCTGAGATCGATTCATTTTACATTTATTAATTCGCTAGCAGCTGACGCTTTCAGAGAGACGCATTGTGTCTTACATTTGAAACCGTCAATGATCAAGGGACTACTCTACCTATCGCAGCGCCCCGTCCCATAACTTATTCCCCTGGAAACGAGAAAGAAAGAGAAGCGCGTCGCGGCAAGACAATAACAATATCTTTTTTAATCACGAATAAGTGGAGAACAGCCCTTTCGCGTGGCCGAGCGAGATGCCTCCGGAGACGAAGGATTTCAAAAGCCGTAACGCCGGATGATATGATCTTTTAATGGCCGCTTTGTGGCCGGATCCATTGCTGAGATCTAAGAAGATTCAGCCGGCTGGTTGGCACAGGCTCCGTCGTCTCCTTGTCGTCTTTCCCGTGTAAGCATTCAGGAACGTGATTCCTTTCCTTCGCCCGGTTCGTGTCCTCGTCGTGCCCCCGACGCTCCGCGGCCTGTCTCGTTCTTGTTAACCCAGCGAAAGGACCGACAGGTCGACCGACCGGCGGCTGTGTCGGTGCTTAATTTTCCCCTCGTAATTACGCGGGCAGAGCGCGCAAGACGAAGACCAAGTATTGTACCAAGAAGGGTGCGGACCGTCGGGAATAGCTCGTATATCCGTTGGTAGCTACCCGCCCAGCCAATGTATAGAACTCCTGTCGAAGCTCCTCGCCCGCGGAATAAGATGCAGGAAAGTTCGCCGATAATCGCGCGGCATTCTATCGACGCCATGGTGGAAGAGGGCCCCGGCCAACTTGGGGATTTAAGGGGACGCGACGCGACCGTACGATCGTCCATTTCTTGCGAACGCTCTCTTGTGGCTCGAATATCTTTGCACCGCGGTAAACAAGTCTACGGGAATATGAAGCATTGGACGAATTTAGGTTTCAGCTGTCTTGTTAACTTATTGACAGGTGCGGATTGTATTAGTTGGAATGTCGGTACGCGAGTGCGGGGCGGGTTATAACACGGGGATGATTTAGTTCACTTCGGGCCGCGTGACGAAATTTAGAATGCACAGCTTGCAAATTTCTCGCGAACGGTTGAGCACTCTGGTCAATTAGTTCAGGTGTGCAGTTCGTGCAAGCGGTTACAATTTACTAAACCGTGGACTTTGTAATAATAGTAATGTACATTATCGCAGCGCCGAAATATATTATAGAAGGTTTATTGGAAACAATTTATCAAATTTGATTCCAACATGTCAACGACATTTCAGCGCTCCGCTTAGTCGTCTAACTGAATGTTCCAATCCGTAATGCGAATCAAAGAATCGCTCGAAGTGCAACAGCTCTGCGTACTTCGGGGTGACGCGTAACGAAGTTCAGCCCGTGCCACGCGGAAGCATATATTTTAGTTAGTTGCACGCTAGATAGCACGCACATGTAAATCGGCCGGATCGAAAGACGAGGGGTGTTCCCAATAGCCGCGTGTCTATTTATGTGGGGCGACGATCTTGGTCGCGGTAGCTACTGGGGTGAAACTGGCGGACAGGGTTCGACTGGGCGGCCGCATGAATTGGCTATTAGTAGTTCGAAACAGTATGCTCTAATGGCGACCTGTTGGCCTTTGCTCGCGTCGTTGTGCCAGCCCACCCGCACTTGCTCGTCCTTCATTAGCGCGAGTCCTTGCGTTTCAACCGTTCCCTGCTATCAAGCAGCACGCCACGACCCAGGTGAGTGAATGCTGGCGACAGCTAAAAGCTGTCTTTACGCTGACAAAATGGACGAGCCGTTGTTACAGTCTTCGAGCCGCGCCATAGAAAATGACTTCCCTCTGATAGCCCTGATGGACCATTGTACTAATAACGCGAGTTTCGCCGGGTTGGCGCATTGTCAGAGTTACGGGCTTTTCTGGCACGAAGTTTGAAAATCTGCGGGGGCGGTGGAGTGAACAATATGGGCGTTTCAAGTTGCAGTTATAATATAATATTTTCCAAGTGATTTTATTAAGCTTTCCGTTGGCGACAGGGAAATAAGAATCGTAGTTTATTTTTGACGGATAATAAGATATTCGACGGCGGAGCAATTTTGATTGCAACAGAAGTGGTCATTTTTTGGATACTAGATTTTGCAATATCTTTCATCGTGTTTCGCTCATCTTCAGTGCAGCGTCTTCGTTGATTTCATTCTCGCGGGGAATATTTCCCCAGCAACTCGTGTCCGCGGTTCTGCAACGGAGCGATTGTTAACCAAAGCGGAAGATTCCTTTGAAAAGAATGCAGGCAAGTTTTTGACGCAACAGGAAATCGAGCAGGAACGTAAAGGATTTCCTCAAAGGGTTTCCTCCGCGTCTACGGATCTTTGTCTGTATCTGTTCTTTTTCTTAGCCCCTTTCCTCGAAAGGAAAAACGCTTCGCGGGAATACTTCGCTCAAATGAATATCCATTCCCGTTTGAAGCGTTCAATTAATTCTCTCGCGGAGCAGCTTTCCCCGAATTCGAAATCACCTGCGTCTTCGCAACCTCGGCCGCCGATGAATTAATTTTCGTCCACGAACCTATTCCAAACGAAAAATCTGAAGGTACACCCAATCGTCCGCCCCCGTCAAATTCTTTCTCGCGTAACACGTTTCCCGGTATCTGCTAAATCGGAGCAATTGATCTTGCCAAGGAATTCCTATTTCGTCCCAGGATGTTTTCGTGAATCCCGTACCGCGTCTATCCGAACATTTTACCCAGATGAAAGCATTTGATTGGCCGTTCAGTTTGTCCCCGGGAATAGGTCGTTCCCTGATAGAATCCAAAATCCTCGCGTTTCTGCCAGGCCGTGGGTCTGGCACTCCTTAAATCGAAGCGATGTCTAGGAGGTCTCGGCAGCGCCACCCTACACCACCAGCAGCCATCTCCGTCGCCCGGACGGAGCCTTTACAATACGTCCTGAGCAGCCAGCTACCCTTTCTCTTAACGTCCAAAGTTTTCAAAGTACGACGTTCAATGGGGGCCGTCGTATATATGGCTAGCACAACCCCCAAGCCTCGCACCGCCGTTCCTCGTTCCACCTATCCTTTTTCTTCCTCCTGGCCACACTCTCTGCCATCCTCTGAGGCTGACGCGCTTTGTGAAAGGCGGCGAGATAGCGCCGGCTAGCGGTCTCTGAACCGAGAACAGACCAAAACAACTTTATTGGGCCGTTACGGGACGGCAGAGATTATTTAATCTGATTACTATACGCGGGCCGGCAGTTTATACACCGCTATCGGGTCGCTGGTTTGTTAAAAGTGTAACGCTCCCTCTATTATTTCCTTCGCCGCTTCGGCGATGGCAATATCCTCGCCGAATTTTCCGAATACTAGTAGCACCGATTCGAGAATCCGCAAAAGCGATCACTTCGAGGGGGTAAATTTACCACACACCTCGCGACACCTCGATCGGTAATGCGAAATAATAATTCGAACGTTCTTCGCCGACTGTGCAATGGAGAATGGCTCGGCGCATCAGCATCATCGGTTGTTACCGTGGCGGGATTGCACAGATACCTTTCAATCTCCTCTCAGAAATCGACGACGGAGCAGAGAGAGAGAGAGAGAGAGAGAGAGAGAGAGAGATAGGGCGAGGCCAGTGGTCGAGGAAGACCCGGGAGCGCGATACGGTCGCGGAGACAGATACGCTGGGACGGGGGTGTTCCCTTGCTCGTTGGCTGGCTGGTCGTCCTTTGTTGACGGCCTCTGCCGCTCCACGGAAACAGTCGCCAGGAAGCGAGCTGGCGCAACGACGAGGACGCCCACCACCATGACGTCATACACCACTGACTTCATCTCGTTATGTTACGTTCGTCGACGAGACGTCGGATGCAGGAAGCCTACCGTTTCTCTCTGTTCCTCTGCATTTCGACGACGCGGTCGTCGGTTTCGTCTGTCTCTCCCTCTCGCTCTCTCTCTCTTCCGCGTGTCTCTGTTACCCCGTGAGCCTGACCCTCTTCGTCACGGAGCTGTTCTCCACCCGTTCAACCCGTTAGCTCTTGAACGGCCCGCATGGCGGACTCGAAAAGCCACAAGCCTTTCGGGAAGACAGCAACCGGAGATCGATATTTCCCGAGGACGAGTAGAAAAGCTGTCGGGGGGTCGCGATGACCGATTACATTATTCGATGAATGAAGAAAATTCGCGAATTACTCAGATACGGCGGAGTATGCACATGGAATGGTTTTTATGAGTTTGTTTTAAAATTGTTCAGTGCGTGTCGAATGATGTACTTTGCATCACCGATATGGACAAAACGAACCGCTTGTGTATTGTTCAAAATGCATTCATAACATGGATCAGTTGAAAAAATACTGTTTCAAATCGTAGAGCTGGCCAGCATTTTGGACACTCCCTGGACTACACTTGTGCGAAGTAGTATATGCCTGAAATGCGGTACTAGTCAGACGCGGTCGGGCATTTATAAAGTACACGGACAGAATATCGGTCTGGGCATTGAGTTCGTTATTATCATTATATTATTATTCATTCAAAACAACGCGATTGGACTCTCAAATACATTGATTGTCGAGTAATTCGGGAGCAACGGCAATACCGAATATCCGCAGTTAATATTCGCCACTTCTCGACGAATACAAGTACTGCTTACTTGTATTCTTCCTAACACATGTGCAGAGATCACCTGAATAGTTGATCCCTCGGCCTTATCCACTCTCGTCTCCGCGTCTACGGCTCTTTTTTCCCCGTTGCCTGGAGGGGAGGCACGAAATCGCGTTAGGACACGACAATAGAATAGTGTAACGAGCGGAAACGTTGATTTCGATTAGGGGTGCTGGTAGCGGTGAATCCGGGCGTGGGGTAAACGTAAGTAAGCAGGCATCCAAACACGCGTCTAAGGGACTCTCTGAGTAGCAGTCTGAGAGCGCTTCTTCGTTGTGTCGGCGGCGCCGTGAATTTATGGGGCCGTAACAGCGACAAGTGGTTCACAAGTCGCCGGTGGCATCACCGTTTGGCGCCCACCCCGAAAGGGGCTTTCTCGTTTCGCTCTCACCTCCCTTGCCCGGAACGAAATAAATTGGGTTTACCGTGGAAGAGGCGTCGTTGCTTCTCCAACGAGCCTTCATCGTCGCCACCGTTGCTTCTGCACGGATTTGCCGGTAACGTTGCTGATTTTACGCCCCCTGCCCACCGCCGTGTCCCTGGGAGGACAATTTTGCATCGTGCGAAAGCTACTTGCCTAAAATTTCGGGTACGGATACGCGAGCCCTCGTCTCTGACTGGCCTCTGACGATTTCATGCGAGATTCTCTTGTCTCTCGAGGAGACTTCTTGTATTTCTTCTTCTCCTGAACAGATCCGATATGATGACACTATTTTTGTTACACTTTATGGTCGTATAAAGCAATGGATGCTTGGTGCATCCAGATTCGCGACGCGTTTACCTTACAGCAAAGTGGAAACCGATTGTGATATTATTCAATTTAATATGTCGCGCTTTATCAATCCTGGATTACAGTTCAGCAAATGAAACAATCAAGGGTTGAACAAAATTACCGATATTCGATTCGATTTTATTGTCAGAATGGCGAGCGAACTACGCATTCCAATGGCCGAAACCTCGGAATATTTCATTCGGCTACGATATCCGTTAAAAATCCGACACGGTATTTTGGTTAGCGTTTTCAGAATGAAGTGTCAGATAGAGGGGATTCACGCAATAACACCCAGTGATTCGATTCGAGGCCGTGTGGTGTAAAAGCGACAGCCAACGCTTCTCTTTCTCTCGTCCCTCGCTCTCCCTCTCCGTCTGATCCTCTCGAGCACTTTGTAGGTCGTACCTCCACCCCGGGCACCCCTTCCGAGAGCGACGGTTTAAAGCGTATTAATTAACCCTTTATTAGACTCGAGTGAAAACCGCCGCTTTCGCGCTGGCGCGAGATGAGCCCGATTCAGGAGGCCAGCGCGGCGTCTGGATTCGCCCTGGGTATCGTTCAGTATTTATGAAAAGCTTCCAGGGTATTTTCCGCCGGCTCAGCGATTTTTTCCCGACGGAATTTCGCAGGAGAGTCGTCGATTAGGGACACTCGATAACGCGATTATTTTGATGCACTACAGATACGTATATTGATTATCAGGTTGAGAAATAATGACACGCGGTAGAAAATCGTATATCGGTGCTCGATTCATTTGAACAAGCTAATGATCCGTTCTACACTTAATGTTACTCACTTAATATTGTAACACTGCAAGATACTAATTTATAAGACTTCCTCAATAAAGACAGCAAATAACTAACTCCCATAGCTAACGTAGCCAGGCACGTCTGACCAATGCCTGCGTATACTACTTAAACCGAGGCAACGTATCCAAATATTTCTTCGCACGAGCAAATTTTCCAAACAATCTCCGCACTTCGCGTAATAATTGCCACGAATTTTCTTCGCAGGGAATAGCTTATCATGCGATTCAACCCCCCGAAAATTCTACCCCTCCTCGATAAGAATGTTTTTGTTTAAGTTGTAATTCAATCGAACCGCGTCGCCCAGCTCGACTTACGATCGCGCCTCGATCCTCGGGGAGGGGGGCACCCGGCGAAGGAAGCAGAAAAGACGTACAATACGAGAGTATGCGAGAGGGAAAGAGAGCCGTTTGTCTGTCGAATGGTCCACATATATCGCTCGTAACGCTGCTCGGTCCCTCGCGAGGGGCGAGTGTGCTCAATTTGCCACGTCGAGGGTCGCAGGACTCGGTGTACCTAGCAGAACGTAAAGGAAGGGGATGAGAGGGGACGACTCGTGGAGGGTGCACCGGTCCCTCAGAGGGACGCAGGACGAGCCGCCAGGAGATGTAGGGCCTCGGGTGGCACGATGTACGATGGGATCGAGATGAGATTGTCCCGCTAGAACCTCTCCTTCTCTCGCCATCCTCCTGCCAGCTCGTTCTTGTACCCGGTCCCGTACTTTTCCCCGTTGCTCGCAAAACTACCCTTTACCCTTAACAGTCCTTCTTCTTCGATAAACTCTTTACAGGTTACGGGACTTCGATGCCGTGCCATTCCCGGTTATATAGCCCCATCGACTGTCTCCCTGGGAGTATTTGAATACAGCGTAATGGCCGTTCCCTGACGCGGCCACGGCGATGCTCAATAAGTTGTAGCATTAGTGTGGCACCGCTGTCGTAACGAATAGAGGGGCACGGATACGGTAATAGGTCGGTACTTCTGTTTCTACGGCTTTGCAGAAGCGTGGCCAACGATTATCCAACGGTATCATTGAAAATGCTGCGGTCAGGGAACATTAGTACCTTCTTAAAATTTATGAGATTGTAAACTATCGTAGTGTTTCGATTAGTAATTGCGAAAGTTATCGGGCCGGGAAACTTGTTTCGTGGAGGTTGGCCATACATTTTTGCACGTATACCCCGGGCGCTGCAATTATTGCATCTGATCCTAACAAAGTACACTACCCCGTCGATATCCAGACAAGAATTAACTTACAAGCGTATCAGCTCCGTAAGCTTTGAGCCCGAAATTATTAAAGCCCCAAACGCGGGCTGATATTGTGTTGCCTGCCACTTTATCCTCCTTGTAATGAGCAGGCATCCAAGTAGAAGTCTTGTATCTACCGTTGCGACAGCCTCTGATAACTGACGAGCATTTTGCCTCGGTCTGAAAGTTTGTATACTCGCGTTACCTCGCGCCGCTCCGGCATCTTCGTCGTCTCCTCTTCATCGCTATCGACAACTATTCTACTTTGCCTCTATATTTCCCCGGTCCAATAGCTGCATTGTCTCGTCTTGTCTACGTCTTCACGTGTGCCTCAACTAACCCTTCGGTATTCAACACCACCTCCCTCTGCCTTTCTCTCTCTCTCTCTCTCTCTCTCTCTCTCTCTCTCTCTCTCTCTCTCTCTCCCATGTGACGTTGTGCTACTCGAGTTTATGCTCGAAAATCATCCTCTGCCCCTTCCCGTTGAATCTTTGCCCCGGGATAAGGCTATCAAGTGCACGTTGCGTCTTTCTGTCGCGCCAGAAATGGTTGAGAGAAATTTTCGATACATCTGAATTAAGAAATATATGTGTTTTTATTATTCCAAGATGTAGCTTTTAATCGAGCATCATGAAAACGTATACAAGTATATTCGATTGCCCGCTCGCCGGGATAATAATGACAGAGATCAATTTTAAGTGCGCATTTATTGCCTCAAACGTGTCGCGGATGTTTAAAATTATCGAGCAGTTGAAGCGACTTGGTTACGCTCCGAGCACGGCAGTTCGGATAGTTCAAAATTCGAAGCACCGAGTTATAAGTGGCGAGTTCCCGGGGGTACTAATGGTTTTATTGACAAGCGAGTAAGCTTCGGCTGTGATTCGCTGAAAGGCGAAGATACACAGACCGCCATGAATATCCATGACTCGTGACAGTTGACAGAATTACTTCGAGAACTGCAGAGCATACTCCCCGATCATTAACACCCCTTAATCACTTATCGTCCACCATAATCTCATGCTGATCATTTTCTTTCATATAATTTATTCCCCTGACAGAGGACAATAAAAATAAATTACCGAAGGTGTCCCTGCTAATTCTACTAATTGTCCGCTCGTCTGACCTTTCGACACCGTTCCACTTATCTCCCTCTCGTCCGTCGTAAATTGTAAATCGAATAAATCGAACGAATCGAATCAACTATCTGTTCCCGTTGAACTGTTTACAAATTCGAAAGAAATAATATCCCGTACAGATGTAAATGTCTTTCCGCGCAGGACCGTAGACCAGCGACGCGTAATCCGTAAATTTCTCGTTCGGAAAGGCGGTGTCGTCGAGGCGGACGGGTAATAACAGACGCGGAGGATCGAGCTCAATCGCGCGAGACCCTCGGGATCCTGGTTCGACTTTCCGGGAAAAACGAAGGGGAAACTATCTCCCTGCATCCAGTGAAGGTATTCGTTGAACGTTTTGCGACGGGTTATTCGGCCTCTTTGGCTGCACGGGCAAAAGTAGGACCTGTTTAATGGAGCTGGGGCCATTCTCGAAATTTGATCGGCGAGAACAGCCAGCGTACCGTTTCTTCTCTCTTTCGCCCGGCAATCTTTTCCCGTTCCTGCACCCTCCGTTGCCCGGTCGTTCCAGCCTTTCCCAGTCTCGTACGCTGTCTCGCGTTCTTTCCCGGATTCCGGTTGCAGGGACAACTTTGATTTGATTCCTCTCGAAGTCGTTCCTTTCCCGCGTGTCTCACATGGACGCGACGAATCTGCAGGAAACGAGGAGCCGTGGCTTCTGGAAGCATTCCGTTTCGTACGATTTCGAGAACCCGTAGACCGTTCAGCTTCGCGAGAAATTACACGATTGGAAATTTTCGTCTACAATATATATGTATATATTTCGCTGTAAAAAATGTGTTGTTTCGTCTATCGACGGTATGGCATATACGTTTTGGGGAAGAGAAATAAATTTACCAACAAATTTCGACCGTATACGTTGCTGCATATTTGTTTTTTTACTACTTACCTTTCTATTAGGTCTTTGGGCGTGTTCAACCCTTTGCGTACATATGTAGCGCCGAATACTTAACCGTCCTTGTTCGCGGAATTTTCGTGTTGTCCAACTTAACTTTTGTCACGCGATTGTTCCTCGAATATGTATACAAGATTCGCATAGATTTTCGACGGAGTGCCAGCGACATTCGCGGTCGTCGAACAGTGAAATGGCACAGAATAGCGCTGACGCGACTCGAAAAATGCATGAAAAAAAAGAAAAAAAACGGGAACAGATGAACGACAAGTAGTGGCCCGGCGTCGGTAGTTCACGAAATTTACTGCCCCTCTGACCAGTCATCGGGGTGGATGTAACGCTTTCTGTTTGCATGCAAAGTATCGTCAGTCGACTGACCATGGACGTCGGCCCGGCATTGTGAAAATGTACGCGGAACGCACATGTACGTGACGTCGCCGCGTGCTCCTTTTTGCCCGTAGACCGATACGAACTTGGGCAGGAAGTGACATGCTTGCGAAATGGGGTGAACATTCTGTAGCAGGAAAAAGGCGGCAGGAGCGTTTTATATACGTGTGTGCATATATATAGAAACGTATTCGCGGCACGGAACAAAACGAGCAGCATTGGTACCGCGTACAGAAATATCGTCAGACGGTTGACGTTCTCTTGGTAGAAAACGTTCGTCCCAGTTCCGACAATTTGAATAAATTACTCGCGCCGCAGCCGTTGATTGTTTTACGTTACAATGCTTGACTCTCAGTGTATCTTGTTTTATTTATGCAGCGGGTGGTGCTGGAGATTGCTCGGGTATTGTCGAAGTTCGAGTAAACATTGCGTTCCGAATGGGCGCAAATTTTCATGTCACAGGGCTTCGATATCGTGTCTTCGTTTAATTTGCTAAATCTCGGAATCGAGCATTTGTGTCGCTCGTGTTCCGTCAAACGTTTACCAATACTACTTTACCACTCGAACAGTTCCACTGTCTTAGCACGAATTTTTACAGTTGAAACCAGAATTTGGAGAATGATATTTAATACGAGTATGCGTGACGCGAAAAGTTTGTCGCTCTCCATAAATGTATACCGGCCGGAACATCGCGAACCTTCAGGTTTCCGTCCGCAAGAAACTTTCCAATGCGATTCCAAACTATCCCCGTGACCCCTCCGACATATGCGCGTCGTAGAAAATTTAACGACATCTCAACTACGTCGAGGAGCAGAGGGGGGAATGAAATAAAGGTAAAGGAAAAAAAAAGGAACGCGTGTAGGAAGAGTCGGTCTTCAGACGTGGGGTCACGGCTGGCTTGTTTGCACGCCCATTCTCTGCATGGCCATCCTTGACCGTGGCTGTCCAGGGTGGGCCGACCAGAAGAGGACCCTCCGTGGCCATTACTTGGATGGCAAACACACTTGGACCGTCGGTTTGTCCTTCTATCCAGGCCGCGTATAGTGGCCCGTCCCCTCTGTATCGGCATGAGATTTCTATTTAAATGAGAATCCATTAGAATCTCAAGGCGGACCGGGCAGAACGGTGCCTCGGAAAGTTTCCTCCTACCGGATACTAATCAGCGTTTCCTGTCTGGTGTGCCATAACAGAGTTCTTATAGAGCTAAAAATCTTGGCTGGTGCGCGTGCCGTTCTCGGTTCGGCAATGTCCGCGAGAAATAATATTTCCTGAACGACGGGCGGAAAATTCTGTTATGCGCGTTCGAAATATCAGAAAGCGATATACGGATAGCTGATATGGAGCATTCGATTGCTTCCGCGATTACTTCCATGGGCACCTCGGGTGTCCAGTGCTTTGTCTCGCAGTATCGTCAGTATCATCGAATTGTAAAAACGTTTCTAGCAACACCCCCAACCGTCACAGCATTGTTGCTCACACCCCAGACGTTCTCAATTCGCAGCGTCTTAACCTGCCGAGCGTTCTTTGCCATTGTGAACCGCTAACGAGACATTCTTCCCTCCCCCAGCGCAAGCCCCGAGTTATCCTTAGATTTCCTTCCGCTAATGTATTCATAATCGTGCGTGCGGTCGAGCCCCGGCTCCCATCGAAATCTCCTCTCCCGGCACGCGCCTTAATCGTCGTTAATGATAACACAAGTGTCCCGGCCCCGTGCAGAATTCCCAGCAACGCATTCAAAGCTCACCCCGGTCTGGATAAACCAACATGCGTGGATGGCGACGTAGTCTTGAGTGGCTAACGGCTGAAGACGGGCGTGTAGCAGCGTTCATCCCGCATGCCCGTGTCGCGAGGGACGTGGACCTATTTACGCGCATCGGGAACCATCATTAAGAGGGAGCGTGCACGATAGAACAGGAGGGAAGACGCAGAAATGACAAAGCCGCTCGTTAGGCCCTCCGAGGGTCCTCACAAGTAACGCCAAGGGTGAGAACGTGCTTAGGCCTCGATCCATCCCTTCGACCTCTCCGCCTTTCTCTCTCCCTCGCCGCCGCTTCTCATTTTCCCGACCTCTCCTCCTACGTTGCGTGCCCTCGAGCACCCTTTTCGCGATGGTCACTCGCTGGTCCCGAGGCACCAGCATGCTTCGACCGCGGACGCGTCTCGTGCATTTGAGTAGAGACACCGGGGATCGGTCCTTCGACTGCTCCTTGCGCAGCTGCTGATATTTCCGACGTCTGTGTCACGGGGTACCTGTCCGTCTCAGAGTTTAAGTATCGCGACTTGACCTGGAGGGTAGCTCTCGCGAGTGGGGACTGCGTCTGAAGGGACATGTGTCCGAGAACGTCATTCGACTGTCGCGAACGATAGCTCACTAGCTTGCTCTCAAATGGATATATAGTATACGTATAACTGTCGGAGAGTCGCCTTTTATATAGCTTTCAGGAGTAGCTATATAAATTAGTATAATGTTTCACCCCTTCGCGTATTGCATTTTATTTCGCCCGTTCTCGTTGCATGCCGATCTCGTCGCGCTCGATAATTCGTGGAGGAACGTGGCTCATAGGGGAAGGTGTTGTTACATGCTCCACGTTATTTGTTACTGTTACCGCGAGCTGGTGATGCATCGTTAGAGCTGAAAGCCACGAAGTCGTAGGAAGTGAGTTACTGCACCATTGACAATTACGCGTTGACAACATCCGTCTAATGGTGCTTCGCTCGTAAACGCTCGGTCGTCTTGCCGCTTCTCCTCTTTCGCGGTGGCTTCCGCGTCTTCGCTCGTAAGAGCATCATATTCGCCGGTAACGCGGGTTATGCTTCTCCGCGGGCGTGATATAGCGTTTTACAAATTGTGCCCGCGTTTGGACGTCACGTAGTCGGGGGCGGAACGAGCCGGAGCGAAATTATTGTCCGCTCTCGTCACCGTCGGGATATTCGCCCCCATCGTAAACGAGAGTACGAACTACGTGTATCGAGCTTCGTTACTATCCGAATTTCTCTGTACCGTGAACTTTCGTTTGCGACACGCCCCTTGTCTACTGTGAACCGAACTGTCGAATTCCAAGGATTTTTGCGCAAACTTCTCCAACGATACGGGTCATTGCTGTCCCGCGTAAGCGACACACTACTTATTAGCCGATTCGACGAGAATAATGTGCCGCGAAATACAAGAACCTTCCGTATCCATTACTTCCCCGGACACGGCGCGTTACACGGACGAAGCATAGATTAGCAAAACCCATTCCCTCGACATTAATCCCAGCATTCATCAGCGACACCGCTGCTTGCCGGCGCGGCACCTTCTGCGTTCGTAGAAACTGACAAAATGGGTCGCTGGGGTGTGGGAACGGCGACAGGCCGTGGAGACGGTTTCTGAGAGCAGTCATTGCTGTCGCACGTTGTGGGAGTTGGCGATCAGTCAGGGTGACAGTTTTGTCCGCGTAGGTGACCCAGGGTGTCGGGGGTGCGTTCCATCACTTTCCGTCGGTGATGTATGCATGAGGTCGCGACCGGCGGCAATCGTGCCACAGGACGTCCCCCAAGTAGCCAACTCCTCCGACCTCCCATCTTGCCATTTCCCTATGAATATATAAATCGAACGCACACGGACTTACGCGGACGCAAACTAACTGCCGATGGGTGGGTACTCGTGGGGCACGTGGTCGTACGTTAGAGTCGCGAGGCACCGGCGTCCTGGTTTCATCCCTTGGCAGTAATATCGCCGCGAATGTATCACGGTGATGCCTCGGCGTACACGGCGCACTTCGTCTCACGGCGGGAAGAATAATTCAGGTAGCCGTAAGGGTGGCTGAATAATTTTATTTCCTTGGGACAGTGGAAAATGGGCGTGGTGGTTTGTTCGAATTCGTTGCGGCGATCCGGTGTTGGAATTTGGTGGGACGATGGTTCGTTGATGTCGGGTAGGAAACGTGGAGGCAAAACGGGTGTGATTTACGGACGTTTGTATTCGCGAAAAGTTTCGTATCAATTCTACTTTCACGGAATGTTACGATGAAAAAATCGACCGGCGAAGTCAACTAATGATCGGGATTATTTACCCCAAAAGCTAAATAAACTAGGCGGACAATAATTTTACGTAGAACAATAAAATTTGCGCGAGAAAAATGTCCGAACAGGATTTCTCTTCGTTCATTCACCGCTGATACGACTTTGTGTAATATTTACAAATATTACAATATTTCTTGCACAACGTACATGTTCGTTTCCTGTTTAACATAAATTGCAAATCGTATAAAAACATTGTCGAGCACGTGATGCAAAATTTACGCGATATTAAATGTTATCGTTCGGTTCATTAATTCGTCCAAGACAAACGGATACTTTCGATACCGTTGAAACCACGATCGATGCAGCGCGGTTTGGTCTCGGGGCTAGATCATATCCAGTGTCCCTTCGGGCTCAGCGAAGGGCCCAAGTCCAAAACCCAAAGGCTTAACGAGTTGCGCGCACTTCGTGGAAGGCAAGTCAGCTCACGACATTACAGGGTGGTAATGGAGTTAATTGCCGGCAGCGAGCGAAACCTGGGGCTTACAACTTGAGATACCTCGTGCACCTGATACCAACAAATTGCTTGGTTCTTACGTTACAACGTGATCCAGCGCGGTCTTTCCTGTGCGTGCGTGTCGCAGGCCGGCGCCTTAATCCCACCTGTGGACGTGTGTGAGGAAAGTCCTGTTAAACTCCTGTTAATAAGACTACACTTCTAATCAGAGTACTCTTACTAACCGTAAGAGTACTGCTTAATTATGACGCGAGATATCCCGTCCTCGGTAACGAACGGTTTTTATACTTTTCTACGTGTCGCAGAAATATCGTTGTCGTGATATTCCTGTTTGAGAATAATTTCTGCATATCTGCGCGATTCTTGTGATTTGTTGTTAAATCCCGTTCCACTGTATTCCAAATGTGCAACACGAGAAACGAGCGAACCTCGCGAGCTGAATTCTCTTCACGCTCGGCGTTCGATCGATCCTTCGTCAGCCCTTACCGACACCGAAACGATTACCAAATTATCCGGACAAAATGGCTGAGTGCCTAACATCCGTTCGCGTGGACATCACATTCGCCATAGGTAGCAGCTTTCGTCGTCGACAGTTCGTCTCTGGCGAAGTTGCGGTTACGCTTTATCCGCGTCGCCGTGCGCCCTGTAGGGAACGGCTCGCGAAATAGGATAATACCTCGGTCAGGACCTTCCAGCCGCGTTTGCACGAGGGACGATGACTAGCGTAACACAGAAAAGACATTAGCCGGCGTCGTGAAAGGAGGCCGCGAGGGGGGGCAACGGGGTTGTCGATGCTTTGCGGGCTTTGACTATGATGGGATGATGGCGGAGTCACGTCGAAGCGTGGTTCGTTCGAGCAAAATTACGACTGCATACGAATACGCGTTCATGTATCACGTTCGCTCTTATGATTTTGTGACTTCCTGCGAGACCGCGGCGAGGATGGCTGAATAATGGCTCGCGTGTAACAGGAACGACGTGAAACGTGTGGCGCGGGGTTAAATCGGTTTTATATTGGGACAGATACGCGAGGGGTGAAATTTGGCGCAGCATCTTTAACCTCGTGGAAACGAAAGCAATCGAGATTGCTTATGTCTTAGTGTTTAGAATTATCCCGAACTTGAACAATAAAAGTTCGCGGTGTCTTCGTTACCGGGGGTATTGAGAGCCCTGCGACTATTTACGATTTTGTATACTCGTTACGCGTAAATACAACTAAAGAAGAATAGCAAATATTTATTTGCACACGTGATGAAGAAAATATATACAAAACAGTTTTTACGATTCGCTATATTTTCACACGCGCAATATATTGTTAATAGTTAATAATTTGGCTAACTAGCTTCCATTGAGCAATAAATCGGCGCTATTAAATGAACGACTATGTTTCGTACGATGCACGTTCTTTCGACTAAAGTATTGTCATCGGTTCCTCTCGTTCAATTAAAAACTAATTTTGCAGGGTCCACTTAATTGACCAGTTTCCATCGCGCTTGCTAGATATTGCCCCGCCGCCTGTACGCCCTTTTGTCCCGACGTATCGTCTTATCGGGAACGCCTAGAATTAATCGTGCGCCAGGCTCAAGGCTCACGTACGGGCCCCGGTTTAATCGAAGGGTGAAGATTAATTAAATTATATGCCGCCCGCGAAGTTGATTCCTCGCTTTAAATTGCAAATTTCCCGGCTACTGATTAATTGATCAGCCAATGCACGAAGTTGAGCGGAAATTGGTGGGTTCAACAAATTTCTGGATTTCAAAGGAATTTCATGTTTCCACGTTATATTAATATTTCCCGAATTTCCACTTTATTGAATCTTCCTTTCCCCCGCTCTCAACGTTAAAGTTATATGACGTTCACGCCTTGCCGGGCAGCGTCGTATTTTCCGAAGATATTATTCTCATCAATGACGATGGTTTTTGTCGCAACGGCGCGGGATCGAATTCATTTCGCTTTTACACTTCTCTCGCCATGGAAATAGCTTTTCTTCAATCAGTGCTGGAATTTGATATTCGTTAGTCCGAGCGTACGAAACTTCTTCGCGGTTCTCCTCCGGCCGAGCGATACTCGATTAACAAACGCTACTGCTACTATTTTGCCCGCGATAATTGCAAATTAGACGAGGTACACGATTGTACGCGTATCGCCGCGTAGAAAGCAGAACTCTCTGCCGCGGAAATTCACGTAATCGCGACAGAAGTTGAAACAACGTTCGGCCACCGATCAATTAAAAGTCCGTGCCGTGCGAATCCGACCTCTTCCGAATCGAGGGGGCCTCCGAACGAAATAATAGTCGGCGAGATCCGATCTTGACGGTGAACGAACAGCGGACGGGGATGGGGGCTTCGCGTGGCGGTCGGTCGAATCCGTTGGAAATCGTAATCGGTACGAGTGGCGGAACCTCTGACCGGTGGAAAATCCGGCCGCTCTCATTAGCATTTAATGCCGGCGAAAGTTTCGGCTATAATGGCTCGTGTGTGCGGCCTGACGAATGCTCGAATTAGAGGCGAGAGGGCTGGCAAGAGTTGGCGGTAAGAGCGAGCTTTTCGAGGAGCCCGATCGGAGGTGAACCCAAAGAGACCGGGAGACCGAGCGACGTGTTCCTGCTTGAAAATGCTCTCTGGCCCTCAAGCTGATTAAATTCTTCCGACCGTGATCACCGGATTCCCGCGTAACGGCCGCGCGAATTGCTTCGCAAAGTTATTAAACCGTTCTGCAGAATTTTCGATACACCCGGTGCAACGTGAAACTCGCATGCGAAACGTTGATCGTTTGGACTGACTCTCTTCATACTGTCTCGATACGACGTGACAATAATTGAGACCCCGCTTGTGTAGCGTGTATTTAATAATTGGTTAATACGACAATTTCAATTCTGTTACCTTATGACGTGATATTTGTACGCATAGCACAGTACTTGATTAATTTCGTTTAAAATGGCAATCGCTTCCGATACACTCTCCATTCTTCAATTCCCCGCAATTAACAACGAGATACATAAAAAACGACGAGATTACTTTTCTCCGTATCAAACACCGTGGAACGGGCATCTCTAAAAAAAAAATACGAAACAACAATCTCCGTCAAACCGTGACCCAAGTCAGCTTACACCGCGTTCCATCGCGGCCGGAGCTGGCTCTCACGTTCGCGCGAAACGCAATATAAAAGTGCGTGCAGCTCAGGCAAAAAAAAGAAAAGGCAGCATTCTCCACGGTAAATTAACGCGGAGCAAGCTCGAAACGAGCATCAACGCGGATTCGAGGCCGGCAACTTCGCCGAACCGCAGTCTCGACCGCGTCAGATGGTGTTTTCGTTACGTACAAGCGGTAGCTAATATCCGTCCGGTATGCGTGCGTGTAAAAACTTCCACGCGGGCAGTTGATATACTTTTAATTTTTATTCTCCCACGTAGCTGGCCACGTCGACGAACGGGGTGGCGCGGTCGGTGCGAGACGGCGCGCTCTCGTCACCGACGGAGAACTTTATATTCTCGTGCCGCCTCGCTTAATCCGCGGCTTAAAGAGCTTAACCCCACGAATATCTCGTCAGTGCCTCTTGCCTGCCCCCACGGACCGACGACGTCGCGGGGTCGCGTCGCGTCGGTCCGCGGTGCCAGAGAGCAGGTTTATTAGCGCACGGATTTCGGAATTCTTTTCATCCCCCGGCTGGTACACGAAGCCTCCCACGCCGTTTACATAAGCGAGTTCTCCGGATTGCCTTTTTGATATGTAGATAAGGGGTGGTGCCGCTTTTACGCCGTTTACGTCCCCCGCCATGGTCTAAAAAGAGAGGGAGAGAGAGAGAGAGATAGAGAATGAGAGAGAGAGGGAGCAGGCTGTCGTGCTGTCCCGCGGTAGTAAACGTTTCCGAGGAACTTCTTGATCTTTGAAATGTCTGACGTTCGCGTTCGTCGGGAACGACGGTGTCTTATTGTCAAAAGGTATTTTATGACGCGGCGTTCCTCCGGGCGAAGGAATTTTTGTAGAGAGAGCTTGCGGTACAATCTACCGTTTTATCGCACGGAAAGAATTGTTTGCGATAAGATCTTCGTTGTCCGTGCAGTCTCGCGAATGTTGAGTAGCGCGACGAAATTTTGTCGTCGGAAGTTCTGTGTCGGGAATTTACGATACCTGCTAAATCTTGTACCTTCCGATGTTTTATTTTCCGTTCGATCGGGCCGCAGGATTAACGATTCGCGGATATGTTGTCTCTTCTTGAACAAGTGTAATACTTTTGGAAATATCCGCTGAAATGTTGTGCCAGTCGCTGCCGTTGTGTCTGGTGTGTATTTCGATCGAACCGACAGCGGTTACTCGGGGCGGTTGCCCATCGATTTTCTCGAAGGAAATCTCGGGTCAGACGCGATAATCGAGGGAGTTCTGGCGCCGCACGTGAACACCGCCGAAACGGACGGCCAAACAAGGCCAAGCAATTATGAACAAGGAGCATGACCAGGATAAACAAATTACACGCGAACGGTTTCTCGCCGGTGATTAGGCAGTGAATCTTGTTAGAGAAGTTTCTGGTTGAATTTTGTCTTCGAACGGCTGCAACGAGAGTACTATAGATCCGCGTATTTTCTTGTATCTTGTAGGAGAAAATTACGACGAAATTGGAAAAAACCGTATTCCCTGATACGTGTTGGTTTCACAGTTAAACGGGGCAGAGTTTTTCATGAAAAATCGAACCCTCGCGAATTCGAAGAAAATATTCAATATTTTTCGCGTAAATCACGCGTGCCCAGACGAATAAAAAGTTTCACGATTGCGAACGTTCGGTGTTCCGTCGAAACCATGGGCTTGGCCCGAAGGATGGATGATCGGTTTAGATTTTCATCGGTCCAACGTTCTCGTGGGACCCGAGAGTCGAATGAGCCACTATGTTGGAAATAAGGAATCGCACAAACGAATTTGAGAGGGGACCGATATTTTTCCATGGCCCACGACGTTCTATCGTTATTGGAACGCTTCAGTCGGCACAGAGGCGTTCATTTACTTCCATTATTTGAAGTAAACAGATTTGGTACCTATTTAGCTCCTCTTCAGGCGATGACCACATACACTTTCCCGTTGCTTAGCCAACATTTTCCTCGGGGTTCCACCCAGCCTGGTGCTCTTGCCCTTCTTTTATTCCTTCGTACACCGTGACACGCGAATTTCGGCCACCAAAAAAGATTTTACGTAGAAATGTATTAGTTCTCATTGTCCAAGTTCTATGCGTACGATACAAATTGAGGCGCCCTCTATAATTCCTCGAAATGACCGTAAATCCGGACACGCGGACCTTCAGCAACGTTGCTCCCGGCCGAGGTTCTTTCCGGTTCACAGCGGGGAACGACGAGGGAGTTAGTTTTTGCGGGCGAATGGAAGCCGATTTCCGCGCGTTTCTGCAATTAGAACGGCAGCAGGCATCAAAGGCGACCCGCGTAGGAAGACGTGAAATTTCATCGGAAGCCGTGCGACGACTACGAGAGAAATACACGCAAGAGAATGAGGGAGAATAGATGCTAAAGAGGCAGAGAGGGAGAGAGAGGAAGAGTGGGGGATAGAGAGAAAGGAAAGGCAGCAATGAGAGCTAGTCGGTCCGAGTTTGCGAGTTCCAAGCCAAGGGGATTGCCGTATATTAAAGTACTTTTCGACTCCCCCATTCCTTTCCACGCCAATCCGTAGCTCTGGACCCCCCCCCCCGAACCTTCTCCTAGTTCTCTTTCCTCTATGCTCTTCCTCTCCCGTCAGTCTCGTTGCCATTCGAATCGCGAATAATCGTAAGCCCCGACTAAGCCTCTTGCGTATTTTGCACGTGATGTTCCAGCATGTTCTTTCGCGATTCATTCGATAAGCCCAGCCGGTCAGCAAGCAATAACGATGGCCCGGTTAATCACAGTCCATCACAGTATTTCTTCTTTCGCGGTGATTAAACCGTGTACTCTTATCCGGTCTCATTTTTTTTTTCGATCCCAAGTGCTTTATTCGCGGACACGGGAAACATCTTTGGGTATGCCTCTCGCGCATCGGCGACCCGAGAGGAATTGCAATTAACTGGTACAAGGAAGATATATAGATATATATATATATATATATATATATATATATATATATATAGAATAAATATTTATGAAGAATCTGTTAGAAACGAGGGTAGGTTGTGTTAAATTTTGTGGCTTTCGACTTAGTTGTACCGTTCCATTTCGGTGTTGGAATCGAAAGTACATGTTTCAGTAGTAGAACGTACGATACGTCGTACATGTGCGTTGCCAGTACGTAGAAGAATAACTATGACGCTTCAGACCGTGACATTCACTTAATTAAACTTCCTCTGGATATTAGACATTTTGAATAATTCGTAAGCGCTGAAATGGCCGATCCCTGAACGCAGCATGCATCGACAGGGGTTCCTTTTGGTGCCATTAGTCATTAGCGATTCTAAAAGCACCCGGGGTAGAATATTACAGCAGTAGCCGCCGCAGCTTTTACCATACTTTAGCTTTATACGAGACTCATTCATCAAAACCCAGCGAGCCCAATGGCTTCGCGGGTGTACGTTGCTTAGCAATGGATCCTACTTTACGGCAAGCTATTTATGATTTGTGATTTCGCGGCGTTAGATATTTTTCTACACCGCCGAGCATCTCGCCCGTTCGAGTAAACTTCGATATTTAACCGTACGCTTTGATAATCCTCCAGAGACTTCGTATTATGTGCCTCGATTGATCCCCTTCCATTTTCTACAGTCAGAGTGAGCGCAATATGAAATATCGAATCGCGGTTATCTTGAAAAGTAAGTGTCAAATTAGTAAGAAATAAATTGGTGTTTTTGGTCGCGTCGTTCCTTATTCGTCTTAAAATTTTCGCACGAACTTGTTCCCACCTGGTTCGCTGCTCATTACACTTTCAACGGGTCCTCTCTCCGTCTCGTGTATCATCGCACGACCGTGCCCTTCGAGCGTTTGGCCGGAGCGAGTGGTCGAGTCCGAGGAAAAGGTGAGGAGCTGTCAAGTCTGTCACGCGTCCAATGGACCATACAGTCGGCCCATTATCGGCGAGGGGCTCCGTGGAGAAATAATAAAAATGCCATTAGTGTCTCGACGTCCCAGGACGTTCGAACGATGTGAACGTTCACCCCACAGATTTCAGCCGATATATATATATATCTCTCTCATCCCCTTCGACCACTTTAACGTCTTTGTCACGGAGTCACCCACTTGACGAGGTTAATCCTTCTTTCTGGCCGCCAGCCTTCATCCGGCGTCCTCGGTTCTCCTTCTTGGTCCACCGGCTAGGGGCCGGACGATCTTAAAGTCCGTTCACGAGCTGGAACGAAAATAATTGCATCGTGATTCTTCTGCTTTTTCCTACAACTCTTCCTCCCTGTCCCGCGCGGCCACCCTTTCCTTTCGCCCCATCTTCTCTGTCCTCCTCGCCTTCGTTAGCTCTGGTATCGGTGACTCCTCCTCCGTTGCCCTCCCGCGCAGCCGTTGCTCCGTCCACGACCGAGAGGGCATAAATCCTTCGGGATCGTCGCCGAAAATACGATAAAATCTCGCAGCGGCGCGGTTCAGCCTACGCGGAGGAAGGAAAAAAAGGCAAATTCCCGAATAAACACATCCGCGCCTCTTTATGGTGCCACTTTGCGGATCCACCCGGCGGCCCTGTGTACCGTGCGCATTATTAACTCAACCACCGGAAAATGTCAACGCGGCCCGCTTTCTTATCTCCTTGCTTTTCTTTATTTTACCGCCGCGCCTCCAACTCCCGCCCGCATCGTCGCCTTTTTCCCTTCTGCCGCGCGATCCTTATCTGCCAGCCGCCGGCCCCCGGAATGCTGTTATATTCCGTCGTAGATTAATGAAGTGATTTCACCGGGGGCGGGCTTCTTGAATGGAACGAACGGATTCGCTGATTGAATTGTAACACGACGGTCATTTTACGCTGCTCCGGCAACCTTCCTCGCAAGGCGAGCAACCAATATTTTCCGGGACGATTAATCTCGCTCGATTCGTGTTCGATTCTCGTCTTCCCCGTTCGCTCATCGCGCAACGAATAAATTGTATTTACGATCGTAAAATTGGGACAACTAGATCGGGCCGAATGCCGTTGCGAAGTACCATGCAGCAGGAGCGCAAGAAACGACGCTCGAACCTCGTGCTTTAATCATACAGCTCCGCTGCGTTCTAAGGTTATCTTGCTCGATACTCTGCCCGATAAGAGGCATTCCATCGTTCCCGAGAGCGGTTCCGTTTTCTCTGAAGACGCGGCAGCGAGGGAGCACCATTGGGATCGGCTTTCCAAACGTTTTAATCGGCGTTTTTCGTCTCCTCGGCCGGTCCCGATTTCATGATTTCCCACACCCCCGACGAGGAAAGAGTCCTCTTCCAGAAAGGAGTTATCGCCGAAGGAAGCTACAGGCATCGGCGTGCTTCAGTGAAAAGGGGCTGGAGACGGCCGGCGGGTTTAAAACGACCCCCGCAACCGAGGCTGAAGTCTGAAAGATAAGGTGGCCCTCTTCTCTCTCTCGGCCTCCTAGATTATGGAATGGCACTTTAATTACACTAATGGGAGAACCAAATGTTAATTACAATTCGAAGTCTAAAAGAGAGGCGATTCGCGGGCGGCGAAAGAGCGAGAGGGACAAAAGGTGGAAAGCGGGCGAGGTAGAGAGGAGAGATAGGCAAGCGGACGGGGAAGGGACCAGATGAGATTTGCCTGCGTAAGAGGGTTCCCGTGATTAGTATTATTTAATTAAAAATGCCCGGACTCATTATGGTCACCCCGCATAAGGGCCCGGCTTAGCCGCGTGGTAGGTTGCTTATGGATTGAATTATTGCCAATAGATGCGAGCCGAGACGAAGGAGAAACGTGTACGCGCAACGTGTCATCCTTTTCTGATGAATTTTCCAAGCTATTGCAACAATTGAAGCGCTCGTCGGGCTTCCGTTGGACAAACGAACCGACGGTTCTTTCCGCATTTCTAAATGACGGGTCGTAAATTTGCTCGATCGACCGAACGAGTACGCGCTGCAATAACGGAGTCGCGACGAAATTTCACACCGACGCCGGATCGATCAGGAGTCGTTTAGAGGATATCTGTCGTTCCCAAAAAAATCTCGTTTCCTCTTCACGTCTGTCTAGACGACACTGTCCTAACCGGGACAACGAGGAGGACCACGGGAACGACTACGGGTACGTCCACGACGACGGGCTATCGACGCCGGAGTGGAGGCGAGGCGGCAGGCCGGGTTTCAATTTAAAGTTGGACGAGCGTGTCCGGATTTCAATGTACAAAATGCGTATGCTAAACTTTTTCGCACCCCTTGTGAAAGTCGCCCCTCCGTTCGTCTTCGAGTTCCCAAACACCGTGGACACCGTGGCCGAACGGCGGGCAACGTCCGTGTCGACGTTCCGTCCCGGAAAAATCAGCAAGTCTGATGCATCGTCAAGTAGAAAGGGTGCGCAAGTAGAACGTAGCTCTCGTCGGACGTTCGCGGGACGAATGTCCCGTCGAACACTTTGAAGTCGTTACCCCCAAAGGGCAAATTACTTTTTCGACGCGGGCACCACGGCCTTACCGCCGTCCACGGTTCAACCTGAGCTTCCCTAATCATCGAAGGTGATGCATATCAATCGATAGGCTCGAAGCGAACGGCGTCAAGGAAGTTTGTAATGGTTTCACCCGGCGGCAAACTTTTTCTCACTTTCTGCTGCACGCATAAGCACCAGTCAATCTGCATCCAGTTTGGACCGGGCATCGCCTCCGACTTGTGCACGCAAGAGTACGGGAACAGGCCTCGCCGGTTGGTTAACGAGACGCGCAAGAAATTCAGCGCGACGCTCGAATCGTCGAGGTTCGCGATTCGAGGCAGATCTGTTCGCGCGTTTTCGATAACCGCGGATAATTATTTCTCTGCCAATCTTTCCCACGGTTTCTGCGCTCTTCTCCCCCTGTCAATTGATTCTTCGAGAACGTTGGCGAATCAATTGCCCCGGGCGATTGTCGAACGCCAAATATCGTCTGGCGCATTGATTCCGCCGATCACCTGGCTTCGACGCGAATCCAACTTCGACAATGCGTCGAGAAGGAACGTCGCGACCGGTAGGATTGCCGGGAGGACGAATTGCGAGAACGGGAATGGAATAAGGAAATAAGAAAATGGGGAAAAAAGGTACGGCAAAACGAAGAAGATGCGACCGGCGACCGGGCGATCGTGGATGGGCGAGAAGTTTCGCCCCGGGAGTTGGATTACCGCGTGGCCTCGGTTGGATTTGAAAATCGTGGGGACTCGACGGCTGGCGGGCGAGGCTGGCGCGTGATTGATTTTGCATACGACACGGATTGGACAGGTTTGAGAAATTGGACTGGCTTTCTGGCTGGTTTGGCCTCTCTTGCCCTCCTTGGCTGTTCCCCCTCGAACGCCACCCCCCTCGTTCCCAACCACCGACTTTTCTATATCGCGAGTGTCTATATGCTTGGCCGGTTATATCGACGCGGACACGGGCGCATATATACGTCGCTGTAACGTATACACTTAACGTATCCAGAAGTGTCTACCGGCGAGAGACGTAGAAGGGATCCCTCTCGTATCTTTGGCGAGGAACGTCGAAGGGGATTGGCCTCGAACGAGCGATTTGTGCGATCTTCGAGAACGTATTTATGAGCGTTCCAGGCCCGCTTCTTCCACTTTCATATTGAGCCAGGCATTTTCGACGGGGAGCCTGCCGTAAGTTACGGCGTGCAAAATGGAAACGCGACGCCTCGTACGAGGTATGATCGTTTCTTAAAGGGGTTGCGTTTTTCTCTTTTTCACGGCTGTATTGATTAGAACCGTGGGTGGAAAACGTGGGATTAAGTTGCGGCCGAGAGTGTGCTGCGCAGAGCAACGAAATTACGTTGCTAAACACGTTTCTTGGCAAGATGCTTTTTCAGGAGTTCCTCTTGAATGGCTGCAAACCTCTAGCGATGCTACTATATTTTGTTTCTTTATTGTTACGAAGAATGAGGGCCATTACGACTTCTCATAAAAAGTTAGCCGGTTGGTAATCAGAAGGGTAGCATAAAGTTTATCAGCAGATACTTGGGAATCGCAGAGATTAATTCTCGCGACACGGGTTTACGTGAAACGTTAAAACTATTTGTAGACGAACCCTCCACTTGTAAGAAACAACCCGAGCTATTGAACGCAGATAAATTATCATCAATGCGCTAACGCAACTACAAGAGGAATAATGCCGTCAGAAAAATAAATGTAAAACATTCAATAACATCCCTTCCGCACGGATTGTCAAAGATCACCTAATCCCGCGTGTAATCAAGACAAGCCCAAACGCAAACTGATACAGGCACAAAGAACACCGCGTTACTAGAAGCTGTCGAGACGTTCAGGATGGCTCGTCCCGGCGTTATCTGCCGACGTCGGAGTGGATAACAGGCCGAACGATTTATTCTAAACCTTTATCCTACGGCCCCTCGAAATTTATGAAAGAAGACGCCCGTTTAACCGACTCGCTCAGTCATCCCTCACGATGGTGGTGAAGCCACCCTTCCCTCGGCTGTCTTTCTTGCTCGCTCCGCCGCCGTTCTTACCAAAGCTCGCGCCTCCCTTTCCGTTGCTCTTGCCTCCGTGCTCGATTCTCTGCCCCGTGCTCGCATGTCAGCCCTTTATTTTATACCAAGACGAGTCGGTCCGAGTCGGTCCTAATATTAAAGGGGATGGTTCACCCCCGGCGCGTGATCGGGATACCGAAATTCGCCGATCGGACGATTCGGGGCTTTGCTTATTGGAGGACGAAAACGGAAAGTCGAGTGGCAGTCGTTCGAGATGAAAGATCACTGAGAGAATCGAGCCCTGTGATCCTTTTACGCGTTTCTTATTTTTTTTTTTTTCACGGATAGATGGTATTGATTCGCCGCCAAGGAAATTAATTTAATTGCTTTTTCGCTGGTTTTCACCATGGGCCCGCGTCCCCTTTGTTTCCTTCGACGTCCGAGGGAAAAAGTAGTATAATGGCGCTTTATTCGTACAAATTCAAGGGGTATAACGTTACGGTTTTTGTGTTTCCAGCTGTATCTGAGCAGAACCCGGCAGAGTGGCTTTACGGACGATTTGCACCAGGGTCTCGCACGAACGGTCAGTCCGACTGTGCGCCAGCAAGGTAAGTTTTCGACTCTTTTTTTCGTTCCTTTCGGCCGTCGTTTCTCCCTCTCGAATTCCTTCGGCATCGTCGACCGCGATGCGCCCATCCGAATTTTCGTCCGCGCTTGTAAAGATCGCACGTTTTTCTTTCCGTACCCTCGTTCCTCTCGAAATCGCTCGAAACTTTCAGCACTAGCGTTACACGTACGCGCACACGTACACGCGGAACAGCGTCGTTTAACGTCCTAACGACGACATACTCGCCTCGTGCGTATATCGAAACTAGCAAAGTCCTGTGCCGAAACACAAGCGACATTTCGAAACTTTGGCCAATTTCGCGTGTACTCGGTTAGAATAAATATGTGATCCACGTGTGCCCGGGCGTCTACGTTCAATATTCGCTACTTGCTTATAAATAGTATTTCAAGTATATCCGCTCGAAGTTGGTATTTATTAAATTGTCGATAGGAGTTCGACGGGGATGGTTCGCGGTATCGAATTAAATATATTTCCGGACCTGATTACGGAAGAGCGAGTTTCTAAAATTGGACATTGCGAATTACGGATCTGCGCCGTTAGATGTTGCACGACTGACGCACGCGAGCACTTAATTTCAGAAGCGGACGCGCCATTAGCGATAGATCAGTTCGACGCGTTTGATCATTTATATACAGTCGAAAGGGTCGAACCGACCAGTACCCAATAGAAACTCGTGACCACAAGTATAAAAAGTAAATTATTAAACAAGCCATCGATCAAGTACTTTATCGATTTCCACGGTGCACGGAGGCAAGGATTTTCGCGACCTGGCATCGACGTAGACTCGTGGGGACGGGAACGCGAGAAGGCGGCCGGCGTCATGCATAACCCCACGTCGGCCGCGCATAAATATTCTAATAACTTCGGAAACTAATATGATTGCATCCAGCAGGAATAATATCCTGTTCGAAGTGGGCATCGCGGGTGTGTGCGTGGAATACGAAATACGTGGAACACACGACGCTCCACCTCGCTTAACCGTGGATCGCCGCGAGGGCGAACGCGATCTCTCGTGATGACAGTGGTTACTTTAATCGAGGCTTGCCTCGCTCGCCAGGGCTGTCCCCTGGAAAATAGTTATGGAGGACGCGACGAAGACCACGAGACACCACTTCTAACGATCACCCGCGTCGTTCGTTACTTACAAATTGTGACGGGAATAGCGTGCACACCGAGCTATGGTTACAGTATGCGTAGATTATTGTGGGCAATTGTGGGCAAAATAATGTCACAGAATAGTAAGTGCAAGAAATGCAATAATATCCCTTTGCCACTTCCAAACTGTAATATTTGTAATCTAAGTGCAAACATGTTTCGTTATCTTTAATGTCGCGCCGTGATCTTGTTGTCTATCGTGTCAGTGAAAATCGCGAGAAACGTGTTCACCTTCCAGTCAATGTAAAATCATTTCTGACGAGTCGTAGCATTTTGATAATTAGTTCACATGTACCGTGGGATGAAAAGGGGCAGAAAATCGCTGCTCTAGATAAAAACAAAGGACGCGCTCCGCCGTAATCGCGTTGAAGCACAACGTCGGCCAAGCGCTTTGCAGCGAACGAACGAGCGAACGAACGAAACGCAAGCCCGTTAGACAAAAGGGAAACGCTGTCGATCGATCTCGCGCTGTTTCGAGACGCTCGACGAAAATTCATCCAGGCGATTCGAGTTCGAAAATTAATTTCAATCCGTACTTGAGCCCCAGCCCCATTCCCCCCGCCTCACTTTCTCGTCGTCTCCGCTCCGGCTGGTCAAACAGCGGCGTGTACAGCGCGGTTGGAAAATCGAGCAGCGCTCGAGTACTGGAAACAAAAGGCCGACGTTTCAATTAGGTCCCTTATTAGTTAGCGATAATAGGGCCAGCGGCGGTCGAACGATAAGGCCGGGGCTTTCCAGTGCTTAACCGTTGGCTGCGTTAGGTCTGCCGGCTTGTTTGCGTGGATCCAGCTCTTACGATATTAAGGGCTGACTAGGCATTCAGCGGTGCCGCACCGATGCCGAACGACCCCGCACCCTTGCCCCCCTTTTCGATGTTTAGAACCACCCTCTAACCTATGGCTCTCTTCGACCCTCCGGACTTGACCAGGATAGAGGGGACAACGAGGGATCCTTGCACCTCCTGGCTGGACCTTCCGCCGGGTCGATTGATTTTCTCGCGTCGCGATTTCGGAAGGATAGGAGGCTGCGAGGACCTACCTTTGTTTGGCAGAGCGAATCGAATTCGCGTCTCGCGAGGGGATATCTGGCGTATTAGGTATGAATTTGGGAAACGTTACTGTTATCTGGCTTTCACGAATAGAGAGATTGCGACGAATAGACGGGCCTGGATAGTTTCCATTTGGCTTTCACTACTACTTTTTGCATTGCCGTTGGGAGACACGGAACGTTTGATCAATACATTTTTTCTAGACCGCGTGGTTTTCTAAATATTGAGGGAAACGTGTTTTCCATTCGCAACATTGAGAGCCGTTTTCGCCTCCCACGTATGAACGATTACAGAGAAAAGATACGTGTCAAAGGTTTTTCGAATTTCACAGAACGTCCCTCGCGTGCCAAAATAATAGAGATATGGCCGTATCAATTATTCCACGCTACGATAACGTTACATTTGAGTAACGTGAAACCGTTGTCCGAATTAATACAAAATCGAGTCGTTAAATTAAGTTAACAGTTGTGCCGTTGAACAAAATTCAATATACGTCTACTTTCACAGCTCCAATTATACTGCGACAGCAACATTCATCTCCGAATTACCTTCGCTCCGTATTTATTAGATCCTTTCGTTTCGTGCATTCCCGACCTCGGTGAAGGAACGATTCCCTCGACGGCAGTAATCTATCGCTGACAGTGAACGATACAGCAACGAGATCTTCTAAATCCAAATTTTACCGCGCGGAAAGCAAAAGGTTCGGCGAAGCGTTCACGAAGTGTGGGCGGAATTTGTCGCGAGAAACCGGTCGCAGCAGTTGCCTGCGGCTCGCCGCAACGATCCTCCGCCGTTCTAGCCATTGTACGGGGACCGCACGCTACCGGAGGACCGTTCCCGTCGCTATCGTCGAGACCCTTCGAAACTAACTCGCCCCGGCCGAAACTGTAGCCCGGTTTCCCTGCCGCGAAACGGTCGACGCGGTTAACAAGCAGGCACGCGATGTGCATCCGCTATCCGCTCGAAAGTGAAAAGACCAAGACGGCTTTCGTGTACACGGTAATGGAACTGTGCACGTTCTTGCCGCGATAATTAACCGTGAGACATCGGACTGCTTGATGGACGATAATCCGTTGGTCGCGAAACAGCGGCGGAAATTTCGGACATTCGCGTGCAATAGATTCGCCTCGCTTCGACGCGTTAACTCTTTTGAATTGCCACACCTGGAAACGTTCGACGCTGATTTACATTACTGCGTTGTGGGTTAATCACGAGAGAAGCTACGTCGAACGGGTGGCTTGGTTCTGTCGAACATTCAGCTTTCAACGGGAATCGATACAATTATATAATAAATACAACATACGAGAGATAAATGAATGTCTCGCTTCCCTTCTCGAATAAATAAACCCCTTACATGGGTCGACTTTAATATCCCCGATCCCCCCCCAAAAAAAGTCTACGAAATACCTGACGCCCGATGCCAAACCTCGTCCAAACTCTCCCGAGGCAATCGCGAAGTTATCGCCGCCGCTCCCGGTTCTTTCCGCCCGCAGAAACCGGAATTGGTTTTAGTGTAAACGCGGAGAGGCGGGTTCGCCGGGTGTCGGAGGACGTCGTTGCGGATAGGGAAGCTCGGCGGAGGAGTGGTAGCGACATCTTGTATTGTCAGATCCCAACGCGACAAATTCATAATTGCGTTAATGCGGGTACGGCGAGGGTTCTTGCCGCAACAACCGCAAGGCGCGCTATGGCGTCTTGCGGCTGTAAGAGAGATAGGGACCAAAACCGGGGTGAACGGGCGAGCGCGGCGGTGAAAATGGACGCGGAGGAGAACGAGAAGGAAGGGCGACGGGAAGGGAAGAGAAGTCCCTCCTGGCACAGGCTCGTTAATCTTCCAAGGATTATGCCAGAAGGAAGTATCGCCATTGTGCAAGGTGCTCCTCTTCCAGCCGATAATTATTAATTAAACTGGCCTAACGGGCCACTTCCCGATTTATCGATTTATCGGAAGCCCCTAAAGCGTGGCGATGTTGGGTCACCTCTGGGCCAAGAAATTTTCTGCCGTTTGATTGGTGGGTGTACTGGGCGAAACTATTGCTTGGAAGTACGCGACTGTTCCGGGGACTTGATTCGGACGTTAGCCGGCGGAAGATTAGACATTTTTAGACGCATTCTAGTCATCTTGGAAGGAAGTACGTATCGGTAATAGTTTTCACGGAAATACGAAAATTTGGGATGCTTAATCTGTCAAACCATATACGGATAGATTTTATTTATCTAAATGGCTGTGGCTATTAAAGGGTCAATGTACGTAGTCGTGTTCTGATTTGTTCACGTTCTCTTCCACTTAACAGGCTCCTTTACCCTTGGAGTTACTAATATCATTTAGCTATTAGAAAACAATGCACGTGCACTAGCTTTCCATACCGCACCCATGCGCCAAGTTCCATTAAATGAGACGCCGGCTACCTAAAACGAGACAGCACCCTTTCCCAAGCGACCGTGTCGATTCGAACGTTTCATATCGATAAAACGAAGCTGTCGAACAGGGAAACGCGCGATACAAGCGGCTCAACGGGGCGTGCGATCGGCCGGTTTTAATTAATCGCGAACGATTAAACGATCATGAAATCGAACAGGAAGGGTCATCAAATCCGCACGACCGGGCGCGGGAACAGGGAAAAAGGGAGGAAGGGTTACGCGTGCGACCGGCTCGCGAACCGAGCCGAGGGTAGAGAGGATAGAATTGCAGAAGCGAGAGAGCGGCGTGGAACGAACGAGCCGAAATAAAACAGTGATATCGAGGCATTTCACGCACGAGCGAAAACGTTTAGCAGATTCAACGTGCGTGCCGGCACTCGGCACCGCTACCCATCCACGGTGAAACGATTCTCTCTTTCCATTCTTCTCTCTTTCCATCTGCGCCATCGGTTTGCCTTTTCATCCTGCTCTCTCTCTCTATATATATATCTCTCTCTCCCTCACCTTTTTCCTTCCTCGTTCTCTCTATCACCTACACCCTCGGCCAGAAGCTCGCTGAAAAATACTGCTCACGCTGACACCTGTAGCTTCGGCGTTCTACATATGTGCGTACGTACGACGACCGTGCGCCCGTCGAGGAAACGAGGGGCGGAAAAAAAAAATTATCGCCGAAGAAAATTTCCATAAGACGCGCGGCGCCGTCCCAATCTGGCAATCTCGTTACGACTTTCCGCCTTTTACCATTTTGCGGGACGACGAGGAAGTGGCGCACGCGTTTGCCGTTGTATCGCATTGGGGTGCGATTTTTTTTTTTTTAGGGCCTCGGTGGTTCCTTTTATTAGTGCAACCGTTCTCGGAGTTCATTGTGTTTAGACTTCGTTCGAATTCGAGCTTGCTGCGTGTAGTTATTGTTCGGAGGGTCGCGATGCGCACAGATATCAGGTTGACTGTAAAATAGTCTACAATATGCCTTGTCACCAGCGAGGTTTGCTCGACATTTCACCGTTGCTGGCTTTATTAATCCGGGCCCTGCGACGAGGAGGACATGAAATTCCAACGCATCCTCGAATAAACCATACGACGTAACAATTTTAATCAACCGATCATCGGAATCGGCGTTTTAATCAACGCATCGTGGCGGGTGTACGAGAAGCAGAAGGAAAGCTCGCGTCGCGCGAGGAGATTTTTCATCGTTCTCGTGGCGGTAGAGAAGGGTTCGGGGCCGAATTGCCGCGGCGAAAGGGGAACAGATTCCACAAGTGGTGGACTTTACGGGACTTAAGATTAATCCTCATAATTACTCGATTTCGTTCTTCTTCGCGGGGCCTCCCTCTTGTATCCGCTTTTTATACGCCGGCTTTCACCTTGCGCCGTTTGCGGTGTACCGTCCTCTTCGCGAGAGGGACCGGACCGGATGAATGGGAAGGACTGCTTGCCCGACCATAAAGATATTTATCAGGTGACAACCCTGGTCATCCTTTACGATCCTTCCCTTCTTGAGGTTTTCCATGGACGTCTAAGAGGCGGATTCACCCTTCGGCCGGTCGCGTGCCAAGCTCCTCGATGACACGACCCTAGCGCATTCTTTTCATCTCCGCCGAGATTCCTTCTATCTTTCTCCGCGAGGGAAAAGCGGACAGCCTGTTGAGAAATGCCGTGCTTCCTTTGGCATCGCCTCCGTTATTTATGCTCGTTGACTCTGATTTGCGAACACGGCACTTCTCTTTCACTTTCAACCTTGCATGCTGTTCGGACGTGGGGCGAGTTCGTGTTTCTTATAACGAATAGGTAGGCGTTTGTCGTCGTCCTCGTGCATATTCCCTTATTGAGATCGCGAAATACTTCTTCCCTAATACCGTTGCAAGAGTTGTATCAAGGCATCGAAGGAATTTTATACCTTGGGAGCCATAGAATCTGACATAGAACGCGTCAGATCGTTTACACAATACAGCACGTCCAAATTTAACGATCGTCCACAACATCGCAACACCTTCCACGGCCAAGATTGGGCCAAGTGGAACGTCCCGGCCGAAACATCGAAACGAGCAGGGACACGGACGAGACGCGCCCGAGACGCGACGTTCGCCAGAGAAATTGCAGGGGTTGGTTCCCGTGGATGACCGACAAAGCCCACCGTGGGCGTGAAATCGGACGCCGGCCAGGACGTTCGCTCGACTCGGCAGCTGGCGGACAATAAGAATCGATATCTTAATTAACGAACGCTGGTGGGTCCGATGTGCAAGCGAACTCCTGCCCGTAGTGAAACGAAGGGACAAGGCCGGCGGGGAGAATGAGAGGGCGACGACGATGGCTGCGGGGGTGGCGACTACAGGGAAATCCGGAGGCTGGGTGTATTCGATGGGGTAGGAACGCGGACGCCTGACCGGAAGCGAGAGTCTGCGAAGCCCTACAGACCTCGGCCCGTCGTTCTACCGGAAGCGCCATTCACACGGCCCTCTCGCTTTCGTCCGCCTTCCCGTCGTGGCTCGCCATCCTCCTGCTCCCGGCAGCGCTGATACGTTCCTGAATAAACAATACTCCCCTGAAAAAAAAAAAAAAAAAAAAGTTCGGCTGCAGCCACTGTTCGAAAAAATCATTGCGCCGGCAGCTACGTCGCCAGATCAGGGAGGCCCGGTTCGATTCGTTTCGTCTCACAATGGACCGGCGATTTCGCTGGACGGCGTTAATCGTAGCAGCCTCTATTGATAACGGGCGGAACGTTGTTCGCGGCAACCGTTCGTGCGGTTCTTCGGACGGACATTTGATAGCAATAGCAAGATAGGACAGCTGCGACGTAGGTAATGCTTTGTCGACGATTAATCGAGTACCTGGAATATTTTACTTGCCGTGATATGACGGGATCGGAATTTCCTCCAGGCTTTATTCGAAAGCGATGAAAGCAATTTTATGTTTTTGTAAAATGACAGGCCTGCGCGGTTTATTATATGCGTAGGCTATTCTATTTATTCCAGAGGCGAGATAACAGTCTTATCCTTCGCGTGCATCGTTTCGTAAATCGTGTATGTTCGGCACCCGATCGCGCATACCGCGGGGGCCGAAATGAAGTCTGATTAATTGTTGTCAAGCGGGATGCAGATATTACATTATTCCGTCGCCTTCGTCGCGGTCAGTTGTTGTCACGTCGCGTCGAATGAATCGCGCCCGCGCGATCGTATCGTGCGAAGGCATAATTTGATATTCCGCCGGCGGTTTCCTGTTTGTTTTATGTCGGATAATGGGGCAACGAGATATATATCTGGGCTCCATAATGCACGTTGTCTACGATATTACCGTGGATCGGCGGAGTCTCGTGAACGCCCGGTCCAATTAATATCAGCGCGAAAGAAACGACCGTGGCCGGGGAAATTAACGAATTGGAGGGTAAGCTTTTCGGGACGCTTTTACCGCGACCGGCTAATCCGATAAAGTGGCAGCATCGCACGAACCTCTTTCTTCTGGCTGGCATTTCGTTTGATGGGATATGACGCTAAGCATTCTATATTGACTAATAAACTCCGGTCCCCGGTTTCCTGTGCTAATGAACATTCGCTTCTTGGACGCCAGTTATTTGCACTTTCCTCGATTCCTCTTATTAAGCGCCGCCGCGTCGTTTCAGGATCTAACGGACGCGAGACACTGAGGATTAGGCCGTCGATGCTTCATCCAGCGTGCGTGGAAATTTATGGCGGGCCTCTTTCTCTGGTGTTCGACGTAATCTGATGTATTATCCGCGTATAGATAAACGTATCAACGTTGCAATTCGGTGACGATAATTCTGGGTGGACGTTTAATGTTCGCTGCCATCTCGGTGTCCAATGGAATTCTGTTTGCCTGCACACCATTCACTGGACTAGTTGATACTCAATTTCCGATACGCGAACCCACAGTTGAACTCATATTGTCGGAACTGTGGTCGAGCTTCGGAACCGATTACGCGAAATGCGCGTTTTTATCGAGAGTGTAAACGAACGTTCGCTCCTGCTGAGAATATCACGTGCACGTGCATCGGGACGGGGAAATCTGAGCTCGTTTTATTGAAACTCGCCCCTATTATCGGAACATTCAGTTACCAAAATCGTCGTGTCGCCGACACGTTCGGACAAACCGAGTTCCATGTGTGAAACGTGGCGACTGTGATATCGGCTAAACATATTGGAATACTTAACTTTCGCGTAGAATGCACACTCTGTGGAAATAGGTTTCGCCGTGTTCCTTGCCCGATAACCCGAGTCCAGGATGAAGTAGTCAGGCGCTGGAGGCCGCAATGGTAGACACCTCAATCAGGACTCGCTTTGGAACCCAATTTCGCAGGAGAGAAGGAGAGTATTTGCTCGTATTTCGGGTGGCGGTAGGTTTGACCTCTCGTTAATCACCAAAGGACCCGAAGCACGAAGGCGAGTCAGACAAGCTGTGTAGTTGACCGCAACGACTGACCGTTGCCCCGTGGACAGGCCCTTAAGGGTGCCCAGATACGAAATACCAGAGGCAGATGGAGTCGAAATCTGAGGTACGTCTTCCAATCGGCTCGGTCCCAGCTCGGTGATCTTCGCGATCGCGATACAGTTTATGGCGTTTTAATTACCAAGTCGCGCGATATACGGAGCCAATCGAACGGTTGGGAGCTGAGAATACTTGGTGATTGATTTGAGAAATGTTGCAATGTGGATACGGCATGGAAATTACTTTGTTTCATTAGGGATGGTTTTAATGATTCGTTCGTGGTGCGGTCTAAAACATTGCACGATGGTAATACCTGCGTGTCTTGTAAATTCACGTGGACAATTTCGATGACAATTATACGATGGACAATTTCCATACTTCAGTGGACGTTTTGCGGTACAATAATAACAGTATACTATACAATTTGAAGAACTCGGATATAATTCCTCCCTAGTTGATTCCACGATGCGCGGGACAATTTTTCAAACGTTTCGTAAAGTGGCAAATATTTGAGGCAATGGCAATCGGTGTTGTAAGGAATACGTGCATCGATTTCACGCGAGTCGAAGCATCGCCCCGAGCAAACGTCGCTGGCTTGTACACGGCGTCTAATCGCTGTATTAGCTAGCTTTGTGGTTAAGCTATGCTATTGCTGAATTAGGGGCAATTTGCTTCGAAACACACCCCTCCTGTGTTTGTACTCCCTACACGAATTTACTGGAACGTGTATTGGCGCGCAACGAACAATGCGGCCGTAAGCCTAAAAGTATATCTGAAAATGTTTACGCGTCGCTGTACGGAAAATCGTAGGGCTGACACAGCGCGGTCTGACCGGAATGTCTCATTCCACTGATGCGGTTCCCGTTTTCCCAAGGATGCATCAATAAACTGCCGACTATCGTGCTTCTTAATGAAAATTTACAAATTAATTTCATTTACGATTTCTTTTTCTTCAAAATTCCGATATGTTCGTCGCGCTGTTAGTTAATTTTCGAGAATTAACCTATCGTTTTTCAAATATCACATTCGTCGGCATCACTTTTAAAAGCAATTTGAATGAATCAGTTGCGCATATAAATGTAACTGTACGATCCGTGCTCTCGTCTCTGCGCGCATAAGAATACTCTACACACGCGAGTTAGCAGTCTCTTGGCGCATATCGTTTGTTGGTTTTGCGGTCTACCATAACGCTGCCTTCGCTGTAACCTCTTCCCTTCTCTTGGGAAAACGTGGTTCCAGCAACATCGCTCGGCAAAGGGTTTGCTCCTCATGCTCCATTCCACATCCAGCGCGAACGAAATCCAATCACGCTTGCCAGTGCCCGGTTTCCGATACACTGTTCCGCCTAACTCGCGAGCTATGCAAAATATTCGAAGCGAAGGGCTCCTTTGATTGAAGTCCGACACTCCGAACTATCTGCTCAGAACTGTCACAATTTTCCGATATAAGAAATCGAACATAAAACTGTCAAAAAATGTTGACGCAATATTGAACCGCGGAAATGCTAAGGATGGCACAAATTTTAATCGTATTCGATATTGTTTAGATTCGTATGCTAAATTTGTTGAATTTATAGAAAATTTGTTCTTCGATGTAATGATAAGGGCGAACGAACGTTTCAAAACTTTGCAAACATTTTTCCACGTTAAAAGAGTGACGGTTTAACCCTTCACAGCGGTGCAGTAATTTCCACGGCTGTTAGTAAAGTAGGCTCACAGTTTACGCTCGAGCAAATAAGAGTCAGTGTTCCTTTCTTTTAAGTCGTTCAGTGACTCGTTCATAATACCGCCTCACTCCAATTACACCCTTAAATCCTTTCCACATTCGCACCTCTCGTCCCTCTTTTCACCACCCTTCCGTAACTTCCTTTCACTCTCGACACCATCGCTCCTGTATCCTTCCAAACATTCGATCTTCCGCCCCGCTTCCGCGCGCAACAAATATCCCCGCTGTTGCCACAGTTCACCGTTCACCGCAGACAATACCCAGAACGTCGCCAAGATTCCTACCCCCGGGTCTCGCGAGCAATTCGCCTTTCCTTCGTTCCCGAAACGAACGGCCCGACCTATTGACGCGATCCCGTCAGGTTACAATGTCTAATTGCCTTTTTCGCGGACGCCTCTTAATTACTTCTCGACTGCATTAAGGACGGATGAAAAATGTCACAGCTCCGTCATCCCTTTAGCAGTGCTTTCGGGCTCGTTCGAGGGTGTTCTCGGAAGTGATTCGACCGCAAAAGATCCGACGCGGGAGGGCACGGGACAAAGAAGAATCCAGCGAGTACAGAGGGAAAGAGAAACAAGCAGGTTGCTGGGGATAAACAGAGGTGACGTAATTACCGAGATTAATGCGGCCTTGAGCTTTCGGTGGCAACCGAAGCTCCCGGCTGTGCTCGCTTTTATCTCGCGACCATCATCCGGTCTCGCTTCTCCGTCCCACTGTTCTCCTCGGCCTCATTCCACCTCCGGAAAGTAATTTGAGGACGAGAGGGAACGGTTTTAAATTTTACTTATCCGTGGGAGTTGGATTTACTCGGAGCGTTCCTCGCGCCCTGGGCGACTAACCCCCGTTTCCCCTCGAGCAATCTCGGGCGTACCGTTCGATCGGGGAAAACGCATCGGCGTCGGAACTTCCTCGGGATCCTGAGAACATCGTGTCTTGCCTCAATCTCTGGATGCTAATTGGAATTCTACAGAAGACGAATGAAATAAAATTTCACAAGCGTCCCGTTTAATTTGGACGCGAACACCGGTACCCTCCGACGCAATTGTTATTGGCCGATTATTATATACCTCTTACAGAGTGAAGTAATTCTTCGCATAGAAAAATACGACCCACAAGTGCGACGATCCAACTAGCATTTTTCTCAGTGATTGCATGCTTGATTTATTTGCGAGCGGTTAACGTTGAATCGTCGAGCACCGTTATCAAAGAGCGTTTGGTACGTAAGTCCGTTTTTACTGTCCACGACAAAGGGGCTACCGCTGCGGCAAGGCTGTATTATATACCCCCGGCAAAGTATTGAAAGACATAAGCGGTGTCTCTTCACGCTCGAAAACAGGAGCCACCGTAGACCCCGATAATTCCCGCGGAAACTATTGCGAGAACTCTCCCCGTCGGCACTCAAAGGGATGCCCCGCCACTTGGTAGGAATTTTCTCGGCTCGTCGCGAGATTTCTCGCAGACGACACCCGTGCTCCTGCCGCCGGGGACCCTCCTCCTCTCTTTGCCGGCATCGCCCAAACAATCCGGCTCCGTGGAACAAGAGAGAAAGACGGAAGAGAAGTCGCGGAGAAGTTCCTCTTTTCAAGCGGGAACGCCAGAAGGGGGCCACTATTCACGCCGTTTCTCGAACCCCTTTCTTTCCCTCCCTTTGGTCGCGGCACGCAGTTGCCTGCTCCAGAGACAATGATATCGCGGGAAGAGAGGGAGAGAGAGGAGCGTCTCCGCCCGCTTTACAACTCCCGTAGGGGCCGCCTTTACCGGGGCAAAATTAATATCATAAATAATATCGTAAGGAAGGAAGGAAAAAAAAATACAGCCCCGCCAGCGTTACGGGCGACGTTGCCGCAAAACGTTTCTCTCGCGGCTTGATAAAGAAAGGGAGGAAGCCGGGGGGATGACAGGACGACGGGGTTGGAGCGGTGATACAGCTAGAATCTCCCTCCGAGAGGGTAGGAGCCCTGACCCCGGCGCAGCTCGGATGTCGGATTAAAGAAAACGAGTTACCGCAGCCTATCTGCGAGTGCATTCCATTTGTCTGATTTTGTCAGCTCGCCTGGCTGCCCTGCGATCAGACCGGCATCAGGAGTGTTTCAACAAGAATGTCTGAACATCGCCGGTGTTGGTTCCCTTTGGCACGCGCGGATAATTCATCCTGACGGATTCGCGCGATATGCTCGCGTAAATTTTAACGACGACGCGTCAAGAATCGAGCTCGAGGAAGAAGAGCCTTTTCAAAACCACCGCGTCGATCCTCCTCGACGCTGATCGCCCTGTCGTCGTTCGATCTTCGCAACCTCGACCCCAAAAACACCGAACAAACGCAGGACTCGTGCTCAACGTTTCCCTGTGTACCTTCCTCGCGCGCTGTCTTTTCCGTGTCGCATCAATTTCGACACGTAACAACGCCTCGACGCCGCGCGTCGCGTCGTATCTTCCGCAGCCGCTGATTCCGGACCTTCGGCTCGTTATTGCCTATTGTCCCGGGCCTCTGGCGCATATTAGAGAGCCGAAGAACAGCGATACCTCCTGCACGGTGTCCTCGTTCAGCAGTCTTGGGACCGACAAAAGACGCGTCCCCGTGCTACGACCAGGTTTCGTAACAACGACGCGTCGTATACACTACGCTGTGTGTAACCGGTTGCCTCGTCGTCGTGTGACGTTCATTTCTCTCCCTCTATCACCCTCATCGTTTCTACCCCTCGGTTGCTCATGTGACTTGATGTTTCTCGCTGAACAGCAATATAATCACCCTGATGGTACAAAGCGGCTAGCCGCGCTTCCCTACGGCAACCGGCGGCAGCCGCGCCGCGCTTTCCGCGCCATCAAATGCTGATGATACAGACGATATGACGTATGTATGCGCGACAGCGCTAATTCGCGCCATTGTCGTGCACCTACGTGAAACTAGGCGAAGCCACAGGTAGGTGAAATTCGCTGCAGCGTGACGCACGGCTGTCGGTCGTAAGGTGGGATAGAAAACGCGTGGGATGAGAGGGTGCAGGTCGCGGCGTCATCTTGATTGGACGATTAGGATTGCGGGAAAAATGTTGCTGGCGGTTGCCGTTTGGGGCGAGTTAACGCAGGACGGTAGTTCGCGAATTTGTTGCGGAAATTATTGGGACGGCGGGTTGGGTCTGCGGTCTCTGTTGATGTTGGGTGACGCGGGTGCCACGGTGGGACCATAGGTGTATCGCAAATTTTACGTTACGACCCGACGAGGTGTGGCAGCAATGGACGAAACAGGGGTTAAATCATTTGGAGCATTATTTTTTATTACATAGTGACTTGAGTAAATGAGATGTTGATAAAATTTGGCTCGAAGAGAATGTACAGTTTTCGATTGAAATATAGTTTTCGGCGAACTGCAGAATTGTGGCGATTTGTTTATTAGCGTCGCCGGTCGAAAAAGGTTGAAAATCGTTGATATAGAGTATCGAGAGTTGGAATGTTTCGGTGGAGAAACTTTTGTTAACTGTATTTTGAATGCAACTGTTTAGGAAATATTTTATAATATCGTAAGCAGAATCTGCACGTAATTTGTCGTTAATTCAGGTGGCGAAACCTTGATGTTATTTGTTATATTATAATTGTAATTCATGCGCCAGCTGTTCGTTGACCAGAAACATAAGTTCATTGCTCATTCCTGATTGATACTTTAACTTCCACCCCGTCATTAATGGAATTTTCTTTTCCCTTTCGCGACCAGCTCGGAACATTTAATTCCGCCCGACGGTTCGCTATATTTAGGTAAATGGGTCAGAAACTATCGTTGCGCGCTTCCGAGCCATCTAACTTCTTCGCTGAGCAAATCGATCTCAGTTACCGAGCGATTCGCCAGACATAGCAGTCACCCGAATCTTTCTGCAACCAGGATTTAGTCTAATAATCCTCTGCTTATTGAACGTTTAATTGAGATCAAAATTTCACTAGTAGAATCCGATTTCAATTTAATCAAAACCGTCGAACTGTATTATTCAATGCTTGGACAGTTTCGTTGATTCTCTTGAACGAACGATCGGTGCGTTCAGCAAAGTGCAACCTTTCTGTGTGTTAAGCGCCGAAGTTTAATTTCTTCGTTTAACGAGTATTGAGATGTTAAACGAAATAAGGCACGAGGAGATCTGACGGGGCACGACCGCTTTATTTTTAACAGTCCGATTGCGAATGCCTTCCTGTGACTTTAGTGGCATCGTAAACCGAGAGTACATAAACGAAGTCAGTCAATAACTGGCGAACGGACAGACCTCCGCGGGTGAGATTTTAACGTGACTTTCGTTTTCATGGCGAACGGAGTTATGGTTTATTAAAGGGAAAAAGTGTCGACGTTCCCCCTTTCGAACGTTCTTCGCGTTACGAGTTTCGTCCAGGAACTTATATTTACTTTGTCACTAAACGATGCAAGATAGGGAAGTTTCATTCCCTTTCTGATATATTGGATTAAAAAGCGAAACACATTAACAAAATTATTAGAGCATTACTTAAAAATCCGGCACACGGTTCACCCTTCAATTTCACAATTAACGACGCAATATTTTTAGTCCCGATTTATCATATTTATGCATTTCAATCCTCCATTTTCTGCGAGTCGATGAAAGTATAATGCCAAAAACTCTTCGCAGTCGTCCTCCCGATTACTTCTCCTTGTTACAAAATCCAGCAACTCATTTTCCGCTGCGTTATTCATATCCGTTTGTCGCGTGAAGGCACACATAATTTTTTAACCGAAATCGCAGTTCCCCCGCAACAATTACCAGTTCGCAGAATTGCGGAGTTAATTCTCCGTCCGAGTGACTCTTTATCGCAGCACATTCTTCTCAACTCCAATTACACCCCGAAACACCAACCCCAACGCGGCGCACCAATTCCCAAAGAACACTCTCATCAGAATCCATTTAACACCCGATCGAATTCAACCGACACCGCGGTCCTGACCGCGCCTCTCGCCCGTTCGTACGCGCGCCGATAATTGTTTCGATTTCCAATTCCAACGGGACGGCGGCGATACGCGATGGAACCCGCGAGGCGCGGCGCGTCCTACGTCGATAGGTCGATAGGTCGGCGGGCACATCCGGTTCGGATAGCGATAGATAACTGGGCCGGCAACAGAAACGGGATGAATAATGAAGCGAGTCGCGCCTTGGCCGGAAGGCGGAATTCAGCCGGGCCTGGCCAGACCCCGAGATTAGCCCTGAGTTATGGCGTTAAGATCACATCTAATTGTATCAGTTCGGTCCACCCAAACCAGCCTCTATCTACCTATCCATCTGGAGCAACGGGCACGCCGCTATAACCTGCTTACTCGGCCCTCCTTCCGCGTCTCTTCCGCGCCATTGACCGGGACCTTAAACGCCGGCCGACCGTCGATTTGCTTAATCTTGCGCTTTGCCCAGGACTTTCCAGACCCACGAGTCCGCGTAGTTACGACTCCACTTAGCGCCGGTTACAACTATTTCGTGGTTACGCTTGGCTACCTATCGGGAAGCCGGGGCCCCCCCTTCGACTTCCAGCCGGGATACTTGGACGCCGGCTTTATTTGAAAACCGATCGGTTGGTGTATCGAATTAGCCGGCCGGCGGTGGCGAGGTTGCGCAGCTCGTGAAGGTATTCTGCGGCGAAACGAGATTTATCAAAGTTCGAACAACCGAGTTCCCAAGTTCGACTCGCGTGGCTAATGTTTCCTCCGGGTGTTAATCGAACGGACGTCGCGCCGGTGTCGTGTCAATTATTATTCCCATCCGGAGAAACTCGGGAGGGCCTCGAACGTTGTGTGTTTTAACGCGAATCGTCGCCGGACGAGAGGAAACGCTTATAGTATCCCGAATCGAGACAAACCGGACCGGATATTAATGTGAACTGAGATGGAAAGAAATTGTCGCGTTTTCGACTGCGCCCCTTGGCCGATATCGAGCCAGGAATATTGCTAAGTTTCTTGGTCTACGAAGGAGCGTCGAGGACTAGGGAGGACTAGAACGCCGAGGCAGAGAAGCATTAGAGACCCGGGATGATCACTGAGCGCTCGGCACTAATCAAGACGCATGATTATAGGCCCCAAAGCGCCCCCAAGCTCCAGCTACTGTTCTCTCCATGGCGAGGCCGCCAATACGACTTCCACGACCGTTCGTTGTCGTCTTGCCGAGTTCAGATTACAAGGTCCCGGTTTTTGGCGTGTATCCTTCTTCCCGATGCGTTAAAGTCTCCGTGCTCCCGGGAACATTTCAAGCCGCCTTTTCATATCGCCGATCGACTAATCGCATCTTTCTTCTCCCCCACCCTGAACCAAAGCTTTAAATTCAGCACCTTTTAATATTAAAATTTTGTTCATACAAATATATTTCTTTAATGTAATATTCAATTAAAGTAGACGATATTACAAAGTGCAACGAATTTATTGCGGCAGGCTAGTGTAAGTAAGTCGGGAAAATGTGTAAATCGACCGATTATTTGCGTTCCAACGACTCGAATGGCGAAGCAGTCGGCTGAGACGGAAAGAAAGAAACTGACGCACGAGACCATTGGCTGTGTTCATGATCAATATTCCGCATAATTAATTTCCGGCGGCATGTGCCGACACGAAATTGTCTCGCACTGAAAACTTAGCCATAGAATCAATTACACGTAAGCACGTGCACTAGGAGCGGAACGTCTATGACGATCGATTACGACATGACACAGGCACAGACGATACATCACAAAGGGAGATGGTTATCGGGCAGACAGTGGGTACATTAAGCAGCGTGTAATTCTGTTAACTGGTCGTTATATCAGCGTTCGATCGTTAAATAGCGTCGGCGTAATTAACGGGTCGCTGTCAAATCGTCTCTGTTTGATTCGCCACCGCAGCAGTACAGAACGAGCACAATTATGCTCCCTCTTAGGAGCAGCGTACCACGTTGATTGGTACTTAATTTGATTATCAGCCGAGTGCTCGGATCCGCAAACGCTTCGGCGTATCGGCCCCGAATCTCGCCGCGGCGTCTCCAAACGTTTGCTCAGCGATTGCTGGCAGCACGAGGCCGCGTATTCTTAAATCGTTCCTCGCCGAAGAAGACAACCGTCGTATGCCTGCGCGCGATCTGCCGCAATTCAAAAATTTTCGAAGCGCTATCCGGGAGTCGAGCAGTCGAGGAAATGAAAATATCCGTCGCCCCGGCACGATTCGCTCCCCGACCAAGGAACGGCGCACGCGAATTAACGCCAGTCGTTTCCACCTTTCGCTTGCTATTGCGAGCACATGCAACTCCGACCGCAGTGCACGATTTCGCGACAAAACGCACGCGGTTTCCTCGCCGCGCGCAAGGTTTTCCTTGCGGGGCAGCAGGGTGAACCGTTCGTGGCCGGTCGGTTCGTGATACGACACGTGAAGAAAATGGAGACGGATGATTTCCTTTTTCTTGCAGGCTAATGGGTCGCGTGACAGTTGTACAGGCTTTCTGAAAAGGCCACCCCCCCGGTGAACGCGGGCTCGTCGTGATTACGGTGGTCGGGGGTCGCGCGCACAGGTCGCGTGTATGCGTAACGTACATATCCGCGACAGCCGCGTTGCTTCTGAGCATAATTTAACGCGATACGTTGGGGTTGTGCTAACTTGCTTAGCGCAACCTCAAATAGAACCGTAGGTCGGGAAATTTGCTCCGCCGCGGATGGTGGGGATCGACGGTGGCGTCGCTTGCCGGCGGAGAATCGCGCGAGAGTCCTAATTGCCGGAAAGATCATTCCGAGGGAAATGACGTACATAATTAACGAGAGCACATTTGATTTATTAAATCAAGGTGCACGCGCATACGGCAATGTCGGGCAACGATTTACGGGAGAACGCGGGGACGATGTCTGGGTAACCGTATCGTTTTGCGGCGATGACGCTGTCTGATTAAACGGATTCACAGAGCTCCCTGCGACTATAACCCGAGGGGTTGCATCGCCGGATGAGATCGGGGGGCGGAACGTTCTATTGCGACGACGAAATTCGAAATCTGAATGATGGACGAAATAATCTCGTGAAATATTTCTCACGAAAGAGACGGCGAATTCATTTCGACCGAAGATTTTAACGAGGACGTTAACGCAGGGATATGTTTCCCAGTATAACAGCAAGCGTGGGCACTTTCGTCGGGGATTCGCTATTGGAAATTTGCTATTGTACCGACGGCTCCGTTTGTTGTTCAAGGCACCCAACGAACGTGTGCCGCGGAGGACCAATTGTTGCAACGCTACTTTCAATTCAGCAATCGAAAAGGAATTCTGTACGTCGTCGTTAGCAAGGCGGACAATGAATTTCACGGCACGCGCTGGTTGTATCTAGCGTTTATACCCAGGCTTCCTGATTGCTTCGTACAAAGAAGTTCGTGAATAGTTCCCGGAGCACTGTAGGCGGCGTACAAAGGAGGAATTCGATCTTCGGAGAGGAGAGAAGAAACAAGGGACAACGGAGGCTGGACGGGAAAGGGAGATACGGAGAGAGAAAGGGAGGGGAGCAACAAGGTTCGTTAATTTTACGAGCGTCGAATTCGCAATTCGACCGATCGGATACGAGGATGATCTTCGTCCATACATAGAGCTAAAAGGCCAAACAGCCCGGGTCAATTTGATAGAGCACGGATAGAGTCGTGTTTAGTAGCGAACCTCCGGGCAATCTCGTAGCAAAGTGCAGCTTATTCGCTGATACACAGCATCCAGCTAAAATGGAAGTCCGTCATTTTGCCATTCACGTGGATAAATAAATATTTCATCGATATTGGCGCCGAAACCTGCGCCGTTCCGATTACAGTTCCTCCCGTGCTATAAGAGGGACGATTCTTCTACATTTTACAGAAAAATCTGTTTCGTCAATTGGGAGGTTAACATTTTTTTTATTGCCAAAAATGTACTAACTACTAAATCAGTCATTTGATTTACGTAAATATTTCTCCGCTGTGTTATTTAGATGTTACACTTCCGAGCGAATACTACTAGATGTTTGTACTAAAAGTTGAATGGTAATTATTAGAGTGAAACGACGACTGAAGAATTCACCAAATTTAATAAATAATTGTGCCACTGTGTTCAAGCTTGAACTCTATTCATCTTCGTTACGATTACAACACGCAAAGGTGTACAATTTATACTTTCTACCGGCGTCATTGTCAGACCCAGGCGAATAAACGCTCTGTCAATGCGTGCAAGATGAACAGTCGCCTCGTCGAAACATTTATCGAGCCACTTCACGACGAGCTCCCGAACGTTCAACGAGGATAAGCGAGCGATTGATCTTTAATGCAAGAAGAAGAGCGAAAAGCCGCGAGGTTAAAGAACATTCATCACACCCTCCGGAATCTGTTGGGGACGTCTTCTATCTCGGAGCCCATTGAAAGTTCTCTCGCGCCGGAATAGGTATCTAAAGAGTATACGAAGTAACGCGATGCGGGGGTTTGACGGGCGTACGTGTGTTTGCTTTTATTTAAATTGTAAGTTAGATGCCGTCGAGGTGAAGATCGCGGGCACGGGGGCTTTTAGCGAATGGAAAGAAATGTTTGAACTAAATGGTTCGAACCTATATGGAAATGAGCCGGCGGTCGGCTGTGTGAATGATCTGAAGAAGACTTCCTTCTTCTCTGTTGATATTCCTGCATGACGATAAGAGTTCGCGCGCGGCCTGTGGATTTAAATGGAGGCGACTGGGATGGCATTCTCGTTCCATTAATTCTGAACGATCCACGAATCCTTCCAAGCGCCGTTGTTTCTAAAACATAGCAACGTAATTGCCCCTGGAAGTATAATATTAACTATGGACCATATCGCATGGAAGCAACGTCTGTTTCCAGTAAATTACCCACCTATGCATTTTTGTCAAACGAGACATCTTCTTCGCTTTTTATGATATAAAACAAATTCGTCGGCTTCGTAAGAAGAATAATTTGAAAAAAAGAATTTCTTTCCTTCCTTCGTCGTTCTTGTGCCGTAAGTCACGAATCGAGCCAACCGGGATCCAAACGTATTCGCTCGTCGATGGAAAACCTCGAAGCGTTAAGGCTTCATTTCAAATTCAATTTGCTTAATCGGCCAGACACCCTGCAGGATTCCAACCCAGGCTGCATTTAAGGCGCGCTGCAAAATCAGCCGGCAACATCAATGCGTCCCTCACTCTCTGCACACTAAACCGCCTACACTGTGCAGAAAGTTGCTCGCTAATGCGAATCCGCACGTAGGGATTGCACTGTTTCGTCGACGCCTGGGAGGACCGTGTGATGAGGGTTGCTGAGGTGCACGGGGGGGCGGGGAGGGGTGGCTGGCTGGCTCGCATTTGCATACTCGTCAGCTGTGCTTCCTTCAACTTTTCCTGCGACACACCCTTCGTGGAACTGTGCGGGAACTCGCTGGTGCGGGTATGCACTCGCCCCGGATAGAGAGAGACTCCGGGGATCAGTTGGTGGGGCGAGGGGGTGTGCGGGCGAGGACAGCAGACGTGTATTTCTAGTCTCGATTCATAATTGCAAATTTCCTTCGGCTTATTTATGCAGCTTTCGTCTCGCGTTCCGTGTAGCTCGCCTTACCGCTAATACGCTGCTGCCGTGGCAAGAATTTCTGTCGAGGTACACGCCGGTGATCGTAATGTTCGTACGGCGAAACGATTTCGCTGCTGGGTGGACTCGCGTAGTTGTTGAACGATGTAGGTTACGTGGGCGGATTTGCTACATCGGAGGGATGATGATATTTTTGCGAAGAACGGCGCGCTGTATATATTTGTATTAATTCTTGGTGCTTGTTATTTGCCCCGTTTGATATTCTACGAGGTAACGGGGCAAGCAATTTAACGTTCCAAGATTTTAGTTTTATTAGTTTAGTTGGCGGTTCGGATCGTGAAGAGCGAAGCGCACTTCTGGATCTTTCGTATGATTTGCTTAGGTGGAAGAGACTTAATGTCGCCTGACGTATGCAATTTTTAAATAAATAAATTTGTATAAATCTCGAAATTATATCTATGGAAGAATTGAAACTTTTGACTGCCAATAATAGCCTATAAACATTTACTATCCTGATTCTAGATAAATTATCAACCTCCATCAACAGCTTCAATACATTATAGAATTCTTCATATTCACCTACAAAAAAATTTTCATTCAACAATTGTCAAAACAATTATGCACTCGTCATCCCTGAATCACTGCTGCCCGGAACACTTTTGCCACAAGACACGCCGCACGTATTCTCGAAGCATTACTAACGAATACTTCAACCGTACCACACCACGAACGCGATCACTCGTCACTGACTGTCGAATAATTGGAGGGCAGAAGCATTCCGTAAAGTGGTATCCAGAAGAGATTAGCGTCCCTTGGCTGCTCGTCACCTGGTCCGCCGCGAATCGACTTACGAGAATCTCTTTTAGCGATGCTCCCCGCTCCAGGGAGTCCGCTCACGTGCTCGCAGGCCATATATTTTCACTTTGGCACACGTGTCGTCACCTTTCGTCGCCCCGTCGAGCAGCCGTCGCCGACGTCGATTCGGGGGGACAACGCGAAAAAATACAGGCACCCGCGCATTTTCTCGATACAACGACACCCCCTCCCGGCCTGCACGGCCGACGAAATGGAGATACGATGATGCGCCCTGCTATGCATTATGTATATAGCCCGACCCGCGAGAGAAAGATTTTCAGCCACATGAACTCGTTCCGTAGATCGTTTCATTTTTCCCCTGGTAAGCCACGTTGTTATACAGTCATTTCAAATAATTTTGCCCACACAACGGTGGCTATAAAGCGAGGAATGTTATCGCAAGCATGGACATTCGATTTGTTTGCTCGGTGGCAAAATCGAATCTCTGATATATGCGTGAAAAATAACGAACACGGATACGAAATAGAACATTCAACAAGGAATATTCTGTACTTGAAACGCCTCGAGAAAGGATCGAAGCGATTTAATCGCTGGCGTGAAAGCTCGACTCGTACGTATACAGATGTGTATCGATTATTACGATCCATGATTTAAGAGTAACGCGACTGCTGGCTAATTTCATGAAACCTACAGTATGGCTCGACGATAAGCGTTGACAATCGACGCAGATTGTTATGCAATGTTTAATCGACAAATACGATGCCGCAAAGTCGAGCCGAGTCGGCCAAGTTTGCAGTACCGGCGTGCTCGCGAGCTCTCTCTGAAGTGGAAATGCGATCTACGGGCCATGCATAATACACGAGATTTGCGGGGTGGCTGAAAGGGGGCACACGCTTGAAGAATGTTAAAATTCCTCGAGCAACGCGTCAACCGACCTCGCTCAAATATCACTTTGCTTTTCCACGTTGACGTTCGAGGGATTTGCACGAGCCGGGTGTTTATGTTTTTTTGAAATATTTATCGGCCCACTTTATGACGCCGCTAAAAACGCCATTCGATTTGACGAAAATCATGAGGGAACGCTTGGCAAACGGGTCACGGGGAGTCGTGAATTATGAAGCGCGCCGCGATGTGATAAATGTTCGCCGTTTCTTTCCATTGATTGTTATTGAATAATTGAATTTGAGCATATTTCGGGCGCGCACGTGTACAGTAAAGAGCAAGAATGCTCGTAGACTGAGAGCTCGAAAATGAAAACAACAATATATATATTCTGTATTAATAAATACATTCGATTCCCACAACATAGCTTATACATAGAAATTTAATTGCTGTACAATCTCAGACGATTTCCAAATAATTGACCAAATAATTGAAGTTCCTCGAGAAATATAAGTGAGCTGCACTTCAACGCTTTCCTGCAACAGGGGAAACTATGTAACGGAATTGCGAAGAAAATAACTGGAAAGATAAAATAGTGGTGGAACCATTAAGCAGAAACGTATGTGACAAAATTACGCTGCGAAGATACCTCGTAACGTTCACGGGAAACAGGGGTGGCGAAGAATTGTTCACACGCACCGCGAGGTGCCAATAAAATCATCAAGCCGTTATTACCTCATCAGTGGCACTTAGAACGAGACCCTTGCCCCCTGTATCTCTGTTCGTTCGCAGCAGTTAGCAGCCGCAATCATGTTTGTTTTATGGGCCGTTACGCGGCCAGATACTTTAACTAATTGTATAATTGCTTCCAAGCCAGCCAACGGTAGACGCCGGCGTCGTGTCGCCGTCGTGACGCCGTGCGTCCACTTTTCGCTCCCTTTTTTCCTCTACCCCCGTCGAAAATCGGGGAGCAGCCCGATAAAGCTGCGCTCGCCTTTCACCGTGGAAAGGAACGCGAGCGTAAACAGGAAGGCAAGATTTAGCCCCGGCCTTCCTGACCGCTTAATTGCACGAGTTTTAATTTGTGAAACGCCGCGGAGAGAGAGCGGTCCTCCGATTCCTGACTTCCATCTGGCCTTTCATTAAGCTTATACTGTATCTTTACCCTGTTCAGACCGACGCAATAAGCATTAGGATAAATTGAAGTCAATTTAACTCGGCCGAAATCGCCCCGGTTGCTCGACTTTTTCGTCTCGTTGAAACGACGAATAGCTTTCGTTTCGCGGCAAAATACGAATGCGAAAATTACTATGCTCGTTCCTACGCGTGTTTGCGATTAAGTAACGCGAGAAAATTTCGTTATCAGAAAGAATCGAACGGTACATGAGCGAACGCAAACGTTATCACATGTTCCATAATGAACGCGTGACATCAAAGCGATGTTGCGTAAAATTGATGACAAAATAAAAATTGCTAGAACGGAACAATCTAATGCGGTAACGTAGGCGTTACGGGTAGGATGGTTTTAAATCAATTTTACTATAGCATCGAATCTCGTTCCACCGTGAATATCGTTTATGCCTATCGATTCCTCCGTTCTTCTCTATCGCCGAGAGGATTGTGCGTCTGCACGTTTCATCCCCCCGGGGCAGAAGGAGCCGGGCTCGCTAGCTTCATCAAATATTTGCTCAATCACCGCAAAGACATTTCACTAACTTGACGACCGTGGATCGACCTCTTCCGTCGCCTCATCCTCGTTTACCGTCATCTCGAGCTGTAGATCTTCCGCCTTTCGGCATCCTTACGCGGTTCCCGAAATCGAGATTGTGGGAAGCTCCTTGCAGGACGTGGCCGCCACGTATATTTCATTTATGATGAATACCATTCCTTTCTTTCCTGGCTGAAATATTGTGCCGATTGATACGAAACCGGAAGCATTAAGTGATTGCAAATATTCGACCAGAACGCCCTTCTTTCGCTGACATATTCACAGCAGACCTAGTATTAGGCGAACAAATAAATTGTGCGTCGGTTTACAAATATTTCTGAATGGCAAGAAGAGCTTCAAGTCTGATGTCGTAATAGTGGTTAGCCTCAATGATAAAATACCACGGTAAATCGTGCGATACAGGTTGCAGTAATCGTATAAATACGAACATGGGAACATGCGATATCAAAGTTTCGTGCAATTATAAAGAATTAAATGTTTGCCTTCGCACGCCACAACCCTAACGAAAGGCTTCCTCCGTTTCTACTCGAATTCTCGTTACTATGTTTATAAATCTCCCTCTTGCCCTGCGATTCTGTTTTTCACTGTTGGTCGTTAGGCTCATTCATTGAAATTCCGCTGGAAACGTAATGGACTTTTCGTCGATCGCGGTCGCCAGGGTGATTTCAGCAAGTCCGTAAGTCGGGGCGCGCAAAAAGAAGGGCGAAGCAGCCCTGAAAAGGGCAAGCGACGTTCTGCCGGAACCGGTCGCTTAATCAGAGGAAGGTTTTTAGAGCCCCTTAAATCACGTAACGCGAGACGTCACAGAGCGTTAGGTACCGACGGGGGTGTGCCAGAGGGAGAGGAGGGGTTGAAGGTCGCCGCGGTGGTCGCGGCGGGTGGGAATTAGCCTGGGTGAATTGATCAAAGCTGTTTAAACGCGGCCTCTTATTAAAGAAATCCATAATCGCTTTGGTGTCTGAAAGGCGGCACCCCTGGAGCGACTGGGAAAAACCTGAATTTCCTCTTTCGACGCCGCTCGAGTTAGTACGTTTCGTCGTGATTCCCTTTTGGAAAGGAAACGATCCCTTATCGTGAATCAGTTTGAATACGATTGATATTTCGGAAGTACAATTTATTTCACAGACTTCTGCTTCTCGACATTTTTGAGTGTAAATTATCGTTTTGACAGAAAACATATATTTTTTTCATAGCAAGCAATTTTCTTACTCGTTAAGCACATTGGTCGAATATATTTCAATGTTTAAGCAACGAGAACAGGAGCCCCGCATAATTCTGAAGTTCTTATAATGAATTTCTTACATCGCTAAGTTTACACACTACGGTATTTTTCTACTGAACATAGTCCATGATTAATCTTCAAAATTGGACGTGCACGTATCGCTTCTCTAAGAAAAATACTTATACTTTTACCAGAATATTTATCTACGCCTATGCATGCCTAAATTACGAGCTATTCAAACCGAGGCAATTTCCATGCCTCAGAATAATAGTAATTGAATAATTGAAAAGGCAATTTGAACTGTGACTCGTAGCGTGTGCGCTTTACGGGACCGGCGTAGTGGCAGATTTTTCTCTGAATTCTGGCAACGATTTTTAATTTCAACGTGTACTAAATTGCCGCGAAAATTTCCAAAGCACTGTCCAGCATCGGCCGCGTTTATTGTACTCGTTCCGTACAGTGAAAACGACAGCGTGAACTCTATTTGACGATTCCATTACCTTCTCCTCTTGTCGGTGCAATTTTATTCCGCGCAGCGATTGCACTTTCCTACACGAAACCCTCGCTCTCTTGAATTAATTCCGCGGATGTTGGTCTATTGTTTAATCCACGTCGCTCCCGGCGATTTCCGCCCTGGAACATTCGCCATTCGTAGAATACACCTATGCAATACGACCGAACTAAATTCACCCTCCCCCCCCGACGTTGAAAGCTGCCCATAAAAAGGCACCCGCGAATCCCAGAAATTTGAACAGCCAAAGACGTATTCGACGCGAAACAAAATAAACGCAGCCGTCCTCCGCACGTCTCAGCAGTTCATCTCGGGCCGACACGCTCGCGCGTACAGCGCAATCATCTTTACGCCTCCGCCTTAAGATTATTGCCAGTCGAAACGACCGCGGGGACGCGGCCTGTATCCGGCGCTTTCATTAGCAGGAAATACAAAAATACGCGGCGGTCGTCGTGAAATTGTCCCCCGTCTCCGGGGGGTGGGGGGCGGGGGAGAATAGGTGAGGAGGCTGAATCGTGCTTGTTTCCTCGCGACGGCACACGGGGGTTGCGTTCAGTCGCGCGAGATTAGCAATTCATGGCTGGCGCGGTTGTTACTGTCCCGGCAGAGAGGGCTGACTACATTTAGCGCGGTAGGAACACAATGGCAATAATAATAATTAAGAAACATCGTAACGGCAGCATATTCGGCGAGTATCGCCCCGCTGTCCTCGAGTTTACGCCCCGGCGTCCTCCGTTTCGCGCCCTCTATCTTCGCCTGACCCACCCCCCGCACGCCCATCCCCCCACGGCCGTGTTGGTTGGAAGGCGCCAGTCACTTTTTCCTCCTCTCACCTAATCTCGAGGCCGGCGCTTGTTAAAAACGCCCGTGAATATAAAGAGTTGCATTATTAAAGAAGTTCGCGCGACTATAACAAAAAGTTCCGACCTGCGTCGGGGGAGGAAAAAGCAACAAGCTCGACCGAGAGCTACGCCCCGCCAGTGTGGAGGGTGAGAAAAACGGCCGGGGGTGGATCGTGACAAAAAAGCTGCAGCGAGAATTGAGGATCGGGGGGAACTGTTCGATTCGTGGGGTGAAGGGGGTTTCTTTCTGAAAATGATTCGGTTTAGTGGGAATACATGGACAGGGGTAGATTGGTGCAACTCTTTTCTGTAACTAGTTGCTTGGAATATGCGAAGTATTTACATACGCTTTTGTTTTGATATCCTGTTCAATCTGCGTTTCTATTGTATCGCTCTACGTTAAATTCGAGGTTTTATGATTCGGTCGGTCATTTTGTTTACATTGTACACGCAGGACGGACAGAGATTACGTGTTTCAAAGTTGCCGAGAAATTATTCCGTAGATTTCAAGTCCGAGCGAAAATTAGTTTCACCGGCCGCCCGGTTAGCATCGGATGATATTTTTCGGCAGATATCGCCGCGAAGCGGTGAAAAACAAAAACGTCACGGGACAAGAAGCAATGGCGCGTAATTAGCATAACGACACTAATTAAAATACAAATGAAGAGTCTTAAGGCGCTCCGCGCCGGGTGAATCATTATCACCGAGCTGTCGGCCCTCTTGGTCCCACGAGAACGTCTCTCTTACCTGTCTCCCTTCTCCACATTTTACTGACACTCGCAAACGTAATTATATTTAATCGCAGCCCCGCATCGTTCGCGGATAGGCGGAAACGTCGTCCCCCCGAAAGTATCGTGCATTTCCTCACAGTTAGGAAGTCGGTCTTGCAGCGATGCCTCCGGCAGAATAATTGTCGAACTTCTTAATCTAAATGCGCATTAATAAATCATAAATCCACCGGGGCTCGAAATTATTCTTAATCCTTGTCGATTCGTCAAATTTTACACGCTCGAAAGACGCGTTCAATGAAATCACCTTCTCCCCGAAATTTCGGATAAGAAATTCAGATTGATTACAAAATTCGCGTAACATCTTCGTAGGTATAAACGTTGTTATCGTTCGTTTAGCGTCCGTGTACGTATTTCAAGATGCGCGTCTTTTCGACGAATCCAGCTGAGTCACGGGACACGCTCGGCTGACCGGATAGTCTTTCTTTACGACAGGCTAAGAAAAAAAGAGCAAACAGGAATGCAAGGCCGGATACCGTAAGGCATCCTATTTGGCCACGTAATCCAGGCACGGGGAATCCACAGCGACGAGCCACCGAACCCATAAATATGATTGGAGCATCGGTTGGCCCCGTTGGTATCGCCCCATGGAATCTAACCCCTACGGATATTCACCGTAGGATTACTCTACGTTGTCTCTTACCGGCTTCTCTTCCCTTTACGACGATCTTATTGGATTCAATCGAAGCCACGGTTAACCCTTCCTCTTACGTTTCTCCGGAGGATCCGGGCCAAGTCGAAGACTTTTTACTATCGGGCTTCCTCTATCGGATGCGACTTCATTTTTACGGGAACACTTGGAACGATGGTTCGACGTGGAACTGGAATAATTGATCGGAATGAATGGGTATTTTTCAACCTTTTTTCTAACCCTGTCGAATATAAAACTGTAACGGAACGTGGAATTGCTATGCATGCAGAGATTTAGCTTAATAATATCGTCTGTCAGAAGAATATCCGAGAACTCGTACTTTTGAGAAATAATATCGCAAAGGAAAGTACACGTGGAATTAATATTAATCGAAATACCTGGAAAGCGCATGGAATTCGTTTTGTTCAATTTGGTGTAAGTAGATCGCATTATTCGTACAATTTAATGTCTATAAGATCAATGCATATTTCTATACTTCACGATAAAGGACGAACGAATTCCGTGCCGGGAAAGAATGATCCACATGGAGTTCAGACATCGCCGTATTCAAATTCGACGCATCAATGTTTTATTGCGGGCATTCCTTATGGAAATTTCTGGACACTTTATGACAATGTAATCCTCACAACCGCAACGATTGTGACGTCGCCCTCAAATCAGATCGTTTCTCGGTCGCGGCGGTCCACTATGAAGGGTGATTTTTATCTTCACCAGCGCCTTCGTCGTTCGAATACCATCGCACGCTGTCTGCTACTCGTAACTCTAAATTTCCCACGCATTTCCATGTGCTTTGCATCCGCGTAATCCATTCGTTCCCAGGGAAGAGCGAATGTCTCACAATAGAAAGGTCAAAGTGTATCCACGTGATCATTACTATCCGCGTTCAGCCTTCCAGATGTTTACAGGAGAATAAAAACGTCGAAGGTAGTGCCAATTATTACCCGAAGGAAAATTCCAAGCGAGGGCATAAATATTACGAAATTATTTCCGAATTCTCCAGAATTCACAATCGAGTTCCTTCGCAAAACTATTGCAAGATCTACTACAATACGATTGTCCTGCATTGCCACTTGCAATACAAAAATACCTCCTCGTAGCGCGCCACTTGAACTCCTTCGTCCCCGCGAGAATATTCACGAAAGAAGCCGCAAAAGCGAGGATGTCTCCCAGCCGAAACACTATTGAGCTAAGGAACGAGTGGCACGAGGATTCGTGAGCCGCGTGGGGTTCGGCTGGTTAACTAAGGGAATGAAGGAGTCAGTGCCGAGGGGTTGCACGGAGGAAGAGCAAGGGAAGGAGTGAACAGCCTCGCGCTATGGGGTGGGTAGGTGACATAAAGCCGGTGTGTACTGAGGATTGCGTACGAATAACGGAAATTAAGTGTCAACCGAAAGAGAGGAGAGAGAGCCGAGTCGAGTGGAGTCGAGTGAGAATCTCCCTCTATCGTCGGCGTGGCGGGGCAGGCGTCTCGTTCTCCTTTTCAAGGGCCGCTGCCGGTTTCAGGGGGGGGGGGGAAGACGAAACGCGATACACCGGGGCCAGGATTAACGCTACGTGCATGGCAAACCTAAAACCGACGCGGCCTGTCCTTCTTTCCCTAGCCGACAGTTGTTTCCGCGCGCCGTTTATGGGATTTTAACAACGGGGCGCGTTACGAGGTGGGTGAAACAACGACGGGCCAAATGCAACACTGGAACCCTGTTCTTGGCTGAACGAACAAATCGTATTAAGCGAACTTCCGCAGAGATAGTCGAAGTCCGCGCGGCACAGATCCACGCATGGTTTGTCGATGACAAAGCGGTATTAGATTGTGGTTCCTTCAATTGGTCTTATGCAGTTTGGATGAAACGCAACGACGATACGGACAGTCAAAACGATAGGCTGGATCGAATAGTAAATACACTTGGCTGGAATAGAATAATCCCCGAAAAACTTTGCGCCGCTGTTCGGTATAGAATGAGGGATAATAACGCCCGATAGCGCAGTAAAAGAAGCTTCTCGTGAAAATACTCATCAATATTCCGTGTACAGGCAATGGAATGTCTATACATACAATTGACAGTTCGCCATCGCGGTACGCTCCAAAGAGAGAGAGTTGCAGGCGAAAAAGCGGTAGGCTTCGACAATACTCTCGCGAGCTGCCGTCCCGAAGCGAGAACCGCTTTGCCAGCTGGCAGATTGCCGCGTTACGACTGCTGGCAGCGTGTTGCCCGATATCGGCCCCTCGCGAACCACCAAACCTCTCGCGAAATATTAATTAACGTTATTAACGCCCCACCTTTCGAACTACGGGGATGGCAGGGAACTCACTTCTGGCCTCTAAAGTCCCGACCCCCCCCCCTCTATCACCCTCGCCTCCCGCTCTCCCGTTCTCCCGTTTACCCTGCCGAAGGGAGGGAAAAACCCCCATTATCGTAAATCATCGTTTTCCAATAACGCTACCGAGGCTCTTCACGTTGCCTCTTTCCTCTCCTTTCGTTTTTTTTTTCACCCACCCCCCCGTTACCCCCATCTTCGTTACTCTTTAGGCCGCGCAGCCACGGAAAGTATAGATCTTGCATCGATTTCGTCATGCTCCCGACGATGACGGTATTCGACATAATAGAAAAAGTTTGGCCCGCCTCGCTTTTAATTATCCACCTCGAGCGATTTTATTAAATATTCCGAGTTAACGTACGATTCATTGATTGCCCCGTATGCGCCTCCCCTCCTTCGATACACCGTGGAATTCTCCGCTCCGCTCGAGTGGCGGATAAAATCGGCAACTACGGTCCCGCGAACCCGCGGTTTCGACGTCGGGCGGAAACTTTTATATTGGTTACATTGTGGCCACGGCGCGGCCGATCTACTTCCCGCTCGTAATCTCATTAGCGTGGGCTAATCGAAATCTGATCGAGCCGCCGGCATTCACGGAAACTCGGCGTCGCTCGGCTGGTAGACGAGCGTCGCCCGCGAACGTTCACCGCGGGCGACTTCGACTCCAATCCCGGGGAAACCCCGGGACCGATCTCCGGAGACTTTCCCATCGACGCTCGGCAACTCGCAACAGCCCCGTCTCGATGTCCGTTTCCCTTCGTTATTAAATCATCGGCGTCGCTTCTAATGATTTACGGCTGTCTACTTTATTTCCACCGCGGCATCTGGAATCCCCGTCGATGAATAAATGAACACGTCGAGCTGCACGAGCCAACCAGCCTCGTCTCGGCCGGCCAAATTGAATTCACGTAGCACAAAGGATGGGGTCGAGGAGGAAGCGGTCAGGTCTCGTGGATCAGATAGCGGCTACGCGGCGAAGGTGTCGATCAGGATTTCCAAGCACGTGGTCCAATGCTAACAGCCCCGTAGCCGGTAGCAAAAGCTATCCTACCTTCGAGGATAGATAGCTGGGGCCAGACAGACAACGGGAATGTGCGGGGGTGTTTGGGGTAGAGGGTATTAGGCCAGCAGCTAGGCTCCGCAATCACCCCCGGGGGTTAATGCCATCAGGAGCAAACAAACTATAAAGTAGGTACCTAGCTGGTAAGTAGCCGAGGGCAAACTAGCCGGAACCGGACAACCTCGACACGTTTGTCGCATATCAAAAGGCATCGCGGCGATGAAATTACTTGGAAGGAAGCCTCGAAGGAAAGTAACGACGGCCGGGAGAGGTTCGGCGATTTTCGCGAAATTGATATTCAAAGTGAACGCACCCTGGTACCTGAAGTCGAGCGCCGTCGCTTTCGCGCGGTTGAACGAAAGGCGACATTTTCGTTTGGATATCGTTCTTATTTTGCGCGCACTTGAATGATTTTAGGTGAGAGCTAAAAATTGTATTAGTATAGGAATCAAAAGTGGAGTTTATAGATGAAACGTGTATAAATAACTGCGCTACTTAATTGAAGCACAATTATAAACAAAAATAAGAACGATCGATCGGTATGCGGAACGTAATGATATTTAAATCTCCGACAAAAAATTCACGCCGATTTGCACGTTTGCGCCGAGTGGAACTGATTGCCTCGCGACGAACCGTGCCCGTTTCTCCAGTACTCGTATCCTATATTGAAATAATTATTACCGCAATGCTGGAAAGGAGACCAAGGATGGATTGGAACGCAGTCCTTGAACGGGAAACGTGCAAATAGAGACACGAACAGAAACTTCGGCGGAAAACAGCAAACTTGAACCGGCGCTTGGTAACCATTTTATATTTGCCGAACTGATTGAAGATGTACGAGCGGAAGTTTATAAAGTGCAATTTGGGGTGCGATGTAATTGCATGGGCACGCACCGATATCATTTTAAAACGTAGACGTAACACTGATACGGTATTTGTGCTAATAGCGGATTGTTTCACTTTGTTTCGGCGTACTTTCACTTGGCGCCCATTTTTCCCCGGGTCCAAACTTTCGAATACGAACTTGAACTTTCGCCGAAAGGTTCCCCCGGTATAATGACGAACCGAACTCCCAAAAAGTTACGCAGTAACGAGAACTTCCTCAACAGGCTTTCTGTGATACAGTTTAGGGAACGATTCCTTGGACGTTGCCGCAAAATACAGAATGACGCCGTTGTTCAGCAACAGTTCGTTGATCCCCCGAGCGTATGCCCTTTAATTCGTTCTAAGCCTGGCAGCGTTTACGAGGCCGCGGCGCTAGAAATATCCCGCTTGTTGTACAACAAATTAATCCCGTTAAATATTCCTCGGTTCATCCCATAGAATTCCCGGCGCAGCAATTAGCTGAAATCTAAATGAAATCTGCAAAACTTTCGCGGTTAAGCGGCGGAATAACGGAACTAAAAAAATGATAAAAGAAAATACCGGGCACGTTGCTAGCCTCCAGAATCTCTGTCACGTTATTCCCATCTATAAACGCGCGTCAACGAAACTATTGGTTGGAACGTTGGCAACGCGAGGAGCGTGGGATTCAGCTATGAAAATTGAATTCGTTCGAATAACCCTGTACCGAAAATGTCGCGGTCTAATGATTGACGAACAAGAGACTACCGAGTGAATGGGCGCGAAAGGAAACGCCGTTAAGACAGCAGAAATTAAGGAGGAGAAAGAAGGAGCTGTGGACGAAAAGGGGAAAGCAGAGAAGCGAGGCGAGGCCGAGTGAAAATAAACGCAGGAGAAGAAAATCTTATCCGGGCTTCCAGTCTCGTGGGCTTGTCCCGTCCCTTTTCCTCTTTTCTCTCCTTTCTTCTCCGCGAGATCTCAACGGCTCAGCCGTCGTCTCCTTCCATAATTTGATTGTTTTAATTAAATTTCGTCGGGGAATCGCTTTACGCTGGGCACACTGGCCTGGCGGGCACAATGCAAACTGTGACGTGTACGGAATGAATCGGGAATGGAACAGCAAATGGGACGATCGGTAGGGAAAGGAGGAGCCTCCCGGTCCAAGTGGAAAGTCTTGGGAAAATTTCGGCGAGTAAACGTGCATTTGCTTTCCTAACTCATATTCTCGATTTGAAGGTGAAATCTCATTTTGCGGAAAGGGAAATGGGAAAGACGTAGGATCTGGTTTTTAATCGAGTGGATTCGAAAGGTGTAAGAGTCACGTCGCTGAAGAGTGATTTGAAGATAATCTGCGACAAGAAATTCTGTACCCTCGTTCTTAATTTCCTTAATATAATATCTATTGATCTCACTCGTGTAACTGATAAGAGAAATCTTAATATTTCTATGCTATTTGGTGCAAGGGCATACAATTTAAGATCTCCACTTTCAAGCATGGTCTCACAATAATACTTATCCTCCCGTCCCGACCAGTAACTTATGTTTCGTAACTTCAATAATCCGTTTCTGATTCACCATCGGAAAAGGAAAACCGGAGTTTCATTAAAACCAGGAAGAAACGGTGATATATTATTCCAGGCAAATTGACAATTGTAATTTTAAGCGACGCGAAGGTATTCATGTTTTCCCGTGAAATCTCGTCGGTTCTATCGAAAGCATAGAACTTTCGGGGAATGAAAAAGGGAAGCCAGCTCCCGTCTCGTGCTTCCGCCCGTAATAAGACGAAGGTTAGACATGACCGCGAGGAACGCTATGGCGGCTGGTAACGACGCGCCGCCCCGCATATTTCTCCAGATATTGGAATTTGTCGCGGTTACTTCGAATTATCTTCCACCCTAGCTATTCGGGCGCGGTCTACCCCTTCTGCTATATATGGTCTTTAGTCGATAATCCGCAGGGTCGTGAGCATTAGCATCCGATCTAAAAGGACATTCGCTGCGACAGGAATTCTTGAGTCGATGCCTTGTGTATCAAGACGAGCATCGCTGCACTTACGTTCGGAATGGCTTTTCTGGAGGAAGGATTCAATTTTCTCGCGACGAGACTCGCTCATGTTTCGCGCCCGTGATATTTACGAGCGTCGGCGAATATCGTAAAGCGGTGGGGGACGTTAATGATGCCGATCGAACATTGTTGACACCGACAACACGGAATCAATTTAGACAATCGGAGGTTTAACGTACCTAATTACACAGCCGTTCTCGGTTTTTACATTGTGATCTCAAACAAAAGCGACGGGAACGGGAGAAGGTTGTCTTCGCGTGGACGGCCAGCGATGGGGCGGGGTGTTCGGATCACTTCTTCCGCTTGGATTGTCATCGAGGGGGCGAAAAATTCAGGAAGGGAAGATTTCATGGCCCTCGTAAGGATAATTTTCATTTCGAGGTTAATCCACTCCCGCGGCACGCATTTTTCGCGTTAATTGCGATCCGCCAACAACGCTTGTAATAACGATTTCACAATTTGCTTAAAGCCGGCTGTTCGGGAATGAAATTATTTAGACGTATTGACTTGCCGTGTAGAAACTTAGTAACTTTGTCGCGAACGGGGTACGCAGATAGAAGGAAATACGTGGTCGTTAGAATCGGAATTAGATTTTATAAACAGGTGACGAAGTTAAGTGGCCGGTCTGACCATTGCGGGCATACTCTACTGCGAGCGTATCCGCAATGACACGAGCGTCACTCAACATTAATCAGTGCAGCGCTTAGTGCTTACTGAATATAAAATGTCTCTATTTTTTTACATATAGTCTACGTGTTATCTGGCTATGTAATAAAAAATATATAAACGTTTTTAATGAATTAGTATGAGAACCATTTATATTTAACCCATACGGGTTTATCTTCAACTGTACAGACAGTATTTGCAATTCTTTTCCACTCTGTCATTAATTAAGCATTACAGCGACACACAAGAAACGTTAATTTTCACACCATTGAATTAATATGAATACAAAGAGCATCTTTCTTCCAGCCGACCAATCTTTAATCCTGAAGGACTATCGGTACAATACCGCCAGCGCCCTGCTCCGTTAGAAGAATTCACGAATACGAGCTATGATAAATCTGTGTCATCTCCACCTGCTTAAAGATCAACCGATTCTGCTCGATTTTCCCCCCTGTTCCTCTCCTCGACCGCTGGCTCCATTTTCTCGGATCAGAATAAGTTCATTGAAGTTGGTCCACGACCTCTCGAAGACCGGTCTGTAAGCTTCCCGGCCTCCCTTTCAGCGGCTACGAGGCACTTGACGGGTTGAATGCGCATTTTTAGTAAATTAAAAAGTATCGTGTGACTGCGCCAGAACGCAGGCCTCCCCCTAAAGCATTCTTAACCCTGGTCGAACCCCCTTAACCCTCTCGTTCTGGTACGCTTCTCTCTCCTTCTCCCTACGGTGGATGGTTTATCCGGATCCTCCCTCGGTGGCTACTCCCCTCTCTATCCCGGTTCCACCGTGTACAAGCGCCCCCATCTTCCTCTTCCACTCGCTCGCGACCTCTCGACTCTTCGAGTCCCCTCCGAAATTGCTACCCTTGTTTGCGTTTAATGCTCCGCTATTTTTTCCTGCTTATCCCCGCTGCGCTGCGTTGCCCCGCCGCCGCGAGCACGCCCGTAAAAAGACGGACGGTTGTGTGTTACTGTGTTGCTCATTTTCGTAGCTACTCTGCGAGAAAAGTTAACGAATTTAGCCGCTGCGAGATTGTCTTTGTCGCCGAAACGGGAACTCCGCCGCTGCCGTGCCCGTGGAATTTGGGGAGGGAAATAACGAACGGGGAATCGAGCCGCTTGGTTTGCATTTCAGAGTGCACCGGGAACGTGAAATGAACGCATTTCTGGTTAGTCTGGTGCGAAGTGTGTATTCCGATGTATGGAAATTGAAGAGACATTAAAGACGCTGGTCAGAATAATTGGGGGATCGCGTGTTGCGGCCATCATGCGCGCATAAAACCATTCTTCGTGTTTAAAAAGACAATTCCTGAAATGATGTGTCGTGCCGATGGGGACAACGGCCGCAATATGATTTATTAATTGTTTCGAGCAGCGTAGTAGTTTATGCTCGATGTTTCAAGCAAAGATACATAAATAATACGTTTCAGGAAGGATTAGAATTTTTGAAGATAGATTTAGGAGAAAGAATTCTTACGAACTGCACGGTTTTAATTGTCCTGATATTATTAAGATCAATTACAGTAATATTTATTTTACTAATAACAACCATAATATTTCGATAAAGTAATTGATCATTAATTTATTAATTCGATTAGTTCATTGATCTGGCAGAGCAAGCATGACTGTTACGCTTAATATAACATTTACGTTGCAATAAGTTTACTTCGGATACAATTAATGAGATAATTGACATAACATTACCCTATTGGCAAACTGACAAAACAATTGCAATTTCGTGTAGATAGAAACGTATTTCCTTGAAACGTACTACGTATTAAAAGGACAATACAGTTGTGTTCGAAAAAATTAGCGAGACGGAGACAACGATCCGAAAGGGCTTTTCACCCCTTGTTGGAAATACTTTGCCGAGCGACTGTGGTCCGATAGAAGCGAACACGGACGAACCTTCTCCCGTATGTCTACGCGTATTTAATTTGTAAAAGTATTCCGTAATTCGCCCGGCTGAAGGTTGGCCCGCTACTTTAAAGCTAGCCCTCGCGAAACCACGGAAACGAAAACGCTTGGGAAAGTCAAAATCGCTTGTACAACGGGTGTCCAAGAGAAAACAACATACCCAACGGGAAACCCTGATCTGAATAATTCGATTGTGCAGCGTGCGTATAAAAAAGCAAGTACAGGCTGCCGCAGTGTGATAAAGGATTGACCCGCTCAATTTTCACGTGAAGTAAAAAGAACCGCAATTTCTCGCGATACCAAAATTACACCAAAATGCAAAATTCGCGCTTTAGCATTTCTCGCGGTTAGAACTCTAACGCTCTCCGTTCAATTAAATATAAGTCGACGAACGAATAATTTAAACAACGAACGCATTACTTCAATTCAACGAAATCAAAGCGCATCCCGTACCTCCGGATTGTCAGACTTACTTAAACGTACCAAACAACCGTGACCGTGTGCAATAAAAACGAACGCATCGTACGATCGACAAAGAACCGCTACCTCTATACCCATTTACAAAAAAAAAAATTGCAAAGAAAAGCAACAACTACCGTGCCACGGACGGCAAGATCTCTTCGTACTCCCGTTATCATGGCCCGCGCGAAGGCACGTTAACTCTTTCCTCCGGCAACCTTTGCCGCCCTTAATGCCGAACAATCCACGCGGTCGGGGGTAAGCGCGTGCTTTGTCGTAATAAAAAAATATCGGACTGTATGTTGCTCGGTAAAAACCAATAAAGGTTGGCAGGCATGTTTGCTCCTGTAGCTGGCGGTTGCGGTAGAGGTTTTCCCTCGGTCCTCTCTTTTCCTCCGCCCCTATACGCTCGCCATCTGGGTACGCGGGTGTACCTGTGTGCAAGTGGACCGTATGCGTGTATACGAAAGCTCGGGAGCGAGTTCTTGCTAAAACAAACCCCCGGGAGAGAAAGAGTGGTCGGGGCCTCCGGCGGTGGGCTACAGAGAAGTGGTAAAGAGAGAATTTGCAAGGGAGAAAGCCCCGGGATCCTGTCTCGGTGTCAGAGGGTCGCCAGTCCGTCAGCTTTCCGTCGGCCCAGAAACGGACCAGACCACGGATCAACGAGCCTGACATTTTAATGCGACAAGGAAAACGTTCGCACGAGCCGGATGAACGTATTTATCACGGTCGTCGGGCGAACGTGCGAGTTTGCACAGGGCAGGTTTGTTTTACGATCGTCGATTACGATGCGATTTTTCACTGAACCGGAGATACTCGGACGGCGGCTGCTTTTAACATTTACCTTCGCTCCTGTTTCCATCGGGATAATCCGTTCGGGGCAATTTGTTTAATTTAAAATTTAATTTTATTCGATCGACTTGAATCTCGGGAAATTCATTAACGCACGGTCGGTTTATTTTCACGGAAAATTTTTATCGCAAATCGACACATGCACAATGTGCCGCGTTAACTAGATTTTAACGAACTCGAGTAATTAGTAACAAAAATATGCGAAGTTTTGCCTACAGCTGAACACTCGCTTTCCACAAGTTTCTAGTATTGACAGTTAGAATGTAAACAGCTAAATTCACCTCGCCAAAAGCAGTAGCTAATTTAGTCCACAATTACCTACCCTGTGAAATTCCAAGTAGTATTGGAGAGCGTGTTTGAGGCCACGCTACGGAATCAGTTTTGGCTATCAAAAAGCGGACGAGGTCGAAATTACCAATGGAATTTCCTCGGTCAGGAGCCGATAACGGCCATAAAATATTTAGGGAAACATGCACCGCCACTGTGCTTCATCCACCCGGTTGCTCTTCGTTATTTCCCCGGCTCCCCCCGGCCTTCGCCTCCTACGCTTACATTCCCCGATGCTCGCGCGAGAATAACGGGCGAGAGAAAAAGAACGGAGAAGAAAAAAGACGGGGTGGTATAAGAAAAAAAAAGAAAAGATAGAGGGAGAGAAAGAGAGAGAGCGCTTTGCGATACGCGTCTGCCGCGAATCCCCGAGCGCAGATTAAGTCCGCATCCCTTAAATATTCATCCCCTTGGAAAAGCTGATAAAAATAAGGAAAAGGCTCGCTCGACTATTCCGTCTCCTCCCTCTTTCCACTTTCGAAATACTCCTTGGAGGCTTGGCCGGCCTCGTGCACGTTGCCCCGCAACACGTGGCTCCCTTTTTATCCTTGAATTTATCCTTTATTAGCGGTTGCTCGAGGTAACGGTCTTTGCAGTTTCGTCGTTCTCCGTTACTGTTGCATACGAGACAGAACGGTTTCTCGCGGCATTTCGAAACGGTATTTATTCGAGATTATTTTCGAGTTGGGGAACTTGATTAGAATGTCAGCAGAGCAAGGAAAAGAATTCGAATTGACAAATCGAACTTTTAGAAAAATAGACGAGGGTCTTTGAAAACACGCTGCAGAGTTAGCTTGGAGTTGCCTTTCGTTAACGTTACGCGTGTACAATTTGAATCTGACAGACCTGGATACAGGTGAACCGCATAGCTATGGCGGACGATTTCGTGGACCAGATTCGTCCGCCTAAATGGAAAGAAAGAGGAAGCGTCGAGAGCGGAAAGGTGTTTAACGTCAGACCTTAACCGATCCTAAGCCTCTTAAGTGTCTCTGAGATTCTTAAGCCGGACAAAGAGACGGTTTTTTTCCCTTTCGTTGGAGCCACTCGTCGGAGGTCCTCGAGGGAAGCACGAGATGCCTCTGATAATTGAATCAAACGATTTATTCTCCCGATTAAAAATGATAGAGAGCCTAAGGAGGTTTTCGGTTACAAAGCTGCTTTCCTCCCCTGCACTTCGCCTCGCTCTCTTCCGTTCCTCTTTCCATTCACGGCGCCGGGGAAAAAAAGCGCGAAGAAGTGCTGCAGATTCTCACCACAGGGGTGACGACGAGGGCGGTAAGCGGTGTAACGCGATCTCCGGAAAGACGATCCTCGAAACCACTCCTCCTTGGAGTGTTGAGAACGGCGGAACGATGAGTCCGACGCGAGGCCTAATTGTAATGTTTATAAGTAATTCCACAATTCTGATTAGGGATGTTAGTATGAATGGTATGTTATATTTTAATTCGCAATAATCTACAGGAGAAACAGATACAAACAACGACCTCCCAACTGTCCCGATAATACTAATGACAAGTAATATAAATCGACGCGACCGTTCTCGGCGTGTTTCCTGTATCGTCTTGTCCAATTGCTCTTCCCCCGTCGAACAGAAAAATCGCGAAAATACGTTGGTCGATAGAGGGAATTATTTTAAGAAGGGCATTGAGATCGACGAGCGAATGGCAGATTGAATTCGTTCGGCTCCACCCATTCTCCACCCCTTCGGCACGGCCAAGAGGGATGCGTTCGATTTCATCTCGGGTTATTAATAATATCTAGAGGTTAGTATTTCCGCGCAGAGCGGCGGCGAGGAAGGAGGCTCGGGGGTAGGGGCTCTGTAAGAGGAAATGGGAGATCTCTTCATTTCTGTATCACGCGAACGAACGAACCAACCGGCGTTGCAGGGCTAGGGCCACAGATGGAAATACCCGATTTATATGCAAATTCCATATTTGTCGCAGCGTGGAGGTGTCAGCCTCTATCCTGTTCGTCCTTCGACGAAAGAACTCGCGGTTTCCAGGCAGCGGAAGAGCCGCACCGGTGCTTCCCGCGGACAGGTAGCTGCAGGCGGGCTCACGTGGATTAATTGACATTTTTCTGAGATCGTCGTGGTATGAAGCAATTATTGGCCGAGGCGTTGAACGCAGTGTCGCATGTGAAGGTGTTATTACGTAAAGAACTGGGAACATTGTCCTACGTACGCGTGTTGATAGATGTCCAACCAATATTTAATTGATGCTCCCGAGATTAAAAGCACGAAACGAGGAGAAAAATGCAAACGAAGTTATCACAAAGTTTACGATTCTCGAGGTTGAAAATTTCATAACACAATACACATATTTTTCCGTGAAATCCTGAAACGTTCGAAAATATAGCCGCTTCTTCGATTATGTAAGAGTCGCAAAATTGTAGCCAGCAGTTTTTGTCCGCAATGTTGACTGCAAATAATTGACATAAGCGTCGCCGTGAAGAGTTTACTCGGCCCGAAGGTTCTCCCTCTCTAATCTGTGCGGCATCCAAAGGCTCGGTTAGTTACTAACAGCGAATGCCGCTCTATAAAATCTCGTTAACGTCAGAATATGGATTTTCTTTCAAGGGTGCATGAGCCAGCAAATTATCAAGAGTCCTTTCTTCCACCCTCGTTGCCTCGTGATATCGTTAATAAACCCAACGTCCCGGACCTTCCCCCCCATCTAATCACCACGCGTCTCTCTCCTTCGACTCCCCCTTTCCTTACTTCGCCACTCCTTGAGACACCTGCATATTTGATGCGCCTTGTAAACGGCCAACCTTCGCCGAATAAATGCGCGAGGCTCATGTATTATTAAAATACAGGCCGGGGAGATTAAAAATCGACGGGTCTCCTGATGGCGGCGCGGCGAACAGTTTACATTCTACCTGTCTACGTTGACTCTTACCCCTTATTACACCTTGCGGACAGAATTCGCGAAGACACGGATACGAACGATTGTACGCAAGCACGCCATTTCTAGTATGAAAGCCTTGAGATTATTTCATGCAACACCAAATATCTATCCGGGCACGCGGAAGGGAACACAACTAAAGAACGCGTTCTAACAGTTCACCGCTTTTCCTTCGTGAATAATTGCAATAACGTGGCAAGTGGTTCGCGTGTCGTTTCAGTCAACGAGACACAGTCAACTAAAGAATTTCTTTGGAGCAAAGGAGTACCCAGAATCCTTTGATGTGCGAATGTTTGTTAAAAATCCACGAGAAGGAAAATCATTCGGGATTTTTCAGACGAGCGAAGCGGGGTGAGGAAGAATTAAAATTCTTCTGCGCCAACGAGCATGCTGGGGTATGGGGGAGGAACGGCTGTGTACCCTGGAAGAAACCGCGAAAAGAATTTCTCTGAGATAAGCGCAGAGGAGGGCTGCCGAGGAAGCGATTGCTCAGCTAGGGGGTGGCTGTGCGGCAAAGGGGTGGGGTTGGTGGGGGCGACTGGGTACCAGCGGGACATTCCGGGAAAAATGATTATACGAAGTTGGAAAAACTTTTGGCACGAAAAGAGAGAAAAGGTGGCGACCAGAAACCGCCGGAGGAACGCTTCCCCGCAATGTCAGGGTTATAGGGTCATTTATCGCCAGATTTTAGACGGCGGATCGGTTTCTGCGAACCGAGATTACCGAAATCAGCTCGCCGTACAAAATTATTCTGCCGCGGTTTCCTCGATTTTTACGCGGGACAGCGAAAGATCTTTAAGTTAAGGAAGGATCTATAAACGTAAGAATATCATCAAAGTTTTATCAACAATAACCCGAGAATCGTTCAATAGCGCCGCCGATTCGAGCGAAGGAGTTTCGCTCGTTTCTCGGAGCCGCACAGGCAAGGACTAACTGCGCGATATTTCTCACACGGAATGATCGCGATAACCCGAAGATTTCAGCGTCACCAGCGAGTCGTCGCGCGGTTCCGCCTCTATTCCAGCGGGATTACGGAGATCCGTTAAGCCTCGTTTACATCTATTCTCCGGAGACGAATGCAGAAGAAGACATTCGCGGGAGGGTTGCTCGATTGGCTTATTTATATTTGTCCCAATCACCGTCGCCAGACGACGGCCTTCCGTTCACGTTCGTTTTTCTCGCGCTCCTACGCTTTCTCTTAAGCGACGGGGCCGTAAAGAGGAGGGTGCTCGGCGCGACAGTATAACGTGATAAATTACCACGCGTCAAAGCCTCGTTGTGCATTCATTTGTACAGCGTTGGCACTGTCATTGCCACCATTGCTCATTTTCCTCGAGGAAACGGCTTCCGGGCACCGTCTTCTGCAGATATCGCGAAATCACGCGAGCACGTCGAGCCAGACGGATAATGCGATAATATTCAATTCGAGTAGCTCCCAGCACTCCGCACTGCGTTCTCGATTTACGGGAGTAAACGGGCGGCGATTAAATTCGCAAATCGGTGATTTGATTCATTTTCGCACAGATCAAGAACTTACAATCGGGTTCGTTATTTTTACGTTATTAAAATGATGTCCTCGCCGAGTACGATGCCGAGTCCCTGATAATATTCTCCATACCACATTTCGTCTACTGGTTTTCTATTGCAGTCTATTGCAGTTAGAAATAAAGCTGCATCATTATTATTGTAACTACAATTTGTATTTGACGGATCAACAGATGTTTCGGATCGCCCACTCTATGCTTACATTTACATATTGTTCATAATTATCCAATACAGTCTCACGCTTGCAACACAAATCCACCGCAATCGCGCATCAATCCGTTCGTTTCGAGCACGGATTCTTCCGCGCCGCCTGTTTCTTGCCTCCTGCCGTTCTGCTGCGAATACAGCCAGCGAAGCAGACGTGGTCGAGAGGAAGGTGGAGTATTTAGAGATCGGGGTGTACTGGACAACCCCCTTGGTGCCGGACGGCGGTCTCGTCGGAGATAATAGGGCCTCGGAAAGTTTTCGAGTTTGCAACTTTCCTCCACCACTCCGTCCAATCTCCCCGGGTTTTTCCTCCCGGTCGTTTCTCCGGCGTCGAACAGAGAGAAATCCAGGCGGACCATGCCCCGTCTCTTTTCTCCGTTCTTCTCCCCGAGGCGTCTACGACGGCCTGGCCGACGTCTCGCCTCCTCTAACGTCGGGACCAGCTTCCTTTACATCCGCGTTGCACGCGTTGCCAGTACAAGATATACGATTGTAGATACCGCGAGATTTGTGGTCGCCAAGGCGTAACGCGTCGTGCACGGCCCAGGGCAGGCCCCTTTCAGGTGGAGATTGCGTTTTGACGCGTGATAGATTCATGGTTATTGGAATCGGACCGCGTTCCGTTGCATCACAAGGCGAAACGAAACTTGCCCGGAGCGTGTTATGCGTAAATCAAGCCCGCACGGCGACTTAAGATGCTGTTTCGGAATAAATCTATGGGGTTACGCTGTTTCCTCGCGTGCGCGTCTTTGTCTATGGGGGAGGGACGGTCCTACGGGGTTGGATATAGGTATGGAAAAAGTATGCGATAGTTTGATCGATACAAAAAATTATTTGATCGAGAACGACCAGTTCAGAAGTGAATTCGGCGACAAGAGAAGCTATTTTCTGAAAGTATCAGTTCGAATATTTGGGAACATTGAATAGACGTAATTATTCGCAGTTTAGTTCGGTCGAAATCGGTAATTTTTGTGCACAATATGATCCGGCACAGACGGGCGTATCGATTATCGACTTTGCCAATAGCGAGACGCAGAGGCTTCTCGAATCGTCTCCCTAAGAAAGTCAGAAAGGAGCATAGGTCGTAGACGGGACTCCTTAGAAATCCTCGGATTCCTCTATGCAGGGCAGTGGAAACGAGACAGACGAAAGGGATTTAATTTGTCGCGTTGAAAGGCACGGTTGATGCAAACCCTCTGATGTTCGCGATCAATCTCCAGAGCGATCTTCGTTTCGGTTCCTTGAATGGCGGTCTTTAAACGCTCAGCAGGCGAACACGCGTGCTTTTGTTTGACCAGAAGAAATTCAAGCGGCAGTGGAATTTCGTAGATCAAATTTGTTACCAGAAGTTACGCACGATGCAATCCATTTAGAAAGGAGTAAGCTAACACCTGTTAACAGAAAGAAAAATTCTTGTCGTTCTATAATAATTCCTTATCAGTTATGATATCGTCTTTAATCCCTGTAACATTCCTCTGTCCATAATTATTGGTTTATTATGAAATACGATTTAATACCTTTATTAAGGTGTGAACGAAGGACCTATCAATTGTAAATTCCACCATTCTGACTCCCCGCGATTCCGAAATACCTCTCGCGTATCGACGACATCATTCGCTGTCGAAAATGTTGAAAATGTCGAACAAGAGTAAACGGCCGAAGGTTTTCCAATCTCTCGGGTTTATTTCTCGGAAAGTTTTTTCACAAGTGCGTCGGTAGCCACGCGTTGTCTGACATTGACGAAGTAGCCCCATAGACAGTGTGGGAAACGTCGCTAATGTCGTAACCGAGTGTCATCGTGCACCCTTTGCGGAGCATCGGAACTCCGGGGGTTGACGATGGAGACGGCGGTAAGGAACGACGAAAGGGGACGACCGGGAGATATATCGTCACTCGGGAAGCTGTAACGGGTGTCTCTTGATGTCTCGAGGACGGGCCGGTTATCTCTTGCCTGTGGGTGCAACGGGGTGGCTTCCTCCTAGAGAAAAGGCGAAAAGGCTCGCGTTCCACAAGAATGACAAGTGCCTATGCTTAACGACCGCGTCTTGAGCAAGTCTCGCGAGTGTCGCTGAGACGCGCTTGTCGCGAGATAACCGGCGTTTCTTTGTGATTCGTCGTAGAACGAGGAGGTGTAATTGTTTGCGACGTTACGTGAAATTTCTTCGCGGTCCGTTGTTTCGACGGTTCGAGACACTGGAAAATTGATTGCTGCATTGCGAAGTCGTGTCGCGATTAAGTCGGACAAAATTAGTTCAAGGATATATAATTGCTAAACTCTTCTACAAACAAACTGCTGTACAAAAGACCATACTACAACCCAAATCGAGCGCAATGATATACAAATTTAATTTTACGTCCCCACTTCTGCTGCCAGACAGTGCCGCAAACACCGCGCAACGATACCATCGATAAAATATCATTCGCGTGTCCCTTCGGCGGTAGCTACCCCTTCTCCGGGCGATCAAACAAAAAGAAGCCAAAGCACATATCCCTGGGTCCGCAAACGTTGACCAAGAAAGCCCCAAGTAATATTTGTACAACGTAAGAAGGTGTCAGGGTATACGGTGCCGGGCGTCCTTTCCTTCCCAAGAACGTCCCAAAGGGTGAGCAAACGGTTAACTGGGCCGGGGAGTCCCCGAACTATATTCCCTCCAAATACGAAACCAATCGCGACACCTCCGATGGTCGAACGAACGACCCAACGGCAATAACGCCGCTGGTCAGATGGGCCAGGGGGTTCGGCGAAGTAGACGATGGCTTCAGGATAGAACGGTCGAAGGTTTCGAGGGGTCGGCCGTTGCGGAGGCGGCGTGCCTGGCCTCACCGGAGCGGCCTTCCTTTTATTGGCCATAAAAGCAATAATGCGATGCCATACGATACGCGTGCCGACACTGAAGTACGACAAAACGATACAAATGTTTGGAATTCGTTTCCCTTCCTTCCATCCTTCCTCCCTGGGCTCAACCCCGCGATTTGTCCCCCCTGTCCACCCTGCGGTCCGATTCTGCCGCTGGAAAGCTTGGACGAAAGTCGCCTTTGATTCCGCGGTGCTTCCGGACCAGATCTGGTTTCGTCGTGCGTCCTGAATTGACAAGAAAGATGCGCTTTTGGTTACGTTATATTGGCCACATTTTCGGCGAATCAGATCTCGTGTCGCGCGTACCGCGGAAAAATGTTGGCCGGGCGTAATTTGCACAGAATGGCGCGTCACTTTTATTTCAATTTCGACGGGGGCAATTCCTTCGATGGACCGTTCCTTGAAATTTCCGTAGCCCGAGGGGGCGAACGAAGGAATTAAAGCGGGCAACTGGAACGATAATCGCTCGCTCCGGTCGACGAGCTGCGAAACCTCATTTCGTGCTGTTTAAAAATCTCATGAAGGCGAAACAAAGGATGAGGCCAGGCCGTGCTCCGCCGGGGGAGAACGTGCGTCGATTCGGCGTTAAACGGCTCTCGAAGGAGGTAGAGAGGCCAAGGGTAGAACGGAGGAAACGAGCCAGAGCATCGTGATGACGTCTCGATTCCCGGGGAGTCAGCTTTTAAAAAAGCCGAGGGAGAGATCCTTATCAAAACCTTTCGTCTCGTTCCGGTCTAATTTACTTATGCCTCCCCTCTGCCCGCCCTATTTACAAGCAGAAAATCGTCTGCAACCTGAGACACCAGAGCTTCCTTGTTGCGCGTTTCCATACTGGATATTTGTCGCGTCTGGATATCCAAGACTACTTCCTAGTACGGTGATTTTAAACACCACACAGAATGAAGAAGCAATTGGCACTTCTATTAATTGCAAATATTCCATTTCGAATTAATCGCTCGAATGGAACGGTATTTAATAATACACGGCATGCTGTGCGCACCAATTATTCAGGCCTCGACACGCGAAGTGCTTTCAGGAATTGAAATAAAAAATGTCAAAATCTTGCACGGGTAACAAATAATTTGGAAGTCCAGGATACGAATATTTCTTTGCCTTGCTCCTTATTGCCAAATATTTTTGCCGTATCCCCTGGCCGATTTGTCTCATCTCGGAGTCTGAGCGAGCACGACTTAATCTCCTGCCGGATCAAGTTGCTCTCCGTGTCCGGCAGGATATCGAGTGCGACGAACGACACCTTGAGCCGAGATTACAAGCCGTCCGAATCCTCTTTTCTTGCCCCTCGGCGAGACCTCCGGCAGTCTACCTTCGTCTGCCGCCCTTACATGTGTTTCTGCACGAGGCCGTGCCTCCTTTCGCGAGACGTGCTCCTTATATCGTTTTCTCCCTCGACCTTTCCACCGGTTACACGGATTACTTGCGCGCACGAAACGCACACGAGCCGGCGATACACGAAGGGGGTCGATGCGTGAGAAGGGGCGGACAGTGAATACATTTAAAACGGGAATACGATTACTCGTTCGACGAGGGAGAGATTTTTGTTGCCTCGTCGGATTTATCGACGGAAATTTGTGTCGTTACGGAGACGTCTCGGGAGAGTAGAAGAAACGCAAAAGCGACGGCGAAGACGCGCGGTGAAAAAGGTAGCGCGGTTGCGTCGCATTCGTGGAGTGTACAGTACGCTTCGGTTATGACGATTTATTTCGGAGAATTATGGACACGTCACTGTGGATACAGATTCCACTTGCACCGGAGCTGTCAGCAATTTCTAAACGTCTCGCGCAAATTGTTCTTCGTCGACTTTGTTTCAAGCGTTCAGACCGCGCCGCGAGATAAACCAACGAAGGTATCCTAAAGAAAAAAAGAGGAGAGATGCGATATAAAAGGTGCTGCGGCAAAGATTACCGTAAAGTCGCTCGCAGCTCAAACTTATTATTAGCTTCAATTATTAAGCCAACTTTTTAACCGTTTCAAAGTTCCACGCATTAAACGTGAAAACGATGCCGGCAGTAAATTCAATACCGAGCAACAATTGCGCATCGTGGATTTATGAATTCGCTAGGAAAATATCCGAACCGACGAAGCGAAGCTCGCGCCGTGCCAACATCCGCGTTCTCTCGCGCGCTTACAAACATTCTTCCTACGCGCAGCATCGTTCCTTGCCGACGAAGCGCCGCGTTCCCACCGCGCGGAACGCCACGGCGAATCGTCGCGTCCAGAATAATAAGGATATCATGTCCTTCTGCGTATGTCTTTCGCCGCCAACGGCGATAAAATTGCCGCCCCGGCCATCAGAATTCAATGACGGTCGTAGAAGGCGCAGCCGTGCGAAAAATTGCACGATCTCTCGCGTATTACGACTGACACAGTGTAGCGGCGTGGAGCGATAATGATATTCAACGGCGCGGCTGCTTTTACGAGCGATTATCGCCGCGAAATCCTTCCTCGGACGGAAAACGCCGGGGCAAGAGGATCTTCCCCGTGGAAGCTAAGATTCGGCGGCGGCGCCGGACCCGCGGCGGGCATAAAGGGAATCGCGCCATCATCGTAAACCGACTAAACCCCCTTCCGCCCCTCTTCTGCCCCCTTTCAACACCCCAGAAGCGAGCGGAAAGGCTAAAGAGCAGAAGGAGAGGGCTAGAAGCGGGCTCGGCGTAAACTATCCGACAACCGAGTCTGATCGCACCCACTTCTCCATCATCCTCTCGTCTCCGCTAACGCCGGGGCGCAATATCGAGGAATCTGTAGAGCGCTAGATGCACATCGCCGCTACCCCACACTGTCGTCGTCGAGTTATTTCTTTCGATGAGTTATTCCTTCGTGCTGAGCAGCAAGGAAACGGCGTTGCTTATCGGTGCTCTTAATACAGATGTGTATTCAATTTCGTTAAATCGCAAGCTTTGAACAATTGATATATTGTATGAAGTACTGCGCATCGACTGGATCGTTAATTTAATACGGAAATGTTGCCTCTCGCTGTCGCGACGCGTCGGACAGACATCGATAATCCTCGCTCGGATGTATCAGAGCTGTTCGATTGCGCCCCTTACACGGAAAATATTTCATCCGATATATACCCCTTTCGAGCGTCCCTGCCCCCCCGCGATGGATTGCTACTTTCTACCTCTTGTTCGAGGACCCCAGCACCTTTGCTCCTTTGGATTTTTCACACGCCCCGCTCTCCCGGCTTCATCCTGCCCTTTCGTTTCCCGTTCCACATCGTCTACCCTCTCGGCGGTAGTTCTTCGGGCGGAGCGGCGGCGAGGCTAAGACTTTCCTTCAGTTTCCACACATGCTCCACGGGTATCAGTGGTCCCAGTGGAAGGATTTGCAAGTTAAATGGCATAAACGAACACTCAGAGAGGAACACTCTTTGTCTTTCGTTTTTTTTTTTTTATCTGGAAACTTCCAAATCTTCGGGGGGTGGGTGTAAAAGATTCGCTCTCATATTTCTTTCGTCCTTCGTTCTTCCTCTTTTCGTCGGTACTACGGTGTTTTCGAAGCAACACCGACGAACCTGTCGAAAATAGTTCAATTTTTCCATGCGAATTGTTTAGTGAATCGCGTCGGTTTTGCCTGTTTTTTTTATGGGGGAGTACACAACGAGGTGACGGTAATGGCTCCGTCGCAACGCGTGTGCCTACTAATTCATTTCCCTATGAATATCCGAAAAGGCACCCTTTCCTTCCCGCGAAAACCAAGTCTGTTGTCTTCCAGCGCCAGTGGGCGTCGTATGACCGGGACATTAAGACATTGTTCCTGTGATTTACGGTCTGATTTGCATTCACGTGCCAACCGTATATCAAGCATACACTGTGAACTAAGCTTTCTACCGGTTGCGTTACCCCTCGCTGGAATCTACTTTCGCCCGCCCAAAGACGGCCGCGAAGGTGTTGGCACTTTGGTGCAACGAGCGCGAGGAAAATACTACACTTCGGAGCGTTAACTTATTCACCCATGAAAATGCTAATTGCCCTTAAAGTCGTTGCTCGGGAAATAAGGGCACAGTTAAGCCGGCATAATTTTTTCCCTTATCCGAAGATATGCAAGTGCCTACTAATTTTTTATTGCATGCCGGTGTTATTTATCTCGGTTGAAGGCGAGCCATCAAATGAAATTATCCAACGTTCTATCCGTAATGCGTGTAATTGATGGACGTTAGTAATTAATCTGCTCGACGAATTTTGGACATTCGTTCCAAGTATTCCGTGTAGACGTCAATTAAATAGTTTCGATATCGATTTACAAGAAAAGACCTATTCCTTGTTTCACCGTAAGGCAACGCACGTAATCGTGCCCGCGATATTTAGTACAATCAACCATTCGGCCGTCGGTCAGTTTCCAAGAAAGTCTTGACCAACTATTTCACGGACACCGACTTCGACGCAAAAGCCGCAGAAGCTGAAAACATTCGGGGCAGCGCGATTTAACGAGCAACATAGAACGAGGAGGAGCCGCAAAAGGGGGTAAACAGAGCGAGGATAACCACGCAACGAAAAAAAGAGACGGAACACCCCCGAAGAATATTAGCGTGGCTTGTTTCAAGCTAGTCGGAGACACCGAACCGAACCCGTTTTCCTCGTGTGTCTCACACAGATCTCTATCAGCGCAAGTTCGTACAAGCACACGTACAGAGGCGTGTACACGGGGTGGGTGTGGGGCGGGTAGCTCACGTGCGAACGAGGCATCCTTTGCCAGGAGCTGAACAGCCACTGATGAACTTGAGTCATCGATCATCCAATTAGCCGGGCGATCAATCATCCGGCTGCCATTTGCCCCAAACCTGGCTGGGGCCCTCGAACCGCTGGATGCCTACAAGCATGGTCCAGCATCCTTCCAGCGTAGACCGACGTGTTCGACCCCAACACGCCGAATCCCTAATCAACCCTTTTCAACGCGTGCAGCTTCGGCTGAAACGCTAACCTCCCCCCTGGTGCTCGCGACTCCGGCTTTTCCCTCTCGTTTCGACGATTCCGGCGATCAATATTCGAAGAAATACTGATGCTGCGGGCAGCGTTAATTGTGTTTTATAGAGTGCCGCCCCGACGCTGTGGGATTCGATTAAACAACTTGCCGGATTATACCGTGCGGCCTGCGCGATTGGTCGAAGAGGTGCGAACGGAAACGGGGGGACGATAAGCGAACGGGATAGACTCGCACTTCGTTATTTTTTCTTTTATAAAAATAGTCGGCTAGAGTTGACCGGGACGTTCCGTTCGGGGGCGGATCTTCTTCGGGAAATTCTTCGCTCGCGAGATTCGTCCGAGAGGAAACGTCAACCGCGTCGCGTTGCCTGAAGCGTGTTGACGATTCGCAGCACGCGAGTGTGAGCGCGTCGAAACGGTGTCCCGACTTTCGTCTGGAACTGATAGTCCTCCCTTTCCCTTAGCGCGGCTTCGTTAAGCAGGATGTTAGCACGTTTTCCGCGTAAATCGCTTTCGTTCGTTCAGCGGCTGCCAGAACGGGGCCGAAGGTGTTTGATATATAACTCGATATATCGGATAATAATGTGCGATATGACGCGTGAGTTGTTAATTCGCGCGTCGCGTCCGCTGCACGTGACGCGAGCTCACCAGACTCTGCCCTCGAACCACGTATTCTTCTCTTTCTGATGCTTCCGCGTGAGTTCACGCCAATGGGGAAATCCAGCCTGTATCTCTCCATTTTCTCGATCCCATTCATCCGTTGGAACAAAAAAAAAAAAGAATTACTGGCAAATCGACCGAACCGACGAGCACTTGGCTTAGAAGGTGTCATTCTTTGCGAGCTGTTAAAAAGGCTCGGAATGAATTTCACGTGGGAGAGTTTAAAGATTTCCGTTCGATCAAATTTGACAGTCGGCGTTTACTCGACGTTTCGCGTTGAAAAGTATCAGGTGTTTAAACATTTAATGGATCGATGATCGAATGCCGTACTTCGCTCTCCAGCGAACGATCATCGACGTGGCCAGGATAATCCTTTAGGCAGTCGCGCCATGTTTAATTTATGTTGATGGATCTTTACATTTCAAATTGACTACTTAAGCTCCATTATTTTAAAGGCAGACCAGCCTCCGACGCGGTGCAGCGAATTCGCCCTTCAGGAATTGGTTGCCACGCCGAACCGCGACGCTGCCTGTGCTCTTCTTCTCGATTTATATCTATTTCCATAATTTCCTCTTAACTGATAATTCGCGACCGCAAGTATCAAGCCACCCTTGCCATTTCGAGACTGCTGGGTTCTTCACGGTGCCACGAACGACAAATGGAACACAGACATTCACTTTCCCATTTTTGCGAGACATTAGTAAGGTTTGATACGTCTATTGTTTAATTATTCATCGATTCCCAATTCAATTCAGTTCAGACGTCATTTCTTAATTTAGTATGTGGGAACTTTCGGTTCACCGCGTTGCAAATAGTATCCTTTAAAAGGAATACCCCGTGGTTGCATATTTTTCCGACACCTCGGAAAATCTGTCTGGGCAATTGTTTTACAATAGAACGGAAATCGTGACGTTCAAAACGCGAAAAGTGACCAGAATTATTTTATTATTCGAAATAAATGGCCATTCTCCTAGCGGGCTATCATAGACCATAAATTCTGGCAGATATTTCCATTACACATGACTCCCCCAACATTACATTCTATTGCGAGTACATTCGGAAGACCACTCATTCGCCGTTCCGCCACCGCGAGTGCTATCTCGTTCTGGGAAAATATTCAAATGAGTTTCTAATCTACAGAGACTGGCTTCCTGCGCGAACGAGCGAGAGAAACGCTGCGAGACAATAAAGGGGGAACGAATAGGGCTGGAAACGAGCTCGGAAAATATACAAAATATTCAATTCGACGATCCATTAAAATACATAGGAGAAACGAAGTTTCCATTCGGCCTGATCGAAGCTACACTTCGGCGCGATTCGACGCTTTCCTTCCCCATTATCGCATTGTTGGCCCGCGGTTGAAAACTCTTTAACCAGTGGCGCGGCCGTATGCGCCCGGGTACTTAACTTCTTACGCTTAGGAAAATATTTCCCCGAGGGAAACAGCCACGGAACGTCCTCCTCGCGGATCCCGCTCGAAGACAGCGCAATAGGAAGCCAGGGGGTGCAGACCACCCGCCAAGCGCTAAGCCGATAGGCCGGGAATCTATGGAGTGGGCTCGGCAACGAAAACCTAAGTGTCTGGCGGAAAACGTCTCTTTAATGCTCTTAACGTCGTCACGCTACTCCTCTTCAACTACTCCACGCCCGCCCACACAGCGCCGCTTCCTGCCGCGCAGGATAAATACCTGTCAACGTTCAAATTACGTTCCTGCAACGGAGTTGCCCGCCTCTTCGCCCCGTTGCCGTTCGTAAAATAGATGCACGGAAATCGAAGTGTTTCGACTGGATCGAAAGCGGGCCTGCTGTTATAGCGACGTTCCGAAACGGATCGGGCAAATTCTCTTTACCGAGACGCCGCTCGTCATATCTAACATCGTCCGTTCACCTCGCGAAAAATCGAATGACAACGAAACGATGTCGTCCCGAGGGGAATGCGTCGTGCGAGAAATATACGTTGCTTCGCGAGGTCGCGGCGCAATCTGTCGACGGATGCGACTGTTCGACGTTTCTCACGCGCGTAGACGCGGACAGATTACACAGGCGGAGAGGAGGATCGAAGTCCGGCGTTGGTCGTTTGGTGCGTTCCCCGTGTAGGAAAGGAGGGTTCGACGTACGCGTGCAAACCTTCGACGAGGCAATCCCTCCGCCACGGTGGCCGTGTCACTGCGTGCCCCTGACAGGCAGCAATTAACAGCCGCGGACTCTCGCCTCTCCTCGTTGGCGCAACGGTAGCGTCGCGCTAGAACGTCGTGCTAGACGCCGGGGTAAATAATTGTCCCTTCTGCCGGCCGGTTAAGACACCGATTTGCCCCGCGCTCTTGTTTTCTACCTTTCCGCTCTGCCGCTCCCTCCATCGTTTTCCCTTTTTCCACCCCTGCCTGATTCTGCACGCCAGTCAATAACAGACCTCGATTTCGACCGCCCGTTTCCCGATTATTCGTGGCGCACGCTTCCTACGCGCCTCTAACGCTACTTCATTAATCCTCCCTCGGCCCGAGGACACGCGCCGATAGTTCGATTCAAGCGCGGCTTAGACACTCGTTACTTCGTTCGGATTGTATTAGATTACGAAATTTCGGTAATTCGTGTGCACCGAGAAAGGCGGAGCGGGCGAAAGAATTGCCTGTCGATTCTGGGGCCGAACGTTCAGAAGGGAAGAAACTTGCGATCCCCGGGGACGCTATTAATGTAACTGTCGGTACATTATCTCGTCGAATTAAAAAAGCAGCGCCCTCGACTCGGCTCGGCTTTTTTTTCTTTTCTTCCTCTCTGTTCGCCCTGGGGGCTTGTCCTTATCGATCCATCTCAATTACGGAAGAATCAGGTGGCGCGGCACCGAGAGTGGCAGCCCGCCTGTACGAGGTGTCCGTGACAATGGTGTTTAAGATGATTACCATCCCGATTCACCCCCGCGCTACGAGAGGAAGTACAGCGCGCCTCGGAGCGACGAGAAAAATCGTCGTTAGACAAATGGGACGCTTTATCCCGGCATTACGGCTTTTTATTTGAGCACCGATTACAACCGTGGGAGATCCCGTTTCACTTTTGAAGGATAAACCGGGGACCCCTTACCTGTCCTGCCGTAAGATCGATGTAAAACGATTTGCAATATGTATCACCGACATCTCCCTCTCCCCCATCCCCTTCCGCATACATCTCGCAATCTTGTAAACTCAAAGCCCGGGTTATCGTCGTCGCGCCTCAACGTTCGATAGCAAATTAGTTTCAATTGTGATCCGAATGATTATATCAATCCAGGTTCCCTTAAAATCCGTTACCCCGCCTCGTAATGAAACGTTTCTCAAATAAATTAATTATCAATGGGCTTCATCACGGCAGTGTCCCCCAGGATCACTCGCACCTAGCGCGCTCGAAAGTTGCCCACCTAGAGGTCGCGTAACGCATACACGTGGCCGCGGCGTATCTGGCCAAGGGGTGAAAAACGAATAAACGAACGAGCGCGGTCGCTCCGCGCTCGCTTGCTCGGTCATCGTAACCTCGTTAACCGTCGGTACACCGTTTGCACGGTAATCGTACGCGAAAGGGTTGCGCGACAAGGTAAAAGAGACGCGGCAGTGTGAGGTGGGTGGGGGTTGGATGGCAGAAACGGAACGACAGCGGGGGGGGATAAGGACAGGAGGAAGGCAAAATGGAAATGTATACTCATCGTTCTCCACGTCCACTCCTCTTATGCGCTGTTTAACTTATCCATTTAAAACTCAAACATGCGAAACAATTAATTAGTAATTAACGCTGGCCGGTGGTGGATGGAGGAGGGAAAGAGGGGAAGAGGGGAAGAGCGAAGGGACGACGGGGCGTTCGCCCCTGGGGTGTCTGCGCCGCCCCCAGAAAGGGGGCACCGGCTGGGCGTAGGAGGCTTCTACAGAGGCAAGAAACTTTAAAGTTCGGAACTTTAGTTCCGCTGTTAGCTTCTAATTAGCGGACAAACAGTTAACCTCCAGATACAGTCACGCAGTTCTGCGAGGTCCCAAGCTGCGCCCGGCCCCGAGGAAAGACATTCGAGACCCCGTACGTGTGAATTCGCCCGCGATCATTATCGTACGCTTCCATCCGCCTCGAGTATCGATAACGATGAGCCTCGTCAACATCGGCCAGCTGGGAAACTTGTTCGCTTCTGCACTCGAACCGGTCGCACATTATTCCAGCTTGCGCGCAACACGTATACTGCCCTAGTGGGAACATCAATCGCCCATTTTCGCTTCTGATAAACAATCGAGCTTATTATTATAAACAGTTCATCCCGTTTGAACCGGTTCGTCGCGAGTGCACCGTCATTCGAAGGAGCATCGATGGGGGCGCCCAGTTACATTCCGAGGGGTTCGAGCAATTTTTCCCTCATTGTCATGCAACCAGTCGCAATTTCCTTCGTCCCGATCCCGAAGCTAAACTTCGCCGCAGACCAATTACAACTGCAAATTTTAATTTCATATTCCCGGCTCGTTCGCACGCGGACAAATCGCCGGTCATTACGCGTGCCCCCGTGCACCCCCTTCCCTACCCTTCCCCACCGGCTGCTTGTCCTTAGCTGGCCGTCTACCGTCCGGATTGCCCGTCGCTCCGCTCTCAAATTGCTCAGACAAAGTTCCTTATTACGCAGAGGTACGGACGTTGAGCATCATTTCTCTCTGGTGGTTGATCGACCATGCTCTCTGCAGGAGCGCGACCTTTGCACGCGAAACGACAAACGCGAGCTCGCGGCGAAGCTGTCGCTTCGTAGGGCAGCGGTGCGCGTTGATATCGTAGTTGTGTGCAAACGGGTCGGGGGGAGAGGAGAGAGGGTTGCAAGGGTGGCAGGTCATCGTTGGCGCGACGGTTTCAATATGCTTCGACAGTAGTTACGATACCCGCCGTGGACCCGACGCAGATCGGACGAAGTGGATGCAGAAGCGGACGAAGGCTGGGGTGCCGGGCGGTTGAGGGGGTGTTGGAGGGGGCAAAGAGAGGACTATCGCGCTGCGGTATCGGTCGCCTTGGTTATTTAGGAAACCATATCAAAGTTTGAGTTGGCTGGTTGCCGGCGGTGCGCAACCCTCCTATCGCGGCCTCCGCTTCTGGACAATGAGATCTCTTCCGGCCTCGTCGAGGTCGCCCTTGACGTTCGTTACCGGACCGAATAACACCACCTAGAGCCATGAAAATGCTGCCGCATTGAATCTCTGAAGAGGTCGGGTACCAAGAAAAGACGTTATCCGTGACAGATCAATCGTCCATTATACGCGGAACCAAGACCGCTCGCTAACTATCCACCGAGCAACGATTGTCATCTGGTGGGCCAACGATCATCGGACCGTTCCTCTCGCGAAGTGATCGCGAAAGATGGAATTTTTCAATTTTAAGCTCGTAGGAATTCGCAGATGTCGGAAAACTTGTATATACATAATTCTTAATTTCGTACCAATGCAGGTGTATTATATTTGTCCGAGAAATAAAAGAATCTGTTGTTCCCGCATGCAGATCGGTTAGGCGTTGTCTGCGGGGCAGATTTGTGGGACATCCGGTGCAATAAATCTCCGTCCTATCGCGCCAGCGAGTTACCGAATCACTCAGACATTCGTAACAATTAGCAGGAAAAATCTCACGACGCTGACGCGTCACGGCAAGGAATCGAGAGGGGTTCGAGACGGGCGGGCCATTCTACTTCTAGCACTCCGCTAGAGTCGCGTGAGTTCTTACGGGAAGGGTCGAGAGATTTAATTAAGGCAGAGCGACGGACAGAAAGACGAGCCGGTGCGTCGTGTAAACTCGAGCTCCTCCGTTGTCCCGGTGTTCCTGTCGTAGCCCCGGGAACGAGCCAAGTCGTTCCTCCTTCTTGCCATTCTAGAAGATCGCTCGAAAACTCGTGAGAACGCTACACACGTCTACGGCGTAGATTCTGTTCGGCCGAGCGTGTGCGTCAAAGTTCGTCAGGCCACCCCGATTCTGCGGAGCAGAACTTTCGTCCGACAGCCCTGTTTCGCTCTTCTTGTACATTAGAGCCCGGTGCGGGAACAGAGCCATTTCGTCCGACTGACTTCACCTGCATGCTGATCGCCGAGAAATCTGAACCTTGTTCCCGTTTATCCCTTGGTTTTCTACGGCGCACCGAAACTCTCGCCAAATTTGTCGCTCCGCCTGTACATAATAATAAGTGTCTCTTTTGAATCGTCGTGTGCACTAATCAGCGATTTTCAAATGATTCATTTCCCCTCGGTTATCGGTTAATCTTGAACGTTTCAGCAACATTGCGATAACCGCGCAGTAACTGCAATTTTAACTAATAACGGCTGCCAGTAATAGGATCAACACGCGAGTGAAGCTCTTAGAAGCTTTCGGATACCTGCGTCGAAACAATATAATTCCGATAATTGAATCGACGATACGATTTCCCAATGTCCCAGTTGAATCCGGACGTGCTGGAATTTCGAACCGTGGCTTCATTTTATTACATTGCGTACAGGGGGTCGATCGGTGCCGCATCCAACACGCGCAGCCTGCGAACTCTTCCACGCCCTTTCCGATTTCAGTTTCGATCGTTTCACCGCGGTCCACCGACGTCGGCCCCGAAATTTCCTCCGTCACAAGGTGTCACAGTTCCCGACCACCCAGGCAGCCGTATTCATTCCGCTCGTGTCGCCAAGCCAGTGGCCGGCGGTCCCCGAGGCCTGTGCTAGAAACAGCTCGCAGCATCATCTGTTCCGCGGTCGCGGTTTCAGCGTCAATAATTCGCAAAGGCTGCGGGGCAGCCTCTAACCGACTGATTTCACGCATCTGGCGTTTGGTGGTTTAGTCTGGCCTGGTCCGTCCCGCTTCCACGCCGAGAGCAACAGCGAAAGACGGCGACGCTTACGTGGTGGAGCGTAGGACACACTTACAGAGAGCAAGACGATGGACAGAGAGGCAGGGAAGCCAATAGAAGAAGAGAGAGAGAGAGAGGTGGGGGTGAGCGAGAGGAGAGAGAGAGAGAGAGAGAGAGAGAGAGAGAGAGAGAGAGAGAGAGAGAGAGAGAGAGAGAGAGAGAGAGAGAGAGAGAGATGGAGAGTACGGCCAGTCCCTGCCTCGCCGTCGTGGTGGTCCCGTGATCAATATTCCTTACCCCCTTTGCCTTGGCTTACCCCTCCGGCGCGGTACGGGTGCCCCTTACCTCGTGAAAACCCTCCTTCTACTACCCACACCCACATCCTCCCACCTCCCTTCGGGGAGAACCCGGGAGAAACCCCTGAAACCCCTCTCGCACCCTCGTCTTAATTAGGAGTCTGAATCTGCGGCGGACACGCGTATAAGGGTAGGCTGCTGGAGATCGGGAGAGGGTGGCGGATGGGTGTGGGTGCGAGTGGGCGAGCGGGTGCAGAGCTCTCCGGGCAAATCCAGACGAACGTCGTGTCCGAAACATTATTCCCAACTTCGCTACGATCGCCGCACCGTCACGGACGCTGGGCGACCCTTTTTATTATTCCCCGGAAAATAAACACATTTGCGCTTCCTTGCCCTGCCGGCGGTGGCCGCCGCCTCGAGCCTGCCTTGTCCGGCCCCACGTTCCGAACGAAAGAACCTCGACTTGCTCGCCGTCCGGTAATTAGCTGTTGTTTCGGCGGTCCGCGTTTGAACGCGACGGGGACCCCGATACGCGTCGCGGCGACGAGCTGTATTATCGGTTTCTTGCCGGCGCGAAAGCAACGTTACCCGATGCTCGTTTTTCTTGTCACGACGCGACGGCGGGGATCGTCGGATCGAATGCTGGGTCACTACACCTAACGAAGCGCATTGAGAACTTTTGCTGTTCGCTAATTTGCCCCCGACTAATTTCTTCCCGGCACCCTCGCCACGCATTCGAAAGTCTGCGCCGCGTTTCTTGCCGGCTTTAACTACCGTTGGTCCGGGGCGTCGTTAACAATTAGCGCTGCTTATGTTTACATTGATTCTGGAGCGAAGTCTATTCGTTAACCGAGAAAACTAATGCCTAATTGCGGATCGGAGAAGGGGTAGTTACCGGACGTCCAATTTGATCGTCCCGGTTATATCGTTGGGGGGTGGGGGTGGTTCGAGGTGAACGGTTGCGATAACGTCAAAATAATTAACTACCGCTAGAGGGTAGTTGAGTTTTAAAGAAGCTCGCTACACGCTTGTGCGCGCCGATATCGTGCGGATCTCTCGCCCTTATGAACGTATTTACATGCATGGTACATACAGCTTGAGTACATAGGGGAGAGGGTAGGTGGCGGCGTGGCTGTGCCGAGAGGATATTGGGGTTAGGCCATTCATTAGATTACGGGAATTCGGTGGTACCCGCTGAAGGGTAGAAGAGAAGAGAAGATTGGGGTGGAGGGTGGTGAAGATGCGGGACTGGGTGCACGATCGACGACCAACCTGCGTGCATTAACTGGCGTCGCAAGACGCAGTTACGGGGAAAAGGGTTGGAACGACGATCGACCGGCGAGAAAATTATCCGTTTTTACGGACGAACGACACTTTGGTTGCGTGTCTTCCATATGGTGTAAGGCGTGTTTTACGCACGAATAGAATCAACTAAACCCTGAATGTTGCGTGTGAAACATTTTCATTTTATTTCTGCGGCGGTGACTGAATAACAGATAGGCAGTTTAAGTATTGTTCGTATAAAAACATATATAATAGATTGTAGCCTAAGGGTTCCTCTTGATACGATTTGGAAATTCATCGCGACCTACACGATTGGTATTTTTACAAAATTGTGCGATATTGTATGCGCTGCGATACACCAAATATAATATTTCTAAATTTAACATAGCATACATTAACTATAAATGATTTTGCACAAATTGTATTCTTTCATTTTTCCTTTTGTTACAGTGTCGGCCCTCCCAAGGCGGGACTATCCCCGCCAAATCATGAACAAGGTAAGTTCAAAATATTTCGCTCTTCGCTGATACAAATTAATCGTCCTGCTGCCGCGTGAAATACGCGGCAGCTTTAATGCCTGTTTAAATAACCTGTCAATAATGTATGCGACATGCTTGATAATTTTCACTCGCAAGTTAGCAACCGTACCGAGTCAGTTACTAGGGAAAATCGATCCAACACCTGTGATCGGTTCTCACGCAGTACGTTTCGGTTGTCGCGTGCCTCGCTCTTCGGTTGCAATCATTTCTGCGGTCGGTTTCTATCAGTTAACTACTTCCTTACTTTGCCTCCGATTCGTCGATTAAAAGATCGGCTGTACATACGTATGAAACGCAATTCGCCTTCCAAAAATTAGCCATCCGTGCGCCAAGCGGTGTAGGTGCAATCCGGAGAAAGAAATTATCTGAACACTGTACGAGCGTATCGTATCCACGTTCGCAGGGTGCGAATAAAATCAGAGGCTGAACTTCTTAACGCAGTTACGCGTTTAGAAGTCACAATGATTATACTGTGTGACGCACAGGGGATACATTCGCGCCACCTTCTGCGTGTCGCTTCGCGTATCTAGCAGGAATGTATATGCACAACCCGAGCCTCATTTGTAGGCCCTTTATGCGCTGGCTGCCTTTCCTCATTATGCATTGCACATGAGAAAACTTGCTTGGAATCTGTCCCCGTCTTCGTCACTCTACCTTTTGCCTACCTCTCTCTCGCTGCTCCGGTTCGACGAGGTGGGGTGTTGATCCCTTCACCCCCCCTCCCCCTTTTCCACCCCTCGTTCCACTTCCTCCTCCTCCTCCACCGTCGTCTCTCCGTGTGCCTCCGCTGGTAGCTCTGCTTCTTTATAAACTTTTAATGACGGCAAAGCCTAATCGAGAGAACGAGCGAGCATGGCCGACCTCGTCTCGCGAAAGCTATCCAAGAAAATCAACGTTGAATCCCGATTTTCGATACGACGAAGTGGACGGCTCGGAGGAAACTGCTACGCTAAACCCGCGCCAATGGCTAACGCCGCTCGTTAATTATCTTGGACCGTTTAGTTTCTGCGAATATATGTTTCGTTCACCTCCTTTGGATCGCTGCTTTTATTATCAGTTGGGTACACGTTTTGGTGATTGAATTTCATTGTTACAGGCAGAGACGGAATGGCTAATTACATGGGTGTTACAAGTAACGAAAGGAATGAGGAAATCTAGTTTAATCAGTTTCAGCTATCAGGAGGTAATTTTCGAAATGACTGCGTCTGTACATGAATTTCCCTTACTCCTTGCGTTGCTGCTTAAAGATATTCGTCTGCCAAACGAGAACTTCATTTTCCGATAGCCGTACCGGAAGCACATGTATTCGCAATATGGGGAGAACAGTCTGTATCTGTGAGTTGCTTTGCCGAAGTTCGGAACACAAACCTTACCGCGAAGACGGTTAGCTGTTTACTTTACTGCAATAGCCCCACGCTGGCATCGGGCTAAAATTAACATGTTCTGGAACGGCGCTTACTCGATGCATATACATTGTTCCATGATAATTAGCCAATCAATTTTATTCAGAATACTATATTTTCATTGAAAAGTGGTCGAAGATGAACCGAGAAACAATCGTCAATAAATAAGTCGCGCGGTTAATAATGTGATACCCGTGTAAGTAATAACTATGGTTATGAAAGTGTTCCGATTAGTGGACTTTTATTTTACGTCATACCGTATATCAGTAAAGTGAATTGGACGGTAACTATACGACTGTCTGCAGTCCATTCTTACCCTCAGTAAATGGGGGACAACAAAAAGGTTAAAACCTTCGACTCCTAAAGCACGATTAAACTAACCCTTAGTTATTTCTTCCGTGCACGTCGCTAGGTACATTTTGCTCCGCCGTTATATACACACTTCCTGATCATTAGTTACGATTTCTCTGGTATCGCCCGGAAGAAATTCAAAACGTAAAAGGTTTCTATCTCCGTCCAATCCGTAATAGTAATAATTTTTAGCCAGCCAGCCCAGTGATCGCGGCAACAAAAAAATTTACCTAAAGAAATAGAGGAATACAATAGATTGATACGTCGAAACTCCTCATCGACGTTACGTGAAACAGTCGACGTTTCGTTTTCAAGCGGCGCTTAAAGAAATTCCAGGCGGTTAAAATGTTCACGGCGCCATTTAGCAGCGGCACTCTTTCATAAAGGACCTTAATAAAAATCCCAATCTAAACAAGCTTAATTCACGTCCGCCACATAATTACCTACCCCCGGAGGCAGGAACCCCACGGTTCTCGCTCGAGCTTATTTTTTCTCCTGTGGCGTTGGCAAGCCACTTCTGCTGCACCACGAGAACGGTAAAAAGAGAGTCCCAGCCCGGAGGCGGCGACGAAAGAGCCGCGTCGAGAGCTCTCTGAAAAATCTAAGAGGCTTAAAGCATTAAAAGGGTTATATAACATTCATTAGCAGCGGGCCAGCCTTTGTGGAAATTTCCCTTGGAAGCGGCTGCACCAACTGGACACCGCCTCCACGCCATTTCTCTCGCCCTCCCCCCCGCGTTGCAATTTCACCCTCGACCGTGGGTGTCCCGTTCTTTCGCCCGTTCAACAACGAGATTCAGCCCGTCCTCGTCT